>OU342742.1:499909080-501370019 GCA_910589775.1 Avena eriantha
TGCATGTTTGTTCCTCTAAACAAACCACACATGGATCCACCAGTGTCATTGCATGTCTGTTCTTCTCACAAACAACCCCATCGATCCACCAGTGTCATGCATGTTTGTTCTTTTCATGAACCACAGCTAGAGTCATTGCATGTATGTTCTTTTCACAAACCACACATGGATCCACCAGTGTGATTGCATGTCTGTTCTTCTCACAAACCACAGATGGATCCACTAGTGTCATTGCATGTGTGTTCTTTTCATGAACCACAGCTAGAGTCATTGCATGTGTGTTCTTCTAAACAAACCACATTAGGATCCACCAGTGTCATTGCATGTCTGTTCTTTTCATGAACCACACATAGTGTCATTGCATGTCTGTTCCTCTAAACAAACCACACATGGATCCAGCAGTGTCATTGCATGTCTGTTCTTCTCAAAAACCACACATGGATCCACAAGTGTCTTTGCATGTGTGTTCTTTTCATGAACCACAGCTAGAGTCATTGCATGTCTGTTCTTTCCACAAACCGGAGATGGATCCACCAGTGTGATTGCATGTATGTTCTTCTCACAAACCACACATGGATCTACCAGTTTCATTGCATGTGTGTTCTTTTCATGAACCACAGGTAGAGTCATTGCATGTGTGTTCTTCTAAACAAACCACATAAGGATCCACCAGTGTCATTGCATGTGTGTTCTTTTCATGAACCACGCCTAGTGTCATTGCATCTATGTTCTTTCAACAAACCACAAATGGATCCACCTAGTGTGATTGCATGTCTGTTCTTCTCATGAACCACACATGGACCCACTAGTGTCATTGCATGTCTGTTCTTTTCATGAACCACAGCTAGAGTCATTGAATGTTTGTTCTTCTCATAAAACACACATGGATCCACCAGTGTCATTGTATGTGTATTCTTTTCATGAACCACAACTAGAGTCATTGCATGTGTGTTTTTTCCACAAACGACACATGGATCCACCGGTGTCATTGCATGTTTGTTCTTTTCATGAACCACAGCTAGAGTCATTACATGTCTGTTCCTTCCACAAACCACATATGGATCCACCAGTCTCATTGCGTGTGTGTTCTTTTCATCAACCATAGCTAGAGTCATTGCATGTGTGTTCTTCTCACAAACCACATAAGGGTACACCAGTGTCATTGCATGTGTGTTCTTTTCATGAACCACACCCAGTGTCATTGCATGTCTATTCCTTCCACAAACCACATATGGATCCACCAGTTTTATTGCATGTGTGTTCTTTTCATGAACCACAGCTAGAGTCGTTGCATGTTTGTTCTTTCCACAAAACACACATGGATCCACCTAGTGTGATTGTATGTCTGTTCTTCCCATGAACCACACATGGATCCACCAGTGTCATTGCATGTGTGTTCTTTTCATGAACCACAGCTAGAGTCATTGCATGTGTGTTCTTCTAAACAAACCACATAAGGATCCACCAGTGTCATTGCATGTCTATCCTATTTATGAGCCACACCCAGTGTCATTGCATGTCTGTTCCTCTAAACAAACCACACATGGATCCACCTAGTGTGATTGCATGTCTGTTCTTTTCACAAACCACACATGGATCCCACCGTTGTCCTTGCATGTGTGTTCTTTTCATGAACCATAGCTAGAGTCATTGCATGTGTGTTCTTCTCACAAACCACATAAGGATCCACCAGTGTCATTGCATGTCTGTTCTTCTCATGAACCACACCCAATGTCATTGCATGTGTGTTCTTCTCCCAAACCACATAAGGATACACAAGTGTCATTGCATGTGTGTTCTTTTCATGAACCACACCCAGTGTCATTACATGTATGTTCCTTCCACAAACCACATATGGATCCACCAGTGTCATTGCATGTGTGTTCTTTTCATGAACCACAGCTAGAGTCATTGCATGTCTGTTCTTTCCACAAACCGGAGATGGATCCACCAGTGTGATTGCATGTATGTTCTTCTCACAAACCACACATGGATCTACCAGTTTCATTGCATGTGTGTTCTTTTCATGAACCACAGGTAGAGTCATTGCATGTGTGTTCTTCTAAACAAACCACATAAGGATCCACCAGTGTCATTGCATGTGTGTTCTTTTCATGAACCACGCCTAGTGTCATTGCATCTATGTTCTTTCAACAAACCACAAATGGATCCACCTAGTGTGATTGCATGTCTGTTCTTCTCATGAACCACACATGGACCCACTAGTGTCATTGCATGTCTGTTCTTTTCATGAACCACAGCTAGAGTCATTGAATGTTTGTTCTTCTCATAAAACACACATGGATCCACCAGTGTCATTGTATGTGTATTCTTTTCATGAACCACAACTAGAGTCATTGCATGTGTGTTTTTTCCACAAACGACACATGGATCCACCGGTGTCATTGCATGTTTGTTCTTTTCATGAACCACAGCTAGAGTCATTACATGTCTGTTCCTTCCACAAACCACATATGGATCCACCAGTCTCATTGCGTGTGTGTTCTTTTCATCAACCATAGCTAGAGTCATTGCATGTGTGTTCTTCTCACAAACCACATAAGGGTACACCAGTGTCATTGCATGTGTGTTCTTTTCATGAACCACACCCAGTGTCATTGCATGTCTATTCCTTCCACAAACCACATATGGATCCACCAGTTTTATTGCATGTGTGTTCTTTTCATGAACCACAGCTAGAGTCGTTGCATGTTTGTTCTTTCCACAAAACACACATGGATCCACCTAGTGTGATTGTATGTCTGTTCTTCCCATGAACCACACATGGATCCACCAGTGTCATTGCATGTGTGTTCTTTTCATGAACCACAGCTAGAGTCATTGCATGTGTGTTCTTCTAAACAAACCACATAAGGATCCACCAGTGTCATTGCATGTCTATCCTATTTATGAGCCACACCCAGTGTCATTGCATGTCTGTTCCTCTAAACAAACCACACATGGATCCACCTAGTGTGATTGCATGTCTGTTCTTTTCACAAACCACACATGGATCCACCGTTGTCCTTGCATGTGTGTTCTTTTCATGAACCATAGCTAGAGTCATTGCATGTGTGTTCTTCTCACAAACCACATAAGGATCCACCAGTGTCATTGCATGTCTGTTCTTCTCATGAACCACACCCAATGTCATTGCATGTGTGTTCTTCTCCCAAACCACATAAGGATACACAAGTGTCATTGCATGTGTGTTCTTTTCATGAACCACACCCAGTGTCATTACATGTATGTTCCTTCCACAAACCACATATGGATCCACCAGTGTCATTGCATGTGTGTTCTTTTCATGAACCACAGCTAGAGTCATTGCATGTCTGTTCTTCTCACAAACCACATAAGGATACACCCGCGTCATTGCATGTGTGTTCTTTTCATAAACCACACATGGATCCACCAGTGTCATTGCATGTTTGTTCTTCTCACAAACCAAACATGGATCCACCAGTGTCATTGCATGTGTGTTCTTTTCATGAACCACAACTAGAGTCATTGCATGTCTGTTCTTTCCACAAACCACACATGGATCCACTAGTGTCATTGCATGTATGTTCTTTCCATGAACCACAGCCAGTGTGATTGCATGTCTGTTCTTCTCATGAACCACACATGGATCCACCAGTGTCATTACATGTGTGTTCTTTTCATGAACCACAGCTAGAGTAATTACATGTCTGTTCCTATAAACAAACCACACATGGATCCAACTAGTGTGATTGCATGTCTGTTCTTCTCATGAACCACACATGGATCCACCAGTGTCATTGCATGTGTGCTCTTTTCATGAATCACAGCTAGAGTCATTTCATGTGTGTTCTTCTAAACAAACCACATAAGGATCCACCAGTGTCATTGCATGTCTATTCTTTTCATGAACCACAGATGAATCCACCAGTGTCATTGCATGTGTGTTCTTTTCATGAACGACACCAAGTGTCATTGCATGTCTGTTCTTCTCACAAACCACATATGGATCCACCAGTGTCATTGCATGTGTGTTCTATTCATGAACCACATTCAGTGTCATTGCATGTTTGTTCCTCTAGACAAACCACACATGGATCCACCAGTGTCATTGCATGTCTGTTCTTCTCACAAACCACACATGGATCCACCAGTGTCATTGCATGTGTGTTCTTTTCAAGAACCACTGCTAGAGTCATTGCATGTCTGTTCTTTCCACAAACCACACATGGATCCACCCGTGTCATTGCATGTATGTTCTTTTTATGAACCACAACCAGTGTGATTGCATGTCTGATCTTCTCATGAACCACACATGGATCCACCAGTGTCATTGCATGTGTGTTCATTTCATGAACCACAGCCAGAGTCATTACATGTCTGTTCCTCTAAACAAACCACACATGGATCCACCTAGTGTGATTGTATGTCTGTTCTTCCCATGAACCACACATGGATCCACCAGTGTCATTGCATGTGTGTTCTTTTCATGAACCACAGCTAGAGTCATTGCATGTGTGTTCTTCTAAACAAACCACATAAGGATCCACCATGTCATTGCATGTATGTTCTTCTCACAAACCGCACATGGATCCACCAGTGTCATTGCAGGTGTGTTCTTTTCATGAACCACACACAGTGTCATTACCTGTATGTTCCTGTAAACAAACCACACATGGATCCACCAGTGTCATTGCATGTCTATTCTTATCACAAACCACACATGGATCCACAAGTGTCATTGCATATGTGTTCTTTTCATGAACCACAGCTAGAGTCATTGCATGTCTGTTCTTTCCACAAACCCCACATGGATCCAACAGTGTCATTGCTTGTATGTTCTTTTTATGAACCACAACCAGTGTGATTGCATGTCTGTTCTTGTCATGAACCAAACATGGATCGACCAGTGTCATTCCATGTGTGTTCTTTTCATGAACCACAACTAGAGTCATTGCATGTCTGTTCTTCTCACAAACCACACACGGATCCACCAGTGTCATTGCATGTGTGTTCTTTTCATGAACCACAGCTAGAGTCATTGCATGTCGGTTCTTTCCCCAAACCACACATGGATCCACCAGTGTCATTGCATGTCTGTTCTTTTCATGAACCACAGCTAGAGTATTGCATGTCTGTTCCTTCCACAAACCACATATGGATCCACCAGTGTCATTGCGTGTGTGTTCTTTTCATCAACCACAGCTAGAGTCATTGCATGTGTGTTCTTCTCACAAACCACATAAGGGTACAACAGTGTCATTGCATGTGTGTTCTTTTCATGAACCACACCCAGTGTCATTGCATGTCTATTCCTTCCAGAAACCACATATGGATCCACCAGTGTCATTGCATGTGTGTTCTTTTCATGAACCATAGCTAGAGTCGTTGCATGTCTGTTCTTTCCACAAGCCACACATGGATCCACCTAGTGTGATTTCATGTCTGTTCTTTTCACAAACCACATATGGATCCACCAGTGTCATTGCATGTTTGTTCTTTTCATGAACCACACCCAGTGTCATTGCATGTATGTTCCTCTCATCAACCACATATGGATCCTAACCTTAGGAGAGCCCTAAACTTAGCCCCCCAATGGGTGGCCGTTAGACCGAGGTTTCTAGAAGGCACGCCCTAACACAGTTGTTCTGCTTGACAATTGTTACATACCATTCGATCGGTGCGCTTGGATGATTGGGATGGTCTTCGTGAGAGCGATCCGCGAGTAGTCTGTTCTGTGGCATGATTGGCCATGCTTGCTCTAGACAAACTGGCAACACCGAGCGCTCCCCTGTTGCGAGTGTCACGAGTCACGAGTTCAGTGGGCCATATCCCAGTGTCACATCCCCGGTACTTCTCTTCCTCCCCGTACTTCTCTTCCTTCCCCTATAAGCCACTTCCCCACTTCACTCACATCCTGCCGTAGCCGCAAGCCGACGAAGCCTCCATCCCAATCCCCTCTCCGGCAGCCACCCCCCTCCCCTCTCGCCATGGGTTCAAGGGGAGACGACGAGGAAACGTGTCGTGACGACAGGGACGGTGCTTTCGATGTGAGTCGTCTCATATCTATCTCTATCATCTGTGGCCAGTTATCTGTTTTTTGGCTAGATCTACTATGTTTACTCATGCGCATATGATGTGTTAGGCCAACCAGACGATGTATGACTCCGACTATCACGGTTTAGTGGAAGAAGACAATCCTGTGCTATGTAAACATGGACATGTGCCCGCTAAATTTGTAGCATTCGAATGACGAAACACAGGCAGGAGGTTTCTACTGTGTCAAGGACATCATGCAATGATGTAAGGCGGAAGTTGTGGTGTTGTCAAATGGGTAGATCCAGAGTGGCCCAAATCGATGCAGAAAACGCTAGACAAACTATGAGATCTGACTGTTGAGTTGAAAGAATCTGTAGTCAGCTCACTTCTTGACAGTGTTGAGATGAAGCTATGGGACCCAGTTGACACGACCAAGCTTAACCGAGATCTCAGGAGGGTGCAAGACAAGGTTAGCAAAGTCGAGAAGGAGAGGGACGTGGCGTTGGCCCTGAAGGCTAAAGCAGAGCAAGAACTGACTCAAGCAAGGAATGATCTTCACCAGGCCAAAGTCCTACAGTTCACAACTAAGAGTATTGACAAGTGCATGAGGAAAAATACAGAGAAACAATTGAAGCTGTGCAAGGAAGATGCTAAAAGGAAGGAGCGGATGAATTGATCCTTACTCTCGCAGGAAGATGCGCATCGGGCTAAGATTAGAAAGATCAAGGAGATTTGTGATAACTAGTTCTATTTAGATTGAGCTCTGTGCCTTTTTAAGATTTAATAGTAGTACTTGTTGACCTAACGGTCTGAACTAGTGGTCCCGGAGTCCTAGGAGGAAAAAATGCTCTCCCGTTAGTCTGTCTTAACCCTGCATCACTTCTTTTTTTTTGATCATGGTGGTATTCTGACATTGGTGGTTTGTTTAAACGTAATCTACGTGTATTGTGCCGCATGCAAATGGCACAACCACAATTTATAAAGTGGAAGCACGTACACCCGGTTAATGGAGATCCAGGAGCTTCACTAGACGCAGGGGATGCAGGAGCAGGGAGGCGGTCAGATAGACGGGCTCAAGCGTCTAGGCATTATCGGTTTCCATTGTTGTTTATGTTGCCACGTCGTTGTGTAGCATCTGAAATAAGTGTTGCTTCATGGAGTGTGGCTACTTAAATAATTTATTTCTGTGCCACTTATATTCCGTCGTATTTGGAGACCTCCTGCCCCTCAGCAATCGTGGAACCGGTGCTGCGTGTTTTCAGATAGCAGTCGCACAATCACAATTTTGGATTCAACTACTGACTCGGGCATTTTCAAACCCTAAGTCGCGGTACATTTTACTCAGAGAACGTGGGTAGATTGTTTTGCCCAGCAACGTGCCACACACAGAGCTCCAGAATTTAACAGAATTACATATATAGGTTCAAGTTCAACATATTACTATGCATCTTCATTGCCAACAGCCTTCTTCCGCAGCCTGCGTGCCAAGCCTTCACGTCCACTGGCTTCTTCATTTCCTACCTTCTTCCTCTTCCTCGTTGACAATTTTCTTAGCTTCCCGTACTCTGCATCGCCGGGATAATGGGCACCAGAATCGTATCCAGCATCATCTTTCCACTCGTTTTTAATTTCTTCGGGCAGCAAAATGACTGACTCGGCAGTCATGTTTCTAACCTTGCGGCGCTTCCTGTCAAAGAAACAGGACTGTTGCATAACTGCCCAATATCTACAGAGTAAATGAAACAAAAATTATAATTCAGCACAAACATGCGAACCCCAAGAGACTTTTGCTTACCAGGAGCTAATTGGGTTCGAGTGACCACCGTGTCCAAGAATAGAAGGGTGACTCCTAGTTGCAGCAGCTTCCACATCCAGTACATCACAATTTAGCTCAAACATGCAATCATAAGTATACCTTTTCATCAACCCAATTAGCTTACTGTCACACGTTAGAGGAACCATGATGCCACGTTCATCCATGAAGCTGAACTTTGTAGTCTGCTTCAGCCATAATTCATCATGATTATGCAAAGCAGCAACCATACAAGATATAGTGCAGATATGTGTAGGCACTTCTTCCATCGTGATACAATGGTGTCCATACCACTTTCCCTTAAAGTCGTACCTGAAGAGGACTACCGTAACCAGGTAAGGATGGTCCGCGGAGATCCCACTTGACAGAAAACTGTGGACAAAATATGTTTGTCAGCGTTGGGCTAACAAACAATTTTAGGTTCACTAGCCAGCTAGCAGTTATAATTAGTGCGAATAGCAAAGAGAAGGGTAGCTCACCCGCTTGTAGCCAGAACTTCTTCTTCCTTGGTAGTAGGATCTGCCATCCTCCGAGCTGCTCGGCTCGTCGGCGACGGAGGCGGGCTAGAGCCTCGCAACGGCGGCTACGGCATGCGCCATTGGAGCTCGAGATCAACGAATGGGCGCAGCAACTTGGCGCCAGAAATCAAATGTCCGAAGGGATCGTCCTGCCCAGAGGGTGGATTCCGACGCCGACGGTGCTAGGGGAAAGGTGGGAATGAATTTGTGAAATTGGTCAACGCATCTAATCCACTTAGTTACTCGATTTGCCTAAGAGGTTGCCGCGTTGGCGCTCGCATCACAGACAGATGACCGACATGAGGGTCCCGATCGTCTACTTCACGGGGCAATTTAGCAGAATACGCGGAAATTTTAGGCAACTTAGGTACCACGGTGCGCTGGCCTGCGAACTTTGGTACCGCAAACGAACAACCCCGTGGTGGTGCTCCATATGCTACGGGCCTTTGCGGCTGCCCCGTACCCCTGGCTTGTTGCTTCGCACTTTAGTTGCGCATAGGCATCTTGGAGCTTTTGGAACTTGTGGCAGTCCCTGAGGATATGGCTCGACTTATTCTTGTCGTCATTTTTTTCGATGTAGTAGTGGACTTTCTAAGGGCCTGACTGTCGTGCCATTGTAGTTGAAGCATTGTCACGGGTGCGCCGTTGCCACACTTGGATCGTCTTGCTGCTGGTGTGGTAGCTTCCACCGCGATATCCGATATTGCGGTTGCTACCATCAAGCTTGTCGGAATAGCCAGCTGTGACCATGTTGACTTCATCAGGGTCCTCGTAGTCGCGCATCCAGCGCTTTCCTTAGTGGTCGCGCCTGCGGCCTAGGTCGTCCTCGTCCTCCGAGCGTGTTTGGCTGTTGTGGACGGTGTCTTCACCGTCCGCCCAGTGATTTGCTATGTCCATCAGGTGGTCGATGGTCTTGGGCTTGGTGCGGCCTAACTCCTCCTTGAGCTCTCGATGACGTACACTGCCATTGAACATGTTGATTGCTTGCTCCTTTGAAATATCTTACGTGGAGTTCTTGATGATAGACCACCGCTGAATGTACGAGCGGAGGGATTTTCCAAATCTCTGGCAGTAGGCTCGAAGTTCTAAGACCAGGCTTGTGCAATACTTTGCAGTTCCAACTGCATGCACTGCATGGATGTGCTCTTGGATCTGCCCTAGCATTTTACAGATGGCATGTGATCGTCCATCCACATCTTTGGCACCTAGAGACCGTCAAATTTCTGGTTGTCAGAGGGAACCTTGAAGCCCTTGGGCATCCGAGTTTTCTGTATGGCACGGCTGAAGCATCTAGCGCCGCAGAGTTATGTGTCCTCATCTTCGAGCTCGAAGGAGTAGGCACGCTTGGCGTGTAGCTTCTCAACCTTACATTGTGTGATCTCATCGTGGGCATTGTAGTCGCGGTCTCTCCACCGCGGGCTGCGACGTCGCTGTGGCAGGTCATCCTCGTCGTATGATGGTGAGCGGTTTGTTGCTAGTGTCGGGACGTCTTCCTTGGCTCCAGGGTTGGCTCTCCGCGAGTGCGTCCTCTACCAGTCGGAGTCTAGCGAGAGCGGATCTGTGAATGGCAGTGCGCGAATCCCCTGGCTATAGCGTGTTAGACAGCAGATAGGTGGGGGCTGCCATGACGGCGGCATGCAGGGTCTTGGACGTTACATTGCCCCGTGCATCTATAGACATGAGCAAAAAGTCCAGTCGTCGAGTGGCTTCGTGTTTGGCTTCCTTGTCCATCAGGTCCACTAGAGGGCATCTTTTGGACGCCCCAGCGTCGTGGTTCCCCTTCGTGGAGGATCCGTGAAGCAAGGAGAGCCCTGCCCATTGGGCACTCGACTCGTCGGAGAGTCATGCCTAGGCCGCCAATGGTATGCCATTAGTAATTCTTGCAATGATCCGGGGGGTAGAGGTGTTCCACCCTCTAGGCCAGTATTGGCGTTGATGACAACGTAGTAGTAGTTGTTGAGGAAGATGTTTCTTCCAGAGCTCTCCACATCGGAGCCAGTGCTATGACCGTCCTCGAGCAGATCGCTCAGATTGGTGTCACAATTGTTGTTTCTATCTAGGTCGTAGGCCGAGGAGATAGTGTTTAGCTCACTAAGGGTCCTGAGCGGTGGCAGAGTCCACGAAGTCGGTGCAATCTACGATAGGGTCGACTGCTCCGGGACCGATCGGATCTGGTCCAGGATGTGTAGAGTACAGGTCTTGCCGACCTGGAAGCTGAAGCTCCCAATCATCATGTCAACTTCGGCATTGAGGGACTCGAAGGTCGGGCGCGTGCCCAGCGAGTGGATGGTGGAGTCGAAGGCACCGAAGCGGAGGCGTCCCTCTAACGTGGATAATTCGTAGATGGCGGGTGATGGGGCTGCCGAAGTCGTAACATCAGCACGCCTACTTTCCATAGATGGCGTCAATTGACGTGGGGTTAACACGTCAATGCCCATAGTTTATGGACTTGGGTTTTAGGAAGATCGGTGAGCTGGGGAATTCATCGGCTAACACACAAGCAACACGGGGACACGGTGGTTTACCCAGGTTCACGCCCCTGGAGGAAAAACCCTACTCCTGCTTGTCTTCTCTAAATTGATGAAGAACGGTGGGTTACAGGCGTGCCTTAATGGCGATGATGCGCAGATGTGATCTGGCGGATGTATGTGCTAGGTTTTCGATCATCCTCCTCGTTGCTCCATCCGGGCCTTTATATGAGGTGGTCGGGTCTCAGGATACAACCGAGTTGGTTACAAGTTAGGGTTAACTTTTTAAACTTTCTATTTAACCTTCTCGTATCCATCAAGGAGTCGCATCCTTCATGGGTCTAGGGCCACCCGAATCTTCATGGGATTCACCATTGGCGGTAGATCGTCACATGGGCTCCTACTGGGCCGAACCGGATAAGCCCATCTTAGGCACCCGTATGGCATACCTATGGCACATATAGTTCCTCTTCTGCACCGTACATATATCTGATTCTTTTGTTAAACAACTACAGTTCCTTGTTCTAACTATTAGTTTATATATATTCGATGCATCTTCTCTACAATTGTCATGGCTAGTTTAATCTATGTCTCTACTGTCATGTTTTACCTATTGTTTCTATAGGTTATATTAGAGTTAACTTGCTCATATTTTTAACAGGCACGGCACGGACGTGCCTCTTCATAGGTCAGCCTAGAGATGCAACTAGATCAAACATTAGGATACCTTTTAGTGGAAAATCCACTTTGAATCATAGGTGTAGATGCAACCATTATCAAAAATCGCATTTCAAAAATGTCGAAAATTGTACATCCTAACATTCTATGTTCACCACAAAGTTTCGCCAAAAAATAACATTTTGTTAGCGTGTGTAAAAAGACACTTTTTATGCTCAATATGACTGTCGCGAGACTTTTTCCTTTTAAATATGGGCAACAAAAATTATTCTTCTTTGGTGAAACTTTCTTGTGCTGACATAGAATGTATAGATGTGCACACGAAATTTTGCTTCAGGAATTTTTGATATTTTAGTATGCATTTTTTATAATACATGCTTCTACATCCATGAGGCAAAACCCCAGCCAACTTTTAGCCTCTTATTTAAAATAAAACCTTTTATCCCTCTTTAGTACAACAAAAATAAACTAACTTTTCTACTAACAAAGTTATTTTGAAAAAGTTAGTATATTTTTCAAACTTACAGGATAAAGGGAAAGTGAGCAGACTCTTGCATCTCTAGGTCGCCCAGTTTACCTTCTTTCCCTTTGTGGTGTTTCCCTGTTTTGACAGGACAATCGTGAATGGGCTGATTCGTGGAATGAATAACCGAGCAAAGGCCTATTAATTTTAGGCCTTTCGTCCACCACAACGTCCGCTGGCAGCATGTGCTGCAGGTCCTGACGGAGGAAATGAAAAAACCACCACATTTGAGGCGTCGGTGTCACGTGACCACCAAGTGGAGGCTAAGCGACACATAACCACCACCTCAGGGACAGGTGCTCGACAGAGAGCACTGATTGCATGATTTGCTCGGTTTAATCAGTTTTCTGACAGGTGGGGCCCGTTGTCAGGTATGACGTGGTGTTGTCTTGATGGAGGATCCCAGTGGAATTACTGCTCGCTGCACCGGCAATCCATGTGGAATTACTGCTCGCACCACCGCCGCCTACCACACGAACATCGGGCGGCGCGTTGCTCTATATCACAGATGTAGTGGCGTTACCGGAGGCGGAGATGTCGCTACGAACTCCTCCCGAACCGCTGCCGCCTGGTACCACGCCACCGCCTCCCGATCGCTTGCCGGGCCGACCCGCACTGGACCCGTTGGTTCCCGCTTCCGCGACGCTCGCCACAAGTCGCCACCGCTCCGCCTCGGCGCGACGCCGCCGGGGATCGTCGGGGAGGACGAGGAGGAGTTGGCAGGGAACAGGGAAGAGAAGAAGCCCGAGACCTGCACGCGGTAGGGCGACGCGGAGGCGAGGAAGCCGTCGAACCACACGGCGGAAGGCAACGACGGGGAGGGGGCGGGGAGCGAGGGCGCGAAGGCGAGGAAGGCCGCGAACAGCGCGAAGGCGAGCGCGACGCCGTAGAGGCAGAGCCTGGCCCGCCGCGCGCTGGTGCCGAGCACCGCTCCGCCTCCGCTGACGCCGAGGTGGTGGGCCACGGCCGTCGCCAGGCCGCCGTGCCCCCTCCACGCGGCGACCTTCATATCCGATCGCGCTCGCCCGCTCGCAAGCGCGGGCCCTGCCGCGGCGGGAGCGGGAGGCAGTGCAGCGAGCAGTAATTCCACGTGAACATTCTGTCCACGCCCTCCATCAAGACAACACCATACCTGACAGCAGACCCCACCTGTCAGAAAACTGATTAAACCGAGCAAATCATGCAATCAGTGCTCTCTGTCGAGCACCTGCCCCTGAGGTGGTGGTTATGTGTCGCTTAGCCTCCACTTGGTGGTCATGTGACACCGACGCCTCAAATGTAGTGGTTTTTTGTCATTTCCTCGGTCCTGATGCTGCTCACCAAGGTCACGGTGGCGTCTGACTGCACGACGGTAGTGCAGCCGCTCGCTTTAGGATTTTGACAGGAGATTCAGTATAGTGACCGATGGGGTGAAGTCCACAGCTAACTTGCTAGAAGTGATTTCCTTTTGACATGAAAATCGTGTTTAGGCACATAGACTGGCACGCTCGGCTACCTCGAGCACTCTAGGATGCCAGGTTTGGCTGGTTGAGCCGGCTGAGGGTCCTCCTCGAAACACGCATACGCTCAGATATATAAATATAGCAACCACAGGTGAGACCGCTGCTGGGTCAGACAGCACAACGCACGATGACAAGGATTTCTCCCGACCCCTCAAAAAGCCACACTTTTGGATGCTTCGTCGTGCTCCACCATGCTCGCCACCCGCCAACGCACGCCAACCCAGTCGCACAGCCATCACCGTTGTATCACCGTGACACAGGCACCAGGGTCAGTAAGACAGAGAAGAGGGGAACTTCGGTGGTGGTTACCGGAACAATAGCGTGCGGGAGGGAACAACCTCCACCACCGGAGGCGGTAGCCAACCGGATACGGCCGCGGAGGCAAACCAAACCCACCTGGCCTGGCCGAGCCCACAGGGGCCCGTGGAGCCCCGCCGCCGCACTGCAGCAAGGGAACCGTCATCCAAGCAAACCCTCACAGTAGCCCCTCCAACTCCGTCCACCAGGGGATCAACCGCCACCATCGATCCCGGCCGCCAAGTAGCACCACCACCACCACTGCGCTCACATGGGAATACCGGACCGCCGCCAGTCTGAGGAACACCACCTGGACCCACAAGGGTGCTCAGGGACGAGCATGGCCAGTGTGGCATCTTCATGGCGAGCACGGGTCCCTCGAGCAAGAACGGCGGGCGACTACCAGATCCAGACCCACCCGGCCTAGATCCAATACCCAGCCACACCGCAGCCAGGGGGAGGCCCCTGCCACACCCCGGTGAACAAAGACCCGCCGGCTGAGGGTCTTTGTATCGAGAACAACATTTTGAATGAATAAAGTGCCATGTTTTTCTTAATAAAAAAAGTGCTGCAGGTCCCAAAACTGCGGGTACATATAGTAGACCGGTTTGGCGCAAAGACACAACATGACGGCCCATCCATTTTCTAGCTATAAGACAATGCATGACGCCACCTAAAACAAATGAAGGATGGAAGACAACGCATGATAATTTCCTTTTTAGTAGTACATGACAGCACACGATCCTAGGAGACCAATTGACCTACGGAAACTACATTCAAACTAGAAACTCTTTGTCCACGGGCGACCTTTTCATTTCCTTCCCGCTTTAATTTACACAAGACATGTAGATCGTGCACCCTGCATTACCACTGGCAACTCTACCTCAGACAATCCTGTCTGTTTCTCTTGTGCCCTAACTGATAATCCCTAAAACGCCGGGGAGGGACGGCGTGGGTGAAACGGCGAGGCTGTTGGGCGGGTGATCCGCGGGCTGGTGGCAGCGGTGATGCGCTCGCAGCGAGGGCACATGGAAAGAGCGGACGCCGGGAGCGGCTGCCGCGTGTGCGGGGAGAGCACGGTGGGCGGGGCCACGCGCATCGCCCTCAGCTCCTCCACCTCCCGCTGCAGGCGGCGGTTCTCCTCCGTCAACGAACCGAAGCAGCGTTTCAGGTACTCGCACTCCATCTCCGTGTGCTTCAGCTTAGTCCTGTACACGTACGCACGTAGTTCAGTAGAATCTCAACATGTATCACTAGCACAACAGGATCATACTCAATCAAAAAATGGAACATGGAAAATTGACACCCTGAACTTGCTCAAGTTAACGGTGCACATAACTGTGTAACATGAGAGCATGGTTAAATTAGTACTAGTACTAACGAGACGCATAAACTGTAGGTGATTAAAATATCATGAACTAAGTGCTCCATTCACGGAGTACTATATTTAATTAAGCGCCCATTCCGATAACGTTGTCATCTCTACGTAGAGCGGATGCCAAAGACTTTGACGGAATAAGATGGACCGTACTGGCTGCACTCGGATTACTTCACTTTCGTCTTCACAAGACCCGTTGAGCTTGCACGTGCTGATCAGTCCACGTGCCGGTGCTATCTCCCGGAACGATTAATCTAATTGCAAGGTGTATCATGGCGTAATAATTGTAAATGACAGCCGCCTTACTTTATCAAGCTAGACAAGCGACCTAGTTGATCTTGTCCCGCATCTTAGATGCAGTACAAGTTTCAAGATGGATAGCCAATGATCCATGTCACCTTAATTAAGGGAAGGACCCATGATTATGTTATGAGGAGAATGGGTATTAGCAGTACTAGTAGTACTAGTTATCGAGTAGTAGTACTAGTGTGCTTACATAATTTGAGTTGCATTGTAATAGGTACATTATGGCTTATGCAGTAGTAGACTCTAATCTCCAGTCAAGTTCCGACGGCGGTGCTGAAAGAAACTGTGTATGCGGTGAAGCTCCAAGTGCACGTGATGCTTGGCCATGCTGTGTGCTTGTGTGCTCGTGAACATGCGTATAGTACAAGGGGCATACATCAAGAAGTAAAGGGATTCCTATATTTTACCTTGCCCTGCGGTTCTGGAACCAGACCTCCACCTGCCTGGGCCGCAGCTTCAGTTTGATCGCCAAGGCCTCCTTTTGCTTCTGCAACAGATCCATTTTCCAACACATAAAAAATAAATTGCTGCACGTCCATGACACACAAACCTTCACTACTAGTGTATCCATGTAATGCAAAGAGTAAATAGGAGTAACCAACACTGGATCCCTCCCTGCTAGTCAAACAAAACAGTAGCATACGTGGAGTAACTACGTTGCCCTGGCAGCTGGCACTACATATAGTTCCTCGCTGTACCTACTGTACCACGACGATACGCCTAAGACTAACGTTATGCTCTACAGTCTCTAGTAGACTTTTATGCACCCTGTACCGCACGAAACAAATCAGAGGCGGTGCCGGTGCATGCATGCGGCCCCCTACTAGACTCTCATCTCATATCTTCTTCAAGCTGCTGTGCGCCGTGAAAGTACTACCACTAACGAGTACTGACTCGTACTAGTACTGTATTATCTTGATTTCCCATGAATGGACCATCTATATAATCAAAGATGGAGCAGTGCAACTTAATGGTTTCATTCAGTGGTCGTCCGAACCCATCGCAGGATTACTTCAATGTCCAGCAGAGAGAGTAACGCCGCACGGAAACGAATCCAGTTCAAGATTCATCCGTACGACGAATTGCAATAATATCATCCTTGGATGAGATTTGTGTTGCACGTACTACTACATGGCAATCCTTTTTGGACTTGCGCGCGGTGGCACGCACACATGCCAATGCCGATCTTAATTAACTAAGCAGACAGGATATTGAAGGGGTCAAGAAGAGGACAGAGCAGGCGTGTACTGACCGGCGATAGCGTGTGGTTGAGGCGGAAGCTCTCCTCGAGGAGGCGGGACTGCTCCTTGGAGAGGCGCAGCTTCTTGGGGCGGTGCGGCCCGCCAGCGCCCCGCTCCTCCTCGTCCTCCTCCACGCTGCCCATCAGGAAATCCTCCTCCTCGCCACCGCTCGCCGGCTGGTTCATGTCCAGGTCCCTCATCATATTCCCGTGGCCGTGGCCGTTGCTACTGCTATTGATGTTGTTGTTGTTGTTGTTGTTGTTGGTGCACACAAACCCCTCTGCCAAGGACAGCACAGTTTAGAGTTAGTTCTCCTAGATGATGTGACACCCCAGACACCCAAATGATCTGCATTTCTTCGGGAAGCAATAAGCACCCAAAAAACATGCGCGTAGAAATGCGTCGTCTGCTGATGTATGATATGAAGTGTCAAGGTTTAAACTTAAAGCCATGAACCGAGAACACGATCTAACTTCTACAGTTGAAGGAAACGAGCATAGTCGCAGTTGTGGGAGTAGAAACGAATTACAGTACTATGTTAGAACGGGTTGATGGTGAGCTTACCTGAGCCAGAGGAGGAGCTGAGTCCGGGTACAGCCATGGTGAGCTCCAGGCCTGAAGCTGAAGGAGAGGTGGCCCCCATGAGAGGCGACAAGCCAATGCGGGAACAAGAGCAGCAAGGAAAGGGTAAGGATGAAGAGAGGAGGGAGGGAGGCAAAGGCCAAGACAAAGACAGATTGAAAAGGAGTAGAAGCCTGGGGAGACGTTATATAAAGGCGGGCGGGGTACAGGGATACCCACTACTCCTACGTTGGAACTGTTAACAGTGGCAGTACTATCTAGTATCACAGAGAGAGAAAAGAAAACGAAATTGTATATATGGGAGAGCAACACTAGTAGTAGCAGGGTGATGTACTTTGTCTGGCGACAAATTATCACGCTTACACCGTGTGAGACATTACGAGGTTTTTCTGGTTTGACTGGTATATTTTGATACTGGTTGATTGAGGATTTGACTCATGCGTTCGTTTGCTCACTGGTGTTTAACCACGCAGCCGGTCCATCGGGACATGACCAACCTATCAACCAGCAGAACCGTTCGTTCAGATTTGTCTCTGCCTGGTGAAACTGAAAGTACTATGTTTCCTTGTGGCATACTAGCATTTCCACTGCGATCAGGAATGCTAGGCATGAACGGGCTGGGCTGGGAGATGCGAGATGGAGGTGCACCAGTGCAGCAAGGGAAGGACGCACAACCAGTAGTAATGCAGCAGCCGCGGGTCCCACGAGCTTTGACCCGACTCGTCGTGTCAAAGTTCCTGAGCGGGTTTGGGCTACTTGGCTTTGAGGGTGGCCCACGCAGCAGGAAGGAGGCCGGGCCCCGGCGCGCCACGCGGCCGGGCGCATGGACGGGGTGCAGGAGAATCGCCGGCAGGTCCCCCAGTTCGGGGGTAGACGAGTCGGCCTGTCGGGCCGCAGGTCGGCCGCCGTAATCATTGCGCGCCATCACCTACCTACACCTGCCTCTCCATCCACTCGCGCGAACCGCTCCATCGTCCATCTACAGATTTTTCTTCTTCTTTTCGAGCGGTATGGGCTAAATTTTAACCTCGTCTAAAATCTAGGCCGCTTCACACGCTCGAGGTTTAGTTTATCAGAGCATGTTCAATAATATAGTCCGTCGTTGGCTATAAGGAAGTGACACGTCAGCTATAGCCAGTTCTATAGCCAATATGTATAATATTGACTACAAAAGTGTACTACTTAATTGTTCAAAAAAAAGTGTACTACTTAATTAATATGCGTCTCACATCTTATAAAGTGCCTAGAAGCACGTACTAGAGCTGACTCTTAACTTACAGCCGGCTTACATTCTCTTTCCTCCTCTCTCTCCTCCACCTCACCCAAACTATACTAGTTTATTTTTTATAGCCAGCTAATTGTACTTATTGTACTTGCTCTCAACACTGCTTCATTCCCCAAAGCCGGAGAGGATCTAAGCTGAGCGTGTATTAAATCTCGGTGAGGAAACCAAATCATGCGCACATGACTGGGAATCCCTTCCGCTCCAGTATTTTCGGGAAGGCCGAATATTCATGGCCAACTCCTCCGTCGTCGGGTTCTATTAGAACAACACTAACAGCTTCTGCAACACGCGACAGCAGTTTTCGGCGATGCGGCACTGTTTCGTAGTTTTAACAGCTGCCGCATTTCGCAGCACCAGCTGCTCCAGCAAAAGCAGCTTATTTTGTTTTTAAATTTTGCACTGCGCCAAACTAGACTACATAGACATTAATAAAATTTAAATTACATTGCGGAATTTAAACAAGGTTCAACATAGTTCGGAATAAAGACTACAATTAATCATAAAATCTACTCCCAATCAACGTCGGAGTCGACGATTCCTCCCAGAAGTCGAAACCTAATTACGACGAGTCATCGACGGGGACGGTTGGAGGCGGCGCGGGGTTGGACGGACCAGCGCCGCCGGAGCTCTTTTTCTTCGCCGTCGTGGATGCGTCGAAGGCCAGCTCCGCATGCACGTATTCGGGGTAGTTGAGGCGGAGCTGCGACATCCTCATGTCGTCGAGCTCGACGGCTTGGCGCTGCTGCCGCTGCCTCGCTCGCGGTTCACCCGCTGCATCTTTGGCACGAGGAACTCCGCCTCCTGCAGCGACTGGGTCGTGACGCGGCTGGCCGAACCTCCACGCCGGCACGTCGTACGCGCGCAGGGCATTGTCCGTGGAGTCGAAGGTTCCGAGCCACCAGCGGACACCGTCGTGGCTGATACCGATAGCGAAGTGGCCGGATGGCCGCATTCGGATGCCGAGGAAGCCAATGGAGCCCTCGACTGGAGGTGATGTGGTGGCATCTCGTCAACGACGATTGGGGCTAGGGAGGATGTGCGGCGGCCGGATCTACTGGGATTGGAGCTTGGCGACATCGTAATCGGCGTCGGCGACCGTCGGTGGGTGCAACACTGTAGGCGGTGGGTGGGGGATTTAGCGGTTGGGCTGTGTGCGTTGCGTGGATAGGATTTGCGGCAGCTTTGTGGTTACCGTTTATATGCAGCACGATCCCTCGATGCCGCAAAATAATTGCAGCACCAAACCGTGATGCTGCAGTTTTTGAAGGCAATTTTTAACCCGCCTTATCACATCTGACGACTATTTGGGCTGGTGACGCATTGTGCAACAGCTGTTAGAGTTGCTCTTAAAACGTGAAATTTGGACCCACACGTTTTCTAGTTGGGAGGAAATTGGACACCACAACACAGAATCCATGTCGCAATTCAAACACTTAGATTAGTCTGTTATATGTTGATCCAAATTCTACAAAGTAAAGGCCAACTTCTCACGGAGCGGAGCGAGGCCCATTGCCGGAGGCTTGGGACGATGTGGAAATGTGATTTTTGAGAGTTGGAATCAACTCAGAACCTATCATGGTTGATTTTATAAAAATTGTTGCAAGGTGAAAATGCTTCTGTCTTATTATTTTTACTAGGAGAGATCTCTAACTCTGATTGAAGTAAATCCAACTGGCTTGGATAGATCTTTTCAGTAGCTTTCTAACAAAATTGGAATCACTCTATTTGGATTTGTAAATCTCTCTGAATTGAATTTCAAACTAAGGGATAGAACTAGGTTTAAACTAAAATAGAAAAATCCTAATTCAAACTAAATGGGTCGCGCGGGAAAGCTAACGGGCCGGCCTAGTGACACTACGCGGCGCGGGGCACAGCTGACAGGGGGTCCACCAGTCAGAGGCTCATAGCACGCGAAGTGGTACGGGGCGATGTGGGCTGTTAGATTAGAAATAGGATCAACGGCTGGGGCTTGTCATCGATTACGAACAGGTCGTCGGCGAGGTCGAACCCTAGCATCTCGGTGGGGGTGCTTAGGGGGCGTACCAGGGCTCTAACAACGACGGCGAGGCGGGCAAACGGACTGGTAGACGACGACAAGCTCAGGGGTGGTCGAGATAACTCCGGGGGTGGTCGCAATCAACGGGACCCTTCTCCTCCAGAGGCGACCAGCTCCGGTGAAATTCCGGTGACTGCAAGCTCGAGCGGCTCCGGGGAGAAATGGGGACTGCTCAGTTAGGTGAGGGGAGGTGAGTGGTGTGCAGAAAATGGCTGGGGTTGGCCTCTATTTATAGCCCGACGATGCGACCGAGAGGCATGGGCGGGCGGCTCCGGCGAGGGCTGCACAGCGTGCTAGTGGCGTGGCTCGAGGTAGGGGCGGTGGCTGGTCTCCTGGCGATGCTCTACGGAATGAATGTGGGCCTAGGGACGGTGGTATGCGGTCGGGCGGTGCGCACGCTCTAAGCGGCAGAGGCAGCGGTCTCAACGGCGGGCGGTGGCTGTGGTGCAAGGGGCAGCGAACGGGCATGTCCGTGGTGTTCCTGGGGGCGTGGCGACGCGGTGGGCGTGGGCTGCGGTCGAGGGGCGGCGTGTACACGCTTGTCGGGTGCGGCGCTCTGGCGCGTGCTCGGCATGGCGCAAACACTGGGTGCGTGGCGCATTGGCGGTGGTCCACGGCTCGGATGCGCTTGGGGAGGGGACAGAGAGTGGCGGTGAGGTTCGGGCTAGCTCGTAGACATGGTGAGGGAGAGAGGGGTGGTCTGCTGCGGCGGTGGCATGGTCGGCCGGCAAGCATGGTGCTCGGCATGGCTTGGCATTGCCACTAGGGGGTAGGGGATGGGGTGCTACTGGCCTGGTTTGATCAAGGGGAGACAAAGGGATTAAATGGAGATCAAATGGGGCAAAACCCTGTATAAAGCAGTGAGCTAGATATTAGGTGTAAAACCTGTCTGCCATGTGTTTGTAGAAATGGCCGCAAGAAACTTATTTTTGAATTTTGAAGAGATTTTTGGTGGGTGTGCTAGGCATAAACTTGAGACTCTGTGGGTGCTTGGGTTTTGAAAGTTGAGCTCATTTGAGTGGTTTTTGAAATAGGGTGATCTTCCCATATGAAATAGATTCAATTTTCAACTGCCATTTAAATTAAGTGTTTGAATGTTTTTGGCAGATCACAAAGTGGGCATTGGTACATCATTATGTGTACTAGAAAGGGGTGTAAAGATCCACATTTGTTTCTGTTAGATTTTGAGTACTAGGAATAGCCAAAGTAAGCATGGTAGTTAATTTGGCACAAATGACCATTTGCTTCCTTTATTCATTTTGATTTGTCTTTCTTTGGGATTTGTTTGGGAATGATCTAGATGATGTTTATTTTACCTAAGAATCATTTTACAAGCAATGGATCACTTAATCATGGCAATTCAAATCAACTCCTAATTTAAATGCACACACATATGAGTGCTTTAATAATTTTAAATAGAAAAGTTTTTGTTAACCCTAATTTTGATGATTTGGATCTTAATAACCTTGGACTAAAGTTTTGGGATGTTACAGTACTACCAGCATAAGTTCCGGTTCAGATTCCGGCAGATAGGTCACTTCGAGATAGAGGTGTACTGAAGCAAAAACGACCCAATCGGAATCTAGAACGGAACTAACACCGGAAATACAGGGTCATGGGGTCCTGACCGGTCCTACCGGGCCTTGTCGGTACTACCGCTGAAGAGGGTGTGGCCTGGTAGTGCTGGCCAGAAGTTCCAGTCCGAAAAGACTAAAACTTTAACCGGTACTACCGGCAGAAGTTCTGGTCTCGATTCCGGCAAATATGACATTTCGAGACATAAGTGTACCCAACCGAAAATTTGCCAGCCGGAATCTGGAGCGGAACTAGCACCAGAAAAAGCACTATACATGCCCCATAGAACCCCGTGGGTGGAACTATCGGTACCTGGCCGGTACTTCCGGTCAGGGCAGAAAAAGCTCTACCACCTCAGAAGATCGCGCTCTCTCTCTAAAAATGTGAAGGTTGTGGATGTGCAAGTATGGTCTGCGCATGAAAACGTGATTTCCCACAACCTGCCTAGGTGCCCCCCTCTTGATAGTACGGTCTCCTAAAACAAAAAAAGGAAGACAAAGTGCAAATAAGGGACACCGTCTTCAAGCTCCTTCAAGAGATAAGTCCACCAACTAAACCATTCGAAAATAAAACCTGCAACTCAGGCACATGGTTAAACCACAACAGAAGTTGTCATCAACACCAAAATACATGGAGAAAACAATATCCTTTCAATCTCGCCCTTTTTGATGATTGATGACAACCCCATAAGATTTGCATAGAAAGATATCAAAGGGGGAAAGCCTTATGTACGATAGGAGTGGCTCCCCCTAGATGTGTGCAATATATGAAACATTGCTTGTGGAATACAACAAGCACACATACGGGAGAACCCCCTTCCTAAGAAACAACATCAAAGGTGCAAGGAAATGGATACAAGAGAGAGATAATCATACCTTTGCACCAAGAACCATGTGGTGAGACAATATAAGATAAAAGGAGATAGCTCCAGCCAATATAACCACTAGAACATCATATAGATATCACAACACATAGTCTCACCCACATAATAGAATACATAACGGAGGTCCGCAGACAAATAGATAACTGAGGTCCACAAGCATACATAAGAGAGAAAAAGTGCTCGCGAGCATAAATGGATCAAAGAAAGAACAAGCTCGTGACACGAACCATGCAAATCCCGTAGCCCTAGAGGAACACTTTCTCCCTCTTTGGCATCAAGACGCCAAAAAGAGACAAAGTAGACAAACTAAGCACCCCACCCACCAACATACGAAGGATAAGGCTCGGGGTCCCATGAGGCATTGTTCTAAGCTAGCGGATAAGGACCGGTGACTTCAGGCTCATCATCACTATTAGTCCACCTGCAATGAGCATTGACCCACTAATCCTTAGGCGCTGTGATAGAGCTGGACTTAGGAGATACCTCAATATCAAGCGTCCTCATGATGGCCTTCTCCCTCTTGGCACTGTGCCTCTAAGCAACATAGGATTGATACCCATGGTCCTGAATAAAGCAGAATGTCTTCTTGAATTTCTTCAAAAGCTTCTTGGCCCAAGATGGCTGTCTCTCAAGAAGGGGTAGAGGATAAGCCTTAGCACGGTCCCCATCACTAGCATGGCATGATGCCTCAACATTGTCCCTAGCAGCACTCAACGTAGAAGCTTCCCTCTCATCTTGAGAATGGGGTTTCTCATGTTTCATCACATGGAGGGTCTTCTCCACATTAATAGTGCACCCATCCTAAGGAAAGGGAGAGTTCGTGGCAGCCAGCCACTTGGCATTGATGAGAGTCTAAATATAAGGAGCATAAGGACACGACCTCTTCTCAACCAGGGCAGACTAGATCTCTTCAAATAGATAGTCCATAACATCAAGACGCTCCTAAGAATCTCTATGGCGATAAGTCTAAAACATGAGATCAATCTGGAAGGCAGGAAGTTGATCGAAGTTACCTGCCTTGGGAGAAATAGTGTTCTGGTACACTCTGCGCATGATATCATAGGTAGGAAGGATATGAGCTACTTGACCATTGACACCCCAGCCCTCAATGTACAAGGGCTCCAAAACTTCAGGAGTGAAGGCGTTGGACCCGTGGACACGCCACCCATTAGCGTGCTTGCCTGGAAGAATGGGATAGCCAAGGAGAGCAGCAAATTCAGACCACTTGGTAGATAGCAACCTGCTATAAGTCATCCACTTCATAGTTCTATCCAGAGGATCAGTATCAATGTGAAGGGTGGTGTAGAACTTTGCAATGACCCTCTCATCATAATCCTGACGATGCTCCATAAGCTTGATGAGCCCAAACTTCCTGCACAACTCAAGAGCCTCACCAAAATACTCAGGCTTGCTTTCCATGTGATCCACATTGATGTGTTTCTGGGGGGCAACAACATGCCTCTTATTGGAGACATACACTTCAAGATAGATTTCTTCTTGACGCTTCGTGTGGAAGAAGGGATCTTGAGACAGATGGTCACAGGGAGCAGCATAGGGATCCATCTTGCAGAACTTCTCATAAGCTTCCTAAGGCCAGGATGAGATCTTATTCTTGTTTGTGTTAGGCCTAGTGGTGGTTTTCTTCTGGCTGGCCAGAGCGGGCCTCTTTCCTTCAGCCACTACTACGCGACACTCAGCAACAGCTCTCTGACGGGCAGTCTGAGCAGGCGGACGGACAACCTCAAGATCATCCTCATCAACCTCCAGAGGACCACTAGTGAAAGCACGAGACCGCTTGGAGCCACCACGGGAACTACCTTGCCCTGAGAAGAAAGCATAGGATAGGGAGGGAAGGGTGGGTAAGGGCACAAGTTCAAAATAAAAAACAGAGAGAGATTGTGAAAATACATAGTTAGAGTCCAAATCGTGTGCAGTCGTAGTTCCGGTGAGCCTCCAGAACTACCGATGGAGCGGAGCCCACCGAAAGTACCGGTCGTACCCCACTGGTAGTACCGGTGAGAGCACGAACGGGGTAGATCCTTAGATCTGAGTGCATAAAACTATGGAATCTACCAACGTATTGAAACAATCTCCCCAAGCAAGAGTCCCTAGGCCCTACCAGGATCCCCTAGACAGTTCTAGCCAAAGCAGTGGCCCTAGACATGGCATTCCCTAACTCGAGCAAAACAATAGCTAGATCTCCATGAATGGAGGGAGAGAGGGGCAAATACCAGAGTCCATGGCGGAGGATCGAGGTGGGGAAGGTTCCCACGGAGCTGATCTAAGAAAGATGGCCGGAATGGGAGGTCTTGGCGGCACCTCCGCGAGAGTTCTTAGGCCGGAAGCAGTTCACTGTAAAAGAGGGGTCGGGGAAGAAGATGGCGAGTGGTCCCTGTTTTCTTCCTGGGCCCTAGTTTTATAGTTCGACGAACCCAATCGATAGTACTGGCCAGCGGCCAGAACTACCAGTGACACAGAGATTCCAGGCCTGTGTGGTAATACCGGCCCAGGGAGTATTTTCAGAGAACAACTCTAAGGAGCGGTACTATCGGTCCTGACCGGAATTTCCGGTGTCGCCGGTCAAAGTATTCCAGATTCAGAATATAGCAAGAAAGGAACTTGTGTAGGGAAGAGAGTAGTTTTGGGGGAGGAGAAAAGGGTTGGGATAGATAGCTCAAACTATGAAGAACCAAATAAAGACCCCAAAACAAGGAAAAACAACAAGACATAACACTAAGAAAACACGCAAGATTTGGTGGCTGAGGCCACCATATATGTTTCTTGACACCACAAAGATATATCTTGGGTTCATTACCAAAACTCATCATTGAAGCTCATTTTGTCTCCTTGAGAGACCATAGAGAATGAATACATTAATGTGTGCATAATAAGGAGAGTGTTGATTCATGCGAGGAACTACACTCCCCCTAAATCCATGCGTACATCCGAACAAGATATCCTTTGAGACACGGGTAGGTGATGGCCCAAAATATATTGAGAATGTTGGGGAACCCCAAGAGGAAAGTATGATGAGCACAAAAGCAAGTTTTCCCTCAGTACGAAACCAAGGTTATCAATCTAGTAGGAGCAAGGTGTAGCATCCCAATTGTCTAACAATTGTAATGCTACTTGGTCTAGTAAGATATTGGCTACTTCCTATATATAATTGTTGCATCATAATTATATCATGCTCATGTCATCATGCCACCTTGCATTTGAGCATCATATAAAACCCCTTTTATTTTGGTTCTTCTCTCATATGCATTATTAATTGTATTTGCCTCTTGATATTGTATTTGGTTATTGATATATTGTTTAAATGCTCAAGTTGAGTTGGGGGCATATCTTTTATTCACCTCCATTATCTTTTCTTTTCACCACCTTATAACTCCACCATCCCAATAACCATGAGCTTGTATTTCTTTTCCTTTTGATAATTATTCTAGCTCATGTGTGTTGGGGTGGATCCAAGTCTGACTTTTCTTTGCTTGGCCTTTTTCTCCACTTCTTGGAAATGCATGAGAGTAATGCCATAATATTATTATTGTTTTCACAAAATAAATCATGGCATTATTATTTTTGCATGGGCCATGCAAACTTCTTCACCACCTTTTACTCCATTGGTTTTTCCTTTGATTTAATGGATCCTATCTTTGTGGACCATCTCCTACCATTCCACCATCCCCATATTCTCATCCATATCTATTTCTTTTATTTTATTTTCCCCATGCATGATCCAAATGGGGCCTCTTCTCATAACCTTTATTTCTCTTTTCTTGGGTTCTCCTCCATCTCATCTTAACTTAATCAAGCCTCACTATGTTCCACTTGGGTTGATCTTTTGCACAAGTTTTAAAAATCTAAAACCTAATAAAATCTAACCTAGCTACTATCTTTATTCTTCTCCTAACCCTAATTCTCCTAAACCCTAAACCTCCTCCCACCTCTCCCTTACTTCCCCTCTCTCTCTAACCTGCTGATGAACACCTGGCCACCCTCTCTAAGGCCCACACCCAGCCACCCTAACCCTAACAAACCCTAGCCCGAGCTACCCATCTACCCTAGCCCGAGCTACCCCCTCTCCTTTCTCTCTTCTCTCTACCGTGTGCTAGCCCCACCCTGCAGCTACGCCACACCGTCCCCACCTGCAGCCTCCCCTCTGCCGCTGCCCAGCCCCAGGACAAGCCCCAGCTCACCCATGTGCTCGGGAAGAAAGGAAGAAAAGGTGGCACCCGAGGCCACCTTTATCTACCCCCTGCCACGATTGCCCCTCCTCCCTCTCCCTCCTTTTCCCTCCTCCCACACGCCTCCTGGCTCGCCCAGATCCGCCCGAGCCTGCCCTCCTCTCCTCCTTCTTCCTTTCCGCCACCAGCACCTGCCGCCGGTCGCCGCCAGCACCACATCGCCCCCGTCGTTCCAGCCGGTCAGCACGACGTAGAGTTGGCCTGGGAGACCGAGGCGACCGAGGCGACCACCCTGCTGCTCCCTGCATGCGTCGTCGAGGAGGAGAAGCCCTAGATGCGCTAGTACCGCGCCGTCCCGATGAAACCCTAGCCCGCCAGAGCGTCTGCGTCACCGATGATCCGCCGCGTTCCTCCTCGATCTGATCCCTCCGGTCAACCCGCGGTGAGCCTCTCTCCCTCCCTGACATGCTCCGCCTCGCTGTTGCCGTCTAGCGCCGCCGCTCTTTCCGTCGAACGGTCTCAGTGCGTCGCCGCTCGCTGCCGTCTACAACCTCCCCGCGCCGCACAGAACCTTAGCTAGGCCCCAAGCCCCCTCCTAACAGCTCCCCTAGCCCGCCGCAGTGGCTTCGCCCCTCAGCGCGCTCGCCCGCGACCCGGGTTCGATTCCCCGCCCGCGCCGCGTGCCGTTCCCCGTCAGTTTCGTCAGATATCCGAGAAGAAAAACAGTGCGCGTGGAAACTTTGCACTTAACCCCCCACCTTTTTGACTCCTGCAACCCGCGCTCCTAGAGACCCCACCTGTCAGCCGCTCGGGTATTATTGCAGAAAGCCCCTCTGCTTTCTCAGGCCATAACCCGCGCTCCAGCCACGCCCCACCTGTCGGCCTCTAGGTGTAACCCACTGCCGCGTGGGCCCGTAGCCAATGGTCCCATCTGTCAACCTCTGTGGCTAGGCAGAGCCGCGGTGAGAAACGTTTTCGCGCGCGGTCATGCCCAGTCAGCAACTGGCCCACCGTCAGCGGCTGTGGCTAGGCTGGCCTGGGTGAAAAAAGTATTTTCCTGTGTCTGATTTAATTAAACCTTTTTCAAATTGATTTAAATTCAAATTCAATTCAGATTCAAATAATTTTTAAAATACAAATCCAAATAATACAAGTAATATATGTTTTGGAATCAGAAAAATGTGAGGAATTCAAATAAGACATTCAAAATAATGTTTGAACACTTTAAATTTTCGAGATGATTAAAATTACAATAAAATGCCCTTTTCCTTAATTAATTAATAACTTTAATTCTATAACTCCAAATTTGGCAAATAATATGTCTAAATCGATCAGCGCGACGAGCCCGTTCTATCTATGCAGTCCTTGTTCTGAATTGAAGCACGCATCATGTTGTTATTAAAAATCTGAACTGTTTATGACAATAAAACTTGGTTAATTAAATGCCAAAATGCTTTATTTCTTGTATTCACACTTCACCTTTGCCATGCTACTTTAATGCCATGTTAATTGTGCATCATTCATCATGGCATGCTTGTTTGCTCGCCGCATTTTAATTCATATGCTTGTGCACTTTATTTATGTTGGCCCTTGTTTGTTTGGTTCTTCTTCGAATAGACGCCTAGCAGGAGAATTACCAGGAATCAGAGGAGTACTACCCAGATCCATCTCTCGCTTCAACTGAGTTGCCAGGCAAGCACTACCACATGCTTGCATACATACATTACCTATTGCCTCTATCTTATTCTTGCATCATTGAGTCGCGATTGCATTAAATGGAATCCCAAGTACTGCATAGCCTTTACTTTTAAACCCCACCGAAGCTTGTTCCTCCATCCCATGAGCCATTACTACAGGAGTTGTTTTAGCCATGCGAGTCGTAGAAAAGCATGTGTAGGGTATGTGAGTGTCTGAAGAATAACGAGGTACCTAAATAACTTAACCTGAGTAGTAATGGGATAACTAATGAAAGAGACACCGGTGAGCAATATCTGCTATTTGGTGTTTCATGCTCACTTGTGTCCCGTAGGACCCCGAGTACTTGATTCATGTTCCTTGTTTATTCGCACTATCCACATCCGGGAGGCCTTATGGACCCCCCCTGAGCCAGAGCTTGATTCATTCTTATTTCTTGGGGCCACAAAGTAGTTTGGGGCTTTATTACTATCTTGTACTTATGCCATGTTACTGCTTTATTAAGATTGTGCGTGGAGCACCTGTACTGTTTTGGATCGTGGAATGTTTTCGTGGTATCGACAAGCCCAGTCACACTTTTGGGTTCCCAGTCGTTTACAGCCATTGACACAAACCTTGGGTCCGTCTCGGAGCTGGCCAACTTCGTTGCGGGTAGCTTAATGGGGTGGCCCCCTGAAATATTTCTGAATCCTGTGATTGCTTTGTCGTGAATGCCTCGTTGGGTTTTGATTTGGTTTTTCCGAGGTTGATCGAGTGTGTGTTGCTATTCGTGCACCTCTGCAGGGTAAATCTTTCTGAAAGCCGTGTTCACGGTTATGGACGACTTGGAGCACAGTTTCTCGATCATAGACAAGTATAACTAAAGTACCGCTTTTAAATTGACTAAGTACTTGACTAGTAAATAGTGCAATACTCATGGAATGGTTAATAAAACTGCCAACGGATGATGGGGGTTGTTCGTCCGCTTCCTCGTTGGTAAGCGAGGAGGAGGATGGATCTATTAATTATACTGTTATAACTGTTGTTCTTAAAACACGGACATCCGTCTATCATTGGTTAGTCGGATGGTTAGCGAGTATCTGTAGAATTGTTAGGTATTATCTTTTGCTGCAATTGCGTCACACCAGGTTGTGTCCCCTTTAGCGGCATAAAGACTTGCTGAGTACCCCTAGGGTCTCACACGATAAATTGTTTGATTCAGATGAACAGGTGTACCCACAAGATGGATACTGGGTGGAAGAGACAGATGATGTTGGCAACGATCGTTCGGTGTAGAGATTCCGGGAACGGGGATCCGTGTGATCTGTGGGCGGGATGCGTTTATTTATGGGGCATCTTATGCCGATTTGTTTCTTATCCGTACTCGGATCTTGTTTTCCGCTTCCGCCTGATATTCTGATGTGTGATGTATGAGGAGCTATCCTAAATTATTATATCTATCTAGGACATTTGAATCTTGTCGTATGGCGTTGCAATATTTCTATTTCTTTTAGATGGAATGGCTCTGAGGACTGTTGTATGTGGCTTGCATACATACTCATTTGTGTATGTAGTTGATCCCTTCGCCTGCCGATTACGCCGCTCGTTCTTGTCCCGTTGTCTGAAAGTGGTTAGGACGGCCGAAAGGTCTACCGTGAGTGGCCCTGGGCCCCACCGTACTATTTTAACCACTTTCGTTCATCCAGGCATTAACTAAGAGCGTAATTCACCGAGGTAGTTACAATTGGTATCAGAGCCATCCCGCCCTTCAGGGTCTCAGCCAAAATGGTCGTTGTCAGTCTAGCAAATATTTTGGTAGTTATGTATACTAGGGAAAAACAAAATGTGAGAGTAGGACTGCTTCCATTTTTGTTCTTACCCACCCACCCACCCTTTTCTGGTAAGGAAGTGTAACGTTTTCAATCCTCTTCTTAAAATTCAAACTAGGATTCACGTGTTCGGGGTTCCGTAGTACCATAGGTTGTGTGTGTGTGTGTGAGTTCTTTGTCTATCTGTTGCATCCAAATGTTATCACTATCTGCCTTTTGGTTATCAACTGTTGGTACATTCCATACCGACAGGCCTTTGTAAACCGACGCGATCTATTCTGATTCGTTGTATACCGATGCAATCTATCTTACTCTTTGTTATCCGACGTTATCTTGTTGGGGTGTTCTTTTTCGTAGTTACCAATCTTTAGGTTCATCTTAAGAAGAAGGTGTTGGGATATGTGTTTTACTGATTCATGTGCGGAGTAATGATTTGAGTGCGGGATGGAGTCGCGACCATACCACTACTTCTATCATTTGCTTTTGTATATTGAACTAGAAGTGTTACTAATCTTGATTCGTTAAGTGGTTTTGCGCATATAGTGGTATTTTAATGCCGAAATTTGCGGAAAATTTTTCTTTGTTAGTTGTGTACCACATTCCTTGTTCAGTCGTGTGTGTTATGCTTAATATCTTCTAGTTGCCTGGAACTTTGTTAATATTTTAATATCATCTCAGTGAATTGCATTCTTTAATCTTGATTAATTCCATTTTGGTACTATTTTGGATTATTATCATTCTCAATTATAGTACTGACTTGTGTTTTATATCAATCACAGGATGGCACCACCATGCCGTTCTGAGGAGGACATACCACCTGAACTTGGGCTTGCTTTGGCAAGTATTGCAAATGCTTTGGGCACTATGCAGCAAAACCAGCAGCGCTTCGAGGAAAGCGTGAGGAGGAATGAGTTTGTTCCGCTACCTCCACCTCCCAAGCGAGGAGACATCAAGAGTTTTCTCAAGTTCAACCCACGCCAATTTGAGGTGTCTGATCAGCCACTTGATGCGGATGATTGGCTTCGTGAAGTGTCAAGGTTGCTGATGACTGCGGATGTTCCCGAGCAAGAATGGGTCAAGTGTGCTACTCACCTTCTGAAGGGAGATGCAGCTCTCTGGTGGGAAAATTACCTCAAGGCAGATCTTTCTGGTTTTCAGCCTACTTGGGAGCGGTTCACTGCTGCTTTCAAAGAGCAATATCTGTCAGAAATTGTCATGGAAAGGCTGAAGGAAGTGTTTCTCAACCTCAAGCAGGGCACTGACAATGTCAACACCTACATCAGAAACTTCCTGAATCTGTCTCGTTATGGTGGCGATGAGATCTCTGATGACAAGAAGAAGCAACGAGGTTTCGGCAAGGCCTCAATGCTTCCATCAAATATGCAATCACTCATGCAAGGCCGGCATCTTTTCTGGAACTTCAACACACAGCTCTGCAGGAAGAAGCAAGTAGGCAAGTGTTTGAGGAGTCAAAGAAACACAGTCGTGATACAGCAAGCTCTTCTTCTATGACAGCTCCTTCTAAGCGTCGTGTCTGGGTTCCTAACACCCCACCGTCGCTCCCTGCTCCACCAAGACCGTCAAGCTACGCACCAAGGCCACCAAACTCCTTCACTACGGCTCCCAGGGGCTACAACCACAACTACCCTGGAGCGTCTGGGCGGAGTCCCTGGCTACGTTGCTCCACGTCCACCTGGTGCTTGCTATACTTGTGGAAACACTGGGCATCAGCACTAGAATTGTCCAATGAACATCAAAGCTCTTCCACCACCACCTCCAAGACCTACGGAAAGTGCTCCTATGATTCATGCACCTCCACCTCAGGCTCTCAACATCAACACCAAGCCTGGGTCTACGGTTGCTCGTGCCAACTGTGTCAACGTCGCTCAAGCTGAGCATGCACCTGGAGTTGTCATGGGTATGCTTCCTGTTAACTCAGTTCCTGCACGAGTTTTGTTTGATTCTGGTGCTTCACATTCTTTCGTTTCTCACAAATTTGCAAATGAGCATGAGCTTGTTATAGACCAGCTGGATAAAAAGTTAATGGTTCTTTCTCCCGGGGCAAGATTGTTATCTACTAAGATCAGCCATGGCAATCAAATTGAGATTGGTGGTTCTTCGTTTCTGGCTTCCTTAATTGTTCTGGGCAATTCTGATATTGATGTTATCTTGGGCATGGATTGGTTGACAGCAAATGCGGCTGTGATTGATTGTGCTGAACGATCGGTTTCTTTGAAAATTCCTGAAGGCCATATAGTCTATTCTCCAAGTCTGACCCCTGCAATTCAGCTTTATTCTTTGACGGCTCTGAATGATGATGCTATGGAAAGTATTCAGAGTGTTCCTGTAGTCTGTGAGTTCCCAGATGTCTTTCCTGAAGAAGTGCCAGGTATACCTCCGGATCGTGAGGTTGAGTTTGTCATTGAACTTGAACCTGGTACCGCTCCTATCTCTAAGCGGCCTTATAAAATGGGTCCTGCTGAGTTGGCTGAACTCAAATGTCAGTTGGATGAACAAGAGAAGTTGGGTTTCATTCAGCACAGTACTTCTTCTTGGGGTAGTCCAACCATCTTTGTGAAGAAGAGAGACAAGACTGATAGACTTTGTGTTGACTATCGGGCACTCAATGCTAAAACCATCAAGAATAAATATCCCCTTCCGCGGATTAATGATCTCTTCGATCAGCTAGCTGGAGCTGTGGTATTCTCTAAGCTTGATTTGAGAAGTGGTTATCATCAAATCAAGATCCGCAAGGAAGATGTTCCTAAAACAGCTTTCACCACCCACTATGGCCTGTATGAGTACACGGTCATGTCTTTCGGTCTCACCAACGCACCTGCCACCTTCTCGAGGCTTATGAACTCGATTTTCATGGAGTATCTTGATAAGTTCGTTGTGGTCTATCTGGATGACATTCTAGTCTATTCTAAGTCTAAGGAAGAACATGAAGAACACCTTTGGTGTGTCCTAAACAAGCTTCGTGAGAACCGCCTGCATGCAAAGTTCTCCAAGTGTGAATTCTGGCTGCCTCAAGTCACCTACCTTGGTCACGTCATCTCTGCCAAGGGCATTACCGTCACCCAGAAACTATTAATACAATTATGGACTGGCTTCCACCCATAAATGTCAAAGAAGTCCGAAGTTTCCTTGGTTTGGCCAGTTACTGCCGTCGCTTCGTTCAAAATTTCTCAAAGATTGCGAAGCCTCTTACCGATCTCCTCAAGAAAGGCAAGAAATATCTTTGGACTCCTGCATGTCAAGCAAGCTTTGAAACACTCAAAGAGAAGCTCACTTCCACACCAGTCTTAGTTCCTCCAGATACATCAAAGCCTTTCCAAATATTCTGTGATGCCTCTTTGCAAGGATTGGGTGCGGTACTTATGCAAGAAAAGCAAGTTGTTGCTTATGCATCTCGTCAGTTGAAGACGCATGAGATTAACTATCCTACACATGACCTCGAACTCGCAGCAGTTGTCTTTGCTTTGAAAGTATGGAGGCATTACTTGCTTGGCAACCGTTGTGAGATCTTTTCTGATCACAAGAGTCTGAAGTATATCTTCACACAGCCTGATCTCAACCTTCGTCAGAGGAGGTGGTTTGAAACAATTAATGATTTCGATTTGACCATCAACTACACCCCGGGCAAAGCCAATGTCATGGCAGATGCTCTCAGCCGAAAAGCTTATGTCAACAACCTCATGGTGGAAGAACAACAGCCTCTCTTGTGCGAGGAATTCCGCAAGCTCAACCTTGAAATTGTGGATCAAGGGTATCTTCTGAACCTTCTAGCAACACCTATCTTGGAAGAAAAAGTCCGTTCCATTCAGCTTGGGGATCCTTACACTAAAAAGATCATCTCCAACATTCAGCTTCCAAAGTACGAGTCTTTCCATGTAGATGACCAAGGCACTCTTTTCTTTGAACACCGGATGTTTGTTCCGAACTACCCGGGTTTAAGAGAGCAAGTTCTCAAGGAGGCGCATGATTCTGTTCTTTCTATCCACCCTGGAAGCACTAAGATGTACATGGACTTGAAAACACAATATTGGTGGCCTGGTTTGAAACGATATTGTGCCAAGTATGTCTCGGAGTGTGATGTCTGTCGCAGAGTTAAAGCTGTCCATCAGAAACCTTTCGGTCTTCTACAGCCATTGAAGCCTCCGGAATGGAAATGGGAGAAAGTAGAGATGGACTTCATCACTGGTTTTCCAAGGTCGCAGAAGGGCAACAATGCAATCTTTGTGGTCATTGACAGGCTTTCCAAAGTAGCTCACTTCTTTCCAGTCAAGGAAACAATTTCTGCAATTCAGTTGGCCGAGCTCTATATCAACAGAATTGTCTCTCTGTATGGAGTTCCTCTTGAGATCAGTTCAGACCGTGGAAGCATCTTCACTTCCAAGTTCTGGGGAAGTTTCCAAAATGCTTTGGGAACAAAATTAAACTTCAGCACAGCTTACCACCCTCAGTCGCAAGGACAAGTTGAAAGGATCAATCAGATTCTAGAAGATATGCTCCGTGCTTGCGTTATCTCTTTCAGCATGAAGTGGGAAGAATGTCTTCCTTATGCTGAATTCTCTTACAACAACAGCTTCCAGAAAAGTCTAAAGATGGCACCATTTGAGGCTCTCTATGGTCGCAAGTGCAGAACTCCGATTGGTTGGTCGGGCCCAGGTGAAAGAATATTGTTTGGCCCCGACATTGTAACTCAAGCGGAGGAGAAAGTTCACATCATTCTTGAAAACCTGAAGATTGCTCAAAGTCGCCAGAAGAGCAATTATGACAGAAAGCACACGGACATGGAGTATGTCCCTGGTGATCTCGTTTACCTTCGTGTCACTCCCATGAGAGGCACGCACCGCTTTGGTATCAAAGGAAAGCTGGCTCCTAGATACATCGGTCCTTTCAAAATTTGTGGAAGAAGAGGAGAAGTTGCTTATGATCTTGAGCTCCCTGAACAACTCAAAGTCCATGATGTTTTCCACATCTCTCAACTCAAGAAGTGCTTCAAGGATCCCGGCAGGACCGTGGACCATGAACTCATCAATCTCCAAGAGATCTGTCTTATCAAGAACACCCCACAAAAATTCTTGAAGTCGTAGAAAGAAGGACTCGCAACAAGTCCATCAAGTTCTGCAAGGTGCAGTGGTCGCACCATTCCGTTGATGAAGCAACCTGGGAATGTGAAGATGAGCTCCGTGCCAAGTATCCTACCCTCTTTGAGTCTTCTTCTTCTTCCTAGAATCTCGGGGCGAGATTCCTGTTTAGTGGGGGAGAGTTGTAGCATCCCAATTGTCTAACAATTGTAATGCTACTTGGTCTAGTAAGATATTGGCTACTTCCTATATATAATTGTTGCATCATAATTATATCATGCTCATGTCATCATGCCACCTTGCATTTGAGCATCATATAAAACCCCTTTTCTTTTGGTTCTTCTCTCATATGCATTATTAATTGTATTTGCCTCTTGATATTGTATTTGGTTATTGATATATTGTTTAAATGCCCAAGTTGAGTTGGGGGCATATCTTTTATTCACCTCCATTATATTTTCTTTTCACCACCTTATAACTCCACCATCCCAATAACCATGAGCTTGTATTTCTTTTCCTTTTGATAACTATTCTAGCTCATGTGTGTTGGGGTGGATCCAAGTCTAACTTTTCTTTGCTTGGCCTTTTTCTCCACTTCTTGGAAATGCATGAGAATAATACCATAATATTATTATTGTTTTCACAAAATAAATCATGGCATTATTATTTTTGCATGGGCCATGCAAACTTCTTCACCACCTTTTACTCCATTGGTTTTTCCTTTGATTTAATGGATCCTATCTTTGTGGACCATCTCCTACCATTCCACCATCCCCATATTCTCATCCATATATATTTCTTTTATTTTATTTTCCCCATGCATGATCCAAATGGGGCCTCTTCTCATAACCTTTATTTCTCTTTTCTTGGGTTCTCCTCCATCTCATCTTAACTTAATCAAGCCTCACTATGTTCCACTTGGGTTGATCTTTTGCACAAGTTTTAAAAATCTAAAACCTAATAAAATCTAACCTAGCTACTATCTTTATTCTTCTCCTAACCCTAATTCTCCTAAACCCTAAACCTCCTCCCACCTCTCCCTTACTTCCCCTCTCTCTCTAACCTGCTGATGAACACCTGGCCACCCTCTCTCAGGCCCACACCCAGCCACCCTAACCCTAACAAACCCTAGCCCGAGCTACCCATCTACCCTAGCCCGAGCTACCCCCTCTCCTTTCTCTCTTCTCTCTACCGCGTGCTAGCCCCACCCTGCAGCTACGCCACACCATCCCCACCTGCAGCCTCCCCTCTACCGCTGCCCAGCCCCAGGACAAGCCCCAGCTCGCCCATGTGCTCGGGAAGAAAGGAAGAAAAGGTGGCACCCGAGGCCACCTTTATCTACCCCCTGCCACGACTGCCCCTCCTCCCTCTCCATCCTTTTTCGTCCTCCCACACGCCTCCTGGCTTGCCCAGATCCGCCCGAGCCTGCCCTCCTCTCCTCCTTCCTCTCCGCCACCAGCACCTGCCGCCGGTCGCCGCCAGCACCACATCGCCCCCGTCGTTCCAGCCGGTCAGCGCGACGTAGAGTTGGCCTGGGAGACCGAGGCGACCACTCTGCTGCTCCCTGCACGCGTCGTCAAGGAGGAGAAGCGCCAGATGCGCCAGTACCGCGTCGTCCCGACGAAACCCTAGCCCGCCAGAGCGTCTGTGTCACCGACGTTCTGCCGCGTTCCTCCTCGATCTGATCCCTCCGGTCAACCCGCGGTGAGCCTCTCTCCCTCCCTAACATGCTCCGCCTCGCTGTCGTCGTCTAGCGCCGCCGCTCTTTTCGTCGAACGGTCTCAGTGCGTCGCCGCTCGCTGCCGTCTACAACCTCCCCGCGCCGCGCAGAACCTTAGCTAGGCCCCAAGCCCCCTCCTAACAGCTCCCCTAGCCCGCCGCAGTGGCTTCGCCCCTCAGCGCGCTCGCCCGTGACCCGGGTTCGATTCCCTACCCGCGCCACGCGTCGTTCCCCGTCAGTTTTGTCAGATATCCGAGAAGAAAAACAGTGCGCGTGGAAACTTTGCACTTAACCCCCCACCTTTTTGACTCCTGCAACCCGCGCTCCTAGAGACCCCACCTGTCAGCCACTCGGGTATTATTGCAGAAAGCCCCTCTGCTTTCTCAGGCCGTAACCCGCGCTCCAGCCATGCCCCAGCTGTCAGCCTCTAGGTGTAACCCACTGCCGCGTGGGCCCGTAGCCAATGGTCCCATCTGTCAACCTCTGTGGCTAGGCAGAGCCACGATGAGAAAAGTTTTCGCGCGCGGTTCCGCCCAGTCAGCAACTGGCCCACCGTCAGCGGCTGTGGCTAGGCTGGCCTGGGTGACAAAAGTATTTTCCTGTGTCTGATTTAATTAAACCTTTTTCAAATTGATTTAAATTCAAATTCAATTCAGATTCAAATAATTTTTAAAATACAAATCCAAATAATACAAGTAATATATGTTTTGGAATCAGAAAAATGTGAGGAATTCAAATATGACATTCAAAATAATGTTTGAACACTTTAAATTTTCGAGATGATTAAAATTACAATAAAATGCCCTTTTCCTTAATTAATTAATAACTTTAATTCTATAACTCCAAATTTGGCAAATAATATGTCTAAATCGATCAGCGCGACGAGCCCGTTCTATCTATGCAGTCCTTGTTCTGAATTGAAGCATGCATCATGTTGTTATTAAAAATCTGAACTGTTTATGACAATAAAACTTGGTTAATTAAATGCCAAAATGCTTTATTTCTTGTATTCACACCTCACCTTTGCCATGCTACTTTAATGCCATGTTAATTGTGCATCATTCATCATGGCATGCTTGTTTGCTCTCCGCATTTTAATTCATATGCTTGTGTACTTTATTTATGTTGGCCTTTGTTTGTTTGGTTCTTCTTCGAATAGACGCCTAGCAGGAGAATTACCAGGAATCACAGGAGTACTACCTAGATCCATCTCTCGCTTCAACTGAGTTGCCAGGCAAGCACTACCACATGCTTGCATACATACAGTACCTATTGCCTCTATCTTATTCTTGCATCATTGAGTCGCGATTGCATTAAATGGAATCCCAAGTACTGCATAGCCTTTACTTTTAAACCCCACCGAAGCTTGTTCCTCCATCCCATGAGCCATTACTACAGGAGTTGTTTGAGCCATGCGAGTCGTAGAAAAGCATGTGTAGGGTATGTGAGTGTCTGAAGAATAACGAGGTACCTAAATAACTTAACCTGAGTAGTAATGGGATAAATAATGAAAGAGGCACCGATGAGCAATATCTGCTATTTGGTTTTTAATGCTCACTTATGTCCCGTAGGACCTCGAGTACTTGATTCCTGTTCCTTGTTTATTCGCACTATCCACATCCAGGAGGCCTTATGGACCCTCCTGAGCCAGAGCTTGATTAATTCTTATTTCTTGGGGCCACAAAGTAGTTTGGGGCTTTATTACTATCATGTACTTATGCCATGTTACTGTTTTATTAAGATTGTGCGTGGAGTACCTGTACTGTTTTGGATCGTGGAATGTTTTCGCGGTATCGACAAGCCCAGTCACACTTTCGGCTTCCCAGTCGTTTACAGCCATTGACACAAACCTTGGGTCCGTCTCGGAGCCGGCCAACTTCGTTGCGGGTAGCTTAATGGGGTGGCCTCCTGAAATATTTCTGAATCCTGTGATTTCTTTGTCGTGAATGCCTCGTTGGGTTTTGATTTGATTTTTCTAAGGTTGATCGAGTGTGTGTTGCTATTCGTGCACCCCTGCAGGGTAAATCTGTCTGAAAGCCGTGTCCGCGGTTATGGACGACTTGGAGCACAGTTTCTCGATCATAGACAAGTATAACTAAAGTACCACTTTTATATGGACTAAGTACTTGACTAGTAAATGGTGCAATACTCATGGAATGGTTAATAAAACTGCCAACGGATGATGGGGGTTGTTCGTCCGCTTCCTAGTTGGTAAGCGAGGAGGAGGATGGATCTGTTAATTATACTGTTATAACTGTTGTTCTTAAAACACGGACATCCGTCTATCATTGGTTAGGCGGATGGTTAGCGAGTATCTGTAGAATTGTTAGGTATTATCTTTTGCTGCAATTGCGTCACCCCAGGTTGTGTCCCCTTTAGCGGCATAAAGACTTGCTGAGTACCCCTAGGGTCTCACACGATAAATTGTTTGATTCAGATGAACAGGTGTACCCACAAGATGGATACTGGGTGGAAGAGACAGATGATGTTGGCAACGATCGTTCAGTGTAGAGATTCCGGGAACGGGGATCCGTGTGATCTGTGGGCGGGATGCGTTTATTTATGGGGCATCTTATGCCGATTTGCTTCTTATCCGTACTCGGATCTTGTTTTCCGCTTCCGCCTGATACTCTGATGTGTGATGTATGAGGAGCTACCCTAAATTATTATATCTATCTAGGACATTTGAATCTTGCCGTATGGCGTTGCAATATTTCTATTTCTTTTAGATGGAATGGCTCTGAGGACTGTTGTATGTGGCTTGCATACATACTCATTTGTGTATGTAGTTGATCCCTTCGCTTGCCGATTACGCCGCTTGTTTTTGTCCCGTTGTCTGAAAGTGGTTAGGACGGCCGAAAGGTCTACCGTGAGTGGACCTGGGCCCCACCGTACTATTTTAACCACTTTCGTTCATCCAGGCATTAACTAAGAGCGTAATTCACCGAGGTAGTTACACAAGGGAACACCCCAAAGGTGTTGCTAGCTGAACGTTGGCAAGGCGCACTACCGGTGCCAGCAGCAACGTGGAGACCTGCTCAACACAACCACAGAACTCTGACCCCAACTTGCGATGTGGTTGTCAATCTCACCGGTTTTGCTGAAAACAAAGGATTAAACGTATCGAATGGAAGGAAGTAATTAGTTTGCAGAAAGTAAACACAAAGCAGTAAACAGTTTGTAGATTGATTGTAAAAGAAAGGACCGGGGATCCATAGTTCACTATAGGTGGCTCTCCTTAAGATAGATAACATGTTGGGTGAACAAATTACAGCGGGGCAATTGACAAACATCGAGAAAGCATACACGCATATACTAATCATCTTGACTCCTTTGAGACCTGATTGGGCATTACAACATTATACATAGACCGCCATCCAACTGCATCTATGACTAATAATCCACCTTTAGGTTATCATCCGAACCCCCTCCAGAATTGCGTGTAATGTAAACAATACGATTGTTCTATGAACAAAGGATTGTTGTTTTCTCCCTAGTAGCAACAACACATCTAGTACCTTAGAGATTTCTGTCACTTCCCCAGATTACCAGAGGCATGAACCCACTATCAAGCATCAATACAAACTCTCGGAGTTGCTAGCATCTACTTGGCCAAGATAGCTACTAACAACGGAAAGCATGCAAGATCACAAATAACAAAGACATGATAGAATCAATAATCAATCTGAAATAACATCTCAATATCCATTGGATCCCCGCAAACACAACATGCAGAATTACAAATAGATGATCTTGATCATGAACAGAGCTCACAAGATCTAAACATGAAAGCACAAAGGAGGAGAACCAGCCATCTAGCTACTACATGGACCCGTAGTCCAGAGATGAACTACTCACGCATCACACCGGAGGCTTGCATGATGATGAAGAAGGCCTCCAGGGTGAATTCCGCTCTCCGGCAGGGTGCCGGGAAGAGCTTCAGATCCCTCCCGATCTAGGGATGGAGATGACGGCGGCTATAGCTCTTTTGTGGAATTTTGATCAGGTCCTTAGGGTTTCCGTATCAGAGGCAATATATAGGCGGAAGGAGAGGCCGAGGGGGTGCCTGGGCTGGCCACACCACCCCCTGGCGCGGGCTAAGCCTGGCCATGCGGCCAGGTGGTGTGGCCTCCCTTTGGCCCTTCTCCGTCTTGTATTCTGGCTCCAGGTGTCCCCCGGTAAAATAATGACTTTTGCTTTTGTCCCGTCCAATTCTGAGAATATTCATTTTCTGACTTTCCTAGAACCAAAAACAGCAGAAAATAGGCACCACTAGAAGAAGTACACCACAACTTAAATAACAATCTATTGAATCTTTCTCAATGCAACTCCACTACTAACAACAAGACTTCTCCCATGTCCTCAAGAACAAAACGAACTACTCACAAGACATCATATGGATCATGATCAAAGATGGAATAATGATGTATAACAATCTGAACATAAACAATAATTCAATGGTTCACTCAATAGCATCAGCTACAAAGAGTAATCAACACCGGGAAAGTTTCCCCTATGAACTATACAAGATTCAACTCAATTGTTACAGCAATATGGAGATGGTGATGAGGGTGCTGATGGTGATGATGGTGATGATGATCCCGATGAAGTCCAACTTGATGGTGGTGTTGATGGTGACGATCTCCCCTCTCCGGGAAGGAATTCCCCTGGCAGAAATCTGTCTGCCGGAGAGATCTTTCTCTCTCGGTGTTTTCCGCCCCGCAGAGGCGGCGGAATCTTTCTGTGGTCGCTCCCCGAGTCTTAGGGTTTCGGGAGGATGATATACGCCAGAGGGGAGAGGCTGGAGTGGGCCACGGCGGCCACACCACCTCCAGGCATGGCCTAGGCCTGCCCGCGCCATGGGGTGGTGTGGGCCCCCTGTGGCCCACCTCCACTCCATCTTCTGGCATCCTTAGTCTTCTGGAAAAATAGGATTTTCCGTATATTTTCACGGATTTTCTGATCTTCGCGATTTTTCCTCCAAACAGCACCTTTTCCATCAGAATCCTGACTGCAGCGGTCCATGCTCCAAAAGTCATCAACCATGCAAAAATAGATGAAATAACATAAGTATCACCTCTCAATACGAAATATATCAATGAATAATAGTGAATTAAGACATAGAATAGTGATGCAAAATGGACGTATCACCATCTCAGCATTCTTCTTATTTACCATGGGAATATGGTGTTTTTTCTCTCTTTCCTCTTTTCATAATCTCCTTTCTTATTTTTCAATTTTTCTCAATATTGGACTCTTTTTTTATAAGAAGAATGCTTCATAGACAACTCATTATGGTTATGCTGCAGGTTTCCACCATGTCCGCATGGATTAGACCGGTGGCCCAGGCGTTTCTCTAACACATATACATAACGCCATGGACTTACAAGCTCCCCTTTCATTTCACACCGACGACATCCATAGACAAAAGAGCATGATATCAACTAGGTACAAAGTACTCGTGCAATTTTGAAAGCGTTCCCCATGACAGCATGGTTCTGCTAATCCCCAACAAATAAGTGCAAGCATATACAACATAGACGACACAATGGTTGAAGTTTATTAAGGGCAAGAAAAGTAAAGTGTGCCATCAAGTTCGTGAGAGCTTTAATCACTAGTCTTCTCATAACAAGTTTAATTTGGAAGGTAAACAAAAACATGAATATACTTGGAATAGCATATGCTGATAGGTAGGTATGGTGGACTCTTTGGAATAACTTGGTTTTAGGAGTTGGATGCATGAGTGGGAATCATACTTGGTTGTGGAGGCGAGCAAAAGACTGGAAGCGACAAACTAAGAGAGCATAATGGCCATAATCATGCAGAGCGACAAAACATCATTGATCAAAGCATAAAGTGATACTACAATTTGAAAACTAAAGGATCAAAAAGGCTATGGTGACTCGGGATAGTCATAACATGGTGTGAGCATGCGCCAAGTCAACCCAGGTAAAGCATCAAAGGAGAATACCACAATACTATGCTTTAATATGCTAAAACAACGCATGATTCATCCAAGGCACATTAAGCAATCTCAGTTATTTATAACAAGTCATGCTACAACAAATAATACTAAGCATAAAGCCAAAATGATATCGAGCATGGCATGACAAAGCATAGGCCACAGTCAAAAACACGCTCTCTTTACCACTTAAGCATGAACTTTCCTACTCTTTTCCAAACCAAACCAAACTATTTGAAAACCAATGTATGAAAGAGGGGGTCCAACCAATTTATTCAGCAAACTAAGCAAACAAAACAAATGAAAAACCAAAACGAAAACGAAAACGAAAAAAGAAGACGCAACACAATTGTGCTTGAAACAATAAAAATGAAGCGTTTGGAAGAAACCTAGGATTTTTATTGATGAAGAGGGGGATGCCTTGGGCATCCCCAAGCTTTGATGCTTGTACTTCTTGGATATTTCTTGGGGTGACACGCGTGGCATCCCCGAGCTTGAGCTTTAGTCCATCCTTCATCTCATTACTCATTCCTTCCATACACCTGGAATTTTTCTTTCATACAAAACTTCACACAATCTTTATTAGCAACATTAGTGCACTTAAGATAATAAGTCTTTAGGTTCAGTTCTAACACCAATAAAACTTCCATTAAAACACAAGCTACTGTAGCACTTCCCTCAAAATGCTCAATTCCCCAAAAGAACTCAAAAAGGAACCAACAAGAAAAAATGGCAGAAATCTGTCAAAACAGACCAGCAGGTAAAGACGAATTTTTTCGAAGACCTTATATTGTCAAATCGAAAAGTGTTGAACTAACGAAAGTTAGATAACAACCTGGGGCAGAAGCACAAATATTCACACCTCAAAAGGACATACAAAGAATTTACACGAATTTTTATGGTGAAACACAGAAATCTGTTTCGGGACAGCAACTTTCCCAATCATTACTTCTCTCTCATTAGAGGTTACTCTTGGCACAAAAAGCAAATAAAAAGGATAAGGAGCGGTTATTACTGAAGTAATAAATTCCAAGACTCATCTAAAACTTTTGGGTTATCTCCCAATAAGTACTTTTCTTTAACGCCTTTAAGTTAGGCATAAGAAGCAAGAAAAAGGATCAAGTGTTCTCAAATGAAGAAGCATTAAGATTGATACCAGAAATATCTTCAACAAGGCAAGGTATCTCATCCAAATAAGTTCTAGAGGATCCTCTCTTAATACTCTTGGGTTCACTATTTTCATCAAACGGGTTTTCGGGAACAATCCAATCAAGATTCTTTTCTATGGCTTCATGCATTGCAACAAGTTTAAAGGGTATTGGTACCTTAGTTTCCTCCCCATTAGGTTCAGTTTTGTTCATCTTTTCTCGTGTACCAATAACATCTACACATGAGCCTAGCATGTTAAAATGTTCAAAGACTTTTCTAGCTTCCTTGGCAACATCATAGAATTCCTTAAGCATAGTTTCCAGAATAAAATCTCTCTTTTCAGGGTCCTCAATTTCTTTAAGTTTGAGAAACATTACTTGCATTAAGGGGTTAAGGTTAACAAACCTAGATTCCAACATGTGAACCAAAAAACTGCAGCAATTTCATAGTTTGGATCAAGTTCTGCAAGGGATCTATCCTCATGCTTACTAACATGATTAAAGAATTCTTCAATATTATATTTTCCAATTGTAGAGCCACTACCTATTGAAAGGTCTTTCAGGGTGAATTTAGGGATCAACATGGTGAGCTAAGGAAGAGGTAACAACTATAGAAAGACTTAATTTTTTTGTGTTTTTAATAAAGAAAGCAAACTAGTAAAACTATTTTTTGTGTTTTTGATAAAGAAACAAGCAAACAAAGCAAAAGTAAACTAAGCAAAACAAAAATAACAAAGTAAAGAGATTGGTTATGAGGGACTCCCCTTGTGAAGATGTCCTTGACTCCCCGGTAACGGCGCTAGAAAATATGCTTGATGGCCCAAAATATATCGAGCTCGTTGGGGAACCCCAAGAGGAAAGTATGATGAGCACAACAACAAGTTTTCCCTCAATACGAAACCAAGGTTATCAATCCAGTAGGAGCAAGGAAACACCCCAAAGGTGTTGCTAGCTAAACGTTGGCAGGGCGCACTACCGGTGCCAACAGCAACGGGGAGACCTGCACAACACAACCACAAAACTCTGTCCCCAACTTGCGACGAGGTTGTCAATCATACAGGTTTTGCTGAAAACAAAGGATTAAACGTATCGAATGGAAGGAAGTAATAGTTTGCAGAAAGTAAACACAAAGCAGTAAACAGTTTGTAGATTGATCGTAAAAGAAAGGACTGGGTCCATAGTTCACTAGAGGTGGCTCTCCTTAAGATAGATAACATGTTGGGTGAACAAATTACAGCGGGGCAATTGACAAACATCAAGAAAGCATACAATCATATACTAATCATCTTGACTCCTTTGAGACTTGATTGGGCATTACAACATTATACATAGACCGCCATCCAACTGCATCTATGACTAATAATCTACCTTCAGGTGATCATCTGAACCCCCTCCAGTATTAAGTTGCAAGCAACAAATAATTGCATTACGAATTGCGTGTAATGTAAACAATACGATTGTTCTATGAACAAAGGATTGTTGTTTTTTCTCCCTAGTAGCAACAACATATCTAGTACCTTAGAGATTTCAGTCACTTTCGTAGATTACTAGAGGCATGAACCCACTATCGAGCATAAATACTAACTCTTGGAGTTGCTAGCATCTACTTGGCCAAGATAGCTACTAACAACGGAAAGCATGCAAGATCACAAATAACAAATCTTTCCATACATAACCAAAAAATGGAAAAGATTCTTCAAGAGTCTCGGGTCCCAGAAGCGCGTGATAATGCCACCGAAACCTAAGACTGTAGAGGAAATTAGGTGAAGTACTCTAGATAAAAAGTACGGAAAAGTATCTAGAACTTCTCCCCCTAGCCCTACTCCCCACATTATAGAATCAATAATCAATCTGAAATAGCATCTCAATATCCATCGGATCCCCGCAAACACAACATGCAAAATTACAAATAGATGATCTTGATCATGAACGGAGCTCACAAGATCTAAACATGAAAGCACAAAGGAGGAGAACCAGCCATCTAGCTACTACATGGACCCGTAGTCCAGAGATGAACTACTCACGCATCACACCGGAGGCTTGCGTGATGATGAAGAAGGCCTCCAGGGTGAATTCCCCTCTCCGGCTAGGTGCCGGGAAGATCTTCATATCCCTCTCGATCTAGGGATGGAGATGATGGCGGCTATAGACTCTTTCGTGGAATTTGGATTGGGTACTTAGGGTTTCCATATCAGAGGCAATATATAGGCGGAAGGAGAGGCCGAGGGGGTGCCTGGGCTGGCCACACCACCCCCTAGGGCGGGCCAAGCCTGGCCGTGTGGCCAGGTGGTGTGGCCGCCCTCTGGCCCTTCTCCGTCTTGTATTCTGGCTCCAGGTGTCCCCCGGTAAAATAATGACTTTCGCTTTTGTCCTGTCCAATTCCGAGAATATTCATTTTCTGACTTTCCTAGAACCAAAAACAACAGAAAACAGGTAGCTGGCACTGTGGCTCTTGTTAATAGGTTAGTCCAAAAAATCATATGAAAAGTACTCCAAAGTGTGGACAAAACATAAGAAAGTAGATAAAACCAAGCATGGAACATCAAAAATTATAGATACATTTGCAATGTATCAGTAGGTGTGTAAGACACTCAAGCCACATTGCTCGAATTTATGATATTTAGCTCATGCCTTAAGTCCTGGAACCTTGCTTCATCAAGAGGCTTCGTGAAGAGATCTGCTAGATTGGCCTTGGTAGGAACATACTCCAAAGAAATGTCTCCTCTGGCAACATGATCCAGAATGAAATGATGACGAATCTCAATGTGCTTGGTTCGGTTGTGTTGCACCGGGTTGTGAGCAAAATCAATGGCACTCTCATTGTCACAAAGAAGGGGCACCTTGTTCAAAGACAAACCGAGATCCTTCCAAGTTTGCTTCATCCATAGCAATTGAGCATAACAACTTGCGGCAGAGATGTACTCAGCTTTGGCGGTGGACATAGACACATAGTTTTGCTTCTTCGAGGACCAACACACCAAGATCTTTCAAGAAATTGACAAGCACCGGAGGTTGACTTCCTTTCCACCTTGTCTCCCGCCCAATCCGAATCCATGTATCCTATGAGGTCAAACGTAGCTACCTTGGGGTACCATAACCCAAAGTTTGGGGTATGAACCAAATATCGAAAGATTCTCTTGACCACCACCATGTGGATTTCTTTAGGTGTGGCTTGGAATCTTGCACACGTAGCCATGCTCAACATAATATCCAGACGGGATGCACAAAGATAAAGCAAACAACGAATCATCAAGCGTTAAAGTTTTTGATCCACATCCTTACCCTTGGATCAAGATCAAGATTAACCTTTGTGGGCATGGAAGTTTTGGCTCCATTGACTTGATCAAGGTTGAACTTCTTGAGCATGTCTTGACTATATCTGGCTTGGTTGATGAAGGTTCCATTTCCCAATTGTTTGACTTCAAATCCAAGGAAGAAATCAAACTCCCCCATCATAGACATCTCGAAATGGTCTGTCATGAGCTTGGCAAAATCCTCATTGAAAGCTTTGTTAGTATACCCAAAAATAATGTCATCAACATAGATTTGGCAAATGAACAAGTTTCTTCCAACTCTGTTAGTAAAAAGAGTGGGGTCAATGAGGCCTAGTTCAAAACCACGGTCTAACAAAATCTCTCTAAGGCACTCATACCGCGCACGTGGGGCTTGTTTGAGACCATATAGTGCCTTATCAAGTTTGTATACATGGTCCATGAAGAGAGGATCCTCAAAGCCTGGAGGTTGCTTGACATAAACCACATCCTTTAAAGAACCATTAAGGAAAGCACTCTTCACATCCATTTGTTGCAATTTAAAGTTATGATGGGAAGCATAAGCAAGAAGCATGTGAATGGATTATATATGAGAAACAGGGGCATAAGTTTCACCATAGTAAATGCCCTCAACTTGAGAGTATCCTTGGGAAACTAACCTTGCCTTGTTGCGGACGAATATCCCATTGGCATCCCGCTTGTTCTTGAAAATCTACTTGGTCCCAATCACATTTTGACAATCTCTTATCCACTTCACTAATGTCCACACCTTGTTCCTCTTGAAGTTGTGTAGTTCTTCATTCATATCATCAAGCCAATCATCATCTTCAAGAGCTTCGAAGATGTTTTGGGGTTCAACATGAGAAATAAAAGCATCTGATGAGAGCTAAAAGAGGTTAGTTGCCTTATAGTAGTAGAACCCCTATTAAAATCTCCATAAACATTATCAAGGATATGACCATCTTTGATGAGCTTGGCGAGACGGTATGCTTGACGGCGGGATTGGGTCTCAAGACAAGATTCTTGAGCAACCACTTGATCATCACCACGGTTCGAGTCCCCGCCTTGACTATAAGCACGAACTTGATCACCATCTTCATCAATATCAACCATAGGAGAATGATCATCAAGGGGTGGTGGGACAATAGCTTGGCCTTGGTCATTTTTAGCTTGACCTAGATCTTCTATAGCTTGACCTAGTCCTTCTTCAACTTGGCCTTGATCCACATTGACTTGTGGAGTTCCATAATCTTGGATAGGTAGAGCTTGAGAATCTTGAGGTTGACTTGAGCTTGGAGAGTCATGGACATGAAGATCTTGGGACGAGCTTGGAGAGTCTTGAGGAGCAATTATATGTCCTTGAGAGACGAGATGATCTTGTGAAAGTGAAGGCTCCACTTGAGTAGAGCTTGGTCCTTCTCCTTCGGCCACAAGGGGTTCCTCAATGGGGTGGAAGAATCCCACACCCATTATTCTTATGGCTTGGGGAGGAATTTCATCACTTGGATCACGAACACCATATTACCTCATAAGAGACTCATGATCTTCATCAAAATCAACATTGCTAGATTCTTCAACTCTTCCGATTGCTTTATTGTAGACGCTATAGGAATGCGATTGATTGGAGTAGCCAACGAAGATTCCTTCTTGTGCACGAGACTCGAACTTGGACAAGCGGACACCCTTCTTGAGAATGAAGCATCTACAACTAAACACCCTGAAGTACTTGACATTTAGCTTTTGTCCGATGAGAAGTTCATATGGAGTCTTGTTTTGCTTCTTGCGTAGGTAGAGGTGGTTGGTAGCATGGAAAGCGGTAGAGATGGCTTTGGCCCAAAAGTTGTATGGTGACTTGAATTCTGCCAACATGGTTCGGGCTGCATCCATCAAAGTGCGGTTCTTCCTCTCGGCAACACCATTTTGTTGAGGGGTATAGGGAGTTGAGTATTGATGCTTTATCCCCTCATCACTAAGGAACTCATACAAGGTGTAGTTCTTGAACTCGGTCCCATTGTCACTCTGAATGGTAAGGATTATAGCATTGTGTTTCCGTTGAACTTGATTAGCAAAGTTGATGACGATTTGTTGAGTATCGCTCTTGAACTTGAAGAAGTAGACCCATGTGTATCTTGAGAAGTCATATACAATCACCAAACAATACTTATTCCCTCCAAGACTATCATCAGAAGGAGGTCTGAAAAGATCCATGTGAAGGAGTTCTAAGCACTTCTCGGTGGTAACTTGATTTAGGACCTTATGAGGCTTCTCATGCATCTTCCCTTCAATACAAGACCTGCACACATGATCTTTGGCAAAGGAAACGTCTTTTAGTCCAAGGATGTGGCCCCCCGTGTAGAGACTTTTCGAAGACTTCATGTTTACACGGGCCAAGCGGTGATGCCACAACCATCCCACGTCGGCTTTCGCATAAAGACATATAGCATGTGTAGAGGGCTTTCCGGAGAAATCCACCACATACAAGTCATGCTCTACATGCCCAACGAAAGCCACCATGAGAGTCTTTATCCTGAGGACCACAAAATGCTCATTAAAGAAAGACGAAAGACCCATAATGGCTAAAGCATGAACAGAAAGTATATTATACCCAAGGGTTTTGACAATCATGACATTAACCAAGGAAACAACCGGGGTTACTACCACCTTACCAAAACCCAATACCTGAGAACTTGTTTTATCACCGTAGGAGACCATGGTATTGGAAAAAAATAGGCCTAATCTCCGACATCATAGACTTCCTTCCGGTCATATGGCTTGTAGCTCCACTATCAAGCACCCATTTAGTTCCACTAGAAGCAGAGTCCTACAAGAAATTCAAGCTTTGGTTTTAGGTACCCATTTTGCAATGGGTCCCCTGTTTTTAGTCACAAGGGTCTTTGGTACCCAAATAGTACAATGATAATCATGAGTATAAGAAGTGCCAATGTATTTTGCATAAACATGGCCATCACAATATTTGCAAAGAATGTAGGAAGGGTTGTTCTTCCTGGCAAAGTTATCACTTTGCACAAAGGTAGAACCATAAGCGGGTCCTTGAGCAAATCTCTTGATCTTCTTCTTTTTCTTGTTTTTCTTCTTCTTGGGCCTTAGGGGTGTACCTGCCATTCTTGTGAACTTGCCCTTTTGGAAGTTGTTCTTTCAACTCCTTGTTTTCCTCAACGAGATTCACATGCTTGCAACAAGGGTTAGAAGAACAAGGCAAATGTATAATAGGCATAGCGGAAGTCTTTGAGTGTTCATTGTTCAACTGAGTCTGAAGTAGCTCATGAGCTTTAAAAAGACTTGAGAATTTTCTCTTCAAGGCGTGATGTTCCTCTTTGAGTTTCTCAAAGTACTTTAGACATACATGACCAACACCAAACTCAACCTTTTCATTTTTAAGGGCATTCAATGAAGAAAGAGCATGATCTCGTTCTTTAACAAGTTGATAAATAGAGGCATTTTGGTCATATACAAGCTTAGCAACACTCTCCTCAAGAGTTATTCTCATATTATGTTCATCTTCAAGAGATTGTGAGAGAGAGGCAATTTCATCGGCGAACTCTCTTTCATTTTTACCTATCATGTTAATTAGTTCTTCCTTCTCATCTAGCATTTCCATAGCATGGTCAAGTTGGTTTGGAAGATTTTTAAAGCACATTCTAGTATCATCATCTAGGTGCTCCATGAATTCACACATGCTTACCATCTCTTTATTTACCTCTAGACCATCTAGATCATGCAAAGAAAGTTCATTTGAGGGAGACTTGGAAGTGGGTGTTACCTCGGTGGCCTTGGCCATGAGACACTTTTGGTTGGGGTGGATGATGTTCTCATTAGGTGAGTCGAAGAGAGACAATCGTGGGGTAGATGAAGTAGCAATAGCGGAAACTCCCATGATCTCTCCACCTTGACCTTCACTATCATCATCATCATCATATGCGCCCGAGAAGTACTCTTCATGAACCACCATCGCCCTTTCCTTGTTTGGGAGGTCCTTGTTTTGGAAGTTCTTGTTCATGGGGTGAGGAGTTCTTGGCTTGCTCTTGCGGATAAGATGTCCTCCATTGTCCTCTCTATTCTAGAAGGGACATTGGGCCACAAAGTGACTCTTGTTGTTGCAATTGTAGCAAGATCTTGCCTTAGGAGCTTTCATGGTTGAGTTGAATCTTGAGTTGTCCCTTGTCCTGGACTTCATGCCCGGCTTATTCCAAAAGGCCCTTGATGCGAGAGCCAAGTGCTCATTGAAGGCACACTTGATGTCCTCTTGAGACCACTCGCTGGTGTCTTCATCTTCATCAACATCCACCACTTGAGCCTTCAAGGGTAGGTTCAAGTTTTGGGATCCATAGGCACGAGCACGAGCAGACTCTGCATTCTTCTTGGCAATAGTCATGGCAATAATTTCATCAATACATCTTGAGAAGACATGATGTGATAGTTCCTTCTCCCCTTGATAGAATTGAGTTTTTGCTCCTCAAAGGGAAGAAGGGCTTGAACAAACTTCCTCTTTATGAACTTGTCATCAACATAGGTAGCACCAAGGTCCCTCATAGTGGAACAAAGAACCTTGAGTTGATGATACATGTCTTTGGGAGTCTCATCATCTTGCATTGCAAAGCCATCTGACTCATTGTTGACTTCATCAAACTTGGAGCTTTGAATGCTAGCATTCCCGACATACAACTTGGTGAGATGATCCCAAGCTTCTTTGGCGGTAGAGAATTGGCGAATGTGAGCAAAATCCTTGGGATTCAATGCCTTTTGAATCATGCCCAAAGAGGTAGCATTGAGCTACTTGTCCAACCTTGGCTCAGGTCAACTTCTTTGCATCATATGGTGAGAATCCTTCTTCCACAATCCTCATCAATTCAATAGAAGAGCTGGAAATGTGATATTGCATTAGATATTGCCAATTGGCGAAATTTTAAGTATCTAGCATGGGAGGTTCTTCTTGAGGTATGATATGTGGCATGGGAATTGGTGGGTCTAGAGTGTACTTCGGGGGTGGTGGCACCGCTGAGTAATCCTTTCCCTCCACTCCCTCTTTGGAGGAGGAGTCACCTAGCCCCTCGGTGCTCTCACTTGGGGGCTTTGTGGTTTGAGCCACAAAGCCTAAGCCCAAGTGAGTTGAGGCGGCCACGGGATTCACCCTAGGGGTGACCACATGCACAATCGCGGGAGGAGCCTCGACGTTTTGGGATGCAACATGAGGAGTGGCTACCATGGGGTTAGGCGTAAGGGATTGCAAAAGGGTCATTACTTCCTCAAACTTGGTCATCATGGATGTCTCCAATCGACTGAGGTCATCCATGGAGGCCAACTTCTTGGTGGTTCCAACCACACTACCCTCTTCATAGGCCATCACCTCTTAGGTTGTAAAGCCCGAAGTAAGATCCTTGGCTCTGATACAAATTGAAAGGTCCAACTTTGGTTGACTAGAGGGGGTGAATAGGAGACTACCATTTTTTAGACTTCTCATACAAATTTAGGCTTTGCATAAAAATTAAGTTCTCTAGAGATGCAACTAGATGAGCAACCTATATGGCAAATGATACAACAAGTAAACAAGACGGTAATTGCAAGTAGTAAAGGAGAGGAACGGATAACCCTGCAAGGGAACACGGAGATGTAATTCCCGTAGTTCACTTCCAAGGAAGCTACGTCTACATTGGACAGGTGTCGGGGACACACAAGGTCACCTGAGCGCCACAAAGGCCTCACCTTCTTCTCCGATGAGCACCACCACAAAGGCGGCCTCACAATCCACTAACTGGTAACCTTGAAGGCGCCAACTGAAACCTTTACAACAAGGTTGAGGGGAGACTCCACAACTCAATTAGAGGCCCTCAACGACACCACGAATCTTCACAACAATTTCCCTAGCTTCGAGGATGCCCTACACCGTCTAGTGTTCCAAGAACCCAAGAGTAACAAGATCCACTAAGGATGGGTGGGGGAAATCACGATTACTTTGGTGGAAGTGTAGATCTAGGTCACCTCTCCCACTCCTCAAAAGATCAAGAGGTTTGAGTGGGTAGGGATAGAGATCTAGGCAGTTGAAGCTCTTGCATTAATGGAGGAGAGAGAAAATGAAGAGATAAGAAAAGAGGAGGAAGAAGGGTGCCTTAAAGGGGTCCCCTTCAAACCGAGCAGATTTCTGTCCCGACGGCACCACCATTACAACTGGTGAGACAGTTCCAACGGTCTGGAACCTCTCCCTAGAACGGTCGTAAAATCCAGCTCAGCAAGCTCGACTTTCTACCGGTACTACCGGTAGAAGTTCTAGTTTAGATTCTGGCAAATAGGTCACTTCCACACAGAGGTGTACTATAGAGAAAATGACCCAGTCAGAATCTAGAACGGAACTAACACCGGAAATACAGGGTCGCGAGGTCCTGACCGATACTACCGGGCTGTGTCGGTACTAGCGCTCAAGAGGGTGTGGCCTGGTAGTGCTGGCCGAAAGTTCCAGTCCAAAAATACTAAAACTTCTGACCAGTACTACCGGCAGAAGTTGTGGTCCAGATTCCGGCAAATATGACACTTCAAGACAAGTGTACTGATCCGAAAATTTGCTAGCCGGAATCTGGAGTGGAACTAGCACCGGAAATAACACTAGACCAGCCCCACAGAACCCCGTGGGTGGAACTATCGGTGCCTGGCCGGTACTTCCGATCAGGGCATAAAAAGCTCTACCACCTCAGAAGATCGCTCTCTCTCTCTCTAAAAATGGGAAGGTTGTGGATGTGCAAGTATGTTCTGTGCATGAAAGCGTGATTTCCCACAACCTTCCTAGGTGGACCCCCTCTTGATAGTACGGTCTCCCAAAACAAAAAAAGTAAGAGAAAGTGCAAATAAGGGACACCGTCTTCAAGCTCCTTCCAGAGATAAGTCCACCAACTAAACCATCCGTAAATAAAACCTGCAACTCAGGCACACGGTTAAACCACAAGAGAGGTTGTCATCAACACCAAAATACAAGGAGAAAACAATATCCTTTCAATCTCCCCCTTTTTGGTGATTGATGACAACCCCATAAGATTTGCATAGAAAGATATCAAAGCGGGAAAGCCTTATGTACGATAGGAGTGGCTCCCCCTAGATGTGTGCAAGATATGAAACATTGCTTATGGAATGCAACAAGCACACATACGGGAGAGCCCCCCTTCCTAAGCAACAACATCAAAGGTGCAAGGAAATGGATACAAGAGAGACATAACCATACCTTTGCACCAACAACCATGTGGTGAGACAATATAAGATAAAAGGAGATAGCTCCCGCCAATATAACCACTAGAACATCACATAGATATCACAACACATAGTCTCACCCACATAATAGCATACATAACGGAGGTCCACGGACCAATAGATAGCAGAGGTCCACAAGCATACATAAGGAGAGAAAAAGTGTTCGCGAGCATAAATGGATCAAAGAAAGAACAAGCTCATGACATGAACCATGCAAATCCCGTAGCCCTAGAGGAACACTTTCTCCCCCTTTTGCATCAAGACGCCTAAAAGGGACAAAGTAGACAAACTAAGCACCCCACCCACCAACATATGGAGGAGAAGGCTCGGGGTCCCATGAGGCACTGTTCTAAGCTGGCGGATAAGGACCGGTGACTTCAGGCTCATCATCACTGTTAGTCCACCTGCAATGAGCATTGACCCACTAATCCTTGGGCGCGGTGAAAGAGCTGGACTCGAGAAAGTACCTCAATATCAAGCTTCCTCATGATGGCCTTCTCCCTCTTGGCACTATGCCTCTGAGCAACATAGGATTGATACTCATGGTCCTGAATAAAGCAGAATGTCTTCTTCACTTTCTTCAAAAGTTTCTTGGCCCAAGATGGTTGTCTCTCAAGACAGGTGGAGGAGAAGGCTTAGCGCAGTCCCCATCACTAGCATGGCATGATGCCTCAACATTGTCCCTAGAAGCACTCAACACAGATGCTTCCCTCTCAGCTTGAGAACGGGGTTTCTCATGTTTCATCACACGGAGGGTCTTCTCCTCATGAATAGTGCATCCATCCTGAGGAAAGGGAGAGTTTGTGGCAGCCAGCCACTTGTCATTGATGAGAGTCTGAATATAAGGAGCATAAGGACATGAACTCTTCTCAATCAGGGCAGATTAGATCTCTTCAAACAGATAGTCCATAACATCAAGACGCTCCTGAGAATCTCTGTGGCGAGAAGTCTGAAACATGAGATCAATCTGGAAGGCATGAAGTTGATCGAAGTTACCTGCCTTCGGAGCAATGGTGTCTGGTACACTCTGCGCATGATATCATAGGTAGGAAGGATATGAGCTACTTGACCATTGACACCCCAGCCCTCAATGTACAAGGGCTCCAAACTTCAGGAGCGGAGGCCTTGGACATGTAGACACGCCACCCATTAGTGCACTTGCTTAGCAGAATGGGATAGCCAAGGATAGCAGCAAAATCAGACCACTTGGCAGACAACAACCTCCTATAAGTCATCCACTTCATAGTTCTATCCTGAGACTACCAAATTTTAGACTTTTATTACAAATTTAGGATTTGCACAAAATTAAGTTCTCTACAGATGCAGCTAGATGAGTAACCTATATGGCAAACGATACAACAAGTAAACAAGACAGTAATTGCAAGTAGTAAAGGAGAGGAATGGATAACCCGGAAAGGGAACACAGAGATGTAGTTTCCGTAGTTCACTTCCAAGAAACCTACGTCTATGTTGGAGAGGTGTCGAGGCCACACAAGGTCACCCGAGCGCCACAAAGGCCTCACCTTCTTCTCCTGTGAGCACCACCACAAAGGCGGCCTCACAATCCACTAACCGGTGATCTTGAAGGCGCCAACTGAAACCTTTATAAAAAGGTTGAGGGGAGACTCCACAACTCATTGGAGGCCCTCAACGACACCACGAAGCTTCACAACAATTTCCCCAACTCCGAGGATGTCGTACACCATCTAGGGTTCCAAGAACCCAAGAGTAACAAGATCCACTAATGATGGGCGTGGGAAATCATGATTCCTTTGGTGGAAGTGTAGATCTAGGTCACCTCTCCCACTCCTCAAAAGATCAAGAGGTTTGAGTGGGTAGGGAGAGAGATCTAGGCAGTTGAAGCTCTTGCATTAATGGATGAGAGAGAGAACGAAGAGATAAGAAGAGAGGAGGAAGAAGGGTGCCTTAAATAGGCCCCTTCAAGCAGAGTAGATTTCTGTCCCCGCGACACCACCGGTACAACCGGTGGCATTCCGGTAATTCCGGTGAGCCAATTCCAATGGTCTAGAACCGCTCCCTGGAACGGTCATTAAAGCCAGCTCAGCAAGCTCTACTTTCTGACTGGTACTACCTGTAGAAGTTCCGGTTCAAATTCTAGCAAATAGGTCGATCTCAAGTTTTTTTCAACTTTTTTAACCTTTAAATTGTTTGACTCGTTAATCTATCACTTGGAACAGTTTTAATACTAATTATACTTAATGTTTGATCAAATTGCAGCCTTGGTCAAACTTTTCGGTCGATCACCCATCCTCACACTACTCCACCCCCAACATGCTTAAATTCTCCCTTTCATCTGAATTAGTTTCCGCGAAGCAATTTGTACCTTGTTGTCAATACTATGATATCAATCATATTAACTCTTATATCATTATGTCACACTTTTTATTTTTTAAATTACAAACAATTATTTAAGTAAGCAACAATGGATAAGTAAAAATATTGTTGAATTCAAATAAAAATATAATGATTTTAATTTTTTGTATTTTTCTATTTAATATAGAGTAATTAATATCTTTAAATTCGTAAATCATAATTCAGCAAATAATATGTCTAAATTGATCAGAAAAATGAGATTAATCCAAATATGATATTAATATCAACTTATTACAACTATGCCGTAATTCTAGCCATAATTTTATTTGCTTGTTTCAAACTCTGGTAAAAATTGACCTAGTTTCTACCGATTAGGCAGGAATTTGTCTTTTTCATGAGAAGGTTTTTTTGTGATATTTACAATATTCCAATTTTTATATTTTTCCTTCCAACTATATCACATAATGTGACACCACGTGGAGGTTTTTCATTGTTTGGATTATTTTTGAATTTCTTATGCCCGTTTTAAACTATGGTTAAAATGACAAGCATGAAGATTCTTAGCTCGGGGTTGAGCCTCGCTAAACTTGAAGTGGATATCTAATAAAATATCATATTGTGAATCTAAAAATGATTTTTTATCATGTACATGTAGTTCAAATCTGACCAACTTCCTACTGATTCAGCAGGAATTTGTCTTCTTCATGAGGGTGAAAGGCTTAAGATACCCTGGATAGTAAATTGTTCATATAAGGTAGTCTAATATTTTTAAAAATTGGGTAGTGGCTATGTGAAACTTTCATTTGGTGGTTGCTTCACAAAACACTCTGTTTTTGGCACTAGGAAAATAGAAAATGCCTTTTTGGTGCGATAAAAAGGAAAACTTCCTATTGCAAGTTTGTAAGCCATCCCAAGATGCACATGTATGCATAATATGGGCACATCATCACAAACTATGCCACGATTCTGGCCATAACATTTGTCATTTGGTCCGAAAGCCATAAAACCTCGAACATAATAGCCCATTTTGAGAACTTTTCGAGATGCAATCAATATACAAAATTTCGTATTTTTCTTGAAACTATGTCACATAATATGACACCACATGAAGGATTTACATTGTTCAGACCGTTTTTGAATTTCTTATGCCCGTCTTCCAATTTTCCTATTTTAAACTACGGTCAAAACAGCGGGCATGAAGATAGGGGATGAGCCTCACTAAACTTTCATTGGATCTCTATATAAACATCATATTGTGAGTCTAAAAATATTTTTAAAAAAATCATGAGCATTAGATCATGTACCTGTAGTTTAAACCGGACCCACTTCCTACGATTTGGCAGATATTTGTCTTTTTCACCCGGAGTGGACGAAAAAGTTTGAGATAACCCGGTTGGGACATTATCCATGTAAGGTGGTCTAGTATTTTTAAAAAATGGGGTGGTAGCATTTTGAATTATGCTTTTGTTGGTTGCTTCACAAAACGTCCCGTTTTGGCACTCGTAAAATGGAAAATAGCTTTTCCGTGGGACGAAAAGGAAAACTTTCTCCTGCAACATTTTTCGCCATCCCAAGATATACATGTGTGCACAATATGGATACACTATCACAAACTATGTCGTGATTCTAGCCATAAAATTGGTTGTTTGATCCAAAAGTCATGAAACCTCGAAAATGATAACTCATTTTGAGAAAGACCTTTTGAGATGCAATCAATATACCAAGTTTGGTATTTTTCCTTACAACTATGTCATATAATATGACACCACACGAAGGATTTACATTGTTAGGACCGTTTTTGAATTTCTTATGCCTGTTTCCAAATTTTTCCGTTTTAAACTATGAGCAAAACGACGAGCATGAAGATAGGGGATGAGCCCCGCTAAACTTGCATTGGATCTCTGAAAAAACATCATATTGTGAGTCTAAAATGATTTTTTTCAAAAAATAAGCATTAGATCATGTACATGTAGTTCAAACTAGACCCACTTCCTACTGATTCGGCAGACATTTGTCTTTTTCACCTGGAGTGAAGGAAAGATTTGAGATACCCCGGTTGGGACATTGTCTATGTAAGGTGGTCTACTATTTTTTGAAAAATCGGGTGGTAGCATTTTGAATTATGCCATTGGTGGTTGCTTCACAAAACGTCCCGTTTTTGGCACTCATAAAATGGAAAATGGCTTTTCCGTGCGACAAAAAGGAAAACTTCCTCCTGCAAGATTGTTCGCCATCCCAAGATACACATGTGTGTACAACATGGGTACACTGTCACAAACTATGCCGTGATTCTGGCCATAAGATTGGTCATTTGATCCGAAAATCATGAAACCTCGGACATGATAACTTATTTTGAAAAGGACTTTCGAGATGCAATCAATATACCAAGTTTGGTATTTCTCCTTGCAACTATGTCACATAATATGACACCACGCGAAGGATTTACATTGTTTGGACCGTTTTTAAATCTTTTAGCCCGTTTCCCAATTTCCCCTATTTTAAACTATGGTCAAAACGGCGGGCATGAAGATAGGGGATGAGCCTCGCTAAACTTGCATTGGATCTCTGAAAAAACATCATATTGTGAGTCTAAAAATGATTTTTTTCAGAAAATCATGAGTATTAGATCATGTACTTGTAGTTTAAACCGGACCCAGTTCCTATCGATTCGGTAGACATTTTTATTTTTCACCTGAGGTGGATGGGAAGGTTTGAGAAATCCCGATTGAGACATTGTCCATGTAAGGTGGTCTAGTATTTTTGAAAAATTGAGTGTTAGCATTTTGAATTATGCATTTGGGAGTTGCTTCACAAAACACCCCGTTTTTGCCACTCGAAAAATGGAAAAAAGGCTTTTTGGTCCGATGAAAAGGAAAACTTCATATTGCAAGATTTTAAGGCATTCCAAGATACACATGTGTGCATAATATTAGCACATTATCACAAACTATATCACAATTCTAGTCATAACATTGTCCGTTTAGCTTCAAAAGCATAAAACCTCGAACATGATAGCTCATTTTGAAAAAAAAATTATGACATTTACAATATTCTAAGTTTTATATTTTTTCTTGCAACTATATAACATAATATGACACCACGCGAAGGTTGTATATTGTTTGAATCGTTTTTGAATTTCTTATACTCGTTTCAAACTATATGTAATGTTTTTATGTTTTACTTAATTTTTATTTACAAATGTGTAATATTTAAGTGTAGATAGATATATCTTGTTTTTCTGTAAATTTTGATATATTATTTATATTTTCTGAATTAGAATGATTTTGCTATGATTTTTCAATAATTAATGTGGTAAAAGGGAAAATAGCTATGCTGAGAGCATTGTCGTCGCCTTAGCTATGAAAGCTATGCTGAGGGCATTGCCGTCAGGGTAGCTATCCTAAGCCGAGGGCTGTCCTACACCGACGATCAACTTCGTGGGGTGCCCAGCTTGTGGCCTACGCCGACGGGCCCGACTTTTGGCCGTCGACGCCACGCTCCATTCTTGTACTGGTACATGCTCCCTCCTATTCTAAAATATAAGATTTTTAGTCTTTTTTTGAACTATGTATCTACACGACTTTTAATACATGTTTACTCATTTTGCTGTGAATATACATACCAAAATGCATCTAAATAAATACGTTTGAAAAATATATATTATAATATCTCTACTATTATAATGGAGCAGTTTTGAATTGGATCCTTAGCACCAATCCTGACCGTTGGGCTGTTAGATTTAATGGTTTAGAGCACCTAGATTTGTGTTGAATAGTACCTAGAGCAAACTCCACCTTGTTTTAGAACCATTATGTCAGCACCCTAAAATTTCATACCATATTAGCATGTATTCTATCTACTACTATAATGGAGCAGTTTCAAATTGGATCCATAGAACTAATCCTGACCGTTGGGCTGTTAGATCGAATAGTTCAGAGCAGCTGGATTCATGTTGAATAGTAGCTAGAGAAAACTCCACTATGTTCTAGAACCATCATTTCACCCCCTCCCCCCAAATTTCATAACACGTGTAGATAGTTATTACTAATAGACTTAATGTATGCATTCTTTCTCTAACAAGACTATTGATTAATAAGAATTTAACGTTTGTTAAATCATATTTCATACAGTATATACGTGTGTGGCACGTCCCTTTTGATCAACACGTGAGACTCAGATAATGTCTGGCATATCATCTATAAAATTATAATAGGTCCAACATAAAAAATATAAATTTGATCAATATCTATAAAATATGGGTGTATATTTGGTTCTTATACTTTGTATATCATGTAGAAGTCAACGATTATTAGTTATCTAAAAACTTAATTTTTTTGTAACATGGTCTAGAAAAACGAGGGAGAAGATTCTATAATGATAGAGAAGTGTATTTTGAGTTTTGTGCATACCATTCATTCTGATGAAGACTATCAATAGAATCTTCTAGATGCTAGAATAGAAAGCTTGAAATGTTAGGATTCGTGAGTCTTGATCCAACGTCAATATTCAAAGTTATTCGTACACTATATAATGATAAGATATATGTAGAAAAACCTCAAAACACACTTATCCATTATTGTAGAATCTTCTCGATTATTTCTCTAGATCATGGTTCTAATTTTTTTAATTATTAGATAGCTAATAAACGGTTATTTCTATAATATAAAGTGCAAGAACCAAATATACACTCATACTTTAGAGATGTGACTCAAATTCATAATTATTTGTGAGTTTCACGTGCAAGGCACGTGCAGCTTACTGGTACTACTACGAAGAGCATGGCTCAGCTCCGCAGTGGAGGAGCAAGACTCGACTACTAATTTTTATTGCTTGATTGTAGGGTCCTTATGTTAAACGTATGAACTTGGATATAATTTTTACTTTTTAAGGTCCTTGGTATAATAATATATATATATGCACTAACTGTGTTAATTATTGAAGCATCTCACTTTTTATACCCTGTTAAAAAAATAAAATACCATCACCAGATTTGCAGAAAAAACGGATATATTTTGTTACAATTCACTGGTGTTTATACAAACGACTTGTTATTGATTGGAGGGAAGGAGTAATATTTTGGAACGACAGAGTACGTAATATTTTTGCTCCCAGAGCAGAAGTTTTCATGTGTTGATTGTTTCGATGCATGACAGAAGGCTAGTACGTGCCCAGCCTAGGCTCCCCCAAACCCTAGTCCGAATAAAACTAGGCATGAAAGCGGTACTAGTGACCAATGGGCAGATGCGCCATCGATTTGAAATTGAGTTGTTGGAGTCATGTCTCGTAAACTTTCTTGTTACTGAACGCTTGCATTCCAAGAAATTAATCACAATGTCCAACTTTGGGAGTATAGGATGTGACACGCACGCACGCACGTACTGTACTGGCGATGACTTAACCGCTTCCTCCACTCGTTAAGCACGGGGAACCACGCGGATGATGAAGGGTGTGTCCATAGTGACAGCAGCGCAACACACAACGGGTAAAGATGTGCACCGGTATCTAATTATTGCCGCCGAGAGGGACGACGAAATAATTGTGTGTGTACGTGCTACCGTAAATAAATTGTTGTTGTTGGACCTGATGAGCTATGACAAGAGGTGTTCAACCATGCATGCAGTTCTGGGTCCTGATATGTAGTGTCACGCTCCTGTACGCGCCAGCGACAGGACCACGCGTACGTACAAATACGTACCCTATACGCACGCACGTACGTACGAACAGAGCGCCCCAACAAACGATACTGGTACTACACAGTTGCTGTGCCTGTGCTGTCTACCGCGCTTCTGCGCAGACGCCATTGCGTGCTCGGCCACAGCAGTACAGTACCGTCCGATCCCCCTGTGTCGTGAGATCTTCCTGCACGCCATTAGCATCACATCGCCGGTCCGGCGCATCCATCCGTCCCTGTACTCTCTCCGCTGTACAGTGCCGTGCCGTCTCGTTATTCCCAACCAAAGGAGAGACGGCGGCATCGTTCCGTCCATGTAGACGCGGCCAAGGCTAACGGAGATGAGAAGATTAATAAGTGCAAATACGGAGGCCCGATGCTAGTACAGTACCACGTAGGAGTACTAGGGACGGCGACGGGTACGCCGTACGCGACTATGCGAGCACGGCGTGCGAGTGATGTGTGGGTGGGGGTTGGAGTTCACCCGCGCGCAGCAGAGCAGCGTGGACTGCGGATGTAGACAAGTGAGCGCGGGTTTTGTCGCGTTGAGCGTACGCATCGAATCATGTCGTTTGTCTTCTTTTGCCTCATGGACCGTCTGCCTTTCTTCCTTGCTCCGCTGCCTGCTCTCTTCTGTTCGGCTCTTTTCTTTTCTTTTTCTCTCTCGCCGGGCCGGGCCAGGCCATCCACGTCGCGTCTATCTGTCTGTTTGTCTCATGAATCCCTGCAATCCTTTTTACAGTAAGATTCTGTCCGCTGTAGCTACATGCTGGTTAATTTGATATTTGTCTTCATTCTAGCGGAGTTAATTGGATAAAACTATCACCATTGAAGCTGTCAGACAAGTCAGTACCATTTTCAGTAATTTTTGCGAGTCACTGTTGAAAATATAAGCAATAATCCATATGATTTAATCTAAATAAATAATCGACAAAGCATGATCATACATATAGAAATTAAATAGATCACGCGAACTGACAAAAGTAGATAAACAGATTACATCTAAGCAAGACAAACCTATTACATCTATACCACCCTAAAGTTAAGTTTGCATGAGCCAATTTTCTTTTAAGTCCGTAGAAACCCATATCTAGGCCATATATACCTCCGTATAGGTGTACTCGGTCGAGCTAGGTATACTCGACGTTACCACCAGCTGATCCAACCTCCCGTTATCATGATCTACATCCTTCCATGCCACATTTTCAATTTTTGTTGTTGCTGCTATATACCACCCGATTTTCGCCTCCCGCAGGCACGTGGGTATACGTGTATGGTGAGTATATGTCCAACAGGTTCATACATGATTCGGGTGGGTTCGTACGGTCTTCAAAACGAATCAATATCGAGCTTTTTTATCAAAGTTTGAAGAGGACGGGGGGACACCGAAGCAAAAGTGCTGAAAGAGATGGATTGAGATCACATACGTGTAGCGGCAGCAGCAGCAGCAGCAGCAACGGCTGCGGCGGTAGCAGCAGCTGCTGCTGCAGTGGTGGCAGTAGCATCGTCAGCCATGTCGTCGATATAAAGGCTGCTGATGGTCGGGAAGAAGTCCTCGTCGGGGAAGGAGTCGTTTGTGATGACGTCAGTAGTCGCGCGGAAGCGCTTCCCAAAAACCTGATCGCCCTCACCCGTACAGGTTCACAAGAAGGCGGGGTTCCTGAGGCCTACTGTCCCGATCTGCGGTGCACGCCGCAAGCCGGGATAGGGAAGACGAAGGCGGCGACGCATTAGACTAGAAGGAGACGCGTATGGTAAGCGATGCCGATTAGGTTTAGCACAGACGCTCCTATAGTGCAGGTTAGGGAGATCGTGGGGCTCAGCCCACGTCCGAGTCGGTAACAGCCCACGTCTCATAAAGACTAGAAACGGCTGACTAATTAACGCGTCTGTTAATGACTCGTAATTAGTCCATGATTAATTTTTCTGACCAGCAAAAATAAAGCTCGGTTCGGCGAGATTCCTGCAACCCGCAGCACGCGCGCGCGTCGTGACGAGGCAAGGCGTGGCGAGGCGAGGCGGGCAGCGTCGAAGGAGGAGTGCGCCAGAGCTGCTCTTCTTCTCACACCTTAGTGAGTGGTGGAACAACCTAGTATATATAGGGAAGTGTAACTCTCACTCAACTAGCAATATGAGACTAAACTTTGACACCACAAGCACAGCCATATGCTGCCATGCACAAATGTGCCAAAGAAAATTTCAGAATTTGTCTAATGGGCCAATAGCCGAAACCTCATCAAATACCCACTAGTGGAAAAAGGGCCTCTAGTCCCGGTTCATAAGGGCCATTGGTCACGGTTTCCAAACCAGGACCAATCACTCGGGACTAATGCTGGTCCCGGTTCGGGCACAAACCGGGACCAATGGGTCTCCACGTGGACGAGCGCGCGACGAGGGGGGTGGATTATTGGTCCCGGTTCGTAGAACAAACCGGGACCAATGGGTCTCCACATGGGAGCACGAGAGACGAGAGGGTGGATCATTGGTCCCGGTTTGTGGCACGAACCGGGATTGTTGGTCTCTGTGCCGCGGCAGGATTATCGGGCTATTTTTGTGTCGCGGCAGGGTTTTGTGTCGCGACAAGATTTTCGGGCTATTTTTGTGCCGCGGCAGGGTTTTTATTTATTTATTTATTTGGTATTTTGTATTCAATTTAATGGTACTACATATATACAGCAATAATGAAACCACGATATATATATTACACATCATGCATGATCACAAATATATTATACACCGTCTCATCCGTCTTGTTGGTCGAAACATATTATAATTACAAACGGTACTCTCACACGAATTTGATTTAATTTACATCTTCGTTTTTACACTTCACCCTTCTAAATAAAGTGGGTAATAATATTCTCCTTTCGAATCTATGACTTGTTCTAACAAGAATTCGGCAATTTCCTCTTGAATTGCTTGCACGCGTTCTTATGATAGAAGACCGTCCCGCATCCGTTCAATCTAATTTAAAGAAGGGGATCAATATATATGAATAAAACTAAACACAATTTGTGGTAATAAAATAAAGTTGTGATTATTATTTATCGTACTTCAATTTTTTTGATGTTCCGGTCTGCGCCTTTCTCTTTGGTCGTCTGGCAAATGAACTCGTAGACATAGTATCCACATAAGTTATTCCCGGCTTCCTGCCTCAAGTACTTTACGAGAACGGAGTTAAATCAAAATAATAATTAAGCATGATAATGGTGGTATTGAAACTAGAATCAAACAGATGTGTGTATCTAGCAAGTAGTACTTACAGTTAATGGTTAAAATGTAAGCTCTGGTTTCCAAACACCCCTAGTTTTGGCGGTGAACCGTTTCCAAGCCTTCTGGAGGCATTCCTGCATGTCCACCCACTTTTCTAATGGTGTGCGTCTCGAGTCTAGGACTTTTACTACTCCGGTGTCAACAACAATGATTAACAGAATATAGTGGAAGTTGGACACACTAACCGGGCCAGACTTCGGCTTCTCCCATGTCCCAGGCTTCGGCTTCTACCTCACCGGAGCCGTCTCCTCGGTTGAGAGACTCATCTCCCTGACCGGAATCGTTCAGAAACTCACTGGTGACATCGATATCGATATCTTCATTTTCGCAGATCATTCCGTGGAGGATGTTTTCCTGATGTTCTGAAATCATAGTATCTTGCCGTGTTGGATCCATAGTATCTGCAAAGATGATGATATGACAAGTTAATTAGTATTGTAATGAAACCCTATAGCATGCTTGGAAATTTAAGCGGGATCCGAGGGGTCCAAACCATAATACAGGAGAGACCCTCGAATAACCTACGGGGGTTCATTCGTTCTTCTAATTAAACTTGTGATTAAAGTTGTTGAACAATGCATGATATGATGGTAAAGTGTAGATCTCATTTTTCTAAACATTTTGATGTATTATTTGTATTTTTCTGACTTATAAATAATTCCTTATTAAGTTTATAAGATTTATCCTTTTTCTGAAATTATTAAAACAATTATTAAACATTTATTGCGTCAGCATAGGTAAAGGCTGACGTCACCTAAGGCTGGGGAACCTTTTCTCACTGATGCAGCGCCTACCCACAGTGACTCATTAGTGGGGCCAGGGACACGTGAGGCTGCCACGCTGGTAGAGCTTGCTCGACGCCCACGTCAGGGCCACATGAGCGCCACCTTGGCGCCACATGGGCTCGCCGGAGGGCACGTCGGCCGGCGGTGGTTAGCGGCACTAGAGTGCTTGCTGGAACGCGCAGAAGGTCGGGTTCGAACGAGCGCGTCGCGAGAAAGCTAACGGTGGTCGCGCCGCCCCTTATTAGTCATCGGAGCGTCGTCTGCAACGGCGTCCGACGGCGGCGGACAGTGGCGCTCGGCGACAGAAGGAAACGGAGCGAGAGAGAGAGAAAAAGGAGAGGTCCTAGAGGACCAGCGGCTCACCACGAAGACGATGGACAGGTCGACGAGACCGGAGGAGGTCGGAAGCAGCGACAATGGCGACGGCCGGAGTTAGAGCAGACGGTGACCGTGGCGTCGATTTCCAGTGTGCGCGGTCGATTCCTTAGACGGTAGTGGCGCAGCGGCGGCGGGAGTCGACGGCGTGAAGCGGCCGCTCTGGATTTGGGCAGCCTGATGGCGTGATTTTGCTCCGCCGCGAATTTTCCTTAGCCGCGCGTCGATGTGCTCTGTGATTTAGGGGAGTTAGGGAGGAGGAAGTGCCAGAGCTGTTAACTGTACAGGCATTTGGTCCTGGTTCGTCTCAACAACCGGGACCGTTGATCCTTTGGTCCCGGTCGGTGGAACGAACCGAGACCAATGGTCTAGGCAGGAGCGTTGTTGTGTTGCCACGTGCGCGGGCCTTTGGTCCTGGCGTTGGTCCCGGTTGTTGGGACGAATCGGGACCAAAGGCATGTTGATGGCAGCGCGCACCCAAGATCATCGGTCCCGGTTGGTGGGACGAACCGGGATCGTTGACCCTTTTTCAGATTTTGGCAAACCTTTTGGTCTTCCCGCCATTTTTAAATTTATTTTCTTCTTTCATTAATAAGATGTTTCAATTTAAGATGATAATTTATTTGGAATTTCAAAAAACTTTTAACAGGAAAAGTGCTTCAATTTAAATAACAAATCAAAAACCATTTTCTGTTTTTAAATATTTTTATTTGAACTATACAATTTTACTATTTTCAATTAAAATTGCATTACCAAATATTTATTGCATAATTTGGAATTTCAAAAAACTTTTAACAGGAAGAGTACTTCAATTTAAATAACAAGTCAAAAACCATTTTCTGTTTTTAAATATTTTTATTTGAACTATACAATTTTACTATTTTCAATTAAAATTGCATTACCAAATATATTGCATAATTTGGAATTTCAAAAAACTTTTAACAAGAAAAATGCTTCAATTTAAATAACAAATCAAAAACCATTTTTATGTTCTCAAATATTTTTATTTGAACTATACAATTTTACTTTTTTCAATTAAAATTGCATTACCAAATATTTATTGCATAATTTGGAATTTCAAAAAACTTTTAACAGGAAAAGTGCTTCAATTTAAATAACTAATCAAAAACTATTTAAAAAAATCATTTATAGGTTCACAACATGCTATTTCATTAGAGATTCATTTCAAGTTCAGCGAGGCTCAGCCCCGGGCTAGGAAGCTTCATGCCCGCCGTTTTGAATATGGTTTGAAACGGGCATAAGAAATTCAAAAATTATCCAAACAATGTGAAACCTTCGCGTGGTGTCATATTATGTGTCATAGTTGCAAGGAAAAATATTGAACTTAAAAAAATTGCAAATATCATAAAATATCCTTCACATAATGACCAATCATGTTCGAGGTTTCATGGCATTTAGGTTAAACCACTAATGTTATGGCTAAAATCAGGGCATAGTTTGTGATAATGTGCCCATATTGTGCACACATGTGCATATTCAGATGGCTTACGATGTTGCAGGAGGAAGTTTTACTTTTCGACGCACGAAAAAGCCAATTTCCATTTTTGAGGTGCCGAAATCGGGGTGTTCTGTGAAGCAACCACCAACTTAATGTTTGGCATTGGTACCAACCCATTTTTCAAAAATACTAGACAACCTTATATGGACAATTTCCCAACCGGTGTATCTGGAACCTTTCCGTCCATCCCTCATGAAAAAGACAAATTCCTGCTGAATCTGTAGGAGGTTGCCAAGATTTGAACTACAAGTACATGATATAATGCTTGTGAATTTTTTTTAAAATCATTTATAGGTTCACAACATTCTATTTCATCAGAGATCCACTTTAAGTTCAGCGAGGCTCAGCCCTGGGCTAGGAAGCTTCATGCCCGCCGTTTTGAATATGGTTTGAAACGGGCATAAGAAATTCAAAAATGATCCAAACAATATGAAACCTTCGCGTGGTGTCATATTATGTGTCATAGTTGCAAGGAAAAATATTGAACTTGAAAAATTGCAAACATCATAGAAAATCCTTCACAAAATGACCTATCATGTTTGAGGTTTCATGGCATTTAGGTCAAACCACCAATGTTATGGCTAGAATCAGGGCATAGTTTGTGATAACGTGCCCATATTGTGCACACATGTGCACCTTGGGATGGCTTATGATGTTGCAGGAGGAAGTTTTCTTTTTCGACACACGAAAAAGCCAATTTCCATTTTTGAGGTACCGAAATCGGGGTGTTCTGTGAAGCAACCACCAAATTAAAGTTTGGCATTGGTACCAACCCATTTTTCAAAAATACTAGACCACCTTATATGGACAATTTCCCAACCGGTGTATCTGGAACCTTTCTGTCCATCCCTCATGAAAAAGATAAATTCCTGCCGAATCGGTAGGAGGTTGCCAAGATTTGAACTACAAGTACATGATATAATGCTTGTGAATTTTTTTAAAAATCATTTATAAGTTCACAACATGCTATTTCATCAGAGATCCACTTCAAGTTCAGTGAGGCTCAGCCCCGGGCTAGGAATCTTCATGCCCGCCATTTTGAATATGGTTTGAAACGGGCATAAGAAATTCAAAAATGATCCAAACCATTTTCTGTCTCCAACCGGGACTAAAGATAAACCTATAGTCCTGGTTGGAGACACCATCCGAGACTAAATATGGGCGGCGACACTATTTTGTGAGCGTCGACACTATTTCGTGAGTGGTGACACTATTTCAGTGGGTTGCGGCATTATGACAGTGGTGAGTGTCGATATTATGTCGTGACTGTCGACACTATATGCTGCTTAATCTATAAATAGGCATCCCTGTGAAGTTATCAACTGCAAATACGATGGTGTGTGAGAGCAGGGACAACACTACGGCCAGCTTCAGGGAGATTCCGGAGGATCCACTCCTCAGGAATCTCTCTGAAGCAGGCCATAGAGGCACTCCCTAATATGTGAAATTAGTTAGCTCCCCGACATATTGATCTAGTTAGAGAAGTTATGAACTACATGAGTAGGGACAACACTACGGCCAGCTTTAGGTAGATTCTGGAGGATCCAGTCCTCAGGAATCTCTCTAAAGCTGGCCATAGAGGCACTCCCTAATATGTGAAATTAGTTAGCTCCCCGACATATTGATCTAGCTAGAGAAGTTATGAACTACAAGAGCAGGGACAACACTACGACAAACTTTAGGGAGATTCCGGAGGATCCAGTCCTCAGGAAACGATATATTAGTCCCGTTTCCTAACTAGGACTACGGAATCGGGACTAAAGGCCCCCTTTATTCCCGCCGGTCCAGCCACAAATCGGAACTAACACTCAAGACATTTATTATTATTAAAAAACCGGGACTAAGGAATCGGGACTAAAGGCCCCCTTTATTCCCGCCGGTCCAGCCACAAACTGGGACTAATGGAATCGGGACTAATTGAATCAGGATGGCTTACGATGTTGCAGGAGGAAGTTTTCCTTTTCGACGCACGAAAAGCCAATTTCCATTTTTGAGGTGCCGAAATCGTGGTGTTCTGTGAAGCAACCACAAACTTAAAGTTTGGCATTGGTACCAAAAAATCCTTCACAAAATGACCTATCATGTTCGAGGTTCTCATATAAAGTTTTCATACATCACATAAAGTTTCCATACATTACATGGATTTACATAGGGTTTAGGGTTTAGGGTATGAATCCTTCGTCGCGTATGTCGATCCCTTGCCTATGATCGCTTCTTAGGCCGTTGATGGCTCAATGCACAGTGCCTAGAAAATTGCTTGATGGTGGTGTTGATGTAGAGCTTGTTTGGAACCCCAAGAGGAAGGTATGATGAGCACAGCAGCAAGTTTCACTCAGTTATGAAACCAAGGTTTAATCGAACTAGTAGGAGCAAGGAAACACCTCAAAGGTGTTACTAGCTCAACTTTGGCAGGGCGCACTACCGGTGCTAGTAGCAACGTGGAGACTTGCACAGCACAACCACATAACTTTGTCCCCAACTTGCGATGAGGTTGTCAATCTCACCGTGTTTTGCGGAAAACAAAGGATTAAACGTATCGAATGGAAAGAAGTAAAAGTTTGCAGTAAACACAAAGCAGTAAAAGATTGTAGATTGTATGTAAAGAAAGAGGACCGGGATCCATAGTTCACTAGAGGTGGCTCTCCTTAGATAGATATCATGCTGGGCGAACAAATTACAGCGGGGCAATTGACAAACACAGAGAAAGAAATACATGCATATACTAATCATCTTGACTCCTTTGAGACTTGATTGGGCATTACAACATAATACATAGACCGCCATCCAACTGCATCTATGACTAATAATCCACCTTCAGGTTATCATCTAACCCCCTCCAGTATTAAGTTGCAAGCAACAGATTATTGCTTTACGAACTGCGTGTAAAGTAAACAATACGATTTTTCTATGAACAAAGGATTGTTGTTTTATCCCTAGTAGCAACAACACATCTAGTACCTTAGAGATTTCTGTCACTTCCCCAGATTACCAGAGGCATGAACCCACTATCGAGCATAAATACTAACTCTTGGAGTTGCTAGCATCTACTTGGCCAAGATAGCTACTAACAACGGAAAGCATGCAAGATCACAAATAACAAAGACATGATAGAATCAATAATCAATCTGAAATAGCATCTCAATATCCATCGGATCCCCGCAAACACAACATGCAGAATTACAAATAGATGATCTTGATCATGAACGGAGCTCACAAGATCTAGAGATGAAAGCCCAAAGGAGGAGAACCAGCCATCTAGCTACTACATGGATCCGTAGTCCAAGGATGAACTACTCACGCATCACACCGGAGGCTTGCATGGTGATGAAGAAGGCCTCCAGGGTGAATTCCCCTCTCCGGCAGGGTGCCGGGAAGAGCTTCAGATCCCTCCCGATCTAGGGATGAAGATGACAGCGGCTATAGATTCTTTCAGGGATTTTTGATCGGGTACTTAGGGTTTTCGTCCCGAGGGCATCTTATAGTTGGAAGGGGAGGCCGAGGGGGTGCCTGGGCTGGCCACACCACCCCCTGGCGCGGGCCAGGCCTGGCCGCACGGCCAGGTGGTGTGGCCGCCCTCTGGCCCTTCTCCGTCTTGTATTCTGGTACTTGATCACTTCCGGAAAAATAGGCACTTTGGCTTTTGTCCCGTCCAATTCCGAGAATATTCAATTTTTGACTTTCCTAGAACAAAAAACAGCAGAAAACGGGCAGCTGGCACTGTGGCTCTTGTTAATAGGTTAGTCCAAGAAATCATATGAAAAGTACTCCAAAGTTGGAACAAAACACAAGAAAGTGGATAAAACCAAGCATGGAACATCAAAAATTATAGATACATTTGCAATGTATCAACATCCCCAAGCTTAACTCCTGCTCGTCCTCGAGTAGGTAAGTGATAAAAAGAAAGAATAATTTTTGAGGTGACATGCACCATCAAAGACTTGATCAAAGTATTTGCAAAACATTCAAAGCTGGGATCATAGTACTTCAATCATAACATGAAAGACAAAGTTCTAGCAATAAGCAAAGAAACTATGATGCAACATGAAAAGGCACAAACAAAAGATCCATGAATAACAATGCTTTGCAAGACGTTTGTTTGTTTCACATAAAAAAACATAGGATAATAGTATTCAGCTTGTCCCTCAATAGAGTAGCAAATATAAATGCATAGGACACCTTCAAAGTTCATAAGAGTGACTAGATACAATAGTTTAAAACACGCAATATCAAAGTATGCATCAATCAACTAGTCTTGGGACAATGCACATAGAACTAAGAATGACCTCTATGCTCTCAAAGTAGGTGCATAAATTTAGAAGGTGGAGACTCAATATAATGGTGGAAGAAAGGCCTTTTGTAAAAGGAAGTAGGGACTCAAGTCTCATAAAGAGCTTCCAAAAATTATGGTACTTATAGCTTTCAGCTCTCATTGCCCCTATAATAAGCGTCTTGAAGTGGTTAAGGTTAAAGTGACACAACTAAGAGGATATGCTTAACAAGTTATAAACCGAAATCTCATGCCCCTTACTTACGAAGACCGATCCTCATCCTACTCAACTTCAGTCACGACTAAGCTCTTGTCATTGTAAGTACATGTGTATCATTAAGAACCGCCAACGGGGTACCCCTTGCACATGATACGGGAGCTTTCCCATAATAAAAATGACAAGGCAAGCAGACAATGAGCATCTCAGCGATCTTTTTATTTGCTATTTGCATAGGTTTTTATTGATGATGCTTCATAGAGTGCTCATTATGGTGATGCTGCAAGTTTCCACCATCATTAGGCATGGCTTAGGCTAGCAGCCCAGGCGTTTCTCTAACACACATACAAACTCCATGATCTTACAAGTTCCACTTTTATTTCACACCGCCGGGATGCGTGAGCAAAAGAACATGATATCAACGGGATACAAAGTACAAGTGCAATGTTGAAAGAGTTCCCCATGAAACATGGTTCTGCTAATTTCAACATATAAAGTGTAAGCATATACGCAACAAAGAAGGACCCAATGGTTCAAGTTTATTAGAGGCAAGTAAAATAAACTGTGCCATCAAGGTCGTGAGAGCTTTAATCACTAGTTTTCTCGTAACAAGTTTAATTTGGAAGGTAAACAAAAGCATGAATATACTTGGAATATCATAAGCTAGTAGGTAGGTATGGTGGACGTAACACCCTCGAATCGGCCCTATGCAAGTTCTAGCCCTTTCCGCCAAACCCGCATAGAAACGATTCAAGGATGCCCACCAGGCACTTTCGTGCGGGTGGAAAACGAAGTAATAACATTACACAACAGTCCTCGATGGGACCCACAGAAGAGATGTATGCAACAATGACTCCATGAGTCAAGAATATAGATATACAATACAAAGATCCAAATCACCTTCAAAAACGATAGAGTGTTTGACTACGGACAAGATGCAAATGGGGCTAAGAGCCCTGAAGAATAACCAATGGCGTCCATAACCCTGCCCAGGCCAAGCCGGAAGGGTAACCCTGCTAACGACGTCGATCTCAAAACTGCTAAAACAAAAGGGGTGCCGACAAAGGGCAAAGGAAAAAGAGGAGCGTCAGTACTAAGGCCAGTACACGGCGAGGTTAGAATTTGGCGGATCTCGCCTACATAGGTATGCTGGACTGAAGCGGCAGCGCAGCGGCACTAAACAACCTATAGAGACTTGGTATCACTGGCGGCTATTAGAGAGGGGTAAGAAAGACCTATTCCGATCCTACCTGATACTAACACCAAACATACCCATCCTGGTATTTCCTCCTCGAGACCAAACGAGGAAGTCGGACCAAGGAACTCACACGGTTGGGAGTTTTACTCATTCCGTTATAGTTGCAGCATTTACTAGTCAGATATATAGCTTGAGTCATCCTAACAGCATAAGTAGTGGGCAGTTCTAGTTAACATTCTGTTGTAGTTGGAACATTTACTAGTCAGATATAATTATCCTGGGAATCCCAAAACCAAACAGTTGTTGGCACTTTTATCACATTCCATTGGAGTTGCAATACTTACTAGGCAGGTATAGTATGACACCGATCACCACAGATACACCAGTTGTTGGCATTTTTATTATCCATTCCATTGTAGTGAAGCTAAATTACAAGTCACATATTAAGTCAAATTTATAACACTACTTTAGTTATGCTTGTCTATGATCGAGATACTGTGCTCCAAGTCGTCCATAACCGCGGACACGGCTTTCAGAAAGATTTACCCTGCAGGGGTGCACAAATAGCAACACACACACGATCAACCTCGGAAAAACCAACTCAAAACCCAACAAGGCTTTCACGACAAAGCAATCACAGGATTCATAAAATATTTCAGGGGGCCACCCCACAAGCTACCCGCAACGAAGTTGGCCGGCTCCGAGAAGGACCCAGGGTTTGTGTCAATGGCTGTAAACGACTAGGAACCCGAAAGTGTGACTAGGCTTGTCGATACCGCGAAAACATTCCACGATCCAAAATAGTACAGGTGCTCCACACACAATCTTAAATAAAGCAGTAACATGTTATAAGTACAGGATAGTAAATAAAACCCCAAACTAGTTTGTGGCCCCAAGAAATAAGAAATGAATCAAGCTCTGGCTAAGGGGGATCCATAGGGTCTCCTGGATGTGGATAGTGCGAATAGTCAAGGAACAGGTATCAAGTACTCGGGGCCTACGGGACACAAGTGGACATAAAAACCAAACATCATATATTGCCCACCTCTTTCATTAGTTATCCCAAAAAATTTAATAGTTGTATTTAAAGTCATGATCAACTCCACCATTAAGCATCTCCACCATTAAGCATGTGCCAACCTTCCAATAACGGTGGAACAACAACGACGCAAAGCAGCACATGAGCAAGCAACTACGACTCGCAAGGCCGACTATTTATCAAACAACGGGCAATAGGATGTGTCCAAGGCAATATAAAGGCTGCAAGGGGTATATCTGGTACGGAACACTAAAGCATCGCGACACAGATAGCAATAGATCAACAGGGGGAAACGTAACACCCTCAAATCGACCCTATGCAAGTTTTAGCCCTTTCCGCCAAACCCGCATAGAAACAATTCAAGGACGCCCACCAGGCACTTTTGTGCGGGTAAAAAACAAAGTAATACCATTACACAACAATCCTTGATGGGACCCACAGAACAGATATATATACAACAATGACTCAACGAGTCAAGAATACAGATATACAATACAAAGATCCAAATCACCTTGAAATCGATACAACATCCGAGTACGGACAAGAAGCAAATTGGGCTAAGAGCCCTGAAGAATAACCAATGGCGTCCATAACCCTGCCCAGGCCAAGCCGGAAGGGTAACCCTGCTAACGACGTCGATCTCGAACCTACTAAACCAAAGGGGTGCCGACAAGGGGCAAAGGAAAAAGAGGAGCGTCAGTACTGAGGCTAGTACACGGCGAGGCTAGAATTCGGCGGCTCTCGCCTACATAGGTATGGTGGACTGAAGCGGCAGCGCATCAGCACTAAACAACCTATAGAGACTTGGTATCACTGGCGGCTATTAGAGAGGGGTAAGAAAGACCTATTCCGATCCTACCTGATACTAACACCAAACATACCCATCCTGGTATTTCCTCCTCGAGACCAAACGAGGAAGTCAAACCGAGGAACTCACACAGTTGACAGTTTTATTCATTCGATTATAGTTAAAGCACTTACTAGTCAGATATAGATAGCATGAGTCATCCTGATAGCATAAGTAGTGGGCAGTTTTAGTTAACATTCCGTTGTAGTTGGAACATTTACTAGTTAGATATAATTGTCCTCAGGAATCCCAAAACCCAGCAGTTGTTGGCACTTTTATCCCATTCCATTGTAGTTGCAATACTTACTAGGCAGGTATAGTATGACACAGATCACCACAGATCCACCAGTTGTTGGCATTTTTATTATCCATTCCATTGTAGTGAAGCTGAATTACTAGTCACATATTAAGTCAAATTTATAGCACTACTTTAGTTATGCTTGTCTATGATCGAGATAATGTGCGCCAAGTCGTCCATAACCGCGGACACGGCTTTCAGAAAGGTTTACCCTGCAGGGGTGCACAAATAGCAACACACACACGATCAACCTCGGGAAAACCAACTCAAAACCCAACGAGGCTTTCACGACAAAGCAATCACAGGATTCATAAAATATTTCAGGGGGCCACCCCACTAAACTACCCGCAACGAAGTTGGCCAGCTCCGGAACGGACCCAGGGTTTGCGACGACGGCTGTAAACGACTGGGAACCCGAAAGTGTGACTAGGCTAGTACATACCGCGAAAACGTGGCGCGATCCAAAACAGTACAGGTGTTCCACGCACAATCTTAAATAAAGCAGTAACATGGCATAAGTACAAGATAGTAATAAAACCCCAAACTAGTTTGTGGCCCCAAGAAATAGAAATGAATCAAGCTCTGGCTCAGGAGGGTCCATAAGGCCTCCCGGATGTGGATAGTGCGAATAGTCAAGGAACAGGTATCAAGTACTCGGAGCTTACGGGACATAAGTGGACATAAAAACCAAATAGCATATATTACCCACCGGTGCCTCTTTCATTAGTTGTCCCAACAATTTAATAGTTGTATTTAAAGTCATGATCATCTCCACCATAAACATCTGCCAGCGTTCCAACAACTGTGGTACTTGACAACATGAGATCGCACCTGAGCAAGCAACTACGACTCGCAAGGCCAGCTATCTACCAAACACAGGTAATAGGAGGTGTCAAAGGCAATATAGAGGCTGCACGGGATATAACTGGTGTACGGAAACTAAAGCATCGTGACACGGATAGCAATAGATCAACAGGAGGAAATAAAGACTATAAATGCAAAATAGGTAGAAGGGAGAGAGATGCTCGCCTAGGAAACACTGCTGAAGGTTCATATCCGGAGAACTTGTCGATACGTGCACCAACTCATCGGCCTAATCCGCGAAGAAGCAAACACTAGAAGAAACACTGGATGCAATATTTAATACTACGGCAGAAGGTCTGGTATGCTTATGATATGATGCAGATGTGGTGCAATTAGGCAATATTAAGCGGAACCGGGGTCCCGACAATTAATTAGGCGGTTCAAGTTATTTATCTACCCCGCAAATTAAATGTTGGCTTACAGGACAAAACATGGCATCGGTTCGCTAGGCAAATTTAAATGGAGTCCGGAATAAGACAAAAGTATCCCGCATAGATGCTCCATATTTAATTATGAGGTGAATCGGCATAATGCCCCCAAACCATAGACAAGTACGCATGCATGGACAATTTAATGATGCGACGGGTATATGTCATATTATAAAAATAGGGGCTTAGGGTCACACATCTGGGTTCGGAAGATCTTGGGCTCTGGGGTCCGGGGTTCGGTCTCAGGGTTCGACGGGGGCGGCGATGTCCGGTTACAAGATGGAGAACTTGTCGTGTCGTGATGGAGAACTTGGGTTGCAAGCGGTCGACCTTGTCGTCGATGGCGAACTTGAATGGATCGGGTACCGGTGGTCTTCGGGTCCGTGTAGACGGTCATGGCGTCCGGGATGAAGAACTTGGCGTATCCGTGTCGACGACCTTGGTGTTCGGGTTATCGGCATCACATCCGGGAAGGAGGTCTTGTCGCATCCGATGGACCGGTCCTCGGGGTCGAAGAACTTGGCACGCCAGGGTTCGGTCTTGGCGGTCATCGGGTCCGAGAAGAAGACCTTGGCATTCGTCGTCCTTAGGTTTCATGATGTAGAACTTGTCGGTTCCGTATCGGCGTACTTGGCGTTCTTGTCGAAGTCCTCGAGTGACGATGTCGGTCTTGGGTCTCGGCGCCAGAAGATCTTGAGGTTCCGGGAAGGAGATCTTGTCGTCGTGAGGTCGATCTTGTCGTTGCAATCCGATCATCTTCGGGGTCTTCACCACACTCTGTCCATCTTCTCGTGTGTCGCAGCAACATATAGCCACACGACACCACCTAACCTCCAATGTAGGCATTTCGCATCAACTGGGAAGAAGCCAAGCACGGCGTCGGACTTGCTCGTGTAGCGGAAGTAGAGCTTATGGTCATTCATCATTGGTCCATCCAGGTATCCTGACTTGCCCGCAGCCAAAGATGTTGTCGGCGTACTTGCCCATGTAGTCGTGCTTGTCGCCGGCCCATTACCGAACGATGGTCTTGGCAGCATGTGCAACTAAGCAGAGACATCAATGACCACACGGTCTCCACCACACAAACACCCCTGGGAGGTTCAGAAGAATGGCGCGCCACGACAGTTACACCGAGTCGAGCTTGGTCACGTACTGCTGGCGACGCTACAGGGATGACGGAGACCGTGAAGAAGGCTCGTCAGCTAGGACAGAAATGCGGTGCAGGGGCCGCAGACAGGGAAGGCGGCACTGGAGGTAGGTGAGGAGGAGGTCCCCGGCGGCGTTGGGATGCAGAAAGAAAGGCGGCACTCGGGGAGGGTCGCAGGCGGACGAGGGTGGCGTAGGCGGCCAGAGCAGGGGCGTCACGGGTGGCACGCGGGCTGGGCCACAACGCGTCAGAGGTTATGGCGGCGGCTGGAGGCGCACGGGGTCGAGGTGGAGCTTGGCGGTGATGGGGATCTGCGAGCGGACGTGGCGGCTCGACGACGATACGTCGGGGTAGAGGCCGCTGGCCCTAGGGCTCGGGGCCATGCAGTGGGGCGGAGGGCGGCGTCGACAGCGAGGTTGGATCGGGGCGGTGGCGGAGGGGTGCTGGAGACGGCGAGGGGCGGCGTCGGGCCGGGGCGCCGTAGAGAGGAGCTGGCGGCGGGGGGGCGCGGCAGGGACCAAGGAGACGGGGATGGCGAGCGAGAGGAGGCGCGGGTCACGAGGCCGGTCCAGGGTCACAGGCGCTGGCGGCGGCGAAAAACGAGGAGAGGAAGGAGAGACGCGAGGTGGGGGTGGTGGCATCGGGGACGGGCCTCTCCCGCGGGGTGGGGCCCAGGGCGGGGATCGAGGCTGTCGGGGTGGTGGCGGTTGGCGGGGTGGGGAGTGCGATGTGGCCAGGGTGGGGACAGGCGGCAGCGGGTTGCGTGTGGGAGCGGGCGAGGTGGGGTGGTGTTGACCGGGTCGGTGTGGGGTAGGTGCGGGGTAGGTGTGTGTGTACGGGGCGATGGGTGTGGCGTGCGACGTGTGCGTGTTGTGCGTGTGTGTGTGTTTCCGGTTAGGTGTAGGGTGTTGTGGCAGCAGGGATTAGCTAGGGTTAGGATTTAGCTTAGGTTTTTGGGGTAGTAGGCTGGCTGGTCGGGCCTTTGGGCCTGGCCGGCTGCCTCCCCTAAAGTATTTTTATTTTTTTATTTATTTTATTTTTTTAGCTGTTTTATTTTTAAAGACTTTTATAAATAGTTTTAGACAAATAAAAGATCCGGATAAGACCGAGGTTTTGATTTGAAAATAAAGACGGGGTATTTAGAAAACAAAGGTAGGCTTTTCGAAAATAATTATTGACAAACATATGCATGATGATGACGATGCTCAAATGCAATGTGACATGATGACATGAGCATGCGGTCATGACGATGCAATGCACAAAAAAACACAGCGATTTTCTAGTAGTGGTTTTAGCGGGTTGCCACAATTCGACACCACTAATAATGGATCTCGCCCTCGAGATCCGCCTCATGGTACCGGGGAGAAGGCTGATGATCGGATTCTTCTCGCTTCGTGTAGATCCTTGTGACACCACTAACAAAGATTCTTGATCCATCTTGAAATCAGCGACACCACCAACAAGGGGCCGTTGCTCACGTTCGTCGAGAGAACTCTCCGGAGAACAAAGGACAAAGGTAAAGGTATCCACAAATAAAGCCACCTCTAACTTCGATAGAAAGAGAGAACCGATGCATTCTCACCCACTTCAATGTACACGAGCAAATAGATTGAGTAGTCGGCATGGGGGCCAATCCATCACGCACCCAAACTATTACTCCGCACATTTGGTGGAAAAGCGTGCAACCATTCTCGGAATCAGACTCAAGATCTCGGCAATCGAGGTTCGGAAACAAAGGAGTGATGCAGGCTCTGCATCGGATCTGGCGTAGATGGTGTCGTCGCGTCGGAAAGCACCGGAAGGCACAAGAAGGAACAGAGAGAAGTCCAACAGATAAAGGATTCCACAGATAGCACGAAGACCGGATATAGAAGCACCGTTGCCAAAGGAGGAAGCGAAACCCTGAAGGTACGACGGAACCCAACCACGAGAAATCCTGGACTTGAAGAAAGGTAAGAGAGCAGATCCAAAACACGCAGAGGTAAGAGGAGAAAAGCAAAGGGTAAGGAGTAAAAGCAGACCTAATCAGATCTATCCAACCGATTTTGCAAAAATAGTTTTGACACTCTACTTCGGCCATTAGCTAGGTTATCATACAGGCTGGACTTGTGGGGTATCGTAACTGCTGAGCTCTGATACCCCTCTGTGACACCCTCAAATCGGCCCTATGCAAGTTTAGCCCTTTCCGCCAAACCCACATAGAAACGATTCAAGGATGCCCACCAGGCACTTTCGTGCGGGTGGAAAACGAAGTAATACCATTACACAACAGTCCTCGATGGGACCCATAGAACATATATATATATATACAACAGCGACTAAATGAGTCAAGAATACATATATACAATACAAAGATCCAAATCACCTTGAAATCGATACAACGTCCGAGTGCGGACAAGAAGCAAATTGGGCTAAGAACCCTGAAGAATAACCAATGGCGTCCATAACCCTGCCCAGGCCAAGACGGAAGGGTAACCCTGCTAACGATGTCGATCTCAAACCTGCTAAACCAAAGGGGTGCCGACAAGGGGCAAAGGAAAAAGAGGAGCGTCAGTACTGAGGCCAGTACGCGGCGAGGCTAGAATTCGGCGGCTCTCGCCTACATAGGTATGGTGGACTGAAGCGGCAGCGCGGGCAGCACTAAACAACCTATAGAGACTCAGTAAAACTGGCGGCTATTAGAGAGGGATAAGAAAGACCTATTCGAATCCAACCTGATACTAACACCAATCATACCCATCCTGGTATTCCCCCTCGAGACCAAACGAGGAAGTCAAACCGAGGAACTCACACAGTTGACAGTTTTATTCATTCGATTATAGTTAAAGCACTTACTAGTCAGATATAGATAGCATGAGTCATCCTGATAGCATAAGTAGTGGGAAGTTTTAGTTCACATTCCGTTGTAGTTGGAACATTTACTAGTCAGATATAATTGTCCTAAGGAATCCCAAAACCCAGCAGTTGTTGGCACTTTTATCCCATTCCATTGTAGTTGCAATACTTACTAGGCAGGTATAGTATGCCACAGATCACCACAGATCCACCAGTTGTTGGCATTTTTATTATCCATTCCATTGTAGTGAAGCTGAATTACTAGTCACATATTAAGTCAAATTTATAGCACTACTTTAGTTATGCTTGTCTATGATCGAGATACTGTGCTCCAAGTCGTCCATAACCGCGGACACGGCTTTCAGAAAGGTTTACCCTGCAGGGGTGCACAAATAGCAACACACACACGCTTAACCTCGGAAAAACCAACTCAAAACCCAACGAGGCTTTCACGACAAAGCAATCACAGGATTCATAAAATATTTTAGGGGGCCACCCCACTAAGCTACCCGCAACAAAGTTGGCCGGCTCCGGAACGGATCCAGGGTTTGCGACGACGGCTGTAAACGACAGGGAACCTGAAAGTGTGACTGGGCTTGTCGATACCGCGAAAACGTGGCGCGATCCAAAACAGTACAGGTGCTCCACGCACAATCTTAAATAAAGAAGTAACATGGCATAAGTAGAGGATAGTAATAAAACCCCAAATTAGTTTGTGGCCCCAAGAAATAGAAATGAATCAAGCTCTAGCTCAGGGGGGTCCATAAGGCCTCCCAGATGTGGATAGTGCAAATAGTCAAGGAATAGGTATCAAGTACTCGGGGCCTACGGGACACAAGTGGACATAAAAACCAAATAGCATATATTGCCCACCGGTGCCTCTTTCATTAGTTGTCCCAGCAATTTAATAGTTGTATTTAAAGTCATGATCGTCTCCACCATAAACATCTGCCAGCGTTCCAACAACTGTGGTACTTGACAACACGAGATCGCACTTGAGCAAGCAACTACGACTCGCAAGGCTAGCTATCTACCAAACACATGTAATAGGAGGTGTCCAAGGCAATATAGAGGCTGCACGGGATATAACTGGTGTACGAAAACTAAAGCATCGCGACACAGATAGCAATAGATCAACAGGAGGAAATAAAACTATAAATGCAAAATAGGTAGAAGGGGGAGAGATGCTCGCCTGGGAAACACTGCCGAAGGTTCATATCCGGAGAACTTGTCGATACTCACACCAACTCATCGGCCTAATCCACGAAGAAGCAAACATTAGAAGAAACACCAGATGCAATATTTAATACTACGACAGAAGATCTGGTATGCTTATGATATGATGCAGATGTGGTGCAATTAGGCAATATTAAGCGGAACCGGGGTCCCGACAATTAATTAGGCAGTTCAAGTTATTTATCTACCCCGCAAATTAAATGTTGGCTTACATGACAAAACATGGCATCGGTTCGCTAGGCAAATTTAAATGGAGTCCGGAATAATACAAAAGTATCCCGCATAGACGCTCCATATTTAATTATGAGGTGAATCGGCATAATGCCCCCAAACCACAGACAAGTATGCATGCATGAACAATTTAATGATGCGACAGGTATATGTCATATTATGAAAATAGGGGCTTAGGGTCACACATCTGGGTTCGGAAGATCTTGAGCTCCGGGGGTCCGTGGTTCGGTCTCAGGGTTCGACGGGGACGGCGAGGTCCGGTAACAATATGGAGAACTTGTCGTGTCGTGACGGAGAACTTGGGTTCCAAGCGGTCGACCTTGTCGTCGATGGCGAACTTGAATGGATCGGGGTACCGGTGGTCTTCGGGTCCGTGTAGACGGTCATGGCGTCCGGGATGAAGAACTTGGTGTATCCGTGTCGACGACCTTGGCATCCGGGTTATCGGCATCGCATCCAGGAAGGAGGTCTTGTCGCATCCGATGGACCGATCCTCGGGGTCGAAGAACTTGGCGCGCCAGGGTTCGGTCTTGGCGGTCATCGGGTCCGAGAAGAAGACCTTGGCATTCGTTGTCCTTCGGTTTCATGATGTAGAACTTGTCGGTTCCATATCGGCGTACTTGGCGTTCTTGTCGAAGTCCTCGAGTGACGATGTCGGTCTTGGGTCTCGATGCCAGAAGATCTTGAGGTTCCGGGAAGGAGATCTTGTCGTCGTGAGGTCGATCTTGTCGTTGCAATCCGATCATCTTCGGGGTCTTCACCACACTCCGTCCATCTTCTCGGGTGTCGCAGCAACATATAGCCACACCACACCACCTAACCTCCAATGTAGGCATTTCACATCAACTGGGAAGAAGCCAAGCACGGCGTCGGAGTTGGTCGTGTAGCGGAAGTAGAGCTTGTGGTCATTCGTCATTGGTCCATCTAGGTGTCCCAACTTGCCCGCAGCCAAAGATGTTGTCGGCGTACTTGTCCATGTAGTCGTGCTTGTCGCCGGCCCATTACCGAACGATGGTCTTGGCGGCCTGTGCGACTAAGTAGAGACGTCGATGACCACACGGTCTCCACCACACAAACACCCCTGGGAGGTTCAGAAGAATGGCGCGCCACGACAGTTACACCGAGTCGAGCTTGGTGGCATACTGCTGGCGACGCTATAGGGATGACGGAGACTATGAAGAAGGCTCGTCGGCTAGGACAGAAATGCGGTGCAGGGGCCGCAGATAGGGAAGGTGGCACTGGAGGTAGGTGAGGAGGAGGTCCCCGGCGGTGTTGGGATGCAGAAAGAAGGCGGCACTAGGGGAGGTCGTAGGCGGACGAGGGTGGCGTAGGCGGCCAGAGCAGGGGCGTCACGGGTGGCGCGCGGACCGGGCCACAACGCAGCAGAGGTTCTGGCGGCGGCCGGAGGCGCACAGGGTCGAGGTAGAGCTTGGCGGTGATGGGGATCTGTGAGCGGACATGGCGGCTCGGCGGCGATACGTCGGGGTAGAGGCCGCTGTCCCTAGGGCTCGGGGCCATGCAGCGGGGCGGAGGGCGGCGTCGACAGCGATGTTGGATCGGGGCGGTGGCGGAGGGGTGCTGGAGACGGCGAGGGGCGGCGTTGGGCCGAGGCACCGCAGAGAGGAGCTGGCGGCGGGGGGTGCGGCTCCGCGGCGGGGACCAAGGAGACGGGGACGGCGAGCGAGAGGAGGCACGGGTCACGGGGCCGGTCCAGGGTCGCGGGCACTGGCAGCGGTGAAAAACGAGGAGAGGGAGGGAGAGACGCGAGGTAGGGGTGGTGGCATCGGGGACGGGCCTCTCCCGCGGGGTGGGGCCCAGGGCGGGGATCGAGGCTGTCGGGGTGGTGGCGGTTGGCGGGGTGGGGAGTCCGATGTGACCAGGGTGGGGACAGGCGGCAGCGGGTTGCGTGCGGGAGCGGGCGAGTTGGGGTGGTGTTGACCGGGTCGGTGTGGGGTAGGTGCGGGGTAGGTGTGTGTGTACGGGGCGGTGGGTGTGGCGTGCGACGCGTGCGTGTTGTGCGTGTGTGTGTGTTTCCGGTTAGGTGTAGGGTGTTGTGGCAGTAGGGATTAGCTAGGGTTAGGATTTAGCTTAGGTTTTTGGGGTAGTAGGCTGGCTGGTCAGGCCTTTGGGCCTGGCCGGCTGCCTCCCCTAAAGTATTTTTATTTTTCTATTTTTTTAGCTGTTTTATTTTTAAAGACTTTTATAAATAGTTTTAGACAAATAAAAGATCTGGATAAGACCGAGGTTTTGATTTGAAATTAAAGACGAGGTATTTAGAAAACAAAGGTAGGCTTTTCGAAAATAATTTTTGACAAACATATGCATGATGATGACGATGCTCAAATGCAATGTGGCATGATGACATAAGCATGCGGTCATGATGATGCAATGCACAAAAAAACACAGCGATTTTCTAGTAGTGGTTTTAGCGGGTTGTCACAGGAAATAAAGACTATAAATGCAAAATAGGTAGAAGGGGAAGAGATGCTCGCCTGGGAAACACTGCCGAAGATTCATCCGGAGAACTTGTCGATACTCGCATCCACTCATCGGCCTAGTTCGCGAAGAAGCAAACACTAGAAGAAACACCGGATGCAATATTTAATACTACGGCAGAAGATCCGGCATGATTATGATATGATGCATGGCATGGCACAGATGCGATGCAACTAGTCAAAATTAAGCGGAACCGGAGTCCCGACAATTAAGTAGACGGTTCGAGTTATTTAGACCCCTGCAATTTAAATGTTGTATTATCAGGGCAAACATGGCATCGGTTCGCTACACCAATTTAAATGGAGTCCGGAATAAGACGAAGATATCCCGCATAAACACTCCATATTTTAGTATGAGGTGAATCGGCATAATGCCCCCAAACCACAGACATGTATGCATGCATGAACAATTTATTATGCGACAGTTGATAAAGTCATATTATAAAAAAATAGGGGCTTAGGGTCACACATCTGGGTTCGGAAGATCTTGGGTTTCGGGGGTTCAGGGTTCGATCTCCGGGGTTCGACGGGGTTCGGATTCGCGACGGAGAACTTGTCGTGTCGTGACGGAGATCTTGGGTTCCAAGCGGTCGATCTTGTCATCGATGGCGAACTTGACGGGACCGGGTACCGGGGGTCTTCGGATCCGTGTATCGGGTCGGTCTTGGCATCCGGGGTGAAGTACTTGTCGTCCTGGTTCTCGGCGAACTTGGCGTCTCAGAAGAAGAACTCGGGGGACGTTGTCGGTCCATGGTTCGGCGCCAGTAGATCTTGGTGTCCAGGGATTCTCCGGGTCCGGGGTCTCGACGCTCCGTGTCAAAGGCCTCGGGTTCCGTGATGGAGATCTTGGAGTTCGGTGATGGAGATCTTGTCGGTGGTGACCTTGGGGTTCCGACTTCTTTGGGAGAACATGCACTCGAAACAACACCGGGTTCCCGATAGGGGAAGCTCACAAACAAGGGAACAAAGACATGGCCAGAGCGACAAAACACACACGTATACGAGTGTATAGGAGCCACATATACACTGTCCGTGTGGAGCAGGGAATCTGGCAAGGCTACTAGGAGCAGGGCATCTGCGGGCAGCAAGCAGAGGGGTCTCACATGGAGTTGGTGGACTGATGCACCATCGGAAGCCGTGGACGCAGATATGGTAGAGGGCGCGGGGCCCACACGGTAAGGGGAGGAGGCGGTTCCGGTGTAGGGCGGCGAGACGGAGGGCGGCCGAGGCGGACGAGGAGGAGGCGCCGCCGGAGTCGGGAGGGAAGGCGGCCGGCTTGAGGCGGAGCTCGGTGCTCGACGACGGGGTCGGCGGGAGAGGACGGGGCGGCTCCAACGGCGGAAGGAGGGACGCGGGCACCATTGGGGCGACACGGCGGCAGGGGAGCTCGCGGGAGAGGGCGAGACGAGGCGGCGGGGAGCCCGGGAGCGGCCGGGGCGACGGCGTGGGACGCCGCAGGACGGGGACGCTGAGTCGCGGTGTAGGGGCTCACCGGCCGTGAGGGAGACGGCGGCAGGCAGCCTCGGCGAGGGAGCCACGTGGAGGTGGCCCACGCGAGAAGGGACAGAGGTCGAGGTCAGCTCGACGCCGTTAGGGGCTTGGGGTTCCACGGAGGTGCGGGGGTTGGGGAAGAAGGCCCGGGAGCGACAGAGGGAGCCAGAGGCGGCGTCACACGGCCGGCGGCGGAGGTTCTTCGCTCGGGGATGGAGGAGATGTGGAGGGGTTGGTGGGCGACGGGACCCACGGTAGGTGGGGAAGTGGTAGGGCCGGGTACAGGGAGGCGTGCGTGGCAGGTGGAGTGCGATGGGAGGGAGCGATCGGGATGGGGGAGGTGGACCTGGGGATGGGTGCGTAGGTGGAGGCGCAGGCGCAGGGTGGGGCCGGCTGGCAGGTGGTTGGCGGGGTCGGGAAGCGCGCCTAGGTGGCGGCGGCTGGGAGGGTGTATGCGGTAGAGGGTAGGTGGGGTTAGGTTAGGTTAGATTAGGTTTTTATACGAGCGGGTAGTAGGTGGCCTGGCCTAACGGCCGGGCTGCCTCCCCGGTCCGAAAAGAAATAGCTTATTTATTTTATTTTGTCCGAAATAGACTTTTGTAAATATTTTGTAGACAAAAGAAAATATCCGGAAGAGGCCAGGGTTTTAATTTGAAATAAAGACGGGATTATTTGGAAGACAAAACTAGGCGTTTCAAAAATAGTTTTAGAGAAAACCATGCATGATGATGACGATGCTCAAATGCAATGTGGCATGATGACATGAGCATGCGATCATCATGATGCAATGCACAAAAACACCGCGATTTTCTAGTAGTGGTTTTAGCGGGATGCCACAATTCGACACCACTAACAAGGGATCTCGCCCTCGAGATCCGCTTCATGGTACCGGAAGAAGGTCGGCGATCTAGATCTTCTCGTTTCATGTAGATCCTCGCAACACCACTAACAAGAGGTCCTTGTCCGTGATCGTCGAGAGAACACTCTGGGAATAAAGGGCGAAGGTAGAGGTATCAACAAATAAAGCCACATCTAGCTTCCTTGGACGGAGTAAAATTGCTGGATCCACCGATTTAATATACAAAAGCGAATGATAAGAGTAGTGGCATGGTCGCGACTCCATCCCGCACTCATATCATTACTCCGTACATGAATAGCAGAATTATGCAACCAACTCTCGGAATCAGACCGAAGAGCTTGACAAACGATGTTCGGAAACAGAAGAGTGATGCAGACTCTGCATCAGATCTGGCGTAGATGATGTCGTCGCGTTGGAAACGCAGGAAGGCACAAAGGAGGAACAAGGAGAAGTTCAACAGATGAAGGATCCCTCAGATAGCATGAAGACCAGATATAGAAGCATCGTTACCAAAGGAGGAAGCGAAACCCTGAAGGTACGACGGAAACCCAACCACGAGAATTCCTGGACTCGAAGAGAAGATAAGAGAACAGATTCAAAACACGCAGAGGTAAGAGGAGAATAGCAGAGGGTAAGGAGTAAAAGCAGACCTAATCAGATCTATCCAACCGATTTTTGCAAAAATAGTTTTGACGCTCTACTTCTGCCGTTAGCTAGGTTATCCTACAGGCTGGACAAGTGGGGTATCGTAACTGCTGGGCTCTGATACCACTCTGTAACACCCTCGAATCGGCCCCTATGCAAGTTCTAGCCCTTTCCGCCAAACCCGCATAGAAACGATTCAAGGACGCCCACCAGGCACTTTCGTGCGGGTGGAAAACAAAGTAATAACATTACACAATAGTCCTCGATGGGACCCACAGAACAAATGTATGCAACAACGACTCTATGAGTCAAGAATACAGATATAGAATACAAAGATCCAAATCACCTTGAAAATGATAGAGTGTCCGACTATGGACAAGATGCAAATGGGGCTAAGAGCCCTGAAGAATAACCAATGGCGTCCATAACCCTGCCCAGGCCAAGCTGGAAGGGTAACCCAGCTAACGATGTCTATCTCAAACCTGCTAAAACAAAAGGGGTGCCGACAAAGGGCAAAGGAAAAAGAGGAGCGTCAGTACTGAGGCCAGTACACGGCGAGGCTAGAATTCATCGGCTCTCGCCTATATAGGTATGATGGACTGAAGCGGTAGCGCAGCGGCACTAAACAACCTATAGAGACTCGGTATCACTGGCGGCTATTAGAGAGGGGTAAGAAAGACCTATTCGGATCCTACCTGATACTAACACCAAACATACCCATCCTAGTATTTCCCCCTCGAGACCAAACAAGGAAGTCGGACCAAGGAACTCACACAGTTGGCAGTTTTACTCATTCCGTTATTTGCAGCATTTACTAGTCAGATATATAGCTTGAGTCATCCTGATAGCATAAGTAGTGAGCAGTTTTAGTTAACATTCCGTTGTAGTTGGAACATTTACTAGTCAGATATAATTTTCCTGGGACTCCCAAAACCCAGCAGTTGTTGGCACTTTTATCACATTCCATTGGAGTTGCAATACTTACTAGGTAGGTATAGTATGACACCGATCACCACAGATCCACCAGTTGTTGGCATTTTTATTATCCATTCCATTGTAGTGAAGCTGAATTACTAGTCACATATTAAGTCAAATTTATAGCACTACTTTAGTTATGCTTGTCTATGATCGAGATACTGTGCTCCAAGTCGTCCATAACCGCGGACACGGCTTTCATAAAGCTTTACCCTGCAGGGGTGCACAAATAGCAACACACACACGATCAACCTCGGAAAAACCAAATCAAAACCCAACGAGGCTTTCACGACAAAGCTATCACAGGATTCATAAAATATTTCAGGGGGCCACCCCACTAAGCTACCCGCAACAAAGTTGGCCGGCTCCGGAACGGACCCAGGGTTTGCGACGACGGCTGTAAACGACTAGGAACCCGAAAGTGTGACTGGGCTTGTCGATACCGCGAAAACGTGGTGCGATCCAAAACAGTACAGGTGCTCCACGCACAATCTTAAATAATGCAGTAACATGGCATAAGTAGAGGATAGTAATAAAACCCCAAACTAGTTTGTGGCCCCAAGAAATAGAAATGAATCGAGCTCTAGCTCAGGGGGGTCCATAAGGCCTCCCGGATGTGGATAGTGCGAATAGTCAAGGAACATGTATCAAGTACTCGGGGCCTACGAGACACAAGTGGACATAAAAACCAAATAGCATATATTGCCCACCGGTGCCTCTTTCATTAGTTATCCCAATAATTTAATAGTTGTATTTAAAGTCATGATCAGCTCCACCATTAAGCATCTCCACCATTAAGCATGTGCCAACCTTCCAATAACGGTGGAAATAACGACGCAAAGCAGCACATGAGCAAGCAACTACGACTCGCAAGGCCGACTATTTATCGAACAACGGGCAATAAGATGTGTCTAAGGCAATATAAAGGCTACAAGGGGTATATCTGGTACGGAACACTAAAGCATCGCGACACAGATAGCAATAGATCAACATGGGGAAATAAAGACTACAAATGCAAAATAGGTAGGAGGGGAAGAGATGCTCGCCTGGGAAACACTGCCGAAGATTCATCCGGAGAACTTGTCGATACTCGCATCCACTCATCGGCCTAGTCCGCGAAGAAGCAAACACTAGAAGAAACACCGGATGCAATATTTAATACTACGGAAGAAGATCCGACATGATTATGATATGATGCATGGCATGGCACAGATGCGATGCAACTAGTCAAAATTAAGCGGAACCGGGGTCCCAACAATTAAGTAGACGGTTCGAGTTTTTAGACCCCTACAATTTAAATGTTGTATTATCAGGGTAAACATGGCATCAGTTCGCTACACCAATTTAAATGGAGTCCGGAATATGACAAAGATATCCCGCATAAACACTCCATATTTAAGTATGAGGTGAATCGGCATAATGCCCCCAAACCACAAACAGGTATGCATGCATGAACAATTTATTATGCGACAGTTGATAAAGTCATATTATAAAAAAATAGGGGCTTAGGGTCACACATCTGGGTTCGGAAGATCTTGGGTTTCGGGGGTTCGGGGTTCGGTCTCCAGGGTTCGATGGGGTTCGGATTCGCGACGGAGAACTTGTCGTGTCGTGACGGAGATCTTGGGTTCCAAGCGGTCGATCTTGTCATCGATGGCGAACTTGACGGGACCGGGTACCGGGGGTCTTCGGATCCGTGTATCGGGTCGGTCTTGGCATCCGGGGTGAAGTACTTGTCGTCCTGGTTCTCGGCGAACTTGGCGTCTCAGAAGAAGAACTCGGGGGACGTTGTCGGTCTTGGGTTCGGCGCCGGTAGATCTTGGTGTCCAGGGATTCTCCGGGTCTGGGGTCTCGACGCTCCGTGTCAAAGGCCTCGGGTTCCGTGATGGAGATCTTGGAGTTCGGTGATGGAGATCTTGTCGGTGGCGACCTTGGGGTTCCGACTTCTTTGGGCGAAGGTGCACTCGAAACAACACCGGGTTCCCGATAGGGGAAGCTCACAAACAAGGGAACAAAGACATGGCCAGAGCGACAAAACACACACGTATACGAGTGTATAGGAGCCACATATACACTGTCCGTATGGAGCAGGGAATCTGGCAAGGCTACTAGGAGTAGGGCATCTGCGGGCAGCAAGCAGAGGGGTGTCACATGGAGTCGGTGGACTGATGCACCATCGGAAGCCGTGGACACAGATATGGTGGAGGGCACGGGGCCCACGCGATGAGGAGAGGAGGCGGTTCCGGCATGGGCGGCGAGACGGAGGGCGGCCGAGGCAGATGAGGAGGAGGCGCCGCCGGAGTCGGGAGGGAAGGCTGCCGGCTTGAGGCGGAGCTCGGTGCTCGATGGCGGGGTCGGCGGGAGAGGCAGGGGGCGGCTCAAACGGCGGAAGGAGGGACGCGGGCATCGTCGGGGCGACGCGGCGGCAGGGGAGCTCGCGGTAGAGGGCGAGGCGAGGCGGCGGGGAGCCCGGGAGCGGCCGAGGCGACGGCGCGAGACGCCACAGGACGGGGATGCCGAGTCACGGTGCAGGGGCTCGCCGACCGTGAGGGAGAGGGCGGCAGGCAGCCTCAGCGAGGGAGCCGTGTGGAGGTGGCCCACGCGAGAAGGGACAGAGGTCGGGGTCAGCTCGACGCCGATGGGGGCTTGGGGTCCCGTGGAGGTACGGGGCTTGGGGAAGAAGGCCCCGGGGCGACGGAGGGGGCCATAGGCGACGTCACGCGGCCGGCGACGGAGGTTCTTCGCTCGGGGATGGAGGAGATGTGGAGGGGTTGGTGGGCGACGGGACCCGCGGTAGGTGGGGAAGTGGTGGGGCCGGGTACGAGGAGGCATGCGCGGGAGGTGGAGTGTGATGGGAGGGAGCGATCAGGATAGGGGAGGTGGACCTAGGGATGGGCGCGCAGGTGGAGGCGCAGGCGCAGGGTGGGGCCGGCTGGCAGGTGGTTGGCGGGGTGGGGAAGCGCGCCCAGGTGGAGGCGGCTGGGAGGGTGTATGCAGTAGAGGGTAGGTGGGGTTAGGTTAGGTTAGATTAGGTTTTTATATGGGTCGGGTAGTAGGTGGCCTGGCCTAACGGCTGGGCTGCCTCCCCGGTCCGAAAAGAAATAGCTTATTTATTTTATTTTGTCCGAAATAGACTTTTGTAAATATTTTGTAGACAAAAGAAAATATCCGGAAGAGGCTGGGGTTTTAATTTGAAATAAAGACGGGAATATTTGGAAGACAAAACTAGGCGTTTCAAAAATAGTTTTAGACAAAACCATGCATGATGATGACGATGCTCAAATGCAATGTGGCATGATGACATGGGCATGCGATCATGATGATGCAATGCACAAAAACACCGCGATTTTCTAGTAGTGGTTTTAGCGGGATGCCACAGTGGACTCTTTGGAATAACTTGGTTTAGGGAGTTGGATGCATGAGTGGAACTCATACTTTGTTGTGGAGGCTAGCAAATTACTGGGAGCGACAAACTAAGAGAGCAATAATGGCCATAATCATGCAGAGCGACAAACCATCATTGATCAAAGCATAAAGTGATACTACAAGTTGAAAACTAAAGGATCATAAAGGCTATGGTGACTTGATATAGTCATAACATGGTGTGAGCATGTGCCAAGTCAACCCAAATAAAGCATCAAAGGAGAATACCACTATACTGTACTTTAATATGCTAAAACAACGCATGATTCATCCAAGGCACATTAAGCAATCTCAATTGTTTATATTAATTCATGCTACAGCAAAGAATACTAAGCATAAATCCAAAACAATATCAAGCATGGCATGACAAAGCATATGCCACAGTCAAAAACGAGCTCTTTTTTACCACGTAAGCATGAACTTTCCTACTCTTTTCCAAACCAAACCAAAGTATTTGCAAACCAATGTATGAAAGAGGGGGTCCAACCAATTTATTCAGAAAACTAAGCAAACCAAAGCAAACAAAAAACCAAAAGGAAAACGAAAAAGAAGACGCTCCAAGAAAAACACAACTGTGTATGAAACAATAAAAATGAAGCGTTTGGAAGAAACTTGGGATTTTTATTGATGAAGATGGGGATGCCTTGGGCATCCCCAAGCTTTGACGCTTGTACTTCTTGGATATTTCTTGGGGTGACACGCGTGGCATCCTCAATCTTGAGCTTTAGTCCATCCTTCATCTCATTACTCATTCCTTTCATACACCTGAAATTTTTCCTTCATGCAAAACTTCACACAATCTCATTAGCAACATTAGTGCACTTAAGATAAATAAGTCTTAAACTTCAGTTCTAACACCAAATAAACTTCCATTAGAACACAAGCTACTGTAGCACTTCCCTCAAAAAGCTCAATTCCCCAAAAGAACTCAAAAAGGAACCCACGAGAAGCAAATGCAGAAAATGGCAGAAATCTGTCAAAACAGACCAGCAGGTAAAGACGATTTTTTTCGAAGACCTTCTATTGCTCAAATTAAAAAGTATTGAACTAACGGAAGTTAGATAACAACCTGGGGGAAAAGCACAAAATATTAAAGCTCAATCCGACATACAGAGATCTCTCACGAATTTTTACGGTGAAGCACATAAATCTGTTTCGGGACAGCAACTTTCCCAATCATTACTTCTCTCTCATTAGAGGTTACTCTTGGCACAAAAAGCAAATAAATTGGATAAGGAGAGGTTATTATAGAGGTAATAACTTCCAAGACTCATATAAAACTTTTGGGTTATCTCCCAATAAGTACTTTTCTTTAACGCCTTTAAGTTAGGCATAAGAAGCAAAGAAAGAATCAAGTGTTTTCAAATGACGAAGCATTAAAACCAACTTTTTTGCCCTTACCTCTCTTACTTTTATTCTTAACCTTGGGGAAAATATGATTGTTTGGTGGATAAGAAAGGTGCATGGTCCCCTTTCCCACATCTATTATTGCTCCAAGGAGTTCTAATAGGGACCTTCCAAGTGTAATTTGTCCTTTTCCTACACATTCAATAACAAGATAATCAATAGAAATCATTTTCCCAAAGATCTTTGTAAACACTACTTCCGCTATTCCAAGAGGTAATATGATAGTATTATTAGTAAGAGATATTTCTTTACCTCCCTCAATGAGCCCCCAAGTATTCAGAGATTTATAAATATCTTTGGGCATAAGGCAAAATTCAGACATGATATCACAACGAGCTTGAAAAGTTTCAGTGTTCATCTCAATCTTTACTGTAGGGAACCACTTTGATGGTTCAGAGTTTATTGGAACATAATCGTGATGCTCCCTAAGCATATTATAGCAACTTTCTAATCTAGTAGTGCTAGCCCCAAGAGTGTCCAACCTAGCAAATATTTTTGCGAAAGAAATATCAGTTTGGCTAGGCATGTTGTAAGTGAGGATCAATTTGTTTATAGCATTAATAGCATCATCCTCATTAAAATGGAGGAAATCTCCTCCCACAACAGCATCTAAAGCATATCTATAGCAAAGAGCAATCCCAAGGTAAAATCTGCTAAGGAACAAGCTTTGAGTCATTTTAGGCTTAGTTTTTTCATGTAGATCAGAGATTCTAGACCAAGCTTCCTTAAAATTTTCCTCAATTCCTTGTTTAAAAGTGAAAATCATTTCCTCGGGGGACATAGTGACAGGAGCAAGGCTAGACATAATGAGATAGGAACTAAATTTTTTTGTTTTTTTGAAATAAGAAAGCAAACAAGTAAAACTAATTTTTTTGTGTTTTTGAAGAACAAAACAAGCAAACAAAGCAAAAATAAACTAAGAAAAACAAAAACAACAAAGTAAAGAGATTGGTTATGAGGGACTCCCCTTGTGAAGATGTCCTTGACTCCCCGGCAACGACGCCAAAAAATCGCTTGATGGCTCAATGCACGGCGCCCAGAAAATTTCTTGATGGCGGTGTTGATGTAGAGCTCGTTGGAAACCCCAAGAGGAAGGTATGATGAGCACAGCAGCAAGTTTCCCTCAGTTATGAAACCAAGGTTTAGTCGAACTAGTAGGAGCAAGGAAACACCTCAAAGGTGTTACTAGCTGATCTTTGGCAGGATGCACTACCGGTGCTAGTAGCAACGTGGAGACTTGCACAACACAACCACAGAACTTTGTCCCCAACTTGCGAGGAGGTTGTCAATCTCACCGTGTTTTGTGGAAAACAAAGGACTAAACGTATTGAATGGAAAGAAGTAAAATTTTGCAGAAAGTAAACACAAAGCAGTAAAAGATTGTAGATTGTATGTAAAGAAAGAGGACCGCGATCCATAGTTCACTAGAGGTGGCTCTACTTAGATAGATAACATGTTGGGTGAACAAATTACAGCGGGGCATTTGACAAACACCGAGAAAGCAATACATGCATATACTAATCATCTTGACTCCTTTGAGAATTGATTGGGCATTACAACATAATACATAGACCGCCATCCAACTGCATCTATGACTAATAATCCACCTTCAGGTTATCATCCGAACCCCCTCCAGTATTAAGTTGCAAGCAACAGATTATTGCTTTACGAACTCCGTGTAAAGTAAACAATACGATTGTTCTATGAACAAAAGATTGTTGTTTTGTCCCTAGTAGCAACAACACATCTAGTACCTTAGAGATTTCTGTCACTTCCCCAGATTACCAGAGGCATGAACCCACTATCGAGCATAAATACCAACTCTTGGAGTTGCTAGCATCTACTTGGCCAAGATAGCTACTAACAACGGAAAGCATGCAAGATCACAAATAACAAAGACATGATACAATCAATAATCAATCTGAAATAGCATCTCAATATCCATCGGATCCCCGCAAACACAACATGCATAATTACAAATAGATGATCTTGATCATGAACGGAGCTCACAAGATCTAGACATGAAAGCACAAAGGAGGAGAACGAGCCATCTAGCTACTACATGGATCCGTAGTCACAGGATGAACTACTCACGTATGACACCGGAGGCTTGCATGGTGATGAAGAAGGCCTCCAGGGTGAATTCCCCTCTCCGGCAGGGTGCCGGGAAGAGCTTCAGATCCCTCCCGATCTAGGGATGGAGATGACGACGCTACAGACTCTTTCGTGGATTTTTGATCGGGTACCTAGGGTTTTCGTCCTGAGGGCATCTTATAGTCGGAAGGGGAGGCCGAGGGGGTGCCTGGGCTGGCCACACCACCCCCTGGCGCGGGCCAGGCCTGGCCGCGCGGCTAGGTGGTGTGGCCGCCCTCTGGCCCTTCTCCGTCTCGTATTCTGGTACTTGATCACTTCCGGAAAAATAGGCACTTTGGCTTTTGTCCCGTCCAATTCCGAGAATATTCATTTTCTGACTTTCATGGAACCAAAAACAGCGGAAAACAGGCAGCTGGCACTGTGGCTCTTGTTAATAGGTTAGTCCAAGAAATCAGTACTCCAAATTTGGAACAAAACACAAGAAAGTGGATAAAACCAAGCATGGAACATCAAAAATTATAGATACATTTGCAATGTATCAGCCGTAACCATGGAGCATCTTCTTTGCTTAACGGGATGCTTGGGTCAATTTTCACGGTGAAGGGCGGAATTTCATCAAACTTATCATAATCTGCTGATATGTTTGTCTTGTCCTCGACTCCCGTGATGTTTGTTTTCCTTGAAAGAACTATGTGACGCCTGGGCTCATCGTCTAATGTATTCATTTCCTTATTTTTTCTTTTTTGGTCTAGAGGACATGTCCTTCACATAAAAAACCTGAGCCACATCATTGGCTAGGACGAATGGCTCGTCTCTGTAACCAAGATTCTTGAGATCCACTGTTGTCATTCCGTACTGCTGGTCTACCTTTACCCCTTCTCCATTCATGTTGACCCAACTGCACCGAAACAAAGGGACCTTAAAAGTAGGTCCATAGTCAAGTTCCCATATCTCCTCTATGTAACCATAATATGTGTCCTTTTCCCATTCTCGCATGTTGCATCAAAGCGGACACCACTGTTTTGGTTGGTGCTCTTTTTATCTTGGGCAATCATGTAAAATGTATTCCCATTTATCTCGTACCCTTGGAAAGTCAATACAGTCGCAGATGGTGTCGCGGCCAACAAGTAGAGCTTATCTCCAATAGTGGTGTCATTCATGAGATGTAATTGCAACCAAGTGTCGAAAGTCTCCATGTGATTTTGTTTAATCCAGTGTCATCCTTCCCCGGGAACTTGGAGCGTACAACATTCATGTGTTCCTCGATATACGGAGCCACGAAGGTAGAACTTTGTAGAACTATGTAGTGTGCTTGATTCAAAGAATGTTCGTCCCTAAATATCATTGCTTTCTTTCCTAGCGTGCCTTTTCCACTTAGTCTCCCCTCATACTGTGATTCAGGAACACCAATCGGCTTAAGGTCAGGAAAAAAGTCTACACAGAACCCAATGACCTCCTCTGTTCCATAGCCCTTGGAGATGCTTCCTTCTGGCCTAGCATGGTTACGAACATATTTCTTTAAGGCTCTCATGAACCTCTCGAAGGGGAACATATTGGGCAGAAATATAGGACCGAGAATGGAAACCTCTTTGACTAGGTGAACTAAGAGATGCGTCATAATATTGAAGAAGGACAGGGGGAACACTAACTCAAAACTGACAAGACATTGGACTACATCCTTCTGTAGCCTTTCAAGACTTTCTCGATCGATTACCTTCTGAGATATTGCATTGAGGAATGCACATAGCTTCACAATGGCTAATCGAACATTTTCCGGTAAAAGCCCCTCAGTGCAACCAGAAGCAACTGTGTCATAATCACGTGGCAATCATGAGACTTCAGGTTCTGAAATTTTTTCTCTGCCATATTTATTATTCCCTTTATATTTGACGAGAAGCCAGCCGGGACCTTGATACTGTAAAGGACTTCAAAAAAGATTTCCTTCTCTGCTTTGGTAAGAGCGTAGCTGCTTAAGTATTCACGTCCTTTATCAGTATGCTTGTTGTATGGGTCTTTGATATGTTGCGGGTCCTCCCGTGCTTCTGGTGTATCTTTTGTCTTCCCATACACGCCCATGAAGCCTAGCAGGTTCACGCAAAGATTTTTCGTCACGTGCATGACGTCGATTGAAGAACGGATCTCTAGGTCTTTCCAATACTCAAGCTCCCAAAATATAGATTTCTTTTTCCACATGGCCGTGTGTCCGGTAATGGGGTCTTTTGGAACAGATTGACCGCTAGGACCCTTTCCAAAGATTACTTTTAGGTCCTTCACCATACCAAATACATCAACACCTTTATGGAGCTTAGGCTTCTTCCGATAATCTGCCTCACCGTTGAAATGCTTGCCTTTATTTCTTACTTGATGATTGGTCGGAAGAAATTTACGACACCCCAGGTACACCACCTTCTTACATTTGTCCAAATATGTACCTTTAGTCTTATCTAAATAGTGCGTGCATGCATTGTATCCCTTGTTTGACTGTCCTGAAATGTTACTAAGAGCAGGCCAATCATTGATGGTTACGAACAACAACGCTCGTAGGTCAAATGGCTCCTGTTTGTGCTCATCCCACGCCTTTACACCTGGTTCTACCCACAACTGCAAAAGTTCATCGACTAATGGCCTTAGGTACACATCAATGTCGTTGCCGAGTTGCTTCGGTCCTTGGATGAGCACTGACATCATAATGAACTTCCGCTTCATGCACGACCAAGGAGGAAGGTTGTAGATACATAGAGTCACTGGCCAGGTGCTGTGACTGCAGCTCTACTCCCCAAAAGGATTCATGTCGTCTGTACTTAGACCAAATCATAAGTTCATCGCGTCACCTGCAAAGTTCGAGTACTTTCTCTCGATGTTTCTCCACTGCGACCCATCGGCGGAGTGTCTCAGTTTCCCGTCTTTCTTACGCTCTTCTTTGTGCCATCGCAACAACCTGGCATGCTCTTTATTTCTGAATAGACATTTCAACTTTGGTATTATAGGAACATACCACATAAGCTTAGCAGGAACCCTCTTCCTGGAGGGCTCGTCATCGCCCTCAACATCACCAGGGTCATCTTGTCTGATCTTGTATCGACATGCAGTGCATACCGGACATTTATCCATATTCGCGTACTTCTCACCGTGGTACAGGATGCAATCATTAATGCATGCATGTATCTTGTCCACATCTAATCCTAGAGGGCAGATAGTCTTCTTTGCTTCGTACGTTGTCTCGGGCAGCTTGTTATCCTTTGGAAGCTTTGGCTTCATTATTTTCAGTAACTTCTCAAATCCCTTGTCCGATAAGCCAGTCTCTGCCTTCCATTTCAGAAGTTCAAGTGTGGTACCGAGCTTTGTGCTGCCATCTTCGCAATTTGGGTACAACAACTTTTTGTGATCCTTTTGCATGGCCTCCAACTTAAGCTTCTCCCTTTCTGTATCACATTGTTACATTGCATCAGAAATGACCCGACCAAGACCATCAGTGGGATCATCCGATGCTCGTTGTTCTTCTTCATTGCCGCCTTCCTCTTCTTCATTGTCTTCCATTGCAGTATCACCGTATTCTTCAGGGGACATAGGATAGCTGTCATCATCCTCTTCTTCTTCATTTTTTTCCAGCCTAACCCCTCTTTCTCCGTGCATAGCCCAACAATAATATACGGGCATGAAACCTCTCTGAAGCAGATGGCTTTGAAGGATTCTCGGGGCAGAGTGCTCCGCCACGTTCCGACAGTCGATGCAGGGACAAGGCATAAAATTATCCACTTTGTTTGCCTTAGCCAAATCGATAAATTTATGCAGGCCTGCAATAAAATCTGAATCGCGTCGGTCGTCATACATCCATCGCATCCATGCATCGATCTGCATCATAATAATTAACCATCACAATAACATCGTGAATAGTAAAATGACCACCCTACATGGACACATGCAATATTTTTGTATCAGTTATAGATAAAGAGGATAAGGTTGCTAACCTCGGCCGAGGATACCGTGTTGTGCGAACTTAAGTGTGGCTCGGACATTTTGTCGAACACCTTGTGTGCAATCAAAGAAAAAAAAAAGCTAGCACCCACACCTCACACACAATCTAGCAAAATTTGGTGGCAAGGGGCAAAGGGCTGGGCTTATATATAGCCAGGGGAGGGTTTTTGGTCCCGGTTAATGCCACGGACCGGGACCAAAGCCCCTCCCGCGCGACACGTGGCGGCCCAGCAACACGCCCCACACCCAGGTCATTGGTCCCGGTTGATGGCACGACCCGGGACCAATGACCTGGGTGGGGAGCGCGTTGCTGGGCCGCCACGAGTCGCGCGGGAGAGGCTTTGGTCCTGGTTCGTGGCATTAACCGGGACCAATGCCCACCGTCCCTTCGTCGTCCCCGTGTATAAATATGAGGCCACATCGCGTCGTTTTCGCCATCGCCTCGGCCTCTCTGCAGTCGATCTCCACCCACCCCTTTCGCCATCGCCTCAGCCTCTCTGCACCTCTCTACCACGCCGTCATCTCGCCTCCCCTCCCTCTCCAATCTCCACCGCGCCGCCATGGAGGTGCCCACGCTCAACTTCTACGAGGCGGCGATGTTTGCGTACTACGGCATCCTCGCGCCGCCACGCGCGACGGTGCCCGCCGGATGGCGCATCAGCGAGGCGGGTGTGCTGGTAGCTCCGCTCCTTGTCCCCGGCGGATACGAGATGGAGAGCGTCATCGCGGAGCATCGCTGCCGGATGCCCGCGTGGAAGAGGGCATTGCCCCGGTACGCGGCGGCCAGCGAGTACTGGCCCCGACTGTTCAAGAAGGAGCGGAAGGCCAAGCTTGGCAACCGCATTGTGGACGGGCGCGTGATGCACCCGGATCTCTCCGCAACCGAGAAGGGCGGGAGATGTTCTGGTCCGTCCCTGGACGGACCATCTACACCGCCATCGATGCCGCTAGCCGCGCAGAAGAGCTCCGTCTCCCGAACAATTCCGAAATCGTGGAGGTTTCGTCCGACGACGACGAGGAAGCCGGTGGCTCGGAGGACAGCGGCAGCGGAAGTGAAATTGTCGACTAGGAAAGTTTGTAAATTGCACCTTTGTTTGGAAAGATGTGGTCGAATTAATAAAATGTCTCGATTTAGATCTTTGTCTCGATTAATTTATGGAAGATTTTTTCAAAAATACTAATCAATTCAATTTCTGCCTCGAATTAATTTCTGCCTCGAATTAATTTCTGCTCCAAATTAATTTAGATTGTCCCGGATTGCGGACCGTCGCGGGGTTTTTAGTCCCGGTTCGTGGCATGACCCAGGACCAATACTCCGCAGAGCGCCACGTGTGCGTCGCGGTGGCATTGGTCTCGGTTCATGACACAAACCGGGACCAATGCTTAGAGATGAACCTTGACCAATGCCCAGGCGGCATGAACCGGGACCGGTGCCTGACATTGGTCCCGATTAAGAAAACGAACCGGGACCAACGGAATTTGGGTGCTGGACCAAAGACCCTTTTTCTACCAGTGTCCAACAATCCTCTACAAAGTCTCATTGGCATATCACCTCATTTTCATTCCTAGATATTGTTTTATATACCGGTGTGTAGCGTAGACTGTTAAGTTGAATTTCCACGTTAAACTTCATGCTACACTAGCTAGCAACTTGAATATTGGACTATGCCTTGAACTATAAGTTTTCTGCACACTAGTTTCACATAAAATTTAGACCGGTACAGGGCTGTCGCAGGGTTTCCCCGCGGTTTGACGCTTATGCGTCATACTCCAGGGTTCATGAGTTTATTAGGAAGCACCCAACTCTCACGGACTGCGTCGTTTGACAGTCGGACTCATATAGGTGTGTTCCTTAAAAGATGTTCTGCATGACAACATCTCTGCTTAGAAAGGCTACTTGAAACACATTAAGATAAATATCAACCTGCCATGCAGAATAAGAGAGTATTGCATCTTTATAGAGATGTAAATATAATATGAGCGTACTCTCCTCTCAGCTGATCAACAACTTGTCTCTCAGCTCTAATTTAGAGGATCTCCGATCACATAGAGTGGTTGCCACTGTGAACAACTCATTGTGTGGGTCTCAAACACACCTCCCTCGGTGCATTATCTATTACATTACGTGATAAATCCTTTGTAAAGGGATCTGCCAAGTTCTTATATGTTTGGATATAATCTAACGCAATAACTCCGGAGTTTCTTAGTTTCTTGACAGATTTCAATCTCCTCTTCACGTGCCTTGATAACTTCATATTGTGATAGTTTTATCCAATTAACTCTCTCTAGCGCTAGCGTTAGTTCAGTTTATTAGACAATTTATCCGCCCTAATCTTCTACACCGAACGATCATGCCAAGCTCGTTCTACGCCCACAGACACTTGGAGTTTTACACGATATAGCCCACCGTTAAAGACTAGAGTCTACGGCGCTATACAAGTACTACTATGTCTTCCACAAGAAGTATGCGATTTCTCTTGGATGATCTGCACTCCACATGAGCAGAAAACTTTCAACGACCAATCTTGGCCGGCACTTTTTGGCCTGGCCAAAATTGCATGCAGATATGCAGGTGCATCATGTAGTAGTAGTAGCGCGCAGCACTTATCATCGGCTTCGCATCTGCGCACACGCGCATGCCCCTACACGGACCGGAAAGACAGGCCTACGCCGGCGTAGCTGCGATCCTAGTCCTAGCTAGCTACTAGTTGCCCCTGGGCACGCGGTCGGCTCGGACGTTTCGTCCACCCTGCGCTACGACAGGCTGCAGTAGTGATCGAGCATGCGTTCTCGCGCCGGTGCTCGAGATCTTTGCGGTTTTTGTACGTACTCAGGTCTCAGGCTCAGCACGTCCATCTCCAGCATCCATCACGCCGGAGCCTGCTTTCCTGCTGCGGTTGCTGGCGATCCTCCCTTCCATGCTTGCCTGCATGCACCAAGTGCTATTTCACTGCTTTGCTTGCACAATAATGCCCGCCTGCCTGAGTCTGAGTGACTACTCTGCCGCAGCGCAGCACTTGGTGCACACCCAGCCCTGCACTGCACCGGCACCGGCACCGGCACCGGCACCGCATCCACATGCATGCATGCGCTTGCCCCCACACTCGATTGAATGCCTCCTCTCCCCGAGCTTGCTGAGATACATCTGCTGCTGATCGATGTAACCCGTCACGTACGTCCTTGTCGGTGTGTCGCCCTCGTATGATCGTCTCTCTCTCTCCACACTTAAGGACTTCGACCTTCTCGTCACACTTCGATTGACGCTGAACTAGACTGGTCGTGCTCTTTTCGGTAAGACTCTTTGGTGGCAAAGAACCGTAGCTTTTTTTTTCGAAAAAAAAAGAAAGGAGTCTTTCAGGATTTTTTAGCTCCCATAGTGCAACCCGCCACTCTTCTCGGTCAAAGGAAATAAACCGAGGTCAAGCCAGCATGCATGTCGTGCATGCATATGCAAAGCTCATGCAGCTGGCCAGGTGGCCCCTACGTACTTCATGTGGTTTTCAGCACGGTACTGAATTTGAGATCATGCACGCCTTGAAACTTGCTATAGTAGGGGCGACGCCGACGCGATTGAGGCTAGTTCAGAAATCATTGCCACCAAAAACATACGTACGGGCCGGGGATCGGGGATGCAGTAGTATACATACGTGTTAATCATTGCGACGAATGATGTTGGTCGCCCCCGCCTCGTCGTGGGTCCCATGCCGGAGACGAGCAAGGTGGAGAAGCTGTGCGGAGGAGGAGGCTACCCACAGTGGATTCAGAGATCAGCAAGAATATTAGCCCGAATGGCATCTATTAAAGACGTTATTAGACTATCTCCACGGGGTCGACCCAATCCGTCCCGGTGGCATCTAAACTTGTCCTCGCGGACGCGCGCGACATGTGCGGCGCCGTCCATCCGTCCCGACGTCTCCGGCTCGACCCATCCGTGCATCTAATTTGCGTGACCATTGGATCGGTCTAGACAGCGCGCTGTGCCTCGCGTGTCCGACCACTTGGTCACCCGAGCCCTGTAGCTAGTGGCACAAAGACACTCCTTCTCCAACCCTCGCCTTCCATATCCCGCGGCCAGAGCAGACGCAACCAGCCGGCGCAGCCATTGACGACCGCCGCCGCCACCATATCGAGCAGGACAACCGCAAGCCGCGCGCGTTGCAGGACTTGACTGGACGCTCCACAGGCCAACCCGCCGCCCTGGCCTCCGCCTCTACATTGGACGCGCACGACCTATTCGGTCATTTGCCGAGGTGCGTTCGCCGGCCTTTTCTAGGTAATCTGGTCCACTGCGGGAGTTGGTAAAGTCATTGACGGCAGTGTACTTGGCAGATGGGTAGTAGACGAAGAGCGATCGAGTTCTTCTACAAGAATTACGTTGAGTCATCGTCCGAGGAGGAGTCCGATGGTGAGACCGAAATTCTTCTGATAGCTGCATAGATGGTGCACGACAACAACCTCCTCCCGCCGCGTAGGGGTGGCTCGGCGAAGCGGCGCGAAGCCAACCATGAACGCGGTCGGGAAGAGGGGCACATACGTCTTTACAAGGAATACTTCCACCCAATTAATCTGGTTTTCAAAGAAAAGGCATTCCATTGCCGCTATCGGATGTCCAGAAACCTGTTCTTGGACATACTTAATGGGGTGAGGGAGTATGACGACTATTTCGAGGCCAAGTACGATTGCACCGGTAAGCTTGGCTTCTCCTCCTATCAGAAATATAGCTTGCATATGAAGTGTCCGATGATCTCGTCGATGACTACATGCACATGAGCGAGTCTACATGCCATGAGACCATATATAGATTCTGCAGCGTAGTTATACTAGTGTTTGGCAAAGTATACCTGAGAGAGCCAAACACCGAAGAAACTGCCCGCCTGCTGTCCATCAGCGAGCGTAGGGAGTTTCCTATGATGTTTGGCAGCATCAACTGCATGCATTGACAGTGGAAGAACTGTCCTTTTGGTTGGCAAGGGCAGTTCAAAGGATGCCGAGGGTTGTACAGTCATACTTGAGGCTTTTGCATAACGGGGTCTCTGGATTTGGCACTCCTTTTTTTAGCATGGCTGGATCAAACAATGACATCAATGTGCTGCATAGATCTCCGGTGTTTGCTAGGCTGGCAGAAGACAATGCTCCACAAGTTTCCTATAAGATCAATGGCAATGCATATGATATGGGGTACTACCTAGTTGACGGTATCTATCCATTCTAGGCCACCTTTGTTAAGACAATTCACAATCCTAGAGATGAGAAATGCAAGAGGTTTGTGAAAGAGCAAGAGGCCACTAGAAAGGATGTGGAGCGAGTATTTGGTGTGCTTCAGTCAAGATGGGCTATTGTTCGATACCCTGCTAGAACCTAGATCACGGAGAGGATGTAGGATGTGATGACTGCGTGCGTGATCATCAACAACATGATCATCGAGGACAAGCGTGATGACAACATTTTGGACAAAAGCTGGGATTTCCGGGTCAATTAGTTGAGCCAGAGCTAGGTATAGCGGAAGAATTCATGCAAGTGGATGAACATTTGCGTCATAGGCACACCCATGACCGGCATTAAGTAGATTTGGTTGAGCATATATGGGCTCATGTAGGAAACCAAAATGCTTAACCCCTAATTTGTTTTATGCAATTTGAGTGACATTTGGTTGTTTTTCATCGAACCATGTGAGTGTGAACATTTCATATGTAAGCACTAGTTTAATTATATTACCTAAGCTAATTTATTTACTTGTCAAAATATACATTTATCTTGTAAATTGGATGTGAACTATTCATATACAAAGAGTCAGGTCTGGACAGTGCTGGCCAGACGCGGACATTTGGGTCGCGTGGCTGGACGCGATCGCTCGGACTGACCAGACCGTGGCTTCGAAGTGACCGCAGGCCGACCCAAACAGATAGAAACTGACTGTTTCGATCCTGTGTTTGGGTCGGGCCGGTGAAGATGCCCTTAAGCGTGCTCCAGGTGGGAAGATGATGCGGTCCCAAATCTATGTGGAGCAAACAGGCCGTGTGAATTTGAGATCATGGACGCCTTGAAACTTGCTATAGGCGCCACGCGATGGGCTAGTTCAGAAATCATTGCCATGAAAAACATATGTACGGGCCGAGGATGCAGTAGTATACGTGTTAATCATTGTGAGAGGTCGCACGCAACGTAGCGTAGGTAGTATAGCATGGAGACGAATGATTTTGGACTCCCCGGCCTCGTCGTGGGTCCCATGCAAATCGTTGCTGAACGTGTGCGAGCCGGCCAGGATCTGAAGTTACTAACTCCGTTCTGAAATATGGAACGAAGGTACTAGTAACATTGATCAAGTAGAGGAGGAAGATGAAAGAGTTCTGCGGAGGAGGAGTCTAGCCAGGGAGACAGCATGCAGATTCGGAGATCAGCAAGAGTTTTGGCCCGAGTGTGGCATCTAGACGTTATTAAGCGTGCTCGAGGTGGGCAGACGATGCGGTCCCAAATCTATCTGGAGCAAATAGGCCGTGTGAATGTGCGACCATGTGTGAAAATCCAATCCACCTGATGGACCGGCCGGGGGACCAAACCTGGACGATCCTTCTTCGCGCGTGCGCGTTCCGCTTTACCTTTTTTATGAAGGCTGCTACGCCTTCGGGCTATTTCTCTCCGGTGGTCAAAAAGTGCACAGGACGAGCGAGAGTCACGATGTAATATCCATATGCATGGTCGAGGATCCAACATGCATCCGCAGCTACATACGTACGTACACGTCTACACGCAGCGCTGGTGATGATTCCTCACCACGATACATCGAGTACGTATGTTCTTGGCACAGTGATGATGATGACATCTCTGCTTGCCTTGACTGCAATGCGAGGATGCGTGCTTCACAGTTCTCTACTGTGCGTCGCACATGAACAACGTTACCACCTGCATCCACCATGTACAATTATAGCAGATACCAGTTTAGTGCTTGCTCACATTGCGACAAAGGAGGGGAATCAAGCCAGCCAACAATTTCTTTTTCGAAATTGGGTATATCATGTCCACCGCTTCAACTGATGCACACAAATTTTTACTGTACTCCCTCCATCTTTAAATAGATATCGAAAAGAGAAAAACGCCAGTTTAGTCTATGAAGTTGCCGTGGATGTGCGTTTTGGTCACAAACTTGCAAATCGTGAATTCCAGATCATGAAGTTGCCACGCGCGTGCATTTTGGTCAGACCGTGACAGCGCCGTCGAAACGTCGGCAACGTCGCACGTGTGAGGCATCTCTAGCTATAATATTGCGGAAAACCCCTTGATTTTTTTTGCCGCTGGATTAAATTGAATTATGTAATGAATATTTGGAGCAAGTTTAAATTCAGTTATGTAATGGATATTTCTAGCATGTTTAAATTCGGTTAGATTTCAGTGTTGTAATGTATATTTCAAGCATTTTAAATTCAATAATGTAACATCAGCATGTAGATAAATAGCAGGCATGACCATATAAATGCCTGTATGGTCTACCCGTAGATAGCATATTGTACATAGATATTTCATGCATTTGATAAATTTGATATGCAAATGTTTGTCTTTTTTACCTTAGCTGCTCTGGTTGGGGACGGAATAATGAGCTGGGAGGGTGTTTTTTTGCATATTATCCCGTCACCTGCCTTAACACAATGGCACCGACATGCCACTTCATCGAGTTTTGGCATGGTTTTGATGGTACCATCACGGACTGATCAGAATGCACGCGTGTGGCAACTTCGTGATCCGGAATTCACGATTTGCAAGTTTGTGACCAAAACTTAACATCCGCGGCAACTTCATAGACTAAATTGGCGTTTTTCTCTATCGAAAATTAGTCTAAATTTGGATGTATCTATATACTAAATAGTGTCTAGATACGTCTAATTTATAAAAAGTTGCAATATCTATTTTGAAACAGAGGGAGTACTTACTTTGTGCAACAAAGTATTTTACAATTCAAGAATTAAAGAGTGTCAATACAAAAACCAACCATATCGAAGGATAACTAAGATAACAATCATATGGCACGCATCTTTCAGTCTACTAACATGTTGCCAGCTAGTCTAGTTGTAGATATCCTTAGCGGCCATAAGCGCCCGGTTGCATCTAGCAACCGTAACCATATGTTCCTGTTGATCCTACGGAAGTAAGAACTCCCAAAGCTAGACCCAATGCAACCCAATGCAACGCCAAAGTAAAAAAGTTTGAACCTCAAGAATTGTTAAAAGTTATGTGGTGTCTACACTTCGAAATAGACCAACATAAACCAGAAACACCTATGCATATTCTAGCTTTATTATTTTTATCAGTCTCATTCAGCCAATTGCCAAACATATTTATGATATTGTTAGGTGGTGCAATATTGTAAGTGAAGAAAACAATACACAAATAGAATGTGCAAAAGGAAACAATAAGAATAAATGCTCAATTGTTTTCTGTGCATCACAAAACAACACTTTTTGCATTCATTCAATTCCTTTTCCGCAAGATTGTCTTCTGTCAGCAAAACTTTTCTGTTAAGAAACCGCATGAAATTTTAATTTTAAGTACGATTTTCAGCTTCAATAAATATTATCTTGGAAATCTTTGGTGCCCATTCAGTATATCCTCATACATAGATTTGACCAAGAGTATCCTGCAAGGGGTTAGATTCCAAACAAATCTATCAAGTTCTTCTGACAAATTTAAAAGCACTTGTCATTGACATAAGTTCAGCCACACCACCCATTTATTTTCTGTTAGAGCCCTCCTAAAACCAAGGTTTAGAGGTGTTCAGGATAAAAAGGTATGGACGGAATTATTTTTTCATTGTACTATGTGATACCTTTGATCCGGATTACGAATGTAGTATAGCTCTTTTTTTCTAGTAGACCTAGGTTATCGAATCCTCGGAAAGTAGATGCGTAGTAAAGTTACTTTAACAGACCTTCGGGAGTTTTAGAATTCATTTTGTGTTTTTACTGGACAAAGAGTTTGCGTCTTTTTGTTGTTGTCGATAATGGAAAGAGAGGGCCTAGGGCGTTCGGTTTCACCTGTAGCTGTGCAAAACATTTGATGGGAATAAAAGATAGAAATAAAATATGTATGTAATTGTTAGAGCAAAATAAATTATACGTGGACAGTGCATCCACAATTGCTATTGCCTCCGCAACCGCTTATAGCAATAACCTACTGGTCTCATCCATAGAATAAAGAGAACTAATGATATGCATAGTGACGTCACCGTTAATCCTAAATAAATCCCTCACATACAGCCGTACTACCCCTTCTGTCACTGGGGTTCCCAAACCTACAGATTAGTCATTACTCATACTCCTTATACGTGGCTCAATCCCTAGGGTCTTGGGTACCTGACAAGTTCTTAGATTGAGGCAAGAGAGGATACGGTAATCATCATGTCATACAAACTAATACATGATCCCATCTATGATAACTAACATGCATAAATGCTACATGGCTAGGCCGAAGCTCTTAGCCCAAGGAGAATTACTCACACATAGAGATGATATCAACAATCACAAACATTGTAATAAAATCATGAAATTGATAGCAAATAGTCTTACAGTATCACCAATCGAAGATGAGATCTACTATTACAAGTAGTGGAATATGGCTATGGTGGTGGAGAAGGGCTTTGGAGATTAGATCTAAGTCTATTCTTCCGGCGGCTCTTCGGTGTGGTGGATGGAGATCTGGAGGCGGCTGATGATCTGGGGCAGGGACTCTCGAGGCTCTTTTCTCGTCGCCCGATGCTTCTTTATATAGGGGTCCCTTCAACAAAGTTATTATGTTTGACCTAGCGGTGTCGTTGGCAACTATACGGCCGGAACTATACGGTCGGAATTTTATTCCGGTCGTATAGTTGGTCGTTAAAGCGTCTACCTCCGACCCATGACTCCTGGTTTCTTCTGGTTATTGGAAATCTCGTATCTTTGACTTTACTGTAGTGATTTCCATCATCAAACGTCATTATCCGTGTAGGAAAAAAATAGAAAGAAAGGATTGCATACCCCTTTGATTATTAGGCATTAGTAATAGGGTTTGGAGAGATATTTCATAAAAAATATGAATAATATCCAGTTTAAATATGTACGTAGATGGCTATATTTCAGAGGCATCACTATGTTTTACAAATAAAGAATATTGTTTAGCAAGGGATGTTTTTACTAGCCAAACATCCTTCCAAAATCTAGTACACATGCCATCACTAATTTGAAAGAAACCCCTAGCTAAGAACTCTTGGTTTACTCGCATAAAGCCCTTCCGAAAAAGGAAAATCGATAGGTTATGCCTGAACCTGTGCTAAGCCAGCTAACCAAATATCGTATGTGAAATAAGTTCTATATATTCTAATATATGTGTGCTTCAAGTTTCTCTCTTGTGCGTCCCACATGAGCAACATTGCCACCTGTGTCTAGGGGTGCAAAAGGATAAGATACAGTCCGCACCAAATCTACTCCAGAATCCGTTTTAAAGAATTGTTGTCCGATTTTAAAGCACCCGCTGAATATATTTGAACCCGAAATGTTTGCCCCTACGAATATATCTGAACCCAAAATGTTTTCCCACATACAATATATGTATATGTGTTGAACATATGCCTCTTGGCAGGGACGGTTTCGTGTTTATATAGAGGAAAAGTTACAAAGATCGATTTGGTTGAAATATGCCTTGGAACAAAAGGAATCTATACATGGAAAACTACCTAATATCTCAACCAAACCTTGCACAAAACAAACAGCACCAAACCCAGCGCAAACAACCATAACACGATACTTTACACCCTCCTTCAATCATAACTTATCCAAGTTGAGATTGCGATGAAAATCTTCTAGTTGTCTTACTGACAACGATTTTGTGAATCCATCAGCCACTTGATCACCTATGAGTATAAACCTGATATCCAACAGCTTATTAGCATCTCTTTCTCGAACAAAATGATAATCAAGTTCAATATGCTTAGTCCTAGCATGAAAAACTGGATTAGTTAATAAATATGTGGTGCCAAGGTTATCACACCATAATGATGCCGCCTTAGGATGATTGACACCAAGTTCCGTCAACAAAGTCTAAACCCATATCACTTCGGCTGTAGAATTCACCGAAGATTTATATTTTGCCTTAGTACTTGACCGTGACACTGTGGCTTGTTTACATGCACTCCAGGAAATAAGATTGCATCCAATAAACACAGCAAAACCACCTGTGGATCATCTATCATCTGAACAATCTTCCCAATCCGCATAAGAAAAAAGCACTGACTAATGTCGACTCAGACTTTACAAATTTAAGCCCAAGAGCAATAGTAAACTTCAAATACAGAAGAATTCTCTTTACTATTGTCTAGTGAAGTGTGGTTCGTGCATACAAGATCTGACAAACTTTGTTAACAGAAAAAGATATATCTAGATGTGTCAAAATAACATACTACAAGGCTCCAACTATACTCCTATGCTGAGTAGCATCACTATCACTGAGAGGTTCTCCTTCAAAAACAGACAATTTTCGGATGTAGAAAGAGGGGTGGTAACAGCTTTATGGTTCCCCATACCAACATGCTTCAAAACATCCAAAATATTTTTCTTGAGAAAGTAAAATACCATTGGAGATGTTCTTAACTTCAATACCAAGGAAGTAGTGTAGCAACACTAAATCCTTGAGCACAAAATCCATGCGCAAGTCTGCCAGAACAGCAGTAACCGCCTCCCTAAATGGACTAGTGACAATGATATCGTCAACATAAATGAGCATAAATACAATTACCCCCATTTTTTGCGATAGAAGAACAAAGATGTATCAGTCTTGGATGCAGTGAAACCAAGTGCATGTAGCTTAGATGATAGTCGAGAGTACCTTGCTCGAGGAGCCTGTTTAAGACCATATAGAGCTTTATCAAGCTTGCACATATAACCAGGATGCTGAGATATTTTATACCCAGGATGTTGTCTCATGTATATCTCTTCTTTCAAAATGCCATGGAGAAACGCATTCTTCACATCTAACTGACGCGTCTACCAGTTTTGAGAGACTGTTAAAGACAAAATTAAGCGAATAGTCATAGCCTTAACTACATGACTAAACATGTCCTCATAGTCAATACCATACCGTTGCTTAAAACCTTAGTCTACAAGACGGGACTTGTATCGATCAATTGTACCATCAGACATGTGTTTGATTTTATAAACCTACTTACATTCAATGATATTGTTGCCTGGTGGACGAGGAACTGAAGGGGTTTCATGGAAAAAAATAAAAAAATTACTACGTGGGAACACTCCTGGTCAGGATCTATCTAGGAAGTAATGCAGTATTAGAAGGAGATATTGGTAACATACCCTTGTAGACCATAAGCGTATAACACTCATGCAGGAATGCATATGATATAGTCATACCCGTCCGACCTCAAGGTCGCAAAGCTCCTCGCACGTCACCCATTGTCCAGGTCCTTGTATGACGGTCCGGTGCCAGTAACGACAACACCCCCAAGGTTTTCACACACATACGGTGCAAAAGGATGACTCTCGGTCTCTAACCCCCACCGAGATTACGGAAGTACATCTTCTAGCCGGAATCATTGTAGCACAACGGCGTGCCGCATCGTTGTTATCCTTGTGTGTATAGTCCTTCAAGGGACCGTGCCACCGTAAAGGTAAGGAGAGAGAGAGAAATTATCTTATAAGGAAAATTGCCTTAGAGAATTATTGGATGATTATTTCCTCCCATGGGAACCCCTTTATATAGACGAAAAGAGTGTACTCTTCCCATGAGCTCTCCCATGTGGGACTAAACAAATAGGTAAAAGAAAATAGGGGAAAGGAGGCAGCCGAGTGGGCCAGTTGGAGCCAAGTGGGCCACACTGTGGCTAGCCCAGTGGCGAGGCGGTGGTCGGGTGGGCCGCCACCTGCTCGAGCCCAGCTCAGCGCCATGGCCATCAACAGCAGCGGCCGGGCGGCCAGCTTGTGGTTCGGAAGCGCCCAACGCCTACCCGCGCCTGTGTGGGTCGTGGCCGAGGTCCATTGGTGCTCGCATGCAGCCGCTCGCCCGCTAGTAGCTGTCGCGCGCATGTGTGGGCCGGTCAAGGTGGTCTAGCAGCGGTCTGTGGTTGTTGTTTGTTGCCCTCTAGGTGGCTTCCTCCTGGGCCGATTCCCTTCGGGGTTTTGGCCCTCTTGAGGAAGTTTCCCTATAAATATTAATTTTAAATATTTATTTAATATATATTAGTTAACATATATAAATGCATATTTATAAATTGCTATTTATCCGAAATACCTTTCGGCCTTTTTCTCCTTCCTCTGAACAACTTTGGATTCTCTTTGGAACTATTCCGATTTTTCTCTTTTCTGTGATTCCTTCTTACAAAATGATCTCCATGCATCATAGTGCACTTAAGTGTGTTACCCTACGGTTCAGGAATGACACAGACATGATCAAGACGATCTCTGATAAATGATCAATAACAGGACCGAGATAGCCATAATGACCCCCATGCATTCCACGAAACACCTTTGTGTTGAACTATAACCGCTGAATCCAATTCCCTTTGTTACTTCAATACTGAATTATCTGAGATCTAATCATCAGTATCATAATACCTTGTTCAATCTCGTTTCTAACAAGTATTGTTCTACTCGTTCCCGTGAAATTCCATTCCCATCACATAGAGAACAAATCCCGATCTCGATACATAGGCCTCAACATGCCCCTATGGATTAGTCAACATACATCTTTATAGTCAACTAGTTACGATCATGACAGTTGATGAAGTCAAAGAAACCTCAGGTGATAGTGATTAAATATGATCTCATAGTCTAAGGATTAGGATACTTCATTTTGATAATTGCAACTGTGAACTTTGTGATATGATTGTATTGCAACAATCATCTGTGGGTAATGTCCATCACATCCTATATGACTTCATTATTAGTTTGTATAAATGCACCATGATCAGGAAACCTTGGTCATCCGCTGCCCAATGAACTAGTTGAATAGAGGCTACTAAGGACTTTTGGTTTGTTTGTAGACCACACATATATCAATGTTTCCGCTTGATACAGACATGATATAAAACTATTATGAACTAATGAGATATGATAATAAATCCCTTTATTATTTACCTCTGGTGCATATCTCCACCAGTCTCCCACTTACACTAGAGTACAAATAATCTAGTTGTATTCTTACTAATCATAAACCATATCACATATGCGTTTATTGATCATGCTTGCTCATGGAAAACTTCCTATCCTAAATCTATATTACCAGATCCTTTTAAGTCCATTTGCAAATCATTAATGTCACCTATTTGACATTAACACCATTATCATATATTGCGCTAAAGCATTTGTTTTGGTGAAAAAGTGAGACTTCTATTTTCTAATATATACAATCACGGTCTATCAGTCAATTGGACTATCAATGTTGTCATGTAAAACTATAAAATAAACTTAGTCGAAATTCGAACTTTATTAAACCAAAAACCACTCTTGCTAATAATGAAGTATTCTAATACCTCTATATCTATATTGATTATGACCAAATTACAATATTTGCAACTTTGATGCCCGACGATGCTTCTTTGTGCTAAACTTAATTACGGTTCAGTGATTAACTCTGGTCACTCAGGAACCTGTTCTTACATTTAAGAACTTGGGTCACATTATGTCAAGTATACATAACATGGTTTTACATGGAAAACCTATGGCCAAGACACAGGTGATGCTACGCATCTCTCTTTCCTTTTTTTAAACCAATGTCATGAATACTAAGCCATTACTCAATGCTTCTCATAGTTTCACAAGTAAGATTCCATTCTTCACTTGAATCCATTTTGAACTGTTTCAGAATCTCAACTAGGATATTCTGAACTTCCTTCAGAATTCTCGAAGCATTTCAACATCTAATGTTTATTAAACACCCTGACCTATCCACATAGATACTCTATGTTTAATATATGTTAAATTTCATCCATGTAATGACTTAATCATTTCTTATACCAAACACGACACTCTTAATATGTCAACTATATATTCAAGAATGTTGTTATGCTCCCACTCAAATATATTATCAATATTTGATATTCTAGGATATCACTTAGCCCACACTCAAATATGTCATCCACATATTCGACTTAGCTCCCACTCAATTTACTATAATTACAGACTCTCTCGATAATCTTGGCATATCCAAAATTCTTTGATCTTTCATCAAATCAATTTGTTTTGCTACAAGGTATCAAAAAAATCTCATGATTGATCAAACCTGCCTGTTGTACTAGTTACAACATTTTTTTCCAAAATCTGGAAGACTTTGCAGTTTTCAATAGTCCTTTACCAATTTCCAAATTGGACTTAATTACTAATTCAAATCCAATTGACATTAAGCATCGCTACAATTTGTAGTTAATCTTTTAAATTTGTCTAAACATAATTTGTGACAAATCGATATTTTATGTCTTCCTTTTATATTTCATTTCTTTCCTTTCAACTTTGCAGTTTACTGGGAGGAGTAAGTAAATACCATTACTTAATGAGATCAGGTAACTTTTACTTTGTAATCTCAAATGCAACTTAACATGGATTTCATGGCTATAAGTCATTTCTTGCATTTAGGTCCATCAATATTTCTTTATAGTTCGTAGGTATGTTTTGTTTCAATAACAAGACAAGTGAATCAAGAACAAAATTCTGCAAGTGGCAGAACAAATTCTTGAATCCTACTTTTATTAAGTATTAGCTAAAACGTTATGATCACATCATTATTAGTTTCCCTCTTATTTATAGAGTTTGTCTCCTAGAACATTTTCTGTTTCACTTACTCAACAATTTGGAGGTTAGGTCAAACCTTTTGCTTACACTTATACCCTTCCACTAACATCTTCCACAAGAAAACACTTTCTCAAGAAAGTACCACATTAAGACAATACAAGTTTTATCTCCTTTGGTTTTAGTTTGGAATCTGTATTCATAGTTTCCTAAGAATACACTACAAAGAATTAATATTCGTGACAATCTCGAACTTTCGAAATCTTTAGAAACTCAAAATTTCCATATCTCATATGGTGTTGTTTCCATGATTTTTTAGATGTTCCTTATACTTTTGATTAAGTGTTTACTATTTCAATCTAACTATAATTCTTAAAATTAATCCAGTAGGAGATCATTTTGGACCATATGTATCTCATACATTATGACTATGATGTTTTAGACTTACCAACACGATTTTGATTTGTCCAATAATCACCATAGTTTGTGAAATAGTTTTTCACAAGTCCTTATGCCAAATTGTTATTAACTTGAATTCATAATCACTTTGATCAAATTATAGAGTATTTGATATTCTTGTTAATTTCATATCTACCTTGACTTTGAAGCTCTTTGATATCTTTTGGAAATTTTCATAAATGCTCTATTAGCAACCAGAAAAGGACTAGAATAACTTGTTCATAATCACAATGTGAATCATAAAAGAAATTATTCATAGAAAAGGAACAACTGAATTGTTTCTCATTTATATGAATAACTGTCTCGCAATAAGCAAGACACACTAATAAGGTTCAAAACTCGATTATAAAGCTTTTATTCGAATCTTCTAATCCTAATGATAAAATCCGAGGGAAGGAGTGTCATTGGCCATCAACCAGATTGCTTGCCGTCATCACGCCATCAACTCCTCGATCCATTCTGCAACTCTCACGTAGAGGGTCCTGTTTTACAAATAAAATAAGAGTAAGTATCCAATACTTGAAAATTGCATAAGTGTTTCATGAAAATATTTATTACTTGTATATCAACATATACCTTCTCCATAGACAATGATACTAGCTTTGGGCTCGACTTGGTAGTCCTCAGCTTTGCTATGACCTCATGAAAGGTATACGGTCTTCCTTTCATGATTTAGTCCGTGACAATGTCTTTGTAGCCAGGAGGAAGCGTACGCAACACCCTATCTATTGTAAAGTCGTCGATCAACCAATTGTAATTAGCATCTACAAGGAATTCATGGATCTCTACCATGTTATCCAGGTGGATTTCCAAACTGGAGTTTTCTTCCATTTTGGGAAAAGCAAATTTGTCCATGTACTCATATCGCATGTGCCTGACTTGCTGATGTCTGCAAGTGAACAAATTGTTTGTATCGAGTTTCGAAGTATAGATATCGATCCCTCAGGGAGCGCACATGTAAGTGTTTATGATTTAAGTCTCTATCACACTCAAAGTTGTCACAGGTCTTCGAGTGAATTAACTGCAAGTGTGAACTAAGAATGAAATTTGGATTAAACTAGATGTATTTAAATAAAACTAAAATGTAAATTTCAGAAATAAAAACCATAAAAGTAAAGTACGATTTGGTCGTTTGTTGTTTTCCGCAGATGACAAAGAAGGCACGGGGATATGGTCTTCATGGTGATAGTGACCGTGCCAGGTGACGGATGATAAGTGTAACAATTATAATCTTATAAGTAGATGTGTAGGAGAGCAACCCATAATTAGCCGGAACTCCTCTTGGTAGATTTCGTCCCAACTTCAATAATCCTACTAGTCTGTTACCAAAACCATAGTCAGACACTAGATGATTAAGGTCCTTCAGGTTGCTTAGCAATTAAGCTCCTTGGATCGGACTAATAAAATAAGCATGGTGGTTCCTCGTTATCCTCGAGTCTACTAGTTTCCCATTAATATCCCCGTGTCACTCGGGGGTCGCCGGTCTGCTAGCGAACAAGATGATATCCATGTAGAACAAAGTATCATGTTATCTGAGCCTTTAATTAGACAACAAGCATTAGGCATCCCACATATAGTCAAGCACACATAATATAGTAATTAAAATTAATCACAAACTAATGGAAAATATAAGGAGGCACATCACATCTTACCAATCCCTCACATCTCCCACGCCCAAGGAACTTACTCACACATGAGATAAGAAAGCATCATCAATATAATTAAATAAAGGGAGTTCTTCTCGATGTTACCGTGGAGATCCACAATAGGAATAGAAAAGTAATCCAACGGAATTCAAGATAGGAAGAAACAATCTCAAACCCTAATCTTGCAAGGTGAAGATCTCTCTATCTCTCTCTCAAGTACAAGTAATGCCTATGAAGGTGTGATGGCTAGAAGGTTGAAGATCGTGGAGCAAGATGAAGAATGTCTTCCCCTTCTTCTCCGGATCTCTTCTTTCTCCTTTCTAGATGGGATGGTGGCTGTTGTGTCATGATTTATCGTCTGGCCTCTTCATGGAAGTTGTCCCTTTTTACGGTGGGAACTATATGGCCGGAAAAATGTTCCCGCCATATAGTTGCTCGTTAAAGCGTCTATTTGCCTCCCTTGATTTCTTCCAAAGAGGGACTTGCTTGTTTTCGCCTGAATATTGTGTTTCCCTTGTTAAAACCTTCTGTTGATGTTCAGAACCTGAAACACACATTAAAAACCAAGTTTTCTTCGCTACTGAAGTATTAGCGTTAGGTAAAGCTAGAAAACGATCAAATCTAGAAGAAAACCATCAATAAAAACTATTAAAAATGTGTCGAATCTCACAGCTATCAACTCCCCCAAGCTTAGATGTTGCTCGCCATCGAGTGACAAGAAAATATGGAAGAATAGCGGAGATTGGGGACTGAAATAAAAGAACTTACTGATAAGTCCATTTTGCATCACTATTCTATGTCATAATTCACTATTATTCATTGATATATTTCGTATTGAGGGGTGATACTTATGTTATTTCATCTGTTTTTGCATGGTTGATGACTTTTGGAGCATGGACCGCTGCAGTCAGCATTCTGATGGAAAAGGTGTTGTTTGGAGGCAAAATTCGCGAAGATCAGAAAATCCGGGAAAATATATGGAAAATCCTATTTTTCCAGAAGACTCAGAATGCCAGAAGATGGAGTGGAGGTGGGCCACAGGGGGCCCACAACAAGAGAATATACGAAGCGAAAAAGGGACGGAAACAGAGCCAGGGTGGCTCACACCACCCTGTGGCGCGGGCCCACCCCTAGCCGCGGCACCAGGTGGTGAGGCCACACAGGACTCCGCCTCCGACTCGTTTTCTCCTAGTACCTTCCTTTTGATATGAAACTTCGTAATATATAACCCCCCGGATCCTCCGAGGCTCGTATATCGTGTTTTCGTCGTGTTTTTGTTTCGATCTGTTTCTGCCAGGACATACTCTTTGAAGGTTTAGAAGCACAATGGTGTCCTCCAAGGATAAAGGGAAGGAACCTATGGAGGAAGACCTCCAAGACCCTGGGAAGGAGAAGGAGATCAAGAGTGAAGGTGAAGAGGAGCAAGGCCAACACCCGCATACCGGCACTACCGTTGCAAGCATTGGAGTGGTGGCGAACCCTGCCAGGATCAGAAGGACTGCCCGGATGTCAACTAGAGGGAAGCCTCCGCGTCACTGCTTGGCACCACGGACACCTTCTCTGAACACCAAGAATACCTTCCATACCTTTATCCATAACCATGCAGGAAAAGAAGACTCCAAGTGGGAAGAATGGAAAAAGAATCACAAGAGCTAGGATCCACAAACTGAAATGATTATGGGCCATATTTAGCACAACTCGGAGTTGATTCGTACTCTCACCTTCGAGATTGAGGACTTGGGAAAATTGATCAAAGAGCTCATCAAGAGGACACCACCACCACCGAAGGAGTAATTCATCATCAGGTTTGGCATCCCCTTGGTTTGTTCCAAGCTTCGGGGAGTGCCGCGGTATCACATCACTATCTTCTATCTTTTTACCTTTTTAGTAGAGACATGTCATGAATAGAGGGGTTATTATGTAGTATGGTTTGCATTATGGAAGTTTTCCGTCTCTCATTAGATTTGTATCCCTTGGTGTGAGTTTCCGTTATGGAATATTATTGAGAAGTTCTATCATTCACTCTTTTGCATAGCTTATATTAGTTTTCAATTCGTGGTTATATGATTGATCTTATTGTTAGTATTGGTATCACTTTGGGATCATTGAGTTAATTTAGTTGTTTTGGCAAACCTGGCTCGGTCAGTAGCAACACCTTTTTGAGAGTTGAAAAGAAAAAGATAGAAGTACTCTAGAGAAAATAATTTCATCATCTTTCTTTCTTGATTTGCTCATAAGTCTATTATTCTCTAGTTAAGATCTTTTGTGCTTCCAAGGAAGATTGCATGTTTGTCTTTATCACTTGTATGTTTGTTTGTTTCCTTCAACTCTTATACTTGCTACCCAGCCTTGCTAGCCAAAAACTTGTACTGAGAGGGTATTCTTCTCGTGCATCCACCTCCTTTAAACCAAAACCTTTGCCATTTGTGTCCACCATACCTACCCAGTAGCATTATTGCTATTCCAAGTAAATTCTTGTTTTATCTACCTCCCAAATTAAACTTGTTTTGTGAAAATTAGTGATTAAAGCTCTCACGAACTTGATGGCACACTTTAATTTTCTTGCATTTAATAAACTTGAACCATTGGGTCCTTCTTTGTTGCGTATATGCTTGCGCTTTATGAGTTGAAGTTAGCCGAACCATGCATCATGGGGACCGCTTTCAACACTTCATTGGTACTTGTACCCAGTTGATATCATGTTCTTTTGCTTATGGATCCCGGCAGTGTGAAATAAAAGTGGAACTTGTAAGATCATGGAGTTTATATGTGTGTTAGAGAAACGCCTGGGCTGCTAGCCTAAGCCATGCCTAATCATGGTGGAAACTTGCAGCATAACTATAGTGAGAATTCTATGAAGCATCCTCAATAAAAACGTATGCAAATAGCAAATAAAAAGATCACTGAGATGCTCATTGTCTTCTTACCTTGTCATTTTGATTATGGGATAGCTCCTGTGTCATGTGCAAGGGGCACCCCGTTGGCGGTTCTTAATGATACACATGTATTTACAATGACAAGAGCTTGCTCATGACTGAAGTTGAGTAGCATGAGGTTCGGTACTCATAAGCAAGGAGCATGGGACTTCAACTTATAACTTGTCAAGCATATCCTCTTAGATGTGTCACTTTAACCTTAATCACCTAAAGATGCCTATGATAGGGGCAATGAGAGCTGAAAGCTAGTAAGTATCATAATTTTTGGGACCTCTTTATGAGACTTGCAATCCATGCTTCCCTTTGCGAAGGGCCTTTCTTTTACTTTGTAGTCGAGTCAGTAAACCTACTCCCTTCTATCTCAGCAAGTATTTTGAGTTGATGTGTTTCATTCATTCATATGATGATTTATTCAATCATGTCTCTTATGTTCCTTGTTTTGCACGTTGCTCTTATCTTGATGTTTACTACTTTGAAAGATTTCTTTGAAAACCAGCTATTTGTGAACTCCAGCAAATTATCAACTATTCTTCGACCAAAAGCTAAGTTTGCCATTACCAATTATGATTCACTTTATGTATCTTTATTGTGTTTCCTTTACTCATTACAAGTTGAGTTATATAGTAGTGAGTTGTCTTCTATTACGATCTATGTATTTGATGAATGTGATGCTTCTTGTCCATATTCTTTTATCGACTCTTCACTCCATAAACCTGAGGCCATGTTAGTGAGCTCAGTTTCGCTTAGGGTCAAGCGAAGTCTAAGCTTGGTGGGAGTTGATACGTCCATTTTGCATCACTATTCTATGTCATAATTCACTATTATTCATTGATATATTTCGTATTGAGGGGTGATACTTATGTTATTTCATCTGTTTTTGCATGGTTGATGACTTTTGGAGCATGGACCGCTGCAGTCAGGATTCTGATGGAAAAAGTGTTGTTTGGAGGCAAAATTCGCGAAGATCAGAAAATCTGGGAAAATATATGGAAAATCCTATTTTTCTAGAAGACTCAGGATGCCAGAAGATGGAGTGGAGGTGGGCCACAGGGGGCCACAACACCCCATGGCGCGGGCAGGCCTATGCCGCGCCTGGAGGTGGCGTGGCTGCCCGGGCCCACTCCAGCCTCTCTCCTCTGGCGTATATCATCCCCACGAAACCCTAAGACTCAGGGTGCGACCACAGAAAGATTCCGCCGCCTCTACGGGGCGGAAAACACCGAGAGAGAAAGATCTCTCCGGCAGACAGATTTCTGCCGGGGGAATTCCTTCCCGGAGAGGGGAGATCGTCGCCATCAACACCACCATCAAGTTGGACTTCATCGGGATCATCATCATCATCATCACCACCATCATCACCATCAGCACCCTCATCTCCATCTCCATATTGCTGTAACAATTGCGTTGAATCTTGCATAGTTCATAGGGGAAACTTTCTCGGTGTTGATTACTCTTTGTAGTTGATGCTATTGAGTGAACCATTGAATTATTGTCTATGTTGAGATTGTTATACATCATTATTCCATCTCTGATCATGATCCATATGATGTCTTGTGAGTAGTTTGTTTTGTTCTTGAGGACATGGGAGAAGTCTTGTTGTTAGTAGTGGAGTTGCGTTGAGCAAGATTCAATAGATTGTTATTTAAGTTGTGGTGTACTTCTTCTAGTGGTCTTATGTGAACGTCGACTACATGACACTTCACCTATATGGGCCTAGGGGAATGCATTGTGTATTTGGCTACTAATCGTAGGGGTTGCCGGAGTGACAGAAACCTGAACCCCCGTTAGGAAACCATTGCACAAGGGACGTAAGGGTCTTAGAGTTTAAAGCTATGGGTTAGGTTTCTACCTTAATTACTTTCTTGTACTTACGAATGTTTGCAAGGGGTATAATCACAAGTATGTATTAGTCTTGGATGGGGCGGTACATTAGCACAAGTTCACCCACACAACACTTAGCAAGCTAAAGAAGATTAATCAGCTATATGAAGCGAAAGCACTTGACAGTCTTCCCATGTGTCCTCGAGAACATTTGGTCATCTTAAGAAATACAACCGGCTTGTCCTTTGCTGCATGAAGGATTGGGCTACTTGCTGCATTCATTTCTACTGTCTTTTATTTACTCGTACTTTGTTTACTGGCTTTATCGAAAACCCCTAAAAATCCGTTTGCTAAGTATTTGCAGAGAATTCCTGATCCATACCACTAGCCAGCACCTTCTGCTCCTCGTTGGGTTCGACACTCTTACTTATCCAAAATACTGCGATACACCCCCTATACTTGTGGGTCATCAAGACTATTTTCTGGCGCCATTGCCGGGGAGTGAAGCGCTATTGGAGAGTGGAACTGGTAAAGGAAACTTCTACTGTGAGTATTGTTTACTTCTGCTAGTTGCTTTATTTTCGTTATGGATAATTCGCTGAGTTTCTTATTTAGTAATGCTACTACCACTGCTAAGGTAGTAGATAAGCCACCACCTGCTGAGAAAGATGTTTTCAAAATACCTACAAGAATTATTGATCGTGTTATGGATAACTACTATGTTGGGGATGGAACTGTCCATCCTGGTGATCATTTACTCTTTATACACGAATTATGTGGGTTGTTCAAGTGTGCAGGTATTACTACAGATCAAGTTAAGAAGACGTTATTCTCATTATCACTGAGAGGAAGAGCTGAGGAATGGTATAAGCTGCTAAAGAATGGTCAAGCTCTTGAATGGGAGGAAATAGTGCCTCTCTTTTATTCAAAGTTTTATCCTCCTAGTGAGATTCATAAAGATCGGAATAAAATATACGACGTTTGGCCTCATGATGGAGAGAGTACAGCTCAAGCTTGGGGGAGATTGAAGTTACTGATGCTCAAATGTCCCATTCATGAGCTCCCCAAAAATATTATTATCAACAACTTTTATGCAAGGCTCCCTCTACATGATAAAGATTTATTGGATGCTTCTTGGGCTGGATCATTCACTCACATGGAAGAAGTTAAATGGGATCTTCTAGATCGTATTCAAGACAATGCTGAAGCTTGGGAGAATGACAAAGGTAGAAAGTCAGGTATAAATTATGATTATGAATGCATTGAATCTTTTATGGGAACTGATGACTTTCAAAATATTAAAAATGCTTATGGTCTAGACTCTCAAGCTATTGCTTCTTATTTTAAGGATTTTGCTTCCTACATTGAAGTGCCTAAAAAGAAGTGGAATAAGTATCATGAACCTTATAAAGATGTTGCTAAGAGTGTTCCTGCAAGAAATACTGAAGTTTATACTGCTAATCATGTTTTACCCAAACCTTATATTGAGAAAATGCCTTTCCCAGTTAAGGTAAAGGAACATTCTATGATGGCTAGTATGGTAGATGAAAGTATGAATAAGGCTGTTGAACCTGACAAACAAAAGGTTGATGAACCTATTGTAGCAAATGTGAAAGACTTTGTTGCTAAATATGAAAATGTGGGACACCCTATCCTTTGTAAGGATACCTCTAATATTGTTTCACAAAGTAGTGTTATGAGAGCTAGTATTCCTGTGTTTTCTGTTAGAATAAGTGATCATTGTTATGATGGTCCTTGTGATAGCTATATTGTTAAGTTTATGCATGATACTGAAAGTTATTATGAGAGAGGGAAAAGTGTTCGTAGGCATCTCACTAATATCAAGTTTCCCCGTTTTATGCTGAAAGTCTTTATGTTGCACTTCTTTTGCCTTCTTATGCAAGTTGCCTTTGGTTTCAATAACTTGTTTGTTTACAAAATTCCCTTGCATAGGAAGTGGGTTAGACTTAAATGTGTGTGTGTTTTTGCTTTTTAATGCTCTCTGTCACTTCAATTCATATCCCTATGAGAGCTTCTTCAAATTATCATGCCCATCTTAATGGCTATAAAGGAAGAGCTTTATGAGAGACAGCCCAATTTGTTTTTGCTTTACTTTGTTTTTGTTTATTTGAGTCTTGGAAGTTATTACTTCGGTAATAACCGCTCCTTATCTGTTTTGTTTGGTTTTTGTGTCAAGATCAACCTCTAATGAGAGGGAAGTAATATTTGGGGAAGTTGCTGTCCCGAAACAGATTTTTGTGCTTCACCGTAAAAATTCGTGAGAGATCTCTGTATGTCAGATTGAGCTGTAATTTTTTGTGCTTCTACCCCAGGTTGTTATTTAACTTTCGTTAGTTTTGCACTTTTTGATTTGAGCAACAGAAGATTTTAGAAAAAAATGATCTTTACCTGCTAGTCTGTTTTGACAGATTTTGCCACTCTTGCATTTGCTTCTTTATTCGATTTCCTTTTTGAATTATTTTTGAGTTTTCAGAAGGAGTTGCTACAGTAGCTTATGTTTTGATGGTTTTTAGTTGAAGTTGGACTCAAAAGGTTTTATCACTTCATATATACTAATGTTGCTAATGAGAACTGTGTGAAGTTTTGTGTGAAAGAAATTTCCAGGTAGTGGAGATACTGGTGTAATAAGAAAGAGAAGGGTTTTATAACTCAAGTAATAAGTGTATGAAGATGAAGATATCGATGATATTCAATAGATGACTCCGGAAGAATCTACTAGATAACAAATTCAGAGACCCGCAGAGTCTGTTTTCAAATAGGTAACAATTATGGTAAGAAAAGTTCCGCGAAAATACAATACAACTATATTTTTGCAATTTTCAGTCGATAAGGAAAGTTACGAAGCGAAAAAGGGACAGAAACGGAGCCAGGGTGGCCCACACCACCCCATGGCGCAGGCCCACCCTTGGTCGCGCCACCAGGTGGTGAGGCCACACAGGACTCCGCCTCCGACTCGTTTTCTCCTAGTACCTTCCTTTTGATATGAAACTTCGTAATATATAACCCCCCGGATCCCCCGAGGCTCGTATATCGTGTTTTCGTCGTGTTTTTGTTTCGATCTGTTTCTGCCAGGACATACTCTTTGAAGGTTTAGAAGCACAATGGTGTCCTCCAAGGATAAAGGGAAGGAACCTATGGAGGAAGACCTCCAAGACCCCGGGAAGGAGAAGGAGATCAAGAGTGAAGGTGAAGAGGAGCAAGGCCAACACCCGCATACCGGCACTACCGTTGCAAGCATTGGAGTGGTGGCGAACCCTGCCAGGATCAGAAGGACTGCACGGATGTCAACTAGAGGGAAGCCTCCGCGTCACTGCTTGGCACCACGGACACCTTCTCCGAACACCAAGAATACCTTCCATACCTTTATCCATAACCATGCAGGAAAAGAAGACTCCAAGTGGGAAGAATGGAAAAAGAATCACAAGAGCTGGGATCCACAAACTGAAATGATTATGGGCCATATTTAGCACAACTCGGAGTTGATTCGTACTCTCACCTTCGAGATTGAGGACTTGGGAAAACTGATCAAAGAGCTCATCAAGAGGACACCACCACCACCGAAGGAGTAATTCGTCATCAGGTTTGGCATCCCCTTGGTTTGTTCCAAGCTTCGGGGAGTGCCGCGGTATCACATCACTATCTTCTATCTTTTTACCTTTTTAGTAGAGACATATCATGAATAGAGGGGTTATTATGTAGTATGGTTTGCATTATGGAAGTGTCCCGTCTCTCATTAGATTTGTATCCCTTGGTGTGAGTTTCCGTTATGGAACATTAATGAGAAGTTCTATCATTCACTCTTTTGCATAGCTTATATTAGTTTTCAATTCGTGGTTATATGATTGATCTTGTTGTTAGTATTGGTATCACTTTGGGATCATTGAGTTAATTTATTTGTTTTGGCAAACCTGGCTCGATCAGTAGCAACACCTTTTTGAGAGTTGAAAAGAAAAATAAAAAGATAGAAGTACTCTAGAGAAAAATAATTTCATCATCTTTCTTTCTTGATTTGCTCATAAGTCTAGTATTCTCTAGTTAAGATCTTTTGTGCTTCCAAGGAAGATTGCATGTTTGTCTTTATCACTTGTATGTTTGTTTGTTTCCTTCAACTCTTATACTTGCTACCCAGCCTTGCTAGCCAAAAACTTGTACTGAGAGGGTATTCTTCTCGTGCATCCACCTCCTTTAAACCAAAACCTTTGCCATTTGTGTCCACCATACCTACCCAGTAGCATTATTGCTATTCCAAGTAAATTCTTGTTTTATCTACCTCCCAAATTAAACTTGTTATGTGAAAATTAGTGATTAAAGCTCTCACGAACTTGATGGCACACTTTAATTTTCTTGCATTTAATAAACTTGAACCATTGGGTCCTTCTTTGTTGCGTATATGCTTGCGCTTTATGAGTTGAAGTTAGCCGAACCATGCATCATGGGGACCGCTTTCAACACTTCATTGGTACTTGTACCCAGTTGATATCATGTTCTTTTGCTTATGGATCCCGGCGGTGTGAAATAAAAGTGGAACTTGTAAGATCATGGAGTTTATATGTGTGTTAGAGAAACGCCTGGGCTGCTAGCCTAAGCCATGCCTAATCATGGTGGAAACTTGCAGCATAACTATAGTGAGAATTCTATGAAGCATCCTCAATAAAAACGTATGCAAATAGCAAATAAAAAGATCACTGAGATGCTCATTGTCTTCTTACCTTGTCATTTTGATTATGGGATAGCTCCTGTGTCATGTGCAAGGGGCACCCCGTTGGCGGTTCTTAATGATACACATGTATTTACAATGACAAGAGCTTGCTCATGACTGAAGTTGAGTAGCATGAGGTTCGGTACTCATAAGCAAGGAGCATGGGACTTCAACTTATAACTTGTCAAGCATATCCTCTTAGATGTGTCACTTTAACCTTAATCACCTAAAGATGCCTATGATAGGGGCAATGAGAGCTGAAAGCTAGTAAGTATCATAATTTTTGGGACCTCTTTATGAGACTTGCAATCCATGCTTCCCTTTGCGAAGGGCCTTTCTTTTACTTTGTAGTCGAGTCAGTAAACCTACTCCCTTCTATCTCAGCAAGTATTTTGAGTTGATGTGTTTCATTCATTCATATGATGATTTATTCAATCATGTCTCTTATGTTCCTTGTTTTGCACGTTGCTCTTATCTTGATGTTTACTACTTTGAAAGATTTCTTTGAAAACCAGCTATTTGTGAACTCCAGCAAATTATCAACTATTCTTCGACCAAAAGCTAAGTTTGCCATTACCAATTATGATTCACTTTATGTATCTTTATTGTGTTTCCTTTACTCATTACAAGTTGAGTTATATAGTAGTGAGTTGTCTTCTATTATGATCTATGTATTTGATGAATGTGATGCTTCTTGTCCATATTCTTTTATCGACTCTTCACTCCATAAACCTGAGGCCATGTTTACTGAGCTCAGTTTCGCTTAGGGTCAAGCGAAGTCTAAGCTTGGTGGGAGTTGATACGTCCATTTTGCATCAGTATTCTATGGCATAATTCACTATTATTCATTGATATATTTCGTATTGAGGGGTGATACTTATGTTATTTCATCTGTTTTTGCATGGTTGATGACTTTTGGAGCATGGACCGCTACAGTCAGGATTCTGATGGAAAAGGTGTTGTTTGGAGGCAAAATTCGCGAAGATCAGAAAATCTGGAAAAATATATGGAAAATCCTATTTTTCCAGAAGACTCAGGATGCCAGAAGATGGAGTGGAGGTGGGCCACAGGGGGCCCACAACACCCCATGGCGCGGGCAGGCCTATGCCGCGTCTGGAGGTGGCGTGGCCGCCCTGGCCCACTCCAGCCTCTCTCCTCTGGCGTATATCATCCCCACGAAACCCTAAGACTCAGGGTGCGACCACAGAAAGATTCCGCCGCCTCTACGGGGCGGAAAACACCGAGAGAGAAAGATCTCTCCGGCAGACAGATTTCTGCCGGGGGAACTCGTTCCCGGAGAGGGGAGATCGTCGCCATCAACACCACCATCAAGTTGGACTTCATCGGGATCATCATCATCATCATCATCACCACCATCATCACCATCAGCACCCTCATCTCCATCTCCATATTGCTGTAACAATTGCGTTGAATCTTGCATAGTTCATAGGGGAAACTTTCTCGGTGTTGATTACTCTTTGTAGTTGATGCTATTGAGTGAACCATTGAATTATTGTCTATGTTCAGATTGTTATACATCATTATTCCATCTCTGATCATGATCCATATGATGTCTTGTGAGTAGTTTGTTTTGTTCTTGAGGACATGGGAGAAGTCTTGTTGTTAGTAGTGGAGTTGCGTTGAGAAAGATTCAATAGATTGTTATTTAAGTTGTGGTGTACTTCTTCTAGTGGTCTTATGTGAACGTCGACTACATGACACTTCACCTATATGGGCCTAGGGGAATGCATTGTGTATTTGGCTATTAATCGTAGGGGTTGCCGGAGTGACAGAAACCTGAACCCCCGTTAGGAAACCATTGCACAAGGGACGTAAGGGTCTTAGAGTTTAAAGCTGTGGGTTAGGTTTCTACCTTAATTACTTTCTTGTACTTACGAATGTTTGCAAGGGGTATAATCACAAGTATGTATTAGTCTTGGATGGGGCGGTACATTAGCACAAGTTCACCCACACAACACTTAGCAAGCTAAAGAAGATTAATCAGCTATATGAAGCGAAAGCACTTGACAGTCTTCCCATGTGTCCTCGAGAACGTTTGGTCATCTTAAGAAATACAACCGGCTTGTCCTTTGCTGCATAAAGGATTGGGCTACTTGCTGCATTCATTCCTACTGTCTTTTATTTACTCGTACTTTGTTTACTGGCTTTATCGAAAACCCCTAAAAATCCGTTTGCTAAGTATTTGCAGAGAATTCCTGATCCATACCACTAGCCAGCACCTTCTGCTCCTCGTTGGGTTCGACACTCTTACTTATCCAAAATACTGCGATACACCCCCTATACTTGTGGGTCATCACTTACAAGCTCGAATTGGTGTCAAATTCTTTTCTTCACAATTCCTATAATCTTAAACATGATCATACAAGTATTCACAAGATTACACTGGGTCCACTTCCTAACCACGTATATATTGCTAGCAAATAATTCATATGCCCGAGCAAGTGTCGAAAGTTTAGCTAGTTGAGTGAGACAAATTCTTTTGGTTTCTCTCTTTGTTGAGAGATGAAAACTTTTTGCTCTTGTTTCTTTAATAAATTAAGAGTGGTCAAGTTGGCACCAAGAACATTCAATTTAAGAAAAACTCCTCTATTCCCACGTGAAAATTTCAGGACTCTCAAAGCACCTTTTTCCTTTCCTTGCCTTTCAAAAACTTCAGCTCTTTCATAGAGAAATCATGCCACTGTTTTTAACATGTTAATTGGGACTGTGTTGTGCACTCGTGACCATGCCAATAAATAATTTTTGAGCAATAGTGGGTCAGAGGAGTACTACAACTTCACTTGGAATGTGAAACCATGAGGAGACTAAAATTTTACCCGTCATAGCATTGCTACAGACATTTACATAACTCAATAGCCGAAATCAAGTGGTTTCCCACATTTAGATTGTTCGTTGTCCATCGGAGTTAATAGTTCCCCATGGAGCACGACAGTGTTGTAATGACACGCGTAAAGCAATATCTTACAGTAATTATTAGAAAAAGCAGTGGCATAATCTCTACTACTTCAAAGCATCCATTCTATCAAACAATTTCATTCAATGGTGCTATCGAGTCTATCTACATTAAGCTCAAATGGGATGGAGTAGTTCTAAAATATAATCCTTTGGGATAAACATGGACTCAAGTCATCTTTTGGATGCTCTTTCTTGTTGTAAAAGTGTAGAAAATATTTTTAACTAAGTTCATTGCTCATTGTTTCTAAGCTAAAAAGGAGACACTAGCAAAGGAATAGAATTTATATGATAGCAAGCTAAGTGGGGAGTGACTCCAGTGCAAGCGAGTAAATAATTGTAGGATCAATTTAAAATTGCAGAAAAGGCGATGAGAGGAATGTGATACCTCCTCTTGCTTGCTTCATTCTTGTAATTGAGTCGAATCCCCTCTATATTTCCCTATTGCCAAGTCACCTGAAATTGAGCAATCTTCGAGAGAAACAAAGAAACGTATTTGCAATAAAAGTTACAACTATTTTTTTTGTGTTTTTGGTTTAGGAATGCAATCTGAAAGTAAACATGCAATTTTGAAGAAGTAAAATAAATCAAAGGAATAAATGAAAATATGAACGCAAGGTTTGGAGGTTTTCAAACCTCCCCCAAGCTTAGGCTGTTTCCCGGCTCAGTTGTTGCCGTCGTTCGATGGCTGGTGCGGATACTGCTGGTTGTAGTCGGGGAAGTGGGTCATGAAGTGACTGAAGTTGTGAGTCAAGGCAGTCACATCTTCATTCACTCCTTGTAGAGTGTAGTCAATCTTCCCAACGCACTGGTTGAGCTGCTGAAATTCCTGATAGGGGACGTAGTTGAACCCCTGACATGGCTGATTAGGCCATGGGTCCTAGGATCCCCCTTATTGCTGCTGCTGCTGTCCCTCCCAAGCGAGGTTGTATTCCTACTCATCCCCATGCTCCTGCTTATCCTCATCCTGCTGCTCTCCTTCTTCATCTTCCTCATGATCAGGCTGGAGTTCAGCCATGATCTCCATCACTTGATCCTTGGTGAGGATACAAGTGTCCTTCTCCTCAATTGAGAAGGCTTGTGGATAGGGAAACAGAACCTGCTCACCCTGTGCATCACCAAGATAACCAAACCGATATGCTCGGAGCCTCCTGTTAGCTTGGTAAACACCAAGGAAGCCACATGCAGTTAAATACTTGACGTCCATAAGTTTGGATCCGTCAACAGGTTGCATAACAGGTAATGTAATATTTAATGCGTGGGCAAGGTGGGTTACCAATCCACCAATGCGAATGTCACCTTTCGTCTTGTTGCTCTGGTGACGAAAATGCTGGATGAGTAGAGCTGCGGAATAGGGGCTTTGCGGTGCATTGGGGAAGAGTGCCTTGGTGATCATTGCCACGTTTGTATTGACCATGGAACCGGTATCTTCTCTTCCCAGAAGTGTGCTAGTGAGGAACAAAAGGCGTAGTAGTGAATTGTTGGGTTCTGAATAGTCGATATCTTCTTCTAGTAGAATTCGCTGCCACCATTAACAGAAATAACGTCCCAAGTTTCTCCACTTGTGATGCTATATAGGTTAGTAACAGTTGACTTCCCAATGTGAGAGAAGCCAAAAGCATCAAAAAATTGTTCAAAAGTTATTTCATAGTGCCGCTGGTTCATGGTGAAGCTTACTGATGAGGGTTCAACTCGTCAATGCCCATTGTTATGGACTTGGGTTTTGGAGAAGGACGGAGTGATGGCTCAATGCACGGCGCCCAGAAAAATGCTTGATGGCGGTGTTGATGTAGAGCTCGTTGGGAACCCCAAGAGGAAGGTATGATGAGCACAGCAGCAAGTTTCCCTCAGTTATGAAACCAAGGTTTAATCGAACCAGTAGGAGCAAGGAAACACCCCAAAGGTGTTACTAGCTGAGCTTTGGCAGGGCGCACTACCGGTACTAGTAGCAACGTGGAGACCTGCACAACACAACCACAGAACTTTGTCCCCAACTTGCGATGAGGTTGTCAATCTCACCGTGTTTTGCGGAAACCAAAGGATTAAACGTATCAAATGGAAAGAAGTAAAAGTTTGCAGAAAGTAAACACAAAGCAGTAAACAGTTGTAGATTGTATGTAAAGAAAAGGACCGGGCTCCATAGTTCACTAGAGGTGGACCTCCTTAAATAGATAACATGTTGGGTGAACAAATTACAGCGGGGAAATTGACAAACATCGAGAAAGCAATACATGCATATACTAATCATCTTGACTCCTTTGAGACTTGATTGGGCATTACAACATTATACATAGACCGCCATCCAACTGCATCTATGACTAATAATCCACCTTCAGGTTATCATCCGAACCCCCTCCAGTATTAAGTTCCAAGCAATAGATTATTGCTTTACGAACTGCGTGTAAAGTAAACAATACGATTGTTCTATGAACAAAGGATTGTTGTTTTCTCCCTAGTAGCAACAACACATCTAGTACCTTAGAGATTTCTGTCACTTCCCCAGATTACCAGAGGCATGAACCCACTATCGAGCATAAATACTAACTCTTGGAGTTGCTAGCATCTACTTGGCCAAGATAGCTACTAACAACGGAAAGCATGCAAGATCACAAATAACAAAGACATGATAGAATCAATAATTAATCTGAAATAGCATCTCAATATCCATTGGATCCCGCAAACACAACATGCAGAATTACAAATAGATGATCTTGATCATGAACGGAGCTCACAAGATCTAGACATGAAAGCACAAAGGAGGAGAACCATCCATCTAGCTACTACATGGATCCGTAGTCCAAGGATGAACTACTCATGCATCACACCGGAGGCTTGCATGGTGATGAAGAAGGCCTCCAGTGTGAATTCCCCTCTCTGGCAGGGTGCCGGGAAGAGCTTCAGATCCCTCCCGATCTAGGGATGGAGATGACGGCGGCTACAGAATCTTTTGTGGATTTTTGATCGGGCCATTAGGGTTTTCGTCCCGAGGAAAATATATAGGCGGAAGGAGAGGCCGAGGGGGTGCCTGGGCTGGCCACACCACCCCCTGGCGCGGGCCAGGCCTGGCCGCACGGCCAGGTGGTGTGGCCGCCCTCTGGCCCCTCTCCGTCTCGTATTCTGGCACTTGATGACATCCGGAAAAATAGGCACTTTGGCTTTTGTCCCGTCCAATTCCGAGAATATTCATTTTTTGACTTTCCTGGAACCAAAAACAGCAGAAAACGGGCAGCTGGCACTATGGTTCTTGTTAATAGGTTAGTCCAAGAAATCATATGAAAAGTACTGCAAAGTTGGAACAAAACACAAGAAAGTGGATAAAACCAAGCATGGAACATCAAATATTATAGATACATTTGCAATGTATCAACATCCCCAAGCTTAACTCCTGCTCGTCCTCGAGTAGGTAAGTGATAAAAAGAAAAAATAATTTTTGTGGTGACATGCACCAACAAAGACTTGATCAAAGTATTTGTAAAACAATCAAAGCTGGGATCATAGTACTTAAATCATAACATGAAAGACAAAGTTCTAGAAATAAGCAAAGAAACAATGATGCAACATGAAAATGCACAAACAAAAGATTCATGAATAACAATGCTTTGCAAGACGTTTGTTTGTTTCACATAAAGAAAACATAGCATAATAGTATTCAGCTTGTCCCTCAATAGAGTAGCAAATATAAATGCATATGACACCTTCAAAGTTCATAAGAGTGACTAGATACAATAGTTTAAAACAAGCAATAACAAAGTATGCATCAATCAACTAGTTTTGGGACAATGCACATAGAATTAAGAATGGCCACTATGCTCCCAAATTAGGTGCATAAAGGTAAATGACAAGGCAAGCAGACAATGAGCATCTCAGCGATCTTTTTATTTGCTATTTGCATAGGTTTTTATTGAGGATGCTTCATAGAGTGCTCATTATGGTGATGCTGAAAGTTTCCACCATGATTAGGCATGGCTTAGGCTAGCGGCCCAGGTGTTTCTCTAACACACATACAAACTCCATGATCTTACAAGTTCCACTTTTATTTTACACCACCGAGATCCGTAAGCAAAAGAACATGATATCAACGGGGTACAAAGTATAAGTGCAATGTTGAAAGCGTTCCCCATGAAACATGGTTCTGTTAATTTTAACTTATAAAGCGCAAGCATATACACAACAAAGAAGGACCCATTGGTTCAAGTTTATTAAGGCAATAAAGTAAAGTGTGCCATCAAGTTTGTGAGAGCTTTAATCACTAGTTTTCTCATAACAAGTTTAATTTGGAAGGTAAACAAAAGCATGAATATACTTGGAATAGCATAAGCTAGTAGGTAGGTATGGTGGAATCTTTGGAATAAATTGGTTTAGGGAGTTGGATGCATGAGTGGAACTCATACTTTGTTGTGGAGGCTAGCAAAAGACTGGGAGCGACAAACTAAGAGAGCAATAATGGCCATAATCATGCAGAGCGACAAAACATCATTGATCAATGCATAAAGTGATACTACAAGTTGAAAACTAAAGGATCATAAAGTCTATGGTGACTTGAGATAGTCATAACATGGTGTGAGCATGCGCCAACTCAACCCAAATAAAGCATCAAAGGAGAATACCACTATACTATGCTTTAATATGCTAAAACAACGCATGATTCATCCAAGGCACATTAAGCAATCTCAATTGTTTATAACAAGGCATGCTACGACAAAGAATACTAAGCATAAATCCAAAACAATATCAAGCATGGCATGACAAAGCATCGGCCACAGTCAAAAACGAGCTCTTTTTACCACATAAGCATGAACTTTCCTACTCTTTTCCAAACCAAACCAAACTATTTGCAAACCAATGTATGAAAGAGGGGGTCCAACCAATTTATTCATAAAACTAAGCAAACCAAGCAAACTAAAAACCAAAACAAAAACTAAAAAGAAGACGCTCCAAGAACAACACAACTGTGCATGAAACAATAAAAATGAAGCGTTTGGAAGAAACCTGGGATTTTTATTGATGAAGAAGGGGATGCCTTGGGCATCCCCAAGCTTTGACGCTTGTACTTCTTGGATATTTCTTGGGGTGACACGCGTGGCATCCCCAAGCTTGAGCTTTAGTCCATCCTTCATCTCATTATTCATTCCTTCCATACACCTGAAATTTTTCCTTCATACAAAACTTCACACAATCTTTATTAGCAACATTAGTGCATTCAAGATAAATAAGTCTTAAGGTTCAGTTCTGACACCAAATAAACTTCCATTAGAACAATAGATACTGTAGCACTTCCCTCAAAAAGCTCAATTCCCCAAAAGAACTCAAAAAGGAACCAACAAGAAGCAAATGCAGAAAATGGCAGAAATCTGTCAAAACAGACCAGCAGGTAAAGACGAATTTTTTCGAAGACCATCTGTTGCTCAAATCAAAAAGTATTGAACTAACCAAAGTTATATAACAACCTTGGGCAGAAGCATAAAAATCCACACCTCAAAAAGACGTTCAGAGATTTTACACGAATTTTTACGGTGAAGCACATAAATCTGTTTCGGGACATCAACTTTCCCAATCATTACTTCACTCTCATTAGAGGTTACTCTTGGCACAAAAATCAAATAAAAAGGAGAAGGAGAGGTTATTATAGAGGTAATAACTTCCAAGACTCATCTAAAACTTTTGGGTTATCTTCCAATAAGTACTTATCTTTAACGCCTTTAAGTTAGGCATAAGAAGCAAGAAAGAATCAAGTGTTCTCAAATGAAGAAGCATTAAGACCAAATTTTTCCCTCACCTCTCTTAATTTTGTTCTTAACCTTAGGGAAAATGTGATTGTTTGGTGGAGAATAAAGGTGCATGGTCCCCTTTCCCACATCTATTATTTCTTCAAGGAGTTTTAATAGGGACCTTCCAAGTGTAATTTGTCCTTTTCCTGCACATTCAATAACAAGATAATCAATAGAAATCGTTTTCCCAAGGATCTTTGTAAACACTCCTTCAGCTATTCCAAGAGGTAATATGGTATTATTATTAGCAAGAGATATTTCTTTTCCTCCTTCAGTGAGCCCCCAAGTATTCAGAGATTTATAAATGTCTTTGGGCATAAGACAAAATTCAGACATGATATCACAGCGAGCTTGAAAAGTTTCAGTGTTCATCTCAATGTTTACTATAGGGAACCACTTTGATGGTTCAAAATTTATTGGAACATAATTGTGATGCTCCCTAAGCGTATTATAGCAATTTTATAAGCTAGTAGTGCTAGTATCAAGAGTGTTCAATCTAGCAAATATTTTTGCGAAAGAAATATCAGTTTGGCTAGGCAAGTTGTAAGTGAGGATCAATTTCTTTATAGCATTAATAGCATCATCCTCATTACATTGGAGGAAATATCCTCCCACAACAGCATCTAAAGCATATCTATAGCAAAGAACAATCCCAAGGCAAAAACTACTAAGGAACAAGCTTTGAGTCATTTTAGGCTCAGTTTTTTCATGTAGATCGGAGGACCAAGCTTCCTTAAAACTTTCCTCAATTCCTTGTTTAAAAGTGAAAATCATTTCCTAGGGTGACATAGTGACTGGAGCAAGGCTAGACATAATGACAACTAAGGAAGACTTAATTTTTTATGTGTGTTTTTGATAAAGAAAGCAAACTTGTAAAACTAATTTTTTTGTGTTTTTGACTAACAAAACAAGCAAACAAAGCAACAAAGAAAAAAGAAACTAAGCAAAACAAAAACAACAAAGTAAAGAGATTGGTAATGAGGGACTCCCCTTGTGAAGATGTCCTTGACTCCCCGGCAACGGCGCCAGAAAAATGCTTGATGGCTCAATGCACGGCTCCCAGAAAAATGCTTGATGGCGGTGTTGATGTAGAGCTCATTGGGAACCCCAAGAGGAAGGTATGATGAGCACAGCAGCAAGTTTCCCTCAGTTATGAAACCAAGGTTTAATCGAACCAGTAGGAGCAAGGAAACACCCCAAAGGTGTTACTAGCTGAGCTTTGGCAGGGCGCACTACCGGTGCTAGTAGCAACGTGGAGACCTGCACAACACAACCACAAAACTTTGTCCCCAACTTGCGATGAGGTTGTCAATCTCACCGTGTTTTGCGGAAAACAAAGGATTAAACGTATCGAATGGAAAGAAGTAAATTTTTGCAGAAAGTAAACACAAAGCAGTAAACAGTTGTAGATTGTATGTAAAGAAAAGGACCGGGATCCATAGTTCACTAGAGGTGGCTCTCCTTAAGATAGATAACATGCTGGGTGAACAAATTACAGCGGAGCAATTGACAAACATCGAGAAAGCAATACATGCATATACTAATCATCTTGACTCCTTTGGAACTTGATTGGGCATTACAACATTATACATAGACTGCCATCCAACTGCATCTATGACTAATAATCCACCTTCAGGTTATCATCCGACCCCCTCCAGCATTAAGTTGCAAGCAACAGATTATTGCTTTACGAACTGCATGTAAAGTAAACAATACGATTGTTCTATGAACAAAGGATTGTTGTTTTCTCCCTAGTAGCAACATCACATCTAGTACCTTAGAGATTCCTATCACTTCCCCAGATTACCAGAGGCATGAACCCACTATCGAGCATAAATACTAACTCTTGGAGTTGCTAGCATCTACTTGGCCAAGATAGGTACTAACAACGGAAAGCATGCAAGATCACAAATAACAAAGACATGATAGAATCAATAATCAATCTGAAATAGCATCTCAATATCCATCGGATCCCCGCAAACACAACATGCAGAATTACAAATAGATGATCTCTATCATGAACGGAGCTCACAAGATCTAGACATGAAAGCACAAAGGAGGAAACCAGCCATCTAGCTAGTACATGGATCCGTAGTCCAAGGATGAACTACTCACGCATCACACCGGAGGCTTGCATGGTGATGAAGAAGGCCTTCAGGGTGAATTCCCCTCTCCGGCAGGGTGCCGGGAAGAGCTTCAGATCCCTCCCGATCTAGGGATGGAGATGACGGTGGCTACAGACTCATTCGTGGATTTTTGATCGGGCCCTTAGGGTTTTCGTCCCGAGGGCAATATATAGGCGGAAGGAGAGGCCGAGGGGGTGCCTGGGCTGGCCACACCACCCCCTAGCACGGGCTAGGTGGTGTGGCCGCCCTCTGGCCCCTCTCCCTCTCGTATTCTGGCACTTGATGACATTCGGAAAAATAGGCACTTTGGCTTTTGTCCCGTCCAATTCCGAGAATATTCATTTTCTGACTTTCCTGGAACCAAAAACAGCAGAAAACATGCAGCTGGCACTGTGGCTCTTGTTAATAGGTTAGTCCAAGAAATCATATGAAAAGTACTCCAAAGTTGGAAAAAACACAAGAAAGTGGATAAAACCAAGCATGGAACATCTAAAATTATAGATACATTTGCAATGTATCAGGGAGCACTGGAGGCATCAATCGACTAGCTAACAAGCACACATGGATGCAAGTTTTACCCACGTTCAGGCCTCATAGAGGTCCCTACTCCTGCTTGTCTGCTCTTGGAATTAACGAAGGAATCGGAGATTACAGGGGTGCGTAGATGCAATGTGGCGAGAGTTGTGGAAACTAAGGTTGTGATTGCCCTCCTCGCCGCCCCCTCCTAGCCTTTACATAGATAGGCTAGGTCTCGGGTAGCAGGTTGAGTCAGTTATAGATTAGCGTTCGCCCTTTGAACTTTCTATCTCAAACTCCTTCTCGTCTCGCAAGCAATCAGAGAATACATGGGCCACTCGAATTCTTCATTGGGCCTTGGCAATGCCGTGGGCTTCTGCCGTATCTCGACCGTATATGCCAAACTCGAGTACCTGTAGGGTATACCCATGTCAGTAGCCCTCGAGTGTCTAGTGGAATCACAGATTCGACTGGAGACTTTATGAAGTCTTTCGAGTGCATAGCTGAACATTTTTTCGAGTGTTTTGTTTGTGTCATAGGAATTGTTGATATACGTGCCTGATTTATCTGATGTATCATTATTAGTTAACTGCCTTAGGGCAAAACAACGCAATCTACTCAAACTCGAGTCCCCGGACTCGAATTCGGAAAAGTGCTGGCATAATTCGACTCAGGCCGCGGAGGTCTTACAGGAGTCGAATTCTAGTATATAGATGTGAGCACTCGACGCGTCCGCCAAGGCATTATCATCGTGCCTGTAGGCACGGATATATTTCTGGTAGTGCATAGCAGATGCGTTGCCAGGCCTTATTCAGGTCTTATCTTCACGCTGTAAGTGCGGCATCGGAAATTTTTAGTCATCGCGGAGATGATTCGGGTGGCCCAGGAGATGTAATCTCTTTATAGGGAAAATATGGGGTGGAGTCACCATAGCATTTGAGTGTGGATGTGATCGACACACAGTACGATGTACATATAATCATAGGGTGCGCGGCCAGCGCTCCCTATGGGAGTAGTCCCCAAGTGCCTATTCGAGTCGTACACTCGAGTGGGGACTAAAAACATTTGCGACTGCTGTTGTCTTTGGTTGCCTGTTTTAGTCGAATGTGTTTCCGGCGCTCCCTATGGGAGTAACCCACAATTCACAATCAGATCGCTGATTCGAGTGAAGGGTTTGTCTTGAATGCTCATATACCTGCATAAAAATTCTTTCGGGTGGGCGGCCAGCGCTCCTGTTAGGAGTATCCCCTGAGTGCTTGGTTCAGTCGAAGACTCGAGCAAGAACTAAAGTAGTCAAAATCTTCTTCTGCTGGAATCGATGACATCAGTGCTGACGATGCGATGACCTCAGTTGCCCGCGTGAGCGGTTTTGAGAGGACGTGAGGACCGGCGGGTCCCACTTTCTGACTTCGATTTGACTGGGCGTGCGTAATCTTCTGTTTTAACTGCATCTCCTCGATTTCCGCGCGTAATGGGAGTAGTGGGGGATGGTTCGTGGTTCACCCTCGCCTCGTGCCGATGGTGATGTGCGCCACGCGTCCAGTAGGGTTTCGGTTGGCTGTTGGATGACATCCACAAGGAGGTTAAGTAGCAACGCAGCTACGGTAATTTTTCCTCATCTCTCTTCTTGCTCGTGCCTCCCTCGCCATTGTTGTTCTCTCTGCTTCCTTACGCGCTTCCTCTTCGTGGCACTAGACCAGCTCTGTGTTTTTTCCAGTTACTTTCTCCACTCGCATCGCCATCGAAAGATGGGCAAGAAGAAGGGAGGCACCGCCGCTAGATCTGCGGCCACCATTGCCACCGCCAAGAAGAAAGGCAACACCACCGCCGTGGGCACTAGCACCGCCGACGCTGGGAAGAAGAAGGGTGCGGGCACCCGTGTCCCCAACGGCTCCAGGCGCGCGTCCGTCATCAAGTCTTCTAAGTTGCACCTCCCATCGTCAAGATGGAGCTCTTCCACCGCGAAAGATGACTCACGAGTGCCTGGTGATGAGGTAATCCCTCGTCCTCCTCCAGGTTTCCGGGTGACGTTCCTTGCATTCATCATTCGAGGTCTCTCTCTTCCCCTGCATCCTTTCTCCAGGGGTCTTCTTTGTTTCTATGGGCTCCAGCTGCACCAGCTGTCCCCAAATTCCATTATGCACATCTCTTGCTTCATCACACTTTGCGAGTGCTGGCTCAGAATCAAGCCACACTTTGGCCTCTTCAAGAGGCTTTTTAAGCTCAAACGTCAGTCGGTGTCTGGTTCAGTAGTCTACGACGTAGGATGCTGCGGAATCCATGTAGACTCCTCCGCCGTCTACTTCGACATCAAGCTCACCGCATCTGTCCAAGGGTGGAGAGACAAGTGGTTCTACATCCATGGCCAGAAGGCCGACAGAGAGCACTTCGGACTCGCGCCCTTCGATCCCATGGCGACTTGCAAGAGCAGGCGCTCCTGGAAAATGTCGTGATGCCTGGCGAGTCCGAGGAAACAGAGGTGTTGTATCAGCCTGTCTACGACCTTGAAGTCCACATAGGCAAAGAAGAGGGTGGCACCGCTCTCATTCGCACCTATTTGCGCCGCCGCGTTCAGCCTCTGCAGACCAGAGTCCACCCGATGTACTGCTGGGCTGGTGCGAGCGATGTCACTCGCATTTCCGCGGAAGGCATTTCTATGGGTGAGGTAGACAAGAGGATGCGATTGGTGACCAAGTACACTGCCAAGGAGGTTCTCCCAAGCAAACCAGTCGTGCCTCCTTTCGACGCCTCTAACCCTCCTCCTGAGGTAGAACTGTACTGTGAAGTAGTTTTCTTTGTCGATTGCCATCAAGTACTTGATATATAATGATGTATCTTCTGAATGCAGGACTGGAAAATGTCTTCTAATTTTCCTCCTCGTCCTGAAGGGGTTATCCCTCGCAAAGTGGATGAAGAGGACGAGTCGAATCGACCATCACAATTGAAGAACAAGAGGGAGCCCCCAAGTCCAGCGGCCACGATACTTGCAAGCGTTCCCGTGGTGAGGATTCTGACGCTTCTTCGCCGACAACGCCGGAAGGTCCTTCTGCTGCTGTAGAGGAGCCAATCCCCGTCGTACCTGTGCGCGCCATGGCTCCTCCTGCTCGGAAGAAGCTGCGACTGCTGAAGGAGTCGTCGGATGACTCCTTTGACCTCAATAATTTTAACTGGTGAGCTTTTAATGCTTGCGAGTTTGTTTTGCTCTCTTTGAGGTTGCTTTTTCTTAAGTTGCGCTGGGCATGTTTTGTAGTCAAGCGGCATGATGACCCACAAGTATAGGGGGTGTATCGTAGTATTTTCGATAAGTAAGAGTGTCGAACCCAACGAGGAGCAGAAGGTGCTGGCTAGTGGTATGGATCAGGAATTCTCTGCAAATACTTAGCAAACGGATTTTTAGGGGTTTTTGATAGAACAAGTAAATAAAGTATGAGTAAATAAAAGACAGCAAGAATAAATGCAGCAAGTGGCCCAATACTTTATGAGCAAAGGATAAGCCGGTTGTATTAAGATGACCAAACGTTCTCGAGGACACATGGGAAGACTGTCAAGTGCTTTCGCTTCATATAGTTGATTAATCTTCTTTAGCTTGCTAAGTGTTGTGTGGGTGAACCTGTGCTAATGTACCGACCTTCCTAGGACTAATACATACTTGTGATTATACCCCTTGCAAACATCTGTAAGAACAAGAAAGTAATTAAGGTAGAAACCTAACCACAACTTTAAACTCTAAGACCCTTATGCCCCTTGTGCAATGGTTTACTAACGGGGGTTCAGGTTTCTGTCACTCCGGCAACCCCTACGATTAGTAGCCAAATACACAATGCATTCCCCTAGGCCCATATAGGTGAAGTGTCATGTAGTCGACGTTCACATGACACCACTAGAAGAAGTACACCACAACTTAAATATCAAACTATTGAATCTTTCTCAACACAACTCCACTACTAACAACATGACTTCTCCCATGTCCTCAAGAACAAAACGAACTACTCACAAGACATCATATGGATCATGATCAGAGATGGAATATTGATGTATAACAATCTGAACATAAACAATAATTCAATGGTTCCACTCAATAGCATCAACTACAAAGAGTAATCAACACCAGGAAAGTTTCCCCTAAGAAATATGCAAGGTTCAACCCAATTGTGACAGCAATATGGAGATGGTGATGAGGGTGCTGATGGTGATGATGATGATGATCCCGATGAATTCCAGCTTGATGGTGGTGTTAATGGCAACGATCTCCCCTCTCCGAGAAGGAATTCCCCCGGCAGAAATCTGTCTGCCGGAGAGATCTTTCTCTCTCGTTTTCTGCCCCGCAGAGGCGGCATAATATTTCTGTGGTCGCTTCCCTAGTATTGGGGTTTCAGGGGGAATATATACGCCAGAGTGGAGAGCCAGAGGTGGGCCAGGGCGGCCACACCACATGGTGGCGCGGCCTAGGCTGGCCCGCGCCAGGGGGTGGTGTGTGCCCCCTATGGCACATATCCACACCTCCTTTTGGCTTCCTTCGTCTTCTGAAAAAATAGGATTTTCCGTATATTTTCCCAGATTTTCTGATCTTCGCGAATTTTGCCTCCAAACAGCACCTTTTCCATCAGAATCCTGACTGCAGCGGTCCATGCTCCATAAGTCATCAAACATGCAAAAACAGATGAAATAACATAAGTATCATCCGTTAATATGAAATATATCAATGAATAGCAGTGAATTATGACATAGAATAGTGATGCAAAATGGACGTATCAACTCCCCCAAGCTTAGACTTTGCTTGTCCCCAAGCGAAATTGAGCTCAATAAACATGACCTCAGGTTTATGGAGTGAAGAGTCGATAAAAGAATACGGACAGGAAGCATCACATTCATCAATACATAGATCATAATAGAAGACAACTCACTATTATATAACTTAACTTGCAATAAGTAAAGGAAACACAATAAAGATACATAAAGTAAATCATAATTGGTAATGGAAAACTTAGCTCTTGGTCGAGGAATAGTTTATAATTTGCTGGAGTTCACAAATAACTGGTTTTCAATGAAAGCTTTCAAAGTAGTAATCACCAAGATAAGAGCAATGTGCAAAACAAGGAACATCAGAAACATGATTGAATAAATCATCATATGAATGAATGAAACACATCAACTCAAAATACTCGCTGAGATAGAAGGTAATAGGTTTACTGACTCAACTAAAAAAAGTAGAAGAAGGGCCCTTCGCAGAGGGAAGCAGGGATTGCAAGTTTCATAAAGAGCTCCCAAAAATTCTGATACTTATTAGCTTTCAGCTCTCATTGCCCCTATCATAGGCATCTTTAGGCGATTAAGGTTAAAGTGATCAAATATGAGGATATGCACTGACAAGTTGGAAACTGAGAATCTCACGTCCCTTGAATACGATGGCCGCTCCTCATGCTACTCAAGTTTAGTCACCGGTAAGTTCTTATCATTGTAAGCAGATGTGTATCATAGAGAACCGCCAACGGGGTACCCTTGCCCGATGATACGGAAGAATCCCCATATCAAAATGACAAGGTAAGCAGACAACAAGTATCTCAGCAATCTTCTTATTTACCATGGGAATATGGTGCTTTTTTCTCTCTTTCCTCTTTTCATAATATGTCTTTTTTTTCTCTTTTTTCTCAATCTCGAACTCTTTTTTATAAGAAGAATTCTTCATAGATACTCGTTATGGTTACGCTGCAGGTTTCCACCATGTCGGCATGGATTAGACCAGCGGCCCAGGTGTTTCTCTAACACACATGCATAACTCCATGGACTTACAAGCCCCCCTTTCATTTCACACCGACAACATCCATAGACAAAAGAACATGATATCAACTAGGTACAAAGTACCAGTGCAATGTTGAAAGCGTTCCCCATGACATCATGGTTCTGCTAGTTCACAACTTACAAAGCGCAAGCATATGCGCAACATAGGTGAGCACAATGGTTCAAGTTTATTAAATGCAAGAAAGTAAAGTGTGCCATCAAGTTCGTGAGAGCTCTAATCACTAATTTTCACATAACAAGTTTAATTTGGAAGGTAGAGAAAAACAAGAATTTACTTGGAATAGCAATAATGCTAATAGGTAGGTATGGTGGACACAAATGGCATGGGTTTTGGTTTAAAGGAGGTGGATGCACGAGAAGAATTCCCTCTCAGTACAGGTTTTTGGCTAGCAAGGCTGGGTAGCAAGTATAAGAGTTGAAGGAAACAAACAAACAAGTGATAAAGACAAACATGCAATCCTCCTTGGAAGCACAAAAGATCTTAACTAGAGAATACTAAACTTATGAGCAAATCAAGAAAGAAAGATGATGAAATTATTTTTCTTTAGAGTACTTTTATCTTTTCATTCAACTCTCAAAAATAGTGTGCTACTGACCGAGACAGTTTTGCCAAAACCAACTAAATTAACTCAATGATCCCAAAGTGATACCAATACTAACAACGAGATCAATCATATAACCATGAATTAAAAACTAATATAAGCTATGTAAAAGAGTAAATGAAAGAACTTCTCATTAATATTCCATAACGGCAACTCACACCAAGGGATACATATCTAACGAGAGAGGGGACACTTCTATAATGCAAACCATCCTACATAATAACTTCTCTATTCATGATATGACTCTACTAAAAAGGTAAAAAGATAGAAGATAGTGATGTGATACCGCGGCACTCCCCCAAGCTTGGAACAAACCAAGGGGATGCCAAACCCGATGACGAATTACTCCTTCGGTGGTGGTGGTATCCTCTCATCATCGTCCGACTTCCAGGGTAAGGGCTCCCCATCGACAAAGGACATCGTGGTCTCCAACATCCTGAAACTTGCAGCAGCACTTATGCGCTTAAACCTAACCTCATAGTCACAGTTTTGATTTTGAACGTCATAGAGCTATGCTTGGAGTTCGTTGGTTGTTTGGCAGAGTGAGAGGACTTCATCCTTGAGCTCAGCAGTCTCCTTTTGGTGCTCGGCGATAAGTTCGGAACAAATCTTATCGATGATATCCACTTCGCATTCCGCCATCTTCTTGTACCTAAAGACCTCTTGCTCCAGTGCTTCCATCCTGTCCTCCAGACTTCCTTCACCTTTAGGGCCATGAAACTCTTTTATCCGGACCTCCCCATCTTCAAGCAACAACTCCTTGGGATGGATCTTCAACTCTCTCATATATGGGTTGATGATATCCTCTAAAGAATCTTCCTTGGCTGATCCAGTGGAAGACATTGTGGCTCCAAATCTGGGACTCTCCCTGTCAGAAACAGATCGAAACGAAAACACGATATACGAACCTTGGGAGATCCGGGGGGTTATATATTACGAAATTTCACAACAAAAGGAAGGTACTGGGAGAAAACGAGTCGGAGGCGGAGTCCGGAGTGGCCACACCACCTGGTGGCGTGGCCAGGGTGGGCCCGCGCCACAGGGTGGTGTGAGCCACCCTGGCTCTGTTTCTATCCCTCTTTCGCTTCATGGCTATCCTTATTGTCTAAAAACTGCAAAAATATAGTTGGATAATATTTTTGCAGAACTTTTCTTAACAGAACTGTTACCTATTTGAAAACGGACTCTGCAGGTCTCTGAATTTGGTCCTTGATAAAATTTTCCGGAGTTATAACTTGAAAGGCATCAACATCTTCACTGTAAGAATCTCCAGCGATATAGTGCTTGAGTCGCTACCCATTCACTACTTGTGTAGTATTATCTTTTAAAGACGAAATTTTTATTGCTCCTGAACGATACACTTCTTCAATAATGAAAGGTACTTCCCATTTTGACAGTAGTTTTCCTGCAAAAAATCTAAGACGAGACCTATACAATAGAACTTTCTCACCAACATGAAATTCTCTCTTAAGTATTCGCTTGTCATGCCATCTTTTAACTTTTTTCCTTAAAGAGCCTAGCATTTTCATAGGCTTCACTCCTCCATTCATCTAAAGAACTTAAGTCAAATTATCTTTTCTCACCAGTGAGCTTACAATCTCTATTTAGTTCTTTAACTGCCCAGTAAGCTTTGTGTTATAATTCTAAAGGTAGGTGACAAGGTTTCCCATAAACCATTTTATAAGGAGACATCCCCATAGGGTTTTTGTAGGCAGTCCTATAAGCCCATAAAGCATCATTCAACTTTTTAGCCCAGTTTTTTCTACATCTATTAATAGTCTTTTGCAAGATGGATTTAATTTCTCTATTTGATAACTCTACTTGCCCACTAGTTTGGGGGTGATAAGTTGAAGCAATTCTATGATTAACATCATATTTAGCAAGGGTCTTTCTAAAACCACCATGAATGAAATGAGAACCTCCATCAGTCATGAGATACCTAGGCACTCCAAACCTAGGAAAAATAACATCCTTAAGCATTTTTAGAGAAGTCTCCCCGTCAGCACTCTTCATAGGAATGGCTTCTACCCACTTAGTAACATAATCAATGGCAACAAGAATATGAGTATAACCTTTCGGAGGAGGAAAAGAAACCATAAAGTCAAATCGCCAGCAATCAAAAGGTTCAATAACTAGAGAGTAGTTCATAGGCATTTCATTACGTCTAGAAGTATTACCAACACGCTGACACTCATAACAAGATAAAACAAATTTTCTTGCATCTTTAAAAAGGGTAGGCCAGTAGAAACCTGATTGGAACACCTTTTGCGCAGTTCTATCTCCTACATGATGTCCCCCATAAGCACTACCATGCCATTTACGCAATATCTCTTTTTGTTCATATTCTGGAACACATCTTCGCATAATACCATCCACTCCTTCTTTATATAAGCGTGGGTCATCCCAAAAATAATGCATCAAATCATAAACGAACTTTCTTCTTTGCTGAGCTGTAAAAGTTGGAGGCAAATACTTGGAGACAATAAAGTTAGCATAATCAACGTACCAGGGGCTCCCTCGCGAGCTTACCCCTACCGCAGCCAACTGTTCATTTGGAAAACTGTCATTAACAGGCATAGGGTCAAACGAGATATTTTCCAATCGAGATAAATTATTAGCTACAGGGTTTTCAGCACCTTTCCTATCTACAATATGTAGATCAAACTCTTGTAAAAGAAGCACCCATCTAATAAGCCTAGGCTTAGCGTCATTCTTTGTCATAAGGTACTTAATAGCAGGATGATCAGCATGAATGCTGACTTTTGAGTCTACAATATAGGGTCTAAACTTATCACAAGCGAAGACGACAACTAGAAATTCTTTTTCAGTAGTAGCATAATTCCTTTGAGCAGCGTCCAGAGTCTTACTAGTATATTGAATAACGTTTAGCTTTTTATCAATTTGTTGCCCAAGGACAGCACCTACAGCAAAATCACTAGCATCACCCATTATTTCAAAGGGTAAACTCCAATCAGGTGGTTGAACGATAGGAGCTATTGTTAAAGCCTTCTTGAGAGTTTCAAAAGATTCCTTACAATCATCATCAAAAACAAAGGGCGCATCTTTTTGAAGAAGATTAGTGAGGGGTTTTGATATCTTAGAGAAATCTTTAATAAACCTTCTATAGAAACCAACATGACCGAGGATACTACGAATACCTTTGATGTCTCTTGGGCAGGGAATTTTCTCAATTGCCTCGACTTTAGCTCTATCCACTTATATGCCTCTTTCGGAAACCTTATGCCCAAGGACAATCCCTTCATTAACCATGAAGTGGGATTTCTCCCAATTAAGAACAAGATTAGTTTCTTCACACCTCTACAAAACTTTATCAAGGTCGTGGAGACAATTATCAAAAGAAGTTCCATAGACAGAGAAGTCGTCCATGAACACTTCCACAATTTCCTCACAAAAACCATGAAAGATAGCACACATGCATCTTTGAAAAGTAGTAGGAGCATTACATAAACCAAAAGGCATATGTCTATAAGCATCAGTTCCGTAAGGTCAAGTAAAAGTAGTTTTTTCCTGATCTTGTTGTTTAACATCAATTTGAGAGAAACCAGAATAACCATCAAGAAAACAAAAATGGGTCTTTTTAGACAACCTTTCCAACATTTGATCAATAAATGGAAGCGGGTAGTGATCTTTCTTAGTAACCTTATTTACTTTCCTAAAGTCAATGCACATCCTATAGCCTACTACCATCCTTTGGGGAATAAGCTCATCATTATCATTAGGCACAACAGTAATACCTCCTTTTTAGGGACACAATGAACAGGACTAACCAATTCACTATTAGCAATAGGGTAAATAATACCAGTATCAAGGAGTTTCAATACCTCATTTCTTACCACTTCCTTCATCTTAGGATTTAAACGGTGTTGGTGCTCTACTACTGGCTTTGCATCTGGTTCTATATTGATGGCATGATGACATATAGTAGGTGAAATCCCTTTTAAATCATCCAGAGTATAGCCCATAGTCCCTCAGTATTTCTTCAAAACCTCCAATAACCTGTCTTCCTCCTTCCCTGAAAGTTTAGAACTAATAATAATAGGATATATCTTTTTATCATCAATGTAAGCATATTTAAGATCGTCAGGGAGAGGTTTTAGATCGAAGACCGGATCCTTTTGAGGTGGCAACGTAGTACCCAACTCTTCTACAGGCAAGTTATGCTTAAGCATCTTAGGCTAATTACGGAGAATCTCGTCAATCTCATTCCTTTCTTCCATGAAGATTTCAGTTTCATGATCTTCCATAAATTGCTACAAAGCATTGTTAGGAGCAAGAGAAATAGAAGCAAGTTGTTCGACTCTAAAATCCTTATTATGGGTTTCCTCTTCACATGGTTCTTTAGTAAATTTCGAAAAATTAAACTCATAAGATTCCCCGTCGAACTTAGTCAAGATTTTCTCCCTTTTGCAATCTATAATAGCTCCACAAGTACTCAAGAAAGGTCTACCAAAAATGATAGGATAAGTTTTACTAGCAGCTGAACCGAGTACTAGAAAATCAGCAGGATACTTAATCTTACCACAAAGAACTTCCACATCTCGTACAATACCAATTGGAGAGATGGTCTCTCTATTAGCAAGGTGAATAACCACATCAATCTCTTCCAATTTGCAGGGACTGATTTCATGCATAATTTCTCCGTAAAGCTCATAAAAATAGCACTGGAACTTGCACCAATATCACATAAACCATAATAGAAATGATCACCAATTCTAACAGAAAGCACAGGGCGCTAGCTTTTTTAGTTCTATTAGGATGCGAAACAATATTAGAAGCATCCTCACAAAAGACTATGTGTCCATCTTCTACGCTTTTAGTGACAAGGTCTTTTACAATTGCTACAACAGGTTCAATGTTTATTTGTTCATCAGGTTTTACAGTTCTCTTTGCACTTTTAGTGATTACACTAGTTATCATAGGATGGTCCTTTACCTTATCCGGGAAGGATTTCTCGATATAAAGTTCAGGTAAGATGTGATCAATAGTGTAAAACTCAATACTCCCAACAGGAACACAGTCAACAATATCTTTATAAGGCGCATGGTACTTGCTAAATCCCCTTTTTGGGATTTCAATATAAGAAGCAAAAGCCTTAAAGCAATTTGTAATAACTTGTAAATCAAGACCATAAGTATTATTAATATTTTGAAAGTCATCAGTTCCCATAAAAGATTCAATGCATTCATAATCATAATTTATACCTTACTTTCCACCTTTGTCATTCTCCCAAGCTTCAGCATTGTCTTGAATACGGTCCAGGAGATCCCATTTAGCTTCTTCTTCCATGGAGTGAATGATCCAGCACAAGAAGCATCCAATAAATCCTTATCATGTAGAGGGAGCCTTGCATAAAAGTTATTGATAATAATATTGTTGGGGAGCTCATGAATGGGACATTTGAGCATTAGTAACTTCAATCTCCCCCAAGCTTGAGCTGTACTCTCTCCATCAAGAGGCCAAAAGTTGTATATTTGATTCCGATCTTTATGAATCTCACTAGGAGGATAAAACTTTGAATAAAAGAGAGGCACTATTTCCTCCCATTCAAGAGCTTGACCATTCTTCAGCAGCTTATACCATTCCTCAGCTCTTCCTTTTAGTGATAATGAGAATAACTTCTTCTTAACTTGATCTGCAGTAATACCTGCACACTTGAACAACTCGCATAATTCGTGTATAAAGAGTAAATGATCACCGGGATGGACTGTTCCATCCCCAACATAGTAATTATCCATAGCACGATCAATAATTCGTTTAGGTATTTTAAAAGCATCATTCTCAGCAGGTGGTGGTTCGTCTACTACCTTAGGAGTGGTAGTAGCATCACCAAATAAGAAACTCAGCGTATCCATACCGAAAATAAAGCAACTAACAGAAGTAAACAATACTCACAGTAGAAGTTTCCTTTACTAGTTCCACTCTCCAATAGCGCTTCACTCCCCGGCAACGGCGCCAGAAAATAGTCTTGATGACCCACAAGTATAGGGGGTGTATCGTAGTATTTTCGATAAGTAAGAGTGTCGAACCCAACGAGGAGCAGAAGGTGCTGGCTAGTGGTTTGGATCGGGAATTCTCTGCAAATACTTAGCAAATGGATTTTTAGGCGTTTTTGATAGAGCAAGTAATTAAAGTACGAGTAAATAAAAGATAGTAAGAATAAATGCAGCAAGTGGCCCAATCCTGTATGAGCAAAGGATAAGCCAGTTGTATTACTTAAGATGACCAAACGTTCTCGAGGACACATGGGAAGACTGTCAAGTGCTTTTGCTTCATATAGTTGATTAATCTTCTTTAGCTTGCTAAGAGTTTTGTGGGTGAACCTCTGCTAATTTACCGACCTTCCTAGGACTAATACATACTTGTGATTATACCCCTTGCAAACATCCGTAAGTACAAGAAAGTTATTAAGGTAGAAACTTAACCACAACTTTAAACTCTAAGACCCTTACGTCCCTTGTGCAATGGTTTCCTAACGGGGGTTCTGGTTTCTGTCACTCCGGCAATCCCTACGATTAGTAGCCAAATACACAATGCATTCCCCTAGGCCCATATAGGTGAAGTGTCATGTAGTCGATGTTCACATGACACCACTAGAAGAAGTACACCACAACTTAAATATCAAACTATTGAATCTTTCTCAACACAACTCCACTACTAACAACATGACTTCTCCCATGTCCTCAAGAACAAAACGAACTACTCACAAGACATCATATGGATCATGATCAGGGATGGAGTAATGATGTATAACAATCTGAACATAAAAAATAATTCAATGGTTCCACTCAATAGCATCAACTACAAAGAGTAATCATCATCGGGAAAGTTTCCCCTAAGAACTATGCAAGATTCAACCCAATTGTTACATCAATATGGAGATGGTGATGAGGGTGTTGATGGTGATGATGATGATCCCGATGAAGTCCAGCTTGATGGTAGTGTTAATGGCGACAATCTCCCCTCTCCAGGAAGGAATTCCCCCGACAGAAATCTGTTTGCCGGAGAGATCTTTCTCTCTCGCTGTTTTCCACCCCGCGGAGGCGGCGGAATCTTTCTATGGTCGCTCCCCCAGTATTAGGATTTCGGGAGGAATATATACGCCAGAGGGGAGAGCCAGAGGTGGGCCAGGGCGACCACACCACCTGGTGGCACGGCCTAGGCTGGCCCGCGCCAGGGGGTGGTGTGGGCCCCCTGTGGCCCATGTCCACTCCTCCTTCTGGCTTCCTTTGTCTTCTGGAAAAATAGGATTTTCCGTATATTTTGCCGGATTTTCTGATCTTCACGAATTTTGCCTCGAAATAGCACCTTTTCCATCAGAATCTTGACTACAGCGGTCCATGCTCCAAAAGTCATCAACCATGTAAAAACAGATGAAGTAACATAAGTATCATCCCTTAATATGAAATATATCAATGAATAGCAGTGAATTATGACATAGAATAGTGATGCAAAATGGACGTATCACGGCATCGTCGTCTTCTAACGATGTCCAATTTGTTAAAGAGTCTAGAGTCGCAGACTCCAAGGCCAAGGAGGTGTCCGAACGGTCTCCTTCTCCTCTAGTGGTGGCCCACTCCGGCACCAATTCTTGGAGTTCCCCGCATGCTGGGGAGCGCCAGATGGTTGCCCAGATGACTATGTGACAGTCATCTTCGGAGTCCTTGGAGGAACATGTAAGTGTTCCTTTTTATTGTTTGGTAGTCGAATTTGTACTCTGGGTTGCCGCTGAGTCTTTGTTTCCCTTTGGTGCAACTCATTGTGAAGGAAGATGCATGTCTCACGGAGCAAGTTCTTGCTATGGGTCGACAACATGCCTTGCTGGACAATCGCCACCGCGTAGTCGAAGGTTAGCTTTGGATTTTGTCTTTGCTTCGTGGAAATTTGTCGACTCAATTATTGTTGTGCCCCGTCCTTTGTAGGTGAGCACAATGAGCTTCTTCGTCGTGTTGTGTCCCTCGAAAAGGGGCTTGCCATGGCAGAGAAAAGATACGATGAGGCAGTCACGGCTCTTGAAGAGTCGCAGAAGTGTGAGGAAGAGTTGCGCTCTTCCAATGCTGAAAGGGAGAGTTTGTTCGAAGAACAACTTTTCTCCATTGCTAAGGCTCTCTCAGGTAATTTTTAGTTTGATTTGCGTTGCTCCCTGTTTGATGTCATGTTGCTGTGTTAACACCTTGTGTATGTAGATGCCGCCGGCCTGAGCTTTGACGCCCAGTCCCTTCGTCGTGCGGATGCATTGGCTGGCGCCATTGCTGCAGTCGAGGACCACAATGTTTCCCTTCAGGAGACGCTAGGGAAGGCCAAGGATGTGCTCAACCGCCTTCGTGAGGACCTGACTCCCAAGGCTGGGTTAATCGACAATCTTGACAACCTGGTGGAATGCTTCGCTAGAGGTATTCCCATAGAATTCAGGAACTCCCAGCGGTCCGTCGGCACCACCATGGCACTGGCGATGGTGCAAGCCCATGGCGTGGAGTTGGATCCCGCCACGATCTCCGAGGCGATGCCTGTCGACACCGGAGGCCAGCAGGTAGTGTTTGCTCCCTTCGCTGGTAGCTACGCTAAATATAGTCCTCAACTTATCGAGACAGCCGCCAAGTACTCTAGGAGTGGCGGCGAGCAAAGGCGGCAAAGACCATGACATCTAGGGCTACCGCCGGCAAGTCCGTGGCATCGGAGACTGCCACAGATGCGATGAAGCCCCCAAAGCCGAAGTCGAAGTCGAAGAAGCAAAATGCTCCCTAGTCTTCATGTGTAATAACTGTAGCTTAGCCTTTTGCCTGAACCGTGCTTTTGTGGGGGGGGGGGGGTGTTCCTTGGCATTTTATCAAATTTGACTACAGCTCTCTGTTTATCGATGTCTGATTAGTATCATTTGCCTCTCTTGCTTGATTGTACCTAGGGTCCTTCGAGTGGTCCTCATGATTCTCCTCCCACCAATGAAACCTCGGCGCAGCCGTGTTCAAAGGTGGAGGAGTTGCTGTTGGTTTCGTGACTGTGCGATCGCATTAAGCAATTGGAGCATGAGTTGCCCATCATCCGCGGTAGTGCGGATGTGTGGAAGTAGAAGGCGGAGAAGGCCACCACCCGTGAGAAGTATCTCTTGGAGGAAATGGCGCAGTTGAATGAGTAGTTCAAATGCTTCTTTCTGCCTTCTCATCTTTTCTTTTAGTCAGTCGCGGCGATGCCTTGCCTTCACACTTTGCTGATTGCTTGGTGTAGTTGTTAGCGCTCGTCATCCGCAGGATGAAAAGGACCGGGTGGCCATTCGATTGAACGACCTGACCCAGGAGCAACTGCAGGCGAGTGGGTATTTTTGGGTGGACCACGACTGTGCAGTTGTGTTGGCGACCCTGCAAGATCGTTCTTCTCGAATACTTCAATGCTTGAAGAAGGCGCAGTCATGTCTCAGGCATATTTACCAGACAATGTTTCCTCTGGATGCTGTCCCTTCAAGCCTGTTGGCCCTTTTCGCGAAGTTTCAAGATATAAGCGCGGTACGCGAGTGTGTGCGGTAGCAGCTGGTTGCTGGTGCCAAGGCTTCCTTGTCAATGGTGCGACTGCATCGGCCAGATTTGGACATGGCGTCTGTTGCTGCTGGACCGCCGCTGCCACCAGAAGGGATGACTTGGAACATAGTGGCAAACTATCAGGCGGTTGATCTGCCGGCGGAGGACATCATCGACTTCTTTGAAGAGCAGACGAACATTCATCTTCTGTAGTAGTAGCGTAGTTTGTATCCTGCACATAGATGTATGAATGTTGTAAAGTTCATATGATTGTGTTGGGCGTGTTTAATACCCATTGATATGTGAAGAGCTTGCTAGCTTGTATACTTTTCGAGTGTATTGTACTCTTGCAGTTCCTTTTCGTTAGCCTGAGTTGTGTTTATCTCAGCACCTTGCCAACCTGTCAGGTGCGTTGCAACTAGGTTGGTGTTTATCAAGGGTTCGATTGGTGTTGTATCAGCTACTCAGGATACTGCAATTTGTTCGTGGAACGAAGATGTAAAGGGTGGCGCAACCCCCGTGTGATGAAATTGCAAGGAAATAAGGAAGAACACAGAGTTTTCGGGGAACTTAGCTTTATTTATTTGCAGAATAGTACGGTACAATTTGTCGCTAAGTAGCCTGGCTAGATAGCCTTATTTGTAATGTAAAAACGACTAGGGGAAGAAACGACACAGCTGCGCAACGTTCTAGGGATTGGACTATGCGACTCCGGTCTCAAAATCTTTAAGGCGATAGGCGCCACCTGGGATTACTTATGTAATCACGTAAGGTCCTTCCCAAGGGGACTCGAGCTTGAGATGCCCTTGTTATTTCAGTCGCAGGACCAGGTCTCCTTCGACGAAGGATCTGGGGCGTAGCCTTATGGTGTGGTAGTTGCGGGGGCTCTGCTGGTAGATCGTTGATCTCTCCGCTGCTATCTCGCGTGCCTCGTCAAGGAGGTCGACAGAGTCTTCGAGTGCAAGAGTCGACTCCTTCTCGCTGTATGCGACCACACGTTGGGCTTTATAGCGTACTTCTATGGGTAGCACCGCTTCAACACCGTGAACCATGAAGAACATAGCGTATCACATGGAGTTGTTTGGAGTTGTGCGTAGGCTCGAAAGTACAGATTGCAGCTCGTCTGGCCAGCATCCAGTGGCCTGTTCGAGTGGTTAGAGGAGTCATTTCTTGATTCCACCGCAGACGAGGCCGTTGGCCTTTTCGACTTGACCGTTGGTCTGCGGGTGGGCCATCGAGGAGTAGCTTATGTTGATTCCTAGGTTTTCACAGAATTCCTGGAATTACTTACAGGTGAAGTTTGTCCCATTGTCCGTGATGATGCTATGTGGCACTCCAAAGCGGTAGACAATGGACTCGAAGAACTTGACAGCGCTGGCCCCTGATTGATTCGTCACTAGCATGGCCTCGATCTACTTGGTGAATTTGTCGACTACGACCAAGAGGTAGACAGAACCTCCTCGCGAGGACTTTGGGAGCTTGCCGACAATGTCGAGTCCCCATTGTGCGAAGGGCCAAGTCAATGGTATTGGTCGGAGCTCCGCGCCAGGTGCGTGAGGTTTGTCTACGAATTGCCGGAAAGTGTTGCAGCACTGGACGATGTCCTTGGCGTCGCGCATGGCCGTGGGCTGGTAGAATCCAGCTCGTAGAGCTGTGGCGACAAGGGCGAGTGCCAGCATGGTGCCCGCAAGTGCCTTCATGGATGTCGAGGAGGACGGCCCTTCCGTCCCTGTTGGAGACGCACCGCTGAAGTACTCCTGTGATGTTGCGTTTGTACAGTTCGCCGTTGATGAGGGCGAATGGTTTTGATCATCGCGCGATGTGTCGCGCATCATTCAAGTCGTCTGTTAACCTCTTGCTGAGTAGATATGTGATGTATGGTTGTGTCCAATATGGCTCGATCATCATGACCCCCATTGGTCCTTCAAGTCCTGTCTCAAGCTCCATGTCGTCGAGTGCCATTGGCTCGTTGGGTGGTGTAGCCCCCGAGTCCGTTGACGTGCCTGCTTTCTTCTCTGGAGCTTTGGGCTTGATGGAGCACTCGCAGATGCGCTCGAGGAATACCCCAGTTGGTATGGGGGCACAGGTGGAGGTAATGTTGGTGAGTGTATCCGCCTCTTCGTTGCTTTCGTGGCCCATGTGCCGCAGCTCACATCCGTCAAAGTCTCCCTCGAGTGTGTCATAGAGGTCACGATAGGCGGTCATGTTGTCGCTCAGTGCATCGCACTCGTGCAATGTTTGGTTCACCACCATCTTGGAGTTGCCGTAGATGATGAGACCCTTAGCGCCGCAGGCTTTCGCCATCCGTCCCATGGATTAAGGCCTCATACTTGGTTTCATTATTGGAGGCAGTGAACTGTATTCGCAAAATGTATTTCATCTTGTCTCCTTGGGGGCGATGTCAGTATGACACCTACGCTAGCTCCATCCTTTCGCTTGGATCCGTCGAAGTGCATTGTCCATAGATAGGACATGTGTGGCTTGTGGGGGAGCTGGTTCTCCATCCAGTGTACAAGGAAATCTGGGAGAACTTGTGATTTGATTGCGTCGCGATTTTCATATGTGATGTCTCGTGGAGACAGTTCGATTCCCAGAGCGCGACTCATCCGGTGGCATCATGATTATTGAGTATGTGGCCGAGCGGGGCGTCGTTTACCACCACGATTGGGTCCTCCTAGAAGTAGTGGCGCAGTCGCCTAGCTGTCATGAAGACGCCATACGCCAGCTTCTGGTAGTGCGGGTACTGCTGTTTTGTTGGTGTGAGCACCTCGCTGAGGTTGTATACTGGGCGCTGGACCCCGTGGACCTTGTTTTCTTGGGCTCGTTCCACCATGAGCACCTTGCTGACCACCTGGTTGGTGGCGGAGATGTAGAGCAGCAGTGGCTCCTTTTCGCGTGGCGTCACCAGTACTGGCAAGGTGGATAGTAGACGCTTGAGATCTTTGAATGCTTCTTGCGCCTCGGCTTTCCACTCGAACTTGTCAGTTTTGCGGAGGAGTTGGTAGAAGGGCAGTGCCTTTTCGCCCATTCGACTGAGTACTGAGCGTCGCAATTCGCCTAGCTAGCTGCTGGACGCCTTTTACATTCTTCGGCTTCTCCATGGCTAGTATGGCATTTATTTTCTTTAGATTTGCCTCGATCCCTCTTGCAGAGATGAGATATCCGAGTAATTGCCCAGATGGTACGCCAAAGGCGCATTTGTCCGGATTGAGCTTGATCTGGTAGCGGTCGAGGTTAGCGATGGTCTCGCGGAGATCGTAGATTAACGTGGCTTCCTCTTTGGTTTTTATGATGATGTCGTCAACGTAGACTTGGATATTGCGACCAAGTTGGTTCTTGAGGCAAGCCTGCATGCACCATTGATAGGTGGCTCCTGCGTTTTTTAGCCCGAAGGGCATCATGTTGTAGTAGAACACACCAAGGGCGTTGTAAACACCGTTTTCTCCTTGTCTTCCTCCTTCATTCGAATATGATTGTAGACTTAGTAGGCGTCGAGGAAGAAGAGGCTCTCACATCCTGCGGTGGAGTCGATGATTTGGTCGATTCTTGGCAATGGGAAGTAATCCTTTGGGCAATGCTTATTCAAGGACGTGAAGTCCACGCACATTCGCAGGATATCTGTGTCTTTTTAGGCACAAGCACTGTGTTAGCGAGCCAGGTGCTTTCCTTGATCTCACGTATGAAGTTTGCGTCGAGGAGTTTATTGATCTCCATTCCGACTGCTTTTTCTCTTGGTTCAGACAGTCGCTGTATTGTCTGCTTAACTGGCCTTGCGTCTGGATTCATGTTGAGTGAGCGCTCGGCGAATTCCCTGGCAACCCCTGGCATGTCCGCTGGACACCAGGCGAAGATTTCCCAGCGCTCACAGAGGAATTCGACGAGCGCGAGTTCCTATGCGGAACTCAAGTTGTCGGCGATGAGGGTTGTCTTGGTCGGGTCCGTTGGGTGGACCTGGACTTTCTTCGTGTGCACCAATGAGTCGAAGGATAGATCAGGCGAACTTGGCCTGCTCAGGGGAGGCAGACTGTTGTCTGTCGACTCCTCCAATCTTGCGAGTTCCTCCTACATGCCAAAGGATTGGGAAATTCTATTGAATTTCCTGTCGCAGCTGTCGGACCTCTCAAAGCTTCCGTTGATTGTGATGATGCTATTTAGACCTGGCATTTTCATCTGCAGGTAGGCGTAGTGCGGCACTGCCATGAACCTCGCGAACACGACACGTCCGAGGATGCAGTGGTATTGTGAGGGCCAGTCGATGACTTCAAAGTTGATGCGCTCTCGCTGAAAGTTTTGCGGCGTGCCAAAGATGTCGTCGAGGTTGATTTTGCCCAGGGGATATACGCCCTTCCCTGGGATGATTTCGTGGAACATCGTGTCTGAAACTTCCAGACAAGTCAGAGGGATCCTCATCGCACACAAGGTACTCGCGAACATGAGGTTGATGCCGCTCCCGTCGTCCATGAAGATGTGACTCATATCGAAGCCCCTGATCTACGCCTCGAGTACGAGGGGACAGTGGCTTGGATGAGGAACTTGGCGCAGGCGATCGCGCTTGTCGAAGGTGATGCAGGATTCGCTTCCACTGAGGTACTCAGTAGTGGAAGGTGGGGAATTTATTGCCAAATTGACTTGGCGACTCATTGCCTTCTATACTCAATTGGAGGGACGCCCCTTTTGGATCATCCCCATGTTTCCCACAGCTCGTGGGTACGGCTCTCCTCCATGATGCTGGACTGGTGCAGCCGCGGGTGGTGGTGGCCCGGGTGGTGGTGGCGGAGCTCCATGTGCCACAACGCCTAGGCCATCTCCATAGACCCTGTTGATCGCGTCGCGATTCATCTGAGCTAGGCCCTCGTGGAGTTTGAGGAACTCGCAGCAATCCTTGAGAAGGTGGCTAGATTTTTTCTTGCCATCGTGCTTGCCGATGTAGAAGTGCACCTTGCATGGTTCGGACAATTTGTCCTAGATGGATGTTGTGGGTGCCTCTTCGCGAGTGCGGCACTGCCACACTTGTGGTGGTTTTCCTGCTGTCGCGGTATCCACCGCTGCGATATCCGCTGTTGCGGTTGTCGTCGTGTTTTTCGGCATAGCCGGCTGCGACCATATTGACTTCGTCGCGGTCATCATAGACGCGCATTCGAAGTTTGCCTCGGCGGTCGCGTCTGTGCCCGGGGTCGTAGTCATCATCGGAGTAGGTACATTTTTTCATCGAGTCTTCTCCGTCAGCCCACCGATTCACGATTTCCTTAAGGTGGTCGATTGTTTTGGGATTCGAGCGGCCCAGCTGCTCCCTGAGTTCTATACGGCGAACGCCGCCCGTTGAACGCGTCGATTGCGCGGTCCTCCGAGATATTTTCTGCGGAGTTCTTGATGATGGACCACCTCTAGATGTACGAGCGTAGCGACTCGCCTGACCTTTGCTGGTAGCTTCTCAATTCTTTGATTGATGCGGGCCTTTTGTAAGTGCCCTTGAAGTTGCGCACGAAACTGTAGACCAGTTCTTCCCAGCTGCGAATGGATCCGCGCGGGAGGTTGTTGAGCCACGCGTGAATGGCGCCCTGCAGCTGTAGCTGTAGGCATTGCATGTCCGTGCTTCGACTCCCACCATGCAGCCTGATAGAGGAGATGTGGTCCTCCAACCAGATTTTTGGGTCCTGCAGGCCGTCGTCAAATTTTGGGTTCTCCGACGGGAGTTTGAACCCCTTAGGCATTCGCTTATGCCTGATGGCCCTACTGAAGCATCTGGCACCGCAGAGCTCCGTCTCGTCTTCTTCTGAGTCAATCGAACGAGCACGTCTTGCCCACATCTTGTCGACCTTGCGCTGCATGATGTCATCACGTGCGTCGTAGTCACGGTCATGCCTCCGTGACCGGCGTCGTCGCAACAGATCGTGACTGTCGTCACTGGAGGAGTACGAATAGTAGTATTTGTCCAGAGCTTTACTTTTCTTCGGCTCTGGTGTTGGTTCTTTGTCAAGGGCGGCCTCGATTAGCCCCAGGCCCGCGATCGCAGATCGGTGCATGGTAGCTCGCGGATCTCCAGCCGGTGGCTGGTTGTTGAGGAGGTACATGGTGGCCGCTGTTACCGCGGCTTGCGGCGTTTTCGGGAGCACGTTGCCCCGCATGTCCACTGTCATAGAGCTAAAGTCGAGGACTTTCGCGGCTTCCGCACGCTCTTGCTCGGTGAGGTGGGCCAGTCGAGATCGCCACTTGTTGGCCACGTACTCGTTGCCTTTGGAGGAGGATCCTCTGTGGGAGGAGAGCCCAGCTCGTCAAAGACTTGACTTGTCCGCCGCCTTTCTACGCGCCTCGAGTTACGTGATCACCTGCTGCTGGCGCTTGAATTCCTCCTTCAGCAGCCACTGGTAGCCCATCAGCATGTCCTGCGAGGTTTTGGGGGCTAGAGGATTGCCCCGTAGAGCTTCTCGACATCGGGCCCACTCATTGTCATTGAGCTTGATCAGCATGCGCTCTCCGGTGTTCTTATTCTCCGTGAGGTGCGGCTCTCCTCCTGTCCTGTTATTGGTGGGCGCGCCATTGGTAGGGCCACCATTAGGCGTACTGCCGTTGGGTATACTGCCGTTGGGCGGTCCGGTGCCAGACCCGGTGCCGGCATTTCCGCGATTGACGCCGGTATCGCCCGCGTTGATGACAATGCACATGAAGTGATTGGGGAAGTTGTTGCCCCCACAACTTTCAGATCCAGATCCGTAAGCTGCATCTTCTGTGGCTAGGTCACCCAGATCGGATCTGCGACTGCTATTGCTATCCATACTCCTAGCTATTGCTGAGGTGTTCAGCTTACTGAGGATGCCGATTGGTGGAGGGAACCACGATGCTGGAGAAATCGCGGGTGCCGTTGGCTGGTCAGGCATGCGAAGCATGCCCAGTTGACCAACCTGGAAGCGGAAGCTCCCAATCGCCAGGTTGATCCCATCGCGCATGGACTCAAAAGCCAGGCGTGTGGCCGGCGTGTGGATGGTGAAGTCGAACGTGCTGTAGAGCTGGCGAATCTCCGCCGTTGCAGAGTTTTAGATTGCTATTGACGGGGTCGAAGAAGCCGCGACATCAGCACTCCCAGTTCCCACAGACGACGCCAATTGACGAGGGTTCAACTCGTCAATGCCCATTGTTATGGACTTGGGTTTTGGAGAAGGAGGGAGCGCGGGACGCATCAATCGGCTAGCAAACAAGCAAAAAGGGACGCAAGTTTTACCCATGTTCAAGCCTCATAGAGGTCCGTACTACTGCTTGTCTGCTCTTGGAATTAATGAAGGAATCGAAGATTACAGGGGTGCACAGATGCAATCTGGCGAGAGTTGTGGAAACTAGGGTATTGATTGTCCTCCTCGCCGCCCCCTCCTAGCCTTTATATAGATAGGCTAGGTCTCGGGTAGCAGGTCGAGTCAGTTACAGATTAGGGTTCGCCCTTTGAACTTTCTATCTCAAACTTTTTCTTGTCTCGCAAGCAATCGGAGAATCTGTGCGCCACTCGAATTCTTCATTGGGCCTTGGCAACGCCGTGGGCTCCTGTCGTATCTCGACCATATTTGCCAAACTCGAGTACCTGTAGGGTATACCCATGTCACTTACCGTCCACGCATTACCTTTCTCCCTGTGGTCATTGTAGAAGGAGGCAAGGAACTCATAAGTGAGCTCAACATATGTGTTGTGGCTTGCGTAGCCGAGTAGTGTTAGCCTGGCCTTATCACACATGAGGTCGTAGTCCGCCCTCAATCCTACCACGGTGAGAAAGGTGTGATCAGCCCAACATGTGGGCAACACCCTCCTCAATGAAACTATGGACAACTTAGGGTTGAGCTCGGTCCTCTGCCCTGAGCTCTTGCCATGTTGGTGCTTGCCCTTGCGAAAAATGCTACCATTTTTTGTTCATCTTCATGCAGTGAAAAATTTCACCATAAAACCTTAAGGATATAGTTTGTACATGATATACAAATGATTATACCTGGAAAACTTTAATCCTAGCATGAGAAATCAATAGGAAAAACAAAACAAGCTTGAGTTCATCCACTAGATTAACATGAGAGTTTCAACCATGGAATTCTGAAAATAAATCATGGATAGGGAGAGAAACATACTGATCTGTTGATTCCCCCACTCAAACAAATGAAATCCGCGAAGAATCAAGAGTTCTAGGTAGGTTTTGAGAGGTTTGGAGAGGGAATATGAGAGAAAAAGTAAGGAAGGAGAAGAAACCTAGTCGCCTCGGTGCGATTATGAGGTCGCGCCGAGTTATATGGCCACAACTATACAGGCAGGATATGTAGTTCCCGCCGTATAGTTAAGGCACCGCCGCCAACTAGGATTTGTTCATGAGGAACACAGCTATATGAACGCAACTATACGGCCAGATCATAATGATCCCTCCGTATAGTTGGTCGTCAAACCCTCTGTACCCTCGAGTTAAATTGTCTAAAACATGCATCGATATCTATACGACCCGAGCTATACGGCAGGAATTTTTATTCCCGCTGTATAGTTGGTCGTTAAATCGTCAGTACCTTTGAGAAGAAATTCGATGAAGGCATCAATATCTATACGACCGGAATTTTTATTCCTGTCGTATAGTTGTTCATTAAACGTTCAGTACCTTTGAGAAGAAATTCGATGAAGGCATCGATATCTATACTATCGGAACTATACGACTGGATATTTTATTCCCGCCGTATAGTTGGTTGTTAAATCCTTTGTACCTTCAAAAGAAAATTTGTTGATGGCAAAGATATCTATACGGGCAAACTATACGGCTGGAATTTTTATTCCCGTCGTATAGTTGGTCGTTAAACCATCAATATCCATCAATTTTTTTCTATTTCTTCGAGAATACCTTCTTATCCTGAAACTTAGGGAAACACTTTTTTTTGACAAAAAAATGACAGTAGAAACCGTCGACCAACATTAGCATATAAAGAGTAGAATTTTAGTACAACCTAATTTATTTTCCTCAAATAGAGATTTAATTTTTAGTCTGAACTAAATGATGGAGCTAGTCCTTGTAGATAAAACTCAAACTTCTATTTTTATACTTATTCTATATTTGTTCAATCGATGTTTCTACTACTTTTTGACAGCTGCATCTTCACGGGCGTGCTTCCGCAAGAATGTCAGTGAAAAAGTTGTAGGAATGCGATGAACATTTTATTCTTTAGTTTATTTTATGATGTGATGGGTTGACTCCCATTAAGCATTTTATTAAGAATGGTTGAATAACTCAACCCCTTCTCTGTTCTCAAATTCTTACATTGGGTTGCCCCTTATCAAAGGCACTTACCACATGAACTCGTTTTGCTAGTAGAATATATATTTCTCCTTCTAGTTTCTTGGGAAAATACCAGATGATTTTAGCATCATAGACATTGAACATTATTTTTGCCTGAGCACAATCGACTGATGCTCCTATAGTACTAAGGAAAGGTCTTCCAAGTATTATGGATAATTTTTCATCCTCTGGCATCTCAAGAATAATAAAATCAGTGGGAATAACATGCTCATCTATTCTAAGTAGAACATCCTCCATCATACCAATGGTTTGTTTAGTGGACTTGTCAACCATCTGTAAAGTGATAGTAGTAGGGGAATATTCCCCTAATCTAACCTTTTATAGAGGGAATATGGCATTACACTAACTCATGCACCTAAATAACATAAGGCATTGTGAATATCAGTTTTTCCAATTGACCATGAAGTAGTTGGTATTCCGGGATCTCCCGATTTAGACAATAGCTTCCCATTAGCAGGATAACTAGTCACCATGGCAATGGTTTCAGTTATTTCTCTGTTTCTACTAAGAATATCATGAAGGAATTTAGAATAGGTGGGAACTTTTATTACATCCACTGATGGCTCAATGCATGGTGCCCAGAAAAATGCTTGATGGCGGTGTTGATGTAGAGCTCGTTGGGAACCCCAAGAGGAAGGTATGATGCGCACAGCAACAAGTTTCCCTCAGTTATGAAACCAAGGTTTAATCGAACCAGTAGGAGCAAGGAAACACCCTAAAGGTGTTACTAGCTGAGCTTTGGCAGGGCGCACTACCGGTGCTAGTAGCAACGTGGAGACATGCACAACACAACCATAGAACTTTGTCCCCAACTTGCGATGAGGTTGTCAATCTCACCATGTTTTGCAGAAACAAAGGATTAAACGTATCGAATGGAAAGAAGTAATAGTTTGCAGAAAGTAAACAAAAGAAGTAAACAATTTATAGATTGTATGTAAAAGACAAGGACCGGGATCCATAGTTCACTAGAGGTGGCTCTCCTTAAGATAGATAACATGCTGGCTGAACAAATTACAGCGGGGCAATTGACAAACATCGAGAAAGCAATATATGCATATACTAATCATCTTGACTCCTTTGAGATTTGATTAGGCATTACAACATTATACATAGACCGCCATCCAACTGCATCTATGACTAATAATCCACCTTCAGGTTATCATCCGAACCCCCTCCAGTATTAAGTTGCAAACAACAAATTATTGCTTTACGAACTGCGTGTAAAGTAAACAATACGATTGTTCTATGAACAAAGGATTGTTGTTTTCTCCCTAGTAGCAACAACACATCTAGTACCTTAGAGATTTCTGTCACTTCCCCGGATTACCAGAGGCATGAACCCACTATCGAGCATAAATACTAACTCTTGGAGTTGCTAGCATCTACTTGGCCAAGATAGCTACTAACAACGGAAAGCATGCAAGATCTCAAATAACAAAGACATGATAGAATCAATAATCAATCTGAAATAGCATCTCAATATCCATCGGATCCCCGCAAACACAACATTATGAATTACAAATAGATGATCTTGATCATGAACAGAGCTCACAAGATCTAAACATGAAAGCACAAAGGAGGAGAACCGGCCATCTAGCTACTACATGGATCCATAGTACAAGGATGAACTACTCACGCATCACACCGAAGGCTTGCATGGTGATGAAGAAGGCCTCCAGGGTGAATTCCCTTCTCCGGCAGGGTGCCAGGAAGAGCTGCAGATCCCTCCCGATCTAGAGATGGAGATAACGGCGGCTACAGACTCTTTCGTAGATTTTTGATCGGGCACTTAGGGTTTTCATCCCGAGGGCAATATATAGGCAGAAGGAGAGGCCGATGGGTTCCCAACCATCCTGTTGTTTTATAGGAATAGAAGCTTTATGTTTCATCTTTTCTTCTTTAATCTTTATGAGAGCATCAGTAATGTGTTTTGTAAAGGCCATGTTAATAGCACTAGCATTAGGACTTCTAGCAAGCTTTTGTAGGAACTTAATAACTTCAGAGATATTGCAACCATCAAGGTCAAGATCAAATTTATCATCTAAAGTAGTAGAACTATTACTAGCCTCAACACTAGTGGTGGTAATAGTAGAAACACTAATGTTTCTAGCAATTTCATCTTCTCTTTCCCACTTAGCATGTAATTCAGCTAATAGTCTAACATTTTCATCAATTCTTACTTCTATGGCATTAGTAGCTGCAAAGGGATTATCATTAGTTTCAGGTTTAGCAGCCATTTTATTCAAAGTAGATTGAGCTTCAGCTAAAGATGTTATATTTCTTTCAGCATTAGAGAGTTTTTCCTCAATAGTTTTATTGAAAGCAGTTTGTTTACTAATAAACTCTTTAAGCATAACTTTAAGTTCAGAGGGAGCACTCCTATTATTGTTGTAAGAATTTCCATAAGCATTACCATTGTTGGGAGGATATGGCTTATAATTGTTGTTACCAAAATTACTCCTATAAGCATTATTACCATAAGCATTGTTGCCAAAATTGTTATTTCTTATGAAGTTCACATCAACTTGCTCTTCTTGAGAAACCAAAGAAGCCAAAGGGACATTATTTGGATCAATATGGGATTTCCCATTAACAAGCATAGACATAATAATATCAATCTTATCACTCAAGGAGGAAGTTTCCTCAACAGAATTTACCTTCCTACCTTGTGGAGCTCTCTCAATATGGCATTCAGAATAATTAACCATCATATTGTCCAGAAGTTTTGTTGCAGCACCCAAAGTGATGGTCATAAAGGTACCTCCAACAGCAGAATCCAATAGATTCCTTGAAGAATAGTTCAATCCTGCATAAAAAGTTTGGATGATCATCCAAGCAGTCAGTCCATGAGTGGGACAATTCTTTACCAAAGATTTCATTCTTTCCAAAGCTTGAGCAACATGCTCATTATCAAGTTGTTTAAACTTCCTTATTTCACTTCTCATAGATATAATCTTAGCAGGAGGATAGTATTTTCCAATAAAAGCATCTTTGCACTTAGTCCAAGAATCAATACTATTCCTAGTTAAGGAATTCAACCATTCTTTAGCTTTTCCTCTCAAAGAGAAAGGAAACAATTTCAGCTTAATAATATCACCATCTATATCCCTATGCTTTTGCATCTCACAAAGTTCAACAAAGTTATTTAGATGGGAAGCAGCATCTTCATTACCAATACCAGAAAATTGTTCTCTCATAACAAGATTGAGCAAAGCAGGTTTTATCTCAAAGAAAGTAGCTTCAGGAACATGTGGAGCAATAGGTGTGCTCATAAAATCATTGTTGTTGGTGCTAGTGAAGTCACACAACTTGGTGTTTTCAAGAGTAGTCATTTTTTTTGGGTTTTCAAATAAGAAAGCAAACAAGTAAAACTAATTTTTTTGTGTTTTTGAATAACAAAACAAGCAAACAAAGCAAAAGGAAAACTAAGCAAAACAAAAACAACAAAGTAAAGAGATTGGTTATGAGGGACTCCCCTTGTGAAGATGTCCTTGACTCCCCAGCAATGGTGCCAGAAAAATGCTTGATGGCTCAATGCACGGCGCCCAGAAAAATGCTTGATGGTAGTGTTGATGTAGAGCTCGTTGGGAACCCCAAGAGGAAGGTATGATGATCACAGCAGCAAGTTTCCCTCAGTTATGAAACCAAGGTTTAATCGAACCAGTAGGAGCAAGGAAACACCCCAAAGGTGTTACTAGCGGAGCTTTGGCAAGCCGCACTACCGGTGCTAGTAGCAACATGGAGACCTGCACAACACAACCACGGAACTTTGTCCCCAACTTGCGATGAGGTTGTCAATCTCACCGTGTTTTGCGGAAACAAAGGATTAAACGTATCGAATGGAAATAAGTAATAGTTTGTAGAAAGTAAACACAAAGAAGTAAACAGTTTATAGATTGTATGTAAAAGACAAGGACTGGGATCCATAGTTCACTAGAGGTGGCTCTCCTTAAGATAGATAACATGCTGGGTGAACAAATTACAGCGGGGCAATTGACAAACATCGAGAAAGCAATATATGCATATACTAATCATCTTGACTCCTTTGAGATTCGATTGGGCATTACAACATTATACATAGACCGCCATCCAACTGCATCTATGACTAATAATCCACCTTCAGGTTATCATCCAAACCCCCTCCAGTATTAAGTTGTAAGTAATAGATTATTGCTTTACAAACTGCATGTAAAGTAAACAATACGATTGTTCTATGAACAATTGTTGTTTTCTCCCTAGTAGCAACATCACATCTAGTACCTTAGAGATTTCTGTCACTTCCCCAGATTACCAGAGGCATGAACCCACTATCGAGCATAAATACTAACTCTTGGAGTTGCTAGCATCTACTTGGCCAAGATATCTAATAACAACGGAAATCATGCAAGATCACAAATAACAAAGACATGATAGAATCAATAATCAATCTGAAATAGCATCCTAATATCCATCAGATCCCCGCAAACACAACATGGATGATTACAAATAGATGATCTTGATCATGAACGGAGCTCACAAGATCTAAACATGAAAGCACAAAGGAGGAGAACCATCCATCTAGCTACTACATGGATCCATAGTCCAAGGATGAACTACTGACGCATCACATCGGAGGCTTGCATGGTGATGAAGAAGGCCTCTAGGGTGAATTCCCCTCTCCGGCTTGCATGGTGATGAAGAAGGCTTGAGATCCCTCCCAATCTAAGGATGGAGATGACGGCGGCTACAGACTCTTTCGTGGATTTTTGATCGGGCACTTAGGGTTTTCGTCCCGAGGGCAATATATATGCGGAAGGAGAGGCCGAGGGGGTGCCGGGAGCGGCCACACCACCCCCTGGCGCAACCACACCACCCCCTGGCCCCTCTCCGTCTCGTATTCTGGTACTTGATGACATCTAGAAAAATAGGCACTTTGGCTTTTGTCCCGTCCAATTCTGAGAATATTCATTTTCTGACTTTCCTGGAACGAAAAACAGCAGAAAACAGGCAGCTGGCACTGTGCCTCTTGTTAATAGGTTAGTCCAACAAATCATATGAAAAGTACTCCAAAGTGTGGACAAAACACAAGAAAGTGGATAAACCCAAGCATGGAACATCAAAAAATATAGATACATTTGCAATGTATCATCCACAAATGGAATTTCTAGGTGAAGATCACCAAGTGCCTTTTTGAAAGATTCATAGATTACCTGATCCGGTGCTTTCTTTTTTCGATCTGGATAAGGAAGCTTCTGCTCACCTTTCTTATTCTTGTCTTTTACATTTTGTGTGTGTGTGTGTGGGGGGGGGGGGGTCAGGCTCTTTTGTTGCTTTCTTTTGTTGTTGCTTATCACTTTTCTTCTTTTCTACTACAACAACTTCATCTTCATTGCTTGTCTCTTTTTCTTCCCTTTGATCATCCGTCTCTGCATCAGAGTCATAACGGTCATCCTGTGCATCTTTTTGGTACTCCTTGGTTTGATCTTGTGTTTCTTGAGCAGTTTCATCTTGAGGATCCACCAGTGTATCATCTTCTTGGCTTGCTTTGAGCAAGCCTTTTTTCCTTTCACTCTTTTTCAGCTTCATATTCTGGTGGTCTTAATGGTCCTGTAACAACTGCACCTCTCCTTGTAACAACATTAGTAGAAACAGGAATATATATATCATCTCGAAGAAAATTTTGATAACCAGATGCTATTTGTTCACATTGGGTTCCAATCATACTAAGATACTTGTGGAATAATTTTATTTCTTGGCCAATCTCATCATAATTTTCCATGAGTTCTGCCAAAATCTTTTTATGTTTTTAAAAATGCTTATGCAGGTTATTATGAGATTTTGCTTGTCGATGTTTTAATTCTTGAAAAAAATTTCTAGTTTCATCTTCTTCAGTAAAAACTTGTAACAAGTCTACTTTGTTTTCCTTAAGAAGTTCAGAAGGTATACCTTTTTCTTTCATTGTTTTGCATACTTTAGGCATAAGGTCAGGATTTATATGAAGCATCCCTTTTTCCGGCTTAGTGTCGAAATCATGATTGTATGTAGAATCATTCTTAGCCCTAGTAGACATCAATTCCAAACATGCTTTAACAGTTAAAGTATTAATTGATCCTCCTGCTGATAATTCGAGCAACTCTCTACTTTGAGTATTAAGACCATGGTAAAATAAATGGCAAATAGTTGATTTAGAATAGCCATGATTAGGAATTCTATTGATCATTCCAAAGAATCTATCCTAGGCTTGGGGGTAGTTTTCTCCCACATTCTGACTAAAGTTGCCTATATTCTTTCTAGTTTTAGTTACCTTTTTGAAAGGATTAAACCTGTTTATGAATTTGACAATACAGTTTTCCCAACATTTAATGTAATGACGAGGGAGAGAATATAACCAGTCTAGAGCTTTACCTTTAAGAGACCAACGAAAAAATTTAGACAAGAGAAATCTCTTGGTAAACCTTTTGGTCCTAGTGTTGTCATCAAATCGTCAAACTCTCTAATATGTCTTCTTGGGTCTTCATCTTCCCTTCCACTAAAAGCTTTTTCCTGCAAAATTTTAACAATTCCACCATCAAATCGATATTCTCTAACTCCAGGGTTAGGAAATTCTATGTTTGGAGCACTGTATTCCCTGAGAGTTTTCTCAGGTTTCTTGGGAGTTATCCTATAAATGGACATGATTTCCATAAAATCACTCTGGTTTTCAACTTCAACTTTGTTTGATCTTAAAGGTTTTTCTATAATTTCTTCCCGCCTTTGAATAGGCACACGCTCACAATAATCTGGTAAATAGCTCCTACCAGAGCGTGTAGACCCTTTGTCTCCTAGGGAGACCATTTTGTAGTAGGAACACCTGAAATGTCAAGAGACAAACACTTAGTGCTTAGCTCCCCGGCAACAGTGCTAGAAAATAGCTTGATGTCTGCAAGTGCACATATCGTTTGTAGCTAGTTTTGAAGTATAGATATCGATCCCTCAGGGAGCGCAAAGGTAAGTTTTTATGATTGAAGTCTCTGTCACACTCAAAGTTGTCACAGGTCTTCGAGTGAATTGACTGCAAGTGTGAAATAAGAATGAAATTTGGATTAAACTGGATATATTTAAATAAAACTAAAATGTAAATTACAGAAATAAGAACCATAAAAGTAAAGAACGATTTGGTTATTTGTTATTTTCCGCAGATGACAAAGAAGGCACGAGGAGATACGGTTCATGGTGATAGTGACTGTGCCAGGTGGATGAATGATAAGTGTAACAATTGTAATCTTATAAGTATATGTGTAGGCGAGCAACCCATAATTAGCCGGAACTCCTCTTGGTAGATTTCGTCCCAACTTCAATAATCCTACTAGTCTGTTGCCAAAACCATGGTCAGACACTAGACAATTAAGACCCTTCAGGTTGTTTAGAAATTAAGCTCCTTGGATGGGACTAATGCAATAAGCACGGTGGTTCCTTGTTATCCTCGAGTCTACTAGTTTCACATTGATATCCCCATGTCACTCAGGAGTCGCCAGTCTGCTAGCGAACAATATCCTATCTATGTAGAACAAAGCATCATGTTGTCTAGGCCCTTAATTGGACAACAAGCATTAGGCATCCCACAGATAGTCAAGCACACATAATATAGTAATTAAAATCAATCAAAAATAATGGAAAATATATGTAGGCACATCACATCTCACCAATCCCACACATCTCCCACGCCCAAGGAACTTACTCACACATGAGAGAAGAAAGCATCATCAATATAATTAAATAAAGGGAGTTCTTCTCGATGTTACCGTGGAGATCCATAATAGGAATAGAAAAGTAATCCAACACAATTTAAGATAGGAAAAAACAATCTCAAACCCTAATCTTGCAAGGTGAAGATCTCTCTCTCTCAAGTACAAGTAATGGCTATGAAGGTGTGATGGCTAGAAAGTCGATGATCGTGGAGCGAGATGAAGAACATCTTCCCCTTCTTCTCTGGATCTCTTCTTTCTCCTTTCTGGATGGGATGGCGGCTGATGTATTATGATTTCGCGTCTGGCCTCTTCACGGAAGTTGTCCCTTTTGACAGGACGGAGGTAGCGGCAGCTATATGGCAGGAACTATACGGCCAGAAAAATGTTCCCGCCGTATAGTTTCTCGTTAAAGCGTCTGTTTGCCTCCCCTGATTGCTTCGAAAGAGGGACTTGCTTGTTTTCTCCTGAATATTGTGTTTCCCTTGTTAAAACCTTCTATTGATGTTTAGAACCTGAAACACACATTAAAAGCCAAGTTTTCTTCGCTACTAAAGTATTAGCGTTAGGTAAAGCTAGAAAACAATCAAATCTAGAAGAAAACCATCAAAAATGTGTCGAATCTCACAACTATCACCTGCTTTGGAAATATGCTCTTCAATCCATCGATCATATCAAGTGCGTCAATTTCATGGAAGTGCACCCTTAAGCTAGATTCCATGGCCTGGATACTGGTGTACTTGGCGGTCATGAAGGTGTCACGACGGGAACGAAGAGTCGCATCTTCTGCATCATCAGAGTCTTTGGGGAAATCTTCCAGGGGTTCACGAAGGACATATAAGTGATGGTTTTCTATGAGGGTCTTCCTGAGGCATTGGTACCAAACGATGAAATTCGACCCATCTAGCTTAAGTTTCTTGGCATTCATAAATGGACCAAAGGTGTCCTGAACTGTGGGAATGGCCATAATCTATTAACAAATGAGCTCCCACTTAAATTATCATCCCTAAGACAGTTTAGTGATTACACGATCCCTTTACACCGTATCATCCCCAATCGTGTCGGCCTTTGATACAACTGCTAGGGTGGACTATATCCTCCAGTCACATCATCCATGTGACTCGAGCTTGGTCTTTAGATCTATTGTGTTCTGAGGTTATGTCTATACATGCTAGGCTCGCCAACCCAGCCATAGTGTATTCGTCATGCATACATGGCTTGCACCCACTGTATGTGAACGCAGTGATGTCTAGCACCCGATTGTCACAACCTACTTCATAACTACGAACTTTCTTGGTGGTGCACACTAATGGGAGAACACTATGTTGGTATTATTTAGGTATCATCTTATTATAATGCTACTGTTGTGTATCTAATACTAGCAAACAAACAAGATGTAGACAAAAATTAACATCACATGCAATTCATGTGTGATATGACATAGTTGTCTTCGCGTGCCATGATCTCCATCAGGTGCTCCGGCATGATCTCCATCAGGCCACCAGTTTATCACCAAGTCCACGATGCCGCCGATCTTGTCATTTATCTTCGTGATAACTACTACTATACAACTTAGTAATAGGAAAAGTAAACTACCTTACCTCGTTCATGACTATTAACAATATCATATCACAAGCCTCCCTGCAACATAAAATTAGACTCCTCTACTTTGTTTATTGCAGTTTTTATGTGGTTGTTAGGCTTTCGCAATAGAATGTTTCTACCTACAAAATTCCAACCACAACATGGATCCAATAGTTGTCTATACTACACCCTTTCAGGGCCCTCTATTGTAGATGCTATATCAACTACTATGAGAGAGACAGACACCCGCTGGCCACTCATACGGTACAAGCCATGTGTCGAGCATGGAACCAATCTTGCGTAAGATTATGCGTAAGGTGGGTCTGGGCCGCTTCATCACACAGTGCCATGATATAAACAAATACACATGAGAGGGTAACAACTAGAGTATCAATGCCCATAACATGTTTCTATCCGTACTAGCATACTACACATAGATCGGCTCTAATACCACTGAAGGGGTTCTGTGGCAGAAAACAAAAAAATTACTACTAGGAACACACCTAGCCAGGATCTACCTAGGAACAGTAACGGAAGGAGACATTGGTAGTATACCCTTGTAGACCATAAGCGTATAACGGTCATGCAAGAGCATGGAGGATGTAGTCGTACTCGTCGGACCTCAAGATCACGAAGCTGCTCGCACGTCAACCCTTGGCCAGGTCCTCCTACGCGGTCCAGTGCCACTAACGATAGCACCCCCGAGGTATTCACACATGTACTATACAAAACGATGACTCCCGGTCTCTGATCCATGCAGAGATTGCGGAAATAGATATCCTGGCCGGAACCACTGCAGCACAACGACATGCCACAACATTCTTGTCCTTCCATGTATAGTCCTTCAAGGGACCGTGCCATCGCAAAGGCAACGAGAGAGAGACAGAGATTATAATCTAAGGAAAATTGCCTTAGAGAATTACTAGATGATTATTCCCACCCATGGGCACCCCTTTATATCGGCAAAAATGGTGTACTCTTCCCAAGAGCTCTCCCATGTGGGACTAAACAAATACGCAAAGCAAATAGGGGAAGGAGGTAGCCGGCTAGGCCAGCTGGAGTCAAGTGGGCCACACAATGGTTAGCCTAGCGACCTGAAGAGACGAGGCGGTGGCCAGGTGGGATGCCACCCGCTCGATCCCAGCTCGGTGCCACAGATAGCAGCAGCAGCGGCCGAGTGGGCCGCCTTGTGGCCCGACAGTGCCCCACGCCTACCCGCACCCATGTGGGCCATGGCCGAGGCCCGCTGGCGCTCACTTCCAGCCGCCCGCCAGCTAGTAGCTCCTGCAAGTACTGTTCTACTTGTTCCCGTGAAATTCCATTCCCATCACATAGAGAACAAATTACGATCTCGATACATAGGCCTCAACATGCCCCTCTGGAATACCCAACTTACATCTTTATAGTCACCCAGTTATGGTCATGATGGTTGATGAAGTCAAAGCAACTCCGGGTGATAGTGATTAAATATGATCTCACAGTCTAAGGATTAGGACACTTCATTTTGACAATTGCAACTGTGAACTTTGTGATATGATCGTGTTGCAACAATCATCTATACGTAATGTCCATCACATCATATATGACTTCATTGTGAGTTGGCATAAATGCAACATGATCAGGAAATCTGGATCATCAGCTGCCCAATGAACTAGTTGAATAGAGGCTACTAGGGACCTTTGGTTTGTTTATATACCACACCTATATTAGTGTTTCTGCTTGATAAATTTATATCATGATATAAAAGTATTATGAATTAATGGGATATGATAAGAAACCCTTTTACTATTTGCCTCTAGGGCATATATCCTTCAGTTAAGATGACATGTGTTGTTAGTACACAAAGCAGAAATTTCTTCATCCATAGCTCCTCACCAACTATCATGTCCAAGTCCTTCCTCCAAATATTCAGGTTCACTTGTGCTGCTGAAATTACACCAACAAATACGACCATCAGTAATTTGTCTAGGACGAAAATACCACTTTGATACCCTGTGTGTGCATGCGACAAATCCTACATAGAATGGGAAGATGGCTGAACCGACATAGAAGATCCATTGTTGGATCCCTCAGATCAGAGGCAACAGGCGAGGTAATGCACGACGGAGACACCGACGTGGTTGAGCCCGTGGTTTGGTGCGGCAGAGGAGAAGATGTGGTGCTCGTCGCACCACATGGCATGTGCAAAGAGGATCCCCGAGAAGACGACGCCGGAGAGGCGGGATCAGGAGCATGGACCACCCCTAGCGACATAGATCCTGTTGCTAATGCTCCTAGCAACACAGACCCTGGTCCTGATTTGCGGGACGCCCCAGAATCTTCATCAGGGTTGGCGCCTACATGATTTGCAACAGAATTCTCCTGCACAATATCATCAAGAGAAAAATTAGCAGACATAGACATATGAACATGACGCAAATCACCCTCCTGATTAGAGATATATGGATTTAGCACGTAGTTCAGCACAGAGTTGAGCTCCGGCATTAGGATGAAGTTGATAAAAATGAAAAACGAACTCATCGAACGTGACATCCCGTGATATATAGATCCTACCAGTAGGAACATGTAAGCATTTTTAGCCTTTGTGAAGACCACTATAGCCTAAGAAAACACACTGTTTGGAACGAAACTGAAGCTTTCATTGATTATAAGGGCGAAGATTTGGCCAAACCGCACACCCAAATATGCGAAGAAAAGAATAATTTGGTGGAGCTTTGAAATTTTTCTCTGTCGATGATAAATCTTGGATGGATTTACTAGGGAGGAGATTAATAAGGTAAACTGTAGTGAGGAAAGCTTCATCCCAAAATTTGAGAGCATAGAAGCATGAGGTAATAAACAGAGGCCAACTTCAACAATATGTCTATGCTTGCATTCTGCAAACCGTTCTGTTGATGAGCATAAGGATATGGCACATGATGAGATATACCAACTCGTGAAAATAAGGGGCTTAATTTCTGGTATTCACCGCCCCAATCGGATTGGACAAAGAGATTTTTTCTATCAAATAGACGCTCAACGTATTGTTGAAAATCATGAAATTTCTGAAACACATCAGATTTATTTTTTAGCAAATCGATCCTAGTAAACTTTCTAAAATTATCAATAAAACTCACATAATATTTGTACTGACCAACAGAGATGGGGTAGGCCCCCAAACATCTAATAAAATAAGCACTAAAGGAGCATTAGACACACTTATAGATCTAGGATAAGGAAACTGATGACTTTTTCCCTTTTGACAAGCATCACACAATGACTCATCATGCTTACTAGAACACAGAAGTTTATTTTTCCTAAGGACTTGATCAACAACTGAAAATTATGGATGCCCAAGACGACCATGCCACCATGTGAAGGAAGGTTTGCTCGCACTAAGGACTTGTTTGGATGATGTAGTGGCTGCATCGTGCAAGGGGTATATACCATTTCTACTCCCAGTACCTTCCTTTTGATATGAAACTTCGTAATATATAACCCCCCTGATCCCCTAAGGTTCGTATATCGTGTTTTCGTCGTGTTTTTGTTTCAATCTGTTTCTGCCAGGACATACTCTTTGAAAGCTTAGAAACACAATTGTGTCCGCCAAAGATAAAGGGAAGGAGCCTATGGAGGAAGATCTCCAAGACCCCGGGAAGGAGAAGGAGATCAAGAGTGAAGGTGAAGAGGAGCAAGGCCAACATCTGCACACCGACACTACCATTGCAAGCGTTGGAGTGGTGACGAAACCTGCCAGGCTTAGAAGGACTGCACGGATGCAGACTGGGGGAAAAGCTCCTCGTCATAGTTTGGCTCCACGATCACTTCCTCCACACACCAAGAATCCCTTCCATACCTTTATCCATAACCATGCAGGAAAAGAAGACTCCAAGAGGGAAGAGTTGAAAAAGAATCACAAGAGCTGGGATCCACAAACTGAAATGATTATGAGCCGTATTGAGCACAACTCGGAGTTGATTCGTACTCTCACCTTCGCGATTGAAGACTTGGGGAAACTAATCAAAGAGCTCATCGAGAGGATACCACCACCACCGAAGGAGTAACTCGTCATCAGGTTTGGCATCCCCTTGGTTTGTTCCAAGCTTGGGGGAGTGCCGTGGTATCACATCACTATCTTCTATCTTTTTACCTTTTTAGTAGAGTCATATCATGAATAGAGGAGTTATTATGTAGTATGGTTTGCATTATGGAAGTGTCCCCTCTCTCGTTAGATATGTATCCCTTGGTGTGAGTTGCCGTTATGGATTATTAATGAGAAGTTCTATCATTCACTCTTTTGCATAGCTTATATTAGTTTTCAATTCGTGGATATATGATTGATCTTGTTGTTAGTATTGGTATCACTTTGGGATCATTGAGTTAATTTAGTTGGTTTTGGCAAACCTGGCTCGGTCAGTAGCACACTATTTTTGAGAGTTGAATGAAAAAGATAGAAGTACTCTAAAGAAAAATAATTTCATCATCTTTCTTTCTTGATTTGCTCATAAGTTTAGTATTCTCTAGTTAAGATCTTTTGTGCTTCCAAGGAAGATTGCATGTTTGTCTTTATCACTTGTATGTTTGTTTGTTTCCTTCAACTCTTATACTTGCTACCCAGCCTTGCTAGCCAAAAACCTGTACTGAGAGGGAATTCTTCTCGTGCATCCACCTCCTTTAAACCAAAACCTTTGCCATTTGTGTCCACCATACCTACCTAGTAGCATTATTGCTATTGCAAGTAAATTCTTGTTTTATCTACCTCCCAAATTAAACTTGTTATGTGAAAATTAGTGATCAAAGCTCTCACGAACTTGATGGCACACCTTACCTTCTTGCATTTAATAAACTTGAACCATTGGGTCCTTCTTTGTTGCATATATGCTTGCGCTTTATGAGTTGAAGTTAGCAGAACCATGTATCATGGGGACCACTTTCAACACTTCATTGGTACTTTGTACCTAGTTAATATCATGTTCTTTTGCTTATGGATCCTAGCGGTGTGAAATAAAAGTGGAGCTTGTAAGATCATGGAGTTTATATGTGTGTTGGAGAAACGCCTGGGCCGCTAGCCGAAGCCATGCCTAATCATGGTGGAAACTTGCGGCATAACTATAGTGAGCATTCTATGAAGCATCCTCAATAAAAACCTATGCAAATAGCAAATAAAAAGATCGCTGAGATGCTCACTGTCTGCTTGCCTTGTCATTTTGATTATGGGATAGCTCCTGTGTCATGTGCAAGGGGTACCCCGTTGGCGGTTCTTTATGATACACATGTATTTACAATGACAAGAGCTTGCTCGTGACTGAAGTTGAGTAGCATGAGGTTCGGTACTCATAAGTAAGGGGCATGGGACTCCAATTCATAACTTGTCAAGCATATCCTCTTAGTTGTGTCACTTTAACCTTAACCACCAAAAGATGCCTATGATAGGCAATGAGAGCTGAAAGCTAATAAGTATCATAATTTTTGGGAGATCTTTATGAGACTTGCAATCCATGCTTCCCTCTGTGAAGGGTCTTTCTTTTACTTTATTGTTGAGTCAGTAAACCTATTCCCTTCTATCTCAACAAGTATTTTGAGTTGTTGTGTTTCATTCATTCATATGATGATTTATTCAATCATGTCTGTTATGTTCCTTTGCACATTGCTCTTATCTTGAGGTTTACTACTTTGAAAGCTTTCTTTGAAAACCAGTTATTTGTGAACTCCAGCAATTTATCAACTATTCTTCGACCAAGAGCTAAGTTTGCCATTACCAATTATGATTCACTTTATGTATCTTTATTGTGTTTCCTTTACTCATTGCAAGTTGAGTTATATAATAGTGAGTGGTCTTCTATTATGATCTATGTATTTGATGAATGTGATGCTTCTTGTCCGTATTCTTTTATCGACTCTTCACTCCATAAACCTAAGGTCATGTTTATTGAGCTCAGTTTCGCTTGGGGACAAGCGAAGTCTAAGCTTGGGGGAGTTCATACGTCCATTTTGCATCACTATTCTATGTCCTAATTCACTATTATTCATTGATATATTTCGTATTGAGAGGTGATACTTATCTTATTTCATCTGTTTTTGCATGGTTGATGACTTTTGGAGCATGGACCGCTTCAGTCAGGATTCTGATGGAAAAGGTGCCGTTTGGAGGCAAAATTCGCGAAGATCAGAAAACCCGAGAAAATATACGGAAAATCCTATTTTTCCATAAGACTAAGGATGCCATAAGACGGAGTGGAGATGGGCCACAGGGGGGAGATTATCACTTTGTGGCCTGAAAGTTGGCGTGTACAGGCAACGTGGTACCCAAGTTCCCTGAAATCCGCCGAGATGACTACAGTTGGTGTGCCAAATACTCAGAGGGTCTTTTTCGGCATGAATTCAACTTTACGTTTCAATACAAAAAATTAGGCTAACGGGCATCAAGTTGGGGCCCCCCTGTCAGTTCTTCGTTATGTCGCTCCCGTCTCTTAGGCGGGTTGGCTGTCACGTAGGCTTACAGCGTTGGCACAGTGGATATGACAACGCCCCCTACCCAGTGTATTGACGTGACAAAACAGGGCCCATGTATCAGCGTTATAATTATTTTTTGTTTACTCAGAAGGTGGAATGGCCACCACCACGCCTCTCTCCTTGGACTTCCGTCCCAATCGTTAACCCCTACCATAAAAGCGCATTGACGGTGCCACCATTCTCCTGCCTGACAGAAACCACTCTTCTTCTTCCTGTCATCTACTATCTTCTTCCCGTATTCTCATTGCCGCCATGGAAGATCTACGCACTCTAGAGACAAGCTTCACTACCCATGACAACAAGAAGATAGACGTTGTCTACACCAACGAGGAGGAGACAGTGGTGCGTGTCCTGAGGATGTACGAGGGTTGGCTTGGGATAGACGAGGACAAGTTTGTGGGATTGGACCTCGAGTACACCCCGGAGCGCCCATATGAAGTGAATGAAGTCGCCGTTGTTCAACTTTCCATGCGGAAACACGTCCTCGTCTACCACCTCTCCCGGTTTGTAGATCTGCTCTCTGTAGCTAACCCCTTTTAGGGTTTTCTCCTCTTGTTCTTTATCCACTTTCTCATCTTGCAACTACTGGATTTTACTTAGGACCAAATAAATTAGGGTTTGCCTATGTCTCAATCGACTGAGATTTTCTTTAGTCTCAATCACCTAAGAAAAGTGCAACCGTAGTTAAAAGAAATGTGCAACTCGTTCAGTCGACTGAGAAATAGCAAAACAGAATAAATTATGACAATACAATGTTGAGAGTCTTGATCTTGCATTTACTAAACTTTTCAAAATTATATTGAGATGATGATCTTGCATTGACAAAATATTTGTAGTTACAAATTTTGGTGATGAAAAACTACATACTTTCAGGACTGACAAGAAATGTCCGGTGCTGTGCCAGTTCCTTGAAAAAAAGGAATTGTTTTCTGCACTATCGACACAATAACTGATTTTTCGAAATTGTATCAAGAGGAAATTATAATTCCTGCGCACAACTAGATCGATATTTAGCGTCTTGTCAAGATCCTAGGGGGCAGGAAGAAGGATGGAATGGCATCACTCGCAACTAGAATCCTCGATGAGTCATACGTCACAATGAAGGAAGATTTCTCTACGGATAGGCACGATTTCTGGGACGAGTGGCCGTTGTCTGATATAAACCTGAAGTATGCAGCCATAGATGCTTACGTGACCTACCAACTATACAAGAAGATCCATTTTTTTCAACGTTACCTCGTGTTTTGCCCTATTTGCAAGAGGGAAGATGATCTTAGGGGAGCCCTTTGTAGAAAATGCCGAATAGCTGATTTTGAAGTTGAATATGCAAAGAAATTGGCTGCATCTGAAGCAGCTGACCGAGAGGCTGCATAAGCAGCTGAAAGAGCGCTTGCAGGTGAAGAAGCAGCTGACAGAGAGGCTACAGCTGAAGCGGCAAACAGAGAGGCAACATCTTCTAGCGGCAACAATCAGGCCTATGATGCACCGCTAATTGTGCCACAGGACGCTGAAGATAAGAAAGCCAAGTCAGATGCCATTTGGGACAAAGCAGTTCATCGGATGTGGAGTACCTGTAATGATGGAAATCGCGTCAAGTGGTCTGATGAGGAGTGAATTAAATTTTACTTGTCAGTGTTATGTTTCTATTTTGTGGAACTCAGTTAGCTTGCCAAGATATCTAGCGCATCAAGTGATACTAGTAAAATAAATTTAACCCTTGTTGTGTTATGTTTATGTATGTGTCTTGTAGCTTGTCAAGATGGTAGCTTCTTAACTGGCAGTTTGAAACAGTGCCCTTTTCCTCTCTCGCTAAACATATATGTTTCATTTTGCCCAAATTGGTAGCAAATCTAGAGAAGATTCTCACTTCGATATTTCGTTCCCTTTTGGACCTCTTTTTGCCTCCGATCAGGTAGAAAATCTAGAGAAACAAATCACACCAGGCAGAATACATTCATTCAAAAAACAAAACAAATGTAGATATAGCTGTGCGCAGCTAAATAGGATATAGCGATAGAAAGTAGGTTGCTTAACGAGGTTCGATGCATTCAACCAGAAATAGGATATAGCTAGAAAGAAGCTGCTTAGCAGCAGGGGCAGCCGCCGCAGCTGCAGGCACATCCTGCAAGCGCCCGCGCCTCTGCCATCTCCCTCTGGTGCTTTCGCCACTTCTTGCTGCCCAGTTTCTTGGACTTGGGGGGCCTTGGGCCTGATTGGAGGCATGCGACCCTCTTTGATGGCCACCCGCTGGAGGTTTCAGAGGTGAATGCAGAGAGCACGGTGTTCAGTGATGTAGGCGTTGATGTTCGCGGGCTCGGGCTTGCCGCTTTTGTGGATGCCGGAGCCCGTGGACTCTGCATGCTTCAGTAAGGTGTTCAAGACGGTGCCGACGGCGACACGACTCGTCAAGCAGTAGACGCCCCCCTTGCGGAAGGGGCAGCTGTAGTAGGGGCCCGTGAGGGAGCCGTCGTACGTGCAGGCCCGCAGCCTCCTCAGCACCTGACGATCCTTGGTGTGAATGGACTCATCATCGCTGCAGACGTCGTTGCCGGAAACCTATTGGAAGAAAGGGAAAATGGGGGAGTAGATGGTGTAAGAAGATCGAGCAATCGAAATGCGAACAAGCGAATCCTAATAAACCAAGATCTAGCATCCAACGATGGGAACAGTGTTGGATAATTAGGCACAATTTCCATGATTAATTCCAGAATATTAAACATGACAATACCACCTCAATTTTAAATAGATTAGCCCATTATTTCTAACAAACGGTAGAAGAACCAGGGGAGGAGAGAAAACCCTAGTTACCTCCGACCATAGGTCGTCGATGCCGGTGTCGTAGGGGTTTAGCGGAGCGATGTACTTATCTGGATCGTAGGTGCCCAAGAAGTGCGTGATCTGCTTGTGACCGGCGGGGGCCGCCTCGCCGGCGGGGGGATCCTCTTCAGCGGCTCCGTCGGTAGCTAGGACGGGGGCCTGGATGGGAACGGCGGCTGCCATCGATGCCTCCACTAGGGCCTGGACAGGGACAGCGGTTGCTTTCAACGCGTCGAGGGGGACCGGCGAGGAGACGGGGGCCTCCTCGCCGGCAGCCACGAAGGCGACGATGGCCACCTTATCCTCCTCGGCCATCGCCGGCACGGTCGGGGTATTCTCGGGAGTTTGCGGATGCTGGTGGGACAGTGGAGAGGGTTGCGTGGGGACAGTGAGCGAGAGTGGGAGTGGGTGTGTTAAGAGGGGCTCTATAGTTAAGGTGGATAGAAGCAAGGCACGTTTCGTTGCACCACCGTGCAACGCGTCGTGCAGTCGACTACACCGTGCACCGCGACACGCGCACGGTACGTCACGTTTTTTCCCGGGCCATGCATGGCAGTTCTGTATTGAGCCGCATGCAAAGGGTGCACACACAATTTCTATGTACGAAGTTTGACATGGCCCTAAAATTGGCGATTGAGAGCCGTTGCGTAAAAAATGGGATATGTCTTATTAAAATCAAGTGGCAATAAATTGCAGCTGTCCATCGACGACTGTGCACTCGATGACGCATGCGTTGTGGCATAGTAGTAGCAGTAGTAGGCTTTTCAGACTTGATTAAACATGACATGACCGCTCGACGACTTTATCCATGGACGGCATCGTGTTCCTTCTTGTAGAAGTCTCACTGAGGGAGACATCAGTGCTGTCTCGCGCTGTACTGTGAAGGGCATGACGTGTGCAACAATCATCGTTGGATTGCACAGAATCAACGGTTGGTGCGCACGATCCGCGTGACAACTGTGATAACCAATCAGGGAGTAGCAGACAGGGTGAGCACAGATTTGTGCTTCTACGAAAGATAGAGAGGTGGGGGCAAAACTGAGTAGTACCACATAAAACCAAGGGCGATACTGAGTAGTATAAAAATGGAAAGTGAGTGTCTTGCACAATGAAATACATCTTGGCATACATCAAGTTATGCCAATATAGATCCACAAGAGTTCATTGGATGTGTGTTCTTCTCATAAACCACGTAAGGATCCACTAGAGTCATTGGATGTGTGTTCTTCTCACAAACCACATATCACCAGTGTCATTGCATGTGTGTTCTTCCCAAAGACCACACATGGATCCACCGGTACCATTGCATGTGTGTTCTTCTCACAAACCACACATGGATCCACCAGTGTCATCGCATGTCTACTCTTTTCATGAACCACGGCTAGAGTCATTGCATGTGTGTTCTTCTCACAGACCACATATCACCTGTATTATTGCATGTGTGTTCTTCCCACAGACCACACATGGATCCACTCAGTGTCATTGCATGTGTGTTCTTCCCACAGACCACATATGGATCCACCAGAGTCATTGCATGTGTGTTCTTCCCATGAACCACACATGGATCCACCAGTGTCATTGCATGTCTGCTCTTTTCATGAACCACAGCTAGAGTCATTGCAGTTGTGTTCTTCTCACAAACCACATATCACCGGTGTCATTGCATGTGTGTTCTTCCCATGAACCACACATGGATCCATTAGTGTCATTGCATGTGTGTTCTTCCCACAGACCACACATGGATCCACCAGTGTTATTGCATGTGTGTTCTTCCCATGAACCGCACATGGATCCACTAGTGTCATTGCATGTGCGTTCTTCCCACAGACCACACATGGATCCACCAGTGTCGTTGCATGTGTGTTCTTCCCATGAATCGCACATGGATCCACCAGTGTCAATGTATGTCTGCTCTTCCCATGAACCACAGCTAGAGTCATCGCATGCGTGCTCTTTTCACAAACCACAGCCAGAGTCATTGCATGTGTGTTCTTCTTACAAACCATATCATGAACCACACCTAGTGTCATTGCATGTGTATTCTTCTCACAAACCACACATGGATCCACCAGTGTCATTGCATGTCTGCTCTTCTCATTAACCACATCTAGAGTCATTGCATGTCTGTTCTTTTCACAAACCACATACCACCAGAGTCATTGCATGTGTGTTCTTCCCATGAACCACACATAGATCCACCAGTGTCATTGCATGTGTGTTCTTCTCACAAACCACACATGGATCCACCCAGTGTCATCACATGTGTGTTCTTCCCATGAACCACACATGGATCCACCAGTGTCATTGCATGTCTGCTCTTTTCATGAACCACAGCTAGAGTCATTGGATGTGTGTTCTTCTCACAGACCACATATCACCAGTGTCATTGCATGAGTGTTCTTCCCAAAGACCACACATGGATCCACCAGTGTCATTGCATGTGTGTTCTTCTCACAAACCATATCATGAACCACACCCAGTGTCATTGCATGTGTGTTCTTCTCACAGACCACACATGGATCCACCAGTGTCATTGCATGTGTGTTCTTCTCACAGACCATATCATGAACCACACCAAGTGTCATTGCATGTGTGTTCTTCCCATGAACCACACATGGATCCACCGGTGTCATTGCATGTGTGTTCTTCCCACAGACCACACATGGATCCACCAGTGTCATTGCATGTGTGTTCTTCCCATGAACCACACATGGATCCACCAGTGACATTGCATGTCTGCTCTTTTCATGAACCACAGCTAGAGTCATTGGATTTGTGTTCTTCTCACAGACCACGTATCACCAGTGTCATTGCATGTGTGTTCTCTCCAAACACCACACATGGATCCACCAGTGTCATTGCATGTGTGTTCTTCTCACAAACCATATCATGAACCACACCCAGTGTCATTGCATGTGTGTTCTTCTCACACACCACACATGGATCCACCAGTGTCATTGCATGTGTGTTCTTCTCACAGACCATATCATGAACCACACCCAGTGTCATTGCATGTGTGTTCTTCCCACGAACCACACATGGATCCACCGGTGTCATTGCATGTCTTCTCTTTTCATTAACCACAACTAGAGTCATTGCATGTGTGTTCTTCTCACAAACCACATATCACCGGAGTCATTGCATGTGTGTTATTCCCAAACACCACACATGGATCCACCAGTGTCATTGCATGTGTGTTCTTCCCACAGACCACACATGGATCCACCAGTGTCGTTGCATGTGTGTTCTTCCCATCAACCACACATGGATCCACCAGTGTCATTGTATGTTTGCTCTTCCCATGAACCACAGCTAGAGTCATCGCATGCGTGCTCTTTTCACAAACCACAGCTAGAGTCATTGCATGTGTGTTCTTCTTACAAACCATATCATGAACCACACCTAGTGTCATTGCATGTGTGTTCTTCTCACCAACCACACATGGATCCACCGGTGTCATTGCATGTCTTCTCTTCTCATTAACCACAGCTAGAGTCATTGCATGTCTGATCTTTTGACAAACCACATATCACCAGAGTCATTGCATGTGTGTTCTTCCCATGAACCACACATGGATCCACCAGTGTCATTGCATGTGTGTTCTTCTCACAAACCACACATGGATCCACCCAGTGTCATCGCATGTTTATCTTCCCATGAACCACACATGGATCCACTAGTGTCATTGCATGTCTGCTCTTTTCATGAACCACAGCTAGAGTCATTGGATGTGTGTTCTTCTCATAGACCACATATCACCAGTGTCATTGCATGTGTGTTCTTCCCAAATACCACACATGGATCCACCAGTGTCATTGCATGTCTGTTCTTCTCACAAACCATATCATGAACCACACCCAGTGTCATTGCATGTGTGTTCTTCTCACAGACCACACATGGATCCACTAGTGTCATTGCATGTGTGTTCTTTTCACAAACCATATCATGAACCACACCAAGTGTCATTGCATGTGTGTTCTTCCCATGAACCAAACATGGATCCACCAGTGTCATTGCATGTGTGTTCTTCCCAAAGACCACACATGGATCCACCAGTTTCATTGCATGTGTGTTCTTCCCATGAACCACACATGGATCCACCAGTCTCATTGCATGTGTGTTCTTCTTACAAACCATATCATGAACCACAACCAGTGTCATTGCATGTTTGTTCTTCTCATTAACCCCACATGGCTGCACCGGTGTCATTGCATGTCTGCTCTTTTCATTAACCACAGCTAGAGTCATTGATGTGTGTTCTTTTCACAAACCACATATCATTAGAGTCATTGCATGTGTGTTCTTCTCACAGACCACATATCACCTGTGTCATTGCATGTGTGTTCTTCCCATGAACCACACATGGATCCACCAGTGTCATTGCATGTGTGTTATTTTCACAAACCACATATCACCAGAGTCATTGCATGTGTGTTTTTCTCACATACCACATATCACCAGTGTCATTGCATGTGTGTTCTTCCCATGAACCACACATGGATCCACCAGTGTCATTGCATGTGTGTTCTTCCCGTAGACCACACATGGATCCACTGGTGTCATTGCATGTGTGTTCTTCCCATGAACCACACATGGATCCGCCGGTGCCATTGTATGTCTGCTCTTCCAATGAACCATAGCTAGAGTCATCGCATGCGTGCTCTTTTCATGAACTACAGCTAGAGTCATTGGATGTGTGTTCTTCTTACAAACCATATCATGAACCACACCTAGTGTCATTGCATGTGTGTTCTTCTCACAAACCACACATGGATCCACCGGTGTCATTACATGTCTGCTCTTCTCATTAACCACAGCTAGAGTCATTGCATGTCTGTTCTTTTCACAAACCACATATCACCAGAGTCATTGCATGTGTGTTCTTCCCATGAACCACATAGGGATCCACCAGTGTCATTGCATGTGTGTTCTTCTCACAAAACACACATGGATCCACCAGTGTCATCGCATGTGTGTTCTTCCCATGAACCACACATGGATCCACCAGATCATTGCATGTCTGCTCTTTTCATGAACCACAGCTAGAGTCATTGGATGTGTGTTCTTCTCACAGACCACATATCACCAGTGTCATTGCATGTGTGTTCTTCCCAAAGACCACACATGGATCCACCAGTGTCATTGCATGTGTGTTCTTCTCACAAACCATATCATGAACCACACCCAGTGTCATTGCATGTGTGTTCTTCTCACAGACCACACATGGATCCACCAGTGTCATTGCATGTGTGTTCTTCTCACAAACCATATCATGAACCACACCTAGTGTCATTGCATGTGTGTTCTTCCCATGAACCACATATGGATCCACCAATGTCATTGCATGTGTGTTCTTCCCACAGACCACACATGGATCCACAAGTGTCATTGCATGTGTTTTTTTCCCATGAACCACACATGGATGCACCATTGTCATTGCACTTCTGCTCTTTTCATGAACCACATCTAGAGTCATTGGATGTGTCTTCTTCTCACAGACCACATATCACCAATGGCATTGCATATGTGTTCTTCCCAAAGACCACACATGGATCCACCAGTGTCATTGCATGTGTGTTCTTCTCACAAACCATATCATGAACCACACCCAGTGTCATTGCATGTGTGTTCTTCTCACAGACCACACATGGATCCACCAATGTCATTGCATGTGTGTTCTTCTCACAAACCATATCATGAACCACACTAGTGTCATTGCATGTGTGTTCTTTTCGTTAACCCCACATGGATCCACCGGTGTCATTGCATGTCTGCTCTTTTCATTAACCACAGCTAGAGTCATTGCATGTGTGTTCTTTTCACAAACCACATATCACCGGAGTCATGGCATGTGTGTTCTTCTCACAGACCACATCTCACATGTGTCATTGCATATGTGTTCTTCCCATGAAGCACACATGGATCCACCAGTGTCATTGCATTTGTGTTCTTTTCACAAACCACATATCACCAGAGTCATTGCATGTGTGTTCTTCTCACAGACCACATATCACCTGTGTCATTGCATGTGTGTTCTTCCCATGAACCACACATGGATCCATCAGTGTCATTGGATGTGTGTTCTTCCAATAGACCACACATGGATCCACCGGTGTCATTGCATGTGTGTTATTCCCATGAACCACACATGGATCCACAAGTGTCATTGTATGTCTGCTCTTCCCATGAACCACAGCTAGAGTATCGCATGCGTGCTCTTTTGATGAACCATAGCTAGAGTCATTGGATGTGTGTTCTTCTTAAAAACCATATCATGAACCACACCCAGTGTCATTGCATGTGTGTTCTTCTCACAAACCACACATGGATCCACCGGTGTCATTGCATGTCTGCTCTTCTCATTAACCACAGCTAGAGTCATTGCATGTCATCTCTTTTCAGAAACCACATATCACCAGAGTCATTGCATGTGTGTTCTTCCCATGAACCACACATGGATCCACGAGTGTCATTGCATGTCTTTTGTTTTCATGAACCACAGCTAGAGTCATTGGATGTGTGTTCTTCTCACATACCACATATCACCAGTGTCATTGCATATGTGTTCTTCCCAAAGACCACACATGGATCCACCAGTGTCATTGCAAGTGTGTTCTTCTCACAAACCATATCATGAACCACACCCAGTGTCATTGCATGTGTGTTCTTCTCACAGACCACACATGGATCCACCAGTGTCATTGCATGTGTGTTCTTCTCACAAACCATATCATGAACCACACCTAGTGTCATTGCACGTGTGTTCTTCCCTTGAACCACACATGGATCCACCAGTGTAATTGCATGTCTGCTCTTTTCATGAACCACAGCTAGAGTCATTGCATGTGCGTTCTTCTCACAAACCACATATCACCGGTGTGTATGCATGCGTGTTCTTCCCATGAACCACACATGGATCCACCAGTGTCATTGCATGTGTGTTCTTCCCACAGACCTCATATTGATCCACCGGTGTCATTGCATGTCTGCTCTTCTCATTAACCATAGCTAGAGCCATTGAATGTCTGTTCTTTTCACAAACCACATATCACCAGAGTCATTGCGTGTGTGTTCTTCCCATGAACCACAACCAGTGTCATTGCATGTGTGTTCTTCTCATTAACCCCACATGGATCCACCGATGTCATTGCATGTCTGCTCTTTTCATTAACCACAGCTAGAGTCATTGCATGTGTGTTGATGACCCACAAGTATATAGGGGGTGTATCGCAGTATTTTCGATAAGTAAGAGTGTCGAACCCAACGAGGAGCAGAAGGTCCTAGCTAGTTGTATGGATCAGGAATTCTCTGCAAATACTTAGCAAACGGATTTTTAGGGGTTTTCGATAAAGCAAGTAAAAAAAGTACAAGTAAATAAAAGGCAGTAGGAATAAATGCAGCAAGTGGCCCAATCCTTTATGCAGCAAAGGACAAGCCGGGTGTATTACTTAAGATGACTAAACATTCTCGAGGACACATGGGAAGACTGTCAAGTGCTTTCGCTTCATGTAGCTGATTAATCTTCTCTAGCTTGCTAAGTGTTGTGTGGGTGAACCTGTGCTAATGTACCGCCCCATCCAAGACTAATACATACTTGTGATTATACCCCTTGCAAGAATCCGTAAGTACAAGAAAGTAATTAAGGTAGAAACCTAACCATAGCTTTAAACTCTAAGACCCTTACGTTCCTTGTGCAATGGTTTCCTAACGGGGGTTCAGGTTTCTGTCACTCCAGCAACCCCTACGATTAGTAGCAAAATACACAATGCATTCCCCTAGGCCCATATAGGTGAACTGTCATGTAGTCGACGTTCACATGACACCACTAGAAGATGTACACCACAACTTAAATAACAATCTATTGAATCTTTCTCAACGAAACTCCACTACTAACAACAAGACTTCTCCCATGTCCTCAAGAACAAAACGAACTACTCACAAGACATCATATGGATCATGATCAGAGATGGAATAATGATGTATAACAATCTGAACATAAACAATAATTCAATGGTTCACTCAATAGCATCAACTACAAAGAGTAATCAACACCGGGAAAGTTTCCCCTATGAAATATGCAAGATTCAACACAATTGTTACAGCAATATGGAGATGGTGATGAGGGTGCTGATGGTGGTGATGATGGTGATGATGGTGATGATGATCCCGATGAAGTCCATCTTGATGATGGTGTTGATGGCGACGATCTCCCCTCTCCGGGAAGGAATTCCCCCGGCAGAAATCTGTCTGCCGGAGACATATTTCTCTCTCGGTATTTTCCGCCCCGCAGAGGCGGCGGAATCTTTCTATGGTCGCTCCCCGAGTCTTAGGGTTTTGGGAGGATGATATACACCAGAGGGGAGAGGCTGGAGTGGGCCAGGGCGGCCACACCACCTCCAGGCGCGGCCTAGGCCTGCCCGCGCAATGGGGTGGTGTGGGCCCCCAGTGGCCCACCTCCACTCCATCTTCTAGCATCCTTAGTCTTCTGGAAAAATAGGATTTTCCGTATATTTTTCCGGATTTTCTGATCTTCGCGAATTTTGCCTCCAAACAACACCGTTTCCATCAGAATCCTAACTACAGCGGTCCATGCTCCAAAAGTCATCACCCACGCAAAAATAGATGAAATAACATAAGTATCACCTCTCAATACGAAATATATCAGTGAATAATAGTGAATTAAGACATAGAATAGTGATGCAAAATGGACGTATCAACTCCCCCCAAGCTTAGACTTCACTTGTCCCCAAGCGAAACTGAGCTCAATAAACCTTTCCTCAAGTTTATGGACTGAAGAGTCGATAAAAGAATACGGACAAGAAGCATCACATTCATCAAATACATAGATCATAATAGAAGACAACTCACTATTATATAACTCAACTTGCAATGAGTAAAGGAAACACAATAAAGATACATAAAGTGAATCAGAATTGGTAATGGCAAAGTTAGCTATTGGTCGAAGAATAGTTGATAATTTCCTAGAGTTCACAAATAGCTGGCTTTTCAATGATAGCTTTCAAAGTAGTAAACATCAAGATAAGAGCAATGTGCAAAACAAGGAACATAAGAAACATGATTGCATAAATCATCATATGAATGAATGAAACACATCAACTCAAAATACTTGCTGAGATAGAAGGGAGTAGGTTTACTGACTCAACTACAAAGTAAAAGAAAGGCCCTTCGCAGAGGGAAGCAGGGATTGCAAGTCTCATAAAGAGCTCCAAAAAATTATGATACTTACTAGCTTTCAGCTCTCATTGCCCCTATCATAGGCATCTTTAGGTGATTAAGGTTAAAGTGATAAAAAATGAGGATAATTGACAAGTTGTAAGTTGAGAATCTCATGTCCCTTGAATACGAGGGCCGCTCCTCATGCTACTCAAGTTTATTCACCGGTAAGTTCTTGTCATTGTAAGCATATGTGTATCATTGAGAACCGCCAACGGGGTACCCCTTGCTCGATGATACGGAAGAATCCCCATATCAAAATGACAAGGCAAGCAGACAACAAGTATCTCAACAATCTTCTTATTTACCATGGGAATATGGTACTTTTTCTCTCTTTCCTCTTTTCATAATATCTCTTTTTTTTCTTTTTCTCTTTTTTCTCAATATCAGACTCTTTTTTATAAGAAGAATGCTTCATAGATACTCGTTATGGTTACACTGCAGGTTTCCACCATGTCAGCATGGATTAGACCAGCGGCCCAGGCGTTTCTCTAACACAGATGCATAACTCCATGTACTTACAAGCTCCCCTTTCATTTCACACCGACGACATCCATAGACAAAAGAACATGATATCAACTTGGTACAAGGTACCAGTGCAATGTTGAAAGCGTTCCCCATGACAGCATGGTTCTGCTAATTCACAACTTACAAAGTGCAAGCATATACGCAACATAGGCGAGCACAATGGTTCAAATTTATTAAGTGCAAGAAAAGTAAAGTGTGCCATCAAGTTCGTGAGAGCTTTAATCACTAATTTTCACATAACAAGTTTAATTTGGGAGGTAGATAAAACAAGAATGTACTTGGAATAGCAATAATGCTACTAGGTAGGTATGGTGGACACGAATGGCAAAGGTTTTGGTTTTAAGGAGGTGGATGCATGAGAAGAATTCCCTCTCAGTACAGGTTTTTGGCTAGCAAGGCTGGGTAGCAAGTACAAGAGTTGAAGGAAACAACCAAACATACAAATGATAAAAACAAACATGCAATCTTCCTTGGAAGCACAAAAGATCTTAACTAGAGAATACTGGACTTATGAGCAAATCAAGAAAGAAAGATGATGAAATTATTTTTCTTTAGAGTACTTCTATCTTTTTCTTTTCAACTCTCAAAAAGGCGTTGCTACTGACCGAGCCAGGTTTGCCAAAACCAACTAAATTAACTCAATGATCCTAGAGTGATACCAATACTAACAACAAGATCAATCATATAACCACGAATTGAAAACTAAAATAAGCTATGCAAAAGAGTGAATGATAGAACTACTCATTAATAAACCAAAACGGCAACTCACACCAAGGGATACATATCTAACGAGAGAGGGGACACTTCCATAATGCAAACCATACTACATAATAACTCCTCTATTCATGATATGACTCTACTAATAAGGTAAAAAGATAGAAGATAGTGATATGGTACCGCGGCACTCCCCCAAGCTTGGAACAAACCAAGGGGATGCCAAACCTGATGACGAATTACTCCTTCGGTGGTGGTGGTATCCTCTTGATGAGCTCTCTGATCAGTTTCCCCAATTCCTCAATCTCGAAAGTGAGAGTACGAATCAACTCCGAGTTGTGCTCAATACGGCTCATGATCATTTCAGTTTGTGGATCCCAGCTCTTGTGATTCCTTTTCCGCTCTTCCCTCTTGGAGTCTTCTTTTCCTGCATGGTTATGGATAAAGGTATGGAAGGGATTCTTGGTGTGTGGAGGAAGTGACCGTGGAGCCAAACTGTGACGGGGAGCTTCCCCCCAGTCTGCATCCGTGCAGTCCTTCTAACTCTGGCAGGTTTTGTCACCACTCCAATGCTTGCAATGGTAGTGCCGGTGTGGGGATGTTGGCCTTGCTCCTCTTCACCTTCACTCTTGATCTCCTTCTCCTTCCTGGGATCTTGGAGGTCTTCCTCCATAGGCTCCTTCCCTTTATCCTTGGCGGACACCATTGTGCTTCTAAGCTTTCAAAGAGTATGTTCTGGCAGAAATAGATCGAAACAAAAACACGAGAAAAACACGATATACGAACCTCGGAAGATCCGGAGGGTTATATATTACGAAGTTTCACAACAAAAGGAAGGTATTGGGAGAAAACGAGTCGGAGGCGGAGTCCGGGGTGGACTCACCACCTGGTGCCACGGCTAGGGGTGGGCCCGCGCCACAGGGTGGTGTGAGCCATCCTGGCTCTGTCTCCGTCCCTTTTTCACTTCGTATCTTCTCTTGTTGACTGAAAACTACAAAAATAGAGTTGGATTGTATTTTCACGGAACTTTCCTTACCAGAACTGTTACCTATTTGAAAACAGACTCTGCAGGTCTCTGAATTTGGTATCTAGTAGATTCTTTCGGATTCATCACTTGAATAACATCAATATCTTCATCTTCATGCACTTATTACTTGAGTCATAAAACTCTTCTCTTCCTTATTACACCATTATCTCCACTTCCTGGAAATTTCTTTCACACAAAACTTCACACAGTTCTCATTAGCAACATTAGTATAAGTGAAGTGATAAAACCTTTTGAGTCCAACTTCAACTGAAAACATCAAAACAAAAGATACTATAGCAACTCCTTCCGAAAACCCAAAAAGAATTCAAAAAGGAAATCGAATAAAGAAGCAAATGCAAGATTGGCAAAATCTGTCAAAACAGACCAGCAGGTAAAGATCAATTTTTAGAAACTCTTCTGTTGCTCAAATCAAAAAGTGCAAAACTAACGAAAGTAAAATAACAACCTGGGGCAGAATAATAAAAAATTACAGCTCAATCCGATATACAGAGATCTCTCACGAATTTTTACGGTGAAGCACAAAAATCTGTTTCGGGACATCAACTTCCCCAAATATTACTTCTCTCTCATTAGAGGTTGATCTTGACACAAAAACCAAAAAAACCAGATAAGGAGCGGTTATTAACAAAGTAATAACTTCCAAGACTCAAGGAAACAAAAACAAACTGAAAGCAAAAACAAATTGGGTTGTCTCCCATAAAGCTCTTTCTTTATAGCCATTAAGATGGGCATGATAATTTTTGAGGAAGCTCTCATAGGGATATGAATTGAAGTGAAAGAGAGCATTAAGAAGAAAAAACACCCACACATTTAAGTCTAACCCACTTCCTATGCAAGGCGATTTTATAAACAAACAAGTTATTGAAACCAAAGGCAACTTGCATAAGAAGGCAAAAGAAGTGCAACATAAAAACTTTCAGCATAAAACGGGGAAACTTGATATTATTGAGATACATAAGAACACTTTTACCTCTCTCATAGTATCTTTTAGTATCATGCATAAACTTAAAAATATAGCTATCACAAGGACTATCATAGCAATGATCACTTATTCTAACAGAAAACACAGGAATACTAGCTCTCATAACACTACTATGTGAAACAATATTAGAGGTATCCTTACAAAGGATAGTGTGTCCCTCTTCCTCATACTTAGTGACAAAGTCTTTCACACTTGTTATTATAGGTTCATCAACCATTTGTTTATCAGGTTCAACAACCTTATTCATACTTTCATTAACCATACTAGCTATCATAGAATGTTCCTTTACCTTGACTGGGAAAGGCATTTTCTCAATGTAAGGTTTAGGTAAAACATGATTAGCAGTATAAACTTCAGCATTTCTTGCAGGAAAACTCTTAGCAATATCTTTATAAGGTTCATGATACTTATTCCACTTTTTTAGGCACTTCAATGTAGGAAGAAAAACCCTTAAAATAAGAAGCAATAGCTTGAGAGTCTAGACCATAAGCATTTTTAACATTTTGAAAGTCATTAGTTCCCATAAAAGATTCTATGCATTCATAATCAAAATTTATACCTGACTTTCTACCTTTGTCATTCTCCCAAGCTTCAACATTGTCTTGAATACGATCTAGAAGGTCCCATTTAGCTTCTTCTTCCATGCGAGTGAATGATTCAGCACAAGAAGCATCCAATAAATCTTTATCATGTAGAGGGAGCCTTGCATAAAAGTTGTTGATAATAATATTGTTGGGGAGCTCATGAATGGGACATTTGAGCATTAGTAACTTCAATCTCCCCCAAGCTTGAGCTGTACTATCTCCATCAAGAGGCCAAAAGTTGTATATTTGATTCCGATCTTTATGAATCTCACTAGGAGGATAAAACTTTGAATAAAAGAGAGGCACTATTTCCTCCCATTCCAGAGCTTGACCATTCTTCAGCAGCTTATACCATTCCTCAGCTCTTCCTTTCAGCGATAATGAGAATAACTTCTTCTTAACTTGATCTGTAGAAATACCTGCACACTTGAACAACCCGCATAATTCATGTATAAAGAGCATATGATCACCGGGATGGACAGTTCCATCCCCAACATAGTAATTATCCATAACACGATCAATAATTCTTGTAGGTATTTTGAAAACATGTTTCTCAGCAGGTGGTGGCTTATCTACTACCTTAGGAGTGGTAGTAGCATTACCAAATAAGAAACTCAGCGAATTATCCATAACGAAAATAAAGCAACTAGCAGAAGTAAACAATACTCATAGTAGAAGTTTCCTTTACCAGTTCCACTCTCCAATAGCGCTTCACTCCCCGGCAACGGCGCCAGAAAATAGTCTTGATGACCCACAAGTATAGGGGATGTATCGCAGTATTTTCGATAAGTAAGAGTGTCGAACCCAACGAGGAGCAGAAGGTGCTGGCTAGTGGTATGGATCAGGAATTCTCTGCAAATACTTAGCAAATGGATTTTTAGGGGTTTTTGATAAAGCAAGTAAACAAAGTACGAGTAAATAAAAGACAGTAGGAATAAATGCAACAAGTGGCCCAATCCTTTATGCAGCAAAGGACAAGCCAGTTGTATTACTTAAGATGACCAAACATTCTCGAGGACACATGGGAAGACTGTCAAGTGCTTTCGCTTCATATAGCTGATTAATCTTCTCTAGCTTGCTAAGTGTTGTGTGGGTGAACCTGTGCTAATGTACCGCCCCATCCAAGACTAATACATACTTGTGATTATATCCCTTGCAAACAGCCGTAAGTATAAAAAAGTAATTAAGGTAGAAACCTAACCACACCTTTAAACTCTAAGACCCTTACGTCCCTTGTGCAATGGTTTCCTAACAGGGGTTCGGGTTTCTGTCACTCTGGCAACGCCTACGATTAGTACCCAAATACACAATGCATTCCCCTAGGCCCATATAGGTGAAGTGTCATGTAGTCGACGTTCACATGACACCACTAGAAGAAGTACACCAACACTTAAATAACAACCTATTGAATCTTTCTCAACGCAACTCCACTACTAACAACAAGACTTCTCCCATGTCCTCAAGAACAAAACGAACTACTCACAAGACATCATATGGATCATGATCAAAGATGGAATAATGATGTATAACAATCTGAACATAAACAATAATTCAATGGTTCACTCAATAGCTTCAACTACAAAGAGTAATCAACACCGGAAAAGTTTCCCCTATGAACTATGCAAGACTCAACACAATTGTTACAGCAGTATGGAGATGGTGATGAGGGTGTTGATGGTGATGATGGTGGTGATGATGGTGATGATGATCCCGATGAAATCCAGCTTGATGACGGTGTTGATGGCGACGATCTCCCCTCTCCGGGAAGGAATTCCCCCGGCAGAAATCTGTCTGCCGGAGAGATCTTTCTCTCTCGGTGTTTTCCGCCCCGCAGAGGCGGCGGAATCTTTCTATGGTCACTCCCCGAGTCTTAGGGTTTCGGGAGGATGATATACGCTAGAGGGGAGAGGCTGGAGTGGGCCAGGGCGGCCACACCACCTCCAGGCGCGGCCTAGGCCTGCCCGTGCCATGGGGTGGTGTGGGCCCCCTGTGGCCCACCTCTACTCCATCTTCTGGCATCCTTAGTCTTCTGGAAAAATAGGATTTTCCGTATATTTTCCCGGATTTTCTGATCTTCGCGAATTTTGCCTCCAAACAGCACCTTTTCCATCAGAATCCTGACTGCAGCGGTCCATGCTCGAAAAGTCATCAACCATGCAAAAATAGATGAAATAACATAAGTATCACCTCTCAATACGAAATATATCAATGAATAATAGTGAATTAAGACATAGAATAGTGATGCAAAATGGACGTATCATGGATCCACCGGTGTCATTGCATGTGTGTTCTTCCCACAGACCACACATGGATCCACCGGTGTCATTGCATGTGTGTTCTTCCCATGAACCACACATGGATCCAACGGTGTCATTGTATGTCTGCTCTTCCCATGAACCACAGCTCGAGTCATCGCACGCGTGCTCTTTTCATGAACCACAGCTAGAGTCATTGGATGTGTGTTCTTCTTACAAAACATATCATGAACCACACCCAGTGTCATTGCATGTGTGTTCTTCTCACAAACCACACATGGATCCGCCGGTGTCATTGCATGTCTGCTCTTCTCATTAACCATAGCTAGAGTCATTGGATGTGTGTTCTTCTCACAAACCATATCATGAACCACACCTAGTGTCATTGCATGTGTGTTCTTCTCACAGACCACACATGGATCCACCAGTGTCATTGCATGTGTGTTCTTCTCACAAACCATATCATGAACCACACCTAGTGTCATTGCATGTGTGTTCTTCCCATGAACCACACATGGATCCACCGGTGTCATTGGATGTCTGCTCTTTTCATGAACCACAACTAGAGTCATTGCATGTGTTTCTTCTCACAAACCACATATCGCCGATGTCTATTCATGTGTGTTCTTCCCATGAACCACACATGGATCCACCAGTGTCATTGCATGTGTGTTCTTCCCAAAGAATACACATGGATCCACCGGTGTCATTGCATGTCTGCTCTTCTCATTAACCACAGCTAGAGTCATTGCATGTCTGTTCTTTTCACAAACCACATATCACCAGAGTCATTGCATGTGTGTTCTTCCCATGAACCACACCCAGTGTCATTGCACGTGTGTTCTTCTCATTAACCCCACATGGATCCACCGGTGTCATTGCATGTCTGCTCTTTTCATTAACCATAGCTAGAGTCATTGCATGTGTGTTCTTTTCACAAACCACATATCACCAGAGTCATTGCATGTGTGTTCTTCTCACAGACCACATATCACCTGGGTCATTGCATGTGTGTTCTTCCCATGAACCACACATGGATCCACCAGTTAGAGTCATCTCATGTCTACTCTTTTCGTGAACCACAACTAGAGTCATTGCATGTGTGTTCTTCTCACAAACCATATCATGAACCACACCCAGTGGCATTGCATGTGTGTTCTTCCCATGAACCACACATGGATCCACCGGTGTCATTGCATGTCTGCTCTTTTCATGAACCACAGCTAGAGTCATTGCATGTGTGTTCTTCTCACAAACCACATATCACCAGAGTCATTGCATGTGTGTTCTTCCCACTAACCACATATCACCGGTGTCATTGCATGTCTTCTCTTCTCATTAACCACAGCTAGATCCACCCGTGTCATTGGATGCATGTTCTTTTCATATCACTCGGGCATTTCCAAACCCTAAGTCGTGCTACATTTTACTCAGAGAACGTGGGTTGATTGTTTCGCCCAGCAACATGCCACACACAGAGCTCTAGAATTTAACATAATTACATATATAGGTTCAAGTTCAACACACTACTATGCATCTTCATTGCCAGCAGCCTTCTTCCGCAGTCTGGGTGCCAAGCCTTCACGTCCAATGGCTTCTTCATTTCTTGCCTTCTTCCTCTTCCTCGGTGCCAATTTTCTTAGCTTCACGTACTCTACATCGCCAGGACAATGGGCACCAGAATCGTGTCCAGCATCATCTTTCCACTCGTTTTTAATTTCTTTGGGCAGCAAAATGACTGACCCGGCAGTCATGTTTCTAACCTTGCGGCGCTTCCTGTCAAAGAAACAAGACTGTTGCATAACTGCCCAATATCTACAGAGTAAATAAAACAAAAATTACAATTCAACACAAACATGCGAACCCCAAGCGACCTTTGCTTACCAGGAGCTAATTGCGTTCGAGCAACCACCCTGTCCAAGAATAGAAGGGCGACTCCCAGTTGCAGCAGCTTCCACATCTAGTACATCACAATTCAGCTCAAACATGCAATCCGAAGCATACCTTTCCATCAACCCAATTAGCTGACTATCACACGATATAGGAACATGGATGGCACGTTCATCCATGAAGCTAAACTTTGCAGTCTGCTTCGGCTATACTTCAACATGATTACGCAGAGCAGCAACCATACTAGATATAGTGCAGATCTGCGCAGGCGCTTCTTCCATCGTGAAACAATGGCTTCCATACCAGTTGCCCTTGGAGTCGTACCCGTAGAGGACTACCGTAACCAGGTAAGGGGGGTCCGTGCAGATCCCACTTGACAGAAAACTGTGGACAAAATATGTTTGTCAGCGTTGGGCTAACGAACAATTTGAGGTTCAGTAGCCAGCTAGCAGTTGTAATTAGTGCGAATAGCAAAGAGAATGGTAGCTCACCCGCTTGTAGGAAGAACTTCTTCTTCCTTGATAGTAGGATCTGCCATCCTCCGAACTGCTCGACTCGTCGGCGGCGGAGGCAGGCTAGAGCCTCGCAACGGCGGCTACGGCATGTGCCATTGGAGCTCGGTATCAGTGACTGGGTGCAGCAACTGGGCGTAGCAACTTGGCTCCGGAAGTCAAATGTCCAAAGGGATCGTCCTGCCCGGCGCCGCCGGTGCTAGGGGAAAGCTGGGAATGGATTTGTGAAATTGGTCAACGCATCCAATCCACTTAGCTGCTCGATTTGCCTAAGAGGTTGCCGCGTTGGCGCCCGCGTCACGGACAGATAACCGACATGTGGGTCCCGAACATCTACTTCACGGGGCGGTTTAACGGAATGTTTGTATTTGGCAGGGGTGAGATGAGTTTGCCTTGAAATGGCCCCTCTCAGTAGTTGGCGGCCCAACTTTTCGAAACGCGGTAATTTTAGGCAACTTAGGTATCGCCATGCGCTGGCCTGCCAACTTTGGTACCACGGACGAACAAGCCCCTCAACATGCCCCTTTGAATACCCAACGTACATCTTTATAGTCACTCAGTTATGGTCATGATGGTTGATGAAGTCATAGCAACTTCGGGTGATAGTGATTAAATATGATCTCACAGTCTAAGGATTAGGATACTTAGTTTTGACAATTACAACTGTGAACTTTGTGATATGATCGTGTTGCAACAATCATCTATAGGTAATGTCCATCACATCATATATGACTTCACTGTGAGTTGGCATAAATGCAACATGATCAGGAAATCTGGATCATCAGCTGCCCAATGAACTAGTTGAATAGAGCTACTAGGGACCTTTGGTTTATTTATATACCACACCTATATTAGTGTTTCTTCTTGATAAAGTTATAGCATGATATAAAAGTATTATGAATTAATGAGATATGATAAGAAACCCTTTTACTATTTGCCTCTAGGGCATATCTCCTTCAGTTAAGATGACATGTGTTGTTAGTACACAAAGCAGAAATTTCTTCATCCATAGCTCCTCACCAACTATCATGTCCAAGTGCTTCCTCCAAATATTCAGGTTCACTTGTGCTGCTGAAATTACACCAACAAATACGACCATCAGTAATTTGACTAGGACGAAAATACCACTTTGATACCCTATGTGTGCACGCGGCAAATCCTACATATAATGGGAAGCTGGCTGAACCGACATAGAAGATCCATTGTTGGATCCCTCAGATCAGAGGCAGCAGGCGAGGTAATGCACGACGGAGACACCGACGTGGTTGAGCCCGTGGCCTGGTGCGATAGAGGAGAAGATGTGGTGCTCGTCGCACCACATGGCATGTGCAAAGAGGATCCCCGAGCAGACGACGCCGGAGAGGCGGGATCAGGAGCATGGACCACGCCTAGCGACACAGATCCCGTTGCTGATGCTCCTAGCAACGCAGATCCTGGTCCTGATTTGCTGGACGCCCCAGAATCTTCATCAGGGTTGGCGCCTACATGATTTGCAACAGAATTCTCCTGCACAATATCATCAAGAGAAAAATTAGCAGACATAGACATATGAACATGACGCAAATCACCCTCCTGATTAGAGATATATGGATTTAGCACGTAGTTCAGCACGGAGTTGAGCTCCGGCATTAGGATGAAGTTGATAAAAATGAAAAACGAACTCATCGAACGTGACATCCCGTGATATATAGATCCTACCAGTAGGAACATGTAAGGATTTTTAGCCTTTGTGAAGACCACTATAGCCTAAGAAAACACACTGTTTGGAACGAAACTGAAGCTTTCATTGATTATAAGGGCGAAGATTTAGCCAAACTGCACACCCAAATATGCGAAGAAAAGAATAATTTGGTGGAGCTTTGAAATTTTTCTCTATGGATGATAAATCTTGGATGGATTTACTAGGGAGGAGATTAATAAGGTAAACTGTAGTGAGGAAAGCTTCATCCCAAAATTTGAGAGCATAGAAGCATGAGGTAATAAGCAGAGGCCAACTTCAACAATATGTCTATGCTTGCATTCTGCAAACCATTCTGTTGATGAGCATAAGGATATGGCACATGATGAGATATACCAACTTGTGAAAATAAGGGGCTTAATTTCTGGTATTCACCACCCCAATGGGATTGGACAACAAGATTTTTTCTATCAAATAGACGCTCAACGTATTGTTGAATATCACGAAATTTCTGAAACACATCAGATTTATTTTTTAGCAAATCGATCCAAGTAAACTTTCTAAAATTATCAATAAAACTCACATAATATTTGTAATGACTCATCATGCTTACTAGAACACAGAAGTTTATTTTTTCTAAGGACTTGCTCAACAACTGAAAATTATGGATGCCCAAGACGACCATGCCATCATGTGAAGGAAGGTTTGCTCGCACTAAGGACTTGTTTGGATGATGTAGTGGCTGCATCGTGCAAGGGGTATAGACCATTTCTACTCGCACCTTGAAGAATGATTCTTCCCGTGTCTAGCCTTGATATAAAAGAATTTAAGATGAATTTTGAACATGAGCATGATTCTTAGAAACAAGACTTTTGTGTGCACTTGGAACGTGTATAATATTTTTGAGATGAATTGGACGATCAGGAGTATAAAGAGATGTATGACCAATATGTACTATTTCCATACCTTGGCCACTTGTGGTGTGGACTTGTTCATTGCTGGAGTAGCAGTCTCGAATAGCCAACTTGTCGAGCTCCGACATGATCCATTGCACCGGTGTCAAAGTATGAATTGGGATCTTTTCCATGGGAGTGTTCCATCGTCGCTGCATTAACTTGTGGATGCTCAGGGGTGACGAAGGATTTATTGAAGTTCTTGAAGCATTTATCCGCTAGATGTCCTGGCTTGCGACATATCTGACATGGTGGACTAGTGTAACATAGCCTGTTACCCTAGTAATTGTGACCACCACCGCCACCATTGTTCCTGTAACAACCACCGCCGCCACCATTGCCATAGTGTGCACCACCCCCATTTCCATAGTGCTAATTGCCACCACCATAGCCGCTGCTCTAGCTACCTCCGAGGCCGTCGTTGTCCCAGTTCTGACCACCTCCACCGCCACCACCACGGTAACCTCCACTATTGCCACGTCCATACCCACCTCGACGACAGGTTGACCGAGAAGCCGCCTCCACCGGCATCATTGTTTTGCGACTCAATGCGTGCCTCGGCCGCCAGAAACAAGGCATACACCTCGCTCAAGGTAATTCCTTGATCTATTCGAGCCAAGACAGCCTCAGTGAGGGGATTGTACTCTGCATCGAGGCAGTTCAGGATGGTGTGGATGATGTCGTCGTTGTCCATTGGCTTGCCGGCGGTCACCAGCTCATTGGTATTTGCCTTCAGCTTGTTTAAGTAGACCACACCGGACATCTCCCGCTTCTTCAGATCTTGGAGCTTCCTGTGCAAGCCCATCCCACGCGCACGCGATTGGGAAGCATACATGGTGATGATTGCAGTCCAGAGTTCCTGAGATGTTTGGCACTCCATGACCTGCACCAAAACCTTGCGAGATAGCAAGTTCACTAGTAGCCCATCAGCTGTTGGTCCTTCTCAATCCACGCCTTGTAGGACGGATTCTCCACCGTGATGGTGATCTTCTTGCCAACATCATCCTGCTACGCCTCCGAGAGGGTTTTAGACAGTTCCTTGACTGCCCCATCAAGATACTTAAGGATCCAGGCGCCGCGTATAGCAAGAAGCACCACCGTCTTCCATACCAGGAAGTTCTGGCTCGTCAGCTTCTCCTGCACCATCTGGCCGATGGAGTTTGTAGCCGGCGCGCTCGGCGAAGTCGCCATGGATGCATGGAAGGTTTTCGTAGATGTGATCCGGGAAGAAGAAGGCTCTGATATCATATGAATATGGGTTAAACGTATGCCTCTTGGCAGGGACGATTTCATGTTAATATAGAGCAAAACTTACAGAGATCGGTTTGGTTGAGATATGCCTTGAAACACAAGGAGTCTATACATGGAAAACTACCTAATATCTCAACCAAACTGTGTACAGAACAAACAACATCAAACCCGGCGCATAAAACCATAACAGGATACTTTACAGGCATAATATATGGTATATCAATATTAGGCCAATATGGATTATCTAAAAAATAATTAGGATTATCTAAATGTTTAGATTATCGAATCTTTTAGAAGAAAACCAAGGTCGATGTGGCCCAATTAGCAGTTAGTGAGTTACCAAGCTGATTTGGCGAGTATAATTGCATGTTACTCTTGATGATCCATCTACTCAATTATAGTATACCATGGCGAAAGGGTCTGTCTTTTAGTCTGAGTCATATCTCTATTATATTAAATACTATTGACTATCCGATTATTTTTTGTTTCCGGTACAAATCCATCCCCTTCCGGGTTTGAATCCACGGACCGATATATCCGCATTCGAGTCCGCAATGCTAGCTATCCACTCTGATCCGAATCCGAGAGAAAATGTGGTGAAGGATATGGTAGAAGTAAAATCGGATCCCTTTACACCCCTACCAGTGTCCACCATATACATTTATAGTACATCCCAACATAGTGCTCGCTCAGACTGGGAGAAATCAAGCGAGTCAACCAAATATCACACTCGCTCCGATCCAAATTAATGAAGTTAGATTTGTCTTAGTTTCTTTTTTTATAGAGAGATTTGTCTTACATTCATATGTATCTAATCATGTTTTAGTGCTAGACACATCCGAATCTAAACAAATGTAAGTCCATTAATTTGAATTGGAGAGAGTATGAGAAATAAGTTGTCAGAGATTTGACCTGACAGGGTATCTCGCAAAGTAGGATGAATCAAACGCCGGGGTTGAACACAATCTCCCTAAGACTTCTCAGTGGTCTTGGCGAGGAACAATAGAAACACGATAAGGAGGACACAAGGAGTTTACCCAGGTTCAGGCCACCGTGTGGTGTAAAACCCTACTCCTACTTTATTGTATTACTTACACATATAAGAGGCTGATCAGGTGGTTGCTCCTGGGAGGAGAAACCTAGGGTTTCCGAGCTGGAAGAAGGTACCTTCCTATGGTGCCCTGCCACTCCTTTTATAGGCGCCTAGGTCCTCTTCCCGCCAATGTGGTGGGATGGGTTCTAACATGGTGACAAGGAAGGGGGCAGGTGAGTCAAAGATGCTCTTCTCCGCCTTTGTCATGCTCTTTATGCTCCTGCACTGCAGTCTTGTCGGCCGCTCCTAGCTTGGAGAAGGGGGAAGCTCTTTCCTTGGAGAGGAAGTCGAGGATTCCTCTTGTGCGGATTCTGCTACTTAGGCGCCAGGGCGAGGATGTGTTTAGTACCTCTCCCTTGTCGAGGCACTACTTTCCTTTCTGTGGTCCTCTTGGAGGGAGGCTTCGCATAGAGGCCCTCCCGAGGCTACTCTTTGACGCTTGAATGTAGCGTACCTTCGAGGCTCTATAGTTGCCTCGCCATGGGGGTCCAGCAGTAGATGGGCCATGGTACCCTGGTTACCATGGGCCTGATAAAATCCCCGAGCCCCTGGGTCGCACACATCCTGGAGGTGAAGGGATAGGGGCCCATAAAACAACTGGGACCAGGTGGCACATCACTAGTTGTTTATTCTCCATCGTGGAAGCTGAACTACCAAGGGACATGCGCCCTTGGATCCAGGAACTATCTGGTGAGGCTCGCGTGACAACCACGCAGGTGCCTCAAAAGAGGGGTTTGCTCCCTTGGGGTTTTCACTTCCCAAATTCTCCATCATCGCTTATCTTGTTTGATTTCCAATCTGCTCGCGTTATCCTCGCCTTTGGTACTCCCAATTATCCTTTATGCATTCTCATGTACTTGAATGGCGCACAAGAAAAGCAAAGCTGGCTAAAAAGGAAAACCTTCCTTGCCTCGCGTAGATGAGGCCTTCCCCGACCCTCCTGAAGTCCATATTTATCAATGAAGAGGGCATGTACAAGCTGCAGCTCCTAATGGCCAGGGCCCAAAATGAGTGGGGAGCCACCTCTGCTTGGCCCAAGTTGACTACCATCACCCATCTCCCTACTTCTATGTATCCTTTCTCTCTCCATTCCATCCAGATTGGACTTGTTCCCCCTTTCTCCCTTTTCTTCCTCGATCTCTTGGAGCATTATCAGGTCCAGATGCTGTATTTGACACCCAGCTCTATTGCTATAGCAACCATTTTTTCCTTCCTCTACAAAGCTTTCCTTGGGATAAAGCCTTCAGTGGCTATGTTCCACCTTTTCTACCAACACTGCCTTGTCACGAAGGACCAGTGCTCTGGGTTTGTTGCCTTCCTCACTGCTGAGGGCATGGAGAAGGTGTTCATTCCTATGCTGTGGTTGAGAGAATCGAATGCATTTCGCTGCGCCTAGGTGTGGACGGACGCCCTTGCGATGAGTCCTCTGTTTTAAGCTCCGACGGTGCCCGCCCAGGAGACCAACACATGGAAGCGGCAATGACTCCCTAGCAAAGGAGTGCTTTAAGTGGAGATGTGGCTCAAATCTCTTTACGAGGGTGGTTTGACGGGCGAGATCATCTTCATGGTGTTCTCCATGAGACGGTTTGCTCGAATCCAAGCCCATTCCAAGGGCATGTGGGCATACGCTCCCCCAACAATCGAATGAAGCTTCCCTATGACATCCTCAAGCTAGAGGTTGCCACTAAGATGATGGAGATGTTTACTAGCGAGGCGAAGGTGAGCCCCCCGCCCGAGAAAGCCCTTCCGCTATATTGTATGCCGATGAGGAGTCAGATCAAGGTCATGGAGAAGATGTCCTTGTTCCGTGAGTGGGGGCTGCTCGAGGCGGCTCAAGAGGAGGCGTCTATGGCCCCAGTATTCCAACTCCCGAAGCGGGGTTTGGTGATGGAGCGGGGACCTCGGGAAGCGTGAAGAAGGTGTCGGAGCCTTCCAGGCCTGCACCGAGGCGTGAAGGTGGCAGCAAAGGCGCTCCTACTACAAGGAAATATTTTTGCGGCCCAAGAGTTGAGACGCCAAGGCATAGCGGTACCCGAGTTGCTTATAATTGGAGAGGTTGCCCACAGTTGGCATGCCAAATGCTCAGATGGACTTTTTCGGCACAAATTCAACATAACGTTTCAATACAAAATATTAGGCTAATGCCCGTCAAGTTGGGCCACTCCTGTTAGTTTTGACTGTTATCCTGTTAGTTTTGATCGTTATGTCGCTACCGTCGTGGCTGCCATGTAGAGATGCATCATTGGCGCCTGCATCCAATCCTCATTACGCCGTCTTATTCTTCCCTGGAGCGGTGATCTATGGTCACGGCCATGGCGCAGAGCTGGGACGCCATTTCCTTCGGTGGTGAAATCCGGTACATGGACGGAATGACTCATCCCCGCTCTCCTTCCTATCCCGAATCCCTTCATCCTCTCCACTTCTTCTTCTTCTCCTCTTCTCCTTGTCTCCCTCGTCTCCTCGCACTCGCAGTTGAAGTTCCTGGTCTACCTGTTCTTTTTCTTCCTCGATCAATAGGAACCATTCCCACATGTAAGCCATGGCCAATAGCCGGATGAAGGTGAACTGGTATGATCTCTTGGCCGACCCACTTCGCAACATCGCCTACCCACTTCGCAACATAGCAAGTCTAGAGGATTTCTCTCCAAAAAAGGCTAGAGGATATGCAACAAATGGGTATACACAATTAAATTGCATGTTAGGATTTGACACGTGAAATCTAATGACATAGAGCACATGAGCTAAGGTGACGCAGTGGACAGGACAACACGACCGATAGAGTGAATTGACGTGACAACACAGGACGCATATATCCTCTATGCTACTAGTATTTTTAATCTTTGTTTACTCAGAAGCTGGAACAGCCACCGCAACACGTCTCCCCATTGGACTTCTGTCCCCGTTGTCTACAAGCACGCATTGATGGTTCCACCGTTCCCTTGTCTCGCAGAAACCACTCTTCTTCTTCCTGTCCTCTGTCTTCTTCTTCCCCCGCCGTGTTCTTTCCATCTTCTCCTTGCCGCCATGGAAGGTTACACTCGAGAGACGAGCTTCATTGCCCATGCTAATACGAAGATAGACATCATCTACACCAACCAGAAGGAGACAATGGTGCGAGTCTTAAGGATGTATGAGGATTGGATTGAGAAAGACGAGGACAAGTTTGTCGGATTGGACCTCGAATACACCAAGGAGGACGATGTGTATGATGATGATGTCACTGTCGTTCAACTGGCCATGAGGAAACACGTCCTCGTCTACCACTACTCCTGATTTGTAGATATGCTCTCTGTAGTTAACCTCTTTCAGGGTTTCTTATTTTGAATGGTCACTTGTATGGTTTTAATCGGTTGATCTTGCCTTTATTAAACTTTCATAGTCCCAAAATTTATTTAAATTTTGATCTTGCAAGTACTGCAATCCTTGAAGATGATAATCTTGCATGTACTGAATTCTTTTAGTACTAGATGACTTATGACTAGGTTAGTTCCAGAGTGTTGATCTTGGATTTACTAAATTTTTGTAGATTCAAATTTTATCCACGTTATGACATTGCATCGACTAAAAAGTTGTAGTCCCAAATTTTATTATAGTGTGGATCTTGAGTACTGCATTTTTGTAGTTAATGATTTTTTTAAAGAAGACACTGAATTTTATTGCTTATGGAATATATCCATTTGCTCATCTTGCAACTGCTGAATTTTATTAGGACCAAATAAATTATGACAAGCCAATGTTGAGAGTCTTGATCTTGCATTTACTAAACTTTTGTAGCTTAAAATTATATTCAGATGAGGATCTTGCATTGACAAAACATTTGTAGTTACAAATTTTGGTCACGCATTTTATGAGAACAAACTTGTTGGGAATATGCCCTAGAGGCAATCATGTATGATGTTATTCCCAATGTATTCAGAAATTTATTGTCCATGTATAGACTACTGATATGTATCATTGAATATGTGATTTGATTGTGGAATTGCATATTCATGTTGTTCATACTAAATGTCCTTGGTCGTTGAGGTTGTGCTGGACACACAACTTAGACTAATGTGAAAGTCGGCAGATGACGGTTCCACTTGTCATGGGCATGGAGATGTTATTCCGACTTACACGGATTCGGCTAAAGAGTTTAGCGAGTTGGACTGACCCATATTGAGATGCAACGAACAAGTTGCCATTTTCATGTCTCAATCAATGTAATCCTTAGACCTAAGGTTGTTGCACAATCCGAGTTGAGGATCACCGACTTAGATTCTATCAAACACTGTTCCGTCACTAGGCAGTTATAAAGGAAGAGTTCGGGTCGACTGAGAATCAAGCTATGTGATGTGAATGACTAAGATGGGATTTTGCCCCTCTGGTTGGAGAGATATTCTCTGGGCCCTCTCGGAAGATATGATCCAGAAAGCATGGCCATGCACGACTCGGTTAAGTGTTAATTGAGGCGACCGACTAAGAGTTAGTCGGATGAATCACTTATCTTGGATCGAGAAAGAGAGTCGAACTATTTAATGGATGACGATCATTCGCCTATAGTCCGACAAGGTATATCGTGAGGCAAAAGGGACTCAGACGAAAGTCGCATTGGAAGGTATGTCGTCATGACTTTTGGTACTTGGGAGTCGGCACGTTCTGCTAGGAGCCGCTACTGACTAATAGATCTCGAGTGAGACCCAGATCGTGTCCGAGTTACCATAAGCCTGTCCGGTCACACACTTAAGAGCGGGAGGAAGTTTGGGTTAGACCCAAACAGGAAATCTATTTGGGTTGGACCCAAATAGAGACATGGACTAAGTCAGCGAGTTAGACTCACAGTGAGTAATATAGGCCTTTTAGTGAATGGGCCACAAGTGAGTGGAGCCCACTTTCACTTCCTATGTAAGCTGGGGCGCAGGTGCTTAGAGCACAAGGTTAGGTCACTCCATGTGTTGGAAACCCTAGCCCCAGTCCGACCTATCGCCGTCGTACCGGATCTTGCAGTCCAACGTCGCTGGCGCTCCTCCTCGTATGTGTGGATACCGACAGAGGTGTTGTGTGATCAGCACTTTGATGATCTTGGACTGGAACGGATCGAGAGGAATGCACTACATCAAGCGACGTGCTTCATCGATTCCGCAACTGCGCATCTAACGGTAATCCTCGTGGCCTTCTACCTGAGCTGGATCTTGGGATCACCCCGTAGGGAAAAAGTTTTTTATCTCTGCGTGGCCCAACAGTGGTATCAAAGCGATAGCTTCTAGTTTTAGGCTCGAGATCGCGCATATGTGATATGTGGTTGGTGTTAGATTGGATATAATTGCAATTTTGGTGGTCGATCTATGAGATAGATCTGTTTTGTACGAGGTTGATTGGATCAACTATACTCGGGGAATTCGATGATCTGGCTTCCTTGATCATACCGCAGAGGTCGTGGAATGACATACCCCTACCGGTCGGCTTCCACCATCGAGGTAGACTGTGACACGTAAATCCGGATATGGTGATCGAAGATCAAAGAGTTTGGTTGAATCGAAGTCCAAATCAGATTTGGGTAAATTTTTTTAATCCGATAACGAAGTCCATGTTCGGAATACATATGAGATCTTCTTTTCCGAAAAAATAGTCGCGCACTGCTCCTTTGATCCCCGCCCGCTATCCGGCTAGCGTGACCACCAGTTCCACCCTATCATAGCGTCTTAGATGTCGTTGTGAGTTTCACAACACCGGTAGATATCACGTCCTTGCATAACTTGTTTTTGCAGGATGGTGTTGTGAATGGTATGGCTTATGTGCATGTGATGTGTGTAGTCCATACAAGATCTGTGAATCACGGGTTTTTGTCTGCCGGCTGGAGCCTAGGTGCTGTCATCTTATTGTATTATGATCTGCTTGTCAGATTCTCTATGTAACTAGCTAGTGTAGCTATTTGGAGAACCCGGATGGCATGCAAGTCGATATGCAAGTCGGCTACATGGTGTAAGACGGCACATGACAAGACTTGGCACGAGTCAGATTGTAGGCTTTGTGGAGATGGAGATCTCCATGAAGAGAGCCATACCATTTCACATTATAATTGCTTTATTTTGTGTTATTGTTATGTCTCTGTTTTACCTCTGTTAGATAGTTGGTAGAAATTAATCCCTCAAAGAAGGTCTAGTCGGTTTCCCCGCCAGTGCTGCACCATCACAAGTCAGACATTTTTGGTAGTGGGCTCATAAAATTGAGGTTCTATCAATTCTTTCCGACTAGGTGGGTTTGATTCGGACTCTTACAGCGGAAGCACTTGGTAATCTAGACGGGTCTATCACAACGGTTGTGGGACTCGGGGAAAAGTCGGATGGGAGCCGGGGCATGTGATGTCACCCGTCCAATAGGAGTCGTATGTGATGAGATTGACAAGGAGTTGTCTACCTAGAGTATATATGGCGTTACCTAACTCATTGAAAGTATCTCTAAATTTGATCTATAAGTGCATGATACCTGATCTGTTAGGGTTTATGGGTTGAGGGTTTGGGGTTTTAGGTTTAGGTTTTATTAGGGGTTGTTTAGGGTTTAGGGTATTTTCGATAGTTCTCAAGATTTATGCTTATATTCATTGAATAGAATGGAGCTACCAGTTTAATGAAAATATATCAACTTTTGATCGATAAGTGCATGCTACGTGTTTGGTAAGGATTTTGGGTTTAGTGTTTAGATTTTAGGGTTTCGGGAATTTTAAATAATGTTCAAGCTTTATGCTTTTATTCGTGGAATAGAATGGCGTTACCGCAATTTAATGAAAGTATCTCAAATTTTGATATATAAGTGCACGATACCTGCTTGATTAGGGTTTATGGGGCGAGGGTTTAGGGATTTACAGTTTAGTTTTATGTGTTGTTTCTGGTTTTGGGTTCAAAGAATTTTGGTAATGCTCCGGATTTATGCTTATATTCGTCTAATAGAATGGTGTTACCTGATTTAACGAAAGTATCTCAATTTTTGGTCTATAGTTGCACGATATTTGCTTGGTCAGGGTTTAGAGGTTTAGATTTTATTAGGATTCCGTGAATTCTCAATAATATTTTCAAACATTATGGTTATATATATTCGTGGAACAGAACCGTATTACCGCAAATTAATGAAAGTATCTCAAAAATTGATCTACAAGTCGATGATATCCTTCTTGGTCATATTTTTTGTTAAATAAAATTGAAGGTACCCGGGTACTAAAACAAGGGAGAAACTGGAAGAGTTCCTTGAGATTTAGGCGCTATTTGGTTGGGCTCGAATTCTGGCTTATGATTTTTGGCTTATAAAGCTACGAACGTGTTTTTGGCTTTGTTTTTTTTAGCTTTTACTCTGACATAGTGGAATGATAGTATAATCCAGGTTGGATGATTTTAACGATTTTATCTTGGTTTAGCGAAAAATGTTCGAATTTTAAATAACAAGCGATGGGAATCTCTACTTCCCGTAATTCTGGCCCAGTGACATGTGGGTCACTTGCATAGTGGGTCCAAAAAGTCGGTGTAGGTCAGAGTGGGCAGGCAGGTAAATATTGAAGAAAGGCTGGGAAACGTGGATGGGGTGATGCACTTGGGAGAACACAAATTTACCACCTATATCCCTCGTTATTGCAGTGCTCCCTCGGATTCTTGTTTCCGGAGTAGGGATAGAAGAGGAATTTTGCATTCTAGAAAGAGGTGAAGCATATTTGAATGGATGCGCGGGATATTTTAATGGATGACTACGATGTTTGGGCGTCGTACCAAATTTTGAGGTTGAAGCTTCTAGCATACGTTACTCCGACGTGGGGCCTCTCAGACGCGCTATCACTGTCTAGGCCCACACGCCAGCGAGAGTTGCTTCCCAGCATTTAAACGAGTTTCTAGGTATCTGCTGAAATTTTCGAACAATTTAAGGCTTTCAAGAAGATGACCATCATCCAAAAAAAGGTGACCAAGGTCACGAGAATAGTTTATGATGACGTGTCCGTATTTGGTAGATCGGTGCATCTTTGCAAATCAACCAATATGTCTGCTTCCAAATTTGAAGTTTGTTTACGAATTTCCAAGTAACAACAATGTGTTTTGTAATGAAGCAACTACAAAGATGATGGCTCAAAATTGCCACCGCCCCCTTTTTTCACACAATGTATAATGCCCTTTCAACCTTCCAGGATAAATTTGTGCAATAAAATAATTTTTGGGGCTAGATGTTTGAATGGATGGGCGGGGATATTTTGGCGCTCTGCCAAAATTTTGAAGTTGAAGCTTCTAAGATACGCTACTCCCACTTGGGATGCTGTCCCTGTCAGATAGACCCATAGGCTTGTATGCTTTCCTGCATTTCATGAGTTTATAGACATCTGCCGAAATTAATGAACATTAATGAGCATTTAATTTAGGTTTTGTCAAACGTTGTTCCGTCACTGGGCAGTTATAAAGCCGGAGTTCGGGTCGACTAAGAATCAAGCTGCATGATGTGAATGACTAAGATGGGGTTTTGCCCCTCCGGTTGGAGAGATATTCTCTGGGCCCTCTCGAAAGATATGATTTGGAAAGCATGGCCATGCGCGACGCAGTTAAGTGTTAATCTAGGTGTCCGACTAAGAGTTAGTTGGATGAATCACTTATCTCAGATCGAGAAAGAGAGTCGAACTATTTAAGGGATGATGATCATTCGCCTATAGTTCGACAAGGTATATCGTCAGGCAAAAGGGACTCAGACGAAAGTCGCATTGGAAGGTATGTATTCATGACTTTTGGTACTTGGGAGTCAGCACGTTCTGCTAGGAGCTGCTACCGACTGATCGATCTCGAGTGAGACTCGGATCCTATCCGAGTTACCATAAGCCTATCGGGTCACACACTTAAGAGCGGGAGAAAGTTTGGGTTAGACCCAAACAGGAAATCTATTTGGGTTGGACCCAAATAGAGACATGGACTAAGTCAACGAGTTGGACTCGCAGTAACTAATATAGGTCTTTTAGTGAATGGGCCACAAGTGAGTGGAGCCCACTTTCACTCCCTATATAAGCTGGGGCGCAGGTGCTTAGAGCACAAAGTTAGGTCACTCCATGTGTTGGAAACCCTAGCCCCAGTCCGTCCTGTCGCCGCCGTACCGGATCTAGCAGTCCAACCCCGGCACTCCTACTCGTACGTGTGGATATCGGCGGAGGTGTTATGCGATCAGCACTTCGACAATCGTGGAACGGAATGGATCGGGAGGACTGCACTGCATCAAGCGAAATACTTCGTCGATTCCACAACTGTGCATCTAACGGTAATCCCCGTGGCCTTTTACCTAAGATGGATCTTGGGATCACCCCGTAGGGAAAAAGTTTTGTTTATCTCTGCGTGGCCCAACAAAACTACATACTTTCAGGACTAACAAGAAGTGTCCCGCGCTACGCCAAATCCTTGTAGAAGAAGTCTGAATATCGATCCACTTGTGCGCAGGAATTGTAATTCCCTCTGAATGAAATTTCAGAAAATCAGTTTTGTTGTTGACAGTGCAAAAAACAATGCCAATATCAAAGGGGGCTCGAGGAAGGATGGAATGGCTAGTCTCACAACTAAAATCATCGATGAGTCGTACAACAAAATGAAGATAGATTTCCGTGAAGATAGGCATGATTTCTGGGAGAAGAGGCCGTTGTCTGAGATAAAGCTGAAGAATGCAACCATAGATGCTTACTTGACTTACCAACTCTGCATTCAGATCCATTTGTTTCTATGTTTCCTTGTCTTTTTCCCCAGTTGCAAGAGGGAAGACAAGCAAAGGGGATCCTTTTCTACCAAATGCAGTTTAGCTGAGTGTGACGCTGCATATGCAAAGAGAAAGAGAGAGGCTATAGCTGAAGAAGCAAACAGAGAAACTGTAGCTGAAGCAGCAAACAGAGAGGCAGTATCTTCCAGCGGCAACAACCAGGCCTGTGGTGCACCGCTCATTGTTCCGCGGGATGCTGAAAATAGGGAAACCAAGGCAGCTTCCAGGTGGGATGAACTTCCATTCGGTAAGCTGTGGGAGGAAAATAAGAAAAGCGATAGCTGGGATGATGGCAGTTGGTCTCCTAGGAATGATGGCAAGTGCCTCAAGTGGTTTGATGAGAAGTGATTAAATTTTACTTCTTTGTTATGTTTTTGTATGTTTCTGGTATCTTGTCAAGATGGCTAGCGGCTCAAGTGGATTGAAGAGAAGTGAAATAAATTTTACTTCTTTGTGTTATGTTTCTGTATGTGTATGGTAGCTTGTCAAGATGGCAGCTCGTTAATTGGCAGCTTGAAAGAGCACATTTTTCCTCTCTCGCTAACAGTTATGTTTTTTGCCCAAATTGGTAGAAAATCTAGAGCAGCTTCTCTCTTCGATCATTCGTTCCTTCTAACCCTCGTTTTGGCCCGATCTGGTAGCAAATCTAGAGCAACAAATCACATCGGTAGAATATAGATTCAGAAACCAAAACAAATGTAGATATAGCCGTGTGCAGATAAATAGGATATATCAATAGAAAGTAGGTTGCTTAACGAGGTTCGATACATTCGCTGATCAGCTGCCATCACACACAATAGATAAAAACAAAAGAAGCTACTTAGCAGCAGCAGTCGCAGACACATTCTACCCCTCCTAGCCTGCGCCTCCGCCTCATCCCTCTAGCGCTTCCTCCACTTCTTGCTGCCCAGTCCCTTGATCTTGGGGACCTTGGGCTTCATCGGAGGCATGCAACCCTCTACAATAGCCACCCGCTGGAGGTTGTGGAGGTGAATGCCGAGCGCCTAGTTTTCAGCGATGTAGGCATTGACGTTCACGATCTGGCCGACTTTGGGGGTGCCGGAGGTGGAGCCCTCTGCATTCATCATGACATAGTTGAAGTCGGTGCCGGAGAGTCTCTTCCTGTAGAAGGGGAAACTATAGACGCCACCAGCAAAGAAGGCATCGCACTGGCCAGCCTGTAGCCTCCTCAGCACTTGACGAGTCTTGGTGTGCCTGGACTCATCATCATTGCAGACGTCGCTGCCATACACCTGCTGGAAAAGAAAAGAGGACTAGATGATGTAAGAAGATTGAGCAACCGAAATGCGAACAACCGAACCCTAATAACCCAAGATCTAACATCCAACGATGGGAACGGGAGAAGAACCAGGGAAGGGGAGCAAACCCTAGTTACCTTTGACCATGGGTCATCGATGCTGGTGTTGTAGGGGTTCACCGGAGCGATGTACTCCTCTGGATCGTAGGGGTCCCAGTAGAGCTGGATCTGCCCGTGACCGGTTGGGGCCTCCTCGCTGGCGGCTACGTCGGAAGTAGGGACGGGGGATTGGACGGGGACGGCGGCTACCATCGATGCCTCGATGGGGGCCTAGACGGGGATGGCGGCTACTTTCAATTCCTCAAGGGGTGCTAGAACGGAGAGGGGGGCCTCCTCGCTAGAGGCCTTGGAGGCGACGATGGCCACCATATCCTCCTTCGCCATCGCCGGCGTGATTGGGATTTTCTTGAGAGTTTGTAGAAGGTGATGGGACAATGGATACGGTTGTGTGAGGAGAGTGAGAGAGAGTGAGAGTGGGTAGGCGGAGAGAGGGAGAGGGAGATGAGCTCTATAATAAAGGTGAAGGGAAGGGACATTTCGTTGCACCACCATGCACCACGTACTAACCGCGTAGGCGACTGCACCGTGCACCGCGACACGCGCATGGTACACCATGTTTTTTTGGCCATGCATGACAGTTCTGTATTTAGCCGCATGCAAAGGGCACAGACACAATTTCCATGTACGAAGGTTGACATGGTCATAAAATTGGTGATAAAATATAATTATAAGGGGAAATATAAAGGAGAAGGTAGGTGGCTGTATGGTGAGGTTTGTGGGGTTTTGCTAGATTGGGCAGAGGGAGGTGTGGATGAGTGAGAGGGACACGATGAAGGTGGAGACGTTAGGTCTCCTCAAGGGGCCCCCTCCTCAAGGCCCATTGGGTGGCGTCACATGCAACTCTTCGGCCTCCGGCTGACATGTGGAACTTTCTTGCAGTAGGGCCCAGTTGGAAGTGAGATTGAGAGCGCACTGCGTAAAAATGGGATATGCCTCAAGTGGCAATAAATTGCATCACCCGTCTATGTCCATGCACTCGATGACCCTATTGCCCTGTGCATGTGTTGTGGAATAGTAGTAGTGGTAGTAGTAGTAGTAGTAGGATTTTCAGATGAGATTAAACATGACATGACCACTCGACGACTTTTTTAATGTACGGCTGCGTGTTTTTTCTTGTAGAAATGTCGCTGAGAGAGACGTCCCTGCGTTGTCACGCTGTACTACGTAGCACAAGACGTGCAACGATGAGCGTTGGATCACAGAGGATCAATGGTTGGTGCGCACGATCCACGTGACAACTATGTCAACCAATCAGGGCGTGGCAGCCAGAGTGAGCACACGTTTAGTATTTTATCTGATTTGTGACTGAAAGAGAGTGCAAAACTGAGTAGTATCAAAAAACCAAGGTCAAAATAGACTAAGGGATTAAAATAGGAAATAGAAAAAGATTTTAAAAATGGAAAGTGAGTGTTTTATACAATGAAATACATGTTGGCATACATCAAATTATTTGCAATTCAAGAACACATGCAACAATATAACTCCAGCATGTGTCCAACCATGTCCAGGAAGCCTAGCAATATGCTGGGATTCAACTGCAATATGCATTGTAGCACCAGTTTGAAAGATGTTACATCACCACACCCACTTGGATGTGTGTGTATATCATTGTAGTTTGGAAAAGAACACATGCAACAATGTCACTCCACAATGTGTCCAACCATGTCCAGGAACCCTAGGAACATGCTGGGATTCAACTACAACATGCATTGTAGTACCAGTTTGAAAGATGCTGCATCACCACACCCACTTAGATGTGTGTGTGTGTATCATTGCCTTTTGGAAAAGAACACATACAATGTCACTCCTGCATGTGTCCAATCATGTCCAGGAACACTAGCAACATGCTCGGATTCAACTTCAACATGCATTATAGCACCAGTTTGAAAGATGCTGCATCAGCACACCCACTTGGATTTTTATGTGTGTGTATATCATTGTGGTCTGGAAAATAACACATCTAGCAATGTCACTCTAGCATGTGTCCAACCATGTCCAAGAACCCTAGCAGTGGGATTCAACTACCACATGCATTGTAGCACCAGTTTGAAAGATGTTGTATCACCACACCAACTTGGATGTGTGTGTATATCATTGTGATTTGGAAAAGAACACATGCAACAATATCACTCCAACATGTGTCCAACCATGTCCAGGAACCCTAGCAACATGCTGGGATTCAACTGCAACATGCATTGTAGCACCAGTTTGAAACAAGCTGCATCACCACACCCACTTGGATGTGTGTATATATCATTGTAGTTTGGAAAAGAACACATGCAACAATGTCACTCCAACATGTGTCCAACCATGTCCAGGAACCATAGCAGCATGCTGGGATTCAACTGCAACATGCATTGTAGCACAAGTTTGAAAGATGTTGCATCACCACACCCACTTGGATGTTTGTGTGTGTATATCATTGTGGTTTGGAAAAGAACACATGCAGCAATGTCACTCCAGCATGTGTCCAACCATGTCTAGGAACCCTAGCAGCATGCTGGGATTCAACTGCCTCATGCAGTGTAGCACTAGTTTGAAAGATGCTACATCACCACACCCACTTGAATGTGTGTATATCATTGTGGTTTGGAAAAGAACACATGCAGCAATGTCACTACAGTATGTGTCCAACCATGTCCAGGAACCCTATCATCATGTTGGGATTCAACTTCAACGTGCATTGTAGCACCAGTTTGAAAGATGCTGCATCACCACACCAACTTGGATGTGTGTGTGTATCATTGTGGTTTAGAAAAGAACATATGCAATAATGTCACTCCAGCATGTGTCCAACCATGTCCAGGAACCCTAGCAGCATGCTAGGATTCAACTACAACATGCATTGTAACACTAGTTTGAAATATGTTGCATCACCACACCCAATTGGATGTGTGTGTGTGTATCATTGTGGTTTGGAAAAAAGAACACATGCAATGTCACTCCAGCATATGTCCAACCATGTCCAATAACCCTAGCAACATGCTGGGATTCAACTACCACATGCATTGTAGCACCAGTTTGAAAGATGCTGCATCACCACACCCACTTGGATGTGTGTGTGTGTATCATTGTGGTTTTGAAAAGAATACATGCAATGTCACTCCAGCTTGTGTCTAACCATGTCCAGGAACCCTAGCAACATGCTGGGATTCAATTGCCACATGCAGTGGAGCACCAGTTTGGAAGATGCTGCATCACCACACCCACATGGAAAAGAACACATGGAATGTACATCCAACATGTGTACAACCATGTCCAGGAACCCTAGAAACATGATGGGATTCAACTATAACATGCACTGTAGCACCAGTTTGAAAGATGTTGCATCATCACACCCACTGGGAAAAGAACACATGGAATGTCAATCCAACATTTGTCCAACCATGTCCAGGAACACTAGCAACATGCAGGGATTCAACTGCCACATGCAATGGAGCACCAGTTTGAAAGATGCTGCATCACCCCAACCACTTGGATGTTTGTGTTTATATCATTGTGGTTTGGAAAATAACACATGCAATGTCACTCCATCATGTGTCCAACCATGTCTAGGAACCCTAGCAACGTGATGTGATTCAACTACAACATGTAGTGTATCACCAGTTTGAAAGATGCTGCATCATCACACCCACTTGGATGTGTGTGTATCATTGTGGTTTGGAAAATAACACATTTAATGTCACTGCATCATCGTCCAACCATGTCCAGGAACCCTAGCAACATGCTGGGATTCAACTGCCACATGCTTTATAGCACTAGTTTGAAAGATGCTACATCACGACATAGACTTGGATGTGTGTGTTTATATATCATTGTGGTTTGGAAAAGAACACATGCATGTCACTCCAGCATGTGTCAACCCATGTCTAGGAACCCTAGCAACATGCTAGGATTCAATAGCAACATGCAGTGGAGCCCCAGTTTGAAAGAAGCTGCACCACCACACACACATGGAAAATAACACATGCAATGTCACTCCAACATGCGTCCAACCATGTCCAGGAACCATTGCAACATGCTGGGATTCAACTGCCACATGTAGTGGAGCACCAGTTTGGAAGATGCTGCATGACCACACCCACTTGGATGTTTGTGTGTGTATATCATTGTGGTTTGGAAAATAACACATGCATCAATGTCACTCCAGCATGTGTCCAACTGCGGTGACCCAGCATACCACTGCATGATGTAGTACACTATAGTCGTTGACATAACACCAATGAAACACCGTTCACTAGTATTACATCCCTCAGAGTGGTACAACAAAAACACAGCAGGTCCAATACATGACTATAAATTACAACTCGACTCTTACAGAAAATCCAGATAACACTCTAGGTTAAAGAGGAAGAAAACAACTTCGTATAAAGAAGAACCAGAAATAATAACTCTGAACTATCTAGCTAATAAGACTAGCATCTAAACTATCTGGCTTGCAATTGCTGCTAATGCAACACTCTATAGAAGTAGGTTTCATGGCTAGAGTATCTACTCCTATCTAATAATAACTTCATCTTCACTTTTGTTGATGAATATGTTGACTTCATTGACTTTATTGAAAAACTTGAGTTGTCGATGATGGTTTCTTGAGCAAAAATTAATGTTGACGTCGTCTTCAATGGCTTAGAACCTGGCAAGGGTTAAGAAGGTACGGTTGAGTATGAGCATACTCAGCAAGTTCACTAAAAAGGAGTGTATGATGCACTATCTCACAGCCGCAGACCAAAGGTCGTAGGTAATGTAGTTTTTCGTAAACATTTCTTCAAAGGTTGCTTTTATTCTGAAAACTATGTCCGACAACCTTCACATGTTTACTAGAACTTCCGTGGAGTTCCTTTCCTGCCACGTTCGTAGCTCCTTCCCGAAATAGGGAGTAACATGTCACGGTTCTTACACTCTACAGAGGTGCGTTGCTTTACCCATGAGAGACCAAATCCTTGTTGCACAACCGGGCGATCTTTCCCGTCCACAATTCCTTGATGTGGGGCCCAATAGATGATCCAAGCCAATCAGTGCCCTTCTCCACGACCCCGCATGAAGAAACGATCCCCTAAGAGCTCTACCATGAGTACAGTCTGGGTAGCTTCTCGAAGACTCTATAAGCAGCTCTGCCTGGAAGCCACCATCAGCTATGGTGAACCTCCACCAAGACAGCTATGCATAGATAATCTAGACACCTATATCGTGGGGCACTGAGGGGTCCCACCCATGTGTTGCATTCTCCACGAGAAATCTGTAGCTTCATGATAAGGTCATCCGTCCATGCAAAAGCAAGAAGATCCAGCTGACTTCTCCGTCCCATTCCAGATCTCATGGTTAACGCATAATATACGGCGCTAGAATCACTGGCAACATTGGTTGTTAAGTCCTAGATATTATGTTCCTTACCACTAGAACTGTATAAGAAGATTATTACCATTTGGTAAATAATCCATAGTCACATTATTATGAAAATAGTGTTTTCGGACCTTTTTGAAATGCAGGTGATCACAACATTTTAGTTACAAGCATTTGATAGAAAATAACCAAAGGACATGAGAAAGTGTGAACTTGCCTTTTGTGATTGGAATATTACACACTCACGGTCTTCAAGATACTAGAAGATCCAAATTCTTTAAATAGCATCATTGGTCTGGTAAGGACGAATGTTTAAAGAGGAAGGATGCAATTATGCGTAAGTAATGGAATGTAGAATGATAAATAAAAATTCCCAGAATAATTGTATCAAATCTAGGGTTTGGAAACTAGGAATGGTTTCTTTAGAATGTGTTTCACTTTTATATCAGCTTCACATTTGTGCTTCTTATTAAGGCTTGTGAGAGTGTGTGAAACAATTAAGTAAATACAACAAGTAGCATACAATACTAAAGCACACAATTGGGGCATGGTATGTAAAAGATTTGTTAAGCAAGATTATCAATAAATTAGAGCCTTTATACAAATGTTTAAGGATTACCTTTAATGTTTCTTAAAATAATAACTTTTTAGGAAAAGATTTTTTACAAAGTAAAAGCAGTTAAATTTAAAGCTAACACTATAAGATTTTTTTACTAGTTATGAGTATTAAAGAAGAAAACAATTACCATGTTTGAATAGCTATTCCACTTAGAGTGGATACTTAGATATTTTGAATGTGTATTATATTATATGTGGCTCACTTATTAATGTTTTATAGTAAGGTGGAGTAAAAGTATTATTGCCTTTATAGAAGTGGTGTCTGATGGCTCAGTGTTGATGTAGAGCTCGTTGGGAACCCCAAAGAGGAAGGTTTGATGAGCACAGCAGCAAGTTTCCCTTAGTTATGAAACCAAGGTTTAATTGAACCAGTAGGAGCAAGGAAACACCCCAAAGGTGTTGCTAGCTGAGCCTTGGTAGTGCGCACTACCGGTGCTAGTAGTAACGTGGAGACCTGCACAACACCACCATAGAACTTTGTCCCCAACTTACGATGAGGTTGTCAATCTCACCGTGTTTTGCTGAAAACAAAGGATTAAACGTATCGAATGGAAGGAAGTAATAGTTTGCAGAAAATAAACACAAAGCAATAAATAGTTTGTAGATTGTATGTAAAAGAGAAGGACCGGGATCCATAGTTCACTAGAGGTGGCTCTCCTTAAGATAGATAACATGCTAGGTGAACAAATTACAGCGGGGCAATTGACAAACATCAAGAAAGCAATACATGCATAAACTAATCATCTTGAATCCTTTGGAACTTGATTGGGCATTACAACATTATACATAGACCGCCATCCAACTGCATCTATGACTAATAATCCACCTTCAGGTTATCATCCGAATCCCCTCCAGTATTAAGTTGCAAGCAACAAATTATTGCTTTACGAATTGCGTGTAATGTAAACAATATGATTGTTATATGAACAAAGGATTCTTGTTTTCTCCCTAGTAGCAACAACACATCTAGTACCTTAGAGATTTCTGTCACTTCCCCAGATTACCAGAGGCATGAACCCACTATCGAGCATAAATACTAACTCTTGGAGTTGCTAGCATCTACTTGGCCAAGATAGCTACTAACAACGGAAAGCATGCAAGATCACAAATAACAAAGACATGATAGAATCAATAATCAATCTGAAATAACATCTCAATATCCATCGGATCCCTGCAAACACAACATGCAGAATTACAAATAGATGATCTTGATCATGAACGGAGCTCACAAGATCTAGACATGAAAGCACAAAGGAGGAGAACCAGCGATCTAGCTACTACATGGATCTGTAGTCCAAAGATGAACTACTCACGCATCACACCGGAGGCTTGCATGGTGATGAAAAGGCCTCTAGGGTGAATTCCCCTCTCCGGCAGGGTGCCGAGAAGAGCTTCAGATCCCTCCCGATCTAGGGATGAAGATGACGGCAGCTACAGACTCTTTCATGGAATTTTGATCAGGTACTTAGGGTTTTCGTCCCATGGGCATCTTATAGGCGGAAGGAGAGGCCGAGAGGGTGCTGGGGTTAGCCAGACCACCCCCTGGCGCGGGTTAGGCCTGGCCGCACGACCAGGTGGTGTGGCCGGCCCCCCAGCCCTTCTCCACTCGTATTCTGGCATCTGATGACTTTCGGAAAAATAGGCACTTTGGCTTTCGTCCCGTCCAATTCTGATAATATTCATTTTCTGACTTTCCTGGAACCAAAAACAGCAGAAAACAGGCAGCTGGCACTGTGGCTCTTGTTAATTGGTTAGTCCAAGAAATCATATGAAAATTACTCCATAGTGTGGACAAAACAGAAGAAAGTGGATAAAACCAAGTATGGAACATCCAAAATTATAGATACATTTGCAATGTATCAGTGTCTTCATGATTTTATAAGTGAACATGATCACTTACCTATTGTAGAAATAATGCTTATATTTTATAAACATGGAAAATGCCTTACTTTAATTACTTAAAAATTTGGTTTAGAGCTTTAGGTAGATTCCTAAACTTGTAAAAGAATTTTTATTTAATATCTTGTTGATCTTATAATGGGTAAAATTAATCTAAAATGGTAGCTTTAGTAAATATTTTTTTAAACAGTTGGACCTATTTTTACTTCACTTAAACAAAAATTGAACTGGTTATTACATTTTTATGTTTTAAACAAATAAAGCCAAAGGTAAAGTAAAGATTTATGTACTTTTAATCCATTAAGATATTAGAAAATAGTTTTAGTCAAGACTTATTAAAATTTTACTTTTATTTTACTTCAAATGTGCAACAGGATATTTTTAATGTGTACACTTTATTTTTTTGATCATTTTGGTATATTATAAGTATTTTTGTGATTTTTAAATAATAAGATATGATTTTTATAAGTTTTATCACTATATAAACACTTAATAAATAATAATATTTACTTAATAGACACAAAAAATATATGAAACAAGTTTATAAATGTGTACTTTGTTTTTCTAAGAATTTTGATATATTATACTTATTTTTCTGAATTTTAAATAATAGAATATATTTATTTAAGATTTATCCCTAATAGGCTATTTAATAATAATTATTATTATTTTATTTAAGTTGTATAATAAATTATAACAATAGGTCTAAATTATAGATTTTATTTTTCTGAACATTTTGATATATAATACAATTTTTTCTGAATTATAAAGCAAAAGATATTGATTTGACAATGTTTAATCATTTTATTAAATTTCTAGAAAATATTTATATTTGAATTTATAACGTTTTATCTATTTATGAAATAGGAAATACTTTTTACACTCAGACTAACACTAGACATAGTCACAGACATGTGGGCCAGGGGCCACGTCACTAGTCACGTTGGCACAGACCGGTCAACACTAACCTCACCCGACATCAGCACGCTGGAACCTCACCAGAGCACAGCGGCGATGCCGATTTATGGTACCAGGGCCACATGGAGGGGCTCATTCGAATGAGTGGAGCAAGACGAACCTAGCTAAGGTGTTTACGCTTGCTAAAGGTCACAAGAGCAAAGACAACCACGGTGACTGGCGGTGGTGCTCGGTGGTGCATGATGCGGTGACGATACTGAGCGAGAGAAAGAGAGTGAAGGGCATGGGGAGATGCGCAAGCTCTCCGTGAGCATGTTAGACGTGACGGAGAGGCAGGAGGTGGTCAGAATCGATGGTGGCTGGTGTCAGATGCAGAGCTTGATTCCGGCTGATTCGGAGCGCGCCTGCTTGTGAGAAGAGTTGGAGATGAACGAGGAGATGATGGTGATCCCGGCAGTGCCCTTGGTTAGCTCAGAGGCGGTCCATGGTGGCGAGACTATCAAACTCCGGTGAGCTAGGGTTCGGTGGCCTCCTGTGTGGAGATGATAAGAACGAGCGAGAGGGAAATGGGGATGAGAATGGACAGGAGTGTTGCGGTGGCGGTCTTATCCCCCTCCATGGTGACGGTGATCCATCACGGCGGTCAAAAGCTTGCTGACAGAGGTGGACAACATCGGGCAGCAGCGAGGTGCTCCAGCGAGCAGTCTGTGTGCGTGCGGGTGATGATGACGAAGCATTATTTAGGCCTGGGCCACTGTTGGGCTGTGACTAAGTGAACGAGAATGCAGCGGCTACTGCATGCAATCGATAGTTAGAGGATGGGCCGTGGGCCACTAGTTCTACTGCTTTTTTTTCTTTTCTCTCTTCTTTTCTATTTCTATTTTCACAATTCAATTTCAAATATGAATTTTTCAAGGATTTGAATATCCAGAAAATTTGTGGCATATTCAAAATGGTTTAGAGATTCATTCTATTAAATCCTCTTTTACTTTTTCTTTATGTTTTCGAAATTCATGAGTATATAAAAGGTTCTTTTAAAGAAAAGTTATTAATAGGAATTAGGGTTTTAGTGATTTATTCCTTATCATGACTTCATAAAAATGATTATGTTTTCTCTTGATAATTGTAATAGTAAGGATTTAAAATGGTGAATGATATGTATAAGACTCTATTCTTACTTAGTCTCATAAAAGAACTATACGATTATATTACAAGGTATTAAACCCTGGGTTTATAATATGGTGATTTAAATTTCATGGTTCTCCATATTTGGTAATTTCTCCTATTCATATTCTACTTAGTTTGTGGGGTTTAGAACTAGCATAGAACAATCTTGGCGGAGTCTTTATGCACAAATAATAATCACTGGTGGAGAAAAGAAGATACTCATTTAACAAGTGGTTATCCTAAGTTTGGAGAATATTGAATAGACTCATATTCTATTATAGACATGGGTAAAGATTAAGAACTAAGATAATCTGCCTTCATGTCTTGTGGCCATGGATATAATAACTCAACTTAGAGTGAGCTATAAAGATTACTTCTTAATGTGGTCTTGATGATTCCATAAGACTAGGTTCTTATCAGGTCTAAGAGAATAAGGTGGACAAGGCTTCCATCCATAGACTCTCAACTAGTATTCTACTTATCTCTTAGACATTTCATTTGACTAAGAGATACTATCCATTGGCTGCCTAAAAATAGGAATTGGTTTAACTACCATGTTTATTCAAGAGTTTGACACAAAGAGGTAGACATGGGTTTTGTCATGGCTTGGTATGATTTTGGCTAAGGGTTCTAAAGAATTCAAACCTCACACTTCACTAAGCTTGGGTCATAGTTAAGGAATCCCTTTTCCTAAATATACTCTATTTAAATCTTTCATCTTGTTCACTAAGATCTCTTCTGCCTAAAAGAACTAGTTATCTGGCTCCACCATATTGATACATTGCAGATGTATCTATAATTTTTGATGTTCCATGCTTGGTTTTATCTACTTTCTTATGTTTTGTCCACACTTTGGAGTACTTTTCTTATGATTTCTTGGACTAACTTATTAACAAGAGCCATAGTGCCAGTTGCTTGTTTTCTACTGTTTTTGGTTCCAGGAAAGTCAGAAAATGGATATTCTCAGAATTGGACAGGACAAAAGCCAAAGTCGTTATTTTACCGGAAGGCATCTAGAGCCATAATATAAGACGGAGAGGAGCCAGGGGGCCACCACACCACCTGGCCGCGCGGGCCAGGCCTGGCCGCGCCAGGGGGTGGTGTGTCCAGCCCAGGCACCCCCTCGGCCTCTCCTTCCGCCTACATATTGCCCCCGAGGAAAAAAACCTAAATAGTCAAGCCTCGAGCCACGAAAAGTTCCGCAGCGCCGCCGCCACCAAAGGGGAGATTCGGGGGACAGAAAGTCTCTGTTCCGGCACCCTGCCGGGACGAGGAAGTGCCCCGGAGCCATCTCCATCGATCTCCACCACCATCTCCATCACCATTGCTGATTCCCATGATGATGAGGGAGTAGTTCTCTCTCAAGGCTAAGGGTTCTACTGGTAGCTATGTGTTCATCTCTCTCTCTATGCATGATCTTATTGAGATCATGAGCTTGTAATCTATAGATCTACCTCACTACTCAAGTGCTTTAATAGATCTCTGCTCTCCCCATGTGTGTGAAGTTGACAGTGTGGACACCATGGTGGCACTTAGGCTAGAGATTACAAATACTTGTTATGAGTTATATTTGGAGTTGGATGTCTTTATGAAATTGTGGTGTTTGTTGGAACCATCTAGTGCTCAAGGTGACAGCGTGGGGTTATCTAGATGGGAAAGGCTTACTTTGAGGTGTGCTGTTATAGCCCTACCATGGATTAGAGTGTCCAACCGGAGAGTAGTTAAGAGTAGTATCATAAAGAGAAGATATTTATATGAGAGTGTTCACTAGTGAAAGTATGATCCCTAGGCCCTATTTCTAAGCATTGAAACACTGTTTGCAATTAGATGTGTTACATGTTTGCTTGCTTCCATCTTTATTTTAGTTTGCCTTTAGTCTTTTCACACGTCAACCACACGCCAGCAAGCTATTTTTTGGCACCGTTACCACTTATAATTATCTATACCACTTGTATTTCACTATCTCTTCGCCGAACTAGTGCACCTATACACCTGACAAGTGTATTGGGTGTGTTGGGGACACAAGAGACTTCTTGTATCTTGATTGCAGGGTTTCTTGAGAGGGAATACCTTTGACCACTTCCTCCCTAAGTTGGATAAACCTTGGGTGATCCACTTAAGGGAAAACTTACTGCTGTTCTACAAACCTCTACACTTGGAGGCCCAACAACTGTCTACAATAATAGAAGTGCATAGACATCAAGCTATTTTTTGGCGCCGTTGCCGGGGAGGTAAGGTAAAAGGTATTCACACTGGAGGATTAAAGCAGAAGAACCTCCCACGGCAAACAACTATTTTCTAGCGCCGTTGCCGGGGAGGTAAGGTAAAAGGTACTCACATCCTCTGGTGTGAGTGCTCGAAGTTATTTCCTTTAGATTCTGCAATTTTGTCTTTTTGTTTCTTGTTTTCACTAGTTAGGCTTAATGGAAAATAACAAAAAAATTAGAGAGCTTTATAGTATTTATCTTGAGTTAGGACATGAAGTGTTTGAAGAGAAAATTAAAAAATCTATGGGACTTTATTTGCATGCTAATAGCAATGTTGTTAGTATGAATTCTTTGGACACCATTATTGCTAATGCTATGGAAAAGTCTAAGATTGGGGAAGCTAGTTCTTATGAAAATGATCTTTTTACTTCCCTAGCTTTGGAAGATTGCTATTCTATTGCTTATGATGATACCAAACCTCCAATATATGATGATTACAATGATAAATATGATATTTCCAGTCCACCTACTATTGAGGAGAAAATTAATTATGATTACAATATGCCTCCTATATTTGATGATTTTGGTGATGAGAATAATAATGATAGCTATTTTGTTGAATTTGCTCCCACTACAATTAATAAGAATGACTATGTTTATGTGGAGAGTATTAATTCTTTTATGCATGTGGCTCATGATAAGAATGTTTTATGTGATAGTTATATTGTTAATTTCATTCATGCTGCTACTGAAAGTTATTATGAGAGAGGGAAACATGGTTTTATGTATCTCAACAATATTAAGTTTCCCCTCTTTATGTTGAAATTTTTGAAGTTGCACTTGTTTTGCTTTCCTATGCTTGTTGCTTTGTGCTTTCATGACTTGTTTCTTTACAAGATTCCTATGCATAGGAAGTGGGTTAGACTTAAATGTGTTTTGAATTTGCTTCTTGATGCTCTCTTTTACTTCAATTCATATTACCTATGTGAGCATCTTCTCAAACTATCATGCCTAACTTAAAAGCGTTAAAGAAAAGTACTTATTGGGAGATAACCCAAAAGTTTAAGTGAGTCTTGGAAGTTATTACTTCAGTAATAACCGCTCCTTATCCTTTTTATTTGCTTTTTGTGCCAAGAATAACCTCTTATGAGAGAGAAGTAATGCTTGAGAAAGTTGTTGTCCCGAAACAGATTTTTGTGCTTCACCGTAAAAATTCGTGTAAAATCTCTGTACGTCCATTTGAGGCGTGAATTGTTGTGCTTCTGACCCAGGTTGTTATCTAACCTTCGTTAGTTCAACACTTTTTGATTTGAGCAACATAAGGTCTTCGAAAAAATTCGTGTTTACCTGCTGGTCTGTTTTGACAGATTTCTACCATTTTCTGCATTTGCTTCTTGTTTGTTTCTTTTTGAGTTCTTTTGGGGAATTGAGCTTTTTGAGGAAAGTGCTACAGTATCTAGTGTTTTAATGGAAGTTTTATTGGTGTTAGAACTGAACCTAAAGACTTATTAGCTTGAGTGTACTAATGTTGCTAATAAAGATTGTGTGAAGTTTTATATGAAGGAAAAATTTCAGGTGTATGGAAGGAATGAATAATGAGATGAAGGATGGACTAAAGCTCAAGATTGGGGCTTCCACGCGTGTCGCCCCAAGAAATATCCAAGAAGTACAAGCGTCAAAGCTTGGGGATGCCCAAGGCAACCCCTTCTTCATCAATAAAAATCTCAGGTTTCTTCCAAACACTTCATTTTTATTGTTTCATGCACAGTTGTGTTGTTCTTGGAGCGTCTTCATTTTGTTTTTGGTTTTTGTTTTCTTAGTTTGCTTGAATAAATTGGTTGGACCCCCGTCTTTCATACATTGGTTTGCAAATAGTTTGGTTTGGTTTGGAAAAGAGTAGGAAAGTTCATACTTATGTGGTAAAAAGAGATTGTTTTTTCTATGGCCTATGCTTTGTCATGCCATGTTTGATATTGTTTTGGCTTTATGCTTAGTATTTTTTGATGTAGCATGACTTGTTATAAACAATTGAGATTCCTTAATGTGCCTTGGATGAATCATGCATTGTTTTAGCATATTAAAGCATAGTATAGTGGTATTCTCTTTTGATGCTTTATTTGGGTTGACTTGGCACATGCTCACACCATGTTATGACTATCCAAAGTAACCATAGCCTTTATGATCCTTTAGTTTTCAACTTGTAGTATCACTTTATGCTTTGATCAATGATGTTTTGTCGCTCTGCATGATTATGACCATTATTGCTCTCTTAGTTTGTCGCTCCCAATCTTTTGCTAGCCTCCACAACCAAGTATGAGTTCCACTCATGCATCCAACTTCCTAAACCAAGTTATTCCAAAGAGTCCACCATACCTACCTACTAGCTTATGCTATTCCAAGTATATTCATGCTTTTGTTTACCTTCCAAATTAAACTTGTTATGAGAAAACTAGTGATTAAATCTCTCACGAACTTGATGGCACACTTTACTTTTCTTGCCCTTGATAAACTTGAACCATTGTGTTGTCTATGTTGTATATGCTTGCACTTATTTGTTGGGAATTAGCAGAACCATGCTGTCATGGGGAACGCTTTCAACATTGCACTTGGTACTTGTACCTAGTTGATATCATGCTCTTTTGTATATGGATGTCGTCAGTGTGAAATGAAAGGGGAGCTTGTAGGTCCATGGAGTTATGTATATGTGTTAGAGAAACGCCTGGGCCACTGGTCTAATCCATGCTATCATGGTGGAAACCTGCAGCGTAACCATAATGAGCTGTCTATGAAGCATTCTTCTTATAAAAAAAGAGTCCTTTATTGAGAAAAAAAGAGATTATGAAAAGAGGAAAGAGAGAAAAAATCACCATATTCCCATGGTAAATAAGAAGATTGCTGAGATGCTCGTTGTCTGCTTGCCTTGTCATTTAGATATGGGGATTCTTCCGTATCATCGGGCAAGGGGTACCCCGTTGGCGGTTCTCTATGATACACATTTACTTATGATGACAAGAACTTACCGGTGACTAAACTTGAGTAGCATGAGGAGCGACCCTCGTATTCAAGGGACATGAGATTTCTAACTTATACTTCGTCAAGCATGTACACCATAGTTTGTTCACTTTAACCTTAATCACTTCAAGATGCTTATGATAGGGGCAATTAGAGCTAAAAGCTATAAGTACCATAATTTTTGGAAGCTCTTTATGAGACTTGAATCCCTACTTCCTTCTATGAAGGCCTTTCTTTTACTTTTATGTTGAGTCTCCACCTTCTATCTTTATGCACCTACTTTGAGAGCATAGTGGCTATTCATAGTTCTGTGTGCATTGTCCCAAGACTAGTTGATTGATGCATAACTTGATATTGCTTGTTTTAAACTATTTGTATCTAGTCACTCTTATGAACTTTGAAGGTGTTCTATGCATTTATGTTTGCTACTCTATGAGGGACAAGTTGAATGCCACTATGCTATGTTTTCTTTATGTGAAACAAACAAACGTCTTGTAAAGCATTGTTATTCATGAATATTTTGTTTATGCCTTTTCATATTGCAACTTAGTTGCTTTGTCTTATTGCTAGAACTTTGTCTTTCATGTTATGATTGAAGTACCATGATCCCAGCTTTCAATGCTTTACAAATACTTTGAGCAAGTTTATGATGGTGCATGTCACCTCAAAAATTATTCTTTCTTTTTATCACTTACCTACTCGAGGACGAGCAGGTGTTAAGCTTGGGGATGTTGATACATTGCAAATGTATCTATAATTTTTGATGTTCCATGCTTGGTTTTATCTACTTTCTTATGTTTTGTCCACACTTTGGAGTACTTTTCTTATGATTTCTTGGACTAACCTATTAACAAGAGCCACAGTGCCAGTTGCCTGTTTTCTGCTGTTTTTGGTTCCAGGAAAGTCAGAAAATGGATATTCTTAGAATTGGACGGGACAAAAGCCAAATTCGCTATTTTACCGGAAGGCATATAGAGCCAGAATACGAGACGGAGAGGAGCCAGGGGCCACCACACCACCTGGCCGCGCGAGCCAGCCCTGGCCGCGCCAGGGGGTGGTGTGGCCAGCCCAGGCACCCCCTCGGCCTCTCCTTCCGCTATATATTGCCCCCGAGGTAAAACTCTAAATAGTCAAGCCTCCAGCCATGAAAAGTTCTGCAGTGCCGCCGCCACCGAAGGGGAGATTCGGGGGACCCGAAAAGTTCCGGCACCCTGCCAGGACGGGGAAGTGCCCCGGGAGCCATCTCCATCGATCTCCACCACCATCTCCATCACCATTGCTGATTCCCATGATGATGAGGGAGTAGTTCTCTCTCAAGGCTAAGGGTTCTACCGGTAGCTATGTGTTCATCTCTCTCTCTATGCATGACCTTATTGATATCATGAGCTTGTAATCTATAGATCTACCTTGCTACTCAAATGCTTTAATAGATCTCTACTCTCCCCATGTGTGTGAAGTTGACAGTGTGCACACCATGGTGGCACTTAGGCTAGAGATTACAAATACTTGTTATGAGTTATATTTGGAGTTGGATGTCTTTATGAAATTGTGGTGTTTGTTGGTACCATCTAGTGCTCAAGGTGACAGTGTGGGGTTATCTAGATGGGAAAGGCTTACTTTGAGGTGTGCTGTTATAGCCCTACCGTGGATTAGAGTGTCCAACCGGAGAGTAGTTAAGCATAGTATCATAAAGAGAAGATATTTATATGAGAGTGTTCACTAGTGAAAGTATGATCCCTAGGCCTTGTTTCTAAGCATTGAAACATCGTTTGCAATTAGATCTGTTACATGTTTGCTTGCTTTCATCTTTATTTCAGTTTGCCTTTAGTCTTTTCACACGTCAACCACACGCCATCAAGCTATTTTCTGGCACCGTTACCACTTATAATTGCCTATACCACTTGTATTTCACTATCTCTTCGCCGAACTAGTGCACCTATACACCTGGCAAGTGTATTGGGTGTGTTGGGGACACAAGAGACTTCTTGTATCTTGATTGCAGGGTTGCTTGAGAGGGAATACCTTTGACCACTTCCTCCCTAAGTTCGATAAACCTTGGGTGATCCACTTAAGGGAAAACTTGCTGTTGTTCTACAAACCTCTGCATTTGGAGGCCTGATGTCTACGCACTTTTATTCTTGTAGACAGTTGTTGGGCCTCCAAGTGCAGAGGTTTGTAGAAAAGTAGCAAGTTTTCCCTTAAGTGGATCACCCAAGGTTTATCGAACTCAGGGAGGAAGTGGTCAAAGGTATTCCCTCTCAAGCAACCCTGCAATCAAGATACAAGAAGTCTCTTGTGTCCCCAACACACCCAATACACTTGTCAGGTGTATAGGTGCACTAGTTTCGTGAAGAGATAGTGAAATACAAGTGGTATGGATATAAAACAATGGTGCTAGAAAATAACTTGATGGCGTGGAAAAGACTAAAGGCAAACTGAAATAAAGATGGAAGCAAATAAGCATGTAACAGATCTAATAGCAAATGGTGTTTCAGTGCTTAGAAACAAGGCCTAGGGATCATACTTTCGCTAGTGAACACTCTCTCATAAATATATCCTCTCTTTATGATACTACTCTTAATTACTCTCCGGTTGAACACTCTAATCGTTGCTAGGGCTATAACAGCACACCTCAAAGTTCATCTTTCCCATCTAGAAACCCCACACTGTCACCTTGAGTACTAGATGAGTCCAACAAACACCACAATTTCATAAAGACATCTAACTCCAAATATAACTCATAACAAGCATTTGTAATTTCTAGCCTAAGTGCCACCATGGTGTGCACGCTGTCACTTTCACACACATGGGGAGAGCAGAGATCTATTAAAGCACTTGAGCAGCAAGGTAGATCTATAAATTACAAGCTCGTGATCTCAATAAGATTATACATAGATAGAGAGATGAACACATAGCTACCGCTAGAGCCCTTAGCCTCGCGAGAGAACTACTCCCTCCTCATCATGGGAATCAGCAATGGTGATGGAGATGGTGGTGGAAATCGATGGAGATGGCTCCGGGGGCACTTCGGCGGCGGCGACGCGGAGGACTCCTTTCCCGCCGCCGGTATCATAGGGGAGCACCGCCCCTTAGCACCCTTGCTTCATGGCTTCTTGGGTGCCCATCCCCATGGAGATGGGATCTATGGAGGAGGCAAAAAACATGGCTTTGGTGGCTGCAAATTCGTGGATGGAGGTGTCTCCCACGAATTAGGTTTCCTCCCTTTATATAGCTTCTCAGATTTCCTTCACCCCATCTTGGGCTGCAGTAAATCGGACCTATCTGGCCCATCCGGACTCGGAATCAGCTAAAATTTATTTCCAGAACGTTTGTCGTGAAATTTCCAACAACTTTGTAGTTGAAGAGTTTTTCGTTTGACGCCGTCTTCGACCCGGAACGTGACCATCCTCAAAAAGAGTTTTGAGACAGATTTTGGAAAATCCCAATTTGACTCCAACAAGGTTTCCACTTGTATTCTTGGTAATTCCTACACATCAAAGTGTAAAACAAGAACATTGTGCACTTTTGCAACTATTAGTAGGGTAGTCCAAATAATCATATGAAAAGTACTCAAAAGTGTGGACAAAACATAAGAAAGTAGATAAAACCAAGCATGGAACATCAAAAATTATAGATACATTTGCAATGTATCAAGGCCCAACAACTGTCTACAAGAATAGAAGTACGTATACATCACATATCCATCACCATATGGTGACATGGTCATGCCACTTCAACATTACTCCATTCTTACTCCTTCAAATACTTCTTGCAACTACTTCCAAGGCTTGCAAGATTATAGTTCTCTCTATACATCACAAGTGATATCAATCCTCTAAAAGAGGTATGATACTACTCCCCATAATACAAGATTGTTCTTGTATTAACTTGGTTAAACTACTATGCCTCCAACTACTCCATACAATTCATATTATATACTTCATCATAATCTAGCTTGACTTCTCAGGATCAAGTTAGATGATTCATCTACTAGGGTTTTACCCTAATTTGATATACTCACAAATCTTCTTCAACACCTAGTCATCTATCCTCAAGTGACTTGATAATAATGACCACCATCCTTTGATCATGCTAAACTTAGGCTTCTATTTGTTTGATCAAGGTCTATCATCAAGTAAGTAGCAGGCTTGTACTAGTCTCTCTATAGGCTTATCTTGTTAAGGAAACTTACTTTAAGTTTATACCTACTTGGCTTAACAAGATTATTATTTGGTACTCTACTATTACTAGCTTTCTTATAACTTCATAATTACTATCTAAACTCTTGGGTTTAAATATGTCTTATAGCTAAATCATAAGTGTGTTAACTCCTCCAACATCCAATGGTTTGATCACCACTAAGGATATTATTCCATTGATGATGGCACACTCTACCATAACTAGTTCCTTCTTCTAATTAATTTACTTAAAATCTTTGGAAGGTCAATATAATAGATCAAAGCTAAAAGTCAATAAGTTTTAGGTCAAGAATTGATCACTCAATCATGGATGATCAATAGAATCTAGGACTTAGCTATTTAGGAATGTCATAATATGGCAACAAAGGTATGTGATGAATGTTCTTGGCTTGACTTCCTTTTCTGTTGTATTTGTGATAAGAGTTTATGTTTAAGAACTACCATGATATCCATGGTTTAGATAATTATAGTAAACAAGTCTATCAAGGTTTAGTTATGGAGTTTTTTATACTCAACTTGGTATTCAGGGTTTATTGTAAATAATACCTTAATATAATCTTTAGAAGATTCAGTATTCATCCTTGAGTAATTAGTTGTGGTTTAGGTTTATCACATTTGATCTACCCTTAGATCAAATTATATTACCCAAAGATAAGGTTTTATCAAAGGTCATATTGAAACTTATTGCAGTCAACTTAATGATCTACTTCAGTTCCACCAAGTTAAGAAAAGTTTCAATCACTTTGATAAGTTTTATTTAAAAGCGTGAAAATTATCCAGATTTTCTATGCATGATGCAATGCACACACCTGAGCTTAGCTTATTTCTAAGCTCTAATGCTGGGATGTTACACCAACCATGTCTAGGAACCCTGGCAACATGTTGTGATTCAACTACAACATGCAGTGTAACACCCGTTTGAAAGATGTTGCATCACCACACCCACTTGGATATGTGTGTGTATCATTGTGGTATGGAAAAGAACACATGTAATGTCACTCTAGCATGTGTCCAACCATGTCTAGGAACCCTAGCAACATGCTGGGATTCAACTACAACATGCACTCTAGCACCAGTTGAAAGATGGTGCATTACCACACCCACTTGGATGTGTGTGTTTGTATATCATTGTGGTTTGGAAAACAACACATGTAATGTCACTCCAGCATTTGTCCAACCATGTCCAGGAATCCCGAGCAACATGCTGGGATTCAACTGCAACATGAAGTGGAGCACCAGTTTGAAAGAAGCTACATCACCACTGCCACTTGAATGTGTGTGTGTGTATCATTGTGTTTTGCAAAATAACACATGCAATGTCACTCCAACATGTGTCCAACCATGTATAGGAACCCTAGCAACATGTTGTGATTCAACTGCAACATGTAGGGGAGCAGCAGTTTGAAAGATGCTACATCACCACACCCACTTGGATGTGTCTGTGTATCATTGTGGTTTGGAAAATAAAACATGCAATGTCACTCTGGCATGTGTCCAACCATGTCCAAGAACCCTAGCAACATGCTGGGATTCAACTGCAACATGCAGTGGAGCATCAGTTTGAAAGAAGCTGTATCATTGTTGTTTGGAAAAGATGTTGCATCACCCCGTGGCAAAGAACACATGCAAGGTTTGATTGTAACCTTAGCGCCCAATGGTGGCCATTAGATCGAGTCTTCTAGAAGGCACACCCCATGACACTTGTTTTGCATCCCGATTCTTACAGACCGTTCGATCGGGGCGCCTCGATGATTTGGATGGTTTTCCGTAAGACCGATCCACGAGTAGGTTGTTCTGCCTCATGATTGGCAGTGCTTATTGTACGCTTGCTCTGGACAAACTAGCAATACCACGCGCTCTCACTTGCCAGTGTCACGTGTTCTGTGGTGTAACACCTCGTCCACTAGGCCACTGGGGTGTCACTCCTAGCAGCTTACTAGGATCTCTAGACTGGCCCCATAGACCAACATTAGTCCTTTCTATGAACTTTTTCCTCACTCGTGCGCACCCGGTACCCACTTCCCGGTTGGTCACCCATCCTCAAATTGTTCTAGGCCAAGCACGCTTAACCTTAGAGTTCTTTTCATATAAGCTTTCGGAAAAGAAGTTGCAACTTGTTGGTATGAGTATCCTATCAATCCTATTAAGTCATGTGCTTGGATCTTATATACACCTTCCCTTAGAAGATCGATGCCCTCATCGATCAAGCACTGGTCAGGAATGTCCCCTCTTGGCACACGTCTGTGCATCCAGTGCCAGCACATGTGCCATGACTTGTCCACTCCGGGCCACATGCGCCATGCTCCACATGTCCCGCCACTGACCCACACACACCCGTTTAACCGCGAGGATCGGCTTTGATACCTCTTGTAATACCCCGTCCACTGGGTCCCGGGGGTGTCACTCCTGGCAACTTACTAGGATATCTAGACTGACCCCACAGACCAACACTAGTCCTTTCTCCGCACTTTGTCCTCACTCATGTGCACCTGGTACCCACTTCCTGGTCGATCACCCATTCTCAGATTACTCTAGGCCAAGCACGCTTAACCTTAGAGTTCTTTTTAGATAAGCTTTCGGAAAATAAGTTGCAACTTGTTGGTATGAGTATCCTATCAATCCTATTAAGCCATGTGCTTGGATCTCACACGAGGGCCCACCTGCCAGTGTCACTCTTCCTTCCCCTCGAATCCACTTTCCCCACTTCTCTTCCATCCTGCCGTAGCCGCAAGCCGATGGCACCTCCATTGATCTCTCCCGCAGCCACTCCAGTCCCTCACCACCCTTTCGCCATGGGTTCAAGGGGAGACGATGAGGAAACACGTCGTGACGATAGTGACGGTGATTTCGATCTGAGTCATCTCATCTCTAACATCTGTGACCATTTATCTATTTTGAGCTAGATCTACTCTGATTACTCATGCACGTACCATATGTTAGGCCAACCAGATGTTGTATGACTCCGACTATCACATTTTAGTGGAGGGAGATAGTCTTCCACTATGTGAACATGGAGATGTGCCTACTAAATATGTATCGTTCAAAGGATGCACCGCATGCAGGAGGTTTTTAGGGTGTCAAGGACAAGGTGCAATCTTGCCATGTAGAAGTTGGCGTGTTGTCGAATGGGTAGATCCAGAGTGGCCCAAATCGATGCAAAAAATGATGGACAAACTATGAGATATGACTGTAGAGTTGAAAGAATCCATAGTTAGCTCAATTCTTTAGAGTGTTGAGATGAAGTTATTTGACCATGTTGACACAACCAAGCTTCACCGGGATCTCAGGAGGGTGCAAGACAAGGTTAGCAAAGTCGAGAAGGAGAGGGACGTGGCGTTGGCTCTAAAGGCTAAAGCAGAGAAAGAACTGACTCAAGCAAGGATTGACCTTCACCAGGCCAAAGTCCTGCAGTTCACAACTACTGGTACTGACAAGTGCATGAGGATAAATGCAGAGAAACAATTGCAGCTGTACAAGGAATATGCTAAAAGCACGGTGCAGACGATTCAATCCTTGCTCTCGCAGGAAGATGAAGATCAAGGAGATGTGTGATAACTAGTTATATTTAGCTAAAGCTCTATACTTTTTAAATTGTAATAGGAGTACTTGTTTACCTAGCGGTCTGAACTAGTGGTCTCAGAGCCATGGGAGAAAAAAATTGGTCATTTATTAATCTGCCTTAGCCCTTCATTACTTCCTTTTGTCTGATGATGGTGGTAATCTGACTTTGGTTGTTTATTTAAGCGTACTCTACGTGGATTCTGTCGCATGCAAATGGCACACACACAATTTATAAAGTGGAATCACGTACACCTTGTTACCGGAGATCTGGGAGCTTCACCAGATACAGGGGAGGCAGGAGCGGGGAGGTGGTGAGATAGACAAGCTCAAGATTAGGCCTGAAAGTGGTACCGATTTCCTTGTTATCTGGGTATTATCATTGACATTGCTGTTTATGTTGCCATGTCGTTGTCCAGCAGCTGAAATAAGTTGCTACTTCATGGAGTGTAGCAACTTAAATAATTTATTTTTGTGCCACTAACATTCCATCAAATTTGGAGACCTCTTCCACCTCAGCAATCGTGGTACCGGTGCTGCGAGTTTCAAATAGTAGCGGCACAATTATAATTTCAGATTCAACTAGTAACTAGGCCATTTCCAAACCTCAATTCGCGATACATTTTACTCCACGAACGTGGGTAGATTGTTTTACCCGACAAGTTCCACGCACAGAGCTCTAGAATTTAACCGAATTACATATATAGATTCAAGTTCAACACATTATTATACATCTTCATTGCCAGCAGCCTTCTTCCCATGTCTGGGTGCCAAGCCTTCACGTCCACTGGCTTCTTCATTTCCTGCCTTCTTCCTCTTCCTGGGTGCCAATTTACTTACCTTCATGTACGGTGCATCGCCGGGACAATCAGCACCAGAATCGTGTCCAGCATCATCACTCCACTCGTTTTTATTTTCTTCCATCAACAAAATGATTGACTCGGCAGTCATTTTCCTAACCTTGCGGTGCTTCCTTCCAAAGAAACATGACACAGCTAACTACCTAATATCTATAGAGTAAACATTTTTTTACAATTCAGCACAAACATGCGAACTCCAAGAGACTTTTGCTTACCAGGAGGAAGGGTTCGAGTGACCACCCTGTCCAAGAATAGTAGGGCAACTCCCAGTTGCAGCAGCTTCCACATCCAGTACATCACAATTCAGCGTAAACATGCAAGTCGAAGCAGACCTTTTTCATCAACCCAATTAGCTGACAGTTACATGTTAGAGGAACCATGCTACCTCGTTCATCTATGAAGCTGAACTTTGCAGTCTGCTTCGGCCCTATTTCAACATGATTACACAGACCAGCAACCATACCAGGTATAGTCCAGATCTGGGAAGGGTCTTCTTCCATCGTGAAACAATGGTGTCCATACCACTTGCCCTTCCCATTTGATAATTTAGCGTCGTAGCTGAAGAGGGCTACCGTAACCAGGTAAGGGTGGTTCGCGGAGATCCCACTTGACCGAAAATTGGGGACAAAAAATGTTTGTTCGTGTTGGGATAGCAAACAATTCTACGTTCAATAGCCAGCTAGCAGTTATAGTTAGTGCGAATAGCAAAGAGAAGAGTAGCTCACCCGCATGTAGCCAGAACTTCTTCTTCCTTGGTAGTGGAATCTGCCATCCTCCATGCTGCTTAGCTCATCGACGACGGAGGCGTCCTAGAGCCTCACAACAGCGAGCACTTCATGCGCCATTGGATCAAGGGATCAGCGAGTGTGCGCAGCAACTTGGCACCGGAAGTCAAATGTCCAAAGGGATCGTTCTAGTTGGAGGGTGGATTTCAATGCTACTGGTGCTAGGGTTCATGCGAAAGGAGGGAGTGGATTTGTGAATTTTGTCAACACACCAAGGCCCTTAGTTCGGCGTTTTTCCTATGTGGTTGCCATGTTGGTGCTCGCCTCATGGACAGATTACTGACATGAGGGTCCTGACCGTCTACTTCACGGGGCAATTTGACGGAATGTTTGAATTTGGTAGGGGTGAGATGAGTTTGCCTCGAAATGGCCCATCTCGGTAGTTGGCAGCCCAACTTTGCGAAATGCGGCAATTAGATGCAACTTGGGCCCTGTTATGCACTTGCCCAAGAACTTTGGGGCCACAAAGCAACAAGCCCTCCTGCTGTGCCCCGCGGGGAGCGTGACATGGTGGTAGTCATCGAGGCATCCAGGGCGGATCCAGCCCCTAAGGTGGCTTAGGCGGAGGAGGATTCACGCAAGAGAAAGAGGATAGACCAGAGACACCTTTGCCTCTCCAGGTGGGTGAGCCGCGGATGCTGGGTAGCCATTGACGAGTAAGCTCATGACCCTTAATGAATATCGCTCTTTCTTCCCGCTTGATCTGATCCTTAATGATCTTTGCAGGGACCCCAACAAGGAAGAAGAGGAGGTGACCAAGGTGGCTCTAGAGGCAGCTGGTGTGCCCATATTTGCTGGAGCAGAGGAGGCGGGTTCCCCTATTGGGGAGAGTTGCAATTGGTGCCTCGGTGACGTTCGCGATAGTGCTAGAGGTGGTGATGGTGGAGGCGCACCGAGGCGGCAGTTCTGCCTCAGGGGACCGATCAGCGGAGTCGGAGGCCGCGGTTGACTCCGGGGATGCTGAGTGAGCAACGAAGGAAGTATGGACCACTAAAGTTGCTTGAGAGGTAGCTGTCGTGCGCCGTGTGGAGGAGCTTCGCCTCACGAAGGAGGTTAGCTTAGAGCAAGAGACTCACGAGGCGAGAAAGGCGCAAGTGGCGGAGGGAAAACACGGCTAATCCCAAAGGCCTCTCAGCAACCCCCGAGGCCTAGAGCATCTTGCCGGGGTGATGAAGGCTCGGGCGCTAGCCCCCGAGGTCCCAATGCTGGGGCTTGGAGTTCTATAGTAGAGGGGCGCGAGCAGTCAAGCCCCCGAGTTAGTGCCGAGGCTGGCAGCGATCCTAAACCCTTGTTGTGGAAGCTTCTGGTCTCACGGGATGATGTGGACCACAAGTGTTATGCTAACGCTACAATCCAGGTTGTGCGCTACGGCCTGGATTGGCTTAACACTGACTGGGCGGTGGTCGAGGCATAGCAGGCCACCGAGTGCGAGCATCTCGTGGAAGGGAGAGAGATTCTCCTAGATGCGGTTGAGCAGGAATGCCTTCGATGTGATGAGGCCCTTCGAAAGCTGGAGAGAATTCACGCAAGTGCCCTCCATGAGGCGCAGGAGGCCTTGAATGACGCCCGAACCCAAGTGGAGGAGATCCTTGAAGAGGCTCGGGCGCGGGCAGCTCAACTTGCTGCAAGCGGGACAGTGATGACGCGACAGGGAGTCGATACTGCTCGTGAAAAGGACCTCACCACCCGTGAGGCAGTCCTTGCGATGCGCGTGGCGGACATCGAGAAGCGCGAGAAGGATCTTGCCACCCTCGAGGGGCGTATGACCCCTAGGGAGCAAGCACTCCGGATCCGCGAGGAGGAAGCGGCTTCCCGCGAGGCTGTCCTTGGCAAGAAGGAGAGGCAGCTAGATGACTTCTAGATGGACCTTGACCATCACAAGGTCAAGATTGATGTAGACATTGATAGGGCCAAGAGCGGATGCACAGGAAGGTGAAGGACAAGCGCGAGTGGCTTGTGTGCAGACTCGATGTAGAGTTGGCGCGATCTCGCAAGGAGTACCACGATAAGATGTCAGTGCAGGAGAGACGCTTCAACCGTAAGAGGGAGTCGCTCTCTTGAGGGGAGAAGCGTGAAGTGGAAAAGAGGCTCCAGGTGGCCTAGAGTTAACTCTCAGTAATGACCCGCTCGTGTGATGATGCCACAGCGGAGGCCGAGAGGCTTGCCGAAGAGCTCGAGTTGATGACACGGCAGGTGGCTCCCGTTACATCCCTCGTTGAGCGAGTCGAGGCTGGTAACTCGAAGGCAGCATCCATGAAGAAGGTGCGGTGCACGATGTATCGTTCCCTGGCCATGCGTGCCAGGGCGGCACTAGAGCCCATTGGGTTGGTAGCATCAACATTTCCACCAACTTGCTGACCAACGAACTCGTGGCCTACCTGCATCTCTTCACCATCTTTGTTGAGAAGCTGGAGACCGAGGTGGCAGACGTCAACGGCATGGCTGAGAAGTGCCAAGAAATCCTGAGCACCACGGTGATACGTCCATTTTGCATCACTATTCTATATCATAATTTACTGTTATTCATTGATATATTTCACATTAAGAGATGATACTTATGTTATTTCATCTGTTTTCGCATGGTTGATGACTTTTGGAGCATGGACCGCTGCAGTCAGGATTCTGATGGAAAAGGTGCTATTTGGAGGCAAAATTCGTGAAGATCAGACAATTCGGGAAATACATGGAAAATTCTATTTTTCAAGAAGACGAAGATTGCTAGAAGGGGGAGTAGAGATGCGCCACAGGGGGCCCACACCACCCCCAGGCGCGGGCAGCCCTAGGCCACGCCAGCAGGTGGTGTGGATACACTGGCCCACTCCAGGCTCTCCCCTCTGGCGTATATTATCCCCATGGAACCCTAATACCTGGGGAGCGACCACAGAAAGATTTCGCCGCCTCTACGGAGCAGAAAACTACAGAGAGAGAAAGATCTCTCTGGCAAACAGAATTCTGCGGGGGGAATTCCTTCCTGGAGAGGGGAGATCGTCGCCATCAACACCACCATCAAGCTGGACTTCATCAGGATAATCATCATCATCATCACCATCATCATCTCCACCACCACCATCGTCAGCACTTCATACCGCTGTAACAATTGGGTTGAATCTTGCATAGTTCTTAGGGGAAACATTCCTGGTGTTGATTACTCCTTGTAGTTGATGCTATTGAGTGAACCATTGAATTGTCGTTTATGTTCAGATTGTTGCATATCATTATTTCATCTTTGATCTTGATCCATATGATGTCTTGTGAGTAGTTCGTTTAGTTGTTGAGGACATGGGAGAAGTCATGTTGTTAGTAGTGGAATTGTGTTGAGAAAGATTCAATAGTTTGATATTTATGTTGTGGTGTACTTCTTCTAGTGGTGTCATGTGAACGTCGACTACATGACACTTCACCTATATGGGCCTAGGGGAATGCATTGTGTATTTGGCTACTAATAGTAGGGGTTGCCAGAGTGATAGAAACCTGAACCCCCGTTAGGAAACCTTTGCACAAGGGACGTTAGCATCTTAGAGTTTAAAGCTATGGTTAGGTTTATACCTTAATTACTTTCTTGTACTTGCAGATGCTTGCAAGGGGTATAATCACAAGTATGTATTAGTCCTAGGAAGGTCGGTACATTAGCACAGGTTCACCCACACAACACTTGGCAAACTAAAGAAGATTAATCAACTATATGAAGCGAAAGCACTTGACGATATTCCCGTGTGTCCTCGAGAATGTTTAGTCATCTTAAGTAATACAACCGGCTTGTCATTTGCTAAAGAAAGGATTGGGCCACTTGCTGCATTTATTATTATTGTCTTTTATTTACTCGTACTTTATTTACCTGCATTATCAAAAACCCCTAAAAATTAGTTTGCTAAGTATTTACAGAGAATTCCTGCTCCAAGCCATTCGCCAACACCTTCTGCTCCTCGTTGGGTTCGACACTCTTACTTATCAAAAATACTGCGATACACCCCCTATACTTGTGGGTCATCAAGACTATTTTTTGGCACCGTTGCCGGGGAGTGAAGCGCTATTGGAGAGTGGAACTGGTAAAGGAAACTTCTACTGTGAGTATTGTTTACTTCTATTAGTTGCTTTATTTCAATATGGATAATTCGCTGAGTTTCATATTTCGTAATGCTACTACCACTGCTAAGGTAGTAGATGAACCACCACCTACTGAGAATGATGCGTTTAAAATACCTACAAGAATTATTGATCATTTTATGGATAACTACTATGTTGGGGATGGAACTGTCCATCCCGATGATCATTTACTCTTTATACATGAATTATGCGGGTTGTTCAAGTGTGCAGGTATTACTACAGATCTAGTCAAGAAGAAGTTATTCTCATTATCACTAAAAGGAAGAGCTGAGGAATGGTATAAGCTGCTAAAGAATGGTCAAGCTCTTGAGTGGGAGGAAATAGTGCCTCTCTTTTATTCAAAATTTTATCCTCCTAGTGAGATTCATAAAGATTGGAATCAAATATACAACTTTTGGCCTCTTGATGGAGAGAGTACAGCTCAAGCTTGGGGGAGATTGAAGTTACTAATGCTCAAATGTCCTATTCATGAGCTCCCCAACAATATTATTATCAATTACTTTTATGCAAGGCTTTCTCTTCATGATAAGGATCTATTGGATGCTTCTTGTGCTGGATCATTAACACGCATGGAAGAAGAAGATAAATGGGATCTTCTAGACCGTATTCAAGAAAATGCTGAAGCAATGGAGAATGATAAAGGAAGAAAGTCAGGTATAAATTATGATTATGAATGCATTGAATATTTTATGGGAACTGATGATTTTCAGAATATTAGTAATGCTTATGGTCTTGATTCTCAAGTTATTGCAAATTGTTTTAAGGATTTCGCCTCTTATATTGAAATTCCGAAAAAGGAATGGAACAAGTATCATGCACCATATAAAGATATTGTTGATTATGGTCCTGTTAGAAGTACTGAATTTTGCACTATTGATCACATCTTACCTGAACCTTATATCGAGAAAATACCCTTCCGGATAAGGTAAAGGAGCACCCTATGATAACTAGTGTAATTAATAAAAGTACAAACAGAACTGTAAAACCTGATGAACAAATAAACATTGAACCTGTAGTAGCAATTGTGAAAGACCTATTCACTAAAAGTGTAGAAGAAGGACACATTGTCTTTTGTGAGCATACTTGTAATATCAACTCACATCCAAATAGAACTAAAAAGACTAGTGACCTTGTGCTTTCTGTTAGAATTGGTGATCATTTCTATTATGGTTTATGTGATATTGGTGCAAGTTCAAGTGTTATTCCTTACGAGCTTTATAAAGAAATTATGCATGAAATTAGTCCTTGTGAACTAGAAGAGATTGATGTGGTTATTCACCTTGCTAATAGAGAGACCATCTCTCCAATTGGTATTGTAAGAGATGTGGCAGTTCTTTGTGGTAAGATTAAATATCCTGTTGATTTTCTAGTACTTGGTTCAGCTGCTAGTAAAACCTATCCTATCATTTTTGGTAGACCTTTCTTGAACACATGTGGAGCCATTATAGACTGTAAAAGGGAGAAAATTTTAACTAAATTTGATGGGGAATCTTATGAGTTTATTTTTTCGAAATTTACTAAAGTTCCTTGTGAAAATGAATCCCCTAATGAGGATTATAGAGTTGAACAACTTTCTTCTATCTCTCTTGCTCCTAACAATGTTTTGCAGTATTTTATGGAAGACCACAAAAGTGAAATCTTCATGGAAGAAAGAAATGAGATTGACGAGATTCTCCGGCATCAACCAAAGATGCTTAAGCATAACTTGCCTATGGAAGATTTGGGTACCACATTGCCACCTAAAATGGATCCGGTTTTCGATCTAAAACCTTTACCTGATGATCTTAAATATGCTTACGTTGATGATAATAAATATATCCTATTATTATTAGTTCTAAACTTTCAGGGAAGGAAGAGGAAAGATTATTGGAGGTATTGAAGAAACAACGAGGAGCTATGGGCTATACTCTGGATGATTTAAAGGGGATTTCTCCTACTATATGTCACCATGCTATCAATATAGAACCAGATGCAAAGCCAGTGATAGAACATCAACGTTGTTTATATCCTAAGATGAAGAAAGTGGTAAGAAATGAGGTATTAAAATTCCTTGATGCTGGTATTATTTATCCTATTGCTGATAGTGAATGGGTTAGTCCTGTTCATTGTGTCCCTAAAAAAGGGGGGATTACCATTGTGCCTATTGATAAAGATGAGCTTATTCCCCAAAGAATAGTAGTGGGTTATATGATGTGCATTGATTGCAGAAAAGATAACAAAGTTACTAAGAAAGATCATTACCCACTTCCTTTTATTGATCAAATGTTAGAAAGGTTGTCTAAAAAGACCCATTTTTGTTTTCTTGATGGATACTCTGGGTTTTCTCAAATTGATGTTAAACAACAAGATCAAGAAAAAACTACATTTACGTGCCCTTATGGAACCTATGCTTATAGACGTATGCCTTTTGGTTTGTGTAATGCTCCTGCTACTTTTCAAAGATGCATGTCTGCTATCTTTCATGGTTTTTGTGAGGAAATTGTGGAAGTATTCATGGATGATTTTTCCGTCTATGGAACTTCTTTTCATAATTGTCTGCATAACCTTGATAAAGTTTTGCAGCAATGTGAAGAAACTAATCTTGTTATTAACTAGGAGAAATGCCACTTCATGGTCAATGAAGGGATTGTCCTTGGACATAAGATTTCCGAAAGAGGCATAGAAGTTGACAGAGCTAAAGTTGAGGCAATTGAGAAAATGCCATGTCCAAGAGACATCAAAGGTATTCGTAGTATCCTTGGTCATGCTGGTTTCTATAGAAGGTTTATTAAAAAATTCTCTAACATATCAAAACCCCTCACTAATCTTCTCCAAAAGTATATACCCTTTGTTTTTTATGATGATTGTAAGGAAGATTTTGAAACTCTAAAGAAGGCTTTAACTACTGCTCCTATTGTTCAACCACCTGATTGGAGCTTACCCTTTGAAATCATGTGTGATGCTAGTGATTTTGTTGTAGGTGCTGTCCTTGGGCAACGAATAAATAAAAAGTTAAATGTTATCCATTATGCTAGTAAGACTCTTGACGCTGCTCAAAAGAATTATGCTACTACTAAAAAAGAATTCTTAGTTGTTGTCTTTGCTTGTGATAAGTTTAGACCTTATATTGTTGACTCAAAAGTTACCATTCATACTGATCATGCTGCTATTAAGTACCTTATGATGAAGAAAGATGCTAAGCCTAGGCTTATTAGATGGGTGCTGCTCTTACAAGAGTTTGACCAACACATTATAGATAGGAAAGGTGCTGAAAATCTGTTGCTGATAATTTATCTCGATTGGAAAACATCTCTTTTGATCCTATGCCTATTAATGATAGTTTCCCAAATGAACAGTTGGCTGCAGTAGGGGTAAGCTCAGGAGGGAGCCCTTGGTATGCTGATTATGCTAACTTTATTGTCTCCAAGTATTTGCCTCCAACTTTTATAGCTCAGCAAAGAAGGAAGTTCTTTTACGATTTGAGGCATTATTTTTGGGATGACCCACATTTATATAAAGGAGTAGATGGTATTGTGTGAGGATGTGTTCCAGAGGCTCGCGTAGTTTGTTACGTCAACTCCAAAAGGAAAGGAAATATTGCGGAAATGTCATGGTAGTGCCTATGGAGGACATCATGCGGGAGATAGACCATCACAGAAGGTGCTACAATCAGGTTTTTACTGGCCTACCCTTTTTAAAGATGCAAGAAAATTTGTCTTATCATGTCATGAATGCCAACGAGTTGGTAACATTTCTAGACGCAATGAGATGACTATGAATTACTCTCTAGTTATTGAACCATTTGATTGTTGGGGATTCGACTTTATGGGTCCTTTTCCCCCTTCAAAAGGTTATACCCATATTCTTGTTGATGTTGACTATGTTACTAAGTGGGTAGAAGCCATACCTACAAAAAGTGCTGATGGGGAGACCTCTTTAAAAATGCTTAAGGATATTATCTTTCCTAGGTTTGGAGTGCCTAGGTATCTTATGACTGATGGAGGTTCTCATTTAATTCATGGTGGTTTTAGAAAGACCCTTGTTAAATATGATGTTAATCATGAATTGCTTCATCTTATCATCCCCAAACTAATGGAAAAGTAGACTTATCAAATAGAGAAATTAAATCCATCTTGCAAAAGACTGTTAATAGATCTAGAAAAAATTGGGCTAAAAAGTTGAACGATGCTTTATGGCTTATAGGACTACCTATAAAAAATCCTATGGGAATGTCTCCTTACAAAATGGTTTATGTGAAAGCTTACCACCTGCCTTTAGAATTAGAACACAAAGCTTATTGGGCAGTGAAAGAACCTAATAGAGACTGCAAACTTGCTGGTGAGAAAAGATTATTTGACTTAAGTTCGTTGGATGAATGGAGGAGTGAAGCATATGAGAATGCTAGAATCTTTAAGGAAGAAGTTAAAAGATGGCATGACAGGAGAATTCTTAAGAGAGGGTTCCATGTTGGTGAGAAGGTTCTATTGTATAGGTCTCGTCTCAGTTTTTTGCAGGGAAACTACTTTCAAAATGGGAAGGACTTTTTGTTATTGAAGAAGTATATCGTTCAGGTGCAATACAAATTTCTTCTTTAAAAGATAACACTACACACGTGGTGAATGGTCAGCGACTCAAGCACTATATTGCTGGAGATTCTTACAATGAAGATATTGATGCTATTCAAGTAGTAACTCTGGAAAAATTTATCAAAGACCAAGTTTAGAGACCTGCGGAGTCCGTTTTCGAATAGGTAACAGTTCTGGTAAGAAAAGTTCCACGAAAATTATGTCCAGTTATATTTTTGGAGTTTTTATCCAACAAGGAAAGAAACGAAGCGAAAGGGGTACGGAAACGGAGCCAGGGTGGCTCACACCACCCCCTGGCACGGCCCCCCTGGCCACGCCAGCAGGTGGTGTGGCCACCTCGGCCTCCGTCTCCGACCCGTTTTCTCCGAGTACCTTCCTTTTGTTGTAAAACTTCGTAATATATAATCTCCCGGATCCCTCGAGGTTCGTATATCGTGTTCTCGTCGTGTTTTCGTTTCGATATGTTTCTGCCAGGAACTATTCTTAAAGTTTAGAACCACAATGGTCTCCGCCAAGGATAAGGGAAAGGAGCCTGCGGAGGAGGATCCCCAAGATCCCGGGCATGAGAAGGATATCTATGAAGAGGTGGCAAGGAAAAGCCAGCACCCGCACACCGGCACTACCATTGCAAGCGTTGGAGTGTTGGCAAACCCTGCCAAGATCAGAAGGACTGCACAAATGTCAACTGGAGGGAAGCCTCCGTGTCACTGTTTGGCTCCACGGAAAAGAAGACTTCAAGGAGGTAGAGTGGGGAAAGAATCGCAAGAGCTGGAATTCGCAACCTGACATGATCATGAGCCGCATTGAGAAAAACTCACAGTTGATTCATACTCTCACCCTCGAGATTGAGGACTTGAGGAAATTTATCGAAAAGCTCATCGAGAGAACACCACCACCACCAAAGGAGTAATTTGTCATCAGGTTTTGGCATCCCCTTGGTTTGTTCCAAGCTTGGGGGAGTGTCGCGGTATCATATCACTATCTTCTATCTTTTTACCTTTTTATTAGAGTCATATGATGAATAGAGAAGTTATCATGTAGGATGGTTTGCATTACGGAAGTGTCCCCCATCTCGTTAGATATCTATGTATCCCTTTGTGTGAGTTGCCGTTATGGAATATTAATGAGAAGTTCTATCATTTACTCTTTTGCATATCTTATATTAGTTTTCAATTCATGATTATATGATTGATCTTGTTGTTAGTATTGGTATCACTTTTGGATCATTGAGTTAATTTCGTTGGTTTTGGCAAACCTGGCTTAGTCAGTAGCAACACTATTTTGAGAATTGAATGAAAAAGATAAAAGTACACTTAAAGAAATATAATTTCATCATCTTTCTTTCTTGATTTGCTCATAAGTTTAGTATTCTCTAGTTAAGATATTTTGTGCTTCCAAGGAATATTGCATGTTTGTTTTCATCACTTGTATGTTTGTTTCCTTCAACTCTTATGCTTGCTACCCAGCCTTGCTAGCCAAAAAACCTGTACTGAGAGGGAAAGCTTCTCGTGCATCCAATCCTTAAACCAAAACCTATGCAATTTGTGTCCACCATACCTAACTATTAGCACTATTGCTATTCCAAGTAAATTCATGTTTTTATCTACCTTCAAAATTAAACTTCTTATGTGAAAATCAGTGATTAAATCTCTCACGAACTTGATGGCACACTTTACTTTCTTGCACTTAATAAACTTGCACAATTGTGCCCATCTATGTTGCGTATATGCTTGTGCTTTGTAAGTTGTGAATTAGCAGAACCATGATGTCTTGGGGACCGCTTTCAACATTGCACTTTATTTAGTTGATATCATGCTCTTTTGCTTATGGATGTCGTCGGTGTGAAATGAAAGGGGAGCTTGTAAGTCCATGGAGTTATGTATGTGTGTTAGAGAAACGCCTAGGCCGCTGGTCTAATCCATGCCTAATCATGGTGGAAACCTGCAGCGTAACCATAATGAGCAATCTATGAAGCATTCTTCTTATAAAAAAAGAGATAGAGATTGAGAAAAAAGAAAAAGAGAAAAAAGATGAGAAAAGAGGAAAGAGAGAAAAAGGCACCATTTTCCCATGGTAAATAAGAAGATTGCTGAGATGCTCGTTGTCTGCTTGCCTTGTCATTTTGATATGGGGATTTTTCCGTATCATCGGGCAAGGGGTACCCCGTTGGCGGTTCTCTATGATAAACATATACTTACTATGACAAGAACTTACCGGTAACTAAACTTCAGTAGCATGAGGAGCGGCCCTCGTATTCAATAGATATGAGATTTTCAACTTACAACTCGTCAAGGATATCCTCATATTTGATCACTTTAACCTTAATCACCTAAATATGCCTATGATAGGGGCAATGAGAGCTAAAAGCTAATAAGTACCATAATTTTTGGAAGCTCTTTATGAAACTTGAAATCCATCCTTCCCTCTGCGGAGGGCCTATCTTTTACTTTTACTTGAGTCAGTAAACCTATTCCCTTCTATCTCAGTAAGTATTTTGAGTTGTTGTGTTTCATTCATCCATATGATGATTTATTCAATCATGTTTCTTATGTTCCTTCTTTTGCACATTTGCTCTTATCTTAGTGTTTATTACTTTGAAATCTATCATTGAAAACCCTTTATGCGTGAACTCCTGCAAATTGTCAACTATTCTTCGACCAAGAGCTAAGTTTTCCATTACCAATTATGATTTACTTTGTGTATCTTTATTGTGTTTCCTTTACTTATTGCAAGTTAAGTTATATAATAGTGAGTTGTCTTCTGTTATGATTTATGTATTGATGAATGTGATGCTTCTTGTTCGTATTCTTTTATCGAATCTTCACTCCATAAACCTGAGGTCATGTTTACTGAGCTCAGTTTTCGCTTGGGGACAAGCGAAGTCTAAGCTTGGGGGGAGTTGATACGTCCATTTTGCAACACTATTCTATATCATAATTTACTGTTATTCATTGATATATTTCACATTAAGAGATGATACTTATGTTATTTCATCTATTTTTGCATGGTTGATGACTTTTGGAGCATGGACCGCTGTAGTTAGGATTCTGATGGAAAAGGTGCTGTTTGGAGGAAAAATTCGCGAACATCAGAAAATTCGGGAAAATACATGGAAAGTTCTATTTTCCAGAAGACGAAGATTGCCAAAGGGGGGAATAGAGATGGGCCACAGGGGGCCCACACCACCCCCTGGCGTGGGTAGCCCTAGGCCACGCCAGTAGGTGGTGTGGCCACCCTGGCCCACTCCAGGCTCTCCCCTCTGGCGTATATTATCCCCACGAAACCCTAATACCTGGGGAGCGACCACAGAAAGATTATGCCGCCTCTGCGGGGCGGAAAGCTAGAGAGAGAGAAATATCTCTCCGGTAGACAGAATTCTACCGGGTGAATTCCTTCCCGGAGAGGGGAGATCGTCGCCATCAACACCACCATCAAGCTGGACTTCATCGGGATCGTCATCATCATCACCATCATCATCTCCACCACCACCATCGTCACCACTTCATACCGCTGTCACAATTGGGTTGAATCTTGCATAGTTCTTAGGGGAAACTTTCCCGGTGTTCATTACTCCTTGTAGTTGATGCTATTGAGTGAACCATCGAATTATCGTTTATGTTCAGATTGTTTCATATCATTATTTCATCTCTGATCTTGATCCATATGATGTCTTATGAGTAGTTCGTTTAGTTCTTGAGGACATGGGAGATGTCATGTTGTTAGTAGTGGAATTGTGTTGAGAAAGATTCAATAGTTTGATATTTAAGTTGTGGTGTATTTCTTCTGGTGGTATCATGTGAACGTCGACTACATGACACTTCACCTATATGGGCCTAGGGGAATGCATTGTGTATCTGGCTACTAATCGTAGGGGTTGCCAGAGTGACAGAAACCTGAACCCCATTAGGAAACCTTTGCACAAGGGACGTCAGGGTCTTAGAGTTTAAAGTTGTGGTTAGGTTTATACCTTAATTACTTTCTTGTACTTGTAGATGCTTGCAAGGGGTATAATCACAAGTATGTATTAGTCCTAGGAAGGTCGGTACATTAGCACCGGTTCACCCACACAACACTTAGCAAACTAAAGAAGATTAATCAACTATATGAAGCGAAAGCACTTGACGGTATTCCCGTGTGTCCTCGAGAACTTTTGGTCATCTTAAGTAATACAACCGGCTTGTCCTTTCATAAAGAATGGATTGGGCCACTTGCTGCATTTATTATTATTTTCTTTTATTTACTCGTACTTTATGTACCTGCATTATCAAAAAACCCTAAAAATCCGTTTGCTAAGTATTTATAGAGAATTCCTGCTCCAAGCCATTCGCCAACACCTTCTGCTCCTCGTTGGGTTTGACACTCTTACTTATAGAAAATACTGCGATACACCCCCTATACTTGTGTGTCATCACACGGGTGCTCGCATCATCGGCAATCTCCTCGATGCCAACCCAAAATTTGACATCGCCGCCATGATAAAGCCTATCAAAGGGAAACATGATGCCAAGATCGAGGAGGAGGTTCGAAAGTACTGGGGGGCCTTCTCGACATCTACCATCGGAAGCGAAGCAACGACGAAGGAGAACCCTCTAAATGTGCCTATAATAATGGCTTTGACAACAAGGCAGGCTCATGCAATGATGAGGAGGCTAGTGTTCGCGAGGAGTCCGATTAAGCAACGGGCATGTGATGCCACAGGGGGCACCCTTTTAATCTGCACACACAAATATGTATTTTACCGAAATGTTGCCCTCGCGGGCTTGTCAATGAATGTGTACATTTTATTGGTGTAATTTTGATGTTTATGTGTCCCGGTATCTGATCCCCAACCTTGCGTGTAACACAAGACGAGGAAAGAGAGGAGAGAGGCATGAAGTAGCTTGTACTTAGCCTCGGTGAAGAGTGATTCCTGCGAGTTGCGCCTATGGTGAGGGCACCTTGCGGGCCTCAGGCGTTGCGCTTACCATCAGCGAGGAATGATTCCTGCGAGCTGCGCTTGGATCGGCCCTCTTGTGAGAAATAGCAGCATCGCCTCTGGGGGAGGGGCTTAGCGAGAAGAGCCACACGGGGCCTTAGCGAAATGTCTCTGTGAAGGATATATTCCCTAGAGGCCAATAATAAAGATGTTTTTATTGACATACCTCATTAGTTCTGCGGTGACCTAGCATACCACTGCATGATGTAGTACACTATAGTCATTGACATAACACCAATGAAACACCGTTCACTAGTATTACATCCCTTAGAGTGGTACAACAGAAACATAGCAGGTCCAAGACATGACTATAGATTACCACTCGACTCTTTACAAAAGATCCAAACAGCACTCTAGGTTAAAGAGGAAGAAAATCAACTTCTTACAAAGAAGAACCAGAAATAATAACTCAGAACTACCTGGCTAATAAGACTAGCATCTAAACTATAAGGCTTGCAATTGCTACTAATGCAATGCTCTACAGAAGTAGGTTTTATCGCTAGAATATCTACTCCTATCTAATCAGGAACTTCATCTTCACTTCAGTTGATGTATATGTTGACTTCATTGACTTTATTGAAGAACTTGAGCTGTCAATGATGGTTTCTTGAGCATAAGTTGGTGTTGGCGTTGTCTTCAGCAGCTTAAAACCTAGCAAGGGTTAAGAAGGTATGGTTGAGTGCGAGCATACTCAGCAAGTTCACTAAAAAGGAGTGTATGATGCACTATCTCTACAGCCACAGACCAAAGTTCGTAGGTAATGCAGGTTTTCATAAACATTTCTTCAAAGGTTGCTTTTATTCTGAAAACTATGTCCGACAGCCTTCACAGGTTGACCAGAACTTTCATGGAGTTCCTTTCCTGCCGCGTTCGTAGATCCTTCCTAGAATAGGGTGTAACATGTCACAGTTCTTACACTCCGCAGAGGTGCGTTACTTTACCCATGAGAGATCAAATCCTTGTTGCACAACTAGGCAGCTTATTCCCGTCCACAATTCCTTGATGTGGGGCCCAGTAGATGATCCAAGCCAATCACTACTCTCTCCGCGACCCCACATGCCCAACGGATTGCACTTCATACCTAGAATAAAACTTGTTTCTAATGACAGCCTAAGGCGTACAACCCTCATAGATACCAGAAGCCATGGGATGTTGAGGGATCCCACCCATATGCTGCAAACCCTCATAGAGGAGTTATAGCCACGACCTGGTCATCCATTGACATGCGAAAGGAAGAAGATATGACTTCTTTGTCCCATTCCAAATCTCATGGTTAACGCGTAATATATGGCGCTAGAAGCACTAGCGACATTGGTTGTTAAGTCCTAGATAGTATGTTCCTTTACCACTTGAACTGTATCAATAGATTATTACCATTTTCTAAATAATCCATAATCATATAATTATGAAAATAGTGTTTTCTGTCCCTTTGAAATGCAAGTGATGACAACATTCGAGTTACAAGCATTTGATAGAAAATGACCAAATGACATGAGCAAGTGTGAACTTGCCTTTTGTGATTGCAAGATTATGCACTCACGGTCTTCAAGACAATAGAAGATCCAAATTATGTAAGCAGCATCATTGGTCCGGTAACGACGAATGTTTAAACAAGAAAGATGCAATTATGCATAAATAATGTGATGCAAGTTTGAGAAACGCGAATTCCTAGAATAATCATATCAAATCTAGGGTTTGGAAGGTTGTGGTGATATCTTTAGAATGTGTTTCACTTTTATACCAGCTTCACACTTGCGCTTCTTATTAAGGCTTGTGAGAGTGCCTGAAACAATATGTAAATACAACAAGTAGCATACAATACTAAATCACTCAATTGTGCTTGGTATCTAAAAGATTTCTTAAGCAAGATTATTAATCAATTAAAGTTTTTATAGAAATGCTTAAGGATTTCTTTAATGTTTCTTAAATGAATAACCTTTGAGGAAAAGATTACTTCATAAAGTAAAAGCATTTCAATTTGAATTTACACCTTTAAGGTTTCTTAGTAACTAGGATTATCAAAAGAGAAACAATCACCACAAAGTAGTGGAGATTAACATGTTTTGAATGAGGCGTCACATTGTAGATGGTTTACTGCTTACATTTCCACAAAGGTAGAATATAAGTAATAGTGCTTGAATGAGGTGGTGTTTTATTTAAACTATAAGTGAATAGAATTACTTTCTTATTAATGCTTATATTTTATAAGCATGAATAGGGCGTTACTTAAAAACTTGGTTTAATTCTTTAGGTGGATTCCTAAACTAGTAAAAGAATTAGTAGATAATAGGTTGGTGATTTTATAACTGAATAGAATCCTTTTGATAAACAATATACTATTATTGTTGATTTTATAATTGATAAAATCTTTTAGGAAAATTGAGATACACTTAATTTTAAATGGTAGTTTTAGTATATAAATCTTAAAATGGTTAGACCTATTTTTACTCCACTTAAACATTAATGTAACTTGCTATTCACATTTAGACTTTGAACAATCAATGTTAAAAGTAGAGTAAAGATTTTTGTATTTTTAATCCATTAAGATATTAGAAAAATAGTTTTAATCAAAACTTATTAAACTTTCACCTTTATTTGACTTCAAATGTGCAAGAGGATATCTTTAATGTGCAGTTTTTATTTTTGTGCTCATTTTGGTATATTATAAGTATTTTGTGATTTTTAAATAATAAGATATGATTTTTATAAGTTTTATCACTTTATAAATACAAAATAAATAATAAATACTTAGTTAAGTGACACAAAAATATATGAAACAAGTTTATAAATGTAGATTTTGTTTTTCTAAGAATTTTGGTATATTATACTTATATTTAAGAATTTTGAGTAATAGAATATATATTTTAAAAGATTAATCCTTGATAGATTATTTACAAATAATAATAATTATCTTATTTAAGTTGGAGAATAAAATATTATAATAGGTTTAGAATATAGAATTTATTTTTCTCAACATTTTGATATATAATATATATTTTTCTGAATTTTAAAACAAAAGATATTGATTAAACAAGATTTAATCATTTTCTGGAATTATTAAAATTAAATAACTAAATGATTTTCTGTGTCGATGCTGACGTCAGCTCTGCCCTAAATCTTTTTAAACCACAGCCCGATCTAGCCCGAGTCACTAACTGGTGGGCCTGATGCCACATCATATCCAGAAACTTTAAAACAATAATTTAAAACGATATTATGACATCAGCATGATGTCATGCTGACATCACTTGGGAATGATCCTCCTAGGTCGATGATCAATCCATCGATCGGCTACGGGCGCGGGCTTGGGCTAGGTTTGGTTGGAAAGAGGAGTCTACGACGAACATATATTGGCGGCGCTGCTCCAAAATGGTCACTAGAGGTGCACCGGCGACGAGCTTTTGCGGCGACCGACGGTGGGACATGGTGCGGTGGCATTGTAGAGAGAGGAAGAGATTGGAGAGGTCCATAGGGACCGGTATCTCACTCTGATGTTGTTGCGGTGGTTGTTGATCATGATGGCGCTCCGGTATGGCCTAATCCTCGCGGACTCCGACGATCACCATAGAAAGGAAACGGCGAAATCACCATGACTTTGAGTGCTCCTTGCTTCACTGCTACCCCTGAAGCAATAAGGATGACGAGGAGCTTCTCCTCGACAACTCCACGGTCTCCAGGACGACCTCTACAGACGATGGTGATCGGCTCTTGTCGGCTAGGGTTTGGCCCTTCTGCGAAAAAGAGAGGAGAAGGGAGAGTACGGGCGAGCGAATGAGAGGATGAGGAGGGAAGGACGACGCGGTGGCATTCTTATCCTTCCCTAGCGACCACGGCGAGGATCTTGAAACCGGCGAGCGGCGGCGTTCATGACACGCAGCTGCTTTGGCCGCTGCGTGATGTGGACGATGAGGATAGCGAGGACGAAACGGTAAGTGGGCCAGGCTGGTATTGGGCCAACACGGAGTGAGCGGGCAACAGTGACTAGCGCATGCAGGCGGTAGTTAGCGCGCACGATTACTGGTATGTTGGCCATTGGTTCTGCTGCCCTTTTCCTTTTCTCTCTTCTTTTTCTATTTCTGTTTTCACAATTCAATTTCAAATATGAATTCTTCAAGGATTTGAATATCCAGAAAATTTGTGGCATATTCAAAATGGTTTAGAGATTCATTCTATTAAATCCACTTCTATTTTTTCTTTATATTATCGAAATCCATGAGTATATGAAAGGTTCTTTTAAAGAAAAGTTATTAATAGGAATTAGGCTTTTCGAGATTTATTCCTTATAATGATTTCATAAAAATGATTTTGTTTTCTCTTGATAATTGTAATGGTATGGATTTGAAATGGTGAATGATATATATAAGACTCTATTCATACTTAGTCTCATAAAGGAACAATGTAAATATATTACAAGGTATTAAACCCTGGGGTTTATAATATGGTGATTTGAATTCCATGGTTCTCAAGGTTTGGTGAATTTCCTATTCAAATTCCACTTGTATTTTAGTGTTTAGAATTACTATAGAGCAATCTTGGTAAAAAACATTAAGCATGAATAACAATCATTAATGTGTAAATGAAAATGTTCATTTACAAATAGCTATCTTTGGTTTGTAGAAGGTTTATTTTTTATGGTTCTCAAAGTTTGGAATTTATTTTATTCCAATTCCATTACAATTCTTCATAAACATTCTACTCTTTTTCAAAGTAGGCATGGATCACTTCTTGAACTAATTGTTTAGTACTTTCCTAAGTGTGATTAATGTTTTGATAGAAGTTTATTATATAATGGTGAATAACCATTCTCATTCATGTGGCACAAGTGATCTCAATGCCTAGCAACATCTACTTAGGGTTTCTAATACCACACTTACTATGGACCCTAGAGGATATATTACCCTCAAGTTTATTAGTGAATGTTGCTAGGGATCAAGGTTTTAAGGATTGCTCTTGAATTTATAATCCTGAATGTTATCTCAACTTAGAGTGAGCTACAAAGATTACTTCTTAATGTTGCCCTGATGGTTCATGGGTCTAGGTTTCTATTAAGGTTTAAAATAATAAGGTGGACAATGCTCTCATCAATACACTCTCAACTGGTATTCTACTTATCTCCTAGACAATTCATTTGACTAAGAGATATTATCCATTGGCTGCTTAAATAGGAATTGATTTAACTACCCTCTTTATTCTAGGGTTTTAAACAAAGAGGTAGACATGGGTTTTGTCATGGCTTGATATGATTTTGGTTAAGGCTTCTAAAGAATCCCAATCCTCACACTTCACTAAGATTGGGTCATAGTTAAGGAATTCCTTTCCTAAATATACTCTATAAATCTCTCTTATCTTATTCACAAAGATCACAGCTTCCTGAATAAGTCAATCATCTAACTCCACCATATCCATCATCATATGATGACATGGTCATGCCATTTCAGCAATAAGCATTCTCCATTATTACTCTAGTATGAAACTTCCGTTTCCTAACTACCTCTAATGAATAAATGTAGCTATTTCTAGCTCCATCTATTAAATCCTTTTATATTCACCTTGCATCAACATCCAAGACTTGCAAGATTACAATTTTCTCTATATCACATGTGATATCAATCCTCTGGGATAGGTATGGTACTACTCTCCATAATACAAGTTGTTCTTGTATTAGCTTGGTTAAGCTACCATGACTTACACTACTCCATTCCACTTAGGTTCTAAACTTCATCATACCCTAGCTTGACAACTCATGATCAAGCTAGATGATTCAGCTTACTAGGTTTTGCCTAATTTGGTATACTCACATCACTTCTTCATCACCTAGTCATCTATTCTCAAATGACTTGAGAATAATGACCACCATCCTTTAATCATACAAAGCTTAGGCTTCTAATTATCTGATCAAGATCTATCATTAACTAAGTAGTAGACTGGTACTAGTCTCTCTATAGGCTTATCTTGTTAAGCAAGCTTACTCTAAGTTTATACCCACTTGACTTAACAAGATTATTATTTGATGTACTAATACTACTATCCTTCTCATAGCTCCTCAAGCACCGGTTACTTCTTGGGTGTAGATACTTCTTCTAGTTAACTCATGAGTGAGTGAACTCCACCAACATCCAATGGTTTGATCACCACTAAGTATCTCATTCCATTGATGATGGCGCATTCTACCATAACTTGTTGCTTCTTCTTATTAATTTATTTAAGGTCTTTGGAAGCTTAATATAATAGGTCAAAGCTAAGAGTCAATAAATTCTAGGTCAGGAACTGATCACTCAATATTGATGATCAGTTGACACTAGGACTTATCTATTTAGGAATGCCATATGTTAATATGACAACAAAGGTATGTGATCAATGGTCCTACTCTATTTGTGATAAGAGTTAAAGCTTAGGAACTACCATGATTCTTATGGTAAGAATAATTATAGTAAACATGTGTATCAAAATTTGTTATGAGATTCCTTTACTTGGTTATATACTTGATTGAGTATTCAAGAATTGATATAATGAATACCCTTACATGATCTCTATAGATCCTTTATGATTCATTAAATAATGTGTTGTGGGTTTAGCTTGATTCCATTTGTCTACCCATAGATCAAATTATATTACCCAAAGATAAGGTTTTAGAAAAGGTCATATTGAAACTTATCGCAGTCAACTTGATGATCTACTTCAGTTCCACCAAGTTAAGAGAAGCTTCAATCACTTTGACAAGTTTTATTTAAAAGCGCGAAAATTATCCAGATTTTCTATGCATGAATGCAATGCACACACCTCATCTCAGCTTATTTCTAAGCTCTAATGCTAGGATGTTACAAGTTCATAACAGTTTTGTATCATGCTAGAACTGTATTAAGTGGAAACATTAATACAAGTGTGGTATATAAACAAACCAGGTCCCTAGTATCCTCTAGACTAGTTCGTTGGGCAGCTGATGATCGGGGTTTCCCGATCATGGACTTTACCACATCAACTGACAACAAGGTCACTTGTGAAGTGATGGACAACACCCAACCCCTAGTATTGCAGTGTGATCCAGTCACAAAGTTCAACATTGATAATTCTAGCAAAGCATAGTGATTCAGTCCTTCGACCATGAGATCATATTAATCACTATCACCCGAGGCTACTTTGATCACATCAACCATCATCTCTGTAAATGGGTGACCATAAAGGTGTGCTTCAGGTATTCCAGAGGAAATTTTGAGGCCTATGTATCAATATTGAGATTTTCCCATCCGAGTGACAGATAGATACCCTAGGCCCACTCGGTGAGATTACATATACAAGTTTGCAAACATGTGACTAGATCATTGGGATGTAATATGACGGGAACATGTAAATGTGTTTGTTAGTAACAAGATCGAACTTAGGTATGTTGATACCAGGAGATTAGGTCTTGGAAAAACTAAGTATCGTAGAGCAAAGGGAATGAGACTCGACGTTCAAGGTTCAACCGTTCAAGTTAATCGTGGAATGCATGGGGGGCATTATGTGTTTCTAGATACCACTATTGGTCATTGATTGGAAAGTTTGTCGATCATGTCTATGTATTCCTGAGCCATAGTGTGTCACACTTAAGGGTACAGATGCTTAGGGATTTATCCAAGATCGTAGGAGAAAAGACAGAGACTCCGGAATTGTTCCGAGGAGATACTGAAATTGTTTCGGGGATATCCGATGATGATCGGCGGGTCCGAAAGGTGTTTCGGAGTAGTAGGTATTAAATAATACGTATTCAATATTAATTAAATGAATTAATATTAAAAATATTATTTAAATTGGATTTTGGGGGCATCCCACCTAATTGGGCCTCATCGGAGAGGACCAAGAGGGGGCCGCCACCCTAGGGAAGGCCTTGGAAGGCTGCCAGCCACCAAGTGGGCTCCCACCACGAGGGGCCCATGTGGAGGGGATGGATGTCGCCTCCTCCCACCTCTCCCTCATGCTTAGTCCCATCCCGAGACTTTGAGGGAGGAACTACCTCCCTTCCACCTATATATAGAGGGGCACCCCTCTCCCAAAATCCATCCATCAATTGGCTTTTCCTATTCTCTCTCCCTCTCCCTCATGTGCGGTTTCCAAGATTGGAGTTGCATACGAGGATTGGGGTTTCTCCACCATACGCACACGGTCGTACTGATGGACTTGGTCTGGATCAATCTTCTTATGGTGCTTTGCTGGACTGTAGCCCAGGAGATGACTCTACACCGTATGTGTATAAGGTCACGAGGCACTGTCACTTGTGGTGCTTTTGCTTGGAGCTTTGATCTTGGACATCGACACGACCATGAGGTCGACTACGTCGTACAAGGAGCATGGGGTGAATTGCAAGGAGCTTCACGATCTTGAGGTCGGGCAAGTACGACTACATCATCCACATTTCCAGCGAAACGTTAACCGCGTTCGGTCTTCAAAGGTATGAACACTGAATCCCGACATGTTACTTTACATCTGCATAGATAGATCTTGGCTAGGTATGTTCTGCACCATAGGAATTTTTTCTGCCGTAGACCCCCTTCACTCTAGAGAGACTTGGGTGAGGACACCTTGCGGGCCTCAGCAAGGTTACCTCGTGGCACCTCGCGGAGCATACCTCGTGGTAGCCGCCCTGGAGAACCTGCTTGCACTCTGTCAGGCTAGCATAGGCAGGTCTTCGTTGAGAGCGCCTTGCGGGCCTCATCAATTACTTAGGCCTTGGCGAGGACCTCTCATGAGGCCTCCCGACACGCATCCATGACGGACTCCCTGTAGAAGTCTTGAGTAATACTTAGGCGAGAATACCTTGTGGCATCTCAGTGAGGCTCTCATGCAAGGCCTCGCGGAGCACGTCGCGTGACGACCCCCTAAGGACTTTCTTCCGCTCTATCAGGCTAGCGTAGGCAAGCCCCCGATGGGGACACCTTATGGGCCTCGAGAGGGACCTCTTGTGAAGTCCCTAGGTACCTCCGCGTGGAGTTGTTCTACATTCACGTTCTGCTTTTTGGGGCGTCGTCACGCCAATAGTGTTCGTGAGATGGGGTAAAGGTACATGCTCTATGGTTCTCACATGTGTGTTGCACGAGGAAGTCAGTCGCCAAGGAACTTGGCGAGGTGGCCTATGCTAGGAAATCAGTCCCACGGGTCAAATCTCAGTCACTTGGGCTCTAGGCAACTGGGTGAACCCAAGGATGGGAACCGTTCCCAGCCCCCACTCGTGTTATGCACAGGGAAGATCCCAATAGAGCGTACACTTATCACTGCATTGACACTTACTAGGGTAAGGGTGCATGAGTTGCCGCTGGGACGAGTTTATTTTACTCCTTGCATGAAGATGTTCATTACAAGCGCTCCATGGGATGGGCGAGGGACTTTTGTGCTACGTAGGTGATCCATGATATGGGCTTGTAGAGGTGTTTCTTTCAGCGAGTTGTGAGGTCATTGGCAGCCCCTTAGCGCGTGGGTGGTTCCTTTCCGTGTACCCATCCCCCGAGCCATGGGTGACTAGGCGAGTGTCTAGGCTTGCTTGCCGCGATGCTAGCGCACTTCTCACATTTTGATGGGCTTGGAGGTGGCCATGCGGTAGCTTTTTCTGGCGTATTTTTGATTGAGTGACATGGGGCGGTGTCTTTTTTCGTGCTGACTCTCGATGAGGTATGACCCGGGTGTTGCTCTTGTGGCGATGCCTTGGTGGCAGAGCTTGGGGAGGCCAGTGTTATTTCTGGTACTAGAGGCGGTGATGCCGCTCGAGCATTTGTCATTTTGGTTGCAACGCTTTGCAGTATTGTAACCTTGGTCAAAACCGTGCGGCTTACTTGTTGCAACGCGAATTTTTGCCCATTTCCTCTTGTCCTTGATTTTGTCTTATTGAGTTTTGAGTCTTGGTGAGACATGATTCTTGTCTGGTGCCTCGAGTTGTGCCTTCTGCTTCACTTGGCATGCAACAAGGTGCAATACTTTGCTATGCTCGACCGGTTTCCTAGAGACACCGAGAGGACCCAACATTCTCCGTTGGACTCCGTTTGTGCTTGCTCGCAGGGAAGCAACAAGCATAAGTTCCTATTTGAAATGGAGGCTATTGCTAGTGTTGAGGGAAGACCCCGAGCCGCTAGCGCCCAGTGTCACCCTCTCGGTCGAGTTTCGCTTCTTCTCCATAGGCAGATCGACGATGTCATCATCAGCTGGATGCGTAGTAGCGGTAGCCTTGTAGGTGTGCTCGATGGATCGCTGCGCGGCCCTCTCATCGCCTTGAATTGTGATGGTGCCTCTGCATCATGAGAGCTTGACGAGGTTGTAGCCATGATGTGTTACCACCATGAATTTCGACAACGCGGGGTAGTCGAGGATGGCATTATAGGGCAGGCCTATGTACGCCACATCGAAGGTGATGTGCTTAGTGCGGTAGTTGTTGGAGGACTCGAATGTGACAGGGAGTTTCACCTGCTCTAGGGCGTGATTGTTCCTTTGGTCACTCCCGATAAGGGCCTTGTAGGCATCATTAGGCACTCGTATGACACTTCAAGTTTCTCGAATGTCTCTATTGAGATGACATTGAGGCATGCACCTCTGTTGATGAGGGTGTTTGTTATGGCGACATTGTTGATGGTGGGAGTGCATACCAGGGGTATGTTACCCATGTCTTTTTTTGACTTGGGGTGGTCACCGTTGTCGAAGACAACGGGGAATTGAGACCACCTGAGCTTCCTTCCGTTAACAGTGGGAACTTCTACAGCTATCTCGCGTGTGAGCTGCTTGAGTTGTCGATTGGATAGGGGAGCTTGAGCCCCTCCGAGGATGCATGCCATCGTTCGTGGTTCTTGGAAGGCACCAGTTCTTTTCTCTAGGAGGTTCTTGTTTTTCTCGCCGAGGTCATGATGGGTGGTGCTGGCCTAGTGATTCGGCTGCTTGAATAAGCGCCCTTCCTTAGCCTTGGCGCACTTGTCGGCCATATTGAAGAGCTCGAGCACAAAACTAAGCTTATCGTTTCTAGAGAGCTTCTCTAGCATCTTGTTGTCAGCAACGCCCGCAAATAATATGGAGATGACATCCTTATCGCAGAACCATGGTATTTTGTTACGCACGTGGCTGAAATGCTGGATGTATCTCCGTAGCGTCTCGCCGGGTTGTTGGCGTATGGTACGAAGGTCGTCCACTGCAAATGGATCTTGGGATCCATGTAGGATGCATGCCATTGCTCACATATCTTGGTGGTTTTGTGTATTCTCCTCAGGAATGTTGTTGTTCTCCTCGGCGAGGGCCCCCCTGGCCAATGTTTGCTTGTGGGGTCTGCTGCTGGTTTCCGGTGAACTTGGCGAGGAACTTGTCGCGTAGCTCTTTCCATGAGGAGATGGATTCCTTAGGGAGGTCCTTCATCATCCATGTGTGATCCACCTCCTTGAGCGCCACCGGGAACCAATTGGCCATGACCTTGTTGTCACCACCCATGGCCTATATTGTTGTAGTGTTGAACCACAGGAACTCGGCGGGGTTTGCTCCACAACTGAATCTCGGAGGTAGGCTTGCCTTGAACTTTTGGGGCCAGACGACGGCATGCAGCTCCTTGGTGTACACGGGGAAACCCCCTGTTGCCACGGTCTTGGTGGTATCAACGCCCTCGTGCTCGTGCAGGTGCTTGGCGTCGCTTGCGTGCTCCGACGGCTGATACGCGACTCCGCCGCCGGCCGAGTTAGTGTTGGCATTGACCCTTGACAAGGGCATAGCTGCATGGCGAGGTGGTAGCCCTCGTAACCCCTGAGCCCTCGCATCTCCGCTAGTCATGGCTGGCGGGCGAGGTGGTGCCTGAGTAGGCGGCACGGCGCCAACGGCATTGACGAGCTCGATGACGTGTTGCAACCATGCCTCATAACCAGCTATGTCGGGTTGGTGTTGTAGTAGTTCTCACACTGTGCGTAGCACGGCCCCTAGTGGAGGCTTGATGTTGCCGGTGGCTCCGAGGCCAGGTGTGTTGCGTGTCTGGGTACGTGGCTCTTTGGTGCGGGTGGGAGGGTTCACCTCATCATCCCTTTCCTGATGTCCTTGGTGAAGACCGTCGCCGGTGTAGAGGGTATTTCCCCGGGGGTTTTGCTCTGCAGGGCTGGCGGTGAGAGTGGCTCGGTGCCATGCGCTCTCCTCATGGGTCAACCCAGCCATGTCGGTGAAGGAGTAGGATATGTGTTTCAACCCCTACCCGGTGCACCAAATGTCGGAGATTTGTCCCGGAAGGGTATCTTGCAAAGTAGGATGAATCGAACGCAGGGGTTGAACACGATCTCCCTAACACTTCTCAGTGGTCTTGGTGAGGAATAGTAGAAACACAACAAGGAGGACATAAGGAGTTTACCCAGGTTCAGGCCATCATACGGTGTAAAACCCTACTCCTACTTGGTTGTATTGCTTGCTCTGCTTGGTGAGGTTACATATACAAGAGGCTAATCAGGTGATCAGGTGGTTGCTCCTGGGAGGAGAAAGCTGGGGTTTCCGAGCTAGAAGAAGGTCCCTTCCTATGGTACCCTGCCCATCCTTTTAATAGGCGCCCCAGTCCTCTTCCCGCCAATTGGCATGAAGGGTTCCCACATGGCGACAAGGAAGGGGGTAGGTGAGTCAAAGATGCTCTTATCCGCCTCCGTCACACTCTTTATGCTCCTGCAGAGAGGAAGGTGGCCCCCCTGCACTACAGTCTTGTCGGCTACTCTGGCTTGGAGAAGGAGGATGCTCTTCCCTTGGAGAGGAAGTCGAGGATTCCCCTTAGGCACCAGGGCGAGGATGTGTTTAGTACCTCGCCCTCGTCGAGGCACTCCTTGCCTTGATGTGGTCCTCTTGGAGGGAGGATTCACATATAGGCCTTCCCGAGGCTGCTCTTTGACGCTTGATGGTGGCACCCCTTCGAGGATTAGTAGCTTCCTCGCCGCGGAGGTCCATCAGTAGATGGGACAGGGTACCCTGGTTACCATTGGCCCGACATAAGTGAACATATGTACTCCAATATATATTTTTATTGTTTATATCCTGCAAGGTTGTTACTATGATTTACATGTATGGGTTGGGAGTAGTGAACCATGTCCTATGCTAAGTTAACTTATCAGATAGCTATATATTGCAGTGAAATCTCATCGAGTAATCAGGAGCTGAAATACATACTCCCTCCATTTCAAAATATAAGATGTTTTAACCTTTTTCCAAAATACATGTATCTAGACATATTTTTGTGTGTAGGTTTGGAGCAAATAAGTGAACCTACACACTAAAGGTGTCCACATACATGTGTTTCAGAAAAATGATAAAACATCTTATATTTTGAAATAGAGGGAGTACATTTAGCTCCTAGAAGAACGATAAAGGGGAAACACTACATCCATAACATAATTGTCGCAAGTAATTTTTCTTAATCTCAAACTCGTCTGTACAGAGGGTGTCAATGCTAGAAGAAGAAAGAACTTTATCCATAGGTTGAAGCATAATAGTGGTTGGGTAACCGACCATGACCAAAACAAACCATCATTCAAACCATTTTAAGAATATCATCAAGAGGCCCCGACTAGAACCAAAATTTAAATTGGGCCAGCATTCCAATTCCCCAATGTGACCTTAGTGATCTCGGAGAACCATTCTTGAAACAGGAGGTAAAAACACTGTGGACAAATCCATAATTGATAAGGCATCGGCACCAGACAACTTCACCGGAAACTTCAAAACGTGTTGGCAAACAATCAAAGTTGACATTATGGCAGTCATCAACAAATTCTACGAGCTTTGAACTAATGAGATCCATTGGCTAAACTCCGCAAACATTGCTCTCACCCCAAAAAAGTAAGGAGCCGAAGACATCACGGACTTTAGGCATATAAGTCTTATCCATGCCATTGCTAAGCTCATAGCAAAAATGATGGACACAAGACTCGCTCCACATATGAACAATATCGTCTCCAACACTCAAAGCATGTTCAATTAAGACAAGTAGCATCCATGACAACTTCCTCTATGTGAGAAACCTTGCTAGAAAGCTACATAAGGCTAAATCCCCCTCACTCCTCTGCAAGTTTGACATCAAGATGGCCTTTGACTCGGTGCGTTGGATTATTTGATGGAGTATCTCCAATGCTTGGGCTTCCCAATCAATTTTAGGAATTGGGTGTTGGCCCTTCTATCCACTTCATCCTCAAGAGTCCTTTTGAATGACATCACTAGAGACCAGATTAAGCATGGAATAGGACTCCATCAAGGGGATCCTCTTTGGCCCCTTCTATTCTTCTTGGTTATAGAACCGCTTCATCATATACTTTGCAAAGCCCCACAAGGTCTTCTACATAAACTTAGGGGAAGAAAGCTAATGATCTAAACCTCCCTATGTGTTGATGATGCCGCTATCTTCATCACTCCAAATAGAAATGACATCAACTTCTTGACCTCCATGTTGGATTGCTTCGGCAATGTCACCGGGCTTGTTACTAATTGTGAGAAAAGTCAAGTGGTCCCTATTCGCTGCGAGGGGATTAACCTTGACAACATCCTTCAAGCCTTCCCGACATCTAGAGCCAACTTTCCAATGAAGTATCTTGGCCTCCCTTTGTCGGTCATAGACTCAAGAGAATTCACTTCCAAACTTTCTAGGATAAGGTGGCCACCAAGTTGATCCCTTGGATTGGAAAGTATGTTAATATGGTTGGCCGGTCACAGCTTTAGAGGTGCCTTTGGAGGTGCTCTCGAAGATTGATAGCATTAGATGTGCCTTCCTTTGGGAGGATACGACAAGGTTATCGGTGGAAAGTGCAAGGTTGCTTGGGAAAAAGTTTACAAACCAAAATATCTTGGCGGGCTTGGAATTATCAACCTAAAAAAATCGCTTCGGGTCTTAGAATGAGATGGCTTTGGTATGAGTAGAAAGAGGAAGACAAACGTTGGGTCGGCTTGGGCAATCCTTGCACGCCCCTTGATAGAGAGCTCTTTGCGGTGGTTACAAGAGTTACCTTAGGAAATGTCAAAAGGCTCTCTTTTGGGAAGCTTCTCGGCTAAACGGTTTGAGGCCTAGAAATGTGGCTCCACTTATTTTTGAGATCTCAAAGAAGAAAAGAGCCACGGTGGACAAGGCATTGGAAAATGATTTTTGGGTTGCACAAATTAATATGCCCCCCCCCCCACACACACACACATTGAACAATTCTACACCCTATGGGAGATGCTCCAAGGCCTCACCTTGGACCCTAATACTTCGGATTCTATTGTTTGGAAGCTCTCCAACAACGAGGCCCACTCGGCCAAGTTGGCATACATGATGCAATTCCTAGGCCACACATCTTCCATTTCGAAGTCTTTAGTTTGGAAGTCGTGGGAAACTCCTAAGTGCTAGATCTTCGCTTGGTTGATCCTTCAAAATAGAGTTTGGACGGCGGATAGACTACAACGTAGATATTGGCCAAAATATGCAATCGAGTTTCTTCTTTTCAAGTGCCGCTTCACCGTTAGAATTTGAACAAACGTAAAGGCTTGGCTTGGGCTCATGGATCTCGAGCCTAGCAATTGGCAAGATTTTCAAAGTACCAAAGGATTGATGAACCTTTGTCATAGTCAAGAAGGGGGCACTAGCCATGTTGGTGTCTTGGGAGATTTGGAAGGAGCGTAATGGGCGTGTCTTTAGAAACCCATTTTCTACCGCCAACATGAACATTGCTAAAATTAAGGAGGTGGCGAATTTGTGGAGCCTCGCGGGTTCTAAAGTGCTTTGTAACATTATGCCGTGAGAGTAGACTTTTTGTGTATCTGCTTGTTGCTGTTGGCTCTCGGCCAAGAGCGGGTTTGTAAGACCTCTTAAAACCTCTTCTCTATCGATGAAAATGGCCAGGCTTTTGCCTTGTTTCAAAAAACAAAAAAAACTCGTCTATCAGGCCTTCTGAAGTTAAAAGCCCCATACGGGGTACGTGCTGCACCACAGATTGCCTTTCCTGTATCATTAGACACTTCTGAATTGAGCAACCTTATCCGGCACAGCGTCAGATGCTTCATGCATATAATCAGACATTGATTCTTCCTGCGAAAAACATGGAGCACGCTAAATTGACAGTAATGTGAGAAGGGAATTAAGATGTCAACTATTAGCGTAGAACTTCAATGTATTCGCTGACTGAATCAATGACATTTTGGATTCGAAGGGCTTATATGGCGTGTTAATTGGAGACTTGTGGTGGTATACTGCCTGTCCTGCGCAATGTTTTGTTCCAGGAAACACCAAAACAACACATGCACAAGTTTTTGAATTAGTCTACACATGACAGACGTGAGTTCCAAGATTTAACAGTCACTTCAGATTTATCACTTTTTCGATACCTAGATCGACACCAGGAACTATTGCATATTCTGTAACTCAGTGTTGTTGATTTCAGAAAATAGAAGAAGCATATCGTACAGTTTTTTTTACCATACCTTGCTATTAAAGAATTACAAGATAATCGAGCCTTAAAATCAACACGAAATCATGTCGAGTTCTATATCACGTTTACATATGAATTTTTAGGTACTATGCTTGACTTATAATTTGGTTATGACTAGTTGCAAAAAAATATCAACACAACATCTGTGGTTTTATTAAATAGGGTTAAGGATTTTTTCTAGAACATGCAACTGACTGCGTGTGGATCTAATAACTCCTAAATAACAGAACAAAGACTCCAAGGCTAGCAGCAAAACTAATGAAGAAACAAGGGCCTAAAAGCCTACAACAACATTAAAGCCTTTTTCCTAAGAAAGTTGCAGTAGGCTAGATATGAAACCCAACAGGAAACATAAGGAAACCAAGAAAAAAGAGATAAAATGTCAACAAGAAACGAGTAAACTAAGATTCTGACACATGAATAGCTGATTTCGATGCAGTCACAAAAAGCTAAATAACATGATAGAGATACAGCTAAGGCCTGGACCTAAAAACCATCCGGGGAATTTGAGTCTTCAGGAAAGGATATAATGTTGTGATAGCACTTACATCCTTTTCTCGCTTTTGATTGATGACAACACACTTGGAGGCGCCGATGCTTTCGCTCTTCAACAAGTTTCGATCATTCAACAGTGGCTTGCTCAGGCCATCCGTTACTGACGTGTGGCCTGGTTGCTCACCTACGTGCAATCTTATGCAGTAATCTGCATTTGTCTTTTCGAGCTCATCATCGGTGCCAATAACTCTTTCCCTGAGATAAAACGGAAATATTTTAATTCATGAGAAATCACAGCATACAGACAATGAGTTGAAATAGCTATCTAAGAGAGCAACACTACACCCTTTGTGATGTTTATATTTCTTATTCTTCGCGTAATGATTATAGGAACTCAAATAGGTTTTGCGTGATCCACCCTAGATTTCACAAATTATCAACTCTGCTTCATGCAGCAGAATCTAAATCAATGAATTTCACTCTTGTCATGGAAAACAATAACGCCTCCAGCTTAGTAAACTATAATACTTCTATTCAATAAAGGAAAAGTATTGCCTTGGCAAGGAAGCATGCTGCCGCAGCTGTGGGCAAGTCTTTTCACCCGTAGCACCGACTTCCTGGAGATGAACAAATTGCCTCTTGAAACGATCCACCCCACTGTCAAATGTCAATAACATATCAATTAGTACACTAGCAATATTAAATAGTATCATCTTGGTATTAATTTAGTCCCTTTATCATAAAAAGAAATATATCAATTAGTACACTACCAATATCTCCTCAGCTGATCGTAAATATGGTTGAGTGGTTTACAGTATCACAGATTCTTATCTAGGAAGATTAAGAACTTTTTTCAATGTTTGGTACAGAGAAAAGAAAGTACATCAGAATCCGAAGGGACCATGCTGTAACTGTTTAGGTTTAAAAAGCTTCAACATGCTGTTGTTTAAGTTTATCTCGAGAAACTTCAGTAGCACATTGCAACTGTTTAGGTTTAAAGCGTTTCAACATACTGTTGTTTGATAATAGTATTCAGTGATTATCAAATAATATTTAAGCCACAAATTGCTTGTCACATTCTGCAGGACCATGATGTGCACCCGTATACTTTTCCTTCTCAAATCTCGACTAGAGTGCCATTCAACGAATAACACTGACTGAAACCTATGCCTATCATTGTCAGAAATAAACTGTACTAACAGAACAAAACCTACATTGTTAAGACATGTATCTGTTTCTTATTGTAACAAGAAATGGTCTACCAAGGCAGTTTTCCAAACTCACCTTGGGTATAGAAAGTTTGTCTTATCCCCTCCACCAAGATATTCATGCAACATCTGAGGATGATACTCTAAAATCTAGAGACACTTCATGCATTAGTAAGACTATTACTATAATCCTCGCTATACTATTGACCAGCGGTACCTCTCTATAAATCAATTCCCGGACATCATCTCTGGCCAGCTTTCTTCTCTCAAACTCAAACTCAAGTTTTGAGATGGGTTGTGCTGTGGGTTCACGTTCAGAATTTGCCAATCCAGTAAAGTATGGATCTGCCAAGGCCTTGAATTACATTTCTTAAATATCAGTATCGAGAATAACAAAAGAATCAAGCCTTTTGAGCTTTTTTTTTCTATATTTCCTACCTCTGCAGCAGTCGGGCGATCACTGGGATCAAAAGCAAGAAGACGCTCAAGCAAATAGAGAGCCATGGGATCTACACCAGGAAACTTCTGAGAAAAAGGTACTGGGTACTTTTTTTTCATGCTTCCCAAATATCGTTGAGCTTTTTCGTTCCGAATCTGTATACAGTGAGAATATGCAACAGATATAGAGTTTAAGTGTCATTTCTAAACGTGATTTATCAGTTAAGACAGCATTTATCATAACAAATATTAGAACTATCTGTGTTGTAACTTTGCTATTAAGTGGATGGTCAAAGTAAAATTAGAGGGGAAGATTATAAAAAACTCATAGTACAATAAGTCTTATATCCCCAAACATGCTAGGAGGCGCAGGACAGTGAGAGAGGCGCTCGTAGAGCGCAGATGGATTATTGACATTTAGGACGCGCTGAGTCCGCTTGCCCTATGGCAGTACGCGCAGCTTTGGATTCGAGTACGGGACTTCGAGTTGGCCGCCGAGCCCGACACCCTACTCTGGCGCTGGACATCGAATGCCCAGTACTCTGCCAAATCCTGCTACGAATTCCTCTTCCAAGGATCTACCACATCGAGGTCTTGGCAACTGAACTGGCGCACTTGAGTTCCACCCAGGGTCAAGTTCTTCATGTGGTTGGCCTGCCAGGACCGCTGTTGAACGGCTGAGCGGCTTGTGAGACGGGGACTTGCTCACCCTCTTCGCTGCCTCCTGTGTGACCAGACGGATGAAACCATGACTCACCTCTTGGTGGGTTGCCCCTTCTCCAAGGCAATCTGGCATGAGGTTTTGTCTTGGGTTCAATCCACGGCCACACCACCGGATGGAGAAGGGGACTTCGTGGATTGGTGGCAGCAGGGTTCGTCATCCACTCCGCGCGCTCTACAAAAAGGGACATCTTCGCTGGCCTAGTGGATCTGGAAGCAGCGCAATGCGGTGGTCTTCGACAACGCGTCACCAAACATGGGTGCCCTTCTCGGTACGATTCGCTCCGAGGCTCGGTATTGGGCTGCAGCGGGGGCGACTGGCCTTCACGGCCTGCTGCCGGCAGCCTAGTAGGCCTAGTGGGTTGAGTTGTACGGGTGGCGGCTCTCTTGAGCTTGTGTATATGTTGTACAGAACTCTCTTTTCCTATCAATGAATCGAAACGCAAAGTTTTTTTGCGTTTTCGCGAAAAAAATAGTACAATAAGTCTTATGATGAAGTATTACCCAAATGCTTCAGAATACAAATGCAATACACACTTGGAAAAACAGAATGAATAATATGTAGATCCACGTATTACTCCGAGATTCAGGTTCATCTTATGGTTTCTGTAATTAAAGATAGGCCAAACATATTTAAGTTCTATCTGCTGCTTATCAGGCAAGCATGATACTTTGGCAAAATCTAGAGCACAAATTAGAATTTCCAAAGTATGCTGAAGACAGAGGAAAGTAGCTTATAGAAAGAAACATAAAATAAGCTTCCATATTGTTAGGTAAGCATGTTTATTAACCTGCAACAAAATACAGCACTAAAATATCCAAGAGTCTCAGACGGACAAACGAGGGGTCAGTTTTTTTTCCTTGGGAGCATTGATCGGTACATTTGACTTCTGAAACTTCTTATGTAGCCTTAGTACAAGTTAACAACCCAGATTAGTTTATGTAAGGATCAAAATGTCTAAGAGTTAACTCTCAAGCTATGTCAGCCTTCCATGGAGCAAGTCCAGTGTTCAACAGAATCTAATGTCCCCGATATGAATGAAAAAGGCAGGAGTTTGGGTGCTAGGAGGTTTTGTTACTCCATCCGATCCAAATTAATTGACTTGGATTTATCTAGATTCGGATGTATCTAATACTAAAACATGTCTAGATACATTTGAATCTAGACAAATTTAAGTCAACTAATTTGAATCGGAGGGAGTAATTTAGAAGCAGGGAAGTGAACTCACCCTGGAAATAGATTCTTCTGAAGGAGTGCCGAGTAGATCAGTCATGAGATCCAATTGATGCACCACATTTTTTCCAGGAAAGAGCGGCCTCCCTGTAAGCATTTCGGCAAATATACATCCTATGCCCCAAATATCAATTGCGGGAGTATACTGCAAAAGCGAATACTATGTTGAGTAGAGTGAATCCGAAATTGTTCAATGCAGTAACATGTGTGTCAAACATGGCGATGCAACAATCAGGTGCACAAGAGAAACTCCGATTCCGAACAAACTCGACCCCATTAATGAGGGTACTGATGCTCCAAGATGGATGATCACTGATTCACAGTCTTTAATTTGGGTAAGGTCAAGTTTTGTCGAGATTAAGTTTCTCTTACCTTTGAAAAGAAGGAGCCGCATAACTCTGGAGCACGATACCATCTTGTAGCTACATAATCCTAGGACAAATGGACACGAGAGCATGAAAGGCTAACATTTGGCTGGCTGATTACATAATAGTCTGTACAGATAATACGTGGTAAGCTTTACTATTAGAGCGAAGCAGTTACCGTCCAGAATATCGCGGACGGGGTGTCATTGAAGGAAACCCGAGCAAGGCCGAAATCGCATATCTTGAGCTTGCAATCGGCATTTGCTAGAATGTTCCTGGGCTTGAGGTCCCGGTGGAAGACATTGGCAGCGTGTATGTACTTCATCCCGCGGAGCAGCTGGTAGAAGAAGAACTGGTAGTGCTCGGGGGTGAGGTCGTCATTTGCCTTGATGACCTGGTGGAGATCGGACTCCATGAGCTCGAAGATGATGTAGATGTCGCGGAACTCGCGGCGCGACGGCGGGAGCATGATGTGCTTGATCTCGACGATGTCCGGGTGGCGAAGTAGGCGGAGCAGCTTGATCTCGCGGAGAATGCGGATGGCGTCCGAGATGTGCTCGAAAACGTCATTGATCTTTTTTATTGCGACGCGCTCGCCGGTGTGGTTGTCAACGGCGGCCGCCACGACGCCGTAGCTGCCCTTGCCAACCACTTCGCCGACCTCGTACCGGGTCGCCTCGCCGTACTCCGTGAAGAATGCCGCCTTATCCGAGCCCTGGACACACGTATGAGGAGGCCGAACTGGTCAATCCCCAATCGGAATACGCATCACGCGAAGAACAAAATTGGCAACTAGTGGTTCACATGCCGCGCCTTTTTAGCCATGGCGCCCGCCGCGCGAGTGCCCCGTGCTCTGGAGTGACGAACTACCCCGCGTCGTCTCCCTACCACCAGGGATCCACTCCTCCACCGCCTCTGCGCCCTCGTGCGCGCGGCGCGGCGTGTCTCTGCCGGTACTGTCGATTGGGGGTGGGGATCGGGGCGGGGGAAATATGGCCATGTGGGCACGAGGCAGGAGGGGGAGGAGCGCTGGGAACGGGGACGGAGGCCCTATTCGTAGGGAATGTCCGTGCGTGAGCAGTGGACGCCCGATCGCCGCGGGAGCGAGGGGCGCGGTCAGGGAGATGGGCAAGGTACTCGTGCTCAAGTCCGTGCGGGCATGCACGCGACGCGAGGGGGTAGTAGAGATGTTGGACAAGGAGGCTGCGCCACCGAGGGAACTCCGTGCCGGCCGCCGGCAAGGGTAGCATTAAAAAAGCGTCGCCCAGCTCTAGCGCCGCCGATGCACGTCGAAAGAGACGTCGAGCCCGTACTATTGCCAAATTTAAAAAACACTATCAGACTTCGTGAGTCGATGTGGTTCATGTTGTGAGGCGAATGTTGTGGCACATCGAACGGGTAATGTCCAGGTGATGTCTTGGACTATGATCGGTCGCCTCCAATCGGTGAAGTTGGAGAAGAACGGAAGATCTATCACCTCTGGACCAACATCCTCGCTCCAGACAAACCACCTCACCCTATCGCTCCCGCCGTCACCGATAACGACGAACACCAGCAATATACCGACAAACTGATCTCGCCAGATCCAAATAGCGGCAAGAAGGCCAAGCTACAGATCTGAAGGACCGACTAGAACATTTTGCCATCAACTCTGAGGCATCGTCGTTAAGGTTGCCACCAGTGTTGTAGTAGAGTTAAGGCCGATTCATTCACCCAGGCCGCTCCCACCACCCCAACGGTGCATCACATGATACAAAAACTAACCCTAATGTTGTCGGATTGAAGATAAGTACGACATGAAGGGGTCCTCGAGGCGTGAGAAAATGTGGGGTGTGAGATATAGGTTGTCCGGGACAGTGACCACACAAGTTTACCCAGATTCAGATCCGACTACGGTGGCCGGAGGGGGAGGAGCGCTGGGAACGGGGACGGAGGCCCTATTCGTAGGGAAGGTCCGAGCTTGAGCAGTGGACGCCCGATCACCGCGGGAGCGAGGGGCGCGGGGTACTCGTGCTCAAGTCCGTGCGGGCATGCACGCGACGCGAGGGGGTAGTAGAGATGTTGGACGCCCACCGAGGGAACTCCGTGCCGGCCGCCGGCAAGGGTAGCTTACTCATTTGACGGCAAAGCATTTAGCACTGCTATCTTTTTTAAGCAAAACCACATATTTCAATGATGGGAAATCAACTTACAAGAAGGACACGCGTGTAAATTAAAAAGACAGGTGGATAATTTATTTTTTCAGCATGCACAGGAGGTCTGCGTGTTATTGTATTAAGTTGAGAAAACTATACAGAGAAGACAGGTGAATAATTAAAAAGCGTCGCCCAACTCTAGCACCGCCGATGCACGTCCGAAGAGACATCGAGCCTCCATCATTGCCAGATCCAAAAAACACGATAATCAACGAGACTTTGTGAGTCGATGTGCTTCATGTTGTGAGGCACGTATCATTGTGGCACATCGAACGGGTAATGTCCAGGTGATGTCTTGGACTATGATCGGCCGCCTCCAATCGGCAAATTTGGAGAAGAACGGAAGATCTACCACCTCCGGACCAACATCCTCTCCCCAGACAAACCACCTCACCCCTATCGCTCGCGCCGTCACCGATAACGACGAACACCAGCGATATACCGACAAACTGATCTCGCCAGATCCAAATAGCGGCGAGAAGGCCAAGCTACAGATCTGAAGGACCGACTAGAACATTTTGCCATCAACTCTGAGGCATCGTCGTTAAGGTTGCCATCAGTGTTGTACTAGAGTTAAGGCCGATTTATTCACCCAGGCCGCTCCCACCACCCCAACAGTGCATCACATGAGACAAAAACTAACCCGAATGTCATTGGATTAAAGACAAGTACGAAATGAAGGGGTCCTCGAGGCATGGGAAAATGTGGGGTGTGAGACATGGGTTGTCCGGGATGGTGACCACACAATTTTACCCAGATTCAGATTCGACTACGGTGGCCGGATCCCACTTCCTGCTAGAATCCACTATAACAACATATCCGGATGTTTCCGGAGGATTATAAGGATCAGTATCGCCTACGTGAGTTGTGTATGATGATTCCCTAAAGGATGGCCCATGGGTCGTCATTCGACCTAGGGTTTACAGGAGAATCCTATCCGGCTACGATACAAAGTCGGTACATAGTACAACTTAGACTACAAGTCAAACTAGATGCCTAAGTTTGTAAGTCATATAGGCTTTCCCGTAGTCGGATGGGCCCCCGTCTTCTTTCCTTGACTGGGTCACCCGTGGAGCAAAACTCGAACCCGAAAGTGGGCCACCCTAATCAGTAAGTAGCAATGGATATACACGAAAAGTATATCCCTAACAGTCGCCTCTAGAAGCCTCCAAGATCCCAAGTCGGACTTCCACGTCCTGCGTTAGTGTTCTTTGGCTGCAGAATATTGAAAGGTTCCTGAAGCTCCAAATAAAATTGTAGGATCCAAGTCCTTATGAGTCGGAATTGCTAATTCATCATTCTTGTCTCCATGCTCATTTCAAACCTAGCCGGAAATATATTTATGTGATGTATCGTGACAACTTTTTGGACTTATCACGTCACTGACATTTATCATGTCAGTTGGACCGTTGATGGGTCCTGCGTCACGCGGAAACTAGGCGAAGTTTCAATTAATGCAAGAGATCGAGGAGGCGGAGGCTTTGGAGGGAAGCCACCTCGAGCGTTCTGTGACGTGTGGCGAAAATCCAGCGCATTTAGAGTGAATCTTGGTGCGGAGCGGTTATAAAGAGGGAACGATCTCCTCATTTTCTTCATTGTTCTGTACCTATGTCTTCTTCCTCACGACCCTACGTGCCTTCCCGTATCCTTTCCTCCACCACGAAAAACATAGCGCCGCCCATTCTTGGTCTTCTGGCAAGATGTCTGAATATACACCCACGATGGGTGCGATGACGATGTCGACTGTGACGGAAGAGAGGAAGTGTCGTGGGGTCTGGATCTCGTGCATCCTCGATGATGAGAAGTGCAGCTAATGGAGGGCGAAGGTTACCTTCCTATCGGTGCATGGTGGAACGGCCTCAACGAAGCTGTTCTGGTGCCACACGATGGTGAACGCGTCCACTTTGGGACGCATGTTGACCGTGGGCTTAGCTTTCCACCGTCGTAATTCTTCTCTGACGCAGTAAGGTACTACGACGATCAGCTTCACAATCTTCCTCCCAACTCGCTTCTAGAGCTTAGTGCTCATGCGGTTCTTAGTGAGGGATTTCTCAAAATAAAACCGAGTCTTACTCTTTTTCGGTACTACTATGGTACCCGGAAGAATTCCATTACTGCGGGTGTTCCATATAATACCGGTACTCTTAGATTAGTCCTTAGGAGAGACTGAGTCTACCCTAGGATTTTAGCTAGTGATTCTAAAGAGATGGCCAGCAACGGTCTTTTACCACGAGGACATGTCGACTCCTAGAAAGTCAGAGAGCTTCCCGGATATTTTTGATGGTGCTACAACCCAGAAAGATTCGTGGGACATTAGGAAATGGAAAGATGAGGCCAAATGGAAAACCAGGTAGGACACTGCGCCAACAGAAGCTCAACTTGACTTCACCGATGACGGCACCTCAAACTCCTACTCCCAATACTTCATCAACGCCGGAGGATATTCCATCTCCGCGTGCTGCAGATGTTGAGACTCATGCTGAAGAGCCTATGACCACTAAGTCACAAACTGAAGCCACCGATGGTGGCTCAAAAATTGATAAGGATGAACCCATAAGGGTAATGATACCATGGTTCGTTCTTTTTTTGAAAAACTAATGAAAGTCCCTAGAGCTGCCGACCTCGGTCTTGCAAGGAAAAAGTCACAAGAAATACAAGATCTTGTCCTTTCATGCCTACAGGCTAGGCAAATGTCTACGGCTGAAGCAGCCCAAGAAGTCGAACATGCAAAGCTTGAAAGCTTGCTGGGGCAGATCAAACAACGGGAAGAGAGGATAAAGGCTGGTGGGATTCCGCCTCCACAAGTGCAACCTTTAACCTTGCCCGAAAAGGTTTTTGGCGAGATGCACACCAACTTTGAGAAGTTGCATCATGAGCATATTGTAAGTCTCTTTCTGACTTCCCTTTTACTATCTTTGTATCTTATCCTCTAGCCCCCAAACATTAGGTTAGATAGGAACTAGGAGGAAAGAATCCCAGTTGATTCTTTTAGGATGCTAAGGAACAAAGTAGTGTAGCCCCTAAGGCTCATGCTGATATTTAACTTAGTTAAAGTAACAGCTCGAGCCTTAGTACGTTCCTGACTCTAGTTATTATTCTAACTTACAAAAAAATGTGTTACAACTAGGAACTGTTGAAGAATATATACAATAAGCGGAAAGAGATTAAATTTCTCTAGAAGCTGAAGGTGGAGAAGGAGGAAGCAGAAGGTGAAATACTTTTCCGGATCTTTCTTGTTGCTTATTGTTTCTTGCTGAATTTTCATTCGACTATGTTCTTTTTGCCATTTCAGGCTTGTTTAAGCAATCTTGCAAGTATGTGGAAGATGCGGAGAATTTCAAGGTTTTGGATATGGAATACGCCAGACTCCGTGAAGGTCTTGAGAAACTCAAGAAAGATCACGAGGAAAGCGTGAAAAATCTTTTAGAATCCAACAACCATGCCACCGAGAAGCTTCAAAGGACCCTTGCCCTCCGGGATCAAGAAATTGAAAATCTGAAGTAAAAAATGAATAGGCAAGGCAACATCACCGAGGCTCTTCGGGGTGAACTCCAAAGTTTGAGAGAGGAGAAAAATCAACTTAATCGATGCATTTTTGGTAATTTTCCAATACCTTTGCTCTTTGTATATTTTTCTGACTTTTCGTCAGAAATTTGACTTTGTATTTTCACAGAGCCCCTCAACATTACGAACGCCTCTAGCTCCGAGTCTCACACAGAACTAATTGTTGCAGAAGGAGATTTGATTCATGACTTCTGCCAGATTCTCGACGAAGCTGGTGAAGCCATTAATCTATCTGATTTGTACAAGATGTCTGCCTTCGCGCTGAGCGACGGATCCAAAGAGATGCCGAAGCTGATCGATGACCGGAAGTTGTCCTATGCCCGGACAGCTGCACAAAATACCCTTACCATGGTGATGTCATGGAAATCTGGCAGGTGACCAAAGGCATGTCGATGAAGATGGCAACAAACAAGACGTCGAATCCATTTGGGAATCTTGCGTCAGATATGCTTGTCGCTTGGCAGAGATGATGAACTATATAAAACCATTCTTTCAGTCCATCACTATGCCACCTACCACCCTTCCAAATCTGCTGAAGAAGAAACTAAAGATTTAGCCAGTGTTGACAAGAAAACTGAATATGTCATCGTTGGCTCTTTGGTGAAGGATAAGGACGATGGTGATGGTGGTACCAGCTCAACAAGGTCTCTGACTCACTAGTTTATGTCTCCATCACCTGCAACATAGATTCTAACAAAATATGCATTATTTTGAACAAGTGATGTAATGAAAACAATTTATCTGATCGTGTTGTACCGTAATAACTATGCTTTTACTTTAGCACTTGTTTGATTTTGTGCTTCTCGGAAATTTCTTAAGCACTTTGTGTTTATACTTTTTTTTATCTGGATTTTTCACTTCGTTCCTTTTGTGAGCCAGCCAACCTTTTAGCACGGAAATAATGCCGAGCAACGGAGGTTAACTGCTAAACCTGTTTAACCCGAAAACAGAGCCGGCTTCTAGTACCAACAATTCACTACTCAAAACATACACGTACCTAAGCAATCAGACAAATAACCAAAGTCTAAACAGGAAATGAGACTTACACCCAAAGGTAGCATTTTTATAAAGTCAAAAATCTAATCAAAATGAACATGAGCATAAAGTACTTTCAAGTATTCTATTTTTTTTGATTTTGACATGATCATTTGAAAATAACATGGTATAAAAAACTTCTAGGAAAAAATTGAGGCAACCAATAGTTTATTTCACTTGAACATGTACATTTATATGATTACAAGAAAAGAAACTTAAGAATAAAAGAGACATAGTTGTGTGATATTACATGGACGATCTAGTTCATCCAGATTTGTACTACCACCAACACTTTTTCTCTTCCGAGTATCTGGTCTTCTCTTGACTGGTGTCATATCAGTTAAATAATACGATCCATTATATAGTACCCTGCTGACTATAAAAGGTTCTTCCCAAATTAGGAAAACTTTGTGCTTTTTTTTTTGCACTAGTCAAATAAATAAATCGATGTCCTAAAAGAACGATTTTGGACTCTTAGACTATGATCTCTGTTTAATAACGACACCAACTTCCTCAAGTATATCGAGAAACTTTGGCATCCTAAAATTAAATCATGGACCTGTAGTGAACTATAGTTCAAATGGGTAGTTTTAAGTTCTTTGATAATGAAGATAGTTATTTGTTTTCCTTATTTATTGCATTAACTTGTTATTACTTAGTTTCAGACTACAACTATTACTATCACCACCAAAGAGGGGTTGCAAGATCATGTCTCAACGTGGTTTTCCAATGTAGCTATCACACTCAAAGGGGGGTGTTGCTGATAGATTGAGAAAGTAAACTAAGGACCCTCTGCTATTTGTGGACTCAATCTCGATTTGCAACTGAAATGCTGAATTTTCTTACCCTTTAGTTTGTTGATAATATGTAATAATTTTAAGAAGTTTGCAGCTAATGTAATATCTAGGTAAATCACATAGGCGATATAGACATTTTGTTGACGTTGTCCCTACCTGGTGATAGTCGGTACCATAACTGGGCTGATTGGGCTTTGGTATTGACCCGTTATGTACTAGACTAATGATGAATAGTAAATAATGCTCGCTAATGGTCCGTACACACCTTTTTGATTGGTGTGATTAACGTGGGCCTCAGAAATACCAAAACAGTAGAAGGTCGTAATTGTAATGGGCCTCAAGTGCAAAAGGCCGAAAGGGACACCACGGACGGGCTCCATAAATAGTAAAAGGCCGAAACAGTGAAATGCCACAATCGTAGCAGGGCGTGAAGCGGTAAAAATCCTACATCCTTACAGGCATGAACAGTGAAAGGCGTGACCATTAAAAGGCTAAAATGGTAGAAGGCCAAAATAGTAGCGAACCTTCTCACAAATGGGTCGTTAGTGAGCAGCCCGCGATAGACATGCTCGAATAGTAAAAATGCTAGAACAGTAACGGACCTTCTCATAAATGGGCCTTTTGTAGGAGGGCAACCATGGGCTTTAAGAACAGTGATGGGCATAAAGGAGGCCTTAACAGTACCAGACCGAAGTGGCGCAGACCACTAATGGGTCGCACAGTGATGGAACAAGCTAGGCCTTGCACAGGCCGAAACAATAACATGCTAAAAAGTTAACGGTCCGTAGCTGGGTTGCGAAGTGATGGGACCCTTCAATCAGTGCAGGCCTTTGGCAGGCGAAAACACTAACGGGCCATTTTTATTGGGCTTATCTTATGAATTGGCCCACTTAATAATTAGAAGGCCTTCGTTGGGCCTTGGCTTCCACCATGGTTTTGTGACCATTAGCGGCGGTAATCAGCCATTAACAGGGTTTGCCATTTGCATGACATCAGTAGTCAACGGGGCTGGCGAAATCGATCTACCACTACACGGATTTCCATGGCTAAAGGGTGTCATCTGCCATGGTCGGGAAAAACCGTTGTAGATTCTTTGGTGATGGGGCTTTTGCCAAGGAGGCCATCCATCATACAAGACTTTTTAACCATGAAAAATAGGCTTTCAACCATGAAAATTGTTTGTTGTAAAAGCCAACTTTTCTTGTAGTAATATCCAAGTGTTAGGTTGAGGATTGGACACTTGGTGTGTAATATCCTTGTGTTCCACTTGACCCTATATTACTTAATCAAATATTTACAAAATAGGATAACATATTTTCCTCTCTTCCTCTTAACTTAAGGAAATTGGCTTTACGCAAATAAACATCAAGCCTTCTCCTAACCTTGCATGTAGAGATAGGCTAACTCTTTTCCTTGATGTAACTTACTAATACATTCAATGTATTGACCAACTCATTTGGCTGCACTTTTAATGTGTAGAGTCTAAAGATTGATGAGAGGTGTGTAGGATTCGTGGGTCTACATCAATAAGTTTGAGGCATTGATGAACTCAAGGTTTTATTTAAGTTTCTATTGATTTATTTGAGCTAGCTATAAACTATGCAAAGATATAATAAATTAAATTCTAGATTACTCGTGTAATAATAACTTGTGTTTTACATAGTATTTCATCGACTCTGAGTGATAGCTAATAATCCAGGAACTAGCATGTTAATCATAGGGACTTAGGATCTTTATCGATCCAATGTCACTACAGGTTCACATTGCTTCTTGTGTCACTCCTTCACCTCTCCATCCATTGTTGCGGCCATCAAGAAGATCTAGTCCCAATTCCTCTTACTCACCTCAACCTTTGTCTTTTGAAGCTTGATCTTAACATCTTGCTTCTCCAACATGTCTGCCACCTTGCATCTAACTTTTGGTCTCTTAGGATGATGTTTGACACGGTGTCGGTGATGCACTAATCGATTAATGCTTGCAACCTCCCTGTCGCAGGCTTCACGTCTCTTGGCATTCTTAGTCCCTGTGGGACGCCCCTTCGAGGATGTCGAGGTCGATATTGTAGGGTCAAAGGGATGTATTTGATGTGGGACAACTGAATCGACCCACTTGTCACATTTCTCGACCCTTTTGAAGACATGGATGAGCTTTAATTCGACATTGCCATTGTCCTCTTGGTAGGCTTGAAGTTAATCAATATAGTACAAGAAAATGGGCACATATTGATCAAATGAATGAGTTGTAGCATGCCAAACAGTGTCAAAAACCGAAATATTGAACACATGGCTTACTTGATAGGCGATGTTCTTGCCACTATCCGTCGGGTTGGAAATTTCATTTTGCACTCCATGATTTTTTTGCAAGCATGTTGGATAATGGCACAGCGGTGTGACATGACTGACTCATTGTATTCCATGTGCATCATGTTGAAGTTAGGATTCACAAGTTTACGCCCATCAAATGCGTAATTCACCCTTGCCTAATAGCTATCGGATTTTTGGTTTGCGCATGTGAGAGGATTGATACTTACCACCTTCCATGATTTGGTGATGAAGTCATCCTCCTTGGACTTCTGTTTTGGACTTTGAGTTCATCGAGAAGTCTGACATGGCTTGGCATTTTTTGTATTGGTGTCGATGTTGGTGTCGACTGTGGGCACCTCCTCCACTTCATCCTCCTCCTCCCATTCCTCTTCTTGTTCATCATCAGTGTAGTCCTCGGCTTCTTCTTGTGTATATCTATTGGCGGCAGCCTAGGATCCCATTTGTATGAGCTCATGCATGATGGAATCGCCCTGCATCATTCCGCCAAGCTCGTTGTGGGCGTCCTGGCTACCATCGACACCTTGAGTGTCCACAACCTAGTCAAATGGGAGTGGCCCACACCGCTTAGCTGACAAGGTGTAGGGGTGGTTGAGGTCGTTGTTGAACCCAGGGTGAGCGCAAACGACAACGTGCCACTAGTAGGGAAAGGCTCACCGCCGGTGCACCAAAATCATCTACCACCAGCGAGTTCCTGTTCGCCAATGACCATCTCGCCGGCGGTAATGCATTACAGCCAGCAAACCAAACAATTTGCCGGTGATAACTGAGAATACCACTAGTGAGTAGCCCCATTCGTCGGGGATAATTTCCCCTAAAACTGGCGCACATCTCTTCACCACGGGTAATACAATTTGTTCACCGACAGTATTATGTATCAGAGCAAAATAATAATAAATAGATAGAATACGCAGATAAATACAGGAATACACGGTATACAGGATAATGACCGCAAAATACATATTAACATAGGAAATAGTAGCATTATCCACCAAATGTTCAATATAGCTAGGACATCGGTTCATATAGCATTATCTAGAGTTCACTCGTCTTCACACTCGTCGGAAGAGTTGGGAGGAAAGCAAGTGAAATAGATGATGCCATAAGTATGACTGAGCAAAAACCTAAACTCTCGTCCCTCTTCCATGTCGTCGTACAAGATGAGGAGTCTATTCCATCCAGGACCACTAAAATATGTTCGGGCCTCCTCGTTGGTGACTCTAACCCGATACGTCCTATCGGGATGATTATGATGCGTCAAAGTGACACTAAACACAGCAACCTCATCCATGCTTATATGGAGATGGTCCATGAAGCCATGTCGTGCACCACAAGGGATTGACTAAGTAAAATCATAGGACAGAACAATTAGTCATGATTTTCATTGAGCATATATATATTTACATTCTCCACATGAATTTTAGAGAACATACCGTCCTATCACCAAAATTCGTAGGGAGCGGTATGGTGATCTTCATGTCCATGCAATGCCAATTATGTTGACCACAATTGCCGCACGCTTCTTCGCTATAATCCAATCTACATATATTGAGAAGAAAGTCACATAAAAAATGCATGTATAGAGTAAATGACATATAATACAATGGTCTCAACTACATAGCTAGCTTACTATTGGATATCATCGTCAGGGGCATGTACATGTAGTAGATTACAGCTTCTTGATGCATGAGAAAGATCTTTATCTTGTCTCCGTATTGCATGTCATGATCATTCAAGAAGTTTATCCAGCCAGGTCCACTGTCCTGATCGCTATGTTGGTCACTGTAACCACATAACTCCTGTCGAGATCAACATCTGACATCAAAGTGACCTCAAACACGACATCATCCATGGTCTTTCTATGGAAATGGTCCATGAAGTCCTGTCGCTAAGCACAAGGGATTGACTGAGTAAAACAATAACAATATAACAAAGTCTATGGTTTATTTTCGATTCTATATATAGACATCCATGATACTGTGTATCTCATAGAGCACATACCGTCCTAGCCTCAAACCCGACATGGAGCACTATGGGAAACTTCATGTCCAGGCACCTTCCCAATGGTTGTGCACAGTTGTTGCACACTTGATCCATTCTATATATTTATCTAGAAATAAGACACATAGTAAACATAGTTATAAAGTAATTAAGTAGCATGATAAGTAATATATATGACAAGTAGCTGATCCACATCTAGCAGGATAAGTAATATATATGAAAAAGTCTAGAAGGATAAGTCTAAACTAATATATGACAAAGTATAGCTAGATCAGGCGTTAACGTCGTTGTCGGACGACAAACCTAAGGAACCTAGGTCAGCAGACGACGTGGGTGTGATGGTGAAGTTGTCAGGGCTGAACCCGTAGTACGGGCCCTAAGGGCGTGTGGTGGAGGAACCCACGCCGTTAGACCTAGAGGGACCCGCCTCCTGGATGGGCTGCTGGCGCGTAGTGGTCGCCAAGACCTTGTACTGTTGCGCCATCACCGTATGATCTGCGCGGAGTGTCTGGACTAAGGCATCAACAAGTTATCTCTCGACCAGTCAGTGCTCCTGCTCCTCCGCCCTCATGGCGACTCTCATACCCACGGGCCTATTCTGAATGGTCCTAGCTTGATCCTCGGGGAATTTTAGGGTCGCCCTAGCCCCTCTGTGCTGGACTGCCATGCAGCCGTAGGCACGTGCCGCCTCCTCAGGGGACTGCCATGTCCCAAGGTGGCGCCTAATCCCATCGATGATGATCTTAGCCTCCCAACTGGGTATCCTCGTCGGCTTCTTATACACACCACGGTACTTCGGCTCCCACTGCGCCATACTACTTAAACATGCAAGCAAACATATTAGCAAAAACAGTGTACAAGTAAAAATAGTACAATGATTCTTAGACAACATGATTCTTAGATTTAAATAAAACGACTAGCTAATTTAAATATGATGGAGAAGTGAATTCTTGACAGCATGATCTGCTTACTAAGACATCTACTAGCACCTAATCTGCTTACTCCTTGATCTGGTTCTTAGACAGAATGTAAAAACAACTAGCACCTAATATGATTACTCCTTGATCTGATTCTTAGACAAAATGTAAAAACAAACTAGCACCTAATTTGATTAGTCCTTGATCTGATTCTTAGACAGAATGTAGAAACACCTAGCACCTAATCTGATTACTCCTTGATTTGATTCTTACATAATCTAAAAACAAACTAGCACCTAAAAACAAACTAGCACCTAATCTAATTAGTCCTTGATCTGATTCTTAGAGAGAATGTAAAAACAACTAGCACCTAATATGATTACTACAAGCACCTAATGATGATCTAATGAACTAACTACTGCCCAATCCGATGAACTAACTACTTGGCCGATGAACTAACTAATCTAATATGATCCGATGAACTAACTACTACCCAATCCGATGAACTAACTACTTAGCCGATGAACTAACTAATCTAATCTGATCCGATGAACTAACTACTGCCCAATCCGATGAACTAACTACTCGGCCGATGAATTAACTAATCTAATCCGATCCGATGAACTAACTGCTTCCTTAGGTTAGGGACGACAAGGGAGAGAGGGGGAGAGGGAGAGATGGAGAGAGGGGAGAGGGCGATGTACCACCGAGACAAGGACGACAACACGCGATGACGACGGCAGGTGGACGACGGTGGGCGTACCTCCACGGCCTTCTCCTCCATGGCCTGCTCCTCCACGGACTATGATGGGCGCGGGACGGAGACAACGAGGGGGTGTGGGACGACGATAGCGCATGGGGACGATGACGTCGGAGCGAGGGGGCGGCATGGCACAGCGGCGGGACAGGTCGCCAGAGAGATATCGAGGGGGGTAGTAGTGTGCGGCTAGCTAGGGTTCATGTGCAAGGGATCGAGTGTGAATTGGGGATTTTTTGGTGGGTGAGCACTTACAGGTGGGGCCCGCTCTTATCCCCAGTGCCTCAGTGCTAAATTCGCCGGGGACAACTTACTTTTTTCGGCTCGTTTGGCCCACGAGCCCATCGTACACCCGGCGCCTAAGGGCTTTATTCGCCGACGGTAAAGGTCGGCCCATCTAGGGGCACGTGGCCCACCACAGCCCCGACGCTTGTTAAACATGTCCGCATGCGATAACTGGCCTAGCCCCGGCGGCGCCTATTTCATTTCACCGGCGGTACCGTGAGGAAGGCCTAGATGGCCTTACTGCCGGCGACCCTCGTGACCTCTTCGCCGGCGGTAAGGAATCCAGCTATAAGGTTTTCCCTACTAGTGTACTCGACACCTGTGGTTGACGAGAATTAAGAGTTGGGGTCGAAGCCATTATGCAGCTCGTTTTCTAGATAGTGAGGATAGAACCTTGATAGCAGCACCCCGCCAACTCCATCGTGGAATATCGCAGGCGAGGACAACGAGAGGCTCGTTCGTGATGAAGTGTTCCCTTGCACCCTAGCTGATGGGGCAGTATTGGCTGGCGTGAGGAGTAGGCACATGTTGCTAGCCCAGCATCGCCTTTCTCACTGCAGCCATCGTTGTCTGCTTCAAAACAACATCCTTTTGCACCCTCGCTCTACGGTCGGGCGATGTTACCACATTGTGTTGGATGTTTGCCGCCCACTTGGAGTCGTTGATCATGCCGGGTGAGCGCGTCTTTGGTTTGCGAGGCTTCTTCACCTTTGGTAGCTCAGTTGAACGAGGGCCGACGGAAGGCTTTGGCGAAGGCATCGCGGCGTGGAGGTATCTCATGGGAGGCGGCGAATGGCGGGATGGGGAGGGAAAATGGTGGGACTCGACTAGGGTTGGTGGGGCGGGGAAATAGGGAGAAATGTTGGGAAACATGGAAATGTGGGAGGATAAGTTTCGTTGTCTCAATGACATCGCTGGCCACCCTATTGCCACTTCCATCTAGCACACCTGCTCGCCTCCTCTTTGGCTCGGCTGCGGCCTGGGGTGCCGGACCTCGTATTGGGCCCCGCTAGATGAACTTAGGCAATCGGGGATAGCTAAGCACAAATCTCGTGTCTGGCATCCCTACGGCCTGTTGGTTTTGTGTGGGGGAGCTATGGGTGACGACTAGGGTTGCGAAGCGGCGTCCAATCCGGCCCGCTTCGTAGGAAAAATTTGTTAGTCTAGTTCAAATTTTTATATCAAAATTTCTCTAGTTTGAACTAAATTTTGTTTCCACGGGCTCTTGTGGGTTGCCGCTTCGCAAAACTAGTGACGACTGGAGATGGTCTTATATTCTAAATATATTTGAGTAAATATCTTCAGAAAAATAATATTTAATATAAAAATATGTAAGAAATTAGGCCACAGTGAGCAATTTGGAGATCGCTACACGTTTTGGTTTGGCTTGTGGTGTTTTTGTGTTTTTTTAATATCCGTGCACATCAATTCTACATATCTCCTCAGTTCTTAAAAATTATGATAGATTTTTCTAAATTCATATAAACATGTATAGATATAGGTGAATCTAGCAAAATCGGGCAGGGAGTACTTGTTTTCCATTGACTCGCTTGATCGATGTACTGAAATGGTATAACATGGTTAACATCATCAAATTTGTAAGATAGGAAAAACCACACATAGTGGTGCCTTGTTTTGCTTATTATATAGGAGGATTACAAGGGGAGTCCTAGTCCCATACAACACGGACACATACAAAAGGAATACACAATAAGACCTAACAGAATAAGAGTAATGTACAAATTGCAATTGATGGAAAAACATTAACTTTATTATTTAAAACTAATAATACAACATTTCTTTACAATGGAAGAATGACTAAATAAAAAGAATTCCTTTATTACAGACATACCAATATTACAATGTTCTACACTTCACAAATGAAAAAGATAAGTACAAGAATCATAAAAAGGGAAATCCTAATCTAATCTTCATTCCTTCTTATCTTTATTCTTCTTTTGGACCTGCAAGCAAGAAAAATAGGAAGCAAATAATAAAATAGGAAGAGAAAATTGGGTTAGTATTACTCTCAGGTTCAGCAATGTAATGCACTGCTTTTTCTCTTCATTGAGTAGTAAAAAGGAAATTGGGACCAAAGCGAGTATTTGTCCTTGTCACTAGTATGGTCTCACACTAGTACATCATAGGCTTTAGATGGGCAAGTTTCACCAAATTAGTAAAAGTCAAAAAGATAGACAGTCATGAAGTATACAGCTTATAGCTGATCTGATCCTCAAGTCTAGCAAGACAAGCTTTGTAACTTGCACACAACAGGGGCCACCTGGAAGCAACTTACACATCCTGCATGCGGAGTGTGCTGTCACCATGGCAGGAGTACAACAACAAGGGATAAAGGGAACAGCTGCAGCCGCCTTAGCACCTCTCAGTTCACTTCACCACACTCCACACCCACCATCGGCTATTCCATTTCCACATGTTCTTGACATGTTCAAAGAAGAAACGCAGTCAATATTAGCAAGAAAAGGTGGATAAAGGTGCAGAAGGCCACAAGGACAAGTTGGTGTCGATGCAAAGCAGACCAAGTAGACAGCTAAGGGTAGTGGACCAAGATCCACCACCACCAGATCCATAACCAAATCATCTGTCTACACTACAAGCAGCAGGTTTACCATCCAACTCATGTATATTTCTTGTTCTTATCAAGTTATGAGCATGAGTGTTGTGTGAGGAGGTAAATCCTCATAACTGCATCAAAATGGAGTGCAAGTTCATCACTAGATGAATTAAGGCTAACACAGTATAGGTATTAACCATAATATGGCTTCAGCCTGTGCATCCTTAGCAGGAACAACCATCTTAGCAATATATCATACCATTTAATATCTACTATTGTGCACACTCCACATGGGAGGCACCACAACAACAGATTTAATAGTAGTAGCCACTAAGTTGTTCAACATCAAACATAAAGTACCAAATCTATTCTTCTCAGACTTGCTTGAAAGAGTACCATCAAAGTTGTATACAAATAGTATACAGAATCAACTTAGGGTTTAAGCAAAAAGAAGGCAACCACAATATTTGATCCAAATATTAGTGGCCTCAGCCTTAGCATCCTTGGCAGCCAATTAGAGTTCTTAGGAAGTTAATCCCAGCAGTATGGGCAACAAATGCCACCAGTGCCTCAGTTTTCACATCACTGGCAAGCAAATAATCTACTTTACTTTTCCTCATGGAATCATCAGGTATATGATTTTAATATATAAAGTCATTAGCACAACAGATCATGCTAAATAGGGTACCATTATACACACACCAATTGAGGCACCACAATGGTATTTATTGAGCAGAAACCATACTATAGAGAAAACACCATCCCAAATAAAAAGAACATCATCTTCCTAGCCAAATACTAGGAATCATTGTCTAATATTAATTTCCTCCAATTTAGACAGGCAGTAAGCTCAAACCAGATCACCATTTTTACCTGAGAAGCACATCCCACTTATCTATCACCTTTAACAGTTGTAGGTGTACAGTAAACTATTCCCTGAAGAAAAGCTTTAGTAAGTTGAGAATCAGAACATTAAGTTATCAAAGTACTTTTAGAATTCAATAAATTGGGTCCAAACACATGGTTTGAATCCAAATCTTTCCACTATATCAATTTTAGCAGAACAACTAATGACCATAGGAGTACTATGTAATAATTATTCCAAATAAATCAACAACTACAAGAACAAGATAATCCTCCTCTCAGTATCACCAAGGGTGATCCAAACCACAAGTTCATCTACACAACTTTAATAATAGCATCGTAATAAGATCACTAGTTCAGTTAACCACACCAGCTCAATAAGGGAAGTAATTTCTTAAATATTTTCTTTCAGTAAGACAAATTAAAATTCAGTGAAGCATGTATCTGCATCACATTAAGTGATACCATATGTTAAGGCTATACCACTAAATCCTTTGAGTCTAGCAGTGAGTTCATGGTCTAGGGAAAGACTAGGTTAAGCTAGATATAAGCCTGACAGTAGACAGTACACAGAAACATCTCTAAAGCTCCGCAATGGAGAGTTTCACAGAATTGTAAGCCGTTTTGAGTGAGAGAAGGAGGTAGAAGAGGAAGAGAGGGAACACCTACTTGGAGGCAAAACATAGGTTGTCGGAGGAGTAGCAGAGCGGTTGCGGAGGCCAAGCACGGTGGCACAAGGAGCACGATGATGCTCGACCTGCGCCAAGCCATCCTTGTAGCACCAGCTTGTCACGACCGGAGTGTTTGCCGATGACCACCATAGCAGCATCACTAAATCACCATCAACACCACCCGGTGGTCACCGGAGCATAGTTGCGTCGGAAGCCAAGAAAAAACCCTAGAACTAGAGGATTAAAGGGGGCGAGTTCGATAGAGCTCCATCCTTAAATCGAATTGGGTGAAGGTGCAGCTCTGAGAGTAGCGGAGCTACGGCAACCGTCAACGACGGTCGAAATGGTCTATACCGCCGGAATCGGGAGGGCAGCGTCGCTAGCGGCAGTAGAGGGACCCGAGTTTGCATGCGAGGAGAGAAGAGAGGATACAGTCGGGGTCAACCGATCTCGTGGATCAGACCATCTAGTCTAGCCCAATCCTATGGGCTGGACTGGATATTGGGCTGGGTAGGCCCAAGTACTGGCCCAGTTTATAAAACAAAAGGAAATTGGTAAAAACAAATATGGGAATTACTAAAATACCCTTTAGGTATTTTGAGCTCTAGAGAAATATACACAAATCCTAAAAATATTTATATTATATCAAAATGATCACAAAAACAATATATACCTAGGAAAAATATAACATTACTAGTTTGAATTAAAAAATTGCAACTAAATATTAACACCATTAAATTCCTTAATAAAATATAACAAAATAACTAAATGTCCAAAAAATGAATAAAAGGCATTTTTGTGTATAAAGGCAAGTCTATTATTTTATAAAAATACTAACTTATTTTTGTACAAATAAAAATTTAAGGAAATATTTAAAGACATAAAATCCTTTGTGGATTTTTATAAAAATAAGGATACACCTAAAAATAAATAAAATTCATTTCTAGGATCCTAAGTAAGTATATTTTACTAGAAAATTTCTAGTTATATTATTCCAACACATTTTAAGATTCTTAAGTAATAAATTCTTAGTATCTATTTGGTAAATTCTTTAAAAACGTTTCTTAAATTATAAATAATGACAATTTTATATAAAACCATAAATCTTGTACATTTAAATACTACTTCTGAGACCTTAACTTGAGTCAATAATAATAATTTAAAATAATTAACTTTATAAAACTCCTTTAAAACCATAACTCCAAGGTAAACCAACAATTTAAGTAAACTTTAATCATCATTCACTTATAATAAAAGTGAATGTTACTTATCTCTTAACTATTCATGATTTCAAACTTTAATAGATTATTAAAATCATCTAAAGTTACTTTCCTTAATAAGATAAATTATATTCATAATAACCAATCACATTTAAACTCATCATTCAATTAAGCTGTAAATGAATGATCCCATACTTTTAAGCATGCTTGTTGCAAGGTTTTAAAATTATTAATACTTTTAAACACATCACACCCGAGATATACTTATGTTTTAAAGTTAACTTTGGTATACCAAGTCATGCATAATACCTAACGAATATATATGTTTTTATAGTTAACTTTTGCTTGTTCCAAATTAAGTTATAAAGCATCTCAAATCCAATGTTATCGAATAGGCGCAAACGACATCGATCACATTTTAGTAACCACACCGATTGTTTAAACTTTAACAAACAAATCCTTTCTTCAAATGTTATTCATTTTGCCACTTCAAACAACAATTTTATAATAGCTCCTTTAATACTTAACAACTTAACATAATAAATTCCATCATAATTACCAGATAGTAATTCACCTTAATCTAAAAATATTATTATACTTCACTTTCATACTTTGCATGTTAAACACTTAAATTTTTTTTCCTTACAAAGTAATCTTTTCCAAAAAGTTTATTCGTTGAAGAAACATTAAAAGTAATCCTTAAACACTTCTTTAAAAGCTCTGATTGATTAGTTATCTTTCTTAAGATATCCTTTAAAAAATACCATGCCCAATTTGAGTGTTTTAGTATTACATGCCACTTGTTATATTTACATACTATTTCACATATTCTCACAAGCCTTAATAAGAAGCACGAATCTAAAGCTGATATAAAAGTGAAACACATTCTAAAGAAATCAACCCCAGTTTTCAAATCCTAGACCAGATACGATTATTTTAGAAATTTGCGTTTATCAAATTGCATTACATTACTTATGCATAATTGCAACCAGCTTCTTTAAACATTAGTCCTTACCGGATCAATGGTGTTGTTTACATAATTTGGATCTTCTAGTATCTTGAAGACCGTGAGTGCATAATCTTGCAATCACAAAAGGAAAGTTCACACTTTCTCATGTCCTTTGGTTATTTTCTATCAAATGCTTGTAACTCGAATATTCTCATCACATGCATTTCAAAAAGGTCCAAAAACACTATTTTCATAATAATATAATTATGGACTATTTACCAAATGGTAATAATCTATTGATACAGTTCAAGTGGCAAAGGAACATAATATCTAGGACTTAACAACCAATGTCACTAGTGATTCTAGCGCCGTATATTACGCGTTAACCATGAGATTTGGAATGGGATGGAGAAGTCAGCTGGATCTTCTTCCTACGCATGGACGGATGACCTAATCATCAGGCTGAGGATTTCTCGTGGAGAAACCTAGCACATAGGTGGAACCCCTTAGTTTCCCATGATTTTGGTGTCTATATTATCTTGAGAGGCTATCAGTGGTTTAGATGGTCCTTTAAGGGAGCTTCCCAGGGCATAACCCTCTCATAGAGTCTTTAGGTGCCTACTAGAGTTATAGCCGGTCCTATATGGGGCGTACCAGAGGTGGGGCATGTCCTAGAGGATCGTGTCTTCATGCAGGGTAACGAAGAGGGGCAGTGATTGGCTTGGATCATCTACTGGGCCCCACATCAAGGATTGTGGATGGGAAAGATCGCTCGGTTGTGCAACAAGGAGTTGATCTCTCATGGGTAAAGCAACGCACCTCTGAGTAGTGTAAGAACTGTGACATGTTACTTCCTGTTCCGGGAAGGAGCTACGAACGTGCCAGGAAAGGAACTGCATAAATGTTCTGGTCAACCTGTGAAAGCTGTTAGACATAGTTTTCAGAATAAAAGCAACCTTTGAAGAAATGTTTACGAAAACCTGCATTGCCTACGACCTTTGGTTAGTGGCTGTAGAGATAGTGCATCATACACTTCTTTTTAGTGAACTTGCTGAGTATGCTCATACTCAACCGTACCTTCTTAACCCTTGCTAGATTATAAGCCGTTGAAGATGACGTCAACATCAATTTCTGCTCAAGAAACCATCATCGGCAGCTCAAGTTCTTCAATGAAGTCAAGGAAGTAACCATATACATCAACTAAAGTAAAGAAGAAGTTCCAGATTAGCTAGGAATAGATTCTCTAGCCACAAAACCTACTTTCGTAGAGCATTGCATTAGTAGCAATTGCAAGCCAGATAGTTTAGATGCTAGTCTTATTAGCTAGATAGTTCTGTGTAATTATTTCTGGCTCTTCTGTGTAAGAAGTTTCTTTCTCTCTCTTTAACCTAGAGTGTTCTCTGGATCTTTTATAAAGAATCAAGTTGTAATCTATAGTCATGTCTTGGACCTGCTATGTTTTTGTTGTACCACTCTGAGGGATGTAATACTAGTGAACGGTGTTTCATTGGTGTTATGTCGATGACTATAGTGTACTACATCATGCAGTGGTATGCTGGGTCACCGCTGCATCAGACACTGGTCGATGAAGCTCCTGAAGTAGTTGTCGTAGCCAACACAGTTCGGCCACCACATTTTCTACTGCCCGATACTAAGCCTCCGCACTCGAGCATAAAACTGTGTGTTGTTGCTTGGCCAACCAAGACACCAGATTTGCGCTGAGGAACACACAATAGCCAAAATTAGACCATCGAGTGTCTGGACAACATGCCCAGTCAGCGTAAGAGTAGGCCATCAGTTTGTTAGAGGTGCATCGATACAAAGTGAGACCATAGTCGGTGGTTCCGCGGATGTAGCGTAGAATATGCTTCACAAGGAGCAAGTGATTATACCATGGATCATGCATATGAATACATATCTTGTGTACTGCATAGAAGATATTAGGCCGAGTAAAAGTGAGGTACTAGAGACCTCCTGCAATACTGCGATACTCTGTAGGACCAGCCACGGGATCATTAGACTAAGCTTCAAGCTTAAAAGTTGTATCAGCTGGTGTGGAGATAGACTTGCACTATAACATACCGGTGCGGTCAAGGAGCTCCATAGCATACTTCTCCTGCGAGAGAAAGAGACGGTCCTTGATGCGCTTGACGGAGATGCCTAGAAAGTAATGTAAATCACCCATGTCCATCATGGTGAACTCAGAACAAAGTGAAGCAATCAAACTGTGCAGCAGTGTCGAGGAAGACATAGTCAAAATTATGTCATCCACATAGAGAAGGAGATAAGCCATATCGGAGCCACGACGATAGATGAACAATGAGCTATCTGTCTTGGCACTTAGAAACCAAAGAGATGCAATATAGGAGGCAAACCGCTGAAACCATTCCCGTGGATCCTGTTTCAACCCGTACAAGGATTTGTTCAGGCGGCACACCTTCTCAGGAGAATTGGGATCAATGAAACCTGAGGGTTTTTGAGCATAAACCGTCTCATCAAGTTTGCCATTGTGGAAAGAATTCTTGACATCCAACTGATGAATATGTGATACCTTCGATCTGGATTACGGATGTAGTATAGCTTCTTTTTCCATAGTAGACCTATGTTATTGAATCCTCGGGAAGCAGATGCATAGTGAAGTTACTTTAACGGACCTTCGGGAGTTTTAGATTCCTTTTGTGTTTTTATCGGAAAAAGATTTTGCATCTTTTTGTTGTTGTCGATGATGGAGAGAGAGAGAGCCTAGGGCGTTCAGTTTCACCTGTAGCTATGTGAAACATCTGGTGGGAATAAAATATAAAGATAAAGTATGCATGTAATTGTTGGAGCAAGATAAATTATATGTGGGAAGTGCATCCATAGTTTCTATTGCCTCCGCAATCGCTTATAGCAATAACCTACTAGTATCATCCATAGAAGAAAGAGAACTAATGATATGCATAATGATGTCACCGTTAATCCCTCACATACAACCGTACTACCCCTTCTATCACTGTGGTTCCCAACCTGCAGATCATTCATCCCTCATACTCCCTATACCTGGCTCAACCCTCGGGGTCTTGGGTACTTGACAAGTCATTAGATTGAGGCAAGAGAGGATACAATAATCATCATGTCATACAAACTAATACATGATCCCATCTATGATAAATAACATGCACAAATGCTACATGGCTAGGCCGAAGCCCTTAGCCCAAGGAGAATTACTCACACATAGAGATGAGATCAACAATCACAAACATTGTAATGAAAATCATAATATTGATAGCAATAGTCTTACAGGGTCGCCAATCGAAGAAGAGATCTACTATTACAAGTGGTGGAATATGGCTATGGAGATGGAGAAGGGTTTTGAGATCTGGAGGCGGCGGATGATCTGGGGCAGAGACTTTTGGGCGAGGCTAGACAATTTTCTCGTCGCCCGAGTGAAATGGATCGTATGGGCACCTAGAGGGGGGGGTGAATAGGTGCTACACCAATTTTTAATACTTTTTCAATTTTAGGCTTAACACAAAGGGTAAATTCTCTAGATAAACTATTAGGTGGAAATTCCCTATATGCAAACCTATCTACTAGCGAGTAAAGAGCGAGTGGAAGAGGAACGAGTAAATCGAAGTGAAGCACGCGGAGACACAGGATTTGTTTGACCACAGTTCCTTCCTTGTTAAGGAATGTATGTCTGCGTTGCAGGGGTGGGCGGTACTAAGACTACCACGCCACAATCGGCCTCACCCTGTTCTCCGATGGATCTCGCCACAAAAGGCCTGATCCACCTTTCCACTATGGGTACCCTTTGAGGCGGGCACCGGCGCCTTTACACAACTAGCGGGGCAACAACTCCACAACAACTTGGAGGCTCCCGAAATGACAACAAGCTGCTACAAGGACAAAGTTATCAAATACAATAAACAAGATCTAGGTATTGACAAGAATACTAGATGAGGGATTTCTCCAAGTGAATGGAGAGGAGTTGAAGCGCTTGATTCTTGATGATGATGATGAACTTCTCCTCCTTCAATTCCCCCAAAGATCAAGACCTTCGGGTGATCGAAGTGGGAGATCGAGAATGAGAGCTCTTGCACAATGTTTGGGCAATTTCGAATGAATCAAGAGTTCTGAATGTTGGGGAAGAAGGGGTATTTATACCCCCTTCAGAAACCAGCCGTTGGACACTTTGGGGGGCCGGATTATCTGGCCCAAGTGAGGGCCGGATTATCTGGTCTGGTAAAACACTGCCCCAGACTCGGAATATCCGGCAGATAATCCGCCCCCTATCAGAGAGTCGCGCGGAGCTTGCCCTTGATCAACTTCTGGGGACCGGATTATCCGGTCCTATGCGAGGGACGGATTATTCGGCCTGGGGAGTAAAAACCGGCCTAGTTCGGATTTTCTGGGAGAAAATCCGACCGGATACCGAGCGACGCGCCTTGGCTCCTTTTGCTCAAAAACTGGGGGTCAGATTATTCGGCCCATGCGACAGCCGGATTATCCGGCCTGGGGAGGAAAAACCGCCCCAGTTCAGATTTTCCGGGAGAAAATCCGACCGGATACCGAGCGACGCGCCTTGGCTCTCTTTGAGCAGTGAGGTAGGCCGGATTATCCGGCCCTTGGTGGGGCGGATTATTCGGCCCCCCTCAAAGCTTGCTGCACACTTAGCACACATGAATAATTTCCATAGTATTGTTATCTAACACGCAAAACATAGGAAAACATGAAATGTTCTTTCAATCTCCCCCTTTTTGGTGTTAGATGACAATACCAGGATTTGCAGGAGAAAGCCACAAGACAAACCGTGATAACTATGAAATAGACTCCCCCTCAATGTGTGCATAATAGAGTTTTGCATTGGAATACAAATGCACACAAATAGGTGAATCTATTCCTATTCCATAGACAAATGAGCAATAAAAACATACCACCGAGGTAGAGAGTAGGCATCCTTGACATAAGTCACAATTATTACCGGATAACCATTATGAGCGCCTTCCGTGATAAACCTCCAGCAATAGGATATGAATAGATAGATCCATAAGAATAATCCATGATATGAAATCCATAGGCACAATCCAGACAACCACATAGAGTCTCAAACAACCACAAATCACAAATTTAAAGTTCAACGCTAAATGGGCATAAGCATAGAAAACTGCAGGTGCTTATGCCCGACCCATGCAAATCCACAGACAACCTAATAGAACTACTTCTCCCCCTTTGGCATCGAGACACCAAAAAGGGAGAAGAGCGATGCTAGCGCCCCACGGGATCACTCGTAGTCCTCGTCCTCATCCCCTTCCTCGTCTTCATTCTCTTCCTCATCCTCATCTTCAAGCTCCTTAGTGTCACCTTCCTCATCTTCATCATCAACAGCAGGCGCAGAGGGGAACAAGTGACGCTCCAGCTCACCATAGTTCAACCCGGAGGAAGAGTTCCACCGAGCATACGGAGTGGGAGGTGTAGGAGCCGGAGGAGCACCCGAAGCGCCGGACACGTGGTGGAGAATGAGCTGCTGGGAGTGAGCCAACTCATGGCGCTGCTTGTATGCCTTGTACTGACCCTTGCGCGTGTCCACGCCCATGTAGAGAATGTTACGCTGGAACCAGTTCAACTGCTTGATCTCACGGGCAACGGGAGGCACAGGGGCCTGCGAGCATCCCTCATGAGGCCCTCAGGAGCAGAGGATGGGTAGAGGTCTTCCGAACCTTGGTGTAGATCTTCTTGGCCTTGTGCACCGAGTCTATGTGGAACTCCTCAGCAGGAAGAAGGTGACGAATGAGAATCATAATGTAGGGTGCATAGGGAATGGACAGACGGTTGAACATAGCATCACACAACTCATGGTAAATGAAGTCCATGACATCCAGCCTGTACTGCACGGACTCGTCCTCGCAAGAGGCAACCTCATGAGAAAATTGAAGTAGCTGAACAAGGTGACCACGGATGCTGTCATTGTTGCCCCCACTCAGAGTAATGGAGTCTCGGAAGAGACTCACTAAGGCAGCATAGATGGGAGCAAGACCAGCCAAAGTGCCCACAATGCCATTGTCCACAGTGGAAGGAGAGAGAGCTGCATATTTGTTGGGCTTGAGCTGAGTGATGATGCGGTGGCCACTGGCTCTATCCCTACTGCAGAAAGAGTACCCCAGAACCTCAGCAAACACGTGAAAATCAGCAGTCATAGGCCTTTCATGAGTCATCCACTTCATAGTGCGACGCTCATCCCCACAAACAACCAAAGTTGAGAAGAACTGCTTCACCACCTCAGAGTCAAAGGAGCACTGGAGAGACATGAGATGGTGCAGCCCCATTCTCTCAGCCACATACATCGCATCCACAAGATGCGCCTTCCCCAAAGCATCAGCAAGTACCAGTGGGTGCATAGGCCTAATGTTCAGCCTGGCATATATGTCTCCATGACCCCCAGCTCATCATCACGAGGCAGCTCAGCAAACAAGTCACGGCGACGGATGGCGGAATAGGAGACCGCATCCAAAGTCCTATAGTTGATCTTGGGCTCCTTTCCCTTCCTCTTGGACACCCCCTTCCTAGTCCTCTTTGCTTGTTCAGCCATGCGCTTCTCTTCGTTCTTCCTTCTCCTCAACTCAACTTCGTCCACTAAGTTACCCTGTCCGTCGTCCCGAAAGTATTTGGCACGAGGACAACGCTTATAGGTCTAGCAAATATTTTGGTAGTTATGTATACTAGGGAAAAACAAAACGCGAGAGTAGGACTGCTTCCACTTTTCTTCTTACCCATCCACCCACCCTTTTCTGGTAAGGAAGTGTAACGTTTTCAATCCTCTTCTAAAATTCAAACTAGGATTCACGTGTTCGGGGTTCCGTAGTACCATAGGTTGTGTGAGTGTGTGTGTGTGAATTCCTTGTCTATCTGTTGCATCCAAATGTTATCACTATCTGCTTTTTGGTTATCAACTGTTGGTACATTCCATATCGACAGGCCTTTGTATACCGACGCGATCTATCCGATTCGTTGTATATCGGTGCAATCTGTCTTACTCTTTGTTATCCGACGCTATCTTTTTGGGGTGTTCGTTTCCATAGTTACTAATCTTTAGGTTCATCTTAAGAAGAAGGTGTTGGGATATGTGTTTTACTTATTCATGTGCGGAGTAATGATTTGAGTGCGGGATGGAGTCGCGACCATACCACTACTCTTATCATTCGCTCTTGTATATTGAATGGGTAGAGTTACTAATCTTGATTCGTTAAGTGGGTTTGCGCATATAGTCGTATTTTAATGCCAAAATTTGCGGAATTTTTTTCTTTGTTAGCTTGTGTACCACACTCCTTGTTCATTCGTGTGCGATATGCTTAATATCTTCAAGATGCTTTGAACTTTGTTGATATTTTAATATCATCTTAGTAATTTGTATCCTTTAAATCTTGGTTAATTCCATTTTGGTAATATTTTGGATTATTATTATTCTCCATTATAGTACTGACTTGTGTTTTATATCAATCACAGGATGGCACCACCACGCCGTTCTGAGGAGGACATACCACCTGAACTGGGGGATGCGTTGGCAAGTATTGCTAATGCCTTGGGAGCAATGCAGCAGAACCAGCAGCGATTTGAAGAAAGTGTCAGGAGGAATGAGTTTGTTCCGCGACCTCCACCTCCCAAGCGAGGAGACATCAAGAGTTTTCCGAAGTTCAACCCACGCCATTTTGAGGTGTCTGATCAGCCACTTGATGCTGATGATTGGTTGTGGGAGATGTCAAGGTTGCTGATGACGACTGATGTTCCTGAGCAAGAATGGGTAAAATGTGCCACTCACCTTCTGCAGGGAGATGCAGCTCTGTGGTGGGAAATTACCTAAAGGCAAACCACTCTGGTTTTCAGCCTACTTGGGAGCAGTTCACTGGGGCTTTCAAAGAGCAATATCTGTCAGAAATTTTCATGGAAAGGATGAAGGAAGTGTTTCTCAACCTCAAGCAGGGCAATGACAATGTCAATACCTATATCAGAAACTTCATGAACCTTTCTCGGTATGGTGGCGATGAGATCTCTGATGACAAGAATAAGAAAAGGAGGTTCAGGCAAGGGCTCAATGCATCTATCAAATATGCAATCACTCATGCAAGGTCGGGGTCTTTTCTGGAACTCCAACATACAGCTCTATAGGAAGAAGCAAGTAGGCAAGTGTTTGAGGAGTCCAAGAAACACAGCCGCGACGCAGCAAGTTCTTCAGCTATGACAGCTCCTTCTAAGCGCCGTGTGTGGGTTCCTAACACCCCAACGTCGCTCCCGGCTCCACCAAGACCGTCAAGCTACGCGGCAAGGCCACCAAACTCCTTCACCGTGGCTCCTAGGGGCTACAACCACAACTACCCTGGAGCGCCTGGCGGAGTCCCTGGCTACGCTGCTCCACGTCCACCTGGTGCCTATTACACCTGTGGAAACACTGGGCATCAACACTAGAGTTGTCCAACAAACAACAAAGCTCTTCCTCCACCACCTCCAAGACCTGCGGCAAGTTCTTCTATGGTCCGTGCACCTCCACCTCGGGCTCTCAACATCAACACCAAGCCCGGGTCTATGGTTGCTCGTGCCAACTGTGTCAACGTCGCTCGAGCTGAGCATGCACCTGGAGTTGTGATGGGTACGCTTCCCGTTAACTCAGTCCCTGCACGAGTTTTGTTTGATTCTGGTGCTTCACATTCTTTTGTTTCTCACAAGTTTGCGCATGAGCATGATCTAGCTATGGTTCCCTTATTGCATCGTCTTGTGGTACAATCTCCTGGGTCAAACATGAGGGCTGCTCAAATTAGCCATGGCAATCAAATTGAGATTGGTGGTTCTTTGTTCCCGGCTTCCTTAATTATTCTGGGCAATTCTGACATTGATGTTATCTTGGGCATGGATTGGTTAACAGCAAATGCAGCTGTGATTGATTGTGCTGAACGCTCGGTTTCTCTGAAAATTCCTGAAGGCCATATAGTCTATTCCCCAAGTCTGACTCCTGCAATTCAGCTTTTCTCTTTGGCGGCTCTGAATGATGATGCTATGGAAGCTATCCAGAGTGTTCCGGTGGTCTGTGAGTTCCCAGATGTTTTTCCTGAAGAGTTGCCAGGTATGCCTCCTGATCGAGAGGTCGAGTTTGTGATTGAACTTGAACCTGGAACCGCTCTTATCTCCAAGCGGCCTTATAAAATGGGTCCTGCTGAATTGGCTGAACTCAAACGTCAGCTTGATGAACAAGAGAAGTTGGGTTTCATCCAGCACGGTACTTCTTCTTGGGGTAGCCCAACCATCTTTGTGAAGAAGAGAGACAAGACTGATAGACTTTGTGTTGACTATCGGGCTCTCAATGCTAAAACCATCAAGAATAAATATCCCCTTCCGCGGATTAATGATCTCTTCGATCAACTAGCTGGAGCTGTGGTATTCTCTAAGCTTGATTTGAGAAGTGGGTATCATCAAATCAAGATTCGCAAGGAAGATGTTCCCAAAACAGCTTTCACCACTCGCTATCGCCTGTATGAGTACACTGTCATGTCTTTCGGTCTTACCAACGCACCTGCCACCTTCTCGAGGCTTATGACCTTGGTTTTCATGGAGTATCTTGATAAGTTCGTTGTGGTCTATCTGGATGACATCCTAGTCTATTCTAAGTCAAAGGAAGAACATGAAGAACACCTTTGGTGTGTCCTAAACAAGCTTCGTGAGAACCGCATGTATGCAAAGTTCTCCAAGTGTGAGTTCTGGTTGCCTGAAGTCACCTACCTTGGTCACGTCATCTCTGCCAAGGGCATTGCCGTCAACCCAGAAACTGTTCGGGCAATTGTTGACTGGTTTCCACCCAAAAATGTCAAATAAGTCCGGAGTTTCCTTGGTTTGGCTAGTTACTATCGTCGCTTCGTTCAGAACTTCTCGAAGATTGCGAAGCCTCTTACCGATCTCCTCAAGAAAGGCAAAAAATACCTTTGGTCTCCTGCATGTCAAGCAAGCTTTGAAACACTCAAAGAGAAACTCACTTCCACACCAGTCTTGATTCCTCCAGATACATCAAAGCCTTTCCAGATATTCTGTGACGCCTCCTTGCAAGGATTGGGTGCGGTCCTTATGCAAGAAAAACAAGTTGTTTCTTATGCCTCTCGACAGTTGAAGACGCATGAGATCAACTATCATACACATGACCTCGAACTCACAGCAGTTGTCTTTGCTTTGAAAGTATGGAGACACTACTTGCTTGGCAACCGCTGTGAGATCTTTTCTGATCACAACAGTCTGAAGTATCTCTTCACACAACCTGATCTCAACCTTCGTCAGAGGAGGTGGATTGAAGAAATTAATGATTTCGATCTGACAATCAACTACACTCCGGGCAAAGCTAATGTCATGGCCGATGCCCTCAGCCGAAAAGCTTATGTCAACAACCTCATGGTGGAAGAACAACAGCCTCTCTTGTGCGAGGAATTCCGCCAACTCAACCTTGAAATTGTGGATCAAGGGTATCTTCTGAATCTTCTGGCAACCCCTCTCTTGGAAGAAAAGATTCGTGCTAGTCAGCGAGGTGATGCTTACGCCAAAAACATCATCTCCAACATTCAGCTGCCGAGGTATGAGTCCTTCCATGTCGATGATCAAGGAGCTCTATTCTTTGAACACCGGATGTTCGTTCCGAACGACCCGGGATTGAGAGAGCAAGTTCTTAAGGAGGCGCATGATTCTGTTCCTTCTATCCACCCTGGCAGCACTAAGATGTACATGGAATTGAAAACACAATATTGGTGGCCTGGGTTGAAACAATGTTGTGCTAAGTATGTCTCTGAGTGTGATGTCTGCCGCGGAGTTAAAGCTGTCCATCAGAAACCTTCCGGTCTTCTACAGCCATTGAAGCCTCCGAAATGGAAATGGGAGAAAGTAGAGATGGACTTCATAACTGGTTTTCCAAGGTCGCAGAAGGGCAACAATGCAATCTTTTTTGTTATCGACAGGCTTTCTAAAGTGGCTCACTTCTTTCTCGTCAAGGAAACAATTTCTGCAATTCAGTTGGCTGAGCTCTATATCAACAGAATTGTCTCTCTGTATGGGGTTCCTCTTGAGATCAGCTCAGACCGTGGAAGCATCTTCACTTCCAAGTTCTAGGTAAGTTTCCAAAATGCTTTGGGAACAAAATTGAACTTCAGCACAACTTACCACCCTCAGTCGCAAGGACAAGTTGAAAGGATCAATTAGATTCTGGAAGATATGCTCTGTGCTTGTGTTATCTCTTTCGGCATGAAGTGGGAAGAATGTCTTCCTTATGCTGAGTTCTCTTACAACAACATCTTCCAGAAAAGTCTAAAGATGGCACCATTTGAGGTTCTCTATGGTCGCAAATGCAGAACTGCGATTGGTTGGTCGGGCGCAGGTGAAAGAACATTGTTTGGCCCCGACATTGTAACTCAAGCGGAGGAGAAGGTTCACATCATTCTTGAAAATCTGAAGGTTGCTCAAAGTCGCCAAAAGAGCAACTATGACAGAAAGCACACGGACATGGAGTATGTCCCTAGTGATCTCGTGTACCTTCGTGTCACTCCCATGAGAGGCACACACCGGTTTGGTATCAAAGGAAAGCTGGCTCCTAGATACATCGGTCCTTTCAAAGTTCGTGGAAGAAGAGGAGAAGTTGCTTATGCTCTTGAGCTCCCTGAAAAACTCAAAGTCCATGATGTGTTCCATATCTCTCAACTCAAAAAGTGCTTCAAGGATCCCGGCAGGACCGTGGACCATGAACTCATCAATCTCCAAGAAGATCTGTCTTATCAAGAACACCCCACAAAAATCCTAGAAGTCGCAGAAAGAAGGACTCGCAACAAGTCCATCAAGTTCTGCAAGGTGCAGTGGTCGCACCATTCCGTTGATGAAGCCACTTGGGAACGCGAGGACGAGCTCCGTGCCAAGTATCCTAACCTATTCGTGTCTTCTTCTTCTTCTTCCTAGAATCTCGGGGCGAGATTCCTGTTTAGTGGGGGAGAGTTGTAGCATCCCATCTGTCTAACATATGTAATGCTACATGGTCTAGTAATATAATTGCTACTTCCTACATATAATTGTTGCATCATAATTATATCATGCTCATGTCATCATGCCACCTTGCATTTGACAATCATATAAAACCCTTTTTCATTTGGTTCTTATCTCATATGCATTATTAATTGTATTTGCCTGTTGATATATTGTATTTGGTTCTTGGTTAGTGCTTGATGCCCAAGTTGAGTTGGGGGCATATCTTTTATTCAACTCCACCACCTTTTCCTTGTCACCACCTTATAATTCCACCATCCTAATTATCCATGAGCTTTTACATTTTTCCTTTGGCATTTAAATCTAGCTCATGTGGGTTGGGATGGATCCACTTCTATTCCCACATGCTCTCACACTAACATCATGTTGTTTTCACATTATTGATATATGGAGCCACCTTTGCATGCATTATGAGTGGTACCCCTTTTTCTAGCTTCCATATGGATTGTTTTGGAATAGTTGCTCATGTTGGAATATTGTTGAGGATATTAAACACCTAGTGGAATATACACACTAGCATGTCCCATTTATATTCAAATATGAGCATATACCATCTACTCCACATGGAACATCCACCTTATTTCTTTTGGCTTGGCCTTAACTCCAAATTGTGGGATGCAAGAGAATAAATGCCATGGGTCTTTATCTTTGTTTTCACAAGATTAAACATGGCATTTATTGATTATGCATGGGCCATGCAAGGTCACCTTCCTTTCTATTTTATTTGGTTCTATTTTGGCTTTGAGTGGGGCATGGGTATTTGACCCATGGTCCAACTTATTTTCTTCCCCTCTCTTCTTTTAATTGTGGAACCACCCTCTACCCCTCATCCTATCTTAGCTCCAAACCTCCACATCCCTTGCAACCTATCCTTTTCCAACATAGTCTTCTTCTTATAGTGCTTATGAGAGAGATTTGGCTTTTGGAACTTTTTGGAGAGCTTGTGTTACAATATGAATAAACCTCCTAAACTAAAAACTCTACCTATTCCACTTACACCATATCTACTCATGCCCACACCAACACATGCATGTGTGTCCACATGTGAGTCTCTCTCTCTCTCTCTCTCTCTCTCTCTCTCTCTCTCTCTCTCTCTAACTAACCCAAAACCCAAACCCTAACCTATCCCTTTTCCCTCCTAGCTGGGCTCCATGCCGAGCCCTTCCCTCCCTTCCTAACCGGGCCACCACCACCTGGCTACACCCCATGCCGAGCCATGTACCTCTAAAACCCTAACCTAACCCGAGCTACCCTCCAACCCTAACCCTACCCGAGCCTCCCTCTCCATTCTTTCTCTCTCTCTCTCTCTCTGCCACAAGGTCCACCCGACCCAAGCCCACCTCCCTGTCCTCGCCCTGGACCCCAGCTGCAGCCCCTCGGCACTGCTGTGCCTGGCCGAGCATGTGAGGAGAAGGAGGAGAAAGGTGGCCGAGCCACCTTTTTCTCCACCCGAGCCCCACGGCACCCCTCTCTCACCCGTCCTTATCTCCACCCCTCCCGTCTCTCTGTTGTGTCCCAGATCCCCAGGGCCTGCTCCTGCCCCGCTGCCCTTTCCCCTCTTCTTTCCCACCTACCGCCACCCTCTCTCGTCCATCTCCGGCGACCACCATCGGTGTTGTCTCGCCCTAGCCGTTAGGAGGAGGTGGGCGTGGTGTGAGGTTGTCGAGGAAGGCCACAGGGTCCCCTGTGTCGCCCATGTGCTCTGCAACGAGGAGGAGGAGGCCTGGTAGCCGCTGAACGCCGACGCGTCCGCGACAAACCCTAATCGCCAGCCGCCAGCTTCGCCGACGATCCGCTGCGCCTCCGGCCGTACCACCACCTCCAACCTTCTCCCGGTGAGACGTCGTACCTCCCTGACAAACCCCCGCTTGGTTCTGCTTCCCGTAAACACCGATCCATCCGACGAGCACCCTCGGTGCACGGTGCTCGCCGGCAACCGCCTCGCTGCGCGCCGCGCTAGGCTTACCTAGCCATGCCGCCGCTCCCTAACACCAAACCCCAGCTAGCCCAGTGGTCGCCACTGCCGTGCGCATGCGCGAGGTCACGAGTTCGAGCCCCGCTGCGCCGCGCCGCACGTCTCTGTCAGTTTCGTCAGAAACGGCGTAGAAGAAAAACAGTGTCGCGTGGCACTTTGCAAATCCCCCCTCGCCTTTTTGTTTTCTTAACCCACGCTCCACCCAGTCCCCACCTGTCTGCGCCTCTAGCGTTTTTACAAAAAGGGACCTGGGGTTCCAGATCCTCCACCCCACGCTCCCTATCCGCGCCACGTGGCTGCGCCTGTTTCGCGAGTCCGCGCGTGGCCCCGCACACCGCCGACCCCACCTGTCAACTGCACAGGCTGGGTAACGCCGCGGTAAGAAAAGTTCTGCCGCTCCGTTTCGCCCAGTCAGCGTTGGTCCCACCCATCAGTGGTTGTGGCTAGCTCTGCCCGAGTAGAAAAAGTGTTTCTGTTTTCTCTGTTTAAAATAAAACAATTTCAAAAAATGCTTAAAGATGATTTAAATTCTGTTTTTAATAACTTTTAATTTGTAAAACCAAATATTACAACTAATATATGTTTTTGAATCAGAAAAATGTGAGGATTTTAAATTTCCATCCAAATTAATGTTTGACCACTTTAAATTTTCGAAATTGTTTAATTGTAATAAAAATGCCTTTTCTTGATTAATTAATAACTTTAAATCTACAACTCCAAATTCGACAAATAATATGTCTAAATCGATCAGCACGAAGAGCCCGTTCTAACTATGCATTCCTTGTTCTGAATTGCAGCATGCATCATATAAATATTAAGTGGACAGCAAGTGTTTTGAGAGCAAAACATGACTAGAACTTAATAAAATGCTTTATTCTGGCACCCCACACCTCACCCATGCCATGCTACTTTATTGCCATGTAAATTGTGCATCATTCATCATGGCATGCTTGTTGGCTTGTCGCATTTTAATTCATATGCTTGTGCACTTTATTTATGTTGGCCCTTGTTTTTTTGGTTCTTCTTCGAATAGACGCCGAGCAGGGGAAATATCAGGAATCCCAGGAGTACTACCCAGATCCGTCTCTCGCTTCAACTGAGCTGCCAGGCAAGCACTACCACATGCTTGCATACATATAGTACCTATTGCCTCTATCTTATTCTTGCATCATTGAGTCGCGATTGCATTAAATTGAATCCCAAGTACTGAATAGCCTTTACTTTTAAACCCCACCGAAGCTTGTTCCTCCATCCCATGAGCCATTACTACAGGAGTTGTTTGAGCCATGCGAGACGTAGAACAACATGTGTAGGGTATGTAAGTGTCTGATGGATAACGAGGTACCTAAACAACTTAACCTGAGTAGTAATGGGACAACTAATGAAAGAGGCACCGGTGAGCAATATCTGCTATTTGGTTTTTCATGCTCACTTGTGTCCCGTAGGACCCCGAGTACTTGATTCTTGTTCCTTGACTATTTTCACTATCCACATCCGGGAGGCCGTGGAACCCCCCGAGCCAGAGCTTGATTCATTTCTATTTATTGGGGCCACAAACTAATTTGGGGTTTTGTTACTATCCTGTACTTATGCCATGCTCTACTGTTTATTTACTATTGTGAGTGGAGCACCTGTACTATTTTGGATCGTGACACGTTTTCGTTGTATCGACAAGCCCAGTCACATTTTTGGGTTCCCAGTCATTTACCGCCGTCCACACAAATCCTGGGTCCGTTCCGGAGCCGGCCAACTTCGTTGCGGGTAGCTTAGTGAGGTGGGCCCCTGAAATATTTCTGAATCATGTGATCGCTTTGTCGTGAATGCCTCGTTGGGTTTTGATTTGGTTTTTCCGAGGTTGATCGAGTGTGTGTTGCTATTTGTGCACCCCTGCAGGGTAAATCTTTCTGAAAGCCATGTCCGCGGTTATGGACGACTTGGAGCATAGTTTCTTGATCATAGACAAGTATAACTAAAGTATCGCTTTTAATTTGACCAAATACCTGACTAGTAAATAGTGCAATACTCATGGAATGGTTAATAAAACTGCCAACGGATGGGTTGTTCGTCCGCTTTCTCGTTGGTAAGCGAGAAGGAGGATGGATCTGTTACTTTATATTGTTATAATTGTTGTTACTAATTAACAGACATCCGTCTATCATTGGTTAGGCGGATGGTTAGCGAGTATCTATAGACTGATTGGCAACGATGTTGGCAACGATCACTCGGTGTAGAGATTCCGAGGATGGGGATCCGTGAGATCTGTGGGCGGGATGTGTTTATTTATGTGGCATCTTATGCCGATTTGCTTCTTATCCGTACTCGGATCTTGTTTTCCGCTTCCGCCCGATACTCTGATGTTTGATGTATGAGGAGCTATCCTAAACTATTATCTCTATCTAGGATATTTGGATCTTGCCGTATGGCATTGCAATATTTCTATTTCTTTTAGATGGAATGGCTCTGAGGACTGTTGTATGGTAGGTTGCATACATACTCACTTGTGTATGTATTGGATCTCTTCGCCTGTTGCTTACGCCGCTCGCTCTTGTCCCGATGTCTTGGAAGTGGTTAGGACACCCGACGGGTCTACACGTGGGCGGTCCTCTGGGCCCCGCTGTACTATTTTAACCACTTCCGCTTCATCCAGGCTTGAACTTAGAGCGTAGGGTCCGAGGAAGTTACAAGCATACACACAAGTCTAGGAGAGAGCATGGAAAAAGTAGTCAAAAAGTTCATAGGACAAAACTACTCAATGCATATTCCATAGTGAAACTGAACCAGAATCGAATCTGTCAGGCCGGATTATCCGGCCTAGCCAGGGGCAGATAATCCGGCCCTGGTAGAAATTTTCGATTTCACCTAGATTGAATGCAAAAAAGTAGATCGGGCCTAGAAACTGTAAGACTACGATTTCTATGCGAAAACACATCCTTCTAGACAACGTTCCACCCAACAAGTTACACATCTAGCCAAAGATGGGGAGAGAGGGAGTTACCCTCACTCATTGGAGGAAGAACACGGGGGAGAAGGTACCTAGAGGCACGGAGAAGAAGATCCGGTGAGGCCCAGAAAATCCGGTGGCCGGAGAGGCTCCGGGGACGGTGGGGGACGGCAGGCGGAGGGTGAGGAGGAGGAGAGGGTTCGGGGAGAAGTGCTGCTCGTTATGAGCCCTTCCCCCCGATCCCTGCCCTTTAAGATGAAACCCGCCAGGGCCGGATTATCCGGCCAACACTTGGGCCGGATTATCCGGCCTCAAATCTGGGATTCTGTTGTACACAAAACCAGGCCCGCGCGTCCCCAAACAACACCCCCACAAGGTGTACAAGGGACTTGTGTGCTAGAAAAGATGGCTTAGGGGTAGGGAAAGGCTTAGGATTAAGAGATCCAAACTGAGATGGTACTAGACACTCAAAATTGCAAAATCCAAATCAAATAAAAGCCAAGATTGAGTGTGATTCCCATAAGAACATGAGATGGCAAATAACATCCAAAAAGAGCCAATTCTCCTCAAGGGAGAGGGCGGTGGCCGAGGCCACCTTGTTGGAGTATATGGTGTGACACCGCGAAGATATATCTTGGGTTCACGACCAATACTCATCAATAAGCTCACATATCACAAAATGATATTAAGAGAAATGATTTAACTTGCTTTTGTCATTATGGGGGGAGGATTAGCCTAATGAGTTAGGACCACACTCCCCCTATTTCCATGCCCACACCTAGACCAAAAGAAGGATTGAAATGTACGAGTGAGTGCATGGGTAATCAAGACAAGCTCCTGGAATCAATGGTATTTAGCTCATTCCTCAAGTAGCAGAATCTTGCTTCATCAAGAGGCTTTATAAAAATATCCGCAAGTTGGTTCTTCGTGCTCACAAAGGATAGATCAATATCGCCGCGAGCAACATGGTCTCGAATAAAATGATTCCGAATCTCAATATGCTTCGTCCTTGTGTGCTGAACAGGATTGTACGCAATTTTGATTGCACTTTCATTATCACATAAAAGAGGCACTTTGTCACAATTGACACCATATTCCTTTAAAGTTTGCCTCATCCACAATAATTGAGTACAAGCGCTGGCAGCAGCAACATATTCAGCTTTGGCGATGGAGAGAGATATACAATTCTGCTTTTTAGAGGACCAACATACAAGAGATCTTCCCAAGAATTGACAAGCTCCAGAAGTGGATTTCCGATCATCCTTATCACCCGCCCAATCTGAGTCAGTATAACCACATAAAGAGAAATTGGAACCCTTGGGATACCAGAGACCAAAGTTAGGGGAATGAACCAAATATCGAAAGATCCTCTTGACTGCCACTAAGTGGCTTTCTTTAGGAGCTGCTTGATACCTTGCACACACTCCCACACTCAACACAATACCGGGTCTAGATGCGCAGAGGTAAAGAAGAGAGCCGATCATGGACCGGTATACCTTTTGGTCCACATCTTTACCATGTGGTTTAAGTTCAAGATGACATGTTGTTTGCATCGGAGTGGCGACACCATTTAGATCCATCATCTTGAATCTCTTGAGCATGTCTTGGATGTACTTTGCTTGATTAATAAAGGTTCCTTCTCTAAGTTGCTTGATCTCGAATCCAAGAAAGAACCGTAATTCCCCCATCATAGACATCTCAAACATGTCAATCATAAGCTTTGAAAATTCATCATTAAAAGCTTTATTAGTAGAACCAAAGATGATATCGTCTACATATAGTTGGCATATGAAGAGCTCCCCCTTAACCGTCTTAGTAAAAAGAGTGGGATCGATTTTCCCAACTTCGAAGCCACGATCTAACAAAAGATCTTTAAGGTGCTCATACCACGCACATGGGGCTTGTTTAAGGCCATAGAGTGCCTTATCGAGTTTGTAGACATGGTTTGGAAAGTTAGGATCCTCAAACCCGGGGGTTGCTTTACGTATACCAACTCATGTAGAGGACCGTTAAGGAAGGCACTCTTGACGTCCATTTGCTGCAACTTAAAATTGTTATGTGTAGCATAAGCAAGAAGGATACGAATGGACTCAAGGCGAGCCACTGGAGCATAGGTCTCGCCGAAGTCGATGCCCTCAACTTGGGAGTAACCTTGTGCCACAAGTCTTGCCTTGTTCCTCACAACAATGCCATTCTCATCTTGCTTGTTTTTGAAAATCCACTTGGTGCCGATAACATTGCGGCACTCTTTGGGTTTCTCCATGAGTTTCTAGAATTTGTTGCGCTCGAAATTATTCAATTCTTCATGCATAGCAACAACCCAGTCTGGGTCTTCAAGAGCTTCAAATACCTTCTTAGGTTCCACCATAGAGATATGAGCTTGATGCTCACCAAAACTCGCCAATTCTCTTCTTGTAGAAACCCTTCGTCGAAGATCACCAACAACCTTGTCAAGAGTGTGACCCCTCAACTCAAGGTTTCGATCAGCCCGAGCCTTGAGAAGAAGTTCAATAAGTTTGTTGTCTCTTGGAGGAGTAGATTCATCACTTGAATCTTCATTGGAAGCATTCACTCGACCTTGATCAGGAACTGGAATATCAGTAGCAGATGGTGGAGACGCGGGCCCTTGAGGTGAGTCTGTAGCCATAACAGGAGGCTGCTGAATAGGAGAGTCAGGGCCGGATAATCCGGGGCTAGCCGGAAAATCCGTCCTGGAGCTTGCGTTGATCTCTTCACCACCAGGAGCAAAATGGTCAGCTGGAGCGGGGTGGTCGGATAATCCGGTGTCAAACGGAAAATCCGGCCTAGACCTTTCTGGAACATCTTGACCTTCAGCAGTTGATGGAGATGGTGTAGAAGTTGCCTCCGTGGTTGGAACATGTTGAGTATGTGTAGATGAGGGCTCTATATGAGTAGATCATTGTCCTTCCCGGTCTGCCACAAGGGGTTCCTCAATGGGGCGGAAAAGTCCCACGCCCATTCTTCTTATGGCATCTTGGGGTATTTCAACATCTGCATCACAAACACCAACTTGCTCCGCACAGGAACCGTCATTTTCCTCGAACACCACACTACAAGATTCTACAACAGTTCCAGAGAGCTTATTGTAGACTCTATAAGTGTGGGATTCGGCACCATAACCAACAAAAATACTTTCTAAAGCCTTAGATTCAAACTTAGATAAACGAACTCTTTTAATAAGAAAGAAACACTTACACCCGAATACCCGAAAGTATGAGATGTTTGGCTTGTTACCGGTAAGTATTTCATACGGAGTCTTGTCCAAGATCTTATGGAGGTATAATCGGTTGGATGAATGACAAGCAGTAGAGATTGCTTCAGCCCAGAAGTTATATGGAGATTTAAATTCGGCTAACATTGATCTTGCCATATCCATTAGAGTTCTATTCTTCCTCTCGGCTACACCATTTTGTTGAGGGGTGTACGCAGCGGAATATTGATGTCTTATCCCCTCTTCACTTAGGAACTCCTTTAAGGTGTAGTTCTTGAACTCAGAGCCGTTATCACTCCTTATAGCTAGAATGGGGACGTTGTGTTGACGTTGAACCTCGTTGGCGAAGTCGATGACAGTTTGTTGAGTTTCACTCTTCAACTTGAAGAAATAAACCCAAGTGTATCTTGAGTAATGTTAACAATCACTAGACAATACTTCTTCCCACCGAGGCTTGCATGAGATGGAGGTCCGAAGAGGTCCACATGAAAGAGCTCCAAAATCCTTTTTAAAGAGATAATGGTTTTCCTTCGATGAGGTGAGTCATGCATTTTCCCTTCAACACACGCCCTGCAAACACGATCTTTGGCAAAGGAGACATTTTCTTTTAGTCCAAGAATGTGGCCACCCTTGTGGAGACTTTGCAAAGTTCTCATATTGACGTGGGCTAGTCGCGATGCCATAGCCAACCCGCGTCAGCCTTTCCGAAAAGACACATCGGGCCTGTAGTGGTTTTCCCCGAAAAGTCCACCACGTACAGGTCGTTTTCGACATATCCCACGAAAGCGACTTTTAGAGACTTGCTCCACAAGAGTACCACCAAATAAGCATCAATATAAACTACAAAGCCCATCTTACCAAGGGCACGAACTAAATGTAAGTTGTACCCGAGGGTCTCAACAAGCATGACGTCCACGAGAGAGATATCGTGAGCCACCACAACTTTGCTGAGACCCAATAGCTCAGATTTTGACTTGTCACCATAGGAAACGGTTATGTGATCAAGGTTTGGCCGCATCTCCGTGATGATCTCCTTGCTTCCGGTCAGATGACTCATGCAACCGCTATCGAGTACCCATTTAGAACCACCGGAAGCATAGCCCTGCAAGAAAATTACTTCTTGGTTTTAGGTACCCATTTTTCAATGGGTCCTCTCATGTTAGTAACAAGGGTCTTGGGAACCCAAATAGACCAAGGAATGTAACAATCATAGGGGCCTACATAACTAGCATAAACACCACCATAATAATCACAATATAGTTCAAAGTTAGGATTGTTGATCCCTGCAAAACCATCATAATTAGTCTTGTCATTGGTAATGTTGTTAGTTTTTGGTTGAGCAGTCTTGTTCTTCTTCTTCTTCTTCTTCTTCTTCTTGTTTTTCTTGCTCTTTGTCTTGGGTATGTAACCAAGACCTTCTTTACTATTGTTTGTCCTTTGCCTGCTTAGTATCTCATCAATAACCCCTTTACCTTTGTGTTGAGAACTTCTTGCAAGGTCTTCTTTTCTAGAGGATGAAGTGGAGGTACTTGGCACATCATACCGTTTTATTTGAGTTTGGAGCTGGTCATGAGACTCATTTAAAGTAGAGTGATCACTCTTCAATGCCTTGTGAGCACTTTCAAGATTATCAAACTTCTCCAAAAGTCTAGCATGAATAGCCCCAAAGTCAATCTTTTCTTTCTGTAGTTTCTTTACCTTGGCAAGAGCATGGTCACGTTCTATAATGAGCTGAGCTACAGCTTCTTCTTGTGACTCCTCAAAGTATTCGAGTCTCTCTTCCAAAGATACTCGAGCTTCCTCTTCCTCTTCCAAGGCATTCTTCAAAGAAGCTATCTCCAAGGCATCTTCTCTTTCAATTCTGCCATTTTCTTCAAGAAGATCTTTGGCTTGAGCAAGTTGACTCATAAGAGCATCAAAATGGAGTTTGTGTTCACCTTGTAGGTTAGTGAAAAAAGTATCCAAAGCAATAACTTCTTCTTTCATTTTAAGACTGTCATGATCATCCATATCCAAAATTATGTTAGTCTTAGGAAATGAAGAGCTAGAAGTTGATACCTCAGACCCTCTTGCCATTAGGCAAGTGGCATTGTTGTTGATGATGTTCTCGTTTGGCGAGTCGAAGAGGGATGAGGGAGTCGATGTGGTGGCTATAGCAGCCACCTCGCAGGAACTATCATCATCCTCTTCATCTTCACTTGCGGAGGAGTATTCCTCTTAAGCTACCAAGACAATCTTGGGTTGCTTCTTGAAAGGGCCATTCTTCTTAATAAATGGCTTCTTCTTAGGTGCTTTAGATTTCTATTTAAGAATGAGCCTGCCACCATTGTCTTCTCTATTTTGATATGGACACTCAGCAACAAAGTGCATTCTATCTCCATAGTTGAAGCAAGTTCTCAATCTTGGGCCACTTTCTCTTCTTCCATTTGACCCGTTCTTGCGCTCAAGTTCAGACTTGGCTTTGGCAGGGTCCTTACAAAAGTTCCTTGCATAAAATGCCATGTACTCACCATGAGCACGTTTGACCTCATTAGGGCAGTCCATGGATACCCCCTCAAAAGCTCCTTCATCTTCCTCTTGCTCAACAACATTGGCTTTGAGAGCCACATTGACACCCTTTTTCATTCCAATGGCCCGAGCACGGGCATCTTCAACATTCTTTGCTGCCACTTTGAATGACGTCATTTCTTGCATGACTTCGTTGGATGTCATTTGATGATAGTTATGTCTACCTTGTAGGCTCTTCAAGTCTGTTGGCTCGAAAGGCATTAACGCACCCACATATTTCCTTTTTATCCATGCATCATCAATGTGAGTGGCCCCATGCTTTCAAAATGTTGTTGCGATGCCCTTGAGTCTTCTATACATATCCTCATGGTTTTCACCATCCAACATGTAGAATCCCTCAGCTTCATTACTAAGGGCATCATACATGTTTCTTCTCATGCTTTCATTTCCAACGAAGAGATCCGTAAGAGCATCCCAAGCTTCTTTAGCTGTGTTGAGATGTTCAATGTGTGGCATGTCCTTGGGACCCACACCCAGCTGTATCATGTGGAGAGCGGTACCATTCAACTGGCTGTCCACAACTTCTCTTCTCGTTAGGTTGGTTTGATCTCCAATATGAAGACCCTCTTCAGTAATCCTCCACAATTCAATAGAGGAGCTGCAAACATGAGATTTCATTAGGAATTGCCATTGATTAAAGGAGGATGCAGTGAGCTTGGGTGGATCACCCCTATTGTTTATATGAGGATGAGGGATAGGTGGGTCGAGGGAATATACGTGGCGAACCTCACTATATTCCTCCTTACCACTTCCCTTCTTGGAGGTGGAACCATTAAGTTTTTCACCTTCCACATCATCATCCTTGGATCCAGTGTTACCCTTTTCCTTAGATGATGGTGTGGCAGCCTCAGAGGTGGATGGAGATGGGGCTATGGATGATGTAAGGCGGGCAATCATTTGATTCATCTCCTCCATCTTGGCCTCAAAGGATTTCAACAAGGTTGTTTCCAACGACTTGAGATCATCCATTGTGACCTTATCCACAGTCTCATTTCCATCATCCTTGGTACCCATACTACTCTTAGGCGGTTAAGCCCAAATTAAGAGTCGGGGCTCTGATACCAATTGAAATGGATCATATGGGCACCTAGAGGGGGGGTGAATAGGTGCTACACCAATTTTTAATACTTTTTCAATTTTAGGCTTAAAACAAAGGGTAAATTATCTAGATAAACTATTAGGTGGAAATTCCCTATATGCAAACCTATCTACTAGCGAGTAAAGAGCGAGTGGAAGAGGAACGAGTAAACCGAAGTGAAGCACGCGGAGACACAGGATTTGTTTGACCACAGTTCCTTCCTTGTTAAGGGAAGTACGTCTGCGTTGGAGGGGTGGGCGGTACTAAGACCACCACGCCACAATAGGCCTCACCCTGTTCTCCGATGGATCTCGCCACAAAAGGCCTGATCCACCTTTCCACTATGGGTACCCTTCGAGGCGGGCACCGGCGCCTTTACACAACTAGCGGGGCAACAACTCCACAACAACTTGGAGGCTCCCGAAATGACAACAAGCTGCCACAAGAACAAAGTTATCAAATACAATAAACAAGATCTAGGTATTGACAAGAATACTAGATCAGGGATTTCTCCAAGTGAATGGAGAGGAGTTGAAGCGCTTGATTCTTGATGATGATGGTGAACTTATCCTCCTTCAACTCCCCCAAAGATCAATACCTTCGGGTGGTTGAAGTGGGAGATCGACATTGAGAGCTCTTGCACAATGACTGGGAAATTTCGAATGAATCAAGAGTTATGAACGTTGGGGAAGAAGGGGTATTTATACCCCCTTCAGAAACCAGCCGTTGGACACTTTGGGGTGCCGGATTATCTGGCCCAAGTGAGGGACAGATTATCCGGTCTAGGGAAAACACCGCCCCAGACTCGGAATATCCGGCATATAATCCGCCCCCTATCAGAGCGTCGCGCCGAGCTTGCCCTTGATCAATTTCTGGGGACCATATTATCCGGTCCTATGCGAGGGCCGGATTATCCGGCCTGGGGAGGAAAAACCGCCCCAGTTCGGATTTTCCGGGAGAAAATCTAACCGGATACCGAGCGACGCGCCTTGGCTCCTTTTGCTCGAAAACTGGGGGCCGGATTATCCGGCCCATGCGACAGCCGGATTATCCGGCCTAGGGAGGAAAAACTGCCCTAGTTCGGATTTTCCGGGAGAAAATCCGACCGGATACCGAGCGACGCGCCTTGGCTCTCTTTGAGCAATGAGGTAGGCCGGATTATCCGGCCCTTGGTGGGGTGGATTATCTCGCCCCCCTCAAAGCTTCCTGCACACTTAGCACACATGAATAATTTCCACCGTATTGTTATCTAACACGCAAAACATAGGAAAACATAAAATGTTCTTTCACCGAGGCTTTTTTATATAGGGGCCCCTTCATGAAAGTTGTTTCATTTGACCTAACGGTGGCGGCGCCAACTATACGACCAGAACTATACGATCAAAATTTTGTTCTGGTCATATAGTTGGTCGTTAAAGCGTCTACCTCCGCTTCACGGCTCCTGGTTTCTTCTGGTTGTTGGAAATCTCGTGTCTTTGACTTTAATGTAGTGATTCCCATCTTCAAACGATATTATCTGCGTAGGAAAAAATAGAAAGAAAGGATTGCATACCCCTTTGAATATTAGGCATTAGTGGCAGGGTTTAGAGAGATATTTCATCAAAAATATGAATAGTATCCAGTTTAAATGTGGACGTAGATGGCTATATTTCAGAGCCATCAATATGCCAATCACTGTAAAGAGCAAGTGACATAACTATCCGTATCGTGGCGGGTTTAACAACCAGACTAAAAGTTTCATCAAAATCAATACCGTCATGTTGCGTGAATCCTCGCGAGACCCACTGTGCCTTGTACCGATCAAGAGAACCATCTGACTTTTTTCTTATGACGAAAGATCCACTTTCCCGTGACAATATTTGCTTTGCGAGGTGGATCAACTAGATCCCAAGTGTTGTTGGAGAGAAGAGCAATGTACTCATCAACCACCGCTACATGCCAATTAGGGTCCTTGAGCGCTCCACGGTACGTCTTTGGGAGAAGAGATAACCCCTCAACATGAAGATCTAAGATGGTCTTCGGCTGCACCACGCCTGTCTTCGCACGCATAAGCATCCGGTGTGATGGTGGCGGAGGCGGAGAGCATGGTCAACAGACCGGAGGCGGTGGCGGTGGCGAGTCGGTGAAGCAGCCGCACATGGCGTGGAATCGTCCTTAGCAGATGTGGCGAGTGACGAGGCGGGTGATGGGCAGTCATAGGCAACGAGGGGGCCGCGGCGGGAGAGGCGGCCAAACTCATGGCAGAGCGGACATTCGCGGCAGGGGAGGCAACCACGACAAGCGGCCGAGCGCTCGCGGCAGGCTGCCGCACGCCCGCGACAGAGCTTCCCATGGCGGGCACGATGAACGGCGTTGACAACATCGGCTGCTCAACCAACATAAAATCACAAGTGTGTAGGGAAGGAGTAGGAGACGTGGCAGACGCGGTGGTGGCAAAGGGAAAGACAGACTCGTCGAATACAACATGACGAGAGATGATGATCTTTTGGGTGGAACGATCAAGATAGCGATAGCCGTGATGTTGGGATGGATACCATAAAAACACGTAGGGCATGGAGCGAGGCGCAAGCTTGTTCGGTGCAACGGCGGTGGTGTTGGGGTAGCAAAGACATCCGAAGACCCTAAGACCAACATACGCAGGGTTGACGACATGAAGAGCTCGAAAAAGGCACACGATCCGAGATTGCCTTGGAAGGTAGCCGGTTATGCAATAATGGAGCTGTATGAAGAGCCTCGGCCCAAAAACGTGGCGGAATACTTGCTTGAATTAGAAGCGTGCGAGTAATGTCATCGAGGGTGCGAATAATCCTCTCGGCTTTATCATTCTGTTGCGAGATATATGGACATGAAAAGAGGAGTGCTATTCCATGGCGTTGGGCAAAAGAGTGGAGGAGGGAATTATCGAACTCATGACCATTATCACACTGAATAGCTTGCAAGTTTGCACGGAACTGAGTACGGGCTAAGGCGTGAAGGGACGATAAGTGCGAGAAAACTTCTAACGTAGCACATAGAGGATAAACCTAGGCATACTGAGTGAAATTTTCAAGGGAAACAAGATAATACTCAAAGCTAGAAATACTCTCAACAGTGATGTCCACAAATCAAAGTGAATAATTTGAAATAGAGAATGTGTTACACGATTGGTAGAAGAAAAAGGAAGATGAACATGACGACCTAATTGACAAGCATGACACAAACTAGATTTATTCTTATCCCTAGGAATAACCGAAGAGCGAGCTAAAGACTCCATGACGGGTCGTCCATGGTGTCCAAGCCGCCGGTGCCATAGAGCAAGATCGACGACGAGGAAGGCATGTGGGTGACTGGTGGAGGAGGTGCACACAGGATAGAGAGCTCCGGGGCTATTGCATCTGAGAATCTCATTCCTGGTTTGAAGATCCTTCATAGAAAAACCAAGAGGGTCAAATTTAACGGAGACACGATTATCAATGGTGAACTGACGAACCGACAAAAGATTTTTAACTATGTTAGGAGCAACTAAAACATTACGAAGATGAAGGGGACGCTCAGAGGTGGAAATAGGAAAATGTGCATGTCTGGTAGCGGTGATCAGAAGAGTTGAGCCATTACCGACAACAACAACAAACACGAGGAGAAGAGGTAGGGGAGACATGGAGGTGAGCATACACGGGTTGGCCGCGAAGTGGGAGGGGAGGAGGCGCTAGTGTCCATTACCCATTTAGTGGGTGCTTGTAAGCTCATCGTCTGAAACTGGTGCATGAGCGCGGACTGATCCCACGAGGCGGTTGACGAAGCCGGTGATGACGGTGTCGGTGACGAAGGAGCGGCGCCATAGCCGTAAGCAGGGGGCGGGGGCACGTAGCCATAGCCGTATCCATAGGAGTGTGACAGGCTATAGGGTCCCTGCACGTAGAAGGCGTGTGGAAAGGGCATAGGACGTGGCACGTAGCTGTGTGCCCGACCGAAGGGCCACATCTAGATCGCGCCATTCCATGGGAGTTGCGGCGTGGGTAGGGATGGACATAAAACTCGAAACTCGACGAGTTTAATGAACACTCGTTTGCTCAGCTCGTTCGAAATCGACTCGTTTCCTTAACGATCTGAGATGAGCTGCAGTTTTTGCTCGATATCCTTAACAAGCTAAACGATCGAGTTAACAATGTTCGTGAGCTACTCGTTAAGCTTGGTAACAACCAAGGTAAGGCCCACTTATGTTGCTACATGTCTAATCTGGCAGCCCATCTAAGGCAAACATCTAGCCCATTGAGTAAGACTGATCAATCCAGGAGCGAGAGCGCCGCCTCTCTTGGAGCCGTGTGGGCCAGGTTGGCGAAGCGACGACCGGTGGTGCAGCAGGGGCCTAGTGCTGGACGATAGCTCCCTCCTCGGCGGCCTCAGCCGCAGCCTTCTTCTTCTTGCAGCGGTTGCCGTTGCCTTTGCCAGGGTTGGCACCGTCAATGACAAGAGCCGTGTGGGAGTTGCGGGCTCGGCGATTTTGGCGCTTCATATCTTAGAGCGCGAGGAGAGAACGACACTTCTCGAAGGTGATCTCAGGCATGAGGACGATCAAGTCGGCGGCATGCTCGTACTTCTCGGAGAGGCCGTTGAGGCAGTGGATCACCAGCTTGGCATCTTCTTCCGGTGCTCCGAGATCTGCTAGACCATTGGCGAGGGCCTTGATCTTCTTCAGGTACTCGGTCATGGCAAGTTCAACCATCTTGATCTCGCCGAGCTCGGTGGAGAGGTGGATCTGGCGATTGATCTTGTGGTGGTTGAAGAGGCCGTTGATGCTTGTCCATAGATCGATGGTAAGAGGATCTTCACCCGTCGTCATGACGGTGTCGAGGATGCCGAGGGAGACGGATCCGTAGAGCCACGAGACCACTGTGGCATCCAACAAGGACCACACCGGAGTTGGATCGATCGGAGCGGGCGCGTCGACGTGGTCGAGCATCGTGTACTTGCGGAGGGCGGTGCAAAAGAAGGTGCGCCATTGGCGATGAACGCCGGTGTCGAGGGCTGGCTCGACTGGTACGTGCCCCTTGATTGAGTGGAGGCCGACGACTTGAGCATGCAGGTAGGTGAGCGAGAAGGCCGTCGCGCTGGAGGTGCGGGCGGTGGCGAGGGCCAGCTTGGCCTTGGCGTAGGCGGCCTTGCGAGCCTCACGATCTACCTTCTCCTTAGCAGTGTGCGCGGCCCGTGTAGCGTCGTCGCCCATGGCTCCAAGAGAGGCGGCGCGGCGAGAAGCGGGGGGAGGTGGGTGGTTTGCAGATCGGTGGCGCCGAGATCGGCGGCGATGGCGCTAGAAGCAGGGCGACGCGATCGGCTAGGGTTTTGCGTCTGATACCATATAAGATAGGAGAAACCACATGTAGTGGTATATTGTACTGCTCATTATATAGGAGGATTAAAAGAAGAATTCTAGTCACATACAACACGGTCACGTATAAAAGAAATATACAATATGATCGTATAACTATACAAACACGATACGGTCATATATTCTAACAGAAACCCAGCTTGTATAATGAATTAATGATCTGACCACTTGTCACTTTCACGAAAACAGATCTACGAACAAGCAATGTATGAGTACACCCCATACCAAGTTGCCAACTATTCTCTGTTTCTTACCTGCAAAAAAAATATTCTGTGCTACTAATAATTTTTTAAGAAGGGATTCAGTTCCAGCCCTACGTCTCATTGCAAAAGTCAAGCTTAATCCGCGTCCAGACTCAACGACGCATGTGAGGCAGCAGAGTCAATACCACGAACATTGCAATTCGTCTGCAAGCACCCCAGCCCCCAAGCGAAGTTTTCACAGGAGCGAGCAAGATGGAGCGGTCTGGCTCCGACAGGAGAGCTCCGAGGAAGCCGAAGCCGCCGCCGAAGCGGACCAAGCAGACCGGACACGCGGCGCCTGCCAACAGCCCGTCGTTGACAGGCCCGCCACGCCCGCCAGGTGGCCCACCGCCGCCTGGGCCTCCTCCGCGGCTGCCGGGAGGCCCTGCCCCGCCCCGCCCGCCAGGTGGCCCACCGCCGCCTGGGCCTCCTCCGCCGCTGCCGGGAGGCCCTGCCCCGCCGCCGTCATCTCTAAGAGGTCCTGGCAAGGTCCGTGCGCCCGTGGGCGGCGGTGGCGACAGGATGCGCCGCGCGCCGGAGATCGTGGAGTTCTACCAGTCCCTGACGAGGCGCGGCGAGGCCAGGCAGACGGGCTCCCGTGGGCCAAAGGCGGCGTCCGGCGGGTCAACGGCTCCGAAAGGCGACTTGATCGGAGAGATCACCAAGAACTCCCCCCATCTCCTTGCCGTGAGTACGAAATAGTTGCCCCGAAAACCCGTTTCCTGGTTCCTCCTTGATCACGAAGAATGCGTGCTTCTTACTCCCGCGTTTCAGGTCCAAGCCGATGTGGAGACCCAAGGTGACTTTGTGCGAACCTTGGTTACTGAAGTCCGGGATGCAACCTTCGCGACCATCGAAGACGTCGTTGCCTTCGTCGCGTGGCTCGACGAAGAGCTCTCCTTCTTGGTGAGTGTCGATTGGCTCGTTCTTTCGATCGGAAACATGTTCCTAACCAGGAGGCAATTTGGATACTATTGTTTGCCCCTTTTGTTTATGAATGTACTGCATTTTTCTTCAGGTGGATGAACAAGCTGTCCTAAAACACTTCGACTGGCCAGAGAAAAGAGCAGACGCATTGCGAGACGCCGCTGCCAAGCACGAGTGGCTGGTACAATTGGACAAGCAGATTTCGTCCTTCGTCGACGACCATGCGCTCCATCGCGACGCAGCGCTCGGCAAGATGTACTCCCTCTTCGAGAAGTAGGTCCTCCTGACTCCCGACTCAAAGGCTGTCTACTGCCGCACTGATCGGAAAATTTTGAGTACTTTGATGCATGAATGCACTGACTAGAAGTGCCCTCTTTATTATCAGAACAGAGAAGAGCGTCCACAAGTTCTTGCTAGATCGCGATGCCAGGGACACAAAGATCAATCTTATCTCGCGCTACAAAGAGCAAGACATCCCTGTTGGCTGGATGTCAGACACAGGTTTAATTGTCAAGGTGCATTTCGCTGACCCATTTCTGATCTATTAGCACCGTGGTGGCGTACTAAGTCTGGATTGTCGTTTGAATTCTCGCGCGCGTTGTGATTTTCGTACTGTACGTAGGTCAAGCTGGCGTGCGTGAACCTAGCAAGACAGTACATGATGCGCGTGGTCTCGGAGATCGATGGTTTAGCAGGCACAAACAAGAATCAGACCAGGGAATCTGCCCTCTACAAACGTCTGAAAGAGCAAAACAGACAAGTGTTGCTCCATCAGGGTGTCAGGTTCGCCTTCAGGGTTCATCAGGTACAATCACATCGAACTTACCGTTTTCTTGATTTAGGTTTTGCATATAACTGAATGAAATTGTTTGCGGACTGAAGTAACTTAGCAGTTTCATGGTTGCCTTGATCTTAGTTTTCAGGTGGATTCACCGCTCAGAGCTTAGCAGCTTTTGATGAGCTAAAACGACGGCATGATGTGGAACAAATGAACAGCATGTAAATTATCGCAGAAATGTTGTCCAACATCTCATACGATGGACTATATGATTGACAACATGTATTCATTCTACTGTACCAAAAAGGGTTGACACCATGTAAATTAACAGGTTTCAGTTCCGAACTTTCAGTTTGATAGATATTCTTGACATACGTCAGTGGCTTTGCCCCTTTCTGCTTTCCGGACGACTGTGCTGATCGGTGCCACGCGTCGTGCTGCATGCCCTACGACACTGGGATGCTGCCACGAGCCGTTCCCGACAAGCACTCCTCCGCGCTATCTCCGGATGAGCAACGGAGGAATTCTATTTTCTCATCCACCTTGCGGCTCGTGCCATGGCAGATCAGCCGGGAGGCTCGTTGCCCGCCTTGCCCCGTCCGGCCCGGCCCCGGAGCGGCCTAGCGACGGCGGAGTCGTTCCACGCGCTCGCAAGCTCCAACGCACAGCTCCTCGGTTTCCTCGCTCTCGCCGTCACCCTCGCCAGCCTCCTGGTCCTCGCCGGCGTCACGCTCACCGTCGGCTTGGTCGCGCTCGTTGCCATGAGCCCGCTCTTGCTCATCACCAGCCCTCTCTGGGCGCCGTTGGCGCTTGTGGCCATCGTTGCCGGGTGCGCCCTGCTGTTTGCCTGCGGCCTCGCGGTGTTTGCGCTGGGCGCGGGCACGTGGGCGCACAGGCACTTGACGGGGCGGCATCCGGTGGGTGCGCACCTAGTGGGCTACGCCTACGACGCGCGTGGGCGTACTGCCCAGTTCATGGGCGCGGGGAGCCATGGGACGAACCACTACGTGAAGAGGTACGGTCGGAGGAAGGACGCCGCGCCTGGGGCGTAGCCGCCGCATAGGCGGTTGGCTGCCGGGCAAACAAGCAGTTATTTCTGGACGGAGTATTTATGAACGGAGGGAGTTTTTTTCTTTTTTTGCGTGGTTATCTCAGGGCTTTATTATTCAACAATAACAGAGGCGGCTGCACTATCAGTCTGATAGCTGATCGTGAGGAAGTCAGGTACAGCTGCCATCCAACAGCACGTCTCATTCTGTGTACAAGCATACTTAGCACATGGTGAGCCGACACATTGGTCCAACTACTGAACGAGAAACAGCGCGCGACACTAGGCCACGGTAGGCCTTTTAGGGCACTAGGGCACTTCTTTAAACTACCCTAAAAGGTTTAATTAGGGGTAGTTTGAACAAAGTGTCCTGAATTTACGTGTCTTTAAGGGCACTTCTTAGTACTGCCACTAAACTTTATGATTCAGAGGCATTTTTCTAGAAGTACCCTATAATGTATGAACTTTGGTGGCACTTTTTCAAATGCCTCCTTAGATACTGTAAGATTACTACTTATAGCAGTTCTTGCTAAAAAGTACTCAGTTCAAGGCTAAGATTACTAACAGCAGATAGTTCATGCTAAAAAGGCTAAAATTACTAATAGCACAAAGTACCAGGCACAAAGTACCAGGTTCTCAACGAACTTATGTAATCATAGAGGTTCTCAACCAACTTATGTAATCATAGCAGCCAAACTTAGTCCTCAACAAACTTAGATAAACATATATGTTTGGCAGTAGCCAAACTGGGATAAACAGAGTAGCCAAACTGGGATAAACTGCAGCTTCACTCTTCAAGCTTGAGCAACTCCAGATTTAGCCAGTACCACTATCCCCTAAGCCTTGGTGGGAGCTTCCTCTCATCTGTGAAACTAAACATCCAAATATCACCTTCTTTGATTTTGAATTCCTCTACTACCTTTGCCCATCCCAGAGCAATAATATTGGCTTTGTCCTCCAGATGAAGCATCAACCTGCAATATTTGATTCGAGAACCTAACTTCAGATTGACACCTAAACTGACCACCTGGGACCTTGTTGGTGCACCATATCTACAGACACTCTTATCCATTAGGAACTTCATGAGGCAAGCACTTGTGAACTCTGATGTAAATTCCTGTAGTTGTATGATAATTATTGTAAAATATACTATCATGCATTGGACAATGTTTGTATGTACTGGAGTGTAATTATATAGTATCATGGAATGCTCAAAGATTTACATGTACTGAAGTGCAAATAAACAACCATATTTACCATCTTTGCCTCTTCAGGATAGACATTTACTGTTGTCATTGTACTAACATACTCCTTCACTTCTGGTTGTGGGTAATCCTCAACATAGCTCCTAAGCATCATCACTTGGTTGAAATTTATCACCACCTTATTGCCAAAAATGCAATTTTGGTCAAAAGATTCCTCTCCACTGTATCTAGGTCCTGACAAATGGCAAACAAGAAATGTTAGTCACATAAACATAGATTAGTGAAATAACCATAAATGTATGATTAACCCACCTCTGATAGTGATTTCTTGCTAGTCCAAATAGAATTCTTCATCATTGTCACTGTAGGCATCGTCTTCGTCGGTCAGGTATGCTTCTTCCTCCCCACTGAAGTAGTCTTCTCCCACTATATGGCTTACCTTACTACAGATGTAATTGTAACATTAGTCTAGAAATGCTAAGCAAGATCCTTAAGAAATTGCTAAGCAAGAACACTAAGCAACATTGGTAAGCAAGAATCCTAATCAATTGCTAAGCAATAACCCTAAGCAATTGCTAAGCAAGAACCCTAATCAATTGTCAAACTAGAACCCTAATCAATTGCTAAGCAAGAACCCTAAACAATGATTTGTCTCTAGATTCTTCCAAGTTTCAACAAATCTCCAGGCGCACACAACAAATGTACCAGAAACCTAAGCCTATGAGGAACCCTAGCAGGATGGTACAGAGGAAGAGAAGGTAGAATTGGGGCGTACCTATCAGGTTCCCAAGGCTTAGCCTCTGAGGGGAGACGCACCGAAGTTGATTCGGTGGATGAGGTGCCAGAGAGGGTAGGGTTGATACGGCGCCGGGGAGGGTCGGGTTCATCCGGTGGATCCATGTCTACGACGGAGAGGGAAGGGTAGATGTCCAGAGCCTTATATCCTTCTTTCTTTGTCTATTTTGTCTATGGAATTTATCAACATTGCCAGGCCCAGCCCATATCAGCGGCCCATATTGGATTGAAGGCCAAATACTGCCATTTCCAGCCCATGAAATCAACAATAGCAAATCATATTAAAACCTCAATAAGATGTTGCAAACATGTTTCCAAACTATTGTCATAAACAACACAATAGTAGAAGGAATTGTTGCATGTTAAACAACAAAATAGGAGTTGTGGTAAACATCACTTAAACAAAGTTGGATAACAACATATATACATCAAATTCAACATCATTTATACATCAAATCACTTAAACATAGTTGGATAACAACATTTATATATTGGGTACTAAGTAGATATCAAAGGATCAGGATATAGGTTCACCACACCTATATGTTCTACTTAGTACACCATATAGTTCACCACACATATAGGTTCTACTTAGTACACCACACAGTTCACTTAATACACATATATGTTCTATTTAGTACACCACACGGTTCACTTAATACAGCACACAGTTCTACTAATTATAGTAGACAGCTCATGCTAAAAAGCATGGGCGTGGCAGGATCACAATCAACATGTAAAGCTCTCCATCTTCCTCTTCATAGAAATTGAAGAGACATATGCCTTCTTCTTTTATCTTGAAATTCTTGACAACCTCGTCCCAACCTGATGCCATAATTGCATTGTTAGAATGAGCTCCCATCTTCATCCTAACTGCATAAGTCTTGTTGCTGCCCATTCTCTCAACTTGAACATAAAATGGATCATCAAGGTACTCCTGTAGGTATTCCTTTGTGAATTTAGCTCCAAACACCTACGGAAATAAAAGAAATATAGCATGATTAAGTAATTTTGCATATGAAAAACAAATATATCATGAAGACGCAGTGGCCTTGCTATCATGAAGACGCCGTATGCAAACTTCTGGTAGTGCGGGTACCGCTGCTTTGTTGGCATGAGCACCTCGCTGAGGTAGTAGACTAGGTGTTGTACACCGTGGACTTTGTTTTCTTCAGCTCGTTCCACCACGAGTACTGTGCTGACCACCTGGTTGGTGGCGGAGATGTATAACAGCAGTGGTTCCCTTTCGCGTGGGGTCACTAGTATTAGTGAGGTAGATAGTAGATGCTTGAGGTCCTCGAATGCTTCCTGCGCCTCATTGATTGTAACACCCTCAAATCGGCCCTATGCAAGTTTTAGCCCTTTCCGCCAAACCCGCATAGAAACGATTCAAGGACGCCCACCAGGCACTTTCGTGCGGGTGGAAAAACGAAGTAATACCATTACACATTAGTCCATAATGGAACCCACAAAACAGATATATACAACACGACTCCATGAGTCAAGAATACAGATATACAGTACAAAGATCCAAATCACCTTGAAGATGATAGAGCGTCCGACTACAGACAAGATGCAAATGGGGCTAAGAGCCCTGAAGAATAACCAATGGCGTCCATAACCCTGCCCAGGCCAAGCCGGAAGGGTAACCCTACTAACGACGTCGATCTCAAACCTGCTAAAACAAAAGGGGGTGCCGACAAAGGGCAAAGGAAAAAGAGGAGCGTCAGTACTGAGGCCAGTACACGGCGAGGCTAGAATTCGGCGGCTCTCGCCTACATAGGTATGGTGGACTGAAGCGGCAGCGCAGCAGCACTAAACAACCTATAGAGACTCAGTAAAACTGGCGGCTATTAGAGAGGGATAAGGAAGACCTATTCGGATCCAACCTGATACTAACACCAAACATACCCATCCTGGTATTCCCCCTCGAGACCAAACGAGGAAGTCAAACCGAGGAACTCACACAGTTGGCAGTTTTATTCATTCTGTTATAGTTGAAGCACTTACTAGTCAGATATATAGCATGAGTCATCCTGAAGCATAAGTAGTGGGCAGTTTTAATTAAACATTCCGTGGTAGTTGGAACATTTACTAGTCAGATAAAATTTTCCTGAGGAATCCGAAAACCCAGCAATTGTTGGCACTTTTATCACATTCCATTGGAGTTGCAATACTTACTAGGCATATATAACAAGACACAAGGAACCCCAGCTCCACCAGTTGTTGGCATTTTTATTATCCATTCCATTGTAGTGAAGCTGATTACTAGTCACATATTAAGTCAAGTTTATAGCACTACTTTAGTTATGCTTGTCTATGATCGAGGTATTGTGCTCCAAGTCGTCCATAACCGCGGACATGGCTTTCAGAAAGTTTTACCCTGCAGGGGTGCACAAATAGCAACACACACTCGATCAACCTCGGAAAAACCAACTCAAAACCCAACGAGGCCTTCACGACAAAGCAATCACATGATTCATAAAATATTTCAGGGGGCCACCCCACTAAGCTACCCGCAACGATGTTGGCCGGCTCCGGAAGGGACCCAGGGTTTGCAACGACGGCTGTAAACGACTGGGAACCCGAAAGTGTGATTGGGCTTGTCGATACTGCGAAAACGTGGCGCGATCCAAAACAGTACAGGTGCTCCACGCACAATCTTAAATAAAGCAGTAAAGCATGGCATAGGTACAGGATAGTAATAAAGCCCCAAACTACTTTGTGGCCCCAAGAAATAGAAATGAATCAAGCTCTAGCTCAGGGGGGTCCATAAGGCCTCCCGGATGTGGATAGTGTGAATAGTCAAGGAACAAGTATCAAGTACTCGGGGTCCTACGGGACACAAGTGAGCGTGGAAGAACCAAATAACATCTATTGCCCACCGATGCCTCTACATTAGTTATATCTAGCATTTTATAGTTGTATTTAAAGTCATGATCAACTCCAACATTAAGCATCTCCACCGTTTATCATGTGCCAACTTGCCGTCAACGGTGGAACGACAACGACGCGATGCAACACAGAAGCAAGCAACTACGACTCGCAGGGCCTACTATCTATCAAACAACAGGCAATAGGATGTGTCCATGGCAATATAGAGGCTGCAAGGAGTATAAATGGTGCACGAAAACTAAAGCATCGCGACACAGATAGCAATAGATCAACAGGAGGAAATAAAGACTAAAAAAGCAAAATAGGTAGAAGGGGAAGAGATGCTCGCCTGGGAAACACTGCCGACGGATCATATCTGGAGAACTTGTCGACACTCGCATCAACTCATCGGCCTAATTCGCGAAGAAGCAAACACTAGAAGAAACACCGGATGTACTATTTAATACTACGGCAGAAGAATCGGCATGTTTGTGATATGATGCATGGCATGGCAAAGATGCGGTGCATTTAGGCAATATTAAGCGGAACCGGGGTCCCGACAATTAATTAGAGGGTTCGAGTTATTTAGATACCCCGCAATTTAAATGTTGTATTAACAAGGCAAATCATGGCATCGGTTTGCTACATAATTTTAAATGGAGTCCGGAATAAGACTAGAATAGCCCGGATATAGACTCCATATTTAATTATGAGATGAATCGTCATAATGCCCCCAAACCACAGACAGGTATGCATGCATGACAATTTAATATGCGACAGTTGGTAATGGCATGTTATAAAAATAGGGGCTTAGTGTCTCACATCTGGGTTCGGAAGATCTTGGGTTCCGGGGGGCCGGGGTCCGGTCTCAGGGTTCGACGGGGACAGTGGGATCGGTCTTCGGAGGTCGGAGAACTTGGCGCGTCAGGGTCTCGGCGTTCTCGGATTCTGAGGGGAGATCTTGGTGGTCTTCGGCGACACGTGAAGAAGGTCTTGGTTTCCAAGGCGAAGATGTACGGATTTGCGTTGAAGATCTTGTCGGGGTGAACTCGAATTAGCGGCGATGGTTCATCGGATCCATCCAGGTGGATGTTGGTCTTGTGTGGCCCTTGTCATCGGTCAGACTTGACAAATGCCTAGTTCTGGGAGATCGTGGAGATGGTGTTGGTGTCACTGTAACGTCCAGCAAGGGATCCAGCACCAGTGACAAGCCAAACAAAGATCGGCCCGTTGTAGTTTTCACAAGTGCACATAACTGCACGCAGACTCAACACTCTCACTTCTCGGGCAGGTGTAGAACCACGAGACAGCCAGGAGCACAACGCGCGCAGGGCAGGAGCTCGGAGCTGCTACCCTGGAGGAGGCGGCCCTGGCGCGGATCGGCAGGGAGGAGGAGGCGCCGATAGCGGCGGCACTGGACGCGGCGGAGACTGGCACGCAGAGGGCAGCGGGCGCTGGCGAGGTTGCAGAGGAGCCCACGTGCTAGGGAGGCGGTCGAGGTCGCTGGGGCGACAACGGCCGGATGCGAGGCGGGCGAGCTCGGCGCGAGGAGGAGTTGAGGCAGGGACGGTCGGAGCTTGTTGGCTCGAGGAAGGCAGCCGGGTGCTGGAGGACGGCGGAGCTCCTGGTGGCGGCGTCTCACGGTCGCAGATCGAGGCGGGTCGGGGACGGCGAGCAGCAGCGACCGTGGCCCAGGGAGGCGCTAGGGGAGCTCGCGCAACGGTGGCCATGCTCGAGTGGGACGGCGGCGACGAGCCAGCGAGGCGAGGTGAGACGGGGCCGGGGCGAGCGGTGGTAGGTGGGGGTCGAGGCCCAGGCGGCGGCGGAGTTTGGGGAACGCGAGAGGAAGGAGAGGACGAAGATCAGGGAGAGCGGATAGGGTCGGGGAATCCCGACGTGGGCATGTGGTGGTTCTGTGTGGGGTTGGGGCCTAGCAGTAGGTCCGGCAGGTGGCGTGGGGGGAGTGTGTGGGCGGGAGAGGGCGACACGCGTGTCGGAAGCTGCTGGCAGTGTGGGCCAAGCGGGGTCCACAGGGTAGGGGAGAGGTGTGAGGGTGTTGATGGGCTGTTGCACGCGTGTCTATGCAGCCGCTGCAGCGTGCGCTAGCGGTTGCATGTAACGGCGGCAGGTGGGCGAGAACGAGCGGCCAAGGACGGGTTTTGCTCGGGAGGAGGGACCAGGTGGCGGCTGGGAGGGAGAAGTGGAGCCAGGGGGCTGAGGTAGCGGAACAGGGTTGGCTGGGGTGATGTGGAGGGTGGAGGTAGGTGGCGGCTGGGTGGTGAGGTGGACAGGCGGGAGAGAGAGAGAGAGGCGGCGGGGTGGAGGAAGTGGTGAGGCTGGGGTAGGTAGGATAGGATAGGATTAGTTTTTAGGGTTTGGAGGTGGCCGACCGGGCTTTCGGGCCTGGCGGGCTGCCTCCTGAAATTAATCTAACTTTTTATTTATTTTATAAAAGTATTTTTAAACCATTTTAGACAAAACAAAAATATCCAGAGAAGCCCTATTTTAAAATTTTAAAAGAAGACGGGGATATTTAGAAAACAAACTAGGCTTTTCGAAATTAGTTTTAGACAAATCCATGCATGATGATGACGATGCTCAAATGCAATGTGGCATGATGACATGAGCATGCGGTCATGATGATGCAATGCACAAAAACACCGTGATTTTCTAGTAGTGGTTTTAGCGGGATGTCACAATTCGACACCACTAACAATGGATCTCGCCCGTGAGATCTGTCTCATGGTACCGGGAAGAAGGCCGACGATCTGAATCTTCTCGCTTCGTGTAGATCCTCGCGACACCACTAACAAGAGGTCATTGTCCATGATCATCGAGAGAACACTCCGGAGAAACAAGGACGAAGGTAAAGGTATCCACAAATAAAGCCACCTCTAACTTCGATAGAAGGAGAGAATCGATGCATTCTTATCCACTTCAATGTACACGAGCAAATAGGATGAGTAGTCGGCATGGGGGCCAATCCATCACACACCCAAACTATTACTCCACACAATTAGTGGAAAAGCGTGCAACCCTTCTCGGAATCAGACTGAAGATCTCGACAATCGAGGTTCGGACCAAATGAGTGATGCAGGCTCTGCATCGGATCTAGCGTAGATGATGTCATCGCATCGGAAAACACCGGAAGGCACAAGAAAGAACATAGAGAAGTCCAACAGATGAAGGATTCCTTAGATAGCACGAATACCGGATGTAGAAGCACCATTACCAAAGAATGAAGCGAAACCCTGAAGGTACGACGGAAAAGCCAACCACGAGAATTCCTTGACTCGAAGAAAAGACAAGAGAACAGATCCAAAACACGCAGAGGTAAGAGGAGAATAGCAGAGGGGTAAGGAGTAAAAACAAACCTAATCAGATCTATCCAACCGATTTTCCAAAATAGTTTTGACACTCTACTTCGGCCGTTAGCTAGGTTATCCTACAGGCTGGACAAGTGGGGTATCGTAACTGCTGAGCTCTGATACCACTCTGTAACACCCTCAAATCGGCCCTATGCAAGTTTTAGCCCTTTCCGCCAAACCCGCATAGAAACGATTCAAGGACGCCCACCAGGCACTTTCGTGCGGGTAGAAAAACAAAGTAATACCATTACACATTAGTCCACGATGGAACCCACAGAACATATATATACAACACGACTCCATGAGTCAAGAATACAGATATATAGTACAAAGATCCAAATCACCTTGAAGATGATAGAGCGTCCGACTACGGACAAGATGCAAATGGTGCTAAGAGCCCTGAAGAATAACCAATGGTGTCCATAACCCTGCCTAGGCCAAGCCGGAAGGGTAACCCTGCTAACGACGTCGATCGCAAACCTGCTAAAACAAAAGGGGATGCTGACAAAGGGCAAAGGAAAAAGAGGAGCGTCAGTACTGAGGCCAGTACACGGCGAGGCTAGAATTCGGCGGCTCTCGCCTACATAGGTATGGTGGACTGAAGCGGCAGTACAGCAGCACTAAACAACCTATAGAGACTCAGTAAAACTGGCGGCTATTAGAGAGGGATAAGGAAGACCTATTCGGATCCAACTTGATACTAACACCAAACATACCCATCCTGGTATTCCCCCTCGAGACCAAACCAGGAAGTCAAACCGAGGAACTCACACAGTTGGCAGTTTTATTCATTCTGTTATAGTTGAAGCACTTACTAGTCAGATATATAGCATGAGTCATCCTGAAGCATAAGTAGTGGGCAGTTTTAATTAAACATTCCGTGGTAGTTGGAACATTTACTAGTCAGATATAATTGTCCTGAGGAATCCCAAAACCCAGCAATTGTTGGCACTTTTATCACATTCCATTGGAGTTGCAATACTTACTAGGCAGATATAACAAGACAAAAGGAACCCCAGCTCCACCAGGTGTTGGCATTTTTATTATCCATTCCATTGTAGTGAAGCTGATTACTAGTCACATATTAAGTCAAGTTTATAGCACTACTTTAGTTATGCTTGTCTATGATTGAGATATTGTGCTCCAAGTCATCCATAACCATGGACACGGCTTTCAGAAAGTTTTACCCTGCAGGGGTGCACAAGTAGCAACACACACTCGATCAACCTCGGAAAAACCAACTCAAAACCCACCGAGGCCTTCACGACAAAGCAATCACAGGATTCATAAAATATTTCAGGGGGCCACCCCACTAAGCTACCCGCAACGATGTTGGCCGGCTCCGGAATGGACCCAGGGTTTGCGACAACGGCTATAAACGACTGGGAACCCGAAAGTGTGACTGGGCTTGTCGATACCGCGAAAACGTGGCACGATCCAAAAAAGTACAGGTGCTCCACGCACAATCTTAAAAAAGCAGTAAAGCATGGCATAGGTAAAAGATAGTAATAAAGCCCCAAACTACTTTTTTTGGCCCCAAGAAATAGAAATGAATCAAGCTCTGGCTCAGGGGGGTCCATAAGGCCTCCCGGATGTGGATAGTGTGAATAGTCAAGGAACAGGTATCAAGTACTCGGGGTCCTACGGGACACAAGTGAGCATGGAAGAACCAAATAACATCTATTGCCCACCGATTCCTCTACATTAGTTATATCTAGCATTTTAATAGATGTATTTAAAGTCATGATCAACTCCACCATTAAGCATCTCCACCGTTTATCATGTGCCAACTTGCCGTCAACGGTGGAACGACAATGACGCGAAGCAACACAGAAGCAAGCAACTACGACTCGCAGGGCCGACTATCTATCAAACAACAGGCAATAGGATGTGTCCATGGCAATATAGAGGCAGCAAGGAGTATAAATGGTGCACGGAAACTAAAGCATCATGACACAGATAACAATAGATCAACAGGAGGAAATAAAGACTAAAAAAGTAAAATAGGTAGAAGGGGAAGAGATGCTCGCCTGGGAAACACTGCCGACAGATCATATCCGGAGAACTTGTCGACACTCGCATCAACTCATCGGCCTAATCCGCGAAGAAGCAAACACTAGAAGAAACACCAGATGCACTATTTAATACTACGGCAGAAGAATCGGCATGTTTGTGATATGATGCATGGCATGGAAAAGATGCGGTGCATTTAGGCAATATTAAGCGGAACCGGGGTCCCGACAATTAATTAGAGGGTTCGAGTTATTTAGATTTCCCGCAATTTAAATGTTGTATTAACAAGGCAAATCATGGCATCGGTTTGCTACATAATTTTAAATGGAGTCCGGAATAAGACTAGAATAGCCCGGATATAGACTCCATATTTAATTATGAGATGAATCGTCATAATGCCCCCAAACCACAGACAGGTATGCATGCATGACAATTTAATATGCGACAGTTGGTAATGTCATGTTATAAAAATAGGGGCTTAGTGTCTCACATCTGGGTTCGGAAGATCTTGGGTTCCGGGGGGTCGGGGTCCGGTCTCAGGGTTCGACGGGGACAGTGGGATCGGTCTTCGGAGGTCGGAGAACTTGGCGCGCCAGGGTCTCGGCGTTCTCGGATTCCGAGGGGAGATCTTGGTGGTCTTCGGCGACACGTGAAGAAGGTCTTGGTTTCCAAGGCGAAGATGTACGGATTCGTGTTGAAGATCTTGTCGGGGTGAACTCGAATTAGCGGCGATGGTTCATCGGATCCATCCAGGTGGATGTTGGTCTTGTGTGGCCCTTGTCATCGGTCAGACTTGACAAATGCCTAGTTCTGGGAGATAGTGGAGATGGTCTTGGTGTCACTGTAACGTCCAGCAAGGGATCCAGCACCAGTGACAAGCCAAACAAAGATCGGCCCGTTGTAGTTTTCACAAGTGCACATAACTGCACGCAGACTCAACACTCTCACTTCTCGGGCAGGAGTAGAACCACGAGACAGCCAGGAGCACAAGCGCGCGCAGGGCAGGAGCTCGGAGCTGCAGCCCTGGAGGAGGCAGCCCTAGCGCGGATTGGCAGGGAGGAGGAGGCACCGACAGCGGCGGCGCTGGACGCGGCGGAGACAGGCACGCAGAGGGCAGCGGGCCCTGGCGAGGTTGCAGAGGAGCCCGCGTGCTGGGGGGGCGGTCGAGGTCGCTAGGGCGACAACGGCCGGACGCGGGGCGGGCGAGCTCGGCGCGAGGAGGAGGTGAGGCAGGGACGGTCGGAGCTTGTTGGCTCGAGGAAGGCAGCCGGGTGCTGGCGGACGGCGGAGCTCCCGGTGGCGGCGTCTCACGGTCGCAGATCGAGGCGGGTCGGGGACAGCGAGCAGCAGCGACCGTGGCCCAGGGAGGCGCTGGGGGAGCTCGCGCAACGGTGGCCGTGCTCGAGTCGGATGGCGGCGACAAGCCAGCGGGGCGAGGTGAGACGGGGCCGGGGCGAGCGGTGGTAGGTGGGGGTCGAGGCCCAGGCGGCGGCGGAGTTTGGGGAACGCGAGAGGAAGGAGAGGACAGAGATCAGGGAGAGCGGATAGGGTCGGGGAATCGCGCCGTGGGCGTGTGGTGGTTCTGCGCGGGGGTGGGGCCTAGCAGTAGGTCCGGCAGGTGGCGTGGGGGGAGTGCGCGAGCGGGAGAGGGCGACGCGCGTGTCGGAAGCTGCTGACGGTGTTGGCCAAGCGGGGTCCACAGGGTAGGAGAGAGGTGTGAGGGTGGTGATGGGCTGTTGCGCGCGCGTCTATGCAGCCGCTGCAGCGTGCGCTAGCGGTTGCGTGTAGCGGCGGCAGGTGGGCGAGAACGAGCGGCCAGGGACGGGTTTTGCTCGGGAGGAGGGACCAGGTGGCGGCTGGGAGGGAGAAGTGGGGCCAGGGGGCTGAGGTAGCGGAACGGGGTTGGCTCGGGTGATGTGGAGGGTGGAGGTAGGTGGCGGCTGGGTGGTGAGGTGGACAGGCGGGAGAGAGAGAGAGGCGGCGGGGTGGAGGAAGTGGTGAGGCTGGGGTAGGTAGGATATGATAGGATTAGTTTTTAGGGTTTGGAGGTGGCCGGCCGGGCTTTCGAGCCTGGCGGGCTGCCTCCTAAAATTAATCTAACTTTTTATTTATTTTATAAAAGTATTTTTAAACCGTTTTAGACAAAACAAAAATATCCGGAGAAGCCCTATTTTAAAATTTGAAAAGAAGACGGGGATATTTAGAAAACAAACTAGGCTTTTCGAAATTAGTTTTAGACAAATCCATGCATGACGATGACGATGCTCAAATGCAATGTGGCATGATGACATGAGCATGCGGTCATGATGATGCAATGCACAAAAACACCGTGATTTTCTAGTAGTGGTTTTAGCGGGATGCCACATTGGTTCCGTTTTGCGGAGAAGTTGGTAGAAGGGCAGTGCCTTTTCGCCCATTTGAATGATGAATCGACTGAGCGCCGCAATTCGTCCAGCCAGCTGCTGGACGCCTCTTACATTCTTCGGCTTCTCCATGGCTAGTATAGCTTTTATTTTCTTCAGGTTTGCCTCGATCCCTCTTGCGGAGATGAGATATCCGAGTAGTTGCCTAGATGGTACGCCGAAGGCGCATTTGTCCGGATTGAGATTGATTCGATAGCGGTCGAGGTTGGCGAAGGTTTCGCGTAAATCGTCGATTAGTGAAGCTTCCTCTTTGGTTTTGATGACGATATCGTCAACATAGACTTGGATGTTGCGACCAAGTTGATTCTTGAGGCAAGCCTGCATGCACCACTGATAGGTGGCTCCTGCGTTTTTTAGCCCGAAGGGCATTGTGTTGTAGTAGAACACACCAAAAGGCATTGTAAACGCCGTTTTATCTTGATCTTCCCCCTTTATTCGAATCTGATTATAGGCTGAGTAGGTGTCGAGGAAGCAGAAACGCTCACATCCCGCAGTGGAGTCGATGATTTGGTCGATGCGTAGTAGCAGGAAGTGTCCTTTGGGCAGTACTTATTTAGGGAGGTGAAATCCACGCACATCCATAGGATATCCGTGTCCTTTTTGGGTACCAGTACCGTGTTGGCGAGCCAGGTACTTTCCTTGATCTCGCATATGAATTTGGCGTCGAGGAGTCTGTTGATCTCCATTCCGACTGCTTTTGCTCTTGGTTCAGACAGTCGCCGAATTGTTTGTTTGACTGGCCTTGCATATGGGTTAACATTGAGTGTGTGCTCGGCGAATACCCTGGGGACTCCTGGCATGTCCGCTGGACACCAAGCGAAGATTTCCCAGTGCTCATGGAGGAATTCGACGAGCGCGAGTTCCTATGCGGGACTCAAGTTGTTGGCGATGAGGGTCGTCTTGGCCGGGTCCGATGGGTGGACCTGAACTTTCTTCGTGTGCACCGACGAGTCGAAGGATAGGTCGGGTGAACTTGGCCGGCTCAGGGGAGGCAGACTGTTGTCTGTCGAATCCTTCAATCTTGCGAGTTCTTCCTGCATGCCGAAGGACTGGGAAATTCTGTTGAATTCCCTATCGTAGCTCTCAGACCTCTCGAAGCTCCCATTGATTGTGATGACGCCGTTCGGTCCTGGCATTTTCATCTGCAGGTAGGCGTAGTGCGGTACTACCATGAACCTAGTGAACATGACGCGTCCGAGGATGCAGTGGTATTGTGAGGGCTACTCGACGACTTCAAAGTCGATGCGTTCGCGTTGAAAGTTTTTCGGCGTGCCGAATATGACGTCGAGGTTGATTTTGCCTAGGGGATATATGCCCTTGTCTGGGACGATGCTGTGGAATGTCGTGTCTGAGACCTCTAGGTAGGTCAGAGGGATCCTCATCACTCGCAAGGTACTTGCAAACATGAGGTTAATGCTGCTTCCACCGTCCATGAAGACGCGACTCATGTCGAAGCCTCCGATCTGTGCCTTGAGTACGAGGGGACAGTGGCCTGGGCGAGGTACTTGGCATGGGTGGTCGCGCTTGTCGAAAGTGATGCAAGAGTCGCTTCCACTGAGGTACTCAGTGGTGGATGGTGGTGAATTTGTCATCAAGTTGACTTGGCGAGTGATGGCCTTCTGCACCCGATTCGAGGGGTGTCCCTTTTGGATCATCATGTTACCCACAGCCCGTGGGTATGGCTCGCCGCCCTGATTGTGGACTGGTGCGGCCACGGGTGGTGGTACTCCATGTGGTGGTGGAGGATCTCCATGTGCGACAGCACCTGGGGCGACTCCGTAGCCCCTGTTGACTGCGTCGCGATTCATCCGAGCCAAACCCTCGTGGAGTTTGAGGAACTCGCGGCAGTCCTTGAGAAGGTGGCTAGATTTCTTCTTGCCGTCATGCTTGTCGATGTAGAAGTGCACGTTGCACGGCCCAGACAGTTTGTCCTCGATTGTTGTCGCAGGTGCCTCTTCGCGAGTGCGGCACTGCCATACCTACGTGGTTTTCCCGGAGTCGCGGTGTCTACCGCTGTGATAGCCGCTGTTGCGGTTGTCGTCGCGTCTGTCATCATAACCAGCTGCGACCATGTTGACATCGTCGCGATCATCGTAGATGCGCATTCGACGTTTGCTTCGGCGATCGCGTCTGCGCTCGAGATCTGCCTCGTGGTCGGAATGAACGCGGTTTTTCACCGAGTCTTCTCCATCTGCCTATCGATTCGCGATTTCCATCAGGTGGTCAATTGTTTTGGGCTTCGAGCGGCCCAGCTCCTCCCTGAGCTCTATGCGGTGAACGCCGCCGTTGAATGCATCAATTGCGCGATCCTCCGAGTCATTTTCTGCGGAGTTCTTGATGATGGACCACCTCTGGATGTACGAGCGTAGCGATTCGCCCGGCCTTTGCTGGCAGCACCTCAGCTCTTCGATTGATGCGGGCCTTTTGTAGGTGCCCTTGAAGTTGCGCACAAAGCTATAGACCAGCTCTTCCCAGCTGCGAATGGATACACGTGGGAGGTCGTTGAGCCATGCTCAGGCGGCGCCCTGCAGCTGCAGCTGCAGGCATTGCAGGGCCGTGCTTCGACTCCCACCGTGGAGCCTGACGGAGGAGATGTGGTCCTCCAACCAGATTTTTGGGTCCTGCAGGTCGTCAAATTTTGGGTTATCCGATGGGAGCTTGAACCCTTTGGGCATTCGCTTATGCCTGATAGCCCTGCTGAAGCATCTGGCGCCACAGAGCTCTATGTCTTCGTCCTCCGAGTCAGCCGATCGGGCATGTCGTGCCCTTGACTTGTTGATTTTGCGCCGCGTGATGTCATCACGCGCATCGTAGTCATGTTCGTGTGATCATGAGCGGCGACGTCGAGATAGATCGTGACTATCGTCGCTGGACGAGGGTGAGGAATAGCGTTTTGCCAGAGCCTTTATTTTCTTCAGCTCCGGCGTTGGTTCTTTATCGAGAGCGGCCTCGATTAACCCCAAGCCCGCGATCATAGATCGGTGCATGGCAGCTCGGGGATCTCCAGCCGGCGGCTGGTTGTTGAGGAGGTACATGGTGGCCGCTATCACCGCAGCTTGCGGCGTCTTTGGGACCACGTTTCCCCGTGTGTCGACTATCATAGAGCTGAAGTCAAGGACTTTCGTAGCTTCTATGCGCTCCTGTTCATTGAGGTGGGCCATTCGAGATCACCTCTTGTTGGCCACGTACTCGTTGCCCTTGGAGGAGGATCCTCCGTGGGAGGAGAGCCCGGCCCGTCGAAGACTTGACTCGTCCGCCACCTTTTTACGCGCTTCGAGTTGCACAATCATTTGTAATTGGCGCCTGTACTCCTCCTTTAGTAGCCAATGATAGCCCATCAACAGTTCTTGCAGTGTGCCAGGGGCAGAGGTTTGCCTCGCAGGGCTTCTCGGCAGCGATCCCACTCGAGATCATTGAGCTTGATCACGACACGTTTGCCAGTGTGCTCGTTCACCATGGTTGGGGGTTCGAGTGCCCCTCCATTGTTGATAGGCGCGCCATTGCCACCGTTTGTGGGGCCGCCATTGGGTGGCCCGCCGTTAGGTATGCCACCGTTGGGTGGGTCAGGACCATTGCCACTGTTATCGCGATTGGCGCTGGTTTCACCGGCGTTGATGACGGCGCACATGAAGTGGTTGGGGAAGCTGTCGCTTCCGCAACTTTTGGATCTGGAGCCGTAAACCACATCTTCCATTGCTAGGCCACCCAGATCGGATCCGCGACTGATGTCGCTATCCGTGCTTTTAGCTGTTGCTGAGGTGTTGAACTCGCTAAGGGCGCCGATTGGTGGCGGGAACCACGATGCTGGAGAAATCACGGATGCCGTTGGCTGGTCAGGCATGTGAAGCGTGCCCACCTGACCAACTTGGAAGCGGAAACTCCCGATCGCCAGGCTGATTCCATCGCCCGCAATCTTGAAAGCCGGGCGAGTGGCCGGCGTGTGGACGATGAAGTCGAACGTGCCAAAGAGCTAGCAAATCTCTGCTGTTGTGGAGTTGTAGATCGTGGTTGATGAGGCCAAAGAAGCCGCGAAATCAGCACTCCCAATTCCCACAGGCGGCGCCTATTGACGAGGGTTTAACTTGTGAATGCCCATTGTTATGGACTTGGGTTTTGAAGAAGGAGGGAGCGCTAGAAGAATCAATCGGCTAGCAAACAAGCACATAGGGACACAAGGTTTACCCAGGTTCAGGCCTCGTAGAGGTCCCTACTCCTGCTTGTCTACTCTTGGAATTATCAAGGGAATCGAAGATTACAGGGGCACACTGATGCAATCTGGCGAGAGTTATGGAAACTAGGGTTGCGTGTGTCCTCCTCACTGCCCCCTCCTAGCCTTTATATAGATAGGCCAGGTCTCGAGTAGCAGGTCGAGTCGGTTACATATTAGGGTTTCCCTTTAAACTTTCTATCTTTAAACTTCTTCTTGTCTCGCAAGTCATCGAGAGTCCGTGGGCCACTCGAAGTCTTTCATTGGGCCGTGGCAACGTCGTGGGCTTCCACCGTATCTGGACCGTATATACCAAACTCAAGTACCTGTATGGTATACCCATGTCAGAAACACTGGATGATTAAGAAATATACCATTTGACACTTCAATGACAGGACATTTGAATTGTTCATCATGTACACATAATAATTGATATTTGGTCCATCACCCTCACACCAACACTCAAGGAAATCCAGTTGATCATCAATCAGATGCATATCGTTTCCAAACATACACATCTCATCAAATGACAAATTCCCCATGTGTTTAGGTCCGGATGGAACAATTTATATACAATTTAGCAGGCTGTAGCAATTTATTCAACTACAGAATTTGAGTGAAGATGATGTTGCATACCTCTGAATGAAAGGTCCTCTGATTCTGCATCTGAGAAAATGGTCTCATCACTGTCATCACTATCACCACTAGTGACCATGATTGCATCAGAATTGGATGTTCCCATCTAATAATGTAAATTTTCTTAGTTTTGTGCAGGTAAAGATCAATTGAAATAAATTACATTTTCACCACTAGAAAGTGCAACCTATTCCAAGTAGAATACTACTAGTTACCACAGTGAGGATGACCACATCATCCAAATTGAGGCATCACCATTAGCACATATTAAGTATTGATGATTAATCATACAAACTGGGGCACCACTACAAGTATCAGCTAGTAGAATATCAACAACTAATTTAAGTATACACTATTTATTTGCATATATAAAACCATCTAGGTAGTAGCCAGTAGTAGCTACTAGTTCAACTAGAGAAAACCACCACACCACCAAACTAACACAAATACCATGGCTGATTCTGGCCATCACATCTAGAATAATGTAGTAGATCTACAATAATGTAGTATATCATGAAGTAATCGAAGTATAATCCAAACATTTTCAGTGAGGAAGTATGAGGAAGCCCTATTCAAACCATATTCAGACCCTATTCGAGGAAACCCTAGCGGAAATGAAGTAAGGGCGGGAAGGCCTACCGGAGATGTTTCTTGGCTCCGACGGTGCCTTGGCTCCGATGATGCCTTGGCTCCGATGGCGGCTTCGCTCCGACGACGCCTTGGCTCCTATGATGGCAGGTACGGGAGAAGACGATGGGGAAAAGTACGGGAGATGGCCAGAGACGGCGATGGGCGCTGCTTATACCTATGGCCATTTTTCAAACAAACACTTGGATAAAAATAACTAACAAAAGGTGCTCCTCCCACCTATTTACCAAATGACAACATTAGGAAAGAAGAATTTCTTGAAGGTTGTAAAATATGCACAATTCCCAGATGGTTATGCTTCAAATTTCTTTCACATGGTGGATTTAGATGAAAATAAGATTCATGGTTTGAAGAGTCATGATTGCCACATAATCATGATAGATTTCTTGCCATTGGCAATTTGTAGATCCCTACCTGCAGTTGTTTCTAAACCACTGATAAGACTAAGCAAATACTTCAAGGCTCTTTATGGTAAGGTGGTCAGTGTGTCAGAACTAATGAAGTGGGAAGAATAAATCCCAATTATCATGTGCCAAATGGAGAATATTTTTCCACCTTCTTTCTTTGATATGATGGTTCATCTAGTGATACACCTTGCTAAGAAGGTAAGACTTGGTGGTCCAGTGAAGTATAGATCCATGTGGTCAACAGAGAGGTTCGTAGGAAAGATGACAGACATGGTACACACAACAAGTTATCCAGAAGGATCAATAGCCGAGGGGTACATTTTTGATGAGGGCTTAACTTTTTGCTCAAGATATCTACATGAATGTCAATCAAAATTTAATAGGGCTCCAAGACATGATGACAACTTTGATGCTAGTCCTACACAAAAAATTCAACCATATTTGAGGATAGTTGGCAGCCTTTATCAGCCTCTTCAGCATCACAACTTGATTTGATATCATGGACACAAGCACAAAGATGTGTTCTAGTAAACTATCCTAATATTGATGAATATTACCAGTAAGTAATATTGATGAATATGCCTAGTAAGTTTTGTATGCTGCTAGGAACTAACACAAATTTCAAATGTAGGAAGCAGAAACATATACTTTCAAGTGGTCGAAAAAAATCTAAGAGAGAAATTGAACGTGCTCATCACAGCAATTTCCACACATGGTTTGTTGACCATGTAAGTGTTAAACAAAATCAACAAATCAATAAGTTCTTCTATCTTCTCGTCACTAATCTTTGATCTAAACTTCTAGGTACAAAATCTGATCAACTAAGGAGTGGAGATTCCTTTTGAAGTTAGGATTTTGGCTAGAAACCATACATGATGGTCAAGAAATATAGTAGTTACTGTGTTAATCGATGCACTTTCCATGCACATGCTTATAGTAAGGGGAAAGCAACACCGTGTGATGGTGTTGCAGCAGTTGCTAAAATATCAAGTTTTTCAAGTGCTAAAGACAAAAATCCTGCTTTAGGAGACATGACCTATTATGGTAGAATATCTGAAATTATAGAATTAAATTATTCAAATGAAGGACATGTTGTTCTGTTCAAATGTCATTGGGTAAAACAAAATGGAGTTAGAGACCTAGATGAATTTAGTATAAGGCAAGTAAATTTTAACCATTTGTTTACTACAGAAGAACAAGGTTCTGAACCCTACATTCTTGCAAGTCAAGCAATACAAGTTTACTATGTCCAAGATCCAGTTGATACTAACTGGCAAGCTGTAATTATTCCCACAGTTAGGGATTATTATGATATGGATTCAAATATTGATGAGGCTTGTATCTAGGAAGTGAGTGCTTTTTAATGATGAACATTTGCAATCAATGGTTAAATTATTAATGTACTAACAAAATTAATTTTGTTGCAGGTAAACAAGCAAAAAGGAGATTACATGAGTTGAATGAAAGAATGACGGGGTTAGGCTTCGGTCCTGTCAATTTGCAAGATTATAAAGAATTCTTGTATGATGAGATTGAAAGAAGAGGGCTTGGCTATCCACAACATGAAGTAAGAGGACTTTGCACAAATACTTATGTCATGAGGTTAAAAGAAGAGGACTTTGCTGGTTCAAATAATTAATCTTCTTGCAGGGTGAAGAACAAGAAGAGGAAGGTGAAGAATATGATTAGATGAAACAATGGATGAGGAAGCTGAAAAATTACAACACAATAACTTTGAAGAATTTGAAGAAACAGAAGATAATTTCATAGATACACAACAACAATTTGAAGGAACACAATATCAAGGTCAAACAACACAAGGTGAAGAATTTCAAGCAAATGGAACATTACAAGGTAAATAATTTTAACATTTTAGTCTATTTGCATGCACTGCCAACAAACTACAAATGTGTCTACTACTGAAATAGTACTACTTATATTTTACCTTGTCATATGTAGGAGCAAAAAATGGTAAGGATTTGAAACTAATAGATGTTCTCTATATGTAATTGAAGGAAACTATTGAGAAGGAGTTGACAAAAAATCCATCTCTGATTGGTGAAGTACACAAAGAAGGTGACTTGTATTCTCAACAATTGTCAAAATCAAAGACTAGTAGAATGCATGGATTTGGGCTGATGGTAGGTGAAAAAACTAAACAACTTCTAGATCATGCTTGATACATTGCAAATGTATCTATAATTTTTGATGTTCCATGCTTGGTTTTATCCACTTTCTTGTGTTTTGTTCCAACTTTGGAGTACTTTTCATATGAATTTCTTGGACTAACCTATTAACAAGAGCCACAGTGCTAGCTGCCTGTTTTCTACTGTTTTTGGTTCCAGGAAAGTCAGAAAATGAATATTCTCGGAATTGGACGGGACAAAAGCCAAAGTGCCTTTTTTTCCGGAAGTGATCAAGTGCCAGAATACGAGACGGAGAAGGGCCAGAGGGCGGCCACACCACCTGGCCGCGTGGCTAGGCCTGGCCCGCGCCAAGGGGTGGTGTGGCCAGCCCAGGCACCCCCTCGGCCTCTCCTTCTGCCTATATATTGCCCTCGGGACGAAAACCCTAAGTACCCGATCAAAAATCCACGAAAGAGTCTGTAGCCGCCGTCATCTCCATCCCTAGATTGGGAGGGATCTGAAGCTCTTCCCGGCACCCTGCCGGGGAGGGGAATTCACCCTGGAGGCCTTCTTCATCACCATGCAAGCCTCTGGTGTGATGCGTGAGTAGTTCATCCTTGGACTACGGATCCATGTAGTAGCTAGATGGCTAGTTTCTCCTCCTATGTGCTTTCATTTTTAGATCTTGTGAGCTCCGTTCATGATCAAGATCATCTATTTGTAATTCTTACATGTTGTGTTTGCGGGGATCCGATGGATATTGAGATGCTATTTCAGATTGATTATTGATTCTATCATGTCTTTGTTATTTGAGATCTTGCATGCTTTCCGTTGTTAGTAGCTATCTTGTCCAAGTAGATGCTAGTAACTCCAAGAGTTAGTATTTATGCTCGATAGTGGGTTCATGCCTCTGGTAATCTGGGGAAGTGACAGAAATCTCTAAGGTACTAGATGTGCTGTTGCTACTATGGAGAAAACAACGATCCTTTGTTCATAGAACAATCGTATTGTTTACTTTACACGCAGTTCGTAAAGCAATAATCTGTTGCTTGCAAGTTAATACTGCAGGGGGTTCGGATGATAACCTGAAGGTGGATTATTAGTCATAGATGAAGTTGGATGGCGGTCTATGTATTATGTTGTAATGCCCAATCAAGTCTCAAAGGAGTCAAGATGATTAGTATATGCATGTATTGCTTTCTCGGTGTTTGTCAATTGCCCCGCTGTAATTTGTTCACCCAGCATGTTATCTATCTTAAGGAGAGCCACCTCTAGTGAACTATGGATCCCGGTCCTTATCTTTTACATACAATCTACAATCTTTTACTGCTTTGTGTTTACTTTCTGCAAACTTTTACTTCTTTCCATTCGATACATTTAATCCTTTGTTTACCGCAAAACACGATGAGATTGACAACCTCATCGCAAGTTGGGGACAAAGTTCTGTGGTTGTGTTGTGCAGGTCTCCACGTTGCTACTAGCACCGGTAGTGCGCCCTGCCAAAGCTCAGCTAGTAACACCTTTGAGGTGTTTCCTTGCTCCTACTGGTTCGATTAAACCTTGGTTTCATAACTGAGGGAAACTTGCTGCTGTGCTCATCATACCTTCCTCTTGGGGTTCCCAACGAGCTCTACATCAACCATGCACCAAGCACTTTTCTGGGCGCCATGCATTTAGCCATCAAGCGATTTTCTGGCGCTGTTGCCGGGGAGTCAAGGACATCTTCATAAGGGGAGTCCCTCATAACCAATCTCTTTACTTTGTTGTTTTTGTTTTGCTTAGTTTCTTTTTTGCTTTGTTTGCTTGTTTTGTTCTTCAAAAAACAAAAACAAATTAGTTTTACAAGTTTGCTTTCTTATTTGAAAACCCAAAAAATGACTACTCTTGAAAACACTAAGTTGTGTGACTTCACTAGCACCAACAACAATGATTTTATTAGCACACCTATTTCTCCACCTGTGGCTGAAAATACTTTCGTTGAGATAAAACCTGCTTTGCTCAATCTTGTTATGTGAGAACAATTTTCTGGTATTGGTAATGAAGATGCTGCTTCCCATCTAAATAACTTTGTTGAACTTTGTGAGATGCAAAAGCATAGGGATATAGATGGTGATATTATTAAACTGAAATTGTTTCCTTTCTCTTTGAGAGGAAAAGCTAAAGAATTGTTGAATTCCTTAACTAGGAATATTATTGATTCTTGGACTAAATGCAAAGATGATTTTATTGGAAAATACTATCCTCCTGCTAAGATTATATCCATGAGAAGTGAAATAATGAAGTTTAAACAACCTGATAATGAGCAGGTTGCTCAAGCTTGGGAAAGAATGAAATCTTTGGTAAAGAATTGTCCCACTGATGGACTGACTGCTTGGATGATCATCCAAACTTTTTTATGCAGGATTGAACTATTTTTCAAGGAACCTATTGGATTCTGCTGCTGGAGGTACCTTTATGACCATCACTTTGGGTGCTGCAACAAAACTTTTGGACAATATGATGGTTAATTATTCTGAATGGCATACTGAGAGAGCTCCACAAGGTAAGAAGGAAAATTCTGTTGAGGAAACCTCCTCCTTGAGTGATAAGATTGATATTATTATGTCTATGCTTGTTAATGGGAAAGCCCATATTGATCCAAATAATGTTCCTTTAGCCTCTTTGGTTGCTCAAGAAGAGCAAGTTGATGTGAACTTCATAAGAAATAACAATTTTGGCAACAATGCTTATAGGAATAATTTTGGTAACACCAATTATAAGCCATATCCTCCCAACAATGGTAATGCTTATGGAAATTCTTACAACAATAATAAGAGTGCTCCCTCTGAACTTGAAGTTATGCTTAAAGCGTTTATTAGTAAACAAACTGCTTTCAATAAAACTATTGAGGAAAAACTCTCTAATGCTGAAAGAAATATAGCATCTTTGGCTGAAGCTCAATCTTCTTTGAATAAAATGGCTGCTAAACCTGAAACTAATGACAATCCCTTTGCAGCTACTAATGCTATACAAGTAAGAATTGATGAAGATGTTAGACTATTAGCTGAATTACATGCTAAGTGGGAAAGAGAAGATGAAGTTGCTAGAAACATTAGTGTTTCTACTATTACCATCACTAGTGTTGAGGCTAGTAATAGTTCTACTACTTTATATGATAAATTTGATTTTGATCTTGATGGTTGCAACATCTCTGAAGTTATTAAGTTCCTACAAAAGCTTGCTGAAATTCCTAATGCTAGTGCTATGAAAATGGCCTTTACAAAAATATTACCGATGCTCTCATAAATATTAAAGAAGAAAAGATGAAACATAAAGCTTCTATTCCTATAAAATAAGAAGATGGTTGGGATCCCATCATTAATATGAAAGTGAATGACTTTGATTTCAAAGCTTTGTGTGATCTTGATAGTAGTGTTTCTATTATGCCTAGAAGGATTTATGATATGCTTGATTTGCCACCATTGGAAGATTGTTATTTAAATGTCCCACTTGATGCTAATGCTAAAAAGAAACTCATGGGGAGTCTTAATGATGTTCTTATTATGGTTAACAATTTCTATGTCCCCGTTGACTTCTATGTTTTGGATGTTGAATACAATGCTTCTTGTCCTATTACTTTGGGAAGACCTTTTCTTAGAACTGTTGGTGCCATCATTGATATGAAAGAAGGCACCATTAAATATCAACTCCCACTAAAGAAAGGTATAGAACACTTCCCTAAAAAGAGTGAAAATATTTCATTTGATTCTCCTATGAAAAAAAAATTTGGTCTTAATGCTTCTTCATTTGAGAACACTTGATTCTTTCTTTGCTTCTTATGCCTAACTTAAAGATGTTAAAGAAAAGTACTTATTGGGAGATAACCCAAAAATTTTAGATGAGTCTTGGAAGTTATTACCTCTGTAATAACCTCTCCTTATCCTTTTTATTTGTTTTTTGTGCCAAGAGTAACCTCTAGTGAGAGAGAAGTAATGATTGAGAAAGTTGCTGTCCCGAAACATATTTCTGTGCTTCACCGTAAAAATTCGTAAGAGAGCTTTGTATGTCGGATGGAGCTGTAATTTTTTGGGCTTCTGACTCAGGTTGTTATCTAACTTTCGTTAGTTCAACACGTTTTGATTTTAGCAACAGAAGGTCTTCGAAAAAATTCGTCTTTACCTGCTGGTCTGTTTTGACAGATTTCTGCCATTTTTTGCATTTGCTTTTTGTTGGTTCCTTCTTGAGTTCTTTTGGGGAATTGAGCTTTTCGAGGGAAGTGCTACAGTATCTAGTGTTCTAATGGAAGTTTATTTGGTGTTATAACTGAACCTTAAGACTCATTTATCTTAAATGCACTAATGTTGCTAATGAGATTGTGTGAAGTTTTGTATGAAGGAAAAATTTCAGGTGTGTGGAAGGCATGAGTAATGAGATGAAGGATGGACTAAAGCTCAAGCTTGGGGATGCTACGCATGTCACCCCAAGAAATATCCAAGAGGTACAAGCGTCAAAGCTTGGGGATGCCCAACGCATCCCCTTCTTCATCAACAAAAAATCTCAGGTTTCTTCCAAACGCTTTATTTTTATTGTTTCATGCACAGTTGTGTTGTTCTTGGAGCGTCTTCTTTTTCGTTTTAGTTTTGGTTTTTCGTTTTATTTTTTTTCTTAGTTTTCTGAATAAATTGGTTGGACCCCCTCTTTCATATATTGGTTTGCAAATAGTTTGGTTTGGTTTGGAAAAGAGTAGGAAAGTTCATGCTTATGTGGTAAAAAGAGCTCGTTTTTGACTGTGGCCTATGCTTTGTCATGCCATGCTTGATATTGTTTTGGCTTTATGCTTAGTATTCTTTGCTGCAGCATGACTTGTTATAAACAATTGAGATTGCTTAATATGCCTTGGATGAATCATGCGTTGTTTTAGCATATTAAAGCATAGTATAGTGGTATTCTCCTTTGATGCTTTATTTGGGTTGACTTGGCGCATGCTCACACCATGTTTTGACTATCTCAAGTCACCATAGCCTTTATGATCCTTTAGTTTTCAACTTGTAGTATCACTTTATGCTTTGATCAATGATGTTTTGTCGCTCTGCATGATTATGGCCATTATTGCTCTCTTAGTTTGTCGCTCCTAGTCTTTTGCTAGCCTCCACAACCAAGTATGAGTTCCACTCATGCATCCAACTCCCTAAACCATATTCCAAAGAGTCCACCATACCTACCTACTAGCTTATGCTATTCCAAGTATATTCATGCTTTGTTTACCTTCCAAATTAAACTTGTTATGAGAAAATTAGTGATTAAAGCTCTCACGAACTTGATGGCACACTTTACTTTTCTTGCCCTTAATAAACTTGAACCATTGTGTCTTCTATGTTGTATATGCTTGCACTTATTTGTTGGGAATTAGCAGAACCATGCTTTCATGGGGAACACTTTCAACATTGCACTTGGTACTTGTACCTAGTTGATATCATGATCTTTTTTATATGGATGTAGTCGGTGTGAAATGAAATGGGAGCTTGTAAGTCCATGGAGTTATGTATATGTGTTAGAGAAATGCCTGGGCCGCTGGTCTAATCCATGCTGACATGGTGGAAACCTGTAGCGTAACCATAATGAGCTGTATATGAAGCATTCTTCTTATAAAAAAAGAGTCCTATATTGAGAAAAAAAAGAGAAAAAGGAAAAAAAGATACTATGAAAAGAGGAAAGAGAGAAAAAGCACCATATTCCCATGGTAAATAAGAAGAATGCTGAGATGCTCGTTGTCTGCTTGCCTTGTCATTTTGATATGGGGATTCTTCTGTATCATCGGGCAAGGGGTACCCCGTTGGCGGTTCTCTATGATACACATATACTTACAATGCCAAGAACTTACCGGTGCCTAAACTTGAGTAGCATGAGGAGCGGCCCTCATATACAAGGGACATGAGATTTCTGACTTATACTTCGTCAAGCATGTACACCATAGTTTGTTCACTTTAACCTTAATCACTTCAAGATGCTTATGATAGGGGCAATGAGAGCTGAAAGCTATAAGTACCATAATTTTTGGAAGCTCTTTATGAGACTTGAATCCCTACTTCCTTTTACAAAAGGCCTTTCTTCCACCATTATATTGAGTCTCCACCTTCTATCTTTATGCACCTACTTTCAGAGCATAGTGGCCATTCTTAGTTCTATGTGCATTGTCCCAAGACTAGTTGATTGATGCATACTTTGATATTGCTTGTTTTAAACTATTGTATCTAGTCACTCTTATGAACTTTGAAGGTGTCCTATGCATTTATATTTGCTACTCTATTGAGGGACAAGCTGAATACTATTGTGCAATGTTTTCTTTATGTGAAACAAACAAACGTCTTGCAAAGCATTGTTATTCATGAATCTTTTGTTTGTGCCTTTTCATGTTGCATCATAGTTTCTTTGTCTTATTGCTAGAACTTTGTCTTTCATTTTATGATTGAAGTATTATGATCCCAACTTTGAATGTTTTGCAAATACTCTGATCAAGTCTTTGATGGTGCATGTCACCACAAAAATTATTCTTTCTTTTTATCACTTACCTACTCGAGGACGAGTAGGAGTTAAGCTTGGGGATGTTGATACAATGCAAATGTATCTATAATTTTTGATGTTCCATGCTTGGTTTTATCCACTTTCTTGTGTTTTGTTCCAACTTTGGAGTACTTTTCATATGATTTCTTGGACTAACCTATTAACAAGAGCCATAGTGCCAGCTGCCTGTTTTCTGCTGTTTTTGGTTCCAGGAAAGTCAGAAAATGAATATTCTCGGAATTGGACGGGACAAAAGCCAAAGTGTCTATTTTTCCAGAAGTGATCAAGTGCCAGAATACGAGACGGAGAAGGGCCAGAGGGCGGCCACACCACCTGGCCGCGTGGCCAGGCCTGGCCCGCGCCAGGGGGTGGTGTGGCTAGCCCAGGCACCCCCTCAGCCTCTCCTTCCACCTATATATTGCCCTCGGGACGAAAACCCTAAGTACCCGATCAAAAATCCACGAAAGAGTATGTAGCCGCCGTCATCTCCATCCCTAGATCAGGAGGGATCTGAAGCTCTTCCCGGCACCCTGCTGGAGAGGGGAATTCACCCTGGAGGCCTTCTTCATCACCATGCAAGCCTCCAGTGTGATGCGTGAGTAGTTCATCCTTGGACTACGGATCCATGTAGTAACTAGATGGCTAGTTCTCCTCCTTTGTGCTTTCATGTTTAGATCTTGTGAGCTCCGTTCATGATCAAGATCATCTATTTATAATTCTGCATGTTGTGTTTGCGGGGATCTGATGGATATTGAGATGCTATTTTAGATTGATTATTGATTATATCATGTCTTTGTAATTTGTGATCTTGCATGCTTTCCGTTGTTAGTAGCTATCTTGGCCAAGTAGATGCTAGCAACTCCAAGAGTTAGTATTTATGCTCGATAGTGGGTTCATGCCTCTGGTAATCTGGGGAAGTGACAGAAATCTCTAAGGTACTAGATGTGCTGTTGCTACTAGGGATAAAACAATAATCCTTTGTTCATAGAACAATCATATTGTTTACTTTACACGCAGTTCGTAAAGCAATAATCTATTGCTTGCAACTTAATACTGGAGGGGGTTCGGATGATAACCTGAAGGTGGATTATTAGTCATAGATGCAGTTGGATGGCGGTCTATGTATTATGTTGTAATGCCCAATCAAGTCTCAAAGGAGTCAAGATGATTAGTATATGCATGTATTGCTTTCTCGGTGTTTGTCAATTGCCCCGCTGTAATTTGTTCACCCAGCATGTTATCTATCTTAAGGAGAGCCACCTCTAGTGAACTATGGATCCCGGTCCTTATCTTTTACATACAATCTACACTCTTTTACTGCTTTGTGTTTACATTCTGCAAACTTTTACTTCTTTCCATTCGATACGTTTAATCCTTTGTTTACCGCAAAACACGGTGAGATTGACAACCTCATCGCAAGTTGGGGACAAAGTTCTTTAGTTGTGTTGTGCAGGTCTCCACGTTGCTACTAGCACCGGTAGTGCGCCCTGCCAAAGCTCAGCTAGTAATACCTTTGAGGTGTTTCCTTGCTCCTACTGGTTCGATTAAAGCTTGGTTTCATAACTGAGGGAAACTTGCTGCTGTGCTCATCATACCTTCCTCTTGGGGTTCCCAACGATCTCTACATCAACCACGCACCAAGCACTTTTCTGGGCGCCGTGCATTGAACCATCAATGCTCTCTGTGAATTGAAAGATTCTAAGGAGGAAAACATGGAACTAAGGGCTTTGTTACAAAATGTACTTAAAAACCAGAATGCTCTGATTGAGAAGAGCACAAAGATGGAAGGTAGCTCAATATGCTGATGACAAGCCAGGCAGAGAGATCAGCTCAACATAACCCAACCAAATCAGGACTATCAGTAGAGGGGAATGAAGATGATGCAAACCTAGCAAGAAAATCATCAACAAGAGTAGCTCCAGCTGCACCTAATCAACAAGCAACCACATCAGCAGCATTTCTTAAGCAACAAACAAAGGTACCACCAACAACAACTAAGCAACAATCAAAAACAGCAGCAATATTAATTTCTTAGCAAGTAACATCAGCAGCAACTAAGCAACAAGAAGCAGTTGCATCACTGTCTGAGCAGGTAGCATCCACAACCCCTAAGCAACAAGCAACAATAGCAGCATCAATGTCTCAGCAAGTAGCATCAGCAGTAACTAAGCAACAAGAAGCAGCAACATCAATGTCTCAGCAACTAAACAACTCAGCATCAACAACACCTAAGAAGCAAGCAAAAGCAGCAGCAACAACTAAGCAACAAGAAGCATCAACATCACCTAAGAAGCAAGCAAAAGCAGCAGCAACAAGTAAGCAACAAGAAGCAGCAGCAGCAACACCTAAGAAGCAAGCAAAAGCAGCAGCAACAACTAAGCAACAAGAAGCAGCAGCATCAGTGTCTCATCAACTAAACATCCCAACATCTAAACTTAAGAAGCAAGAAAAATCAGCAGCAACAAGAAGCATCATCAGCACCTAACAAGCAAGCAAAAGCATCAACACTGTCTCAACAAGTATCAACCCCAGAGAAAGAAATCCAAGCAACCCAGACAACAAACATTCAAATACAAGATAGTCAACCTAGCTTGAAGAGAGTAAGGAAACTATCTTACAAGCAATTATAGGCACAAGAAATTGTATTAAAAAAAGTTAAGATAGAGAAGGAAGAGGAGAACATTTCTAATATGAAAGAGAAGATGAAGAGTAGGAAAACAATAAAGGTGGGTTAATCAGCTAAATAAAATTTTGATTGTTCTTAACCTCATGTTATGTAATTTACCAAGTGATCACTATTTGTAGGTAACCAAGATCAAAAGAGGGATGGAAGTGGGTCTAACATCACCAAACATCTTTGATTTAATTGCCATGGCAACTGTGCAGAACATAGACAATGATGAGTATGTTCAATTGCTAGTGAACGTGATATTGAAGAAAACCACTGTCCCACCAAAACCTAAAGGAAGAATTACAACTATTGGACATGCTCAAGCCCAGTGCATTGCATTTTCCTTGCATTTGGAAGAATTACAACTATTGAAAATGTAAGAATGCTTCAACTCATTTTCCTTGCATTTGGAAAACTACTACAACTAATTTTCCTCATTTCATTGCATCACTAGATGAAATGAATTCAGGTCACTGAAATAGAAAATGAACAGAAGCTATAGAATGTTGAACTAGCTGAAACAGAAGATGATCAGAAGAAGATGATGGCCAAGAAGTCTAGACAATTAGATGAAGATGTGCAGAACCAGCAGGGAAGCAAGAATATAAAGATGGATATGTGAAGAACAACAAGAGCCAAAGTAAGAACATCAAGAGATGGAGTAAGAACAACAAGAACAACAAGTGATGTGCTTTACCACTGTTTTAAGTATACATGTCAAACCTGTGATATTGGAAACATTGTCAAACCATTATATGAACATCAAGAGATGGATATTGGATACATTGTCTGAACTATGTTATGATGCTATAAATGTGATATCGGATTTGTATTACATTCTTATGAACCATTATATGAACTGCTTTTGCTAATGTTGCTTGTTTAGTCATTGGGGTACTTTTGGTAATTGCCACCAAAAAGATATTAGGGAACTTTTCCAAACTGCCCTAATAGTTTTTTGGGGTACTTTTAGTAATTGCCACCAAAAAGATATTAGGGCACTTTTCCAAACTGCCCTAATAGTTTCTTGGGGTACTTTTAGTAATTGCCACAAAAAAGATATTAGGTCACTTGTCCAAACTTCCCTAATAGTTTGTCGGAGCATTTGTTGACACCACCGCAAAAACTTATTAGGGCACTTTGAACAAGTACCCTTGTAACTATTTAGTGGTGCATATAAAAATGCCTCAAAAGATTAATCTATTAGGGCACTTTTTTAAAAATGCCATTAATACTTTTAGAGACGCAAGTAAAATTGGCACATTTGGCACTTTTTAAGCATTTAAGGGCACTATTAAGTGCCCTAAAAGGCCTACCGTGATGTAGTGTGAGTCCTAGAGGTTAACAACCTCAAAATAATCAACTTCAAACACCACTCATGAAAAACCTCGGAGCTTTGCAAAGATCACTCCCTCTCGAAGCGACATCGCCTCCCCTATCAAAGGGTTTGTGATGCCAGGAAGTGGTCTGCTCTAAGCTCCCAGAAAGCCAGTCGATGATCGTGCGATCCCTCCTGCTCCACCCTTCAGCTCTTTAGCAGAAATTCCTGCATCAGTGTCGATCTTCACCGAATCAAAGTCAGGTGGTCTCCACCCATGGCTAGGCAAAATCTGATAATGTATCTTCGGTATTTCAAGGACATCAAGGGCATCTCTAGTCATCTTCAACGACTATACAGGATCCATGCTTCCTTTATCAAGAACACTATTGTTTCGGGACGTCCAAATCGCCCACATAACAGTGATGATCTTGGATTGTGTCACACAATATATCGTGCGCCCACGAGTTTGGGTGAAGATCTGGTAGTTTCAGCTCTAGCCAACTAACCGCCTCAGTCCAGAACCTCTGTGCTTGCGAGCAGGCAATCAACGCATGCCTCATATCCTCGTTTGATGAAAGGCAAACTTTGCATCTTGTCAAAGGTGCAATGTGACGATGATGAAGATTTCCCTCCACAGGAAGAATACCGCGAAGAACTCGCCACAAGAACACCCTGACCTTTGGAACAACATTCAACTTCCACAGCCGATTCCACATATGTTTTTCAGAATATGAAGACACCATGACCGTCCCTTCCGCTAGAGTGCTAAGCTCATTACGCGTCATTAGAGAGCGGTACACTGATTTTATAGTGTAGATACCATTCGTTTCCAAACTCCAGGCCTAGAAATCATCTCCACCATCACGCCTAGAGGGATATTCAGTATAGCATCTGCTTCTGGCGCGGTGAAGTTCTTCCTGACCAAATATCCTTTCCAACTCCCACTGTCCGAATCTATCAGGTCAGAAACTCTATTGAGCAAATCAGCATCATCTCCAGCAAGGATCTGAGCAGACGGCCTCACAGATTTAATCCTCGGTATCCAGTTATTAGTCCACACGAACACTGATGTTCCATCACCAATTCTTTTCAGAAGGCCGGTGTTTAAAGCTTCTCGCCTAGCTACTATTGCTTTCCACGTAGCAGAAGATCTGCTAGGAACAATTGCGTGCAAAAAATCAGTATCTGGGAAACACTTCGTCTTTAGAACGTGGGCACACAAGGATTCAGAACGTGTCATTAATCTCCATTTGTTTTTGCCAAGTAACGCAAGGTTGAACACCTCCGGGTTCCTAAACCCCATTCCTCCCTTGCACTTCGGTGATGCAAGTGCCTCCCACGCGATCCAGTGCATTGATCAACGATCAATAGAGAAGCCCCACCAATATCTTGCCATATATTAAGCCAACTGTTGGCAGGTTTACTTTGTTAGTAAAAAACATCACATCTGAATATTGGAATTGCCTGAATGACCAACTTTAGGAAAATTTCCCGGCCTGCACAAGAAACCATTCTCTCTGAACCTCCTTGCACTTTACTTCTGATTCTTTCATCCAAATGATCGAAAGTGCCACCAGTAATACGGCCAATAGCTGTTGGCAAACCTAGATAGCTCTCACTGAAAGCTTCAACAGAAATTCCCATTAACACTTTCAGAGCTTGATGAAGTTTTGCGGGTGTGTTGGGACTGAAATAGATGGAGCCTTTTTCTCTATTAACACATTGATCCGAACACTCCTCATCAATTCTCAAAATCACGTGGAGTCTCTCAGGACTTTGTACAAATGCTTGCATGAATATCAGGCTGTCGTCAGAAAAGAGCAAATGATTTATCCAAGGAGAGCGGGAACTGACCCAGATTCCTCTGTCAACTTGAATACCTCCATAAAAGTTTAGCAAGGTCGTCAAACCTTCAGCACAACAGAGAAACAGATAAGGTGACAATGGATCACCGTGTCAGAGACTCTTCAAAGGAGTAAAGAAAGGAAGCAACTCCCCATTCGCTCGAACAGTAAATCTTACCGAAGTCACGCATTTCATGATCAATCGAACAAAATTTCACTAAAACAAAGCTTTAACATTATTTCTTGAAAATAATGCCACTCTAGTCGGTCATACGCTTTCATCATATCAAGCTTGACCGCACTAACATGGTTCTTCGCCTTCTTCCTTTTTCTCATCACATGCACACTCTTGTATGCAATTAAAACATTATCAGTAATGAGACAGCCAGGAACAAAGGCACTTTGTTCTTCTCTAATAATGTCGCCCAATGAACCTCTGGTTCTATTTGCTATGCATTTGGAAGCAATTTTGTACAACACCGAGCACAAAGAGATTGGTCTTACTTGAGAAATACGTTGTGGCTGTCGTACCTTGGGCATCAAAGATATTTAAGTATCGTTCATCCCCGTTGGTAGTTCACCGCCATTAATAAAACCAAGAATCGCAGGAACAATATCATCTTTCAACAGTTCCCAGTGATGCTGAAAAAATCCAGCAGTGAAACCATCCACACCCGACGCTTCTGATGGCACCCTAATGAATAAAGCAGCTATCACCTCCTCAGCTGTATATACTTTGTCAAATTATTCATTCATCATAGAAGTGACACGTACAGGTACAATATCCAGTAGTTCATCCATAGGTTTAAACCCCTGTGTCAAATATAGATTTCGGTAGAACCCTTGTATCTCCTCACAGTTCTCTTCCTACGAACTGTGCTTAGTACCATCTGATCGCTCAAGATCTGAGATTTTGTTGGTACGCTTCCGATGTGCAGCCTGGGAATGAAAGTACGTAGTGTTTCGGTCCCCTTCTCTTAACAAATTGTACTCTGGACCTCTGTTTCCTCCATATTTGTTCTTGCCGAAGAGTTTCTCGAAGTTTCTTTACAATGGCCTTCTCCTCATCCACTACAAGAATATGGGCGGTTCATGACGATCTAATATTGTCGTGGATGAGGGCCAAAATGTTGTAGATGGCCATCTGTGACGAATTCTATGACGAAAAAAAGGTCACAAACCTCACGTCATAATTCATTCCGTGACATTTTTTCTGTCTGAAAACGTCACGCCTGATCGCAACATTCCTGTATTTTCGTCACGGCAAACTGGACCGGCCCAGCCCAGGTCCGTTCGTTCATGATGTTTTTATTTCCTCACGACCGAGGCCATGTGGAAGATGGCACCGCGGGTGGCCGTCAGCAACGTTTGCTGACATCATGTTTGCCGTCTATGACATCATCGAGTTCCTGACTTTTTTCCGTCACGGCCTGATTCCGTTGTCTCCATATCCGTGACGTCATCCAAACTGTTCATGACGCCATACATTCCATTTATGACGCCACACGCACCATGACGAATTTTGTTCGTTGCCATGCTGACACATGGACAGTTGCCACGGTCAAGCTTGCGCCAACCGGATGAGGCCACATGGGCAAGCCGCAGAACGCCATGTTGACAAATCAAAATGGGACACGTATCACCTACCAACGATGAATTCTATGTGATGACGTCATCATTGGCCGTGACGTTTCTGTTTTGTCTAGATAGTTGGCGAGTGAAAGGCAGCCACATCGGTGTTTACCTGTGATAGAAATGTTTCGTCAAGAACAACTGAGACGATTTCATTTTCGTCGCGGATGCGGGCTGGTATCACCATGAGATCAGGGGAGCCATTTGTGCACGTAAATTTCTTCTTGCCCTAATCATTTGTGACACATTCCATACCACATGCATCAAATAACAGAATTTGACAATGAATTTCAAGAATAGTTTCCACATAAATTCCACAGCATTTTTTGAGCCAAAAGCCTCACAAGCTTCCACAACCAAAAACTTTCCACAACAGTTTATGAGCCAAAAGCCTCACAAGTTTGCCTGCCCAAAAGACTCACAAGTTTCCACACCAGTTAACTTTCCTAGCCCAAGAACTCACAAGTGTCAACCACGAGTTCACTTACCTTGCGACAACTAATGCTGCTGTTGATGCTGCTACTTCTGCTGAGTCATCTGAGACAAGACTTGCTGAAGTAAGTCGCTTATATGGTTTTGTTTATCCTGCATATCTTATTGCTTCTTCTGCATTTCTCTCATGTCTTTTGCATACTGTAGCCTCTCTGCCTCGACAACTTCTTTCGCTCTCTACAATTCCTCTATGGTACAATGCAGTTTGTCACTCCCTGCTCTCTCAGCCAAAAGTTCTGCTTCAAGGCCAGACCTGCTTCGTCTTGATGTACTTGGATGGCGGCCGATGTTCTTCAGGAACATTGTATTTCTGCTGTCCAACGAGAGTGCAAAGTGCACAACCTCAGTGGAAGAAAGTGGTTCTTCCCCCTAGACATCTGGAGCCATCTTTTTTTCCATGATTTCCTACAGTATTAGGAATAGAAGCGAGCCTTAGAAAAATAGCAAGCATATTACAATCATATCATATACAATTGAGAGATGAAGATAACATTGAATTTTATGAAGATGAAAAGTATTCAAGAGGACTTAAAATTGCTTTCTTCACATTCGGAGTGAAGCCATTTATTGGGCTGCAATGCATCTTTTTGAAGAGTTCGAAAACATCGTCCTCACCATTGCAAACAACCTCATGGCTACGAGAACCTATGGCAGCAGGGTACAAGACTTTGCTCCTGTTCTTCTTGTTTATTACACAAGTACTCTACACAAGAAGAAACCATACAGTATAAGAGGCAGTTCCAATCAAACAATTCAAACACATGCAGTAACAGTAAAAGAGTAAACAAAAAGTGACATGTTTCCTGGGGTCAGACCAAGTATCAACAAGCATGCACCACTGCTCGTCGGTCATGTGTTTCACTTCATCAGGACATTTCCTTGTAACTTGGTTTAGAGGGTAGCGATCAAAATACTTCTTCTTCAGCATATACCGCTGATTCCTTGCATGCCTCATAAATTGATTTGCACAAGCATTCCGCACGTCAGGGTGATTTGTATCCATGGCAAACTTTTTCTGAAATAAAACATGGAGCATCAACATTTGCATGAATAGATAAATGGGAAGGTAAAGGAGAGCTAAGTCACAGAACATACAGAAACTTTGCCTATGAAGTCTGATTGGACATCAACCCTCTTCTTGTACTCTTTCAAGTGGGGTAAGATAGGCATACTAGTCCTTAATGTGACTGCACACTCACTAGCAAACCTGGAAGAAACACCTAGCTCGTCTGGTCTAGTTCTTCCTAGAAGAACATTAAGTGAAAGCCTCCCTCCTTTGGACAACTTGTCAAGCCTCTTCCCCATGTTTTCTCCCTCACCACTAGAGCTTGACTAGTATGTAGAACTATATCTTCAGAATTCTGCATTTCGGCGTCTTCAGAACAAGGTGCATCAAGGTCTTGAGACATTTGGTACCCATCATCAACTATAGGAATACAATGTGTTGATTTAGTGTTCCACAGTAATATGATGCGATTAAATGGATTATAAGTGAGCAAGCAGTCGGTTTAACGCATTACCGCGTTGAGACTAGTCACTCCAGTCTTGGCACGGTACTTCATGACTAGGATCAGATTCCCCATATTTAGTAGCTGACTCATCGTATTGGGTATCTGACCCTTGACCCTCAAATTGGGTACCAGAGTCCTCGCCATTGGCAGCTAAACACAGATGTTGGTTAGCTGATGCAGCGCCTTGGGTACCTAACCCATCGGTTTGGGACGGTGCATGGTCGCTTTGGCGAGGTGCCCGTAGACAGCTGGGAGGTGGCTTTTGGATTTGGAGAGGTAGCAAGTCACCTTTGGGGTGACCCGTGGGTAGAAGGATGCGGACTTCATCACCTGGGAAGGTGGCTTCTTGATTTGTGGAGGTGGCAGGTTGGCTTTGGGAGGTGCTAGAGGACGGCAGGATGTGGGTTGGTGTTCCACACCTTGGGTACGTGGTTGCTGGCTTTGGGGGGGTGGATGCTTGGTTTGGGGGGGGGGGGGGTGGTTACTGGCTTTGGGGAGGTGTCAGACGACATACGAGCGGGTCGAAGGGAGTGGGCAGGTCGCCTTGGGCAGAGTGCTGCTCATGTTGGACAGCTACCAGCTCGCCTTGGGCTATTGCATTCTTAGCTTGGGTGGGTGGTAGATTGATGGCAGCTGGCTTCTCGCCTTGGTGGGCATTGGTCGGCATCAGGAACTGCAGCTTTGGCCACTTGGCCGGCATCAGGAATTGTAGCTTTAGACACTTGGCTGGCATCAAGAACTACAGCTTTGGCCACTTGACCGTCATCAGGAACTGAAGGTTTAGCTACTTGCCGGGCATCAGGAACTGCAAATTTGGCCACTATGTTGGCATCAGGAACTGCATCATCGGTCACTAGCAGGGGAAAATGAAGTGCAGCTCTAGCACCCCTAGGGCATTAGGAAGTGCGGCTTTGGCAGTTTGCCTGGCATTAGGAAGTTCGGCTTTGGTCATTTTCCGGGCATCAGGTAGTTCGGCTTTGGCAATCTTCTTGGTTGCACTCCGAGTTTCTTGTGAATGGGTCGCAGGACGTGCCGCTTTTGTTGTTCGCCATGTGGAACCTGGAGGTGGAAGTCCTTCTTTTAGCGGTTTCCCCTTGGACCTCATGTGTCTCTCATTTTCTGTGTCTGGAGATAGTACTGATGCCACAACGCGCTTACGAGAATCCACCACAAGGAGCCACCCTTCGCCTGGGAGTTGTCTTCTTGAATTTTCTCTGCTTAAGCTACACATTTTACATGTAACAGACAATTGTGGAAAATAACGAGCAACAAAACATATGGAAAAAAGAGTAAGCAAACAATTCCACACAAGATGATTTGGCAGCACCTTAATTGTGGACAAATCATGACAAGATGGTGAGCTAGCATGTAAGGGGACTACCTGCAACCCAGTCTCCTCGGTGACTAGTGTTTCATCACCTGATATGTCACCTTCACTAATACCCCCCTCGGGATCATACCGAGGTCCAGAGGGATCACTGTTGCTCCTTTTAGGGGAGAATGCAGTTGGGGATGCAACAACACTAGCTACGAACCTAGTACCAATTCATTGCATCCATGGACTCTTTCTCATCCGACTTTCTTCCATCGGTAGTATTTGTGGTTCTAACATGAATAAAGAATTCCAATTAATCTAGAAATATAAAACTGGGTGCGATACCAACCTATGTTATATAGTATATAATACTCATCATTTAACAGGTCACCATGAGCAATTTAAACAAAAATATCGTAGGCTGCCAAACTAATGCAACACACGGGATAATGTAACCTGGTCTATAGCCTTCCTTTTTGTTACTTCTAGGGGTCTAGGGGTCTGTGGGGTCTATGGAGGGGGTGTGTGGTGTGTGTGTTTGGGTGGGGGTGAATACACTTGGTGATGCAACATCATATGCTAAGAACCTAAGAGCATGTACAATGCAAGACGCTTAGAGAACTGCTTAGCAAAATAAACCGGTTTTTGGTTAAGAAATGGTGCTTATTTATAACAGGATGACGTCTAAATTGGCACCTCTCAAATAAAAATAAGCATTGTTTCTTACAAAAAGCTTGGGTTATTTTTCTAAGCAACACCCTAAGCACATTTTACTATAAATATGTGTTTCTAACATGTATAGGGAACTCCAAATATGGCTCAATATATAACATATGGGGTGGAACAGTCTGCTATGACCAATTCATACTCTAATCATAAGACATACGACAAAACAGCAAAACAAATGCAACATGGATTGCATGATAGTCCTACTATCGGTGGCCTAGATGGTATTATACACTAGTATCGTACACACAATACTAGTCTGTACAAACTTTCCACTATGACCAACCTAAATGATGGTGTCTATGTTATAAGACCTATGGCACTGCTCACTATGGAGATAATATTAAGACTAGTCATAATGGGGAGTAACATAGCCTAGTAACATGCTATGTTACTCCCCACTATGACCAGACTTAGTATTATACACTGCAATAATAAGAAGGGTAGGACGATTAAACATAAGAAGTACAAGCATCTACCACGCAATTAAATAGGCAATTAAGAAAAATATAACCTATGGTGCTCATTATCCTATAGTAACCAGCATGTAAAACAGTAAACTATGAACTACTTATACGATGAACATAAGACATATCATGAAACAACCAAAGTAATGCAACAAACAGGATAATGCAACCTTTATCACACGCAAACTGATCATAAGCCTAATAGTTTAGAAGCTGGGCAATTCACCAATTGGTTGCAATAATAAGGAGGTCAGGACAATTAAACATGAGCAGTATATGCATCTATATCTTGCCACTGAATAGGCAAGTTGGCAGAATATAACATATGTTGTTATTTGTCCAATATTAATCACAAGTGTAAAATATTCGACTTCTAATAATTTGTATTTATACTCTGATCATAAGACATGTTATGAAAAGCATTTATCTACAACAAACAATATAACCAGACAGCAAAAAAGCAAGGTAAGTGTTTCCTTGCCTTCAGGCTGTAGGGCCTTTTTCTTACTACTATTCCTGGCGGAACGCTTAAATCGTGGCATCGAGGCTTGTCAGTGGACCTTGGTAGCAGACTATGTGGAGGAGGTGCACGGTGAGTAGGCAGACCTTGTCGACGGCGATGTGGCAGACCATGTCGACTAGGTGGATGGCGAGTAGGCATACCTTGTAGTCGAGGTGCACGTCGAGTGAGCAGACCTTGACCGTGAGTGGGCAGATCTTGACGGCGACGTGTAGGGATGTCGGGAACAACTTGATGGCGAGGTGGCAGGCCTTGTCGATGAGGTGCATGGCCAGGTGGCGTACCTTGTCAGTGAGGTGCACGTCGAGTGAGCAGACCTTGACCGCGGGTGGGTAGACCTTGGCGTCCAGGGAGCAGACCTTGATGGAGAGGTGCACGGCAAGTGGGGAGATCTTTAAGGAGAGGTGCACGTAGAGGTGGCAGATCTTGTGGGTGAGGTTGATGGCGAGGTTGCAGACCTGCGAGCTTAACAGTTGGCACGGCGTGGCGGGAAACCGCGAAGGTGATGACGGGCTAGGGTTTGGGATATGATAACGGCTAGTTGTTGTCTACTGGAACGAAGGACGGCGGCATGCTGAGGAGGGGCATAGGGCAGCGAGGGGCAGAGGGAAGGACGGGGGCGAGTGGAGGAAGGACGGACGGCAGCGAGGGTGATGGTGATGGAGGAGGCAGAGGATGGTGAGGTGAGGAAAAATGGATCTCGTCCACTTTCGGTGGGGGAGGGGATAAGGAGGGTTTCTTTTAGATTACCTAAATGTCCTCTCCGTGTATGATGCGTGGCGCTGTGCTGAAGGGATGATCGGTCTATCCCAAGGACGAAATTTCGAGGTGCGGAATTTAACTCCTACGCACGAAATTTGAGCGGGGTGTGTCAGTCAATTTTTTTGATGGCGTATCCTGGCCGTCTATTGCATGTGAGTGTCTCAAATAAATTAATCATATAGGATACTTGTTAAAAAGGGTACCTTTCGAAGAAATTAGCAATTACTAATCCAAAAATTCAGGAAAATTCCGTTATGTTGATTTTTGCCAAAATATTGGTATAGGTGAGATCCAAACTGTGGTATGAAAAATCTCTTTACGGGTACCCAAGTGGCAAACCATGGTGTAGAACAAGCAAAACACATACACATAGGAAAGAAACTTCCACACATTGCAATTAATGCATAGTACATGTGATAGAGAAGTTGCATCACAGATCCACTGGAGTGTGTGTGTGGTCATGTAGATATCAATGTGGTTTTAGAAAATAAGACATATATGCAATGTGCAAAATTACTCTATGGGGACCCAAGAGTGGCAAACCATGTTGTAGAAGCAAAACACAAATAGTAAAGCAACTTCCACACATATATATTGCAATGCACCAGTAGTGTGACAGAGAAGTTGCATCACAGAATCCACTGGAGTGTGTGTGTGCTCATGTAAATATATATCAATGTGGTTTTGTAAAAGAACACACATATATATATATATGCAATGTGCAATGACTCTAGGGGGATCCAAGAGTGGCAAACCATGGTGTAGAAGCAAAACACACATAGGAAAAGCAACTTCCACACATTATATCAATGCAACAGTGTGACGGAGAGAAGAATCCACTAGTGGAGTGTGTGTGGTTATGTAGATATCAATGTGGTCTTCAAAAACAACACATGCAATGTGGTCATGTGGATCATCAATGACTCTTTAGTGGAGATATCAATGTGGTTTAGGAAAAGAACACATGCAATCACTCTAGGGGATCCACATATATGTGTGTCAAACCACCAAAGCAGCTTCCACATTATTGCATGTTGCACCAGTGTGACAGCATAAGTTGCATCATAGAATAATATCCACTAGGGTGTGTGTGTGTGGTCATGTATATATAAATGTGATCCCCTGGCAAACCATGGTGTGTAGATGACCAAAACCACGTAGGAGATAAAGCTACTTCCACATTGCATCCACCAGTGTGACAGAATATGTGTGTCAAACCAGCATGGTCATAGAGACCAAAAGAACACATGCAACTTCCACATTGGTTTAGGAAAAGAACACATAGGAGATAAAGCAACTTCCACATTGATTTAGGAAAAAGAACACATGTTGGCTCATCAATGACTCTAGTGGAGATATATATACATATATATCAATGTGTGGTTTAAAAAAGAACACATGCATTCATTCTAGGGGATGATCCATATATATACATATATGTAAAAAACCATCATGGTCATATATATAGAGAGAGAGAGACCAAAAACACACTAGTGTGACAGAAGTTGAATCACATAATCCACTGGAGCGTGTATGGTCATCAGATATCAATGTGGTTTTGGAAAAGAACACATATGCAATGTGCAATGACTCCAGGGGGGATCCAAGTGGAAAACCATGGTGTAGAAGAAGAAAAAACACATAGGAAATCAACTTCCAAACATTGCAATAATGCACCAGTGTGATAGAGAGAAGTTGCATCACAGAATATAATCCACTAGAGTAGTGTGTGTGGTCATATATATATGACATATGTTGGATCATCAATGACTCTAGCTAGTGGAGATATATATATATATATATATATATATATATATATATCAATGTGTGGTTTAGGAAAAGAACACATGCAATCACTCTACGGGATGATCCATATATATATATGTCAAAAACCATCATGGTCATATATATAGAGACCAAAAACACACTAGTGTGGCAGAAGTTGAATCACATAATCCACTTGAGTGTGTGTGGTCATCAGATATCAATGTGGGTTTGAAAAAGAACACATATTCAATCTGCAATAACTCTAGGGGGATCGAAATGGAAAACTATGGTGTAGAAGAAACAAAACACACATAGGAAATCAACTTCCTCACACTACAATAATGCACCGGTGTGACAAAGAAGTTACATCACAGAATATAATCCACTGGAGTATGTGTGGTCATGTATAGATATGATCAATGTGGTCATGTGGATCATCAATAATCACTCTAGTGGAGAGATATATCAATGTGTGGTTTAGGAAAACAACACATGCAATCACTCTAGGGGATGATCCATATATATATGGCAAACCATCATGCATGGTCATATATAAAGAGACAAAAAACACACTAGTGTGACAGAAGTTGAATCACAGAATCCACTAGAGTGTGTGTGGACATCAGATATCAATGTGGTTTTGGAAAAGAACACATATGCAATGTGCAATGACTCTAGGGGGGATCCAAGTGGAAAACCATGGTGTAGAAGAAGCAAAACACACATAGGAAATCAACTTCCACACATTGTAATAATGCACCAGTGTGACAGAGAAAAGTTGCATCACAGAATATAATCCACTAGAGTAGTGTGTGTGGTCATGTATAGATATGACACATGCTGGATCATCAATGACTCTACTGGAGAGATATATATCTATGTGTGGTTTTCGAAAAGAACACATGCAAACACTCTAGGGTATGATCCATATATATATGTCTGTCAAACCAAAATGGTCATATATATAGAGACCAAAAACACACTAGTGTGACAGAAGATGAATCACATAATCCACTTGAGTGTGTGTGGTCATCACATATCAATGTGGTTTTGGAAAAGAACACATATGCAATGTGCAATGACTCTATGGGGGATCCAAGTGGAAAACCAAGGTGTAGAAGAAGAAAAACACACATAGGATATCAAATTCCACACATTGCCATAATGCACCAGTGTGACAGAGAAGTTGCATCACAGAATATAATCCACTAGAGTGTGTGTGGTCATGTATAGAAATGATCAATGTGGTCATGTGGATCATCAATAATGACTCTAGTGGAGAGATATATCAATGTGTGATTTAGGAAAAGAACACATGCAATCACTCTAGGGGATAATCCATATATATATATATATATATATGTGTGTGTGTGTGTGTCAAACCATCATGGTCATATAGAGAGAGACCAAAAACACACTAGTGTGACAGAAGTTGAATCACAGAAACCACTGGAGTGTGCGTGGTTATCAAATATCAATGTGGTTTTGGAAAAGAACACATATGCAATGTGCAATGACTCTAGGGGGATCCAAGTGGAATACCATGGTGTAGAAGAAGCAAAACACATATAGGAAATCAACTTCCACACATTGCAATAATGCACCAGTGTGACAGAGAGAAGTTGCATCACATAATATAATCCACCAGAGTAGTGTGTGTGGTCATGTATAGATATGACACATGTTGGATCATCAATTACTCTAGCTAGTGGAGATATTGTTGGAAATATGGCCTAGAGACAAATAGTAGTAAGGACTATTATCATATTTCATATAGTTTTTGATTAAGTTTTATATCATGCTATAACTATATTGAGTGGAAACATCAATACACGTGTGATATACAAACAACCAGGGGTTTCCAGTGAAACGCTAGTCACTGGTTCATTGGTCAACGGATGATCATGTTTCCTGATCATGTGGCATTTATGCCAGTTGGAAATGAGGTCATCTCATGCTGAGAATGAGATGATGAACCAATACCCAACCTAAACATCGTGACCCGATCATGTCACGAAGTTCAAGTTACGATGATTAGAAATGGATCCTCGTAGACTATTCCTTAGACCATGAGGCTATATCAATCACTGTCTCGCGAGAATGCTTAGATAGCATCAAACGCCATCTGGTAAAACGGTGGTTATAAAGGTGTGTTTAGGTATTCGGAGGAAACCGTAGAGGAAATATATGTCAAGAGCAGGATTTGTCCGTCCATGTGACGGAAAGATACTCAAGGGCCCACTCGGAGAAGTTATATCCAATAGTTGCGCAGCGTGCGATTAGATCACGGGGATATCACTTGTCGGAACGAGTTAAGTAGCATTGTTCAGTAACGAGATTGAACACGACATGGTGATATCATTGATCAGATCTCGGGCAATGCAAGTATCGAATGACAAAGGGAATACGACACGACTATCCCGGTTCAAACGACGAAAGATCTTCGTGGAATGCACAGGGGTCACATGGCCATCCAGGTCCCTCTGTCGATCATTGGTGCGGGAGTGTCCCGACCATGTCTGGAGTGTTCCCGAACCGTGGGGTATCACGCTTAAGGGCTTGATGATGCTTAGAGAGTGTTTATAGGATTGGTAGAATCGCCGAAGAAGAGGGTAAGTCCGGAGGATGTCCGGAGTGGAGGTGGAAGGTGTTCCATGGCCATGGAGATTATATAATGTGTGAATGAATGTTAAATATTCATTTAATCATTTATTCATAATTATTTAATAAAGATAAAATCAATTAAAAAGGTCAAAGGCTTAATGGGCCAATTCCCGGAGGGGAGAGGGCCCATTAGGGAAAGGCAAGAGGGGGGAGGGGCCAAGGGGTGGCCGATGGCCCTATTGGGCCAGCCACCCACGTGGGGGCCCATGAGGGGGTGGCCGGCGGCCCCTCCCCCACCCCTCCTCTCCTTTAGTCCCACCTCGGGACTTGAGGGGAGGTAGTACCTCCCCTCCCTATATAAAGTGGGGTATTTGGCCTAGAAAGATACACCAAATAATCAATAAAGGTCTCCCCACTTTTGGGAGGACCTCTAATTGATATTTTCTCTCTCCCCCCCCCCTCTCTCTCTCTCTCTCTTGTGACCGTGGTCCCAAGTCTGGAATGCGCGAGCGAGAGACATCTTGACCGCGGAGCACCGTCACGGTGTGGGATTCGGATCCGGGAGCTCTACTTCCACAACTGCTGCTGGATTGGGGAAGCGGGATTCATGGTCAGGAATCAGACGTGTAACTCCCCGCGAGGTGTCGCACTTGAGGCACTCAAGTCGTTGGAGCCAGAAGGAGCGCAAGGACTTCATCACGACATTGAGGTCGGCTTCGGCTCGTCTACATCAACCACGCTCTCTTGAGCGTTGACAACGATTTTTGGTCTTCAAGGGTAAGTTCGCGAAAAGCCCCTCCCGTTACTGTATTACTAATAGATAGGTCCTGGCAGCTTCAGGGGCTCAGGGGCGTAGAGTAAAATTTATTGTTTTTATGTGCGGAACCCCTACAGTGGTATCAGAGCTAGATCTATGTGTAGTAATGCTAGTATGGGTAGAACACACGAGATGTAGCGTGTGGGCGTTGATCTTTTAGTTGTTACCCTCCCACGTGTACTTGTGTATACCACAGTAATGCTTGATGAAGCGGCCCCCAACCGACTTTACGCGTTCATTCGCGAGACTGGTCCACGCTTGACATACGGCTTGTACCGTATAAAGTGGCTTAGGGGGGTGTCTGTATCTCTCGCATTAGTTGGTATACCATTTGCAACAGAGGGCCCCGAAAGGGGTGTAGAATAGACAACTACTTGATCAGCGTTGTGCTGAAAGTTCGTAGGTAAGAACGGTTCTTGTGCGAAAGCCCATTCAGCCACGTAAAACATGCAAAGATAAAGTAGAGGCGTCTAACTTTGTTTTGCAGGAGGGCGTTGCTTTGTGATATGGTTTTGGCAAAGGTAAAGTGATTACCTTTTGTTACGTAGTAGTAGATAGTCACGGAGATGATGAACTACCACGCCGGAATGACACCGGTACCCTGGTGTCTACGGCGCCGGAACCCTGGCGCCAGAACAAAGTGACGGCGGATGGAGATCACGGCGTGAAGGACCATATCACATAGCATTTACATTCAATGTTATTGTTTGTATGTCTTATTGTGTGCTAGTATTAGATACTCGGCGGTAGCCTAATAAGATGATCCCTATTAAAATTACAAATGATTGTGTTCCCCCTTAGTGTGCACCACCAAGAAAGTTCTTCGGTATGAGGCGATCCATGGTTACATGCCTGGGTGTCAGACATATCTACGTTCGCATACAGTGGGTGTAAGCCATGTTGCACAACGAATACACTAAGGTTGAGTTGGCGAGCCTAGCATGTACATACATGGCCTCGGAATGTGGATGGTCGAAAGATCGAGCACGAGTCGCATGAATGATGTGACCGATGTTTAGCGTCCACCCTTGAACCCACATTGATGGCCGTGATGATCGGGGGAGATGTGGCTGATAGGGGTCGTGTTATCACTACGAACCCTTTTTGGGGATAGGTGTTTCTGAGTGGAGTTATTATTAACTCATTTAATTATAAACTTAGTCTAAATTCCTTTTGCAATTATAAATGTAGATGTCTCACCGTGAAGCTTACTTTGAGATTGAGGATTGGGTAAAGGGTGGAAAACTTAGACTTGATGGATCCAACTTCCCAAGTTGGCTTGTGCGCCTAGATGATCTCCTTACTAGGAATCATGTGGTAGACTACATACGCCACACGATGTATTTGACTGTGCCAGACTACTATGAGACCCCACAAGAACTGGCAGACCGCTACTATCGCCAAGAGATGTCCACCTACATTCAGATAATAATGCGTTACGTGATGGTGGATGAACTGCATCCGCTCATGGGTGATCTTGACCCATATTTGATGGTGGATCAACTGAGAGCAGAGTTCATAGGCCATGTGCGCATGTGGAAGAACGAGTTGCTTGGAGAGTTCCTTTCCATACAGATGGAGGAGCATACATGTCTGAAAAGTCACTTGGAGCGCATGCATGATGCACACACGAGACTGGTTCACTTCGTGGATTACTGGATGGCTGATCCATTTGTGATAGATGTACTGCTTCGGTCGTTGCCTCCCAGCTACAAAGGACATGTCCGGAGTAGCATCATGAGTGGTGATACAGAAGCATTGGACTTCCATGAGTTCATATTACGTTTTTAGAACGTAAAGGTTGAACCAATCGCTGGGGAGGTCATCGATGACCAAGGTATATATTTGATATACAGTTTTATAAATGTTATAATCTTGCAAACACATTGCAGTGTTAAGTATATTTGATACTTGTTCTGTTTTACTGAAAACAAGTCCTTCTGCATGAGAGGTGCTTGCTGGAGAGGAGGTGACGTTGCGTGTTGATGGCGAGCATGATGATGATGGCCGATGACACTCTCCCTCAACATTTATCATTTAGTTTGTGTTTTAGGATGATTAATGTAATCGAGAGATTTGAACTTCTTTAGTTTGTCTCACACTTCGTGAGACGGTTATTCATATCAGTTTGTAACAAACAGTTGTTCCACTTTATGAATGATTTCTATTCGTGTTCATATCTTGTTTGATTATACGTGAATTATCCTTGTTGTTTGAAACTGACTGATAATGCATGAACATTTGTAAAACATTAAAATGCCTTGTTTAAAATACCCAACTTAATGATATGTTCATTAGTAAATGAAAAACAATTGTTTAAATTCAAAGTTATGTGATAATATGTGAAAGTCATTCGATTTCTTGTCACATATAAATCATGCCTAAGTTCGGCAAAATAACTTGAACACCGTGTATTACTTGAATACAAAGTGTTTAAAGAATTGTTAAAAGTAAATACATATTCAATGTATTGTGTTTTAACGAAAATGGTAATTATCATTATATGATTGTTTAAATGTGTAAAGTAGTTTACCAAAGGAAACATGAAAATGAAACTATTTGATTTGATCAAAGTGTTTCATCAATAAAAGGGTATAAGTATAAAAGAGAATCTAATTACTATGATTTGATCAGTAGTAATGAAGTTCAAATTTATAAGAATGGCATAAAAGACATTGTGGAATGCAAAGTGTTTTGAAACGTCAAAATACAAAGCATCACAATGTGATATTAGATTTCAAAGGGGGTTGAATAGAAGGCACCAAATAAATCACTGTAGTGTATATGTAGAGACCATTAGCTTAGAAATAGTTAGCACTCAATTAGAATGTAGTGAACCATTTGAATTCGTGAAAGTTTTGGGGTTATTCGATATAACCAAAACAATAACGCATAAGTACTTGTAGAGTATTCATTGGAAACTTTGAATACGAAATCCATAGCTAAACCAAAAGGAAAGCAAAACTTGTATTGCTTGGATTTTGGTGCATTCTTGAGAAAGCTCACTTCTAGTGATGTTTCTCAATTATGGAGCAAATGGAAGATAGTGTAAAACACGATGAGGATTCAAAACCCTGCATCAGAGTGTTGAGAAGCGCAACAGACAATGTTCCCGAACGATTCTCTTCACAAAAGGAAAGAATCAATGATTTTGATCATTGTGTTTTTCCCTCCACTATTGGTTTTCACTACATGAAGTAGGATTCAAAATGTAAATCCATATCTTGTATGGAAACATTTGTGAATCACTTGTCATGATTTTGGAATATGACATACTTACGAGTTACTAAGGAAATAATGGTAAACTAAATTATGAGAAATCCTAGAAGCAAAATTCCCTTGAGATTAGAAAGCAATTCATTGCTGAATCTCACAAGTAAAGGGGGTTACTTGGAAATTTCCCAAATGACTGCAAAGCCATAGTAGGAAAAAGGGGGTGAATGACAAAAGCACAATTTGTCAAGTATTGGATGAATTCAAATGAACTTGATTCATGTGTGCTGGATGTCTAGTGGATTTAAAACTAGTAAAGTACTAGTATCTCATAGTAAATCTCCAAGTTTGATATTTGATCAAAGGATTTTGAAGTTATTCAAAATAGTAAAGGAGATATGCAATTTGCATAAAATTGAGTGGGAGCTATGAAAGTCTTCCTAAAACAATATGTGATTGACATATTTTTAAGTGGGAGCAATATGAGTCTCAAACTCAAATATGTAGGAACATATTTTGAGTGGTAGCTTATATTAATTCTTAAATATGTTAAGGATGACAGTGCAAATACTTATAAATAATGATTTGTAAGATGTAGAAGTTGATAATAGGTGTATTATGATATTATGTAGTATTCCTTAAGGGATTCTGGAAAAGTGTTTCAGAATAGAAGTTAATTAAGGAACTAGTCCTTAATAACTCAAATTAGGAATAGCATTAAGTTTAACATCAATGGTTGAAAGAAAGAAAAGGATGATCGTCATCCACTATGTTGAGACATAGGTTCTAAACCATGATGATAACTTAACATAATAGATAATCCAAATAAAGAACGTTTGAAAGTGATTAAGTTCGAATCACAAAATGTTTGAGCTAAGTTTGTCCGCAGTGTCTAGTAGAGAACTGTGGATATATTTTCCAAATCCATAAAGGATAACATATCTTAAACATAAAGAGTTATGTTATAAGGGAATATGTTGGAAAATCCTGTAGATACCAATAAAAGTCAAATAGGAAGCGAGGTGAACAAAAACATCGAAAGTTGCACAGAGTGCGCTAGTGTTTCGATGAATACATTTATAATAATAGATAAGGGTACCATCTAAAGTGTTGTATAATGTTACGGCGGGGCTAGTTCGCTTTTAACGTAGAATGATGTGTCCCAGGGCACAGTGCCCATGAGAAATCCCTCGAGGTTGATCTAACGTCACTGTAGGCTCCTGGAATCAGGCCTCGTTCTGCTGCCATAGCGATGATGCATACACATAGATGCTATCATGTGATGATAAAGTATTAATGTCAATCAAGGTGACATTAGTAAGTTGCAAAGGATTTGGGACTGTAAAGTACATACCCAAGGATCAACCTCTTCCATGAGCAAGCATGTTCAGGGTACCGGGTATATGGTGCCAATGATTGAGAACAAAATGCAGCTAGTGTATTTGTACTCTAGTGCAAGTGGGAGACTGTTGGAAATATGACCTAGAGACAAATAGTAGTAAGGACTATTATCATATTTCATATAGTTTATGATTAAGTTTTATATCATGCTATAACTGTATTGAGTGGAAACATCAATGCACGTGTGATATACAAACAAGCAGGGGTTCCTAGTGAAACTCTAGTCACTGGTTCATTGGTCAACGGATGATCATGTTTCCTGATCATGTGGCATTTATGCCAGTTGGAAATGAGGTCATCTCATTCTAAGAATGAGATGATGAACCAATACCCAACCTAAACATCGTGACCCGATCATGTCACGAAGTTCAAGTTACGATGATTAGAAATGGATCCTCGTAGACTATTCCTTAGACCGTGAGGCTATATCAATCAGTGTCTCCCGAGAATGCTTAGATAGCATCAAACGCCATCTGGTAAAACGGTGGTTATAAAGGTGTGTTCAGGTATTCGGAGGAAACCATAGAGGCAATATATGTCAAGAGCAGGATTTGTCCGTCCATGTGACAGAAAGATACTCAAGGGCCCACTCGAAGAAGTTATATCTAATAGCTGCGCAGCGTGTGATTAGATCACGGGGATATCACTTGTCGGAACGAGTTAAGTAGCATTGTTCAGTAACGAGATTGAACACGACATGGTGATGTCATTGATCAGATCTCGGGAAATGCAAGTATCGAATGACAAAGGGAATAAGACACGACTGTCCCGGTTCAAACGACGAAAGATCTTCGTGGAATGCACAGGGGTCACATGGCCATCCAGGTCCCTCTATCGATCATTGGTGCGGGAGTGTCCTGACCATGTATGGAGTGTTCCCGAACCGTGGGGTATCACGCTTAAGGGCTTGATGATGCTTAGAGAGTGTTTATAGGATCGGTAGAATCGCCGAAGAAGAGAAGGGAGAAAACCGGAAGGGTTTCGGTAAGTTCGGAGGATGTCCGGAGTGGAGGTGGAAGGTGTTCCATGGCCATGGAGATTAGATAATGTGTGAATGAATGTTAAATATTGATTTAATCATTTATTCATAATTATTTAATAAAGAGAATATCAATTAAAATGTCAAAGGCTTAATGGGCCAATTCCCAGAGGGGAGAGGGCCCATTAGGGAAAGGCAAGAGGGGGAAGGGGCCAAGGGGGTGGTCGGTGGCCCTATTGGGCCAGCCCCCCACGTGGGGCCCATGAGGGGGTGGCTGGCGGCGCCTCCCCCACCCCTCCTCTCCTTTAGTCCCACCCCGGGACTTGAGGGGAGGTAGTACCTCCCCTCCCCCTATATAAAGTGGGGTATTTGGCCTAGAAAGATACACCAAATAATCAATAAAGGTCTCCCCACTTTTGGGAGGACCTCTAATTGATATTTTATCTCTCCCCCTCTCTCTCTCTCGTGACCGTGGTCCCAAGTCTGGACTGCGCGAGCGAGAGACATCTTCACCGCGGAGCGCCTTCGCGCTGCGGGATTCGGATCCGGGAGCTCTACTTCCGCAACTGCTGCTGGATCGGGGAAATGGGAGTCATGGTCAGGAACCGGACGTGTGTAACTCCCCGCGAGGTGTCGCACTTGAGGCACTCAAGTCTTTGGAGCCAGGAGGAGCGCAAGGACTTCATCACGACCTTGAGGTCGGCTTCGGCTCGTCTACATCAACCACGCTCTCTTGAGCGTTGACAATGCTTTTCGGTCTTCAAGGGCAAGTTCGCGAAAAGCCCCTCCCGTTATTGTATTACTAATAGATAGGTCTTGGTAGCTTCAGGGGTTCAGGGGCGTAGAGTAAAATTTATTATTTTTATGCGTGGAACCCCTACAGATATATGTATATATATCTATGTGTAGTTTAGGAAAAGAACACATGCAATCACTCTAGGGGATGATCCATATATATATGTGTGTGTCAAAAACCATCATGGTCATATCTATAGAGACCAAAAACACACTAGTGTCATAGAAGTTGAATCACATAATCCACTAGAGTGTGTGTGGTCATCAGATATCAATGTGGTTTTGGAAAAGAACACATATGCAATGTGTAATGACTATAGGGGGGATCCAAGTGGAAAACCATGGTGTAGAAGAAGCAAAACACACATATGAAATCAACTTCCACACATTTTAATAATGTACCAGTGTGACAAAGAAGTTGCATCACAAAATATAATCCATTGGAGTGTGTGTGGTCATGTATAGATATGGTCATGTGGATCATCAATAATGACTCTAGTGGAGAGATATATTGATATGTGTGGTTTAGGACAAGAACACATGCAATCACTCTAGGGGATGATCCATATATATATGTGTCAAACCATCATGGTCATATATATAGAGACCAAAAACACACTAGTGTGACAAAAGTTGGATCATAGAAACCACTTGTGTATGTGTGGTCATCAGATATTAATGTGGTTTTGAAAAATAACACATATGCAATGTGCAATGACTACTCTAGGGGGGTCCAAGTGGAAAACCATGGTGTAGAAGAAGCAAAACTCACATAGGAAATCAACTTCCACACATTGCAATAATGCACCAGTGTGACAGAGAGAAGTTGCATCACAAAATATAATCCACTAGAGTAGTGTGTGTGGTCATGTATAGATATGACACATGTTGGATCATCAATGACTCTAGCTAGTGGAGATATATATATATATCAATGTGTGGTTTAGGAAAAGAACACATCCAATCACTCTAGGGGATTATCCATATATATATATGTGTCAAAAACCATCATGGTCATATATATAGAGACAAAAAACACACTAGTGTGACAGAAGTTGAATCACATAATTCACTAGAGTGTGTGGTCATCAGATATCAATGTGGCTTTGGAAAAGAACACATATGCAATGTGCAATGACTCTAGGGGATCCAAGTGGAAAACCATGGTATATAAGAAGCAAAAAACACATAGGAAATCAACTTTCACACATTGCAATAATGCACCAGTGTGACAGAGAAGTTGCATCACATAATATAATCCACTAGAGTAGTGTGTGTGGTCCTGTATAGATATGATTAATGTGGTCATGTGGATCATCAATAATGAGTCTAGTGGAGAGATATATTAATGTATGGTTTAGGAAAAGAACACATGCAATCACTCTAGGGGATGATCCATATATATATATATATGTGTGTGTGTGTGTGTGTGTGTTAAACCATCATGGTCATATATATAGATACCCAAAACACACTAGTGTGACAGAAGTTGAATCACAAAAACCACTGGAGTGTGTGTGGTCATTAGATATCAATGTGGTTTTGGAAAAGAACACATATGCAATGTGTAATGACTCTATGGGAGGATCTAAGTGGAAAACGATGGTGTATAAGAAGCAAAACACACATAGGAAATCAAATTCCACATATTATAATAATGCACCAGTGTGACAGAGAGAAGTTGCATCATAGAATATAATCCACTAGAGTAGTGTATGTGGTCATGTATAGATATGACACATGTTGGATCATTAATGACTCTAGATAGTGGATATATATATAAATGTGTGGTTTAGGAAAAGAACACATGCAATAACTCTAGGGGATGATCCATATATATATATATGTCAAACCATCATGATCATATAGAGACCAAAAACACACTAGTATTGTGACAGAAGTTGAATCACAGAAACCATTGGAGTGTGTGGTCAGATATCAAGCAATGTGGTTTTGGAAAAGAATACATATGCAATGTCCAATGACTCTTGGGGATCCATGTGGCAAACCATGGTGTAGAAGAAGCAAAACACACATAGGAAATCAACTTCCACACATTGCAATAATGCACTAGTGTGAAAGAGAAGTTGCATTACAGAATATAATCCACTAGAGTGTGTGTGGTCATGTATAGATATCAATGTGGTCATGTATGTGGATCGTCAATGACTCTAGTGGAGAGATATCAATGTGTGATTTAGGAAAAGAGAACATGCAATCACTCTTGGGGATGATCCATATATATATATATATGTCAAACCACCACATCATGGTCATAGGAGACCAAAAACCACATAAGAAAGCGGCTTCCAACATTATTGCATGCATGTTGCACCAGTGTGATAGAAGTTGCATCACACAGAATCCACTGGGTGTGTGTGGTCATGTATATATCAATGTGATCCAAGGGGAAACCATGGTGTAGAAGACCAAAAACACATAGGAAAGAAACTTCCACATTGCATGTGGACCAGCGTGACAGAGGTTGCATCACAGAATCACTAGATCCGTAGGGTGTGTGTGTGGTCTATATATCAATGTGGTTTTGGAAAATAACACATGCAATCACTCGGGGGATCCATATATAACCATCATGGTCATAGAGACCAAAAATGTGTGGTCATGTGTAGATATATATATATATATCATTGTTGTTTTGGAAAAATAACAATGCAATGTGGTCATGTGGATCAATGACTAGTGGATATCAATGTGTGCAAATGAGTCTAGGGGATCCATGTGTCAAACCATGGTGTACAAAGACCAAAAACATGTTGGAAATCTTTTTGGTCCGCCTACATGCATGCATGGAGTATCTAGAGTAACAATGATTTACTGAAAAATTTAGAAGAAATTAAATCGAGTGTGGATTTTGCATTTTCTATTGACACGCCTAAAAATGATTAACTGCAAAAGAAATCGAGCTGTGTATACGTGCGTTTTGTATTCCCACTCATGTGTTTTGCATTGACACGTGCGATGTAGACGTTTCCCACCCTACGTGTGCTCCCACCACCCAACTGCCCCATCGTCTCCCAGTCATTTAAAAAACATCAGCCACACGGTCTTCCCATCGTCTCCCAGTCATTTCTCCACACTCCATCTCACTCTTCCATGCACTCCAAAGAACATAAGGAAACCCTGGAAACACGTACGAGATTGTTTTCTCGCGAAGATAAAGAGATCAAGATCGGTGGTCGCCGAGGACGCCAAGGTCATCATCGTCGAGGATGCCAATGACATCGTCCAGAAGGAAGCTGATAAGAAGGTCGAAGAGGAAGCAGTTGCAGATCCAGTGGCGATTGCAGATAACAAGGTGGACTACGATTACTTCGATGACATCGAGGATGAAGAACCTATGGATACGTTCGCGTTCGAGCAAGAACCTAGCAATGGAGGACCGGAGGTAATTAGATCTGAACTGTGAATGGGGTTTTCAGATCTTACTGTTCATATTCTAATTTGTAGGATTTTCTGATCTTGTAGAGTTTGATTAATTAATTTGTTCTTCACCTAGTAATTCTATGCTCATCTTTTGTTGGTCGTTTTGATCTGCCCCTAGTCATTCTAGTCGCACATTTTCTAGTTTGATTTGATCTACCCCTAGTAGTTCTAGGTGCCTAGTAGTTATATATAGGCTCATCTTTTGTTGGTTGTTTTGATCGATATTTTCTAGTGATATAATTTAAAACATGTGCAGTTCAGATCTCTTATCTAGGTTGTGTTCATGATGTCCAATGTATAGTTTTATTTGTATGATAAAAGTCACATATATATAGTAATCACACGAGCTCCTGATTACATTAACAGAAATTTAATGTCCATCTCTATTATATTTAGGGAAACAAATCATATGTGTAGATGCATTAAAATGCAGATAAATGTCCATCTCTATTATATTTAGGAAAACAAATTGTTCAATTCCTAATTAACTGAGTATATTTAGGAGAAAGCAAATTCCTATTTGTATCATGTTCTAGTCATAACTTCCTTTTGTTTTTCCAATTTACTGATAATATGAGTGGAAATAATTACTCCATCTGTCCTAAAAAAAGGATGTCTCAGATTTCTTATTAAAATTTGGATGTATCTTTATATATACTAAAACTTTTATAGATATTCATTCAAATTATTTGAAAGAAAACAGTATAATTTTAACTTAAGTGGAGTGTATATGTTAAATACTGAATCTATCATGCATGTTTTATCCAATCTCTGTTATAGTAAGTTGTGTATTTATATGAACAGATGCATTAAAATAATGCTGATAAATTAAATTTCTCTGTGTAGTCCATCTATATTATTTGTTTAGGGAAACAAATTGTTAAATTCATAATACACTGAGTATATATTTAGGAGAAAACAAATTCCTATTTATACCATGTTCAAACTGAATAAAATTAGCTAGTCATAACTTCTTTTTGTTTTACCAATTTACTGATAAGATAAATGGAAAGAATTACTCCATCTATCCTAAGAAAAGGATGTCTCATTTTTGTTAAAATTTGGATGTATCTTTATATACTGAAACTTGTATAGATTCTTTCAAATTATTTGGAAGAACAATATAATTTTATATAGCACTTGTTTTATCATATATGTATGCAAAACAGATATATGTTTGATGGACTAGTTTGTTCAAAAGCTGGTTCAACTTGTGCGCACATGCTAAAATTAATCTCTCAACACAGCCCTTTCCTAGTTTGATCTCATGATCTTGGGAGAGTAATTTTTTTTCATTCACTGACTTCTTCTCTCTACTTGCTAATTCGCAGGAACCAGATAGTGATGTCGGTGAAAGTATGTGGTCCAGGCACGCAAAAGCCGCCACATCCTGAAGCTGATGAGGAATGGGAGGTTCCCCTTACGCCGAGGTGTAAACAAGTACAAGTGCCCCTTATGCACAAGAAGGATTGCGGAAGACATGAACAACATCGTGCAGCATGCCGGGGGCATTGCTGGTGGAGGATAGCAGCGTGCAAATCATACAAAGGCCAAGCACGCTGCCTTCATGGTTTACCTGAGCAAGTATAGCAACCTTCATCACATTGCTCTGTGGCCCTAACTGCTAGCTCATGTTGCCTCAGCTGCCTCCTCCTGCTGCCTTGTGGTTCCTCTACTACCGCCTCCTGTTGCCTCTGCTGCCTCCTGGTGCCTGTTGCTGCCTCCTGTTTATGTATATCGTTTGGGTTGTGTAATTAAGTACTACTAGTAGTATGCAGTGGTTGTGATCGAACCTATTTAACTAGTACCTCTATATATTGTCAGTACCCTTTAAGTTGTTTGTTATGATTGTTCCTGGTTGCATATATTTCCGACATTTCAAAATATTTTTTAGTGTGAATCTTTGAGAAACACACACACGATTATTCCTGGTTTTGCAACAATATAGAAAATCCATGGTTATTATTCCTGGTTGCACCATGTTTGAAATCAACAAAAGATAAATACACATTACTTTTGCAACCATGATTTTTCCTAGTTTCAACAAGTTTGGTACAACAAGTTAAATACATCTCATGAATACTGAAAACAACTGACTAGCTAGCTAGCTGACTAAACATCCAACAAACTCATTTCTCTTACTGATTTCTAAAATGTCAAAACCAATAGGAAGAAGAATACATCCATAATTCAATACTTATTTCCACAATTGCCAACAACAGAAGAACACACCCTAAAGTCACTGCCACACTAAGCATCATCATGAACCAAACATGCTTGCATTCCATTTCTTTTCTCATTTTCTTCAACCTTAGTTTAGATATCTGTAGATCTACTTCTCTATCTGCCAGCCTCAGCTCAATCATCATCTTATCATCTGCCTTCTTACATAGCTGGGCAAGCATCCTCTACATCTGTGCTGGCCATGGGTTGTCCATCCAGTACAAGTAACAGCAAACCTCATCTGGACAACCTAAAAAATTTCTACCAATGTCTGCACCATAGGGGGCAACCTTCCTAGCAGGAACATGGTTGCACTGGCATATCCAACTAGGATATAGCTCCTTCCCACCAATCTCTTGATCTAGGATGGAAATTGGCAGCTCCCCATCGATTCCAACCCAACTCTACAGAACAAGTCATTGAAACTCTTAAATTCCCCTAACTACTAGAACCCTAGGTAGAACAGATCCAGGGACGGAGCAAGACCTAATTTACCTGGTCCACAACATCGCCCTCTCCTGTCGGCTTGCGCATCCCCATGGCAGCCAAGATGTGGCAGCGCCGGTGGTGGAGATGTGACGGCAGTGATGGCGGCTGTGCGGTGCGGTGCGGCACGGTGCAGTGCGGTCTGGTGCGGTGCGGTCGGGGCAACGACTTGTTATGGGGCCACCCGTCAGCTCCAGCATGGGCCCCACCTGTCGTTGGGTATTACGGGTCCCTTCCACACTCGCCCAAATCCACTCACCTCCCAGCGCTGGGAAAACCCTCTCCGACGACGGCCAAATCCCCTCCCCGGCCCTCCTCGACGACGGACAAATCCCCTCCCCTCCTTGGCGATGGACAAATCCCCTCCCCTCTCGTACCCTTCCCAGAGACGACCAAATCCCCTCCCCTCCCCTGCAATGGCCAAATCACCTCCCCTCCCCTTCCCGGTGACGACCAACCACCCTCCCCTCGCCGACGATAATGGCTGCAATGTAAGTGCTCCTCGATCTACTTCCCTTCATCGCGTCACCTCCTCGTTCTAGGTTCACCGCATCAGTGCTCCATCTAGGTCACCGGTGATGGATCTTTGCCTGAGTGTCACCGCCTCCTTCTAGGGCAGAGCGGCGGCGTTGATGTCTATGTCACTAGATGATCTTGAAGTAGTCACCAAATTAATGCCCAAAATTGTTGTTTTTCATAGCTATATGTTAGTGCTGATGGATAATGTTAGGATATTAATTGTTTATAGCTAGCCAATGACTAATATGTGGCACTTAGCTTGTTGATGGGATGATCTCCATCTACTTAGTTTTTTTGTACAACCACTATGGCTCTACATCTCCTTGGTAGATATAGATTCATGTCATTGACTTGTGTGTGCTATCTTACTATGGATCCCACATTATATATTAATGTAGGTCATTGTATTCTCTTCACATGCATTTGGCCAATGATTAAAGGGTGGCACTACTCTCTCCGTGGTATAATGTGCATATAGCATGTGTTCTGTACAAACACATTTGTTGTGCATGCTTCTTGCTATATGTTCGATTATCTCATTGATTTATGTGTGCTTTGTTAGTATGAGGGACAAATTGATGTTTTTCATATATAGCTATGTTAGTGCTAAGGGATAATCTTATGATTTTCACTGTTTACAACTGGTCAATGATGAAAATGTGGCACTTTGACTATTGATGGCATGATAGGCATCTACTTACTATCTTTGCATGGCCACTATGGTTGTACATGCTCCTTGGTATATACAGATTCATCTCATTGGACGATGCTTGTAGTTGTGACCAAACCATATGCTTTTAAATTTGATTTTTTAGTTCACTAGTTATTATTTGATTCTTCTAGTTAACAAGTCTCCAAATGGCTGCACTATCAAGGGAAGAATTAGAAAAAGGTGCCTGTAGAAACTGTGAATACTGCAAAATGGAAGGGCTGATGCAGAAGGAGCCTACTATACAACATAGCATCGAAATGCAGGTTTTAAAATTGTTGCTACTAACTCTAAGATAGTAGTTAAACCTACTGTACATCAGCAAAACAAAACATTAATTCTAATTACTACAATGTCCATTTAGGTTTCCAAAACCAACGCTGGCTTAATCAATGTCACATCTGATGATGATGATGCTGATTATGATGTGAAGCAACCTGTAGTCAAGAGACCCAAGAAAGCGAGGTTCACAGCATCTGATGATGATGTGAAGCAACTAGTCAGGATACCTAAGAAAGCGAGGTTCAGAACACCTGATGATGTGGTTGTTAGAATCACCAAAGCTAAGAAAACTAGGATCCCAACTCAGGTGTTTAAATTATAATATGTTTAATGTATATATACACTCTATTTCTTTTGGGAGTTTAGTTCGATATATCATTTAGACATTCATATTATTACCTAATATAAATATAGTACAAATTTCTACTTCGAAATAGACCTGAAAATGGTAGCAAATAACCTAGGATGAATATAGGATTCATTCTCCCCTATATTTTTCATCGTCGTTGGCTCACGTATGCTGCAACACATGTTCAGAGAACTCTCTCTATCTGCAATGTGCTGCCAATATCTCGTCCAGAGGGTAAGGCCTCGGTGTATGTTCTAGACTTAAGCTATACATTACCATTGTTGGTTCCTCTTCCTAGGCTTGAACCTCATGATCGTACAGTCTGATATAATTCCTGTAGTATATGCAACAGGATTTGACTGTGGCGTGTAACCTGGTGTCAATGGAGATAGACCAATGGTAATCAACAAAGAGGGCATGACTTCAAATGTCACTAACGACCTCGAGAGAGCGGTTCTCCGTGTTCACCCGGTACAACACCGGTTGCCCTTTGGCGAAATCCCCATTCAACACAAGAAGCAAATCACCATCTGACTCCACTAGGTAAAATATATAGCTTTCACGTACCTATTCAAAGACTGGGGCTAAAATTATTTTGGCCATCGTGATAGTGCTCACACGCTGTTCTAACTGGATGTTGGTCGACATGATGTCTCCATTCTCAACTAATGCATATACTTCCTCTCGGAATACCTTCATGTAGACCAGAAACATATCAGGTGGTGGTGAATACATTCCTTCTCCAAATGATTCATTGATTTGCCCCATTGGGGTGCTCTCATCGGCCCATGCAGTAATATCAGGATAATCTGTGCAAACGAACACCATCGTTGGGGACTTCGTCACGATGACATATTGCAGAAGATCAGATGGTATGTGTGCTTGAAACTCAGTGTTAGACTTATGAGTGAGTGGGTTCAGAAGCCGAATCTTGTACGGCTCCACCCTCTGAGCAAGCATGATGACGCCACGAGAAACACCGATGAAGTAGAATCTTTTGAAAGAAGAGGACATCAGTTAGCACTAAGATGTTTACAATGGAAAATACAAATATGTATCGGATGTGAATGTGAACCTGTGATAGACGTCCATTAGATTCATCCTGAAGCAACGAACAGTGGCGAGGTTGAGGAAGGTGAAGTCATTGATGTGTGGAAGTGTGTGATCTATCATGATCTAGTTCTTGAGATGGAATTCGAGCACTTTTAAAGTGCGGCGCCAATTGGTTCAGACTTCTCGACAAGCATCATAGGTGTTGACGTACTCCTCTTTCTCCAGCAAGTAGTCGGCGATCTTGCGAAGTGGGTCGACCAAGAGATCGGACCAGTTCCTCTTCATCCGGCTACTGGCCATGGCTTACATGCGGGAATGTGTTGATCGAGGAAGAAAGAAGAACTACCACTACGAGGAGAAGAAGAAGAGGAGAAGAGACAAGGGAGACAAAGCGGAACTGCCACTGCGAGGAGATGAGGGAGATGAAGCGGAACTGCCACTACGAGGAGACGAGGGAGAAGAAGCGGAACTGCCACTTCAAGTTTGGATCAATGGGCTTTTTTCGGAACTAGCGCATGAACTAGCCATGCACTGCATGCAAGTTTTGATCAAACAGACAAACATATGAGACCGGCTAAAAAATCACCCATAGATTCTGTGAAGTGCTAACGTGCATAGTGCGCTGACAGATGGGGTTGAAGCACAGAGGAGACGGTCGATGCAAAAAAAAGTGTCGAATATGTGCCATGAAGAAATCCACGACGAATTTTGCACTAGACGAAATGGCAAACTAGGCTTCAGAGCCTAGGACAAAATCCGCAACGAATTTGTCACGATGAAACCAAGGAATGTCATGGATAACCGGGCTGGAGGGGCTTGGAGCTCATTGTGACGAACCGTTCTAGAACGTCTGGGATCTGCTACGTTTTAAGGTCGAGTCATAAAAGAAACGTCATGGATATTCTAGATTCTTGTAGTGATCGGACGGACCTCTCCTTGATCGGCCACGTAAGCGATCCAGCTTTTGCCGAAGCTTCCTCCCTCTTCGTGCCAAACAACCAAATTCTTTGGCTCCACAGGAACACAGGCTTGTCTTCATCTTGTTCAAAGCCTGGATCACACCCCAAGACCAGTAGTACCTGCACCTTTCTGCCAACTATCAAGTACTAGCTTATCATAATCTGCATGTGTCTGCCACACATTCTCGTATCTAAATTGTTTCCCACCTCTTCCTCTATCTTCGGCCATATTTCCACGGAATTTCACTAGCACAAAGCAGTGGTCAGATTCCGTTGTAACCATATGCCGTACCGACTTGTGCTCGAACTTATTCAGGAAGGCCACGTTTCCAAAAGCTCAATCTAACCTTGGTTTGACGTTGGACTCTCCCATCTGTCCATTTTCCCAAGTGTATTCCACTCCTGACCATCCTAGGTCGATGAAGGAGCAATCTTCTATAACTTCTCGAAAGGCCCACATCTGCCATTCCGGTCTAGCTGTCTTGAAGAAGTGCTCAGTAGCATAGAGAGTCTCATTGAAGTCTCCAACACACAACCAGGCCGAATGCTCCATTGCCGCCAATGTTCGCAAAAACCTCCAGCTGTGATGTCTGTCCTCCGCCCTCGGAGCTCCATAAAATCATGTGAACCTCCATGCATCACTATTTTGATCATCTTTCCTCACCATAGCATCAATATGGCAGGAACTATAATTCTTAATGTCAACAACTATGTCTGCTGACCAGAATAAAGCAATACCTCCAATAAGGCCCTCTCTTGAAATACCGTAGCATCCAGCGAAGCCAAGAGTATACTTCAAGTTTTCCACTTTCTCTTTCGATATCTTCGTCTCCATCACAAAAATGAGACTGGGCACTTCCTGCTTCACCACATTGCAAAGCTCCCGAATGGCCGGTTGGTTCCCAAGCCCCTAGCAGGGCTCACTCGCAGTTGCTGCCGAGGTTTTAGAGGTTGTAGGAGTAGGCCTTTTCTTCTTTGGGTCTAGTTCCTCTCTAGCTTTCTTAGAGTTTTTGTTCAAACCGGTACTAACTAGTTCACCATTAATAGCAACAGTATGTCCCTCAGCGTCTATATCTGAAGGTGTATTCATCATCTAGGGGACTAACTTTTTATACACTTGGTGCTGCACCCTCGCCCTGCGTTTGAAATTGGATTTCTTGATCGGAGATGTCGCTTCTTGTCCTTTCTCTACAGCTGTGCTCGAGTTACTTATATCCGCTTTACTGTTCGGGCCAGCAAACTGCCCACCTGATGAGCCCTCACTGTAAGACCTCTTCTTCTCATCGGGTGCTCTTAAACACTTGCCATACGGCAGACCTCCCTCAGCATCTCTAGTACCGGGTGATAAGCATATTAGATCTGAGTGACCGAGATGGCCACATGAGAAGCAAAAATGTGGGATCTTCTCATACTGAATCTCATACATGTCCAGACACTTTCTTCTAGATGATTCAATCAAAATCCAATGCCTAAGTGGATTTTCCAAATCCACCGTGACCCTGGCTCTGAGGTAACCACCAACATGATCAAACTATGCTACCTCAACTTTCTCATCGATCTGGCCACCACTTCTTATCTCTGAGATTAAAGGGAAGGTTCAAAACCCTAGCCCATAGTTCTAGACAATCAAACCACAGCTTCGAGGGTTTCATGCACTCCTCGAACTCAGATAGAATCACCGCATTTTTGCTAGCATGCCAAGGTGATCCATTCCAAACCAAATACCGATCTCACGGTGTGGCAAATTCAGCAACGAAAATATTCTCTCCCATAGATCGGAATTGCAAACCTTTTGGATTTCCCAGCCGAGCACAACACACTGATGATGGTCTGGATGTGAAAAAACTTGTGGTATAGTACCTTCCCTACCAGCAACCACTTCTTCTAGGCCCATTCCTCCCGATCATCAATCACCAACGGAGTTGCCTACACATCGGGATGTCCAGTTTCCCCAAATCTTCCTCAAGCTTCGCCCTCGCCGAGCGAGGCGGCAAAGACTCCTTGTTATTCCCCTTGCCTTGATCTGACAAAGACATCTCATCGATGATCCGAGTTTCCTCGCCAAAGAGATCAACTTGCCCTGCCAGGAGACCACTAAACCCTAATCGCCTCTCTGAGGGAGGCTGCTAGAGTTACCGGAAGTTTTTCTTCGTCCAGAAATAACTTTTGAACGGAGGGAGTATTTGGAACCGGTTCGACTTTGGCAACATATCTAGACGTGTTATAGTATAGGTACATGTGTATATCTAAACAAAATTAAGTCAATTTGGATCGGAGTGATTAGAAAATTATATGGATGTTAATCTTTTCAAGGATACGTTCTCAAGACGCAACGAAGGTAGGTTTACAACACGTTTGGAATAGACACAACATCCACGCCGTAAGAATAGAAAAATAAGAATCAGACTACTTATGGGACGTCCACAAATCTATCTGAGCTAACCTATCTCGAAAGAGTCTATCCGAGTTCCACAACACCCCTTTCACCACAACCCTAATAATGACCGTCGAACAAAAGGCGAAATCACCCTCGAAGATGATGTCATTGTGGTGGCGCCATAGACACAAGCAAACTAAGGTCACCACAGTAAACATGTCCTTATTGTCGTGGTAGTGTCGATGAGTACGCCATGTGGGGGTCCTAACGGCAAGCGGAGGTGAGAGGCGACGAGCGTACCAGAAGGGTGTGTAACATGGGTTACCCAAGTTCAGATCTCACGACGGTGGCGAGATCTTACTCTTTGCTATCAGTAATAGGCCAAAGGTTAGAGGGGTAATGTTTACTTGGATTCCGCCGGACAGAGGAGCTTTGCTCACTACTATAATAGGGTGCTCTTGAAAGTAATGCTGACGACTTAGTTGGTTGCTGCCATTTAAAGTAGCATGATCCCTTGTGGCTCTACACTACAACACAGAGCTCTGGCGCAGCCTTAGTCGCCACGCTCGTGCTGGCGCGGCTAAAAGGCCATCATGGATAACTGCGTCGGGATTGTGCAACGGCGATGGATTTTTTAGCGCGGCACAACATGATCCGCCGCCACGCTCGTGCTGGCGCGGCAAAAAAGCCATCACGGATAACTGCGTCGGGATTATGCAACGGCGACGGATTTTTTAGCGCGGCACAACGTGATCCGCCGACCTAGCGCTTTCGCAGTAGCAATGCGTTTACGCCATGGCCAATATAGCGCGGCACTGCGTACATGTCATGGTAGCTGGGAGACAACGACATAATATGGCGCCGCCCTGTGTAACCTGTGCACGGCATAATTTTTGTGCCCCCAATGATGCTTCTAGGCATAGTTATTTAGCATGCAGTTTTGATATTTAGGGTTCCCTAATTTACCCCAAATCATAGGTAATTGTAATATAAATCTTTTATATATCATTACGAGTACATACCAGTACAATAATATAGATAGCTAGCTATCAGTTCAACAAACAAATTAATCGATGACACAACTGCTAACTGAGAAAGTTCTTCATACACAACACCAGATCATGTACCTACCATTGTTGGTAGCTCCATTGTGTTGGTATTTTCCATCAATTAGCCCTTTCTTAATCCTTCTGCTTGCGGTGGTTGCATATACGCACAAAGGTAATGTCTACAAACTGTAAGTAATATACATAGTGAATCTTGTAAATTTATTTTGAAGCTGAAAACATTTACCTTAACGATGATATTGCGTCTTTCAATGACATATTTAGAAATTGCCCAGGCTCGCATATAAGGTGGATACGGATATTCGAGGATGTCAGATTGAGTAAAATCAATAGCAAGACCTGATGTGGATATGTCACCCTCCTCTGTAACCTCATCAGGTCCTCCTAAATCATATGCATTCTGCTGCTGAAAAGACCTCAGGATGTGCCATTCTTCTATATCATTATCCTCTAGGACATAGTACACTTGGCTAGCTTGCCATGCATCGATGAATGACTCATCAATAAGGTTTTTCCGGTGTGTGTCAGGTGATTAAAGTTCACAAGTTTGATGTCGTACTCACCTGTCTTGGAGCCTTTGAGGGAAATACTGACCCAATCACACCTGAATAGCATGACTGAACCCTTGTCAGCGTAATTAAGTTCAATGATATCTTTGATCATACCATATTAAGTAGTCACTTTGTTTCATTCCTTGCCATAGACAACTACACCGTAATTCATGGTGGCCTTCTATAGTCCATAAGCTTTTGTACAAAATTTGTATCCGTTAACCAAATAAGAACTGTATCTGTTCACCGTTCTATAAGGTTGATTATCCAGTACTCTTAGTTCTCGAAGTACATCATCATCGTCTTCAGTTGGAATGTTTGAGACCTATGCCTAGTAGCAAAATTGTACATCACAGTTAGACCACTATGTAACACCATAGAATCTTGCAAGAAACCTCGATGTCTCACATGTTCCGCCAGCCACGTGTGAAAAGTCGCTTTGTGTCGACGGGCTTTACTGCTCACAGTTTTGTCAGCAGCCAGAATTTAAACATGTTTTATGCATACAAACAATTAAAATGCCAGTGATTAACCTATAGAAATTATTGCTATAGAAAAAAGACGATATAAATATCACACGTACTCTTCATATAGAAAAATGTGTTTGTAGTTGAATAAAACATATCGGTGAGTCTGAATCCAAGCATTGTCATCCAGTTTTGTGATAGCATTTCCAACCAACTTGCGGCCCCTTCTGCAGAGATATGGCATTGTGGCATCTTCATCTTCATCATCACTTTCATGATTACGAGCCTTTCAGTTATGCCTGGTAAGACAACCGTGCATGTACCGTGAGCAAAAGGTAAGGCTCTCATCGATGACATAACCTTAAACAATAGATACTTCTGGGTGACTCCTTGTTCTCATCATCAGCTTCAACTTGTTCAAGTACCTACAAAATGGGACATAGCTTTATAGGTAGCTAGACAAAACTTCACAGCTAGCAAACAATAATGCAATTGACAAAGCAGAGGTTACGAACAGCCACTCAACGAACCACATGTTCGATATTGCACATGACCATCGAGCCTAGCTTCCCTTGGAAGGTTCACAGATAAATGCACCATGACATCAAAAAAGGAGGGTCGGAAAACCTTCTCAATAATGCAGAGTGTTTCAGCAATATAAAATTCCAACTTCACCATATCATTAATGTGAATTACTTTGGAGTACATATGTTTGAAGAAGATGCTCAGATGAACCAAAGCTATGCAAACATGGTATGGAAGAATTTTTCTGACGGCTAGTGGAAGCAGCTGTTGCATTATGACATGGCAGTCATGACTCTTCAGACCAACTAGTTTCCTTTGTTCTACTTGCACCTTGGAGGCTAAACATGATGCCCACCCATATGAGAAATGAACTCTTCTCAAGACTCGATAGAAAGATGCTTTCTTGCTTGTGTCTAAGTTGTAGCACACTGCTCTCATATGAGTTTTGACCACTTTATCGTCTCTAGGATCTTTAACCTCCTTTGCGTGAAGTGTACTTCATGTTGAGGATCTGCATATCTAGACTAGATGCAAGGTTATCCTTTGTTTTATTTTTCACATCCAGCAGAGTGTTAGCAACATTGTCAAAGACGTTTTTCTCAATATGCATTATATCAAGATTATGTTGTACATGAAGGTCCTTCTAGTACTTTAGTCTGAAAAGCATGATCACTTGTGGCACATGCAAGGGATCTCCTCCACAGTGGTATCACGTTTTTGCTTTACAACTGCCTTTGCACGCTTCTGATCTTCTAACTTTCCAAAGACTGTGTTCAAACTAGTGGTTTGCTGATCAGTGTCATATTCGTTGTCAGATTCAAGACATGTACACCGAGAGGGGGTCCTCGAGGTGTGTGGAGAAAGGGGGTGTGAGGTGATGGTATTCCGAGACGGTGGGCACACAAGCTTTACCCAGGTTCGAATCCGCCGGCTTTGAACGAATCCTACTCCTGCTAGCAATCTAGTGATACGACAGAGCCGAAAGTACAGATTATAAGAGAGGTTCGCCTGTGCGAGTTGAGGTTGTAGATTGTGGGTGCCCTAAAGGCTGGCCCCTAGGATGACTTATATAGATATCTGGCCTAGGGTTACATGAGAGACCTATCCGGCTACGACTAAGAGTCAGTTACAAAGTTCATATTGGACTACAAGTTACTAAATAGGCCTAAGTCGGTAAGTCTTCTGGGCCATACCATAGCCGAATGGAACTCCGTCTTCTCTCCCTGACTGGGCTGGCCGTGAAGCAAAGCTCTAATCCGAAGTGAGCCACCATGGTCAGCAAGGCACAGTGGGTATACCTAGAAAGTATATCCCCAACAATATCCAGTAATTGGTGTTGGAGGTCTCCTATCCTCAGCATGTGTATAAAAATCATCTGTCTTGGTCCTATACGGGTGATCAAAAGGTAGGAACCTACCATGTCCCCTATAGCAAGTCTTCTTCCCATGATTTAATCTATAGCTATCAATGACATGGGTATGACTTATCATGTTCCTGTGATTGGTTACCCTGGGTATACAAGAGCTATGGCCCATGAGGCCCATGAAGAGTAAAGAGTCTAGGAAGCATCCGACGGATAGAAGCTTGGCTTGATAATTAAGACAGAAGTGCAAACTGACATAGTATTAGTATTGTAATTATAAGTTGTAACCTATTTGTATACGGCTCTAGGACCTAGCCTCTTATATAAAGGCTGGGAGGAGTTGACGGAGAGGGCACCTTAGTTTTCAAACAATACACAATCCTTTGTGAGCTAGATCTCAACTACTGAATCGACGAGTTTGTAATCATCTTCTCCACCATAATCAGATGACGTCGACTTCCTTATTTGTTTGATAAGATGATGGAAACACCAACGCTCCTCTTTACCTGAAACCCAAGTCCATAGCTCCTCTTTCCCTGAATTTAAATGGGTTGAAGCCAACTGTAGCCAATCCCAACCTAATGTTACGAGGATCATCTCCAATGAGTGATGCAACCTGTCAAGGATTTTCCAATTCTCAGCATTAGCAGATGCTGGGGCAGACCATCATCGGTTTGCTCATTTGCATGTCACGTTGCATCGGTTGCCGTCTTCTTGGATATAAAAAACCTCTGCAGCCTTTTTTTAGAGGAAAATGCATGGCCTCTTCCATCCTCCCTCAAGGCCTTCCACCTTGAAGTGCCATAGGTGGGGCAGTTGTCATGGTTTGCAAGATCATTCTTATATAAAACACAGTCATTTATGTAGGCATCTATGTTGTTATACCCAATGCCTACATCTTTCACAAACTTACTGGACTCATAATAGATCTTGGGTATTTGATTTCCATTAGGGAATGCTTCACCTAATAACTGCAGAATTTCATCAAACATTCCATTGGCCGATCCCCACAGATTTTTTATGTTCAAGAGCCTATCAATGAAATGCATCTTTGAGAAATTATTGCAATCTGGGTACAGATCTAGGGCAGCTTCATATGCCAACTTGGTATAGGTAACAACATCACCAGGAGCATCAGTATTTGCAGAACCACCGGTATGCAGAAAATGCCCTGTACTATCCCTAAGCAGATCATCCATATCATCAGTCATAGGATGACTAGCAGGTTCAATACCCTTGTTAAATTTTGTCACACTATAACTCCCATCAACAAACTCACCATGAAAAAGCCAGGGCATATATCCTGGCAGAAAACCCTTATCAACCAAGTGGTCAGCAATAGTTGCATGGTCATGCCAATCGCACAAGAAAAGCAAGGACAACAAATGTTTCCTACATTTGCTAGCCGGGAGAACGAGAAATCCAAAAAACTTTCCAAACCATGTTCGTATTCCACTGTCTTCCTAAATGAATACATCCATCTCTTGTCCATTTGTGTTCTTCTAATGATCTAAGTACAGAAAGGAAAACAAACTGGGGCAGTGTGGAAGGGCGATGTCCTTGGGGAGGCTCTCTTTGTGTGTCAACATGGAGGGAGCCAAGGGGCTAGTGGCCCCTGGGAAGGGGCACTAGTGGTGGGGGCAGTGCCAATGGAGCAGGGTGGTGATGGTGGAAGGGGAGCTCAGGTTGTTGTTTGGGGAATGATTGGGGATAGAGCGAGTGAGCAGCAGGATAAGTGAAATTTCACAAAAATGCTCGCAACGTGCGGGGAAAGCTCGAAGTCTATCACATGTGAGCCCTAATGACATTTTGAGGAAAAATATCTTTGTGCAACGATACAACTATCCACGGAAAACATAACTATCATCTTAAGAATCGCACGAGTGTGCCACAACTGCAAACAAACTCAAGTCCAAATTATCAATTAAAGAGATATAGAAGAAAATTGTGCTCAAATATGTATTTCTTAAACTGCACCAAAAACAGTTCTTACACACAACTCAAGTCTAACTAATTCCTTATAAATTAGGACTAAGTGACTCCATCAAATCCATGAGGTGAGCCAACTTGTTCAAAATCTTGGTCACTTCACCCTAGACCGTGGCATTGGCTTGATCCCTCGCTACTTCAATCCTGTCACTGGATTCGTTAGTGGTCATTGGGTACTCATCGTCCTCGGCTTTCTTGCAAATGTTCTCCAACACTTATTGCATCCTCCCGCTATGCAGATCATCGATCCATATAATGCGATGTGGTGACATGGCTTCAATTTAGGGCTACACCCGCAAGAGAGCCTGCTACTGGAATGGAGACCACTCCATTCCTTTATATCCGTGCATTCAATTTACTTTGGCAAGATCTATGGAAAAAATCCCCAAATAAGATAAGAGAAAACCCCAATCGATTAGATAGAGAGAGATCAATAAAAAACCAAAACCAGAAGGAAGAGAACCCCAATCAGAGAAAGAGAAATCGATTGAAACTACCAGAAGAAGAAAACCCCAATTAGAGAGATACAAGAAACCCGTTTGCCATTCTTGGAATCTATGATGCTGCCTCCATGGAGAGAAATGATGCCTCACTTTTCCACCATATCTGTTTGCTAACTCCGCGCGTCGCCGCCTACAGAAACTCATCGCAATCCGCTGCCAACCGTTGAAGATTCTCCAAGAGGGATTTGGGAAGAGTACTGGCCAGATTAGAATAGAGAGTGTGTTCGGGGGAGGTGTGGAGGGCCTAATATATGCGCGAGCCTAGGCGGTGGTGGGCTACACAAGTCAGGGTCGCGCGGTTGACTAGTCTTCACCGTGGGAACCAATGTAAACATAAGTCCAATCCATGACATAGTCAATTATGCCCCCGTTGATGTACCCGGCTATTATTATACGCCGTTGGACCTTCCCACATCACGGCATAATTTTATGCCGGTATCGGACCTACCAAGGCATATAATTGTCCGTCGCAACAAAATGGTGTCGTGATAGTTCATCTGTCACGTAACAATCTTTTGTCGGTTCTTTTCACTTATGCCGCCAAAAAATCCGTCGGGTATGGGGAGGTATTTTGTAGTACTAGCACTGCGAGAATGACGCAGAGGAGAGTATTCTTTTCAACTCCTTTAATGTATGTGCTGGCTTTATCTGTCCGGATAAAATTGTCTGACTTCTTCAAAAACTTGTAAAGTGGCATGGCCTTCTCTCCAAGGTGTCTGATGAAGCGGCTTATAGAGCTTCCACACAAGTTGTGAGCCATTGGATATCCTTCAAACATGATGGTCACGATATGTTGAGTATTGCCATGATTTTATCCGGATTGAATTCAATGTCACAACGTGAAATGATGAAGCCAAGAAAATATTCGGCTGGCACCCTAAAGATGCACTTTGTAGGGTTCAGCATCATGTTATATCTCTGAAGGTTGTTGATGGTTTCCTGCAAGTCGGTTATGAGGTTGTTTCCTTTCTTGGACTTAAGCGTGATGTCTTCCATGTAGGCGTGAACGTTTGACCAATTTGGTCGTGAAGACATCATTGCATCGTGCGCAGGTAGGTAGCACCCGCGTTTTTACTTCCCAAAGGGCATGTAATGTAGCAATATGTGTTGTAGGGTGTGATGTACAAGTTCGCCACACAGTCAGACTTTCGCATCTTTATCTGGTGGTACCTGGAGTATGCATCCAAGAAACACAAAAGTTCCGACCCAGTCGTCGAATCAATCATTTTGTCAATACGAGGCAAAGCGAACGAATCTTTTGAACACGATTTGTTCAAGCTTGTATAATCAATACTTATTCTTAAAACAATGGCTTTCTTTTAGTTACAAGTGCATGTTTGGCCACTCACTTGGTGTGACTCACTTCTTTGAAAAAGTTGGCTTTGATTAGCCTAGCAAGCTCCTTACTGATGGCATGTCGATTTCCATCTCTAAAGAATCATAAAGGTTGTTTTACCGACTTAGCGCTAGGGTAAATGTTAAGGCTATGCTCGATGACTTCATTTGGTACTCCAATCATGTTAGAAGGTTTCCATGCGAAGATATCTTTAGAGCATGCCTTCCTATTTGGGATCCAGATTTTTACCAATGGTGGTGGTCTTGGAGGCATCGCCTTCCACAAGTTCCATTGGCTTGGTGTCATCTGCCGCCTTGAAGGTGGGCGTAGAATCAGAAATCTACTTCTTTGAAGCCGACATATTTCTCTAGACTTCCTTCAATTCTTCCCAGTAGAGAATGGACTCGGGGAAGGCGGCTTTTTCTGGCTCTCAGTCTCGAGTATTCTTGAAGCTACCCGAGATGGTGATAACACCATTAGGTCCCGGCATCTTGAGCTTGTAGCAGGTGTTGAAGGGGTATGTAGTAGAAAATAATAACTTTCTTAGATACCACAACACCACTACCAATATCTATCTATGAGTTAATACAGTAATGGGAAGGAGGTTTTGGCGACACACCCGTGTAGACCGAAAGCGTTTACGCTGAAGGGAACATTGACGATGTAGTCGTACTCTTAGCTAACCTCAAGTTCACATTAATCCTCGCACGTCACTTCCTGGCTCTTGCATGGCAGCTCCGGTGCCACAAGTGGCAGCACCTCCATGGTTTCACACACGTCCGGTGTCCAACGATGACTCCTATTCTCCCTGATCTCGCCAGAATGCAGAAGTAGACCTTCTGGAACTGGGATCCAACAGCACAAAGGCATGTCGGGGTGGTGACATCTCTCATGCGCGTAGTTCTTCTTGGAATCATGCACACGAGATTCAATGGATAGAGAGAGGGAAAAATCCCTAAGGAAAAATGTCTTAGGAATTTCCCAATTTATTTGTTGTATTTTTTCTCTTATTCCCCTCTTTATGTAGGAGAAAGGAGGGAACCCCACATTGCTAGCTGGCAATATGGGACTAAAGGAGGAGGGTGGCACATGGCAGCAAAGGAGGCGACGCTAGTTGACTAGGTGGGCCCGAGCCATCCCGCACGATGGCCCAAGGCCAAGCCGGTGGGTGCCCTAGGCGGCGGCTCCCTCTTGGGCCTTTTCCCTCTAGGGATTTGGCCCATTAGGGAAATTTCGTAATTAAAATTAATTTTAAATATTATTTTTATTATTTATTCTAGTAATTAATATTAAAAACATATTTTATATTTCATCATGATCAAAAACTCCTTTTTGATCACTCCGAACAACTTCGGACTTTACCCGAAACACTTTCGGTTTTCTCTCTTCTTTCCGACTATGATCCCAACGACTCCATAATGATCCCCAAGCATCATAAGACCCTTAAGTGTGTTACCCTACCGACAAGGGGTGACCTCGGCAATGTCCATGGAGAATGACTTAGGGTTTTGCAAAAAAGAGAATTCTGGGGATTTCGTAAGATATCCGGAGAACAATGGAGTCAAAGTCACATGAATATTTGGTGAATCACACTATTACAGATCGCTTGGGTATTTTTTGTTGTCCTCGCCTAGGCTTCTCATGTCCTATATAAACTAGGACAGGTCTTAAAGCTATATGCGGATAGGTTACATATGCGTAATTACAATACCAACACGATGTTGGTCCTTTGTTCTCTTTCTTAATACAACTAAAGCCTTTGTCGATTACTCCTTTTGGGCCATCATCTTGACTCTTCATGGGTCGTAAGCCTTTTATGTAGCCAGGATAGCGAATCATAGGTACCTGAGTAACCGTACCTATGTTAGTAGCCCTCGAGACTCTACCCAAACCGTTGATTCGGGTCGAGTCTCAAAGACATGCTCATATTTCCCCTTTGTTTTTACTTATTTTTAGCTTTATAGGGATTTGGTACAACTAGCCTGATGCATCCGATAGATCGGGAATCAGTTAATTGCTACTGGGCAAAGGCAAGGTTGTCCTACATCAAATTCAAGTCCCTAGGCCTGAACTTGGAATTATTTACTGGCATAACTCAGTTCGGGCCATTGAGGTCTTACCAAATACTGAATCCCAGTTTTATTTTATCGGGTACCCAACGCGTCCGTCGAGATTTTTCATTGTATCGTAGATACGGATATATTACTAGCAGAGCGCATTCTTGTACGATTACCAGGCCACACAGGACGAATCCTGGGGTCTTACCTTCATGTTTTTGAACATGGCATTCGGAGTTTTGTCACGTTTGGATGTGATCCGAGATTTTTTGTATTTGATTTTTGTCGGCTTCCCTGTTAGGTTACCAATATATCTGAATTTTATCAAATATTTTTGATATTTTATGAACGCCACCGATGGGGGTAACCTTCTGAGGATACATAAATATAAAACTCATAGGTTTTTAGGTGATGATTATCTTTACTTGATATGCATAATTTGTTTTTTTTATCAGGTGTGCGCTAGCGCTCCGTATGGGAGTAGCCCCCTAGGCTATGTTTGGATGCATGTATCTAGAAATAGGCTCATAATTATTGTTAGTTTGATAAGAAATATAAATCCCCTGAATTGATATGAATAACAAAAACTAAAGGTACGAAGAACTTATCTTTTTTATATAGACATGGTGAAACCGATGATACATTATTTTCGCCGATCACTGTCTGGCCGTTGGCCTAGATATTCTGGCTTGAAAGCCGGGCCATAGGCCTTATTGTATTGTAAGTAAACATAAAATCTTAAGCGTAAATGCGTCGTAGTTGTGCAACATTCCATGGATTGGAATATTTGACTCATGTCTTCTTATCTTGTAGTCGATATGCTCCTCCAAGGATAACTTCTGTAACAATGTAAGGTCCTTCCCAAGGTGATTCCAGCTTTCGGTGGCCGTCTTGTTTGAGGCGAAGAACTAGGTCCCCTACTGTGAAGGACCTAGGTTGCAATCGTCGGCCGTGGTAGTTGCACGAATTTTGCTGATATATAGTAGCTCTCTATAGGGCTTTATCTCGAGCTTCATCGAGTGCATCAACGTCATATTCAAGTGCTTCTCTTGATTCCTCTTCATCATATGCGGCTACTGTAGGAGATTCATGTGATAATTTGACTAGAAGGATGGCTTCAGCACCATGGACTAAAAATAGGGGTGTTTCTTGTGTCGAACTATTAGGGGTAGTTCACAAACTTAACAAAACAGATGGTAACTCATCAACCTGCTCTATTGAGCGGTGCTAGCAGCCTTTTCTTGAGGCCAGCAGTTACTAGGCCAGTGGTTTTTTCCACTTGTCCATTAGTTTGTGGGTGAGCTACTAAGGCATAGCTTACCTTGATACCCATCTTCTGGCAGTATTCCTTAAACTCATTTGAAGTAAAATTGGTTCTATTGTCTATAATGATGTTGTTTGGCATGCCGAATTGATATACTATGGACTTTATAAAATTCATAGCCGAAGTTCCATCTTGAGTGGTGACCGGCATTGCTTCGATCCATTTAGTAAATTTGTCGACTGCTACTAGAAGAAAGACATGTCCTCCCGGAGATGACTTATGAAGTTTACCCACCATATCAAGACCCCATTGAGCGAAGGGCCAAGCTAGAGGTATAGGGTTTAATTCAGCGGCGGGTGATCCAGGTTTTGTTGCAAATCATTGACATTCTTCACATGTTTTGACTATATCTTTTGTATGTTGAACTGCTGTGAACCAATAAAATCCTGCCCTAAATGCTTTGGTGGCAATTGCTCGGCTGCTGGCATGATGGCCACAAACTCCTTCATGTATGTCCTTGAGTATAGTTTTTCCTTCTTTGGGTGTGACACACCGTTGTAACACACCCGGAATACTTCTTTTATATAACACTCCTTTGATTATTCTAAAGGCTTTCGATCTTAGAGTGATTCACCAGGATTCTGTCACATCCTCGGGTAGTTCTCCCGGAGTCATATAGGCTATGTATGGCTGCATCCATGTAGGTTCTATTATCATGACCTCATCAATTTCTGGTTCTTCTTCAATGGCCTCGTATGTGCTTGTGATGGCTGATGGAGCCCCCGAGTATTTTCGTGGCTTACTCTTTTTCCCTGTTTTGGGCGCTATGACCTCAAAAAATCTTTTTGCTTTGATAGAACACTCAGTTATTTCTTCCCAAAAAACTCCGGGTGGCACTGGTAAGCACAGGGACCCGATGTTTGCCAAATTGTCGTTCATTCCTTTCTCTTCCTATGTGCGATACTTCGCATCCATCAAATTGAGCTTCCATGATGTGGTATAGATCGCGGTAGGCAATCATGGTATCGATGACAGCACCACACTTGTTCATTGCTTGTTGTGCTACAAGATTAGAATCACCAAATTTTTTGAGGCGATCTACAGCGCAAGGTTTAGCCATTCGCATGCCGTGCAACAAGGCCTCGTACTCAGGTTCATTATTGGATGCGTTTACAAAGCTCATCCGAAGTATATATCACATCTTGTCGCCTTGTGGTGATACTAGTATGACTCATGCCCGTGCTCCTTCCATTCTTTTTGATCCATCAAAGTACATCGTCCAGCCGCTAGAAAGATGAGGTGGACCCGCACACTATAACTCGGTCCACTCCGTGATGAAATCAGGCAAAACTTGTGACTTAATTGCTTTGCGCTTCTCATATGTGATATCTCGAGGGGACAACTCAATGCCCCATAGGGAGACACACCCACTTGCTTCTGGATTATTGAAGATGTTTGACAGAGGTGCTTCGTTAACCACTATGATCGGATGTTCCGAAAAATAATAGTGTAGCTTTCGTGCCGTCATAAATACTCCATATGCCAATTTTTGGTAATGTGGGTACCTTTGTTTGGATGGCGAGAGGGCCTCGCTCAAAAAATAAACTGGCCTCTGGACACCATGGGTTTTTCCTTCTTCGGGTCGCTCTACAACCAAAATTGTGCTGACCACCTGATTTGTGGCAGCAATGTAAAGAAGTAATGGCTCTTTCTCTCGTGGAAACACGACAACAGGAGACATGGAAAGCATCTTTTTGAGGTCTTCAAAGGCGTGCTGAGCTTCTTTGGTCCATTCAAACTTATCTGACTTCCTCATGAGAGCATAAAATGGTAGTGCCTTTTCTCCTAATCGAGCAATGAAACGGCTGAGCGCTGCCACTCGCCCAGCCAGCTGCAGTGCCTTATAGATTTGTTGATTTTTCACTGTCAAAATTGCCTGTATTTTCTCAGGATTGGCCTCGATTCCTCTTGCTGATACTAGATATCCTAGGAGTTGCCCTGTTTGGACTCCAAAGGAACACTTCGTCGGGTTTAATTTGATGCAAAACTTGTTGAGATTTTTGAATGTTTCCTCAAGATCCTTGATAAGTGAAGATCCTTGCTTCATTGTAACTATACCATCATCAATATATACTTGTACATTTGTGCCAATTTGGCTTCCCAGGCAATTCTGCATCATCCCCTGATATGTTGCTCCGGCGTTCTTGAGGCCGAAGGGCATTTTTGTGTAACAGAATACACCATAAGGCATAATAAAAGTTGTTTTCTCATGATCGTCCTCCTTCATTCGAATCTGGTGGTATCCTGAATATGCATCCAAAAAGGAAATACGTTCACATCTCGCGGTTGCATCGATTATTTGATCGATTCGTGGCCGTGGGAAGTGATCCTTTGGACAATGTTTATTTAGTGTGGTAAAGTCAATGCACATTCGTAGCTCTTTGGTATTTTTCTTTGGGACGCATACTGGGTTTGCGACCCACTCTGCTTTCTTCAGTTCCTTTATAAAGTTAGCATCAGTAAGGCGATGTAGCTCTTTTCCAATAGCTTTGCGCTTTGGCTCTACGAAACAACGAAGCGACTGTTTTACCGGTTTCACTTTTGGATCCAAATTTAATGCGTGATCAGCGAGTTCCCTGGAAATTCCCGGCATGTCAGAAGGTAGCCATGCGAAGATTTCCTAGTGTTCACGGAGGAACTCGATCAGCATGCTTCCTATGCGGGACCAAGATTGGAAGCCACAAATGTCATCTTGTTTGGTCGGTAGGGTGGATTTGTACTTATTTTGTGTCTTTCGCAGTGTCGAAGGCTTGATCGGGATTACCACGGGCTACTGCTAGAGGTTCTGCGGTTGCTAACATTTTGAGCTACTCGAACTCAGTTGCCATCCCAAAAGATTCAAATTTTTTATTGAACTCTTGATCGCAATTGTCGGAACGTGTGAAGCTTCCTTTTACTGTTATGATTCCCTTTGGCGCTGACATCTTCATGACTAAGTATTCATAGTGCGGGAATCCCATGAATCATGTGAAAGATGGGCGTCCCAGGATCGCATGATACCGTGATGACTAGTCCATGACTTCAAACTCGAGCTTTTTTTGCCTGAAATTTTCTCTGGATCCAAAAACGATGTCAAGGAAAATTTTACCTAAAGGAATTTCGGCTTTACCTGGTACGATGCCGTGGAAGGATGTTTCTGTTGGTGCAAAATTTACCAAGGGCTAGTTCATTGCACTTAGTGTTTTGGCATAGATCAAGTTTATGTTGCTTCCTGCATCCATGAAGACCTTGCTCATGTCGAACCCGCCAATGTATGCTTCAACTATCAACGCTGAATGACCCGGTCGTGGTACTTGAAGTGGGTGATCGGCTCTGCTGAATGTGATTTCCTGTTCTGACCAATGGAGATACTCTGGTGTGGCTGGTGGAGCCATCACTACCATGTTGAACTGTCTCATGATTAGATTATTGATTCTGTTGGATAGTCGCCCTTTTTGAATCATTGACATTGCCCCCTTTCACCTAGGGTATTTTTTGCCTTGATCAGTTGTGTTTTGCGGTTGCCCTGCTGGCGGTGGTGGTGCGCCGATGGCTAATGTGCCAGGCGTGGATGTATATCCTTGTTTTGCTGCTTTGGTTGCCTTTGCATCGCATAGCTCTTGCATCTATAAGAACATTCAGTAGTCTTTCATGAGGTGGTTGGATTGTCCTTTTCCTACTGAGTCGACATAAAAGTGCATATTACAAGGTCCTTCCAGTATTTGCATTGCGGACATGGGTGGGTCCTGAGCTCTTGGCTGATATCGCTGTGTTGATTGGCTTCCTCCAACTTCGTCCCTGTTACGATGGTACCAACTATTGTAGTTGTCGTTCCTGTTGTTGCCTTCACCCGAAAAACTAGCTTCGACGTAACTTGGTCCCGTGTTTTTGTCGTTGTTTCTTCGTCTTCTGTCATTGTCGCATTTATCCCTATCTTCTTCGGGTGAATGTGTTCATTTGTTATGTAACGCATCCTCTCCATCAGCCCAGCAATTTCCTATGTCCATTAACTACGAAATTGTCTTGGATTTGACTCTCCCTAGTTCTCTATAAACTCTCAGCGACGGAGGCCGTCATTGAAGGCATCGATGGATCTTTCATCGGATATGGATTTGGCTGAATTTTTGGTGATGTCCCATCACTGGATGAATGCTCTTATTGACTCTTTAGGCTTCTGTTTGCATGCCCGCAACTGCTCAAAAGACGCAGGTCATTTGAATGTGGACTAAAAGTGTCGGATGAATTTATTTTCGAGATCGTTCCAACTACCAACCGAATCTTTGGGTAGCTATTTGAGCCATGACCTTGTAGCACCGGTAATGTGCAATTGTAAACTTTACATTGCGGTGGTTGTGGAGCTGCCCTGTAATTTGACAGTGGCCAAGTAATCTGCTAGCCAAGCTTTGGGATCCTGAAGTCCATCATACTTTTGGCGGTCGTGCGGAAGTTTAAAGTCCTTGGGTACTAAGGTTTTGTGAATCCGCTGAGTGAAGCAGCTGGCTCTGCATAACTCGTAGTCTTCTTCATTGTTGCCGTCATGGTATCTTCGGTTGCGGTTCTCGTCTCTTGACTCATCATTCATGTATTGCGTATTGTCACCTCTTGTGTTGCTTCTCGGCTTCGGTCGTGAGAGATGTGCCCGATGTGGCGACCGAGATCGCCGGGTGTGACCCACTTGTTGAGGGCTGCCGCGACAACGTGGGGATCTGTCGGGTTGATGTGTGATTCCCTATTCTGCTTGTGCGAGAGATGCTCCTACCATGCCAAGGTTCATTAGGGCGGAGCGGTGGAGAGCTGCACGAGGATCGTCGAGTGCAGGTTGAGTTGTGATCATATATGTTTGTGTGGCTATAATTGCTGCTTGAGCCGTTTTTTCCTTGATATTTCCTACTTGATCTATTGACATAAACGATAGATCAAGGTCTCAGATCAGTTCGCTTTTTTCTGCTTGGGGGATGTTCTATAATCGAGATGCTCCCCTTCTTAGTGGTGCTCCTCCTGTTATGCTCCTGGATTCTCGGGTAGAGCTTAGTTGTGCCCGTCGTAAGATGGATTCATAGGCTAACCTCTTTCTTTATCGAGTTGCCTTTGCAATCTTAGTAGGTCTCTCTTCATGTGGTGAAGCAAATATTGTTATGCTAATAAATCTTCATGTGAGGAATCAGCTGTCATTAGAACTGCACCCAAAATTGCTTCCCTAGCTTTTTGCCATGCAGTCGCTGGTAGCCGAAGAGTTCACCTCTCTTCTCCGTTTGGTTCTGCTCCTCCTCCTTGGACTATGCAGTTGTCCGTTGTTTCTCCTCCGTTTCCGTGGTTTCCTTTGTTGCTATGATTTCCTGCATTGTCATCCGATAAAATATCATTGGGGTCAAGGATAAGGTTACCGTTAGAGTCGCACGATGTCGAGGTCTTCCCGTTGACCATGCACACTTGGTGGCATGTCATGCATGGGCTGGTGTCATCATCGTCTGAACCGAGGGAGGCACTATCGGGTGGACCAGTGAAGGCCATTGGTTTCTGCTCTAGGTAGATTTCCGCCATCCTTATCCCGAAGTCGATGCTTTCGCCGCTTTCCTCGGGTTTAGAGTTTGCTGGGCTTGTTCCGCGTGGTGGAGTTAGTTGGGAGTCTAATCCGAAGGGGAGATTGGCATAAGGACCATCAAGGTCCGCTAGATCCGTTTCATCTTGCTTGTTTTCATCGGCTGCTTTGATCTGCACCGTGACTTCCATGTAAGATCCGACAGATGATGCTGGTATCGCCATAGGCGTCGAATTTTCCACCGAAAATTCTGATGTAATCAGTGCCGAAGGGTGTGATTCTTGGGGGTCTTCTATTTGGAAGTGGAAGCTTCCGATGACTAGATCGGATCCACTATTGAATTTGGCGGGTACTAACACAGGGGTGGGCGGGCGTGGATCCGCTTTTTTTGGGTTGCTCCTTGGAAAAAAGAAGTCTGCTGAATCCATGGTTCTAGTGTTCAAGTTTCCCATGGATGGCGCAATTGATGAGGGGTGACCTCAGAATGTCCATAGAGAAGGACTTGGGGTTTTGTCGAACATAGAATGCTGGGGATTTTGTCGGATATCAGGAGAACAATGGAGTCAAATTCGCTTGAATATTTGGTGAATCACACTATTACAGATAGCTTGGGGATTTTTCGGTGTCCTCGCCTAGCCTTCTCCCGTCCTATATATAATAGGCCGGGTCTCAAAGTTGTATGCGGATAGGTTACATATGTGTAATTACAATACCAACACGATGTCGGTCCTTTGTTCTCTTTCCTAATACAACTAAAGCCTTCGTCAGTTGCTCCTTTTGGGACATCATCTTGAATCTTCACGGGCCGTAAGCCTTTTATACAGCCAGGGTAGCAAATCATAAGTTCCCGAGTAACCGTAACTATGTCACCTACGGTTTAGGAATGTCACATACATGATCATATCAATAATCATTAGCGAGACCGGCGTGACCATAATGACCCCCATGCATTCCACGATGTTCTGTTGTTTGAGCCGCAAACTTCGAGTCCAATTCCTTTTGTTTCTATGATACATAACTTGTTCGTGATTTGATCATTGGCATGTGATCATTGTCATCAATGTACCAATCTCGTTACCGACAAGTTTACTACTCATTTCCACGATATCACATCCTCATGATCTAGTCGTTCGCTACAGCTTATTGGATGCAATATCACCAAGTGGGCCTAGTGTATCTTCTCGTCACTCGGGAGAACAAATCCCAATCTTGATGCATACACCTCAATGTGTTCCTTTAGAGTACCCAACATACACCTTTATCATCACACTGTTACAATGTGACTGTTAATGTAGTCTAAGCAGCCTCAGGTGAGAGTGATTAAACATGATCTCACGGTGTGAGGAGAAGGTCTCTTATGTTGGGTTCGCAGCATAGAAAACAAAAAAAATCCTACGATGAGAACTATACGCCAAGATCTATCTACTAGATACAAGCAACGGGTGGATATACATCCATAGAGAACTGAACCTCGAAGACAACAGAGTTTTGTTAACGAGTTGGAACTCGTGGATGATGTAGTCGTATGCTTGCCGATCTCAAGATTGTGTGGAAGTCCTAGCGCCGCAAATCAGCAGTGCATCCGTCCTCGCACACACGTTCAGGCCACCGAACAACCTCCACCTCCTCGCTCCAGCGAATCAGCGGAAGCAGCAACTCCTTCCAGACGCAATGTCACCGGAAACATGTATCTCGCTAATACGACACCATGAGGGAATATAACTAGAGGGGGAGAGAGGTCCTTCACGAGGAGGTGTGCTTTGTGAGGGAGGAGAGGGGGACTTTTATAGGAGGAGGGGGGCTCCTCCCCTCCCATGGCCGGCGCCCATGGGGGGTGCCCCCACCTCTTCCTCATGCATGTGGTGCAAGCTCCACTCACATCAATTTAGCCTCCACCCAAAGTTCCACTCACATGCATTAAATTTCAACCAAATTTAATGCAACTCTAATTTAATAAAACTCGTTTATTTATTTTATTCAGAATTTTGTTAATTACTTTAATTAACAAACATTCACATAAAACCCCTTGTAATATTTCAATATCACATGCAGAACCAGTTTCTGCAATTTCACCCGAAACAATTCCAATTTCCATCGAAATAATTCTAGCGCTTTGCAATTCTTTCATCTAAAACATATGTGCTCCAAAATGGTGTTTGGCAACCCTTAAGTGTGTCACCCTACGGTTCACGAATAATAATGACATGATTGAGACTCCTCTCAAATCAATAATCAGAAGCGGGACCTGGAGACCCATACTGACTCATACACATTCAACGATGACTTCTATGATCGTGAGAACCTTTAACGCTAGTAATTTAATCCCTTTGTCTCATGATATATTACATGTCTGAGATTCGATCATCGGTATCCAAATACCTAGTTTGATCTCATTACCGACATGCACTCTTTTCTCGTTCCTGTGATATAACATTCTAGTGATCACATCACTTGCTTGCAAGCTATCTTAATGTGATATCACCGAGAGGGCCTAGAGTATATCTATCCGTCATCGGGATTGACAAATTCCACCCTTGATCCATGAGCCTCAACATGACATCTTCGGAGTATCTGAACCCACATTTATAGTCACCCTTTTACGGTGTGACGTTTGATGTTATCAAGTTACTCTTCTAATATCAGCAATTAACATGATCTCATGGTCTAAGGATAAAGATTACTTCATATGATGTTATAGCAATATAAACATAATGACTTTGATCGTAATGCTATACTTCGGATGAATGTTCATCACATCATTTCACAAATGTTGTGACCTTGTTATTAACAACATCCAATGTCCATGATCAGGAAACTTTTATCATCTTGTTAATCAACCAGCTAGTCTATAAGAGAGGCATAACTAGGAACCTTTTATTTGTTTATTAAACACACATGTATTGACGTTTCCTATCAATACAATTATAGCATGCAAAATAAACATCTATCATATACAAGGAATACATAATAACAACTTTATTATTACCTCTCAGGGCATATTTCCTTCAGTCTCCCACTTGCACTAGAGACAATAATCTAGTTCACATAGTGATAAATATAACACCCATGGAGTTCTGGTGTTGATCATGTTTTGCCCTAGGGAGAGCGTTAGTCAACGGATCTGCTACATTTAGGTCCGTGTGTACTTTACAAATCTTTATATCTCCATCCTTGACATGCTCGCGGATGGAGTGAAACCGGCGCTTAATATGCTTGGAATTCTTGTGACACCTTGGTTCCTTGGCGTTGGCTATGGCTCCATTGTTGTCACAATAGATCACCACTGGGTCCAATGCACTAGGAACCACGCCTAGTTCTGTTATGAACTCATTTATCCAAAGCGCTTCCTGTGTCGCTTCTGAAGCAGCAACATATTCCGCCTCCATCGTTGATCCAGCCACCACAGGTTGTTTGGAACTCCTCCAACTAACTGTTGCTCCGTTCAAGAGAAATACATATCTGGATTGAGACTTAGAGTAATCCGGATAGGTGTCAAAGCTAGCATCGACATAACACTTAGTGACTAGCTCTTCTTCACCTCCGTATAGAAGAAACATATCTTTAGTTCTTCTTAAATACTTAAGGATATTCTTGACCGCTATCCAATGTTCCGAACCTGGATCAGATTAGTACCTACTAGTCAAACTAATAGCATGTGCCACATCCGGTCTTGTACATAGCATGGCGTACATTATAGAGCCTATGGCAGAGGCATAGGGGATCTTATCCATTTTCTCTCTTTCTTCCACCGTAGCCAGACTTTGAGTCTTACTTAATGTATTGCCTTGCAACATAGGTAAGAACCCCTTCTTACTTCTGTCCATATTAAACTTCTTTAATATCATATCAAGGTATGTACTTTGCAATAGCCCAATTAGGAGCCTTGATCTATCTCTATAGATTTTAATGCCTAATATATATGAAGCTTCACCAAGGTCCTTCATCGAAAATTTGCTGTTTAGATAATTGTTAACACTATTTAAAAGATCTATATCATTTTCAATCAATAATATGTCATCCACATATAATATCAAAAATGCCACATTGCTTCCACTCACTTTCTTGTAAATACAAGCCTCTCCATAAGTTTGGACAAATCCAAACTCTTTGATCACCTCATCAAAGCGGAGATTCCAACTCTGGGATGCTTGTTTGAGTCCATAGATGGATCGCTGAAGCTTGCATACCTTATCAGCATCCTTAGGATCAACAAACCCTTAGGTTGTATCATATACAACTCTTCTTCAATTTACCATTGAGGAACGCGGTTTTGACATCCATATGCCATATTTCATAATCGAAATATGCAGCAATTGCTAACATAATCCTAACTGACTTTAGCATCGCCACGGGAGAGAATGTCTCATTGTAGTCAACTCCTTGAATTTGTCGAAACCCCTTTGTGACAATTTGAGCTTTATAGATGGTCACATTACCATCAGCATCAGTTTTTCTTTTGAAAATCCATTTATTCTCAACAGCCTTTCGATCGTGAGGTAAGTCCACCAAGGTCCAAACCTGGTTTTCGTACATGGATTCCATCTCGGATTTCATGGCTTCTAGCCATTTGTTGGAATCCGGGCTCATCATCGCTTCTTCATACATCACAGGGTCATCTATTTCATCAATCATGAAATTCATAACATGATTGTCGTACAGCTCAGGAGTTGCATGTGTCCTGCTTGACCTGCGAGGTTCGGTAGTGTCCTCTTTCGGAGTTTCATGATCATTATCATTAGCTCTCTCTTCATCAGGTGAAGTCAACTCCGAAACAATTTCCGGTGCTGCGCTACTCGCCATTTCATGAAGAGAAGGTCCAATAACCTCTTCGAGTTCTACCTTTCGACTACTCACACCTTTTGCGAGAAACTCCTTCTCAAGAAAGGATCCATTCTTGGCAACAAAAACATTGCCCTCGGATCTGTGATAGAAGGTATACCCAATCGTTTCTTTAGGGTATCCTATGAAGACACATTTTCCTCTTTGGGTTCGAGTTTATCCGGCTGAAGTTTCTTCACATAAACATCGCATCCCCAAACTTTAAGAAATGACAACTTAGGTTTGTTTCCAAACCATAATTCATACGGTGTCGTTTCAGCGGATTTAGATGGTGCCCGATTTAAAGTGAATGCAGCGATTTCTAGTGCATAACCCCAAAATGACAGTGGCAAGTCAGTCAGAGACATCATAGATCGAACCATATCCAATAAAGTACGATTACGATGTTCTGACACACCATTACATTGTGGTGTTCCGGCAGGCATGAGTTGTGAAACTATTCCACAGTCTTTCATATGTGTGCTAAACTCGTAACTAAGATACTCTCCTCCACGGTCAGACCGCAGAAATTTGATCCTTTTGTTACGATGATTTTCCACTTTATTCTGAAATTCCTTGAACTTTTCAAAGGTTTCAGACTTATGTTTCATCAAATAGATCTACCCGTATCTACTCAAATCATCCGTGAAAGTAACAAAATAACAATATCCACCTCGCGCCGACACACTCATTGGTCCACACACATCAGTATGTATGATTTCCAATAAATCTGTCGCCCGTTCCATTGAACCAGAAAAATGGCATTCTAGTCATCTTGCCCATAAGGCATGGCCCACATGTATCAAATGATTCAAAATCAAGTGATTCCAAAAGTCCATCAGAATGGATTTTCTTCATGCGTTTAACGCCAATATGACCTAGACGATAGTGCCACATATATGCAGATATATCATTATCAAGTTTAATCCTTTTAGCATCAACATTATGAATATGCATAATACTACTATCGAGATCCAACCAAAATAAACCATTCATCATAGGTGCATGACCATAAAAGATATCATTCATATAAATCGAACAACCATTGTTTTCATATTTAAAGGAATAACCACTTCGCATCAAACACGATCGGGATACAATGGTCATGCTCAGTGCAGGCAACAAATAACAATTATTTAGATTTATCACTAATCTTGACGGCATATGGAGAGGCAGCATTCCGACGGCAATCACATCAACTCTTGATCCATTGCCGACCCGCATCATGACCTCATTCGTTACTAGTTGTCACTTGTTCCGCAGCCCCTGAATCGAGTTACATATATTAGCAACCGATCCCATATCAAATACCCAAGTGCTACTGCGAGTACTAGTAAAGTACACATAAATAACATGTATATAACATATACCTTTGTTTTCCTTGCCGGCCTTCTTGTCCGCCAAATACTTGGGGCAGTTGCGCTTCCAATGGCCAGTCCCCTTGCAATAGTAGCACTCGGTATCAGACTTAGTGCCAGCTCGGGATTTCTTCTCAGGTGTGGCAACAAATTTGCCGCCCTTGTTTCCCTTCTGCTTGCCTTTCTTGTCTTTCTTGAAACCAGTGGTCTTATTGATCATCAACACTTGATGTTCTTTCCTAATCTCCACTTCTGCAGTCTTAAGCATTGACAGAAGCTCGGGAAGAGAATTCTTCGTGCCCTGCATGTTATAGTTCATCATGAAGCTCTTGTAGCTAGGTGACAGTGATTGGAGAACACGATGTATGGCTAGGTCAATGGGAATCGTTATTCCCAAGGACACAAGCTTATCGGCGTACCTAGACATTTTGAGTACGTGCTCACTAACGGAGCTGTTCTCCTCCATCATGCAGCTAAAGAACTTTTCAGAAGCATTATAACTCTCTACGGCAGCATGGGTATTTAAAATAATTTTCAATTATCCCATGGTATCAAAAGCATTGCCATTTTCGAAACGCTTTCAAAGTTCTGGCTCTAGCCCATACAGTATGTCGCAATGAACTAAGTTGTGGTCCTCCTAACGAGTTATATAGACATTCTTTTCCTCGTTAGGGGCATCAGGGGCTGGTGGGGGGCCTAGCGGCGCCTCTAGCACATATTGCTTTTGTGCAGCAGTGAGGAGAATCCTCAAATTCATAGCCCAGTTGGTGAAGTTTATACCATTCATAGCAAGTTTCTCTTTCTCCATGAACACATTGAAATTAAAAGCAGTTGGTGCCATCTACAATAGAATTTGTAAAGTTTATTTAGACTAAGTTTATGATAGATTGAGTTCAACTCATCCAAATTACTAATGAACTCCCACTCAAAAACGACATCCTCGTGTCCTTTTGGTGATTATATGAACCAAATCCAGTACTCCAAGTCCGATCATCACGTGAGTCGGTGTAGCTTCAAAGGCGAGCATCTATATGGGCATCATATCAACTATGTGACTCATGCTTAACCTTTCGGTCCGTGTTCCGAGGCCATGTCTGTACATTCTAGGATCGCCAAGTAAGAACCTTAGTATTCGCGTGTGTAAAATTGTCTTACACTCGTTGTATGAAAGCATAGAGTTGAGTACACCCGATCATCACGTGATGTATCGAAACACGATCCATAGAACGGTGCATACTTAAGAAATAACACATTTTATCTTGATATTTAAATGAGGTATCATCTTACAATGCTACTAAAAGCGCCAAACTAGCAATATAAGATGCGAACATCTAATGTGTAAAGTGGGATGATATGGTCCATGCATTTGATCTCTATCATATGCATCGTGGTATGATCTTTATCATTCCTTTGTGTGTAAGGCCAAGGTCTATGGAACTTACACGTTAAGTGTGTTGTAAGAGTATCTACCATACATCTACTTACAACATTATCATATCAAGACACTAGCCTAGCAACGATCTAAACTAGACGCCTCTAATTTATGCATTGCAAGTTTTACGTGGCTTAGGGCGTTCGGAGATAGAACCGGTCTTACCTACGAACATGGAACCACAACAAGGATAACCAAATTGTTAGCAACTCATTGTAAATCAGATATTGACTATAGTAGGAGAGACAGACACCTTCCAGCCACTTTTGCAAAACTAGTTGCATGTCAGTCGTAGAACCGGTCTCATGTGCGATGACATGTAAGGTTGGTCCGGGCCGCTTCATCCCACTATGCCACCAATATCCAAAATACATAAAAGATGCAATAACATGATCATCATCACCCACATATAAACATATTTGTACTACCCGTGCAAAGTACCTACGCATAGATCAGGCTCTGATACCACTGTTGGGTTCATAGCATAGAAAACAAAAAAATTCCTACGATGAGAACTATACGCTAAGATCTATCTACTAGATACGAGCAACAGGTAGATATACATCCATAGAGAACTTACCCTTGAAGAAAACAAAGTTTTGTTAACGAGTTGGAACTCGTGGATGACGTAGTCGTACGCTCGCCGATCTCAAGATCATGTGGAAGTCCTAGCGCCGCAAATCAGCAGCGCATCCGTCCTCGGACACACGTTTAGGCCACCGAACAACATCCACCTCCTTGCTCCAGCGAATCAGCGGAAGCAGCAACTCCTTCCAGATGCAATGCCACTGGGAACATGTATCTCGCTAATCCGAGACCATGGGGGAATATATCTAGAGGGAGAGAGAGATCCTTTACGAGGAGGTATGTTTTGTGAGGGAGGAGAGGGGGGCCTTTTATAGGAGGAGGGGGATCCTCCCCTCCCATGGCTGGCGGCCATGGGGGGTGCCCCCACCTCTTCCTCATTCATGTGGTGGAAGCTCCACTCACATAAATTTAGCCTCCACCCAAAGTTCCACTCACATGCATTAAATTTCCACCAAATTTAATGCAACTCTCATTTAATAAAACTCTTTTATTTATTTTATTCAGAATTTTGTTAATTACTTTAATTAACAAACATTCACATAAAACCCCTTGTAATATTTCAATATCACATGCAAAACCAGTTTCTGCAATTTCACCCGAAACAATTCTGATTTCCATCGAAATAATTCCAGCGCTTTGCAATTCTTTCGTCTGAAACATATGTGCTCCAAAATGGTGTTTGGTAACCTTTAAGTGTGTCACCCTACGGTTCACGAATAATGCAGACATGATTGAGACTCCTCTCAAATCAATAATCAGAAGCGGGGCCTGGAGATCCATACTGACTCCTGCACATTCAACGATGACTTCTGTGATCATGAGAACCTTTAATGCTAGTAATTTAATCCCTTTGTCTCATGATATATTACATGTCCGAGATTCGATCATTGGTATCCAAATACCTAGTTTGATATTGTTACCGACATGCACTCTTTTCTCATTCCTGTGATACAACATTCTAGTGATCACATCACTTGCTTGCAAGCTATCTTAATGTGATATCACCGAGAGGACCCAGAGTATATCTATCCGTCATCAGGATTGAAAAATTCCACTCTTTATCCATGAGCCTCAACATGACATCTTCGGAGTATCTGAACCCACCTTTATAGTCACCCTTTTACGGTGTGACGTTTGATGTTATCAAGTTACTCTTCTAATATCAGCAATTAACATGATCTCATGGTCTAAGGATAAAGATTACTTCATATGATGTTATAGCAATATAAACATAATGACTTTGATCGTAATGCTATACTTCGGATGAATGTTCATCACATCATTTCACAAATGTTGTGACCTCGTTATTAACAACATCCAATGTCCATGATCAGGAAACTTTGATCATCTTGTTAATCAACAAGCTAGTCTATAAGAGAGGCATAACTAGGAACCTTTTATTTGTTTATTAAACATACATGTATTGACGTTTCCTATCAATACAATTATAGCATGCAAAATAAACATCTATCATATACAAGGAATACATAATAACAACTTTATTATTGCCTCTTAGGGCATATTTCCTTCATCTTAGTTTCTAACTATTGCAATGGTAAACCTCGTGACTTGTTCACATTGCAATACTTATATTGGTAATGTCCATCATGTCATTCTCCAATGTCATGACCTCATTGTCAACTGGCATAAATGCATCATGATCAGGAAACCTTGATCATGGGTTGTCCAATGAACTAGTATATATAGAGGCTACTAGCGACTTGGTTTGTTTATGTACCACACCGGTATTACAATTTCCGCTTGATATAGTTATAGCACAGTATGAAACGATCATGAACTAATTGAGATATGATAATAAACCCATTTATTATTTGTCTCTAGGGCATATTTTCTTCAGATGTAACATGGCCATGCATGGAAGGTGTGGTATATCTATCGTCCAGAGATGACATGGTATGCACTTTTGAAAGGCACAACCTCAAACATCATTGGATCTTATTGGAAATTATTCACATCGTTGAATTCCATGTTAAGGGTGATGCTCCCCAAATAATGTGCCTTCCACCCAGGGACAGCACCGTGGAATATGATGTTGTTGTGTTTCAACTGGATTGGGGTCAGCTTATTTTCGAGCGTTTCAATGTGCATAATATTGATACTACTTCCACTGTCCATGCGGAAGTTTGTAAATACATAGCCATCAATAAAAGGATTAATGATCATGGCGTAGCATCTGAATTTGGGGATCATTTCTGGATGATCCCTATGATCCCAGAGTATTGGATCTCTTGACCCTCTGACGTACTAGAGAATCTTGGGAACGGTGGTGTTTAGGACCCTGAGGGCCAACTTTTGTGCTTTCAATGTTGGAATGCCAAGGAAGTTGTGGAATGCACCATTTTTATTTTCGAATGGATTTCTACCTTTGTCACAACTTTCTGCCTGGCAGCAGGATTAGGCTCTTGGTCTTCATCCATATCGTCAGAATTCTTGGACTCCTTGTCTTACTTGCCCTTTCTGTGTCGTCTGTTCTTCTGAATACTCTTGTAGCCTTGTTCTGCGTATGCCTTGAGATCGTTGACATTCTTTCAAGTGCGGTTTGTATGCGTAGACTTGTTGTTTACATCATGATGGGCAGAACAAGGAATGTCATGATACTCCTCGTATGACTAGGGAAGGTGAGGAGTAGTAGGCGTGACCTCGTCATTGCGTTATTATCGACGACCACCTCCATGCCCATGTCCATGTTGTCCGCCTTGACCTTGGCATCCTAACATCATAGCGACCATCTCAGAGTTTTGCTTCTCTTCTTACAGAGCTTTGTGCTTGTTGGATCTTTTGTTCTACAATGTAGTGCCCTTGAGCGCACCTCGAGTGTCGTCATTAGCTACGGCAAATATGCTAGCGATTTCGATCTGTCAAGTGTCCCCTGATCTTGATTTCTCTTCATATGATGATGGAGTAGAGAGCCTTCTTCGAGACCATCAACGAATGCTAGCATAACAGTTTTGTCACTGGCGGCTATACATGAATTCTTCAGGTCCAACTAATGGCCAACAAAGTTCCTGGAAGTCTCGTCGGCTTACTGAACACACTGTTGTAAATCTCTAGTTGTATGAGGGAGCTTGTATGTGCCCTCGAAGTTCTTGGTGAACGCGAGTTGCATGTCAAACTAGCATTGGATAGATTTTTCCTTCAAGTTGTTGATCCATTGCCTGGTTGTGCCTAAGAGCATGAGTGGGAGGTATCACACAACGATATTTTGGATTTCTCAAGCTAGTTATACTACATAGAAATAGTCTTATAACCAAGCATTGGGTCTGGCTTCGCTGTTGTATGGCTTGATGTATCTTTCAACCTTGAAGCCGAAAGGCATGACCTCTTCGCGTATGCGTGGGACAAAGCACTTTGGGCCAAGGTAGAACGGTCTTGTCCTTGGCACTAATTGTTGTGCCTGCTTGTTGCCATCATGAGCCGAGGGAGCAGGGGGTTTTGTGATGTATGTGATCTGGCTGGGCCATTACCTCCGCCTCCATGATGGTTGTCTGACGGTGGTGGTGGCGGCGATGGTGGTAGATTAGCTTTGCTGCTTCCTCCACCTTGATAACCACCATGTCCTGGTTGCCACCTTGAGAACCGCCTTGACCATCGCGTTTGCTACCACTAGGGCAACATCTTCCTTGGTCATTATGCTGCTCGGTATTGTTACATGTTCTGTCTTGGTCATTACGCGACTCATTGACGTGTTTGCTACCTTGGTCCTGCGTCCTCCATCCTTGCTTATGTGTTGTTCTCCACCATCGTGGATCAGAGTACCACCTTGTGTCTTATTGTATCCTGATCGCATTAGAGGTGGCATATTTGTGCATGGGTGTGGTTGCGGTTCCTCATGGCGGTGACTATCCCGGCAGGGCTGCTCTTTGTCTTTTGTGTGACTACAGTGGTGTGCGGGCAAAGCCAGATGTCGATTGTGTCTCCCTTTGGCAGAGCCAGAAGAGATTGGGATTACATCTGTATGGTTGCGTGCATCCCACCTTCGGTGCTTGTTGGAACCTGTGTGAGATCCGTCATCCCGAGGGCCTCCGTATGTGTGCTCCATTGCGGATCTTGTCATGTTGCCACTGCCTGCATTAGACTTGAAAGCATCCGCCTTGGAAGCAAGCTTATGCAAAGTGGAAGCCCTCTCTTGCTATTGCAAAGCCTTGGTGATAAAGTCATAGACTTGGGCAATGACCTCTAGGGACTAATCCTGCTCCAACAAAGTTTTGGTTGTGGACATATTTTGGATAGGGCTTACCATAACTTGCCGGCCTTCCTTGTCATAATACGGCACATCGGTGAGTTCGATTGGTTTGTCTGCAAGCTTAGAAGCTTATGTGAATTCTAATATTTTTTGCATTTCCTAATCATTGGTGGCGGGATGATGTTGTTTTTTCTTCAACTGGTCCACTATTTTCTTATACTCAGTTTCCAGCGCCTTTGCTGCGTTGAGGGACTCCTCTATTCTGGCCATGTCCTTGTCGGGCTTTTCCTTGGCAGTCAAGACAAACCTAGCTTATTCAAAAACTTCCTTGCGCTTCTCATCGAGTTGAGTAACATCTCTGATACAATCCATCGTTATGGGTTCTGCGAGGGTTTGGCCAAATACCATCTTCTCGGAGAGGGTGAAAGGATCACCCTCCCTTGAGGACGATTTCTGAAGCGGAGGAAGATCCTTTGGCGGTTGGTTCCGTTTTGACTTGGAGTTCTTGTGGCTGCTGATTCTACGATGGGATTGCTGCCGAAGGCGGCATAGCCTTGATTGCGTTTGAAGAGACTGTAAATTCTTTAGTTGTGGCTGCCACCTTCTTCGCTTGATCTACTGCTGCTCTGAGGCTCCTGCTTCAACGATGACTGCGTCATTGGTCACGTTGTACGGGTTGGTCATAAAGACTTGCTGGACAGTGGGAGATGGTCTACGATCTGCTCACGAGCGAGTCCAGTCTTATATTTCTTCGTCATAGCATCATACTCCTCCGAGTTGGCCGAGTCACTATTGCAATTCAAGTCACCAAGTCCGGAGTCGAGTGCTTCCCTAATGGATTCCTATTCATCTCCGGTCTACTGGGAGACGGAGCCTGGATCATCTTTGTTTAGCCCGCAATATAAAGAATTTGGGTTTACGACTATGCAGCTTATAAAATACAATGTTGATTATGTCCATAATTTATTTTTAAATATTTTAAACTTGTAAATGTGGGTTTTAATTATTTTAAAATGAAAGGAGCAAAGACACTTTGCTGCTCTTGGTGTCACTTTGTTTCTAGTAACATCTAGCAGATCTCTGTTTGGTCAAACGAGCCAGCGTTAATATAAAATAAAACTATGTACGTACCTTAGAAGAAAAGAATGGATACTACCAAGAGAAAGGATAACATGATTTGTATATCATCGTACATGATTGTAGAAGAAGACTGGAAACGGCCGAAAACAGTATTTAGTACTAGAAGAAGAATCTGCGGCCTCGGCCAAATCTGACAACAAAAGGAGGAAATTTAAAATCTGGAACAGAAATCTTCCATTGTTCGCTCTTTCACTGTACGTGTTCATACACGATCGATGTACCCAATTCCGATGAACGGACGGGGCTAATAAGCAGCGGAATCCGCGGCGGCTTCCGGGCATGCCACTGCCGTCGCCCTTCGCTGTCGTAGTGTATGGCCCCTTTAAATTCCAACGTCTGGCACCTCTGGCCGAGCAGTATCGTTCGCCGCCACAAGCACGGCTCGTCCGCGTCCGCGTCCACCTTGCAACCGCCCTGACCGTGCTCTAGGAATCTTTTGTTCGTCGCCCTTGACGGCCCCTTCAGCTTCCTCGTCGTCTTTGGCTTCACGAAAGGGCTGAGGGTGTCACCGCCGCCACCGCCACACGAGAAGAACGGTGGTCGGCGAATGGCTGAAGCCGACGTGATCCTCTTGTTCCGGCGGCGGAGCCTCAGCCGGTGGGCGATGGAGGAGAGGAGGAAGGCCATGGCAACAAACATGGCGTGATGATTGTACTGGACGGGGTGGGTGCCAACGGTAGATTGTACTGTTGGACGGGGTTTAGGAAGGCTATTAATATGGGGAGCTAGCCCCTAGTGGATCAGTGGACCGTTTGACACATCACACGTAGAAATTCAGGAACGGTATTATTTTTCTTTTTGAGATGAGGAACGGTATTTTGAAATGGATGACAACAGTCATTTGCGCAGAGGAGGTTGAAAGTTTAGCGGAAAGTTGTTACCTTTTGAAAGGGGCATTTATTTGGAAGCTCCGGTATCACGAATTGCGAAATTCGGAAAATCTACACTTGCAATGGATAGATTTTAATTTGCTAAACCATACCTTTTGAGGGCAACACATATTTCATTAATTAAAGCAACACATGTGACAATAAAAGACATACCTGGATAAAATGATTATCTTGAAAACACTACAGATAAAACACTTGATCGAGAAATACAAAACGACCCTATATTTTCCTGCAACCACCGAATCTAGCGGTTGCCGTTAAACTCCAGTGTCGCCGAGGCGAACGCGGGAAGAGACGCCGACCCTCCACCATTGCAAGATCTAAAAAAACACCATCTCCGGCGAGGCTTTGTGAGCTGATGAACAGCCTGCTGCACGCAACGATGTACATGTCGTTGTTGACTGGGAACCGTCCCCGTGCTGTCTTGGATCAAAATCCGCTGCCTCCCGTCGACGAAGTCAGAGAGGAACGGCAGATCCACCACCTCCGGACCAACATACTTCCTCCAGAGAAACCACCTTGCCTCGGCCGCTAGCGCCATCACGGATAACGATGAGCGCCGGCGATACAATGAGGACTAGATCTCGCTTGATCTGAAGAACGGTGAGAAGACCAAGCCGTCGATCTGGAGGACCGACTAGCACATGTTGCCATCAACTCTAAGGCTTCGCCGTGAAGGACGCCGCCGGTGTAGGAGTAGAGTTGAGGCAGATTTATTTGCCCGTGCACCACTCCCACCACCCCAACGATGCACCATACCTGACAAGCCCTGGCCCTAACTATTAGATGAAGAAATATGGTCCCCCTCCCTCGTGTCGCCGGAGCGGCAAGTGGAGGGAGAGGGAACCATCGATCAGCCAGCTGAGATCTGGAGGAGATTGGTCTCTGCCACCGCCTGTTAGGTGTTAGGAAGGTGCTAAACAATACTGCATTGAAAAGTGAAATGAATCTACTCCCTCAAATAGAATGTCATAGATTTGTCTAGATTAACATGTATCTATAAACTAAAACTTGTTTAGATACATACGAAATTAGACAAAACTATTTTGGGACAAAGAGACTACAACAACTCACTGCCCTTTTTAAGTTCACAAACTACACGTGTCCCAAGACGGTCCTTGACATGTTTTTAGTATGTAGTGATGGTCACTCTCTCACTTGCCATGTTTTGTTTAGCCCCTACAAGACTTCAAACAAAATATCTCGCACCCACAAACATTCTCATCTCAACGCTATTGTAATCTTCGATTTTCTCATCAATTAAGAACAAACAAGCAAGAGTATTGTTTTCCCTTCAGGGGCCTGAACATGGGTAAACATCGTGTTCCCGTTGTTTATCTAATAGCGACGAAGGCTCTAGCGCACCGCTCTTTCTAGAAAACTCAAATTCATCAAGTATGGGCATTGACGTGATCATCTCACATTAACAGTGGACAAGGGTTAGAGTTGGAGCACCTAGATCACCTCTCGTACGAGCCCCATGAAGAAACGTTCCGTGGGGCGACTGAAAGTAACTGTGGTTGCCCCACATTCTTCTAGAAACAACATGTTTCCCTTCTCTTAAAAAAGGCCGAAAGACGATGTTTCGCTTCGTAGGTCATGGTGGAACAAACGGTAGAAGATGTGTTGAGCCCAAGGGAGTTAGTCTAGGAGAAGAACAGAGAGAATGAGATGTAAACAATCAACAATTAAATACATGAGTGTTCCACCTGGTGCATGTTTGTTTATTTTTTTAGTTCTTTGTGCACCTGATAATAAAATTTTCTTACAATTTTTTTTATAAACATACTTTTGCATTGAACATAGAATAATTATTATCTTTTACCTTAAATTATCGTAGTTGCAAGTCTATGTTCCTTTCCTTGGCCAAATTCAGTCCATGATGTTTAGATGGGAACTGTATGTATATATAATACTCTATAGTAAACAAAGTGGAGCCGAGTCACTTCTCCTTACCCACCTCCCCTTCGTGCCGCTCATCCTTACTGTATGCCCTCCCCGAAGCTTGTCATCTTCCTAGTTATGTCCACTAAACACATCCTTTCCTGCTCAAGAGAAAGATCTTCACAATTTCTATATTTTTCTTAGTACCCATTTTAGAAAGTCAATCATCATAAGCTAAAAGATTGGCTTTGTAGGAAGCACCAATTTCACTGATGTTTCCATGCAAGAGATAGCGATCAATTGAGCTTTCCAACCAGCATACTTCTTTGACATTTTGTAAACATAATCCTAAAGTTGTGCCATTGTTAATATTTTCTCACATAAGGGCGTACTAAGATAAGTGTTAGGGAAGGAATCGAGTTAGCTGATGACTACAAGTGTACAGATCATTTGTAGCTAATTTCGAAATAAAGATATCGATCCCAAGGGGAGCAGTAGGCGAAAGACTAAAATGCTTTTAACTACAATTAAACGAAGTACTTAAGAAATAACTTTAAGATGCAAGAAATGTAGAGTTGTTTGGGTTTTTGGTTGAATGAGATAATTTAAAGTAAAACAAAACTTAATGCAGAAAGTGAGAATCGCGTGCGTAAAGAACTTGGAACTTAGTAGGGAAAAAGGTGTTCTTAGGGAGTGGTGGATACACCGCTAGCAATTTAGACTAAGCAATCAAGATTATTATAAAAAATATTCTCATAATATGTATGTATGTGGAAGAAGCTCCATATATAGATAAATAGGCAGCAACCACTGCTCACATCATCCTTCATAACCATAGCTAATGAATAAACGACATCAATCGTATTATCCCGCTATTAAGGGATTTCTCTCGTGGCATGGACATGGCTTTGTGAGTTCTCCTTGATTTCCCAAGTTAGTACGTAAAGAATAACAACAGCTTTATAGTCACAGTAAGTGCTATCATCCCTCTGTCTACCAACAAGTAATCCTCTTCATCGAGTCCTCATAAGAGACAAATATTAAGAAGGTGCACAACTCCCAACATCAAGATGAAGACAATTAACAAATACACACAATGATGTATAACATAATAATCTCTATCTTATCTCAATCATATGCTAGGGTTTCTCCATCTCCCCAAGAACTAGAGATCTACTCAGAGTCTCAGATATGGAGGCAATCAACATCATGGCAATGGTAATGGTATCTATCATAGATGTATAGTAATTGTAGAAATCCACAACGAGTACAGAAATTACAACAAGATTTAGAAAAGATGTAGATGGGACGGATGGAGATGGTGGTGATGCAGCGGTTGATAACGAAGATCGATGCTTAGCCTCCCGGATCTGCGCAGGGTGAAGATGGATCCCCGGTGGACGAGTTCCCCCTCCAGATGCCTTCCGGAGGTGAGATTTCGGCGATTTCTAGGTGTTCTGTATGTCTTCTCTCTGATCCACTTGCACGAGGTGAAACTATTTGAAAAGGCAGTGGCGGCGCCAACTATACGACCGGAACTATACGGCCGGAAATCGTATTCTTGTAGTATGTCGTCTCTCTTATCTACTATTTGCAAATCGTATTCTTGTAGTAATAAAACCCACCTAATCAACCTAGGCTTCGCATCCTTTTCCACAAGGAGGTGACGCAAAGCTTGTTGATCCGTATGAACTATTACCTTAGAATTAATAATGTAAGATCAAAATTTGTCACAAGCAAAAATTATAGCTAGGAACTCTTTTTATGTAGTAGCGTAATGTTTCTAAATCTTATTAAGAGGTTTACTAGCGTAATAAATGACATTCAAATTCTTTCGTCCAGCTGTCCTAGCACAACCCCTAAAGCATAGTCACTAGCATTACACATGATTTCGAAACGTTCATCCCATTTTGGAGATTGCATGATAGGTGGTGAAACTAATTTATTCTTAAGGTTCTCAAAAGCTGCAATGCAGTCATAATCTAAGTAGAATGGAGTTTCTTTATTAAGAAGGTTGGTGAGAGGCATAGCTATTTTAGCAAAATCTTTTATAAAACGCTTATAAAAACCTGCATGTCCCAGAAACATTTTTAAGTTTTTAATGTCCTGAGGTATTGGAATATTTTCTATAGCATTTATATTAGTTTTATCTATTTCTATTCCCTTCTCTGAAACCTTATGCCCGAAAACTTTACCTTCTCTTTCCATGAAATGGCATTGTTCCCAATTCAAAACCAAATTTGATTGCTTACATCTCTACAAAACCTTGGTTAGATTGTAGAGACAATTATCAAAGGTTGTTCCACAAACAACAAAATCATTTGTTAGAACTTCCATAGTCTTCTCAACAAAATCATCAAAAAAAATTAGAATACATTCTTGAAAAATTGTTGCCGCGTTACATAAGCTAAACGGAATTAATCTATAAGCATATGTGCCATAAGGGCAAGTGAAAATTGTTTTCTCTTGATCTTCCGGTCGTATGGAAATTTGAGAATATCCAGAATAACCATCAAGAAAATAGAAATAAGAATTATTACTAAGTCTTTCTAAAATTTTATCCATGAATGGTATATGTTTATGATTTTTCTGTGTCTCACAGTTTAGCTTCCTAAAATCAATGCACATACGATATCCAACAATAGGCCTTACAGCAACTAGATCACCATCCTCATTCATAGCAACATCAAGACCACCTTGTCTTGGTATGCAATGAGCTGGGCTAACCCACTTACTGTCAGAAATAGGATATATTATGCCAGCATCTAATAAGCACATAACCTCTTTTCTTACTACTTCCTACATTTTTAGATTAAGCCTTCTTTGTGTATCCACTATAGGTTCAGCATCATCAAGCATGCTAATCTTATGCGTTACAATAGATGGAGCTATTCCTTTAATATCACTTAGAGTATATCCAAAGGCTTCATGATGCTTCACCAAGACCAAAATGAGTTTATTTGTTTCATTCTCTGATAAATTTTTTCTAATAATAACATGACATTGATGGACCAAAATATATCGAGCTCATTGGGGAACCCCAAGAGGAAGGTATGATGAGCACAGCAACACGTTTTCCCTCAGTTATGTAACCAAGGTTATCGAACCAGTAGGAGCAAGGAAACACCTCCAAGGTGTTGTTTCCAACTTGGAATCCTGCACAACACAACCATAGAACTTTGTCCCAACTTACAGTGAGGTTGTCAATCTCACCGGTTTGCTGAAAATAAAGGATTAAACGTATTATGTGGAAGATAGTAATACCTTGCAGAAAGTAAACAGAAAATAGTAAAAATATGTAGATTGATGGTAAAAGAAAGGATCGGGGTCCATAGTTCACTAGTGGTGCTTCTCCTTAAGATAGATGACATGTTGGGTGAACAAATTACAGGGGGGCAATTGACAAACATTGAGAAAGCATACATGCATATACTAATCATCTTGACTCCTATGAAATTTGATTGGGCATTACAACATTACACATAGACCGTAATCCAACTGCATCTATGACTAATAATCCACCTTCAGGTTATCATCCGAGCCCCCTCCAGTATTAAGTTGCAAGCAACAGATAATTGCATTAAGCATTGCATGTAAAGTAAACAATACGATTGTTCTATGAACAAAGGATTGTTCTTTTCTCCCTAGTAGCAACAACACATCTAGTACCTTAGAGATTTCTGTCACTTCCCCAGATTCCTAGAGGCATGAACCCACTATCGAGCATAAATACTCCCTCTTGGAGTTGCTAGCATCTACTCGGCCAAGATATCTACTAACAACGGAGAGCATGCAAGATCACAAATAACAAAGACATGATAGAATTAATAATCAATCTGAAATACCATCTCAATATCCATCGGATCCCCGCAAACACAACATGTAAGATTACAAATAGATGATCTTGATCATGAACGGAGCTCACAAGATCTAGCCATGGTAGCACAAAGGATAAGAACCAACCATCAAGCTACTACATGGACCCGTAACCCAGGGATGAACTACTCATGCATCACACAGGTGGCTTGCATGGTGATGAAGAAGGCCTCTAGGGTGAATTCTCCCCTCTGGCAGGGTGCCGGGAAGAGCTTCAGATCCCTCCCGATCTAGGGATGGAGGTGACAGCGGCTACAGACTCTTTCGTGGAATTTTTATCGGGTACTTAGGGTTTCTGCATCGGAGGTGATATATAGGCGAAAGGGGAGTCGAGGGGGTGCCCTAGGCGGCCACACCACCCCCTGGCGCGGGCCAGACCCGGCCGCGTGGCCAGGTGGTGTGGGTGGCCCCTGGCCCCTCTTCGTCTCGCATTATGGCTCTGAGTCCTCCTCGGTAAAATATTGACTTTGGCTTTTGTCCCATCCAATTCCGAGAATATTCATTTTCTAACATTCCTGGAACGAAAAATAGCAGAAAACATGTAGTTGGCACTATGGCATCTTGTTAATAGGTTAGTCTAAGAAAGTGTATAAAAATACTCCAAAGTGTGGACAAAACATAAGAAAGTAGATATAAAACAAGCATGGAACATCAAAAATTATAGATACGTTAGCAACGTATCAACATCCCCAAGCTTAACTCCTGCTCGTCGTTGAGTAGGTAAGTGATAAAAAGAAAGAATGATTTTTGAGGTGACATGCACCATCATTAACTTGATCAAAGTATTTGTAAAACATTGATAGCTAGGATTATAGTACTTTCAACATAGCATGAAAGATATAGTTCTAACAATAAGACATAGCAACTATGTTGTAACATGAAAAGGCACAAACAAAAGATTCATGAATAACAATGCTTTGCAAGACATTTGTTTGTTTCACATAAAGAAAGCATAATGAGAATGGTATTCAGTTTGTCCCTCATAGAGTAGCAAAACATAAATGCATAGGACACCTTCAAAGTTCATAAGGGTGACTAGATACAAATAGTTTAAGAACAAGCAATATCAAAGTTATGCATCAATCAACAAGTATTGGGACAATGCACATTAAACTAAGAATGGCCACTATGCTCTCTCAATAGGTGCATAAAGATATAAGATGGAGACTCAACATAAAAGTAAAAGAAAGGCCTTCATAGAAGGAAGCAGGGATTCAAGTCTCATAAAGAGCTTCCAAAAATTATGGTACTTATTAGCTTTCAGCTCTCATTGCCCCTATCATAAGCATCTTTAGGTGATTAAGGTTAAAGTGACACAACTAAGAGGATATGCTTGACAAGTTATAAGTTGAAATCTCATGCCCCTTACTTACGAGTACCGAACCTCATGCTACTCAACTTCAGTCACAAGTAAGCTCTTGTCATTATAGGTACATATGTATCATAGAGAACCACCAACGGGGTACGCCTTGCACATGATACATGAGCTATCCCATAATAAAAATGACAAGGCAAGCAGACAATGAGCATCTCAGCGATCTTTTTATTTGCTATTTTCATAGGTTTTTATTGAGGATGCTTCATAGAGTGCTCATTATGGTTATGCTGCAAGTTTCCACCATGATTAGGCATGACTTAGGCTAGCGGCCCAGGCGTTTATCTAACACACATACAAAATCCATGATCTTACAAGTTTCCCTTTTATTTCACACTGCCAGGATCCATAAGTAAAAGAATCATGATATCAACGGAATAATAAGTGCAATGTTGAAAGCGTTCCTCATGATACATGGTTCTGCTAACTTCAACTCATAAAGCGCAAGCATATACGCAACAAAGATGGACAAAATTGTTCAAGGTTATTAAGTGCAAGAAAATAAAGTGTGCCATCAAGTTCGTCAGAGCTTTAATCACTAGCTTTCACATAACAAATTTAATTCGGAAGGTAGATAAAAACATGAATGTACTTGGAATAGCAAATGCTAATAGGTAGGTATGGTGGACTCTTTGGAATAAATTGGTTTTATTTGGATTTGGATACATGAGTGGAACTCATACTTGGTTATTGAGGCTAGCAAAAGACTAGGAGCGACCAACTAAGAGAGCAATAATGGCCATAATCATGCAAAGAGACAAAACATCATTAATTAAAGCATAAAGTGATATTACAAGTTGAAAACTAAAGGATCATAAAGGCTATGGTGACTTGGGATAGTCTTAACATGGTATGAGCATGCGCCAAGTCAACCCAAATAAAACATCGAAGGAGAATACCACAATACTATGCTTTAATATGCTAAAACAACACATGATTCTTTCAAGGCACATTAAGCAATCTCAATTGTTTATAACATGTCATGCTACAGCAAAAATCACTAAGCATAAAGCTAAAACAATATCAAGAATGACATTACAAAGCATAGGCCACAGTCAAAACAAACTCATTTTTACCACTTAAGCATGAACTTTTCCTACTCTTTTCCAATCCAAACCAACCTATTTGAAACATAATTTATGAATGAGGGGGTCCAACTAATTTATTCAAGCAAACTCTCACATCCCAAAATTTTCCAAATTTTAAAATGTGAAAAAACAAATAAACAAAATAAATAAAAGATGAAATTTTGGGGGAAAAGAAACTTTTTGATTCCTCTAATGGAAATATCAAAACCTTACTTGAATAAAAATAATTTTGAATGAGAAATGACAAATAAGTTTTCAAAAATTCAAATGCATGCCATGTATCTTGTCAACCCCTGAAGAAAAAGGATAGACCCGAACCCTAAACACTAATAAGAGAAATTACCATCAAGTTCAATACAAGACTATGGCTATGTTCCATATAAAAATTTGGCAACATAATACCTAAATAATCTATAATGGTAAAAAATTATTTTATAAAACTTTCTAAATTGGTTTGATCCTTTTTGGAGTTTTAAATAAAAAGATATGAAGAAAAATAACTAAGTAAAAAAAGAACCATATAGGCCAAAGTAAATATTTATAAATAATATTGTTGGAATTGGATAATAAATAAGATAGATAATATCCTAAAATGATCTTGTTGATTTTACAAATTTTTGAAAATTTGAATGGATTCATTTAGAGCTCTAAAACAAAAGTTATAAAAGAAATCAGAAAAAGAAAAATAAAAATATTAAAGAAAAAAATACAACAGCAACCCAACCCAAGGCCCATCTAACCCTGACCCACTTGTCTATTGTTTTTCTCTTCTCTTCTTTTATTTTTTTCTCTTTGGGCCGAATGTTCCTAGCCATCTAGGACGATTGAGGGCTAGCTCGTCTCCCTCCTCCTTCACCTACACCAGAGTCGTGTTCATGGCTGTACTCCTTCCTCTCCTCTCCCCATCAATTCCAATGACCGTTTCTCTTCGACTTCAAAACGAAAAACGTTTATAATCAAGTGGAGGTTTCATTCAGGCCATTATTTTCTCACTTTAGTGCTTTAATCTCTCATATCAAACCGGTGCTCCGAATGCCACCCGTCGGCATACGTCTCCCGATCTCCCTCCATAGACCACCTTACCAACAACCGAAGAGAGCATCATCTTCCCCTCTTTCTCCTCCATCATTTTTGTTCTCAGACTTTCTCTAGAGGAGCTCTGTAGATCACATACCAACGATGCCAACTTCAGCCCCAAATTCGAGTTCATCGTCAGATCTTGTCGTCCACGGTGAGAATCTTATCAATTCCTTGAACTGGAATACTCTACTCATCGTTGCCTACCTCCAGGACATCATGGTTCACCTTCTTGTTGCAGTTGACCGCGCCGCCCAACATCGTACGTCACTCCAGTCGTGGATTTCCGCCAACACTGGAGAGGAACGAGCTATTCATCACGTCTCCAAGCACCCTTCTCGACGTCCTCTACGCCGTCCACGTCTTCTTCAACTCCGGATATGTTCCTAGCGACGAGAACGGCAACGCCAAGCTCGTGCCCGCTATTCCGGCGATCTTTCCGGCGAGCTTTTCCGGTGATCTAACCTGGTCCATTTGATCTTCATTTAAGGGCCATCAAAAGATCACTTACCGAAGGGGTATCCTCCAATAGAAATCTGCCAAGTGTCATGTCTACTTGTATTTTCAGATTTTTAGGACATATGAACATAGGAACTTGCAAAAATCATATCTTTAGTTCTGTTTGTCAAAATTTAGCAAATAATATGTCTATGGATTCCCAAAAATAAGTAGAACACAGTAGAGCAATAATTCAGTACTTTTGAGATGGTTAAAATAACGTTTTATACAGAACCATTTGTGGAGTAATTTGGCTATAAAACATGTTCTAAAAATTATTTTTGAGTGAAACCTTTTGCAAATGGTTTGTGTATTGAACCCTCTAACCATAAACATAAACACACAAAAATTAAACTTATAATTTTAGGGCAGTAACAAATATCACATTGAATAAGCCTTATCCTAGTAAAAGAAAAATACTTTAATTAACCAAATTGCACTAAAATGGTTCCAATTGGAATTTCAATTATATAAAAGGCCAAGTAGGTGTTTGTAGTATTCAGAACCTTGCTGTAACAACTTGTTCAATAAAATATCTTGTTGTATGCTTGCATATATTTCGTTGTATTCATGTGTTGTTTTCTGATGCTAGTTTTGAGAGTGTGCTTTTTTGCGTGATTGTATTGTTGTAGACTTTGAGGAGTATAATCTTTGAAAGATCAAGAAGAGTACCTAAATATTCTACTATCAAGGCAAGTGACACTATCATCAAGTCCTATTGTTTTCATTATACTTAGTGGATTTTTGTAGTTTATGCATGATAGACTATATTATTATGCTATGCTATATCTCCTATGTAGAATAGGGAATGGTAGTTTCTACTTGGTAGGTGAAACATCGGAAGATTAGAAATACTTAGCCCTGCTATAGTTTTTGGGGTGGAATATCATATTATGATTATATGGAGTATTGGAAAATATATGTTTTCTATAACAAAACAAGTACTTAACGAAACTCCTGGGTGGAAATGGGACTTGCTTGGGTTATGTTGAGTGGTTACTCGGGGGCCATATCTATGGTCGGCTGGTGTATCGCACTTGTGGACGGCCACCCAGGAACAAAGAGATTGGAGACGTTCTTGTCATGAAGCTTCCAATGCAGCCATATGGCATATGGGCTCTGCCTTGACCGACTAAGTTGCGAGAACTCAGCCAGACGGACAGAGGGTGGTAGTGATGATAGGATGGAACGCGTCCGTGGTGGTCTGAGGGATTGATTCTGAAAAGTCTTGTCTCGATGCATGTCGAGTCTTGTGGGGAAAGTGCACCACCTCTCGAGAGGGTAAAACTAAGTACTTAGGAATGTCCCCGGTTACGGACAACTTCTGAGCCTCAAGACAATGAAGCAGAATCAAGAATCTCATCATTCTAATTTCTCTAAGTTAAAACTTGATGGGTGAACAAGGGTTGTTCGTTCATTGATTTCTATCAATGGAACCTAGGTTCACTGATTTCTATTAGTGGTACCACTATGTTGTGATTGGAAATATTACCTGGAAGGTATCCAGTGTAACTTAGTTGATAATAAGTGTTGCAGACTATTTATAAAAGGATAGGGAAAACCTTTCTTGATGCAAACTAGCCAAAGCTCTACCTGGTCAGATATGCATGTAGTAATAGGTTCCACTTTATATCCACATACTAGTGACACTTGCCAATACAATTCAAAATGTATTGACCCTTTGTGGCTGTAACTTATCATGTTGCAGGATTACTTGATGATAGTGAAGTTCGATGAGTAGGGATTACGAGTCTGCACCCAACATGTTTGCCTGTGGCACACGAAGATGAAGGACTCCATGCTTTATAGTTATATCTGCTGCTTTGTAATAAGATAGTCATATGAGCTATGTAAGCTGTAATGAACTATTTTTATTCCTGGATATATGATGTAATATGACCTTTTTTCTTGATATTACATCTTAAACTGTGGGTGTTAGCTATTCGATCCAGGGACTAGCACTATAAACACAGGGATCTGTACCTTAACAGGTTCGGGTCATGACAGATGGTATCAGAGCATTGTGTTGCCTGTAGGTTCGTAACCCTAGGATTTGGACAACCCCTTTAGAAAAATAAGAGTTGAATTTACTCAAAGTTATTTACAAACAATCTTGTAAACTCTCTCCTTAGTATTCTGTTTTGTTCCTGCGTCTCTCCCTTTTTCAACTAGATGACAAAGGACTTCAACACCATCACCGCAAAGGACTTCAACTTTATCTCGAAGGACCTTCAACTTCATCATCGCAAAGGGCTTCAACTTCATCATCACTAAGGAGTTCATCTTCAATATCACCAAGGACTTCAACATCACCAAGGATTTCGACATCACAAAGGACTTCAGCTTCAGCATAGATAAGGACTTCCGCCTTAGCATCATCAAGGACTTCAGCTTCAGCATAGATAAGGACTTCCGCCTTAGCATCATCAAGGACTTCATCTTCAACATGGCTAAGGACTTAAGTCTCAACACCTCAAAGGACTTTCGCTTTAGGATCAATGAGGACTTCAAGACCACCTACTCTGGATTTGGACTTGTCAACATCGTCAAGATACTAGATCAACATATCTCCATCACAAAAGGAAGTCAAGTGAAGTTTCAGAAGGAAGATTTTCTCTTCAGTAGTTCTAGGACTTAGGAATTTTATATAGGATCCTATTGATAATTGGAGCAATCAACTACTTAGGAAATGATGAGCTACACGCCCAACTCAAGGAGAAGGAAAAGGAATTCCAGGATCAAGAAGAGAAGTCAATATCAATGGAGAAGTTCAAGTTTAGTAGAAAATAAGATGAGAGATAAATTTGGATGAGAAACTTATCCATTATACTTTTACTAGGTTATATTAGCTTTTGTTTCTTCTGGATCTATCTTCATTCATTTTACTAGTGTCAACAAGTCTATCAAGGAAGATGACCGCAAGACAACGGGACTTTGGATGTTCACCAACTCAAGAACCTCATTTGTCATGCATGGAAAGCTATTGAAGAACTTGGAGAAATACTTAGGCATAGACTGCACAACACTTGGAAGGACTTCAAGGAAGAGAAGAAATATACTGACCTAGAGACTAAGGAAACTCAACTTAGGAGGACCTTGTGACAAGATGACATAAGGACACCTTGATATCATTCCTAATGCACTAGCTATGGAGAAGGATGGAATAATCTCAAGAGATTAATATCAAGTAGAAACCTATAGTTGGACTACCACATTAGTTATTCGTTTAAATAATCGACTTTGTGATTGTTTATGGGTCATACCAACCTATGTGGTATGGCAATAATATTTTGTTTGCCTAAGTGATGATTGAACTTTGTTGTTGTATGTATGATTGAAATTGCTTGCATATTGCCTGGTATGATCTATTGTGTATGAGTAGAATTCTTTCCCTAGAGATAATTTTTCTATTCTAATCCCAATTCCAATCTAGCCCAAGCAAATGACTTATCCAAGAAACCAAAACTCCAACATCAATCTTGAGATGCCCATTACAATGCAACCGCTAACAAGTAACTCAAGTGACAAACCAGTTCTCTGCCAACAACTGCAACAACACTAAGTTAGACCTAGAAATGTGAAAGTTCTTGTGATCCCAATCCCAATTGTTGAAAAGGATGACCAATCAAATGATCAACATGATCAACAACCCTTTCCAGAAAGACCATGACAACAATGAATCCAAGGATAAACTTGTGGGAAGACCACGAGCCAAAAGAAATCTATGGAGACATAGGACACTTATAAAGAGCTTACTGACCAATTCCCTAATTGTGAGAATGCTCCATATCTCAAGTTACGTGTTTTCAATGTAAAGTCACTAATCATGTCCCTATCTAATGCCATATCTATCTTAGAGTTCAAAAGATAAAACGTGTCAAGGATGGAAATTTTCAATCTTCCAATGATAGCCAAAGACTAAAGTCAAAGTAAATTCTCAAAAGACAACCTAGTCAAATTCCTTTTAAGGGTGGTAGTACCCTAGTTATCCTCAAACCCAACCTAATATTTCCAAACTTCCCGAATCTCGGAACGAGATTATTTTTAAGGGTGGTAGCCTGTCATATCCCAAAATTTTCCAAATTTTAAAATGTGAAAAATCAAATAAAAAAAATAAATAAAAGATGAAATTTTGGGGGAAAAGAAACTTTTTGATTCCTCTAATGGAAATATCAAAACCTTACTTGAACAAAAATAATTTTGAATGAGAAACTGACAAATAAGTTTTCAAAAATTCAAATGCATGTCATGTATCTTGTCAACCCCTGAAGAAAAAGGATAGACCCGAAACCTAAACACTAATAAGAGAAATTACCATCAAGTTCAATACAAGTGTATGGCTATGTTCCATATAAAAATTTGGCAACGTAATACCTAAATAATCTATAATGGTAAAAAATTATTTTATAAAACTTTGTAAATTGGATTGACCCTTTTTGGAGTTTTAAATAAAAAGATATGAAGAAAAATAACTAAGTAAAAAAAAGAACCATATAGGCCAAAGTAAATATTTATAAATAATATTGTTGGAATTGGATAATAAATAAGATAGATAATATCCTAAAATGATCTTGTTGATTTTACAAATTTTTGGAAATTTGAATGGATCCATTTAGAGCTCTAAAACAAAAGTTATAAAAGAAATCAGAAAAAGAAAAGAAAAATATTAAAGAAAAAAATACAACAGCAACCCAACCCAAGGCCCATCTAACCCTGACCCACTTGTCTATTTTTTTCTCTTCTCTTCCTTTTATTTTTTTCTCTTTGGGCCGAATGTTCCTGGCCCATCTAGGACGATTGAGGGATAGCTCGTCTTCCTCCTCCTTCACGTACACCAGAGTCGTGTTCATGGCTGTACTCCTTCCTCTCCTCTCCCTATCAATTCCAACGACCGTTTCTCTTCGACTTCAAAATGAAAAACGTTTATAATCAAGTGGAGGTTTCATTCAGGCCATTATTTTCTCACTTTAGTGATTTAATCTCTCATATCAAACCGGTGCTCCGAATGCCACCCGGCATACGTCTCCCGATCTTCCTCCATAGACCACCTTAGCAAAAACCGAAGAGAGCATCATCTTCCCCTCTTTCTCCTCCATCATTTTCGTTCTCAGACTTTCTCTAGAGGAGCTCTGTAGATCACATACCAACAATGCCAACTTCAGCCCCAAATTCGAGTTCATCGTCAGATCTTGTCGTCCACGGTGAGAATCTTATCAATTCCTTGAACTGGAATACTCTACTCATCGTTGCCTATCTCCAGGACATCATGGTTCACCTTCTTGTTGCAGTTGACCGCGCCGCCCGACATCGTACGTCACTCTAGTCATGGATTTTTGCCAACACTAGAGAGGAACGAGCTATTCATCACGTCTCCAAGCACCGCCTCGACGTCCTCTACGCCGTCCACGTCTTCTTCAACTCCGGATATGTTCCTAGCGACGAGAACGGCAACGCCAAGCTGGTGCCCACTATTTTGGCGATCTTTCCGGCGAGCTTTTCCGGTGAGCTAACCTGGTCCGTTTGGTCTTCATCTAAGGGCCATCAAAAGATCACTTACCGAAGGGGTATCCTCCAATAAAAATCTGCCAAGTGTCATGTCTACTTGTATTTTCGGATTTTTAGGACATATGAACATAGGAACTTGCAAAAATCATATCTTTAGTTCTATTTGTCCAAATTTAGCAAATAATATGTCTATGGATTCACAAAAATGAGTAGAACACAGTAGAGCAATAATTCGGTACTTTTGTGACGGATAAAATCACGTTTTATACAGAACCATTTGTGGAGTAATTTGGCTATAAAACATGTTCTAAAAATCATTTTTGAGTGAAACCTTTTGCAAATGGTTTGTGTATTGAACCCTCTAACCATAAACATAAACACAAAAAATTAAACTTATAATTTTATGGCAGTAACAAATATCACATTGAATAAGCCTTATCCTAGTAAAAAAAATACTTTAATTAACCAAATTGCACTAAAATGGTTCCAATTGGAATTTCAATTATATAAAAGGACCAGTAGGTGTTTTTAGTATTCAGAACCTTGCTGTAACAACTTGTTCAATAAAATATCTTTTTGTATGCTTGCATATATTTCGTTGTATTCATGTGTTGTTTTGTGATGCTAGTTTTGAGAGTGTACTTTTTTGCTTGATTGTATTGTTGTAGAGTTTGAGGACTATAATCTTTGAAAGATCACGAAGAGTACCTAAATATTCTACTATCAAGGCAAGTGACACTATCATCAAGTCCTATTGTTTTCATTATACTTAGTGGTTTTTGTAGTTTATGCATGATAGACTTTATTATTATGCTATGATATATCTCCTATGTAGAATAGGGAATGGTAGTTTCTACTTGGTAGGTGAAACATCGTAAGATTAGAAATGCTTAGCCCTGCTATAGTTTTCGGGGTGGAATATCATATTATGATTATATGGAGTATTGGAAAATATATGTTTTCTATAACAAAACAAGTACTTAACGAAACACCTCGGTGGAAATGGGACTTGCTTGGATTATGTTGAGTGGTTACTCAGGGGCCATATCTATGGTCGGCTGGTGTATCGCACTTGTAGACGGCCACCCAGGAACAAAGAGATTGGAGACGTTCTTGTTGCGAAGCTTCCACTGCAGCCACATGGCATATGGGCTCTTCCTTGACTGACTAAGTTGCGAGAACTCAGCCAGACGGACAGAGGGTGGTAGTGATGATAGGATGGAACGCGTCCGTGGTGGTCTGAGGGATTGATTCTGAAAAGTCTTGTCTCGATGCATGTCGAGTCTTGTGGGGAAAGTGCACCACCTCTCGAGAGGGTAAAACTAAGTACTTAGCCGTGTCCCCGGTTACGGACAACTTCTGAGCCTCAAGACAATGAAGCAGAATCAAGAATCTCATCATTCTAATTTCTCTAAGTTAAAACTTGATGGGTGAACAAGGGTTGTTCGTTCATTGATTTCTATCAATGGAACCTAGGTTCACTGATTTCTATTAGTGGTACCACTATGTTGTGATTGGAAATATTACCTGGAAGGTATCCAGTGTAACTTAGTTGATAAGAAGTGTTGCGGACTATTTATAAAAGGATAGGGAAAACCTTTCTTGATGCAAACTAGCCAAAGCTCTACCTGGCGAGATATGCATGTAGTAATAGGTTCCACTTTATATCCACATACTAGTGACACTTGCCAATACAATTCAAAATGTATTGACCCTTTGTGGCTGTAACTTATCATGTTGCAGGATTACTTGATGATAGTGAAGTTCGATGAGTAGGGATTACGAGTCTGCACCCAACATGTTTGCCTGTGGCACATGTAGATGAAGGACTCCATGCTTTATAGTTATATCTTCTGCTTTGTAATAAGATAGTCATATGAGCTATGTAATTTGTAATGAACTATTTTTATTCCTGGATATACGATGTAATATGACCTTTGTTTCTTGATATTACATCTTAAACTGTGGGTGATAGCTATTCGATCCAGGAACTAGCACTATAAACACAGGGATCTGTACCTTAACAGGTTCGGGTCATGACACAAACTAAGCAAACCAAGCAAACTAAAACCAAAACCAAAAACGAAGACGCTCCAAGAACAACACAACTGTGCATGAAACAATAAAAATGAAGTGTTTGGAAGAAACCTGAAATTTTTAATGATGAAGAAGGGGCTGCTTGGGCATCCCCAAGCTTTGACGCTTGTACTTCTTGGATATTTCTTGGGGTGACATGCGGTGGCATCCCCAAGCTTTAGCTCTAGTCCATTCTTCATCTCATTACATCATTCTCTCCTTACACCTGAAATTTTTCATTCATACAAAACTTCACACAATCTTTATTAGCAACATTAGTGTACTCAAGATAATAAGTCTTTGGGTTCAGTTTCAACACTAATAAAACTTTCATTAAAACACAAGCTACTGTAGAACTTCCCTCAAAAAACTCAATTCGCCAAAAATAACCCAAAAAGGAATCAACAAGAAGCAAATACAAATAATGGCAGAAATCTGTCAAAACAGACCAGCAGGTAAAAACCAATTTTTTCGAAGACCTTCTGTTGCTGAAATCGAAAAGTGTTGAACTAATGAAAGTTGGATAACAACCTTGGGCAAAAGCGCAAAAAACACAGCTCAAACTGACGTACAGAGATTTTACATGATTTTTTACAGCGAAGCACATAAATCTATTACGGGACAGCAACTTTCCCAAGCATTACTTCTCTCTCATTAGAGGTTACTCTTGGCACAAAAAGCAAATAAAAAGGATAAGGAGCGGTTATTACAGAGGTAATAACTTCCTAGACTTATCTAAAACTTTTGGGTTATCTCCCAATAAGTATTTTTCTTTAACGCATGTAAGTTAGGCATAAGAAGCAAGAAAAACATCAAGTATTCTCAAATGAAGAAGCATTAAGAGAAAATTTTGTTTTCATAGGAGAGGCAAAGGAATATTCTCTCTCTTCTTAGGGAATTGTTCTATACCTTTCTTGAGTGGGAGTTGATATTTAATGGTGTCTTCTTTTATATCAATAATGGCACCGACAGTTCTAAGAAAAGGTCTTCCCAAAGTAATAGGACAAGAAGAATTGCATTCAACATCCAAAACATAGAAATCAACGGGGACATAGGAATTGTTAACCATAATAAGAACATCATTAATACTCCCCATGAGTTTCTTTTTAGCATTATAATCAAGTGGGACATTTAAATAACAATCTTCCAATGGTGGCAAATCAAGCATTTCATAAATCTTTCTAGGCATAATAGAAACACTACTATCAAGATCACATAAAGCTTTGAGATCAAAATCATTCACTTCCATATTAATGATGGGTTCCCAACCATATTCTAATTTCATAGGAATAGAAGCTTTATGTTTCATCTTTTCTTCTTTAATTTTTATGAGAGCATCAGTAATGTGTTTTATAAAGGCCATATTCATAGAACTAGCATTTAGACTTTTAGCAAGCTTTTGTAGGAACATAATAACTTCAGAGATGTTGCAACCATCAAGATCAAAATCATAATTGTCATCTAAAGTAATAGAGCTATTGTTTTCCATATTTCGAAGAATTTTAGCATTTTTATTAGAAAAGGTTCCATTGGGTTTACTAGCTTCAACATTAGTGGTAGTGATAGTAGAAACACTAATATTTCTAGCAATTTCATCTTCCCTTTCCCACTTAGCATGCAATTCAGCTAATAGTCTATCATTTTCATCAATTCTAACTTGTATGGCATTAGTAGCAGCAAAGGGATTTTCAATAGTTTCAGGTTTAGCAGCCATTTTATTAATCAAAAAGGATTGTGCTTCAGACAAAGATGATATATTTCTTTCAGCATTAGAAAGTTTTAGTTGCAAACTAGGAATTTCCCTATTTTAACTCTCAAGTTGATGACTAATATTTTTCATAATAGTAGATTGTTCCTCCATGGTTTTAGTAAATAATTTTTTCTGCTCATATTGTATTTGCATGAAATTTTTAGTGGCTCTTTCAACTTCTAAAATTCTTCCTTCACTAGGTATTCCAGGTTTGCCATGATAACCATAAGTATTATTGGGAGGGTAAGGCCTATAATTGTTATTACCGTAAGCATTGTTACCAAAATTATTATTTCTTATAAAGTTCACATCAACTTGCTCTTCTTGAGCAACCAAGGAGGCTAAGGGAACATGATTTGGATCAACTTGCTCTTCTTGAGCAACCATTAACAAGCATAGACATAATAACATCAATTTTATCACTCAAGGAAGAGGTCTCTTCAACAGAATTTACCTTCTTACCTTGTGGAGCTCTCTTAGTGTGCCATTCAGAATAGTTGACCATCATATTATCCATAAGCTTTGTTGCAGCACCCAAAGTATTGGTCATAAAGGTACCTCCAACAGCAGAATCCAGTAGATTTCGTGAAGAATAATTCAATCCTGCATAAAAGGTTTGGATGATCATCCAAGCAGTCAGTCCATGAGTGGGACAATTTTTTACCAAAGATTTTATTCCTTCCCAAGCTTGAGAAACATGTTCATTATCAGAATGTTTAAATTTCATTATTTCACTTCTCATAGATATAATCTTAGCAGGAGGATAATATTTTCCAATGAAAACATCTTTGCATTTAGTCCAAGAATCAATACTATTTCTAGTTAGGGATTGCAACCATTCTTTAGCTTTTCCTCTCAAAGAGAAAGGAAATAATTTCAGCTTAATAATATCTCCATCTATATCCCTATGATTTTGCATCTCACAAAGTTCAACAAAGTTCTTTAGATGAGCAGCAGCATCTTCAGTACCAATTCCAGAAAATTGTTCTCTCATAACAAGATTGAGTAAAGCAGGTTTAATTTCAAAGAAAGTAGCTTCAGGAAAGAAAGTAGCTTCAGAAATAGGTGGACCAATAGATGTGCACATGAAATTATTGTTGTTGGTGCTAGTGAAGTCACACAACTTAGTGTTTTCAAGAGTAGTCATTTTTGTGTTTTTAATAAAGAAAGCAAACTAGTACAACTAATTTTTTGTGATTTTGATAAGGAAACAAGCAAACAAAGCAGAAATAAACTAACCAAAACAAATAAAACAAAGTAAAGAGATGTGTTATGAGGGACTCACCTTGTGAAGATGTCCTTGATTCCCCGGCAACAGCGCCAGAAAAATATCTTGATGGCCCAAAATATATCGAGCTCGTTGGGGAACCCCAAGAGGAAGGTCTGATGAGCACAGCAACAAGTTTTCCCTCAGTTATGAAACCAAGGATATTGAACCAGTAGGAGCAAGGAAACACCTCCAAGGTGTTGTTTCCAACTTGGAATCCTGCACAACACAATAACAGAACTTTGCCCCCAACTTACAGTGAGGTTGTCAATCTCACCAGTTTGCTAAAAACAAAGGATTAAATGTATTGTGTGGAAGATAGTAATACCTTGCAAAAAGTAAACAGAAAACAGTAAAAATATGTAGATTGATGGTAAAAGAAAGGACCGGGGTCCATAATTCACTAGTGATGATTCTCCTTAAGATAGATGACATGTTGGGTGAACAAATTACAGCGGGGCAATTGACAAACATCGAGAAAGCATACATGCATATACTAATCATCTTGACTCCTATGAGATTTGATTGGGCATTACAACATTATACATAGACCATAATCCAATTGCATCTATGACTAATAATCCACCTTCAGGTTATCATCCGAACCCCCTCCAGTATGAAGTTGCAAGCAATAGATAATTGCATTAAGCATTGCGTGTAAAGTAAACAATACGATTGTTATATAAACAAAGGAATTCTCCCTAGTAGCAACAGCACATCTATTACCTTGGAGATTTCTGTCACTTCCCCAGATTCCTAGAGGCATGAACCCACTATCGAGCATAAATACTCCCTCTTGGAGTTGCTAGCATCTACTCGACAAAGATATCTACTAACAACGGAGAACATGCAAGATCACAAATAACAAAGATATGATAGAATCAATAATCAATCTGAAATAGCATCTCAATATCCATCAGATCCTCGCAAACACAACATGTACGATTACAAATAGATGATCTTGATCATGAACGGAGCTCACAAGATCTAGACATGGTAGCACAAAGGAGAAGAACCAACCATCAAGCTACTACATGGACCTGTAGTCCAGGGATGAACTACTCACGCATCACACAGGAGGCTTGCATGGTGATGAAGAAGGCCTCCAGGGTGAATTCTCCCCTCTGGAAGGGTACCAGAAAGAGCTTCAGATCCCTCCCGGTCTAGGGATGGATGTGACGGCGGCTACAGACTCGTTCGTAGAATTTTGACCAGGTACTTAAGGTTTCTGTATCGAAGGTGGTATATAGGCAAAAGGGGAGGCCGAGGGGGTACCCTAGGCGGCCACACCACCCCCTGGCAGGGGTCAGGCCTGGTCACGCGGCCAGGTGGTGTGGGCGGCCCCTGGCCCCTCCCCATCTCGTATTCTGGCTCCGTGTCCCCCTCGGTGAAATATTGACTTTGGCTTTTATCCCGTCCAATTCCAAGAATATTCATTTTCTGACTTTCCTGAAACCAAAAATAGCAGAAAACGGGTAGCTAGCACTGTGGCATCTTGTTAATAGGTTAGTCTAGGAAATTGTATAAAAATACTCCAAAGTGTGGACAAAACATAAGAAAGTAGATATAAAACAAGCATGGAACATCCAAAATTATAGATACGTTAGCAACGTATCAGACATTTATTTTCATTATCTAAAAACTCATACCTCATATCGTCTGGAAGTTGGTTCAATTCAATTGGTGGAGGCTCTTCATCTCCTTTCTTACCAGTTCTTCATAGTCATGTGGATTTTGTGCTTCCGGAACTGAATCAAGGTAATCGTCCATGTATTCTGTCTCCTAATCATCTATTGCTTCCCCCCAATTAATTAGGATCCTCTCTAATTCATCTTGTGGAGTACTGAAATGAATTGCGGCCAGCTCAGCAATCGTTTTCTCTTCCTTGATATTTTCCACTTCATATGGCCTCTTCTTTAGTTTGGCAAAGTGGAATGCCATTTCATCTTCTCCAAACATTAGTGAAATAGTCTCCTTCTTATTATCAACTCAAGCTTTGGTTATGGAAACAAAAGGCCTTCCTAAAAGAATAGGACATAAATAATCTCGAGGCATATCAACAATATGAAAATCAAGAGGGTACATGAGTGATCCAATAAAGACATAGATGTTTCTGATTACACCTTCCGATTTTATATTGCTCCTATTAGAAAATTTAATAGTAGTGTCTACCGGTTCCACATCTGTATTATTTAAATTATAGCGAAGTTCCTCATAAAGTGATGAAGGCATAATATTAATAGTGGAAATCGGCTCACAAATTCTGTATAAGAAAGTTTCTCCACAATATATAGGAGTCATAGGTTTAGAAGTTTCATTACCTCTTACCTTACCTTCGATGAACTCTGAAGTTTCAAGGTCTAACATAACCACTTCATTATCCACTATTCATGCTTCCATAAGATACTTTAATATAACATTATTTATATTGGTAGCTTTGGGGTTCTTTTATGGTTTCTTCGGTCTCTTTTTTATTTGTTCTTCCTCCTTTTTCCTTTTCTTGATGTTCTCTTGAATAGGTGTTGAGGATAACTCTTCCATTAGTGCTCTTGCACGCTTCTTTTCTTCGAGGGGTTTATGGGGTTCCCATTCTGTAGGTACCTACAAATTCCCTGCATAATTCTCAATAAATTTCTTTACTGAGTAAGAATCAATACCGAGGGTTTTAATCACTCCACAAGTCCTTTCATCTGGAAGGAAATCGTCAACACAAGCATATTCAGAAAAACTATTTGTAATGTTCTCCTCATTTTTAAGATTTTCTGTTTCCTCCCTCATTTTTATTATTAGTTTCCAAGCTTCATCATAGGTATAAGATAGAAAACTGCCATTAGAAGCAGTGTCTAGATTCATTCTATTTTCAATATTAAAGCCTCCATAAAAAGTGTGAGTGATTAATCAATCAGGCAAACAATGATGGGGGCAATTATCTAGGTAGCTTTTGTACCTTAGATATCCTTCATACAAACCCTCACCAGGATTATTTTTAAAACTGATAATAATACCTCTCATCTTGTGTGCTTTGCTTTCTGAGTAATATCTTGATAGGAAATTGGTTGTCAAATCCGTCCAAGTCCTCGGTGCTTCTGCACAAAAAGATCTATACTAGTCGCAAACATTATTAGAGAGAGTTTGTCTAAACAACGAGGTTTTAACCATATCAAGATTACATTCATCAAATATAAAGGAACAGAGAATGTCTTCAAAGAATTGTAAGTGTCCATATGGACTCTCTTCATTGGTTCCTGCAAATTTCTTAGAGTGTAGTATTTCAAATAATAAACGGTGGATCTCAATTCCATCCGGATTTATGCTCTTATTGATGGTTATAAAAGCGTCCATGGGCGAACCCATTTTTCTTACTACCTCAAGCTGGATTAAATGTTGAGTGTTTTCCATTATTGTGGTCCTGCAACTTAAATAAAAATTAGTACAAAAAAATTAAATAAATAAAAGTAAAGTGACTTATAGCGCTAAGCTCCCCGGCAATAGCGCCAGAAAATAGCTTGATGACTGCAAGTGCACGGATCGTTTGTAGCTAGTTTCAAAAATAAAGATATCGATCCCACAGGGAGCAGTAGGCGAAAGACTAAAATGCTTTTAACTACAACTAAACGAAGTACTTAAGAAATAACTTTAAGATGCAAGAAAAGTAGAGTTCTTTTTGGGTTTTTGGTTGAACGGGGTAATTTAAAGTAAAACAAAACTTAATGCAGAAAGTGAGAAACGTGTGTGTAAAGAACTTGGAACTACAGTAGGGAAAAGGCATTCTTAGGGAGTGGTGGATACGCCGCTAGCAATTTATACTAAGAAATCGAGATTATTATAACAAATATTATCATAATATGTATGTATGTGGTAGGAGCTCCATATATGGACAAATAGACAACATCCACTGCTCACATCATCCTTCATAGCTGACGAATAAATGACATCAATTGTATTACCCTGCTATTAAAGGATTTCTTCTGTGGCATGGACATGGCTTTGTGAGTTCTCCTTGATTCCCCAAGTTAGTATGTAAAGAATGACAAGAACTTTATAGTCAAAGTAAGTGCTATCATCTCTCCATCTATCAACAAGTAATCCCCTTCACCGAGTCCTCATAAGAGGCAAATATTAAGGAGGTGCAAAACTCCCAACATCAAGATGAAGACAATTAACACATACACATAATGATGTATAACATAATAATCTCTATCTCATCTCAATCATATGCTAGGGTTTCTCCATCTCCCTAGGAACTAGAGATCTACTCAGACATGGAGGCAATCACCATCATGCCAATGATAATGGTATCTATCATAGATGAATAGTACTTTTATAAATCCACAACGAGTACGGAAATTACAACAAGATCTAGACAAGATGTAGATGGGATGGAAGGACATGGTGGTGATGCAGCAGTTGATGACGAAGATCGATGCCTTAGCCTCCTAGATCTGTGCACGGTGAAGATGGATCCTCGGTGGACGAGTTCCCCCTCCAGATGCCTTCCGGAGCTGAGGTTTCGGTGATTTCTGGGTGTTCTGTAAGTCATCTCTCTGATCTAGTTGCACGGGGTGAAACTATTTGAATAGGCGGTGGAGGCGCCAACTATACGACCGGAACTATGCGGCTAGAAAAAGTAGTTTGGTCGTATAGTCGGTTGTTGAACTGTCTGTATGCCTCGATTGCTTAGGGTTTTCTTCTGGTGTTATTAATATTTCCTAAATAATCCTTTTACGTTGTTTTTGACTCCTTTCCTCCCCAATACAACTGCTCTAATAATTGTGTCCATTGGATCCATCATCTGTCCCGATCCCGGTGAAAATAGGCATAAAACATGCGTGCGAGCGCCACAAAATACCAAGATCCTACATCTACAATGCAAAATAATAATATAAAACATGATGCAAAAATGCACTCATCATTAGCCGCCAAGAATTTGCTAGAGTGGATGTGGATCCACATTGGAGCATCGGATAGTCAAGATCTCTTGCCTTTGATCAAGTTGGTTAAGAGACCTATTGCACTTCCAATCATCGTGAGGATCTCATTGATTTACTGAGAAATTAGGCAGAGGGTTTGGAGAAAAAGATCGCATCACATTCGTAAACGCAAGCTCTATGCTTCAGGCTTTGCCTTCCTAGTGGGGAAAGTATCTTTGTGTATTGTGCTCTCTCCATTAATCTCCCCATTAAGTCAATTACCAATATAAATAACAAGGACGGGAGAGGGCCACCCTGCCTCAAACATCTTAAGTGGTATATCTTACTTGTTAGGTAGATTGAATTAATCGGCACGTTAGTGGAGGTGGTGAGAAAATGGGTGCCACCCATCCTCACCATCTAGAATCAAAACCTAAAAGAGCAGGACCCCAAAAAAGAACCGAATGCCTTTAAAATATCTGATTTTATCATCAAAGAGGGAGTTTTCTTAATCAACAACAAATTGGCAACGGTCTAAACATATTAAAAGTTGTCATGAATGGACTAAGCCTTGAGGTTTATCTTTGGCTACAATCTCTTGGCAAGTATCCTAGAAGAAGTCTTAGCAAATCTACGGACAACACGTACTAGTCCAAAATCTTGAGGTTTATCAGCTTTGGTATTTGGGAAACAGAACATTGGTGCCATTGTTTAGTGTATGCAACTTTTGGGATATTTTGTTTTGAAAATGCAAGAGAGCACTGGCAGATCTATGGAAGGGCCAAACAGTAGGTACTTGCAACTTATAATTATTATAAGCATAAACAAAGCTCTTATAACCTCCTCTTCCATAATAATTGCAAGTACTAGAAGTAAACTTAGCAATATAACCATTTAAAGCATGCAACTTTGCAAAGATTGCTATATAGTGAGGATCATTATAATTATCATGGTACTCATTAGCATGCTTTCCCCTTTCAAAATGGTAGCTAGAGTTACTATCAAGTTCAACATCATGGCTGCAACAATTATTTGTAACTAAAGTTAGTTGCAAACCACACAAGTATTTTTCAACATAAGCATATTTGTCCTCTATAGTGAGACTAGGAGAACTCAAAAATATAGAAGGAATATTACTAATTAGAGTATCATCATGAACAACAAGTATATCATTTTTATGTTCCAATGAATTAGTAAAAACTATTGTATGTGGAGGATTATCAAGAAGCAAAGGACCATTATCTAAAGCATTATCATATAGCATATTTAAAACACACTCCTCACATTCATCAAAGTCATTACTTGGATATACATCCATGGGAATATCATCATCCAATTCATCACTATAACAATATATTTCATTAATAGGCGCATTCATGATAATAGAGTTTTAAGTTTCAGAGTTATTATCATATGTTGCTGGTGAAGGTTGAAAATACTCTTCCCCAAGCTTAGGTTGGACCATATCTTCTTATTCTTCTTCTTCTTCATTCTTATCCTCCTCTTTCGGGAGCATGGGCATCCCCAAGCTTAGGATTTTGTCATCTTCTTCCTGCAAAATATTAGTTCTTTCCATGTCAAAACAAGAATATCTTTAACATGGTCAATGACATAGCCATTATCACCAAAAAAATCTTTGTAATGTGTAAGGAGAATATAACTTATTTCTTTAAGATCACGAGCTACAACACAAGATTCATAATTTTTATTAATAAGGTAATCCACCTCATGAGTTCTCTTGAAGGCAATAAATTGATCAACTAGTCTCATGTCAAAATCACCATAATCCTTCTCATTATATGAGGTAATCATAAAGTTATTTCTAAATTTGCATTGATAGTGTAGATGTTTATCATTTTGTTTTGTGCAACAAGACATATTATGTAACTCACATATTTGTTTAGCAATCTTATTTAAACAGTCAATAAATTCTTTCATATGTGATGTTTCTTGAGAAAAGATATAATTAGCTTCTTTTAATAATCTATATGCCTCATGTGAAAGTTCATCCATGCCATCAATATTAATATTAATTTTTCATGTGTTTTTGATATAAGGAAAGTAAGTACAGAACTAGAAGTAAACTAAAGAAAAACTCACAACCAAGAAAGTTAAACAATAAGTAACCTCGACAAGAATAGATGATTGCAAGATATAAAAGAAACTGTAAATAAAACTAGATACAAAAATAAAAGTAAATATAATATGAAGTGAACATAGTAATAAAATCCTAAGCGCTATGCTCCCCAACAACGGTGCCAAAAAGTACTTGATAACCCCCAAGAACAAGGGATCACTGTAGTACCTTTTAATATGGAAGTAGGGTATCGATTCGCAGGAGCAAGAAGGAAAAGTTATCTATTCTCTACAACTAAAGTCTCACAAGTTTTAGTTGATTATGCACTAAACGAGTTTAAGGAACAAGATGGTTGATTTAAGGGGAAGTGTAATGTAACAAAGCAAGAATGTAAAAGTGTCCCAATCTTCTTCAATGCAAGAGGACAAGACAAAGGTTTTCTCTTATAGGAACAATGGACATGGGTTCATGGGTTCACTCAATCCTCTCTCTCCATCTATGGTGATGATCATGTTATAGATAATAAAAGTACACACAACTGTCATGTTTTAATGGTAACTTTATGATGGGTACATGCCTTAAAACATGTAGTTGAAAGAAGTACTCCTTTGTGCTGCTAGGTCGCCCTTATAATAAGGCTAGCATTTGGTTAGTGTCACACCACACATCATACTTTCCCCTTTTTACCCCAAGATAAAGGATGTTTGGTTGCATTGTGTCATTCAATACATATGCCACTGTCACTCGGCCACCCATTACCTACATACATCATACTTCTTGATGGAAAACATTCCAAACACTAGTGCAATGATTCATATGTTGTGTGCATTACCACATCACTGTCATCTACCTCCACTTGGTGGTGACAATCACCACATGACACGGATAAACACGACATTTTGTATAGATCAAACCATTACATGCATCATGGAATATTTCCAGAGTATGACAAACCATAAAAGATCCAACACAACGATAAATGCATAACAAGTATTATCTCATACCACAATATCCACCATAGTAATTACATAGATAGATCCATACTCATGCAAGGCACATCATATGGACTTCAACAATGACCATACATAGAGAGATTAGATCAAGTTACCTCCACAAACAAATAGCCCAGGGGGTGGACTACTCCCCTCTCATCATGGAGAGTATTGAGGAGGTATTGGTGCAGGAGGAGAGGCAGCCAGAGGCGATTCTGGCAGTGGCTAGCAGCCTCTCTGTTTTGGTGTTTTTGATCTCTATCTCCGTGTGTGTCTTGGACGGCCGCCAAAGGATATAAACATTTTTAGGTCAAAACACGTTGGTGGGTGAAAGAATCAAGTGAATCAGATGACCGAGGTGCGAAAGAGGACAAGTGGCACGTCCCCCTCAGCTGGGCGCGCCACCTGGGCTCTTTTGGGCATCCAGGCTCTCCTTGTGTGGTCCAAGCACTCCAGGTCCTTCTCTTGATGAAATATTGATGCTCTAGAAATCCTAGGTCCATTTGACTTTGTTTAGGTCCCTGAAAGCTAAAAATACACAAAATAGGGTTTCATATCTTGCAGAATTATAACCAAAATAAATGGATCATTGGTAAATCCCCAAAAATCAATGTAAAACATGGATATAACATCATATATGTTGCAAATAAGTGAAAATTCATATCAACAAACTAAAAAAGTTCATGCATGCATTTTACATGCATCACTCCACTATAAAGAGGTATGCTACTATTATGTGACACGTCATAATAAAGTTCTGGCAAGCATAACCCACAAACTATATTTTGATATCCTAGCTTATTTTGCACATTTTAATAAATGTAAAACATGACTTGTGCAAGCAGAGGAGTCGTCTCTAGTTAGGGATCCCTAACCAGAAACAATGAAGTATCTAAGCCTAGGGTGCTGGATATTAGTGAGCTTCCCACTATGAATCTCATCAGTAACATCTACACTAATGGTTCTCCAAAATGCTCTAAGTTCACCATCAGTATCGCTAGGGACTTCATCCCAACTACCAGTGTTTGGGAGACACACAACTCGACAGAAATTATCCAAACTCATAGTTAACCTCATACCTAACATAACAAATTTAACATAAACTGTGTGTATGGCTTATTGATGTCTACGCACTTCTATTCTTGTAGACAGTTATTGGGCCTCCAAGTGCAGAGGTTTGTAGAACAGCAGCAAGTTTTCCCTTAAGTGGATCACCCAAGGTTTAGCGAACTCAGGGAGGAAGTGGTCAAAGGTATTCCCTCTCAAGCAACCCTGCAATCAAGATACAAGAAGTCTCTTGTGTCCCCAACACACCCAATACACTTGTCAGATGTATAGGTGCACTAGTTCGGCGAAGAGATAGTGAAATACAAGTGGTATGGATAAAAGACAACGGTGCTAGAAAATAGCTTGGTGGTGTGGAAAAGACTAAAGGCAAACTGAAATAAAGATAGAAGCAAGCAAACATGTAACAAATCTAATTGCAAACGGTGTATCAATGCTTAGAAACAAGGCCTAGGGAGCATACTTTCACTAGTGAACACTCTCATATAAATATATTCTCTTTATGATATTGCTCTTAACTACTCTCCGGTTGGACACTCTAATCGTTGGTAGGGCTATAACAACACACCCCAAAGTAAGCCTTTCCCATCTAGAAAACCCCACACTATCACCTTGAGCACTAGATGGTTCCAACAAACACCACAATTTCATAAAGACATCCAACTCCAAATATAACTCATAACAAGTATTTGTAATCTCTAGCCTAAGTGCCACCATGGTGTGCACGCTGTCACTTTCACACACATGAGGAGAGAAGTGATCTATTAAAGCACTTGAGTAGCAAGGTAGATCTATAGATTACAAGCTCATGATCACAATAAGATCATGCACAGAGAGAGAGATGAACAAATAGCTACCTATAGAACCCTTAGCCTCGAGAGAGAACTACTCCCTCCTCATCATGGGAATCAGCAACGGCGATGGAGATGGTGGTGGAGATCGATAGAGATGACTCCGAGGGCACTTCCCCGTCCCGACAGGGTGCCGGAACAGAGACTTTCTGTCCCCTGAAACTCCCCTTCGGTGGCGGCGGCGCTGCGGAACTTTTCATGGCTAGAGGCTTGATTCTCTAGGGTTTATGCATCGGGAGGCTCTTATAGGCGAGAGGGGAGACCAAGGGGGTGTCGGAGGGGCCCACACCACCCCCCTGGTGCGGCCTGGCCTGGCCCGCGCCACCAGGTGGTGTGGCCACCCTCTGGCCCTTCTCCGTCTCGTATTCTGGCTCGAAGTGTCCCCTAGTAAAATAATAACTTTGACTTTTGTCCCGTCCAATTCCGAAAATATTCATTTTCTAACTTTCTGGAATCAAAAATAGCAGAAAACAGGCAGCTGGCACTGTGGCTCTTGTTAATAGGTTAGTCCAAGAAATCATATGAAAAGTACTCCAAAGTGTGGACAAAACATAAGAAAGTAGATAAAACCAAGCATGGAACATCAAAAATTATAGATACATTTGCAATGTATCACTTATTTACCTCTCTTAACTACCTTTTGGTTCTTGTAATCAAACCTTAAGGCTGCAAGGAATTCCTGGGTCAAGTAGCATGGGTTTTATTAACATATTAAGATAATCCGAACAACCCAATTGTGGTGGTTAAGTAGTTGAAGTCATCTTCCAACCCCCAATTCTTTATCACCTGGATGTATTGCCACCTTGTGGAATACAAACACCCAAAATATCCACCTTGAAGAGCATCACATCTTCCCAATCCTTAGTGTCCTCATAGTTCAGCAACACTTTGGCAACAGTCCGCCTGGACCTTCCAAAGGATGAACTAAATATGCCCTTTTCTTTTCTCATGGTGTTGGTAACCTTGCAGCAATTTAAAAAAACACTAAATAATAAGATGTAGAAAGTGGTAGAAAGTTAAGAATACTCATGAAGGTTCTACCAAGCAAGAAATATGCATCATATCAACTTCAAAATCTCAAATCCATGGATTTATCATACCCATGGTATGGCATCAAGAATAGCTATTTTCTCATAATACAAAGCACTAACTTGAAAATAAATTGGATGAGTGCAGGAGTCACATACCAAGGAGAAATTCCACCAAAGGGATTTGAAAAAGAGTGCCCAAACTTGGAGAAAGGGTCTACCAAGTATGATAGATAAATTATCATCTTCAGGCATTTCCAATATCACGAAGTCTATAGGAATTTGCACATTTTCAATATAAACTGTAACATCTTCACATATACCAATAGGAATAGAAGTGGATTTATTAGTCATTTGAAGAGAAACCTCAGTAGGAACCAACTTATTCAAATCAAGTTTCTTATATAAACATAAAGGCATGACACTTACCCCAGCACCTAAGTCACACAAAGCATAATTAACATCGTAATTCTACAAGGAATTGTAGGAATACCAGGATCTCCACTCTATCTAGGTAATTTTCCTTTACAAGAATAATCATCAAGCATGGCAGTTATAGCTTCATTAGGTATTTTCCTTTTATTAGTGATAATATCTTTCATATATTTAGAATAAGGAGGGACTTTAATAGCATCAACAAGAGGAATTTGTAAACATAGATTCTTTATCAATTCAACGAAATTTTCAAATCTAGCATCATCTGAGGTTTTCATTACCTCTAGAGGGTATGATATGGGTATTTGTACCCATGGGTCTCTTTCTGTACCTTGTTGTTCTGGTGGATGTTTCTTGTTTTTACCTTTGTTTCTTGAAGATTGAGGATCCTCTCTTACAATGGACTCAGTTTATTCATCATTTTAATTTTCATGTGGTTATTCATTAGATTGAGATAATCCCACATCATCATATTCACTATTATTGTCTTTAGTTTCAGTATCAGAGATATATATATATATAACATTTTCTTGTTCCTTAGAATTCCCATTAATTTCACTTTCATTCGGAGATTTTCCTTTAGAAGATTTCTTAATTTTAAGAGAATCTTGCTCTTTTCTCTTTGGATTCCCATCAGGATAATCAGGATCCTAAGTTACTGAACCTCCTCTAGTATTAACTCCACATACTTGCCTATTTTTAGTATCAAGATTCTCACATAATACATTTTTCAGAGGGGCCATTTTCCCAACTTGATTTTTTCATTATAGTACAATGCTTAATAATCATTTTAATAGAATCCACAGTAGGGTTCAAACTTTCTTTGAGAAATTTAATCTTATGAGAGTTATCCATTGAGATTCACTCTAATATCATGCTCAATATCCTCTTGTTGACAAGCAAAGTCATTTGAATGATAAACATATGGGATTTCAGTAGGAGACGATACATTTCCATTACCTTCAGCAGAACATATAGAATGTACTTGAATAGGAAAACATGGTTCATCAATAGGGAATTTAACACCCATTTCAGATAATTCCTTGAGATGATAAGTTTTAATTCCCTTCTCTTTAATGGACTTTGAGGCTTGTTTCATCACTTCATTAGATAACTTGAGAATACCCCTCTTTTTAGGGATCATTTTAATTTTATCTTCATCTTCAATATGACAATCATCATAATTCTAAGAAATAGTATTTAATAAATATTTAACTTCATCAACAATCATATGCCTGGAAATATTATCTACAATACTATCTAGATAAGATCTAGATTCTGCAGTTAGTCCATTTAAAAATATATCAAGCAATTCATTATGGTTCAAACCATGGGCAAGATATTTCCTCCTGAGAGCACAATATCTTTCCCAAGCTTGAGGTAGACCTTATTTATTACTTTGTGCAAAGTGACAAATTTCAGCAGTCATGGCATGCATTTTATCATCAGGAAAATACTTATTGTAGATCAAATAATAAATTCCTATTTCCTAGTGATTGACTTTGGAGCTAAGGAGTTATACCATGCTTTTGCTTCTCCTCCTAAGGAGAAAGGAAACAATTTCAAGTAATAGCGTTGCTGAATTTCCTTTTTTACCAAATAGATAGGATAGTTCATAAAGTTTTATTAAGTGTTCATAAGGTAACTCCTCATATTTCCCATAGAATTTAGTAGCCTCAACTATTTTAATTATTTTAGGATCAACATTAAACTCATAATCCTTATATTTAATGTAAATTACAGGTGCATAAGATTTACTAGCAACAGTAAATAATCCTCCAAGTGAGGTACTCATGCTAGCATCAAAATTATCCAGATCATCTAAATCAATTCATAAAAGCTTTTGAAAGGGCAATGGATGTTGCCTAGAGGGGGTGAATAGGCTTTTAAATAATTACAGTTTAGGCTCTAATAAATGCGAAATAAAACTAGTGTTTAATTTATCAAAGCACAAAACCTAAAACCACTAGGTTCAACTAAGAGCACCAATAACCTATGCTAAGCAAGACAAGCAACAAGGTGATAGCAAGATAAAAAATACTTCAAGCGCGATGACTAACACAATGTAAATTGCATAAGTAAAGGGCTCGGTTGAAAAATAATTGATGGATGCGAAGACGATGATTTTTATCCTGAAGTTCCCTTCCAAAGAAGCTACGTCTCTATTAAAAAGGTGCGATGGTTCAATGCCCTCTGAATGCCACAAGTGGCTCACCTTGAGGTGTGGTGTCCCGATGCTCACCCAATGCCACACAAGGCCTCACCCCAAGATACGAAGACACGTAACTCACCGACGCCACACTAGGCTCACCCTATTCTCTCATGAGCTCACCACAAAGGTCTACTCATGATCCACTATGGGACACTTGAGGGCGGTCACCGAACCCGTACATGCTTGGGGAAAACTCCACAACTCAATTGGAGGGCTCCCAAGAATCACCACAAAGGCTCGACCTTGAGGAATCTCTACAACCCAATTGGAGGCTCCAAGGGTATCACACGACTACCACACAACCGTCTAGGGTTCCAAGAACCCAAGAGAAACAAGCCCTCAAGCTTGAACTTGCCAAATCTCCAAGGCGAACTCGAACCTATGCACCAAATGCAAGCGGCAAGTCCTTCACTCTCATTCCACCAAACTGACAAAAGCTATTGGGGGAATAAGTGAGGAAGAACACAGGAGGAGAACACAAAACTCTCCAAGATCTAGATCCCAAGATTTCCTTCACAAAGAAGGGATTTGGTTTGGTAGGAATGTAGATCTAGATCTCCCCTCTCAAATCCCTCAAAAAGATGCAAGAATCATAGGAGGAGGAAGGGGAGAGGACAAGCTCATCAAGGTCAACAATGTAGGGGAGAGAGAGGGAGAAATAGACCAAAAGATCTCGTACCCACGAAGGGGAAGAAGAGCCCCTTTTAAAGGGCTCCCCGAATCTGACCGTTTGTGCCATTTACGTGCCTAGCTGGTAGTACGAGTGAGCCACCGAAAGTTCCGGTCATACCGGCTCCAATGGTTCGAAAGCAGTTGAAACAACTAGGTTGTACAAGCTGGAAGTTCCGCCTAACTTGGGCCGGAACTTCCGGCCGGTACTACCGGTCTACTACCGGCCAAGTACCGATAATAAAATGCGACCAAAATAGAGAGATGAATCCGGGGTGTCATGGGCTGAGCGGAAGTCAGCCCGAATTTCCACCGGTACTACCGGCAACAAAACATGCCCGAGCGATACTTATGGTGCCTGGCCAGTACTTTTGGCCGAGATGCTCCAACGGCTCTTCCGACTGGTACTACCAGTCTACTACCGGCCTAATTACCGGTAAACATTCAACAAAAATAGAACGGATACTATGAGCATTCCCATTCTCACTGGAACTAGCCCGGTACTTCACTCAATACTACCGGTGCCAAATTGGCCTAGCGGTACTTCCGGTTAGGAAAAGCTCCAGAACCAAAACTGCCATAAATTTTGCATCCGAACTCCAAATAAGATGAAACCAATTTTGTTGAAAATATAGGGTATCACAAAGGGAAAAGAAATACCATGAATAAATATGTGAGATATCTCCCAAGGTGTGGAGCCATAAAACCCGCAAGATCAAACACGCAATAAGATGTTCAAGGGAAATCCATTTTTGATGAACTAGAGCTTGTTATGAAGATAACCACAAGCTCTAGATCCTTACATGGACAAGATACAAACAAAAACCAAGAAACATGATACTAGGTATGCAAAGGTTTGTTCTCTCACCGAAAGATACGACCGAGCTACTTACTCGAGAGTCCCTCTTGATAGTACGGCTATCTATCATAAACCCGGTCTCCTAACACTACAAGAGACCGGTAAAATAGAAAACCTATCAACATCATACCTTTGCCTTAAGCATTCCACTTGAGCTTGATGTACATGATCTTGTCTTCTTTAAGATGGAACATCTTTATTGAATGCTCTTTCTCGCGCTTTGCTTGATGAAAACTTGTGAATTGCTCGTGCTTTGCTTGACGAAGACTTGTGAAATTTCTCCCCCATACTCATGGGGAAACCTCTTCTTTGAACATATATTCATCACTCCATGATCACTGAGGATGGCAAGCTTTAAGAATGACATCTTATAGAGATGATGCACCTTGAGCTTGCACTTCTTCATTTCTTCTTAAGTGTTGATCCGTCTTGAATCAACTCTTTACACTTGTCTTGATCAACCTCTAAACTTCTTCTTTCTTCAACAAGATTCCAATAGGCCCAAATCCCTTGGACATTTCTTCTTCTTCATTTCTTCACCTTTTATCCTTGAAACCAACACATGACCCAAGCGATGCAAATGGACAAATCTTACAAGTCAAACTCAATTCAACCATTAGTCCATAGAGATTGTCATTAATTACCAAAACGACACATGAGGGCACACATGCACTTTCAGCTTTAGTAAAAGCAATGTCCTATTCAGAAGGTGTTGATTTAGAACAAGTAGCAATAGTAGTTTCATCATTTTTATCAAAAAGTTCATCCTCGTCATAATAAGATTCTTCTTCATTATCAGAAAATACTTGGATAAATTAGGTGTCCCCTCTTTTTCTATATCATCATCCAATAATTTATTTTTAGTACTATTAGACATCCTAAATAATGGTGACCTTGGTAAAAACATCAGTTCTCTTTTTAGTAATAGGAGTAGCAACAACATTAGGTGAAAAACTGTGGTCTAGTAGGCAAGTACGTACCTTTTCTAGTAGTGAAAGGCAACAAAATCTTCTTAGAAGCATCCTTATACTTTTCCATGATGAGAGATTTATAAGTACAATAAATAAATGATAATAAGTGGTCTTACCAATAAAGCTAGTCTCTCCAGCAATGATGGAAGATTTTTTTTGATGCCCACAAGTGTAGGGGATCGTGAAATCTTTGATGGGAAGTACTACATAAATTTATAGTTCGACACAAGGAGAGCACAAAAATACGAATAAGACTTTAGTAATTGAAACATCACTCTCAACCACACCTACGTATCAATATCCTCAAGAAGCAAGTGGTGGTTGTAGCATATTTCTAGTTTTTACCGGAAGCAGCAAATCTTGATATATATGCATGATTGGATGATCAATCTCATCTAATTCCTATCTACCTCACATGCCTACAGAGGACTACTCACTCATAGAGAGGGAGAAGAAGCACATGGTTGATGGAGATGACATTGGGGATGATGGTGGTCAAGACGGCGATGAAATCCCCCCTCTTTGGCATGGATATCAGGATCAATCTGACCCTAAAAACGAAGATCGTGATGACGGTGGCGCTCTGTTTCGCGAAAATGCTCCATCCTCCTAGCAGGGTAGGTTTTCGAGGTATATAAGGAGGTACACCAAAGGAGGAGGCGAGGCGACGCTCGAGGGCGCAACGGCCTTAGGTGGCGTGGACCCCACCATAGGCCGCGCCACCTAGGCTCGTTCGGGCCTCGTGGACTCTCTTGTGAGTTTCCAAGGCCCAAGATCCTTGTTCTGATGAAAAACTGGCGTGGTATTTTTCTCCAATTTAATTGCCCGCGAAAAGATAGAAAGAAGATATTTGCTAAAAACAACGTTAGATTTAGCAGTTTTATCCCAGTCCGATGAAATTCCGGAGCAAACCACTGAGCAAAGTACTTAAAAAAAATAGATACATTAAGAATGTATCAAGTGGTAATAGATAGCAGAGCGTCGCAACGCTCTCTGTGAAACCGAACAGTTAGCAACAACAAGGATGGAGCACCATCGAATCACTTCAGATCCAACAAACTCTAGGCACGAGCACACGGGGGCATCCGATGTTCGTTTTCGCCTGGAAGAAACCCTATGACCGCTACCATTATGCAGGCCGATCCAGCAGTCCCTAAACCGTCGCTTATTTAACCATGAATAATTAGCAGCATCCCTAGTAGATTAACACCAAAAATTTACTTTTGATCTCATGTTCATATATTCCCTTTATTTAAGATACACATTTTAAGTTGTTATAAAAAATTTAAAAAAGCTTGCGTCTGCATCTCAACGCTCTATGTGCTCGTGTAAAATCATGAAAAAACGATATTTTTTATGTACTGTGTAAAAAGACGAAAAATAAATCTTGTGAAGAGCCATATTTTAGCACTGAGTTTTGTCTTGTCTACCTATGCCACACAAAAAATGTCGATTTGTCATAAAACGACTATGTGCGCACCTACATTGTGGAGATGTATGTGTAGGTATTTTTTTTCTGATTTTTAACATTTCAATATGCATATAAAAACATTTCAAATGCTAAAAAAACCGGGTATTTCATTAAATTAAAATTAACCAGATCCCTGGCCTCTGCCACTCAGAGCCAAAACACCACGTCCAGCCACTGATGCGTGCACGTCTATTCTTACTCGTTTGCATGGAAAAAACGTAATGCCCAATTTCCAAGTGCTTTTGTCCGCCAGGGAACAGTTCAGAAGAGTCGAGAAAGGTACAGAGGAAGCACTTGTCTTCTACGGCACTACCACTTGTACCAGCACCAGCTCCGCTGTTCTCATCTAACAACAGCAATGGCCATCACGTCTTTGCAGCTGCCCTCTCCGATCCCTGGCCTTCCTCCTAGAATTGGCTGCACCAGCAGAAGGACACGGTTGTTTACGGTTAGCTGCAAACATAATCAGGTACGGAATTTTGGGAGCTCATTTCGGGTGTCTCGAATTTTTTTCTACACGAACACATAGATCAAACCCATAATAAGCCGAAGCAAGTTCTGCCTGATAGATTGGTAGCAGTAGCCTGTTGATAGATCGTGTGATTAAAGTTCTTAGATTCTTTTGTAACTGCTTACAGTAGTAACTTAGAGGCATCAGTTCCATAACCACAAGTGCACACATCTCTCTGAAAATATCAGATCAGGGATAAGAGCTGCGTGGTTTAAAGTTCTTAGATTGTTTTGTGACTGCTTACAGTGGTACTACCTCCGTTCCGTAATATAAGCCTTTTTAGAAAGCTATTTACTTAGAAGCATCTAATACAAGCACGCTTGTCTCTGAAAATACCAGATCAGGGATAAGAGCTGCGTGGTTTAGAGTGAGATCAGCCAAAACAGGAGGGATTAGATGGAACATCCTAGAAGTGTACTTTTGCCCGCCGAAATTATCGGCCAAGTGCTGAGTCCTGTATGTTTTAGAATGAGTTACCTGGTAGATTTAATAGATCCAGCAGCTGCCGGTTGTGGATGTGTTTGTGTGGATTTAATCATTCAACTCTTCACTCTGTTCAGGGGATCACTGGGACAGCAAAAATATTCTTCATGTTTGGTCTGCCTGTTCTGCTATTCTGTCTTGCCAACCCTCTTATTTTCTGAACCCTGTCGAGTTCAGTAATTGATGAACTAAGTCCCCAACATGATCCGAAAGTTTGTTTTCTTCAACGAAATATTATTCAGTCATATAGAACATGCAGACTATTCTGTCTCTAGGGAGACAACTTTGGTTATCTCTAGGTGAAACCTGTGACAGTTGGACTCAAGTCATTTTCCCCTTGTTAAAGGTGTTACTTTCACTTGTCAGTTACAATACTTAGCTGTTCGGTACTTGTTCCTGCAGTCAAGCGATGTTGAAGGAGCAAGCCTAACAAGCAGGACATCCCGTAGAGGTACCCTGGCATATATTTCATCTGCCTTCTTGGCAACGTTTCTGGTGGTTGATCCTGCAGATGCTAGAACATCGAGGCGAGAGAACAAGAGGAAAGTAATGGAGAAGCTGGAGAAGATCCGGGAGAAGGCATTGGCCCCAAAGCCAAAGGTGAAGAACGAGGACACCGTCGAGAAGGAGTCTGTGGCGAACCTACTGATTCCTCCTGCTTTGGTTGATGCTTACATCTGAAAGGCATAATGTGAAATTTATGCCGATGCCAAGTGGTCACACTGTTCTGAATGTAGTACTAGTAACTGTGGAAATTAAGAAGCCCAGCGAAAGAAGTTTCCTGTCTTTGCTGCATTATTTGATTTTTGTTAGGTGCCCCTATATTAGTTTTGTATATGGGTTTCTCATGTTTGTATTCGTTAGATCACCCACCAATTACATTTAGAATTTTATATTTTGTATACAACTAATTATGTTCATATTGACCCACAACAACAAAAAATGACATAAAAAACAGTATACGAAGTCATTCTAGTGTAAGAAGCATTAAAAATACGTATTTTACATCGTGTTCTCAAATTTCTAGGTAAGACAAAATTATTATGACTTGTATATTTACTCAAAATATATGTACCTAACGTATACGTACCTAGTTGAGTACATTATTATACCTCTTTATAATTTTTAATATACTTCATTCATATATCCTAGATACCCCAAAATGAGTTTTTTGAAAAAAAATCATGGGAGTCTAGTATCTTATATTATTTGCATATATACTGCATTTGTATACATAAAAATGGTACCATAGAAGAATATAGTGCAGAGCCACCTGAAGACTGCAAAAAAGAGGAACCAAATAATAACATGGAAGAATATCATATAGAAAATACATGCACAGAGTGTATAGGATCACAATTGTTCTCACCAAGTTGGTATAGAGATATAAAATCTAAAATGGATATAGACAAAATTATGCAAAGACTAGAAGATATACGGATCATTGGGGAGATACCAATGAAGTATTGGAATAAGAATGCTATAGCGCGTAAAATAAATATTATAAACACAGATTACATAATCAAGTTAGGACCAATAGAAGCTACCCGCAAAGATATAAAAGAACTTAGCCGCTCAATTTATTATTAATATTATTAATAGAATTTTTAATAATATTTATAATTAGCATTAAAAGGTGAAGCATCAGCTCAAGGCAGCCCAGAAGGTGGAGCATCAGCTTCAGCTAAATAGAGGACAAAGTAACAAAGATATTGTGTTATCCCCATGTGAAATATTAGCATCAGCGAAAAGTATAAATTCTGAAAAATGGACATATCTAAAGGCCTCACTAGAAGAGACAAAAATATCCAATTAATAAGACAAGATTCAAGACCCTAAACATTAAGGCATAGAATATGGTAAACCTTTTGGGGTTTTCTCGAAAGGGAAAATCATATGTAAGGCATATTGTGGAAATGAAATAGTTTTGTGTTTCTCTTGTTATTTTTAAGCATGTTTATATGAGATGGGTTCTTATGCTAGGGATCCTATAGGAGATACCTCTGTGTTTAATTCTCTGTTAAAACATTGCGTGTGGCGTTTGAGTGAGAACCTTTAGCTGTAAAGAAGTGTTCTCTCTAGGTGGAACTACCTAGGAAGATGATAAGAAATCAACCCATATAAATTTGACCTACTTTAGATTATTTATGCTAATATTATTTTAAATTATTTTGTGTTTTCAAGGATGCTTTTGGGCTGGCGAGGCCAACAGGATGACCGAGGGTGTGCGTAGTGGTGTAAAAGTTTTACTCGGTACTCATCGTATTTTTCACTATATTGCTTCAGGAGTAGCTGAGTTTATTTCCCTAAATATTTTTATTCAAATTTATATGAGTTGATTTCTAATCATCTTCCGAGGCAGTTCCACCTACTGCTACAATGTTCTCATTCAAACGTCACGCTTAAGCCTTTAACAGAGAACTACATGCAGATATTTCTTCTATAGGATCCCTAATATAAGAACCCATCCCATATAAACATGCTTAAAAGAAATAAGGGAAACACGAAACTACTTCATTTCCACAATATGACTTACGTACGGTTTTCTTTTTTTGGAAACCTCCGAAGAGTTTACACGAAGATAAAAGAAGTTACCTTACACTTTCCGGGCTTAAAGTATAATACCTTCAATATAATGGCTTTATTAGAGGGAAGTACTACGACGACTACTACTGAGTCTGAGAGTTTGCTAGCTAAGTCACACTGGTTCTCTTCTCTATAGGTTACTGGTTTGCTGGTGGGTTGATTTCTTATCGTCTTCCCAAGCAGTTTCATTCACAGGGAACACTTCTCTAAGGCTACAAGGTTCTCATTCAAACGTCACACATAAGGCTTTAACAGAGAACTACACGCAGAGGTTTCTCCTATAAGATCCCTAACATAAAAACCATCCACTATAAAAATATCCCCATACCCGGCATTTTTTTGGATGGCGTAAGCAAAAAAACCGGCAAAAGTTGGATACGCAGCGAATATGCTATTCACTACGACAAGCAGCGTGGCGGTCGATTTTTTCCATGACAAATTTATGTACGACGTTAAATTGCGCCGCACTAGCTATCCATCGGTACCGTCGTTCCGAGACGCCTTAGTAACACGAACCAGGGCAGTAATGATTCCACCACCGAAAAGATGTGACGTTGCATGTTGGTCTCGCATGTGTGACAGTTCATGTTTGTCTCACTAACGGCTGAGCCCCATCGAAATCCAACTGTTGCCATCTGAATATTATAAGAAAATGACCCTCCTACCCACGACCGTAATTTCTATCCCACATCGCGCACTTCATCATTTTTTCAACCTTTGTCTTTCTCTCTCCACGAAGTTTCGAGCGGTGGCAGCGAGAGTTGGCGGCGGCGGAAGATGTACCGCTATCGTTCCACCAGACAAGCGCGATGCTGATATGTGTAGCTATTATTTTTCGATTTCAATGCCATTGAGTTTCGTATTTGGTTTTTTTCTATGCTAATCCCATTTTTTTCAATTTCTCAACCTCACCAATGCGCATTACTGTTTTTCTTTCAAGTTCTACGATCCTGGGATACTAGAGCACATCCGTGACTTGCAGTGACACGCGGAACATGATATGAACCTGTTATGTTAATGCCCTGACCATGTAATCGCCTAGCAATATGTGGGCTATGACAAGAACTTCGTAGAGTACACCGGTCGCAAGTTTCTCTCGTGACGTCGTGAGGTTGCAACTTCAAGGAGATATGCCCTAGAGGCAAATAACAAAGTGTATTGTTTGATATATCTCTTCTATGTTCATAATACATTTCATACTGTGCTATAACTGTGTTAATACGAAATGTTAATACACGTGTGGTATGTGAACAAACCGTGTCTCTAGTTACCTCCAGTGAACTAGTTCATTGGTCATGAGGATGATTTGGATTTCAAGATCATGGGCATTTATGCCAATTGATAATGAGGTCATGTCATTGGTTGAATAATGTGATAGACAAACATCTGATAGTTATATCTTAATGAGATCTAGTTACAAAAGTTCACCATTGATGATAAACACAGAAAACCTCGCAACATGATCCTTAGACTATGAGATAATGCAAATCACCGTTCTAGAGGAAGCTTTGATGCTATCAAGCATCATCTCGTGATAGGGTGACCAAAAAGGTGCTACTCAGGTTTTTCAAAGGGACGCGTAGAGGAATACATATCAAGACTAGGATTTGTCAATCCATATAACGGATAGATACCTGTGGCCATCTCGGTGACGTTGCATTAACGAAGCTTGCAAGCATGTGACTTGATCGGGAATGCAACAACATGGGAATGAGTAAACAAGTTCATCGGTAACGAGACCGTACTAAGGTATGGGGATACCGAAGATCAATTCCCGGATGAACTAGGTACCGAATGACAAATGGAATGGAAAATGACGTTTACGGTTCGAGCGATAAGATTCATGAAATGCATGGGGGTCAACATGGGCATCCAGGTCCCTCTGATGATCATTGATACGAGAGAGGTCTCAATCATGTCCGGAGTGTTTCTGAACCGAAGGATGTCACACTTAAGGGTGGGAACACTTAGGGACAGATGCGGTATCGTAGGAAAAATAGAGAGAGAAACCGTAATAGTTCTATGTAACATATGATGTTGATCGGAGGGGGTACGGAAGGTGTTCCGGAGTGAAGGAATATAATAATATGTGTATTTTATGTTAATTGGAGAACTAATATTAAAAAATATATTTTATTTTATTTTTAAAGGCAGCCCATTGCTAATGGGCCTCACCTGGAGGGGAGGCCCAAAGGGGCAAGGCGCCTTGGGAGGAGGGCCACCCGGCCAGGGCATGGTGGGCCACCCAAGTGGGACCACCTAGGGCCGACGGCTGCCCCTTGGTGGCCGGTGTGGGCATTAGTCCCACACCTCCTGCCCCCTGGGGCTGCACCCTCTCCTCCCACTATATATAGGGGTCACCCCCTCCCCTTTGGAACCATCCCATTCTCTCACTCTCTCTCTCTCTCATTTCCATTGAGGACTTCTCCGTAATATTGGAGAGGAGCTCTCGGGTATTGAGTTCTCCACCTTCACACTACTATCGTGTGATCTTCGATCCGCCATCTCCTTTTTCCGCTGCTCGGCTGGATCGGAGCCCGGGCGACATCGCCTACACGAGACGTGTGTAGTACTTCGGAGGCACCACACTTGGAGTGCTTGATGCTTCTCGTATTCATCAACATACACCTTCCTACGTAAGGCGTGCCTTGGTCTTCAAGGGTATGAATACTGTTTCTCTGTTTCCATTACTTATGTCTACATAGTATAGATCCTAGTATTAGTGTTCGCATAGTTAGAATTTTTTTGTTTTCTGCTACAGAACCTTTCATTGGTATCAGAGTGGGTCTATGGGTAGACATGTCATACGGATAAAACACATAGCAATATGTGGGCATTGATTCTAGTTGCTACCCTCTTTTATGTTCTTGTTCATATCGTAGCACCGTTTGATGAAGCGGCCCCCAACCAACCTCACGTGGTGATTCACGAGACTGGCCCACAATATAAGTGGCTTAGGGGGTGTCTATCTCTCTACGGTAGTTGATATGGCATCGACATTGGAGGGCCCTGAAAAGGGAAGTAAAACGGATATCATCGAATCCATGTTGTGGCTCCATGTCCGTAGGTGGGAAAGGGTTCGACCGCGAAAGCCCTAAAGCCACGTAAAACTTGCAATAGATAATATAGAGGTGTCTATCTTTATTTTTGCATAGGGGCTTGTGTTGAGACATGGCAATGACAAGTTTGTGAAACTTTCATTGAAGCTCTCAATGGTGATCAAGACGCTGCGACCATGTCACAACACTTTACTTTATGAAGTATCACTTCATGCATCTTATTGTGATAGTATGACTATATATTCGATGGTACCATAGTAATATAATCCCTCACAGAATTCTAGTTATAGTATTCCCCTTGTGTGTGCACCACCAAGAAAGTTCTCTGATATGAGGCAGGCCGTGACGATCGGGTGTGAGACATATCTGCGTTCGCATACAGTGGGTGTAAGCCATGTTGCACTACGAATACACACAAGCTAGAACTGGCAAGCCTAGCATGTGTAGACATGGCCCCAAGATACAAGAGACCGAAAGGTCTAGCATGAATCACATGGTTGATGTGATCGACATTAGGGAATGTCCACCTGACATGGGTATACCCTACATGATGGGGATATGCCAAAGGGGGTATGCTCAGCAGTACGTTTCAAGTGGACCGGAAGGCCCGCGAGTGCGCCTGGAGGAAAGCAACTGGACTCTGAGGAAAGGAGAGGCCCATCGACTGGCGACTGGAAGCCCAGAAGCGTAGCAGAAGCCCAGTCGGATTATGTCAAAAGCCCCGGGATCCTTATCTTGTTCGGGGACAGCTTGTAAACCTTAGCGAGGTGCTTCATATATAAACCTCCCTAGGGTATCATAGAGACTTACGTTCCATCATACACCCCCTCAAGTGACTCGCTGCCTAGCCGCCAAGCTCGCCACCCTTGTAACTCGCCCTCTCATAATCCAATCTAGCAGGAGTAGGTATTTACCCTCCGGGGGGGGCGAACCTGGGTAAATCCCTGTGCACCTGCCCCCATATCGCACCGCAGATGGCCGCCAACTCTTCCTCACGCAACTCTCAATCGCTGCCCATGGCAGCGACTGCCGTGGCCATTTCCACGATAGTGGCGCCCACCTTGGGGCATAGCGGGACTGGCCTGAGTTCTGCGGCGAGACCCTACTCGCCGATCGAGCGGCCGTTCGCCACCGGCCGCATGATCGCCTTTGGCGGGATCTTGCAGATCCTACCCAACAGCTACATCCCGGCGTCGCGCCCGGTCACACACGCCGCGGTGATGCCGGTCGGCTCCATCAACCTCTTCGTCGGCTTTACCAGCGCGGTCGACCTAGCCGCGATGATGATCGTCGGCGGATCGCCTCCACACCGCGATTTGCTTTCAGAGGAGCAGGTCCGCTCCATCAGGGGCCTCATCACCGAGTATGACTCGGCCGCTAGCGACGCGGTCGAGACCAACGTCACCACCAATGACGACGACGCCGAATCCGCGACCCCTGCATCGGCCAAAGGATCCATCACCGTTGCGTCACGGGAGGACTCCATCACGCGAGTCTCCAACCCTGAAGATTTCGAGGATCCCTCCATCCTGGGGATCTTCGACTCCGACTCCGGCTCGGAATCCCCCGAGGATCTTCGCGCCAGGTCCAATCGCTTCAACGCGATCTACATGTCGGGCAGCACGGCTGCCCCGCCAGATCCGTTCTCCACGCTGATTCCGCCGACCGCGACGGCCACGGAGGTGGAACAAGCCCGCCTGCGGCTTAGGAGGCGCAACACAACGAACTCGCCGAGCGCGAGAAATACCGCCTCGAACGAGAGACCGCGAAGGAGCCATCACTCTATCACCAGCGCCGCATCAGGACCCGCCTGAACCCCGATGTTTAGGGCCGCGTCCTGAACTTCAACGACGAGGGCGACCCCACACGCGCCACCGAGTGCGAACACGGCGAGAACGCGCCGCCAGGAGGAGGCAACCCCGCAAGACCACCACCTGGAGCACCAGCGAATGGGGCCCCTCCACCACCCATGGGCCGTGCGCCCCCACCAGACCAACCACGGATCATCATCTCGCCTCAAGCCCGGGACGCCAACGGGCTACCACTGTACTCCACCCCAATGGACAACGTCGTCGCGGCCGACGCCGCGATCGCCAACCTCGATGTCCAAGGTGACGACGCGCTACAAATCCAGTACGCCAAGGCCCTACTTGTCAGGGTCGTCGAGCAACAAGCCGCGGGAGTCGATCCTCGAGGGCAGATGTATTCCCGCTCGTCAGCAAGCAGGGCGGCATCAAGCGGCCACCCTACCATGGCCAACGCGATAGTTTTCCCACCACCCCAATCCCTGGCAAACCAACCGCGGGCCGCCCGAACGCACATCATCAACAATCAGGCGTGGCGGTCGTGCCAGCCCTACAACCTTCGACACACCCTCGCCAACCGCGGCGACCCGGAGCCAAGAGGCTCGCTCAGCCGAGTCGGGCCACAATGCTTTGGACCCATGATCCGCGGGGAAAAATACCCCACCAACTTCAAGGCCCCCAAGGAGATCGAGAAATACGACCTGACGTACAACCCCGCCGTTTGGCTAGACACATATCTCATGGCAATGGGGATCGCGGGCCACACCGACCTGCTCGCCGCTCGCTACCTCCCCCTGATGATGGAGGGTGCGACCCGGCAATGGATCAACACGCTACCCGCCGACAACATCGACTCCTGGGAAGAAATGCGGGACGCCTTCGTCAGGCACTTCGAGGGCTCCTACACCCGCGCCACCACCATCGAGGACCTGGAGCGATGCATCCAGGGACAACGCGAGTCGACCCGCCGGTGGATCCAAAGGTGGCAAGAGCTGTGGATAAACGCCTCCGGCATCCACCCAGACACGGCGATACACTGCTTCAAGAACGCGTGCCGGTACGAACCTCTGGTCACCAAGATTAAGAGCGTCTACCAGACGCTCGATAACATCCCCGACCTCCTCGAGATCGCCAAGTGCTACGCGGAGGAAGACCCCAACCAAGACTCCGATGACGAGTCGGGAGGAAGACGGCGCATTAGCATCCACGACAGCGGGCGCCTACGTGACATGCGCTACAGCAACACCCGCATCACCGGCAAACGCCGGACCGACGGGCGAGTTGACTTCGTCGCCAACGTCGGCTACGGCCAACGCGACTCCAAGAACTACCGCCGCGAAGGAGGAAACTACTGCGATAGCGGGAACTACCGCCCCAACAATGCGACAAGGCCGAAATTCAACCCCGCCGCCCTGCTCAATTAGCCCTGCATCTACCACAGCAGGGAGGGAAAACCCACCATCCACACCACCGCTGATTGCCACTCTCTCAAAGAGATCGAGAAGGCGAGACGTGCAAGGGAAGACCCCAACAACAACCAACCGCGGGACAACGGGAACGGCGGCGGCTTCGGAACCGCCGTCGGGTCGCTACATACCTTCACTAGGCTCGGCACCAAGCGTGAGAAGAAGGTACTCGCCCGCGCGGTCGCCGTCAATGCGGTGACGCAGGTCGACATCCCCCGCTTCCTAAACTGGTCCGAGCAGACCATTACCTGGAGTCGCCAAGACCACGTGCCAAGAATCGAATATCCAGGGCGAGTCGCCCTAGTGGTCAGGCCAAAGGTGGCCGACTACTGGCTGCCCAAGACGCCGATGGACGATGGGAGCTCCATCAACATCCTGTACCTCGACACATTCAAAAGGCTCCAGCTCCCAGAAATGGCCATCGAGCCAACAGTGACGACCTTCCACGGCATCTTCCCCGGTCGGAAGGCGTACCCGATCGGGAAGGTGACACTGCCAGTCACCTTCGGCACCCCGGCGAACTACCGCACGGAGAGAATCGTCTTCGAGCTGGTGAATTTCCGCAGTCCCTACCACTGCATCCTGGGCCGCCAGGCATTCGCAAAATTCATGGCGACCCCACACTACGCCTACAACACGATGAAGCTCCCCGGGCCGAGCGGCATCATCACCGTCCACGGCGACCCCGATATGGCCGTGGAATGCGAGGAAAAGGGTGCCGAACTCACCGACGCCGTCATTGCCGCGGAGACTAACCATGTGGAGGAGCTCGCGAAATACGTGGGCAACATCAACAAGGACGACCCCACCATCTTGAAGAAACCGATCGCCGCGAACTCCGCGTTCGAGGCAACCACGCACACCCGCACCGTCGAGCTCGTCCTAGGCGACTCTAGCCAGACGGTCACCATCGGGACGCACATGAGCCCCGCATAGAAAAGCGCGCTCATCGGGTTCCTCCGTGAGAACCGCGACATCTTCGCATGGAAGCCATCTGACATGCCAGGTGTCCCGAGGGAACTCGCTGAGCACAACCTTAATGCCGACCCCAAAGTGCGACCAGTAAAACAGTCGCTACGGCCCTTCAATGAAGAGCGCCGTCGAGCAATTGCCGAGGAAGTCCAGCGCCTGCTAGCCGCAGGCTTCATCCGGCCAATTAAGTACTCCAAGTGGCTGGCAAACCCAGTCCTGGTCCTCAAAAAGAACAACACCTGGAGAATGTGTATAGACTACACCAACCTCAACAGCGTCTGCCCGAAGGAGGAGTTCTTCCTACCGCGCATCAATCAGATCATCGACTCGACCGCGGGATCGGAGTCGCTGTGTTTTCTCGACGCTTACTCTGGGTACAACCAGATCAAGATGGCGGTCGAAGACGAGGCGAAGATGGTGTTCATCATGCCATTCGGCGCATTCTGCTACACGGCCATGACATTTGGCCTCAAGAACGCAGGCGCCACATACTAGAGGTGCATGCAGGAGTGTCTAGCGAGCCAAATTGGCCACAATATTCATGTCTACATCGACGACGTGGTGGTAAAATCCACCCGCCAGGACGATCTACTCGCCGACCTAGTAGAAACCTTCGCAAATCTGCGGAGGTACAACATCAAGCTGAACCCTGGAAAATGCACCTTCAGCGTACCCACCGGACAACTTCTGGGGTACGTAGTCTCCAAGCGAGGCATTGAGGCCAACCCCACCAAAATCGACACCATCGCGCGACTCGGGAAACCCGAGTGTCTGCGCGACGTCCAAAAGTTGGCAGGGCGAGTCGCGGCTCTCAGTCGCTTCATCCCCCGGCTAGGCGAGAAGGCAATGCCCCTATACCGCCTGATGCGCAAGAACCCAACGTTCCAATGGGACGCAGAGGCCGACAACGCACTGAAAGCACTCAAAGAAGTGCTACTCGCGGCACCACTACTCGCCACGCCACTCGACAGAGAGCCAATGCTCGTTTACGTCGTGGCCTCCAATCGGGTCGTCAGCGCCGTGATGGTTGTTGAATGACCAGAAGAGGGCAAGGAGCGCCCCATACAACGCCCAATATACTACATCAGCGAAGTCTTAACAGACTCATGACAGCGCTACCCGCAATACTAAAAACTGGTGTACGCGACATTCCGAGCACAACGGCGACTCCCGCACTACTTCCAGGAGCACCCAATCACGGTGGTATCCTCCGTGCCCCTGCAAGACATCATACGCAATCGCGATGCGACTGGACGAGTCGCCAAGTGGGCCGTCGAGATCGGCATCCACAACATCAAGTACGAGCCCCGGAAAGCGATCAAGTCGCAAACCCTGGCTGATTTCCTCGCCCACTGGGAAGAAGCACAGCAGCCAGAAAAGCTCCCATACCTCCACTACTGGTCGCTCCACTTCGAGGGCTCCAAGAACGCTGATGGCGCGGGGGCTGGGGTCATACTGACCTCCCCCAAAGGAGACAAGCTCCGCTACGTGCTCCACCTCAACTTCAAACCCTGCACCAACAACGTGGCGGAATACGAGGCCCTCCTCCATGGTATGAGAGCCCCTAAGGAGATGAATATCAATCGCCTACGATGTTACGGTGACTCCGACCTAGTCGCCGGCCAAGTGGTCGGGACATGCGACGCTGTTTCCCCAACAATGATAGCGTACCGCCAGGCCGTCGACCAACTGGGAGGACACCTCGATGGCTATTCCGTCGAGTGGATCGACAGGCGTAAAAACAAGGAGGCGGACGCCCTTTCCCGCGTCGGATCGGCTCAACAGGCGCCACCAGTAGGCGTCTTCCTCAACATCATCCACAAGCCCTCCGTCAGCCCATCGAAGGAGATCGACGTCGGGATCCCACTACAACCAGAACCGGCCTTAGTCGCCATGGTTGTGGAACCTAGCGACTGGACAACGCCATACGTCGCCTTCCTAGAACACAAACTCCTACCGAGCAATGAAACAGAGGCACGAATGATCGTACGCCGATGCATATCCTTCGTCATCATCAACGGCGAGCTCCACAAGCGCAGCGTGACCGGCGTGTTCTAGCGCTGCGTACAGCCAGAGGAAGGCCGCAAGATCCTCCAAGACATTCACACCGGCGACTGCGGCCATCACGCCGACGCCAAGTCGCTAGTCGCCAAGGCCATGCGGCACGGTTTCTACTGGCTCACCGCACACGCCAATGCCACCGACATCGTCCAAAGATGCGTCGGATGCCAGAAGTACGCCAACCAGACGCACCTTCCTGGTTCGGCGCTCAAGACAATACCCATCACGTGGCCATTCGCCGTATGGGGCATGGACATGGTCGGCCCGTTCAAGAAGGCCCCATCTGGCTTCACTCACCTCCTGGTTGCAGTCGACAAGTTCACCAAATGGGTGGAGGCCAAGCCGATCAAGAAGTGCGACGGCAAGACGGCTACCAAGTTCCTCCGCGAACTCATCTACCGGTACGGCTACCCACACAGCATCATCACAGACAACGGCACCAACTTCGCCAAGAGGGCCATGGCGGAATTCTGTGAGGAGCACGGCATACGACTCGACCTCGCATCAATCGCCCACCCAGAGTCAAACGGCCAAGCAGAGCGTGCCAACTAGAGCGTCCTCCACGGTGTCAAGCCGCGACTACAGGTGCCCCTCGAGCGCACCCCAGGATGTTGGGTCGACGAGCTCCCCTCTGTGATATGGGGGATCCGCACCTCCGTCAATCGATCAACCGGGTTCACGCCTTTCTTCATGGTGTATGGTGCCGAGGCCGTAATGCCAACAGACCTGGAGCACGACTCCCCTCAAGTCGCCAACTATGTCGACGCGGCCAACGAGACCGCCTGCCAAGACAGCGTCGATCAACTTGACGAAGCACGCGACCTGGCTCGCTCCCGCACCGCCATATACCAGCAAGGACTTCGTCGTTAACACAGCCGTAGAGTGTGAACTCGCACCTTCCAGGAAGGCGACCTGGTCCTACGATTGGCCCAGGACAAGAAGGGCATGCACAAGCTCTCCCCCCATGGGAGGGGCCATTCGCCATAGGCCGAGTCCTTGGCAACGACGCTTACTACCTCATCGACATACGGGGTGATGGCCAGTTGGAGGTCGGGAGGGCATGGAATGTTAACCTCCTCAGGAAGTTCTACACTTAGAACCACAGAATGTACTCTGTCGGAATATATAAATGAAATTCATTCGGATCGCACAAATTGTGCCCACTCGCCATATTCTTGCGCCACTCGCACTCGTACACGCAAGCAATACGCCATTCACGGAAGTCAACCTCTGGCCGAGCGACTGGCATGGCAAAGTAGTGCGGCACAAGGGCACCAGAAGTATTCGGGCCTTGTGTCGTCCACGAAAAACGCCAACCCGAAGCCGCCATTGGAGTCGCCTAGCCCGACTGGCCCACCGGGCCAAGACATCCGATACACGCTCCACACAGCGACCTGTCCCCCCCACCCTCAAGCAAAGCGACTCGAATGGTTAAGTACCACGCACGGGGACTCCGCAAAACGGGGCCCCACGCGGCTCGGGAACACACCTAGTAAGAGAGCTGCCTAGGGCTCGCCAAGCGACTGGCTCTCCGAGCCAGGGGAGGAGACGCGTTACAAACAATGCATTCATAACCTGCAACAGGATCATGACCAATACGGTCGAGCACAATGCTCGGGGACTCGTTCACAAGCGAACCCTACTCGCGCTCGGGGACTCGCTGCTCAGGAGACGCGAAAACAAATCAAACACATAGAAATACACAATCGAGTTATACCCCAATAAAGGGCGGACGTGCTCGGGGACTCGCTCAAATTGTTGAACAAAACACTGCCTTAATAATAACACAAGTCGACCAAGTCCCTGCGACATGGATTACAAAAACATCATACAATGTTCGCCACTTGGCATCTATTACAACTATTACATCTGCTTACTCCACAGGCCCTGACGAAGAACAAGCGCCACCACCCTTGACGCGCACAAAGGGCCGCCACGGGTTCGCCGGGTACGTGGTCAGCGACTTCGCCAATGATGACTGGAACGGCTGCTCCGACTTCATGTCGCGGTGCTCCGGCTCGGGGTCGCCAGGCGCCAGACACTATCTCCTGGTACGGCAGAAGGTCCCCCATCGCCAGGACACGATCGGCATAAGGAGTGGCCTTCGCAGTCAACTTCAGCACCTCCGATATCTCCACCGTGCTGGTCGCCGAAGGATAGCCACTCGTAACGTCATCCAGATCGAAGTCGTCCGGGAAATGCGCGAGACCCAAGCTCAACACTGTGGCGGCCCCGCGTCTAAATGCGGAATGCGTCATCCACTCCACAACCGCGGGCACCTCCTCCTGATAGCGCCACACCTCCGTGAGCCTCCCAGGGATGACTTCGGTGGGAGACATGCCCTGAAGAGCCGCCTGGACACACAACGCCGAGTCAGTGGCTGCATTCACCATGGCAGTCACGCACTGTGAGGCGGTATAAGTCTGCACCACTGGGTCGCTTTGGCCTGCCACGGCTGGAAAATCAGATGTCAGTGCAACAATGAAATCCCCAAAGCGGAGACTTGATAAAAGGATAAGGCAAATGACAGAAACTCACCAAGAAGCTTGCGGCAATTCTCCTTGACGTGCTTCTCCAAAGCGGCCTGCTCGTTATGCAGCCCCACGATGATGGAGTCCGTGGCCTTGCTTTCCTCTTCGGCGGCGGCGACGGCAGCCTTCGCCCGTTCTTCCGAAGAAACTGAGGCTGCCTTAGCATCCTCCAACTCCTTGACCAAGGAGGCCACTCGCTCATTCGCCGCGTCCAGTTCGGCGAGTGGGACATACCCCTCACGGGCCTTGGAGACCTCAGCCGGGAAACCGTCTGCAAGTGGAGATGTCAGAGTATTGCATAAAACCAGCTCACAACAAGCAAAGAAGAACAACGCCAAACACTCACCGATCCTCTCCTGAAGCCGCTGGTTCATCTCTTGCGCCTCGCGCAAGTCACGCTCCAGGCACTCTCGGGCAGCCTGCCGATCAGTCGACTCCCGCTGCAACCCCTGCAAAACAACGATCTCAGCTAAGCATTGGGAGGAAAAAGAAAGACCAGTTCCCAGCCGCTGAAATTCAGCGACTAGGAACTCAGGGACTGGAGAAGGAAGAAAAAACAAAAACCAGTTCCCAGCCGCTGAAATTCAGCAACTAGGAACTCGGGGACTGGAGAAGGAAGAAAAAACAAAAACCAGTTCCCAGCCGCTGAAATTCAGCGACTAGGAACTTGGGGACTGGAGAATATAGGAAAATAAAAACAATCCCCAGTCGCTGAAATTCAGTGACTAGGAATTCGGGGACTGGACATACCTAAATAGCAGCGCCGAGCATCTTGTGAAGTTCAGCAGCGTCAGTAGACGGGACCGTGAAGGAGGTGCGTCCGCGGCGGGCCCCAATCTCCGTGTCCATGATTTCCGGGAACTATGGAGATTGCGCATCCGCAACGCCTGGAAACCCCCTCGCCACAAAACGTGGGAATGTCGTCGACGCCCTGGCAGGGGCGCTGGACGCCGGGACTGGCACCTCCAGCACAAACGCAGCTGGTGCTGGCTCTGATAGCGTCGTCGCCCCCTCTTTGACAAACGGCGCAGCCGCCGGCCCCGCGGTGCTCCCCCCGGTCGTGGTGTCATCAACGCCCCCCTTCTGTTTCTTCGCGACTTCAGCAAACGCAACATCCTCGGAGGCCTTCCTCTTCTTGGGAAGATCACCCTCTCCCGCGACAGTGGTCGGGGGAATCTTGGCAACTGAAGGGCGACCAATCTTCTTAGCCCCCGACCTGCATGAGCCCTTCCAATCAGCACAACCACGACACGAAAGAAGCAAAGCAAATCGGGACAAGGAAGCATAGCTTACTTGGTGACCGGAAGAACACGAATCTCGGTACTGATATGGGCAGGCCTGTCCAACTCGGGGCCCAACTTGCGACTGAGCCCCCGCTCGAATACATCTGAAGCCCACGAAACCGAGGGCTTCCTTGACGACGAAGCCGCAGTCGCCGGGATCTCTGGTTCCGACGCCGCTGCCTTCGACGGCTATGGCGACTTGGGCGGCACCACTTCGGTCGCTTCTTGGCTTGGGACCCCCGAGGTCGACGGCGCGATCGTCGCCAGGGGCACCTCTACCACCACCTCCGTGTCCTCGCCCTCCAACCCCTTCGTCGGGATTGCGGCGCTTGGGACCTCGTGCGAGACTTCGGGAGATCCTTCGTCATCGGAGTCGTCGTCCGACCCGAACACCACTAATGACCTGACTGGTGATGCAAGCCTTTTTGCCGGCGACGTGGGCCGGCGTGGGGGCTTCGAAGGCGTAGCGGTGCGACAGGACGTCTGCTCCTGGGCGACCTCGTCGCCTTCTTCGAACTCGTCCAGGCTGCGGCTCGCTTCGACCTCTCGCTGTTTCTGCATTCGGGTCTTGCAGGCCACAGGCGCTGGGGAAGCAACCTCTTCTTCTTCCCCGTCACTCTTGGAAGGATCCCCCTCGGAATCTTCCTCCAGTTCCTGGGGAATTTCTTCATCAAGCGGAGGGAGCCAACCCTCCAATACCTGAAAAAGCTGAGAACCACTGCGAGTCAAAACACACCAAGCGAAAAGAATGAAATTGGAATACGAACGCAGCGATTGGAAAGAAGACTTACTGTAGGGGCTTCGTTCTTCATGGGAGTATACGGGGCGACTCCGACTGCCGCGCCCGTGAACTCCACGTTGGTGATCTTCTTTAGGGCGGCCTTGTAATCTTCGGCCTCCCAAGACTCCTTGCTGGTGCGAGATGGATCATGCTTCCCGCTGTACTCGTACATCCAGTGTGGACGAGCCGCCAGCGGAAGTAGGCGCCGCCCGAGCCAGCAATTGTAGAGGTTGATTGGAATCAACCCCTGGTCCTTCAGCTTCTGGATCTGATCCATCATTTCCGCGACGGCCATCCGCTGATCTTCAGGGATCTTCTTTGGCGCCAGTCGGCGGGGCTCGCTCCTCTCGGCAACGAATTCAGGAAGGGAGACCTCGCCGGAGGGAGTAGCTTCCTTGACGTAGAACCAGCTTTTCTTCCACTTGCTGGCGGCCTTCTTCGGCAGGAGGAGCTTGACGAAGTTGGCCTTCGGCTTCAACTGGAAGGTGACCCCGCTTGCGGCCAGCATCAAGCCGTTGGACGCCTCGCGCCAGATGCGTCCGTGGAAGAGCTCCAGCCACAGCGGGAAGTATGGCCTGCAGCCGAGGTAGCACTCGCAGAAGGCGACGAAGATCGCCAGCTTCTCGATGCTATGCGGACCAAGATCTGAGGGCTTGATCGCGTAGCACGCGCAGAAGCGGTGGAAGAAGAGCGAAGTGGGGAACCCTAAGCCCCTCTCGAGATGGCTGGTGAAGCAGATGAATTCGCCGGGCCGCGGTTTCGGCTCGGTCTCGGAAGAGGGGGGAACTCGCCAATTCCCCTTGCGGAGCACCCCGGTGTCCTCGAAGGATTTCAGCTGGGTTGTGCTGCACTTGGATTTTGCCCACGAGCCTTTTGGAGGCGCCATTGAGTGAAAAGTGAAATCGCACGACGCGAGGAGAATAGGTCGGGAGGGAGCAGAAAGGAAGAGCAAATGAGGAAGGATGAAGAATGCGAAGCAGGATCGCGAAGCTGATCCATCACTCCCCTTATATGGGAAAAATCACCCGCCAAAATCGGGATAGCCGTTACCCACGGTAATTGCGCCGTAGTTACCATTGGAAATTCCAACGGATAGTTTGACTAAGGTTGACGGTCCAACTCCTGTGGTCCGTTCGCCACCCGCCAATCTCTCTTCTCGCCAAAATGACGACTGGGCAGCAATGATGTTCATTAAAGTGACGAGTGGGGCTGTGGAGAAATTCTCCTCGGCATTAATAGAGTCCATCGCCGATTCGACTGGACGCCCAAATTGGGCTCACCTACTTCAAGCACCAAAGGACGCCCGCGCCTGCATCAATGATGGCCTCGGGGACTACTGATGGGGATATGCCAAAGAGGGTATGCCCAGCAGTACGTTTCGAGTGGGGCGGAAGGACCGCAAGTGTGCTTGGAGGACAGCGACTGGACTTTGAGGAAAGGAGAGGCCCATCGATTGGCGACTGGAAGCCCAGAAGCGTAGCAGAAGCCCAGTTGGATTAGGTCAAAAGCCCCCGGATCCTTATCTTGTTCGGGGACAGCTTGTAAACCTTAGCGAGGTGCTTCATATATAAACCTCCCTAGGGTATCGTAGAGACTTACGTTCCATCATACACCCCCTCAAGCGACTCGCTGCCTAGCCGCCGAGCTCGCCACTCTTGTAACTCGCCCTCTCATAATCCAATCTAGCAGGAGTAGGTATTTACCCTCCAGGGGGCCGAACCTGGGTAAATCCCTGTGCACCTGCCCCCATCTCGCACCGCAGATGGCCGCCAACTCTTCCTCATGCAACTCTCAATCGCTGCCCATGGCAGGGACTGCCGTGGCCATTTCCACGACACTGCAGGTACTTGAGCTTGGTATATACGGTCTAAATACGTAAAGGCCCACGGTGTCGCCAAGGCCCAAATGAAGGACTCAAGTAACCCACGGACTCTCGATTGCTTGAAGAACAAGAAGAAGCTAAAGATAGAAAGTTTGAAGGGGAAAACCCTAACTTGTAACCGATTCGACCTGCTACCCGAGACCTAGCCTTTCTATATAAGGGCTAGGAGGGGGCGGCGAGGAGGACACATGCAACCCTAGTTTCCACAACCCTCGCCAGATTACATCTGTGCACCATTGTAACCTTCGGTTCCTTCGATAATTCCACGAGCAGACAAGCAGGAGTAGGGACCTCTACGAGGCCTGAACCTGGGTAAATCTTTGTCCCCTGTGTGCTTGTTTCCTAGACGATAGATGTCTCCAGCGCTCCCTCCTTCTCCAAAACCCATGTCCATAACAATGGGCATTGATGAGTTAAACCCTCGTCAATTGGCGCCGGCCGTGGGGATTGGGAGTGCTGATGTTGCGGCTTCTTCGGTCCCATCAACCGCGATCTACAACTCCGCAATAGCGGAGATCCGCCAGCTCTTCGGCGCGTTCAACTTCACAGTCCACACGTCGGCCACTCGCCCGGCCTTCGAGTCCGTAGGCGACGGAATCAGCCTGGCGATAGGGAGCTTCCGCTTCCAAGTCGGTTAGATGGGCATGCTTCGCATGCCTGATCAGCCGACAACACCATCGATTGCCCAGCATCATGGTTCCCTCCATCGATTGGCACCCTCAGTGAGCTGAACACCCCGATAACAGTCTAGAACACGGTCAGCGACAGCAGTCGCGACTCCGATCTGAGCGATTTGGCCACTGAAGATGGAACCTACGATTCCGGATCTGAGAGTTGCGGAAGCAGCAGCTTCCCCAATCACTTCATGTGCGCCGTCATCAACGCAGGTGATACCTCTGCCAATCGCGGTAAAGAGACCGACCCGCCCAACACCGGCAATGGTGGCAATCATGGTAACGGAACCGACCCGCCCAACGCCGGCAACGGTGGCAATGGCGGCAATGGCGGTAACGGTGGCAATCACACCCCCGTCGATAATGGAGGAGTAGTTGAACCTCCAACTATACTAAATGAGCAAACCGGTGAATGCGTCGTGATCAGGCTCAACGAGCAAGAATGGGCTCGCTGCCGCGAGGCCCTACAAGGAGCTCCTCTACCCTTCGGATCCCCGCAAGAACTACTGATGGGCTATCACTGGCTCCTGAAGGAAGAATTCAAGTGCCAACTACAAACAATCGCACAACTCGAAGCGCGTAAAAAGGCAGCAGATGAATCAAGCCTTCGTCGTGCTGGGCTCTCCTCCCACGGAGGATCCTCCTCAAGGGGCAACGAGTACCTCACCAAGAAGAGGCAATCTCGGATGGCCCATCTCACCGAGAAAGAACACATAGAAGCTCCAAAGGTCCTCGACTTCAGCTCTATGACAGTCGACACACGGGGCAACGTGGTCCCCAAGACGCCGCAGGCTGCGGTGACAGCGGCCACCATGTACCTCCTTAACAACCAGCCGCCAGCTGGAGATCCCCGAGCCGCCATGCACCGATCTACGATCGCGGGATTGGGATTAATCGAGGCCACCCTCGACAAGGAGCCAACACCAGACCCAAAGAAGGGCAAAGTGCTAGCAAAGCGCTACTCCTCGCCCTCGTCCAGCGACGACGGTCACGACCTGTCTCGACACCGCCGGTCACGGCGACACGACCGTGACTATGATGCGCGCGACGACCTCACGTAGCACAAGATCGACAAATCAAGGGAACGACGTGCTCGATCGACTGACACGGAAGAAGAAGATGTGGAGCTCTGCGGCGCCAGATGCTTCAGCAGATCCATCAGGCAGAAGCGAATGCCCAAAGGGTTTAAGCTCCCGTCGGAGAACCCGAAGTTTGACGGCCGACCCAAAGATCTGGCTGGAGGACCACATCTCCTCCGTCAGGCTCCACGGAAGCAGTCAAAGCACGGCCATGCAATGCTTGCAACTATAGCTACAGGGCGCCGCCCGAGCATGGCTCAACAACCTTCCACGCGGATCTATTCGCAGTTGGGATGAGCTGGTTTACAGCTTCGTGTGCAATTTTAAGGGCACATACAAGCGGCCCGCATCAATCGAAGAGTTGAGATGTTGCCAGCAAAGATCTAGCGAATCGCTGCGCTCCTACATTTAAAGATGGTCCATCATCAAGAACTCCGTAGAGAACATCTCGGAGGATCGAGCGATTGACGCATTTAACGGCGGCGTCCGCCGCCTAGAACTCAGGGAGGAGCTGGGCCGCTCAAAGCCCAGACCATCGACCACCTGATGGAGATCGCAAATCGGTGGGCCGATGGAGAAGATTCGGTGAAGAATCGCGTTCACTCCGACGAGGAGGCGGAACTCGAGCACAGACGCGATTGCCAAGGCAAGCGCCGCATGTGCATCTACAATGACCGCGACGACGTCAACATGGTCGCGGCTGGCTACGCCGACAGACGCGATGATAACCGCAACCGCGGATACCGTAGCGGCGGATACCGCGACTCCGGGAAAACCACGCAAGTGTGGCAATGCTGCACTCGCGATGAGGCACCCGCGAACTCCATTGAGGAAAAACTGTCCGGGCCATGCACGGTACACTTCTACATCGACAAGCATGATGGCAAGAAGAAGTCCAGCCACCTCCTCAAGGATTGCCGCGAGTTCCTCAAGCTACATGAGGGATTGGTTCGAGGCTACGGAGCCGCTCCAGGCGCCGTGGCACATGGCGCACCGCCACCACCACCTGGGCCACCCCTGAATGCAGCTACACCGGACCAGCACCACGGAGGCGAACCATACCCACGAGCCATGGGCACCATGATGATCCAAAAGGGACGCCCCTCCAATCGGGTGCACAAGGCCATCACTTGCCAAGTCAACTTGGCCACACACTTGCCACCAACTACCACTGAGTACCGTAGTGGAAGCGAGTCATGCATCACCTTCGACAAACGCGACCATCCGCCTCAGGTACCCCGTCCAGGCCATTGCCCCCTCACACTGGAGGCGCAAATCGGAGGCTTCGACATGAGCCACGTCTTCATGGACGGTGGGAGCGGCATCAACCTTATATTCACGAGTACCTTGCGAGCAATGAGAATCCATCTAACCTTCCTGGAGGCCTCGGACACAACGTTCCACGGCATCGTCCCAGGGAAAGGCGTATACCCCCTGGGCAAAATCAACCTCGACGTCATCTTCGGCACGCCGAAGAACTTCCGGCGCGAGCGCATCGACTTTGAGGTCATCGACTGGCCCTCACAGTTCCACTGCATCCTCAGGCGCGTCGCATTCGCTAGGTTCATGGAAGTACCCCACTATGCCTACCTATAGATGAAAATGCCAGGTCCCAATGGCATCATCACGATCAACGGGAGCTTCGAGAGATCTAATAGTTGCGACAGGGAATTCAACAGAATTTCCCAGTCCTTCGGCATGCAGGAGGAACTCGCAAGACTAAAGGAGTCAACAGACAACAGTCTGCCTCCGCTGAGCCAGCCAAGCTCACCTGATCTCTCCTTCGACTCATCGGTGCACACAAAGAAAGTGCAGGTCCACCCATCGGATCCCGCCAAGACGGCTCTCATCGCCAACAACTTGAGTCCCGCATAGGAACTCGCGCTCGTCGAATTCCTCCATGAGCACTTGGTAATTTTCGCCTGGTGTCCTACAGACATGCCAGGAGTTCCCAGGGAATTCGCCGAGCACGCACTCAACGTCAACCCTGACGCAAGGCCAGTCAAGCAAACAATTCGGCGATTGTCTGAGCCACGAGCGCAGGCAGTTGGAATGGAGATCAACAGACTCCTTGAAGCCAAGTTCATACGCTAGATCAAGGAAAGCACTTGGCTCGCCAACACAGTGCTGGTACCAAAAAATGACACGGATATCCTGCGGATGTGCGTGGAGTTCACCTCTTTGAACAAGCACTGCCCAAAGGATCACTTCCCGTTGCCGCGCATCGACCAGATCATCGACTCCATCGTGGGATGTGAGCGCCTCTGCTTCCTTGATGCCTACTTAGGCTATAATCAGATTCGAATTAAGGAGGAAGATCAAGAGAAACAGCGTTTACAACGCCCTTTGGTGTGTTCTGCTACAACACAATGCCCTTCGGGCTAAAGAACGCGGGAGCCACCTACCAGCGGTGCATGCAGGCTTGCCTCAAGGAACAACTGGGTCGCAACATTCAAGTCTATGTCGACGACATAGTAATCAAGACCAAGGAGGAAGCCTCCCTAATCGACGATTTGCGCGAAACCTTCGCCAACCTCGACCGCTACCAGATCAAGCTCAATCCGGACAAATGCGCCTTCGGCGTACCATCTGGGCAGCTAATCGGGTATCTCATTTCCACGAGAGGAATCGAGGCAAACCCGAAGAAAATAAAAGCCATACTGGCCATGGAGAAGCCGAAAAACATAAGGGGCGTTCAGCAGCTGGCTGGGCGAATCGCGGTCCTCAGTCAATTCATCAGTCGGATGGGTGAAACAGCGCTGCCCTTCTACCAGCTCCTCCGCAAAGCTGAAAAATTCGAGTGGACCAATGAAGCGCAAGAAGCATTTGAAGACCTCAAGCGCCTGCTATCCACTTCGCTAGTGCTGGTGACCCCACGAGAAAGGGAACCACTGTTGCTGTATATCTCCGCCACCAACCAGGTGGTCAGCACAGTGCTCGTCGTCGAGCGAGCTGAGGAAAACAAGGTCCACGGCGTACAACGCCCAGTATACTACCTAAGCGAGGTCCTCACGCCAACAAAACAACAGTACCCGCACTACCAGAAGATGGCATACGGTGTCTTCATGACCGCCTGGCGACTGCGCCATTACATCCAGGTACACCCAATCATGGTGGTCAACGACGCCCCGTTGGGGCATATCCTCAATAACCCCGATGCCACGGGACGAGTCGTGCTTTGGGGAATAGAACTGTCTCCACGAGACATCACATACGAAAAGCGTGACGCAATCAAGTCGCAAGTTCTCCCTGACTTCCTCGTGCACTGGATGGAGAACCAGCTCCCGGACAAACTAGACATGTCCTACCTCTGGACAATGCACTTCGACGGGTCCAAGCGGAAGGACGGAGCAGGTGCAGGTGCAGGTGTCATACTGACATCACCCCAAGGGGACAAGCTGAAGTATATCCTGCGAATGCAGTTCACAGCCTCCAACAATGAGGCTGAATACAAGGCCCTGTTGCATGGGATGAGGATGGAAAAAGCCTGTGGCGCCAAGATGCTCATCATATACGGCGACTCCAAGTTGGTCGTCAACCAAACGATGCATGAGTGCGACGCACTGAATGACAACATGATCGCATACCGCGACCTCTACGACACACTCGAAGGAGACTTCGAGGGTTGCGAGTTGCGGCACGTAGGTCACGAAAGCAACGAAGAGGCGGATGCACTCGCCAACATAGGCTCTACCTGCACCCCCATACCACCTGGGGTATTTCTCGAGCGCATCTGCGAACGCTCCATCAAGACAAAGGCCGCAGAGAAGAAAACAAGCGCAGCAACGGACTCGGGGGCTACGCCACCCAATGAGCCAATGGAACTCGATGACTTGGAGCTGGACACAGGACTCGAGGGACCAATAAGCGTCATGATGATTGAGCAATCCTGGACGCAGCCGTACATCACGTACCTCCTCAGCAAGAGGCTACCAGACGATCCAACGGATGCACGGCACATCGCGCGGTGATCCAAGGCTTTCACTGTTATCAATGGCGAACTGTATAAACGCAGCATCACAGGAGTACTCCAACGATGCATCTCCACGACCAATGGAAGAGCTGTTCTCCTCGACATCCATGAAGGGACCTGCGGGCATCACGCCGGCAGTCGTGCCCTCGTTGCCAAAGCTCTACGAGCTGGATTCTACTGGCCTACGGCCATGCGCGATGCCAAGGACATCGTCCAAAAATGAAACGCTTGCCAGCGATTCGCGGACAAGCCGCACGCACCTGGCACAGAGCTACGGCCAATCCCATTGGCCTGGCCCTTCGCGCAATGGGGACTCGACATGGTTGGCAAACTTCCAAGGTCCTCACGAGGAGGCTACGTCTACCTCTTGGTCGTAGTCGACAAATTCACCAAGTGGATTGAGGCCATGCCAGTGACCAACCAATCATGGCACAACATAGTAAAGTTCTTCGAGTCCATCGTCTACCGCTTCGGAGTACCGCACAACATCATCACTGACAACGGGACGAACTTCACATCCAAGGAGTTCCAAGAATTCTACGAGAACCTGGGGATCAACATCAGCTACGCCTCGGTAGCGCACCCACAGACCAATGGTCAGGTGGAAAAAGCAAACGGGCTTGTCTGCGGCGGCATCAAGAAGCGACTCCTCCGGCCACTCGAACAAGCCGCGGGTTGCTGGCCGGACGAACTGCAATCCGTACTCTGGAGCCTACGCACAACTCCAAACAGTGCCACGGGCTACACGCCATTCTTTATGGTGCACGGAGCCGAAGCAGTGCTACCCCCCGAGGTACGGTACAAGGCGTCGCGCGTGGTCGCTTACAGCGAGCAAGAGTCATCCCTCGCACTCGAAGACTCCGTCGACCTCCTTGACGAGGCAAGGGAAATCGCCGCAGAAAGATCCACGATCTACCAGCAGAACCTGCACAACTACCACAGTAGGAGGCTTCGCCCCAGATCCTTCGTCGAAGGCGACCTGGTCCTGCGACTGAAGCAGCAGGGGCATCTCAAGCTCAAGTCCCCCTGGGAAGGACCATACGTGATTACAGAAGTAATCCCAGGTGGCGCCTATCGCCATCAAGAATTAGAGACAGGAGTCGCATACTCCAACCCCTGGAACATTGCACAGCTGCGACGCTTCTATCCCTAGTCGTTTTTTACTTTTTACATTGCAAATAAGGCTACTCAGCCAAGGCTACTTAGCCACACATTGTACCTCGCACTGTTCTTCGAATAAATAAAGCTAAGTGCTCCAAAAATCTGTGTTCTCCTTTACTTCTCCAATTTATATACTCGGGGGCTGCGCCACCCTATATACATCTGTTCTTCGAACCAAAAACGCGATATCCTGAGTAACTGGTACATCAATCGAAACCCTTAACACAACATCAACCCAGCTTCAACGCACCTGACAGGTTGACAAGGGACTGAGATAAGAGCATGGCCAGGCTAACGAAAAGGACTCGCATAGTGCAACGCACTTCATGCTAACAAAGATCTTTATGCATATTCGATAATAAATTATTTACAACATTTATACAAATTTTACAACACGAGTACACTGATGTGCAGGATACAAACTAAGCTACTACTGCAGCAAGAGAACGTTGGTTTGTTCCTCAAAGAAGTCGACAATCTCTTCTGCTGGGCGATCCACCGCCTGGTAGTGTGGCACCATATTCCAGGCAGAACCTGCTGGTGGTGCAGGTGGCCCAGGCGCGATTGCCGCAACATCTATGTCAGGCCTGTGCAGTCGCACCAACGATAGAGCGGCCTTGGCACCAGCCACCAACTATTGCCTCACGCACTCGCGAACCGCGGACAGATCTTGAAACTTGCCAAGGAGCACCAGCAGGCTTGATGGAGTAACATCCAGCGGAAACATCGTCCAATAAATGTTCTTCAAACATGACTGCGACTTCTTTAGAAAGTGCAGCACTCGCGAAGCGCGATCCTGCAGGGTCGCCAGCAGAATCGCACGATCATGATCTACCCAGAAGTATCCACTCTCTTGAAGTTGCTCCTAGGTGAGATCATGCATACAAATGACAATTCTATCCTTCTCATCCTGTGGATGACGTGCGCTGACAACTACATGAAGCAGCGAGCAGCAGCATAAGTACACCATCGCGAGTGACTACAAGGAAAAGATAAGAGCAAGCAAACTAACACTTGAATTGGTCGCCCAGCTGCGTCACCTCGCCAAGCAGATACTGCTCTCGGGCGGCGGTTTTCTCCGCCTTCAACTTCCATACATCTGTGTTACCGCGGAGCACGGGCAACTCACGCTCCAACTGCTTCACGCGGTCACGCAGTCGCGAGAGCAGGGATAGTTCATCTACCCTGGAGCGCGGCGGTGCCAAAGTATCATCAAGAGGCGGCGAGTCCTGAGTTTCCCTCAAAGGATCACTTGATGAACCCTACCACAAGTCAAGATAGAAATAAATAAGACGACCAAATCAATACAAAGGCAAAAGGTTCAGATGCATTCAAGACTAGCAAAAGTATCAGCAGATACACTCGCTAGCAGGCATGTTCTTAACAAAGGACATAAACTAGTCAACTATTACAAAGACTACTAAGGAGCGACTGGCTTCTTCGACTTTGATGACTTCGGGGGCTTCATCGAGTCCGTGGAAGTGTCAGATGCCACTGACTTTCCACCAGCCCCTGATGTCGAAGCCTTCGCCGCCTTCTTGGCGCGATGCAGCTCCTCCGAATACTTCGCAACAGTATTTATCAGATGATGCCCATATTTGCCACAAGCAGTCGTGAAAGGAGCAAAGACTAACTGCTGGCCGTCCGCGCTAACATGCATCGCCTTCGACACCGCGGCAGGATCAATCTCGACTCCATGGGCCTGCACCATGGCAAGTGATATGGACGTGCCGGCCGCGCGGAGTGAGTTCTTGAAGGTGGAAGGCACACCTCCGCCGAGTGACTCCACCAGCTCGTCTATATTCTCGACTAGCTCTGCCTTGGGCATCAACTCCTCCCGAAGGCGACTGAGTACGCCTTTGGCCTTGGAGAGCGTATCCTGCACGGCGGTGCTGTGATCTTCGACTGCTGATAGTGCACCCGCCAGAGTGTCATCGCGACGAAGGGCCTGCGGGTCGAAGCTCAAATCGCCAGCATCTGTACATAAATCCACACATGGACAAAACGTCAGCACCACCGGCAAAAACATTCGAAGCAGAGAAGGATAACAATATCCGCAAGCAAAGTACCTAAGAGGGCCTTGGCAATAGAGAACAGTTGTTCTTCGAACAACTTCTCCCTGGCTACGAAGAAGGCACGCAGATCCTCTTCGCGCCTTTGCGCCTCGTCACGCGCCGCGATTGCCTCATCGTGACCCTTCACAGCCGTGGCGAGGGTTTTCTCCATGGTGGCAGCATTGCGCAGGAGGGCATTATGTTCAGCTACACGACAAACAAAAAGTTGACTATCAGTCGACTATATCAAAGGGAAAGAACAAGAAGAAGAAGAAGAAGAAGTGTAGAACGCTCACTCTCAACCACGCGATGACGCGTCTCCAGCATCGCATGCTGGCGGCCCATCGCAAGAACTTGCTCCGCCAAATGAGTGGCTTCCTTCACAAGGAGCTATCGCACAACAAAGGGATCAGTAGAAGCGATAGAGAACATCGACTGCAACATTACAAGAAGAAAATTTACACTTACATGATCCTCCAATGACTCTGAAGATGTCTGTTGTTCCGTCATCCGGGCAACCATTCGATGCTCCCCTGCATGAGGAGAACTGGAAGAGTTGTGCCCAGAGTGGGCCGCCAATGGAGGGGAAGGAGCGCGCTCGACCTCTTTCTTAGCCCTTGAGGTCATGACTCCTGATTCTTTCAAAAATTGGATGTCGCTAGAAGACGACGACGCCTCTTGACTGCAAGACAAAACCCACATTGAGAAAGGTCAAACTCACAGAAGAGCCAACAAGGGCAAAACAGAGAAGAACAAATAAACTAGAAAACTTACTAGTCAAACTTGTCAAAGTCAAAAGTGGCCTCCCCCGACTCTGACGAGGACTCCTTGGGCAATCGCATCTTCTTGCGAGAAGATGGTGCCACGACGCTCACAGGAATAGCAGGTATCGGTGACTCCGCACCAACACCTGTACCTTCTGGAGTCGAAGGAGATGACGCATCAGAATCCTCGATGCGCGAACGCTTGTGAGTATCCGGACTACCGGACTCGAGGGCTTCCTCCTCCACATCAGAGGGGACGATCGACTCCGACTCGTCCTCTTCCAAGGCTTCGCGAGGAATAATCCCCTCAGGAAGAGGGGGCATACAAGGTGACACCGCCCAATCCTGCATGCAGACAACAAATTCAGCAAAAAGCAAGTAAACAACAAAGAAGCAATCGACAAATTTAGCTACTATACCTCAGGAGGAGGGTTAGTAGCATCAAATGGAGGAACAACTGGCTCACCAGGGAGCACATCCTTGACGGTGTACTTGGTGACTAGTCGAACCCTCTTGTCCACCTCACTCGCGAACATGCCATCGGCAGACACGCGAGTGGCATCATCAGCGCCAGCCCACTGAAACATTGGGTGGACTCTGGCCTGCAGGGGCTGGACGTGGCGGCGCATCCAAGTGCGAATGAGGGCGCAGCCTCCCTCCTCTTTGCCTATTTGACTCTCGAGGTCGCAGACGCGCCTGTATAGCACATCTATCTCCGCGGACTCGCCAGGCATGACTACATTCTTCCAGGAGCGCATCCTCTTGGACGGCGTCGCGGGATCGAAGGGTGCGAGTCCTAAGTGCTCACCGTTAGCCTTCTCATCACGGATGTAGAACCATTTGTCCCTCCACCCTTGGACGGACGCCGTGAGCTTGATGTCGAAGTAGGTGGAGGATGGGTCGACGTGGATTCTGCAACCACCTACATCATAGACTAAAGAGCCACATGCATATTGGCGCTTCAATTTAAAGAGGCGCTTGAAGAGGCCGAAGTGCGGCTCGATTCCGAGCCAGCAGTCGCAGAGGGTGATGAAGCAAGAGATATGGAGGATAGAGTTCGGGGACAGCTGATGGAGCTGAAGCCCGTAGAAACAAAGGAGGCCCCTAAAAAAGGGGTGAAGGGGCAAGGAGAGACCACGAATGATGAATGCTAAAAACATCACTCGAAAACCGGCGGGAGGAGAAGGAATTGTCTCACCGCTGGGGACACGCGCGTCGGCGACTACGGCGGACAGTACTCCGTCTTGGCGAAGAAGATGGAGATCCGATGACTTGATGATGGAGGGGCGCCACACACCATTCGTGACGCGGGTGCCTGCGGCCTTCTTCTTCCCGCCGGCAGTGGTGCTGGTGCCCGCAGCGGCGGAGCCGCCTTTCTTCTTCGCCGCAATAACGGTGGCCGCGGAATCAGCCGCAGCGCCTCCTTTCTTCTTCCCCATTGCGCGGCGGCGATGCGAGCGAAGGAAGTAGCTCGGAAACGAGCGAAGCTAGTCCAGCGTCGTGGAAGAAACGAGCGTAGAGAAAGCAGAGGAGCAGCGGCAATGGCGATGGAAGCAAAGGATGAATGAGAGCAGATGAGAAAATTACCGTCACAGCACCGCTACTTAACCCCTGGAAGATGCAATCCAACGGCTCAGAAAAACCCTACTGGACGCGTGGCAAACATCATGCTGGACACGTGGAGGAGTTGACGCGCGAACAGTCCCTCCACTACTCCCATTACACGCAGAAATCGAGGAGACGCAGTTAAAATAAAAGATTACGCACGCCCAGTCAAATCAAAGTTAGAAAGTCGGACCCACTATTCGTCACGTCCCGTCAAATTCGCTCACGCGGGCAACTGAGGTCATGAAATCGTCAGCACTGACGTCATCAAAAGCTACGCAGCAGAAGACTTCGACTACTTTAGTCCTTGCTCGAGTCTTTGACTCCACCAAGCACTCGGGGGCTACTCCCATAGGGAGCGCTGGTCGTGCACCCTATGATTTTTTCTCTTCTTTTTGCAGGAACATGGACAATCAAAGGCAAACCCAATCACTCGAAATACGTTTTCGACTTTGGACATGGGTTACTCCCATAGGGAGTGCCGGAAACAAATTCGACTGAAACAAGCAAGCACATGATAGCAGTCGAAAATTTTCTTTAGTCCCTTCCTGAGTCTTCGACTCAACCAGGCACTCGGGTGATACTCCCATAGGGAGCGCTGGTCGCGCATCCTATGATTATTTATACAAAAAACTGTGTGTTGATAACATCCACACTCGAAGCTCATGGCGACACCGCCTCATAATTTTTCCCTACAAAGAGACTGCGTCTCCTGGGTCACCCGAATCGTCTCCGCGATGATAAAATTCGGATGTCGCGCTTACAGCGTGAAGGTAAGACCTGAATAAGGCCTGGCAACGCATTAGCTACGCACTACCAGAAATGTATCCGTGCCTACAGGTACGATGAACATGCCTTGATGGACGCGTCAAGTGCTCACACCCATATAACTGGAATTCGACTCATGTAAGACCTCCGCGGCTTGATTCAAATTACACCAGCACTTTTCCGGATTCGAGTCCGGGGACTCGAGTTCGAGTAGATTGCGTTGTTTCACCCTAAGGTGGTTAACTGATACCGATACTTTGGTTATATCAGGCATGTACATCAACAATCCCTATGACAAAAATAAAGCAGTCAAAATATACTCATTCATGCACTCGGAAGACTTCAAAAGTCCCCAGTCGAATCTGCGATTCCACTGGACACTCGGGGGCTACTGACATGGGTATACCCTACATGTACTTGAGCTTGGTATATACGGTCTAAATACGTAAAGACCCACGGTGTCGCCAAGGCCCAAATGAAGGACTCGAGTAACCCATGGACTCTCGATTACTTGAAGAACAATAAGAAGCTAAAGATAGAAAGTTTGAAGGGGAAAACCCTAACTTGTAACCGACTCGACCTGCTACCCAAGACCTAGCCTTTCTATATAAGGGCTAGGAGGGGGCGGCGAGGACGACACATGCAACCCTAGTTTCCACAACCCTCGCCAGATTGCATCTGCGCACCATTGTAACCTTCGGTTCCTTCGATAATTCCACGAGCAGACTAGGAGGAGTAGGGACCTCTACGAGGCCTAAACCTGGGTAAATTTTGTCCCCTATGTTCTTGTTTGCTAGCCGATAGATGTATCCAGCGCTCCCTCCTTCTCCAAAACCCAAGTCCATAACAATGGGCATTGATGAGTTAAACCCTCGTCACCACCTTTGAAAATACTTTGCCGGCTGTGATGATTGATGACCCACACGTATAGGGGGTGTATCGCAGTATTTTCGAGGGAAGTGAAACCTAGTTTAATGATTCGACACAATGGGAGCCAAAGAATATTTATAAGCCTTAACAACTGAGTTGTCAATTCAGATGCACTTGGAAACAATCTTGCTCACAGCAGTTTATTACTAGAATAGTTTTGTAATAGCAATAGCAAAGTAATAGCAGTAGTAAAAGTAAAGACAGTAGTAACAATTGCAGTTAACAGTAGGATTAAAGGGTGGTAGGCATAGGGATGGATGGACGGGCGTTGCATGGACAAGAAAATTCATATAGCAATCAAGACATAGGGCATTTGCAGATAAATAAGGTAAAGCATCCAAGTACTAAATAATCATAGGCATGTGTTCCATATATAGTCATACGTTCTCGTAATGAGAACTTGCACAACATCTTTTGTCCTACCAGCCCATTTGCATCGGGGCCTCAAGGGAACTACTAGCAATTAAGGTGCTCCTTTTAATAGAGCACCAGAGCAAAGCATTAACACTCCATGAACACATGTGATCCTCACATCAAAGCCATCCCCTCCGGTTATCCTGATTATTGTCACTTCGGGGCCTTTGGTTCTGGACCACAATATGTGTATACAACCTGCAGGTAAGATCACAAACAATACTATCATCATGAATCAATAACATGTTCAGATCTGAAAGCATGGCACTCGGGCCCTAGTGACAAGCATTAAGCATAACAAGTTGCAACAAAGTCAAAAAGCACTAATAAAAGATACTAGGCACCATGCCCTAACAATATGATGCCATTGCATGAATGATCTCAACCAATCCCTACCATCCCCATAGCCTACAGTGGGGGATTACTCACTCATGTATGGGGGAACCATGGATGGTCGATGGAGAAGCGATGGTGATGATGATGGCGATGATCTCCTCCAATTCCATGTCCCGGCAGGGTGCCAGAACGGAGTTTTTGGTTCTGATTTGCGGAATCTGGTAGTGACGGCATAGCGGAACTCTTTCTAGGAAACGTCGAACCCCCCTGGGTTTTTAGGTCAAGAGGCATCTTATAGGCAAAGAGGGAGGCCGAGGGGGTGACCGAGGCGGCCACACCACCCCTAGGTGTGGCCTAGGCTGGCCCGCGCGGCCAGGTGGTGTGGTCCCCTTGTGGCCCTCCTCCGTCTCGTCTTCTAGATCCATGAATCTTCTGGTGAAATATGATTTTGGCATATTTTCTGGGATTTTTCCTGATAGTTGATTTTCTGCACAAAAACTAGACACCAAGGTAATTCTGCTGAAAATAGCGTCAGTCCGTGTTAGTTGTATCGAAATCACACAAGTTTAGAGGAGAAACAATCACAAATGTGTTCGAGAAAGTAGATACGTTTTGGACGTATCAACTCCCCCAAGCTTAGCTTATTGCTTGTCCTCAAGCAATTCAGTTGAAAACTAAGTGTGATAAAGGAAACTTTCACTAACACATTTGCTTCATAAGATGTATATATTCTCAGCATATGATCAAGTACTTGGTCAATTCATAATAAGGAGTATGCAAATAAGGTTACTGAATAGTCATTGCAAGCTATGAAGAGATTCTAACTCAAAAATAGTAAGTAGCATGAAACATAAACATAAGCAACATTGCAATGCTCATAAAAAGGTATGATAGAGTTGTATCTCGCTTGCCTTTGATTGTAGAGCAAACATAAATGCCAAGGCACCTCTGAAGTTCAAGTGAAGACTATAAGTAAAGATATCAAAGATACAAGCGTCAAGGTCATGACACAATTAACCAAGTTTTGAGACAAGCATATTACACTAAGAATGACAACTATGCTCTCAAGAAAGTGTTCATAGAATAAGTGGTGACTCAACAAGGAAATGAAAAGGTTTTGAAAAGTTTGAAAGGCTTCCAAATGCTGAAGGTATGGTACTCATTAGCTTTGAGCTCTCCATTGTCCCTATCATAAGCATCTTTAAATGGTTAAGGTAAAAGTGAGGTCCAATATGACTTTTATGCTTGACAAACCATAAACTGGAAATCTCATGTCCCTTGAGTACGAGGGCCGCTCCTCATGCTACTCAACTTTAGTTACCGGTAAGTTCTTGTCATAGTAAATACATGCGTATCATAGAGAACCGCCAACGGGGTACCCCTTACCCGATGATACGGAAGAATCCCCATATCAAAATGACAAGGCAAGCAGACAATAAGCATCTCAGAATCTCATTATTTACCATGGGAAAATGGTGCTTTTTTCTCTCTTTCCTCTTTTCTCATTTTTTCCTTTTTCTTCTCAATTACTATTTATCTCTTTTTTTATAAGAAGAATACTTCATAGATTGCTCATTATGGTTATGCTACAGGTTTCCACCATGATTAGGCATGGATTAGACCAGCCACCTAGGAATTTCTCTAACACACATACATAACTCCATGGACTTACAAGCTCCCCTTTTATTTCACACCGATGACATCCGTAAACAAAAGAGCATGATACCAACGGGGTATATATTTACAAGTGTTGAAAGCGTTCCTCGTGATAACACGGTTCTGCTAATCCCCAGCCTATAATTTGGAAGCATGTAACTTTCATGGACAGTCATAATAGTTCGGGTTTATTAAGTGCAAGAAATAAAGTGTGCCATCAAGTTCGTGAGAGATTTACTAACTAACTTTCTCATAACAAGCAAACATTTTATTCAGAATAAAACAAGGCATACTGAATATGCACGAAATAGCAAATGATGCTAATAGGTAGGTATGGTGGACACTTTTGGCAATATTGGTTTCGGGGAGTTTGAAACACGAGTAGAGCTCATACTCAGTGCACGTGAAGGCTAGCAATAGTAAGGGAGCGACAAACGAGAGAGCAATAACTGTCATAATGATGCTTGCAACAAAACAAGACTAATTATTGCATGAAAGTGATTCAAGAACCCTGAGGCAAAATAATTCATCGAGGCTTAACTGATTGTTTCAGTCATATGCATGCGTGAGCATGTGCCAAGTCAATTCAAGTGAAACATTCAGAGGAGGATACCATGGTGTCATACCAATTTATGAATAGAACAATGCAAGCAAACATTCATATGACATGCTACAAACCATTAGCAAGCTGGAGCTAATCATAAGAAAGCAAGAACTACTAAGCATCCATAAATAACATACACCTTACATGGACAGGCTAAGGATGCCCACAATGATGAGTATATGTACAAAAATGAAAAAAAAATAGAGTTCATTACCAGCCTCTTACCACACCTCAAGTTGTCATTAATCTTCATTATTGCCCTTCACTTGTGTGGCTTGAATAATAACATGAAACCAAACTTCACTTAGGACTGCTGAACCCTGTGACGAACTTCAAAAAACCAAAGAAGAACAAAAAATATTTTTGATGTTTTTGACTTTTAGAAGCAAGAATGAAAAGGAAGAACAAGCAAAGTGAAATCTTTTTGTGGGGTTTCAAATAATTAAGACAAAGCTGAAAGAAAGAGGCAAACCAAGGCAAAAAGAAAAAGAAGCAAGCAAAGAGAAATAACAAAAATATTTTTGGTCTTTTTGTGTTTTGGAAAGTGAAAAGTAAAGAAAGAACGAAAACTTAAAAATAGAATGAAACATGGATATACAAAATACTGACTGAACATGATATTTAGATGAGTGTGATGTCGGTGTACCTCCCCCCAAGCTTAGGCTTTTGGCCCAAGTGGGTATCAATCCCAAGCTGGCCAAGATGGAGCGCCTCCGTAGTACGGCGAAGAAGTGCCTTCGTCCTGATACGAACTCGAGGACGCCCAGCGTAGTGTGCAGAGTAGTCATAAGAGGGCACATCCCCCTGGTGCTGCTGGTGGAAACCAAGTAGGCGGATCTGCTCATCCACCTCCTCCTTGGAGCGCGACCATGGCATCCTGCAAATACTGAAAATAGTGGACTGTGGCAAAGGAATTTTCGTGTCATCTTCGTCAGTAAACAACATCCTGTAATCTAAACTCTCGGTACTAGAGTCAGTAGTGACAAAGTGATGTGTTTTCATAGCAGCAAGATCAAGCCTTTGTTGTGTCAACACAGTATCATTAGGATCAACAGAAAGTTCCAAAGCAGCAACCATGTGTGTGGCAATAATGCCCCCATAAATGGGTCCTCTAGCAGCTAAGCGGTGAGCAATGAGAGAACCAAGATTATACTTGGTATTATCATTAAGTGCAGCAGTGAGGAAGGCTAAATGGTATTAGAAATATTACTAGTGTTCTCCCTGCCAAGAATTCTAGTGGCAAGATAGTAAGAAAAATATCTAAGAGCTAGGAGTTGAATGTTCCTTATCTTCCCACGCTGAGCTGCGTGGTCATCGTCATTTATCACACTTCGATAGAGCTCTAGCAAATCAGCGGGTTGTCCTTGGATCTTCTTCACCGTCCCAATCATGCCAATGCCTATAATGCTGCAAAATCTTTCCAATGGCATGGTAATAGGCAAATTATAAATTTTGAACGAAACAGTTGACTGATAAGGGGTGTTAGTGAAAACAAAACTCTCAATGAAAGTTTTGGTGAGCACGGCATATTGCTCACTCTCATCCTGCATGTAAGTGGTCAAACCGACCCTCTGAATAAGAAGGAATCATCAAGGATCCCTGTAGCTTGCAAAAAGGTAAAACAAGGGAAGGTAGATGGGTGAGCATCTCCCTCATCTCCTTCATTGCCAAAGCGTGGTGCAGTAAGATCTTCATTATATGATGGCCTAAACTGAGAGGCTGGTCTTGAAGGCCTTGCCCTCCTGGGTGTGTCCCTCTCAAATATTTCTCCAAAAGTGTGGTTGTTCATCTTTGATATTCTGAAATTTAAGCATCCATCATACAAGTGATTGCAAAGTGAATACATAATGAAAGGAACTACTCATAGGGACTTTGTAAGAGGCCTAAACATGCATGAAAACAACTTCTATAAGCATTGAACAAGCTCACAAGATCACATAACCTGTCACCTATAGTAGTAAAATACTCAAGATATAATCCACTAAACACAAATCTACTTAGACAAGCGGAGGGGTCACATACTAGAGAACAAATGCTCCAAATTTCAGCAGCAAAGATGGGCTGAGCAAGGAGATCGAAAAATCGCAAGCAAGAACAGCAAGAAAGCGAGTTTGAGCAATGAACTGGTGTTTTCTCGGGAGAGAGAAAGAAGTGGCAAGTGAGAGAGTAAGTGGAGGGCCAGGGGTGGCCCACACCGTGGCCAGGCGCACCCTTGGTGTGGTCGTGCCACCAGGTGGTGTGCCTGCCTGGTGGGCCCCCTGGGTCACTCCAGGTACTCCTCTGCCCCTTTTTTCATGTAAAAATTTAATATGAATTTTCTGGAATTTTTCGAGACACTTTAATTTTGAGCAATTTTTAGGTATTGATGAATGATTTTCTGACATAAAGATGTTTTCGGAAAGATGCAAAAACAAAACAAAACAAAAACTTTAGAAGTTCTAAGACACTCTAATATGCAAGCAACTAGCAACAGAAAAGTAAACTAAGTGAAAGCAAAAACTAAAATGGATAAAATAAAAGTAAGCAAAGATAATCATGGTGAAAACATTGTTTTGTTCATTAAAATCCCTTTGATAACAAGGTTGATCATGTCTTGTTACCAAAACAATTTTATATGAAACAAAACTTTGTATTCCACTAAATGATTATGTTACCTCAACCTTGATAGCAATGGTCCCAATCATAATAGTTTCATATTTTTCTTGTGGTATGGGACAATATATTTCTCCAACTTGGAGGCCCCCAACATGTTCAATTGAATTTAAGCCATAAGTCATATCAATCTTCTTGGGGAAATAGAAAGTATGCTCCTTGTCATTAACATTAAAAGTCACCTTTCCTTGATTACAATTAATAACAGCTCCTGCAGTATTAAGAAAAGGTCTCCCAAGAATAATAGACATATTGTCATCTTCAGGCATTTCAAGCACAACAAAGTCAGTTAATATCAAGCAATTATGAGCCACTTGAATAGGTACATCCTCACATATACCAACAGGAATAGTAGTAGATTTATCAGCATTTGCAAAGATATATCAGTTGGTATTAGTTTTTCCAATTGAAGTCTCTTGTAGAGAGAAAAGGGCATAACACTAACTCCTACTCCTAAATCACACAAAGCAGCTCTAACATAGCTATTTTTAATCGAACATGGAATAGTTGGAATCCCTGGGTCTCCAAGCTTCTTTGGAACTTTACCATTAAAGGAATAATTAGCAAGAAAATTAGAAATTTCCTCATTGGGGATCTTCCTTTTATTAGAGACAATATACTTCATATACTTTGAATAAGGTGGTAATTTAATAGCATCAGGCAAAGGGATTTGCAAAAATAAAGGTTTCATCCACTCAAAAAACTTGTTATAGTGTTCATCTTCCTTTGATTTGTGTTTCTTATCAGGGAAAGGCATGGGTTTTTGGACCCAAGGCTCTCTTTCACTACCATGTCTCTTAGCAACAAAATCTTCTTTAGTGTATTTAGTATTTTTAGTGTGCCTTTCAGGTTCTTCTTCAACTTTTTCTATATCAGGAGCATCATTTTCCTCATTACCACTTTCAGTTTCAGCATCAGAGACAGATATACTATTAGGATCTTTAGCAAGTTCAGAAGACTCTACAATAGTTTGATGTTTCCTTTTCTTAGGAGAAGTACCACTATTTTCAATTTGTTGAGAATCTTGCTCAATTCTTTTAGGATGCCCCTCAGGATATAGAGGATCCTGGATGGCGGCACCACTTCTAGTTCTAATTTCATAGGCTTGTTTTCCTTAGAAGCATTAACTAGCAAATCTTTTTGTACCTTAATAAGATGATCAATTTGTGTTTGAACCATTTGGAAATGTTTAACAAGCAATTTAACATCATTAGAGGTTCTTTCCACAATATCCTTCAACTCAATAATAGCTCTAGAGTTTTCCATTATATGATTTTGCACCCTTTTATTAAAATTATCTTGCTTAACAATAAAAACATCAAATTCTTCCAAGCATTCATCAGGAGGTTTAGAGTAAGGAATATCACCTTCATCAAAATGTTGGAGAGAGTGTACCTCAATAGTGGATGAGTGGAAGATTGGCTTACATAATTCTTCAATAGGAGGTAAATTCTTCACATCTTCAGATTTAATACCCTTCTCCTTAAGACATTTCTTAGCCTACTTCATCACGTCATCATTTAGTTTAATCACTCCTCTCTTCTTTGGCGTTGGTGTTGGTTCAGGCATAGTTTACTCAGGTGTAGTTGTCTCAGGCGTAGTTGGCTCAAGTGAAGTCCAATCATCATAATTCTTGCTTATTTTAGCCATTAATTCCTCATCTTCCTTGGGAGTTATATTCCTGAAAACATAATCAACACAACTATCCAGGTATGTCCTAGATTCTTCAGTTAGTCCTATGACACAAATAAAGCAGTCGAAATATACTCATTCATGCACTCGAAAGACTTCAAAAGTCCCTAGTCGAATCTGCGATTCCACTGGACACTCGGGGGCTACTGACATGGGTATACCCTACATGTACTTGAGCTTGGTATATACGGTCTAAATACGTAAAGACCCACGGTGTTGCCAAGGCCCAAATGAAGGACTCGAGTAACCCACGGACTCTCGATTACTTGAAGAACAATAAGAAGCTAAAGATAGAAAGTTTGAAGGGGAAAACCCTAACTTGTAACCGACTCGACCTGCTACCCGAGACCTAGCCTTTCTATATAAGGGCTAGGAGGGGGCGGCGAGGACGACACATGCAACCCTAGTTTCCACAACCCTCGCCAGATTGCAGCTGCGCACCATTGTAACCTCGGTTCCTTCGATAATTCCACGAGCAGACTAGGAGGAGTAGGGACCTCTACGAGGCCTAAACCTGGGTAAATTTTGTCCCCTGTGTGCTTGTTTGCTAGCCGATAGATGTATCCAGCGCTCCCTCCTTCTCCAAAACCCAAGTCCATAACAATGGGCATTGATGAGTTAAACCCTCGTCACCACCTTTGAAAATACTTTTCCGGCCGTGATGATTGATGACCCACACGTATAGGGGGTGTATCGCAGTATTTTCGAGGGAAGTGAAACCTAGTTTAATGATTCGACACAAGGGGAGCCAAAGAATATTTATAAGCCTTAACAACTGAGTTGTCAATTCAGATGCACTTGGAAACAATCTTGCTCACGGCAGTTTATTACTAGCAATAGTTTTGTAATAGCAATAGCAAAGTAATAGCAGTAGTAAAAGTAAAGACAGTAGTAACAATTGCAGTTAACAGTAGGATTAAAGTGTGGTAGGCATAGGGGTGGATGGACGGGCGTTGCATGGACAAGAAAATTCATATAGCAATCAAGACATAGGGCATTTGCAGATAAATAAGGTAAAGCATCCAAGTACTAAATAATCATAGGCATGTGTTCCATATATAGTCATACGTGCTCGCAATGAGAACTTGCACAACATCTTTTGTCTTGCCACCCCGTTTGCAAGGGGGCCTCAAGGGAACTACTAGCAATTAAGATGCTCCTTTTAATAGAGCATCGGAGCAAAGAATTAACACTCCGTGAACACATGTGATCCTCACATCAAAGCCATCAACTCCGGTTATCCTGATTATTATCACTTCGGGGCATTTGGTTCTGGACAACAATATGTGTATACAACTTGCAGGTAAGATCACAAACAATACTATCATCCTGAATCAATAACATGTTCAGATTTGAAATCATGGCACTCAGGCCCTAGTGACAAGCATTAAGCATAACAAGTTGCAACAGAGTTAAAAGGCATTAATAAAAGATACTAGGCACCATGCCCTAACAATCTGATGTCATTACATGAACAATCTCATCCAATCCCTACCATCCCCATAGCCTACAGCGGGGGATTACTCACTCATGGATGGGGGAATCATGGATGGTTGATGGAAAAGCAATGGTGACGATGATGGCGATGATCTCCTCCAATTCCCCGTCCCGGCAGGGTGCCAGATGGAGTTTCTGGTTCTGGTTTGTGGAATCTGGTGGTGGCGGCGTAGCGGAACTCTTTCTAGAAAAACGTCGACCCTCCCTTGGTTTTTAGGTCAGGAGGCATCTTATAGGCGAAGAGGGAGGCCGAGAGGGTGACCGAGGCGGCCACACCACCCCCAGGCACGGCCTGGGCTGGCCCGTGTGGCCAGGTAGTGTGGGCCCCTCATGGCCCTCCTCTGTCTCGTCTTCTAGGTTCGTGAATCTTTTGGTGAAATAGGATTTTTGGCATATTTTCCGGGATTTTTCCTGATAGTTGATTTTCTGCACAAAAACTAGACACCAAGGTAATTCTGCTGAAAACAACATCAGTCCGTGTTAGTTGTATCCAAATCACACAAGTTTAGAGGAGAAACAATAGCAAAAGTGTTCAGGAAAGTATATACGTTTTGGACGTATCAACGATCAGGGGTGAAGTAGTGGATTGGGGTCATGTGATCACTAAACGAATGGAGGGATGTTTGTTTGAGTGGGATTTCTTTTTGTTTTAAGTATGGTAGTATAATTTAAAACTTGAAATCATTATTACGAACATGGTCTAAACACTTTGCAAATCTATTATAGATGTCTCTCCCACCCACCTTCAACCTTAGCACTTTCCTCAAGAAGGACAAGCTGAAAACTGATGGAACCAACTTCACCTCATGGTTCCGCAATCTTAGGATCCTCCTAGTCCCCTACAAGTTGACTGATGTCATCGAGGCTGAGATTCTAGCTAAGCCTACAGATTCCGCCTCCCAGGATGAAAAGAATGTCTTTAAGTCCAAGGCGGATGATTTCTTCCTCATCCACAGTGGAATGCTCTATGCCATGGAGCGGGAGCTTCAAAAGCATTTTGAGAAGATGAATGCTTTTGAGATTGTTGAAGATATCAAAGCTGTCTTTTCTCCAGAGGCTCGGGTGGAGAGGTATGATGCTTCCAAGCTCTTCTTCTCTGCCAAGATGGAAGAGCATAGCAGGACTAGTGATCATGTATTCAAAATGTCTGGCTATGTTAAGCATTTGAATGCCCTAGATTAAAAAATCCCAGAGGAGCTAACGATTGATAGGGTGTTGCACTCGCTTCCCCTAGCTATAAGAGCTTTTTTATGAACTACAACATGCAAGGGATGACTAAGACCCTTGCTGAAGTGTTCGCCATGCTCAAAACTGCTGAGATAGAAATCAAGAAGGAGCACATGGTGTTGATGGTCAATAAGACCACCAATTTTAAGAAACAGGGGCAAAAGGGAAAAGGCAAGGGCAATAAGCCTAAAAGGGATGGAAAGTTCTTTGCCAACACCTCTAAGGGTGCCAAGCCTAGCCCTAAGCCCGACACCACATGCTACTACTGCAAAGGGGATGGGCACTGGAAACGCAACTGCCCCAAGTACCTTCAAGACAAGAAAGACGGCAAGATAACCGCTAAATACAAAGGTATATGTGATATACATGTTATAGATGTGTTCCTTACTAGCACCAGGAGTAACACCTAGGTATTTGATACCGGTTCTGTTGCTCACATTTGTAACTCTCAGCAGGTACTGCAGAGTAAGAGGTGCATGAGGAAGGACGAGGTGACAATGCGCGTTGGCAACAGATCGAGAGTCGATGTGGTGTCCGTCAGCATTTTACCTCTACATCTACCGTCGGGATTGATTTTAGTTTTAAATAAATACTACTATGTACCCGCATTGAGTATGAATATTGTGAGTGGATCTTGCTTGTTGCAAGATCGTTATTCGTTTAAATCCGGAACAAATGGTTGTTGTATTTATATGAATGATGTTTTCTATGTTCATGCGCCTGTGTGTAATGGTTTATTCTTACTTTATCTTGCTTGCAATACTCACATCCATAATATTAATGCTAAACATTGTAAGCATAATGATGATAACTTCGTGTTTATGTGGCATTGCCGTCTTGGTCACACTGGCGTAAAGCGCATGCAAAATCTCCATTCAGATGGACTTCTTGGGTCGTTGGATTTCGAATCTCTCGATACATGCGAGCCATGCCTTATGGGCAAGATGACTAGGACACCCTTCTCCAGCATAATGGAGAGAGTTATAGACCTACTTGGAATCATACATACAGATGTATGTGGATCAATGAGCGTCTCAACATGCAATGGTTATCATTATTTTGTTACCTTTACTTACGACTTGAGTAGATATGGATATATCCACTTAATGAAACACAAATCTGAAACCTTTGAAAAGTTCAAGGAATTTTAGAAAGAAGTAGAGAATCAACTTAACAAGAAAATCAAGCACCTTTGATCATATTGGGGAGGCGAGTATTTTAGTTATGAGTTTAACATGCACTTGAAGTACTATGGTATCATACCACAACTTACGCCATCTAGAACACCATAGCGTAATGGCGTGTCGAAATGATGTAACCGTACTCTATTAGATAGTGTACGGTCCATGATGTCTTTGACTGATTTGTCTGTGTCATTTTGGGGATATGCGTTCGAAACCGCCGCTTTTATTTTAAACCGAGCACCGTCCAAATCCGTGGAGACCACCCCATATGAGATATGGTATGGCAAGAAGCCAAAGTTGTCATTTCAGAAAGTTTGGGGATGTGACACTTACGTCAATAAACTACAGCCTGACAAACTTGAACCCAAGGCTAAAAAATGTATTTTCATAGGATACCCAAGGTTAACAGTTGGGTATAACTTCTACAACCAAGCCGAAGGCAAAACGTTTGTCATGAAAAACGGCACCTTTCTTGAGAAAGAGTTTCTTGATAATGGAGTTAGTGGAAGGAAAATTAAGTTAGATTAAGTTGTTGACCCTTATCTCCAAATTCCGAGTAGCGCAACGGAATCTGTTCCGAAACCACTCTCCAACATGGAAGAAGAGCCTAATGATAATGATCAAGACAACAACATCAAAACTCCAGGGGTTCACAAGTCTACAAGAGTTCGTGCCACTCCTGACTGGTACAGTAGCCTCGTGATTCCTGTCATTCTAGATGAACAAGAAGAACCTTCAAACTACGAAGAATCTACGCATAGTGATAATTCCAAGAAATAGCTAGAAGCCATGAAATCTGAAATAGGATCCATGTATGAAAACCAAGTTTGGACTTTGGTAGATCTTTCGGAAGGCTGCAAGGCCGTGGAAAATAATTGGATCTTTAAGAAAAATACATATGCGAATGGCAATGTGACCATTCACAAAGCTCAACTTGTCGCAGAGGGGTTTCGAGAAATTCAAGTAGTTGGCTATGATTAGACTTTCTCTCCCGTAGTGATGCTTAAGGCTATCCGGATTTTACTAGCAATTGCTGCTCATCTTGACTTGATATATGGCAGATGGATGTCAAAACCACGTTCCTTAATGGATACATTGATGAAGAGTTATATATGATGCAACCGAAAGGTTTTGTTAATCCTAAGGATGCTAGAAAGGTGTGCAAATTTCAGCGATTGATACGTTGCAAACGTATCCATAATTTTTGATGTTCCATGCTTGGTTTTATCTACTTTCTTGTGTTTTGTCCACACTTTGGAGTACTTTTCATATGATTTCTTGGACTAACCTATTAACAAGAACCACAGTGCCAGCTGCCTATTTTCTGCTGTTTTTGGTTCCAGGAAAGTCAGAAAATGAATATTCTCAGAATTGGACGGGACAAAAGCCAAAGTTAGTTTTTCACCGAGGGACACCCGAAGCCAGAATACGAGGCGAAGAAGGGCCAAAGGGCGGCCACACCACCAGGTCGCGCGGCCAGGCCAGGCTCGTGCCAGGGGGTGGTGTGGCCAGCCCAGGCACCCCCTCGGCCTCTCCTTCCTCCTATAAGTTGCCTCTGATACCAAAACCCTAAGTACCCGATCAAAAATCCACGAAAGAGTCTGTAGCCGCCGTCATCTCCATCCCTAGATCGGGAGGGATCTGAAGCTCTTCTCGGCACCCTGCCGGAGAGGGGAATTCACCCTAGAGGCCTTCTTCATCATCATGCAAGCCTCCCGTGTGATGCGTGAGTAGTTCATCTCTGGACTACGGGCCCATGTAGTAGCTAGATGGCTAGTTCTCCTCCTTTGTGCTATCATGTTTAGATCTTGTGAGCTCCGTTCATGATCAAGATCATCTATTTGTAATTCTGCATGTTGTGTTTACGGGGATCCGATGGATATTGAGATGCTATTTCAGATTGATTATTGATTCTATCATGTCTTTGTTATTTGTGATCTTGCATGCTTTCCGTTGTTAGTAGTTATCTTGGCCAAGTAGATGCTACCAACTCCAAGAGTTAGTACTTATGCTCAATAGTAGGTTCATGCCTCTGGTAATCTAGGGAAGTGATAGAAATCTCTAAGGTACTAGATGTGCTGTTGCTACTAGGGAGAAAACAACAATCCTTTGTTCATAGAACAATCGTATTGTTTACTTTACACGCAATTCGTAATGCAATTATCCGTTGCTTACAACTTAATACTGGAGGGGGTTCGGATGATAACCTGGAGGTGGATTATTAGTCATAGATGTAGTTGGATTATGGTCTATGTATAATGTTGTAATGCCCAATCGAATCTCAAAGGAGTCAAGATGAGTACTATATGCTTGTATTCTTTCTCGATGTTTGTCAATTGCCCCGCTGTAATTTGTTCACCCAGCATGTTATCTATCTTAAGGAGAGCCACCTCTAGTGAACTATGGACCCCGGTCCTTTCTTTTACATTCAATCTACAATCAACTGTTTACTGCTTTGTGTTTACTTTTTGCAAACTATTACTTTCTTCCACTCGATACGTTTAATCCTTTGTTTTCAGCAAAACCGGTGAGATTGACAACCTCATCGCAAGTTGGGGACAGAGTTATGTGGTTGTGTTGTGTAGGTCTCCACGTTGCTGCTAGCACCGGTAGTGCGCCCTGACAAAGTTCAGCTAGCTACACCTTTGGGATGTTTCCTTGCTCCTACTGGATTGATAACCTTGGTTTCATAACTGAGGGAATCTTACTGCTGTGCTCATCATACCTTCATCTTGGGGTTCCCGAACGAACTTGTTAGTACACGAGTCAGCAACTATTTTTCTGGCACCGTTGCCGGGGAGTCAAGGACATCTTCACAAGGGGAGTCCCTCATAACCAATCTCTTTACTTTCTTATTTTTGTTTTGCTTAGTTTACTTTTGTTTTGTTTGCTTGTTTCTTTATCAAAAACACAAAAAAATAGTTTTACAAGTTTGCTTTCTTTATTAAAAACACACAAAAAATGACTACTCTTGAAAATACTAAGTTGTGTGACTTCACTAGCACCAACAACAATGATTTTATGAGCACACCTATTGCTCCACCTGTGCCTGAAGCTACTTTGTTTGAAATAAAACCTGCTTTACTCAATCTTGTTATGAGAGAACAATTTTCTAGTATTGGTAATGAAGATGCTGCAGCCCATCTAAATAACTTTGTTGAACTTTGTGAGATGCAAAAGCATAGGGATATAAATGGAGATATTATTAAGCTTAAGTTGTTTCCTTTCTCTTTGAGAGGAAAAGCTAAAGAATGGCTGAATTCCCTAACTAGGAATAGTATTGATTCTTGGACTAAATGCAAAGATGCTTTCATTAGAAAATACTATCCTCCTGCTAAGATTATATCTATGAGAAGTGAAATAATGAAGTTTAAACAATCTGATAATGAACATGTTGCTCAAGCTTGGGAAATAATGAAATCTTTGGTAAAGAATTGTCCCACTCATGGACTGACTGCTTGGATGATTATCCAAACCTTTATGCAGGATTGAACTATTCTTCAAGAAATCTATTAAATTCTACTGCTTGAGGTACCTTTATGACCATTACTTTGGGTGCTGCAACAAAGCTTCTAGATAATATGATGGTTAACTATTCTAAATGGCATACTGAGAGAGCTCCACAAGGTAAGAAGGTAAATTCTGTTGAGGAAACCTCCTCCTTGAGTGATAAGATTGATGTTATTATGTCTATGCTTGTTAATGGGAAGGCTCATATTGATCCAAATCATGTTCCCTTAGACTCTTTGGTTGTTCAAGAAGAGCAAGTTGATGTGAACTTTATAAGAAATAACAATTTTAGCAACAATGCCTACAAGAATAATTTTGGTAGCAACAATTATAGGCCATATCCTCCCAACAATGGTAATGCTTATGGAAATTCCTACAACAACAATAGGAGTGCTCCCTCTGAACTTGAAGTTATGCTTAAGGACTTTATTAGTAAACAAACTGCTTTCAATAAAACTATTGAGGAAAAACTCTCTAATGCTGAAAGAAATATAGCACCACTTGCTGAAGCTCAATCTTCTTTGAATAAAATGGTCGCTAAACCTGAAACTAATGATAATCCCTTTGCTGCCACTAATGCCATACAAGTAAGAATTGATGAAAATGTTAGACTATTAGCTGAATTGCATGATAAGTGGGAAAGAGAAGATGAAATTGCTAGAAACATTAGTGTTTCTACTATCACCACCACTAGTGTTGAGGCTAGTAATAGCTCTACTACTTTAGATGATAATTATGATTTTGATCTTGATGGTTGCAATATCTCTGAAGTTATTAAGTTCCTACAAAAGATTGCTAAAAGTCCTAATGCTAGTGCTATGAATATGGCCTTTTCAAAATACATTACTGATGCTCTCATAAAGATTAAAGAAGAAAAGATGAAAAATAAAGCTTCTATTCCTATAAAACAAGAAGATGGCTGGAAACCCATCATTAATATGAAAGTGAATGATTTTGATTTCAAAGCTCTATGTGATCTTGATAGTAGTGTTTCTATTATGCCTAGAAGGATTTATGATATGCTTGATTTGCAACCACTTGAAGATTGTTATTTGAATGTCCCACTTGATGATAATGCTAAAAAGAAACTCATGGGGAGTATTAATGATGTTCTTATTATGGTTAACAATGCCTATGTCCCCGTTGATTTCTATGTTTTGGATGTTGAATGCAATGCTTCTTGTCCTATTACTTTGGGAAGACCTTTTCTTAGAACTATTGGTGCCATTATTGATATAAAATAAGGAACCATTAAATATCAACTCCCACTCAAAAAGGTATAGAACACTTCCCTAAGAAGAGAGAGAAGATTTCTTTTGCCTCTCCTATGAAAACAAAATTTGCTCTTAATGCTTCTTCATTTGAGAGCACTTGATTCTTTTTCTTGCTTCTTATGCCTAACTTAAAGGCATTAAAGAAAAGTACTTATTGGAAGATAACCCAAAAGTTTTAGATGAGTCCTGGAAGTTATTAGTTTAGTAATAACCGCTCCTTATCCTTTTTATTTGCTTTTTGTGCCAAGAGTAACCTCTAATGAGAGAGAAGTAATGATTGGGAAAGTTGCTGTCCCGAAACAGATTTATGTGCTTCACCGTAAAAATTCGTGTAAAATCTCTGTATGTCCTTTTGAGGAGTGAACTTTTGTGCTTCTGCCCCAGGTTGTTATCTAACTTTCGTTAGTTAAACACTTTTTGTTTTGAGCAACAGAAGGTCTTCGAAAAAATTCGTCTTTACCTGCTGGTCTGTTTTGACAGATTTCTGCCATTTTCTGTATTTGCTTCTTGTTGGTTCCTTTTTGAGTTATTTTGGGGAATTGAGATTTTTTAGGGAAGTGCTACAGTAGCTAGTGTTCTAATGGAGGTTTTATTGGTGTTAGAACTGGACCTAAAGACCTATTATCTTGAATGCACTAATGTTGCTAGTAAAGATTGTGTGAAGTTTTGTATGAAGGAAATATTTCAGGTGTATGGAAGGAATGAGTAATGAGATGAAGGATGGACTAAAGCTCAAGATTGGCGATGCCAAGCGTGTCACCCCAAGAAATATCCAAGAAGTACAAGCCTCAAAGCTTGGGGATGCCCAAGGCATCCCCTTCTTCATCAATAAAAATTCCAGGTTCCTTCAAACTATGAAGAAGCTATGCATAGTGCGGATTCCAAGAAATAGCTAGAAGCCATAAAACCCGAAATAGTATCCATGTATGAAAACCAAGTTTGGACTTTGGTAGATCTTTCGGAAGGCCGCAAGGCCGCGGAAAATAAATGGATCTTTAAGAAAAATACATATGCGAATGGCAATGTGACCATTCACAAAGCTCGACTTGTCGCAGAGGGGTTTCGAGAAATTCAAGGAGTTGGCTATGATTAGACTTTCTCTCCTGTAGTGATGCTTAAGGCTGTCCGGATTTTACTAGCAATTGCTGCTCATTTTGACTATGATATATAGCAGATGGATGTCAAAACCACGTTCCTTAATGGATACATTAATGAAAGTTGTATATGATGCAACCGAAAGGTTTTGTTGATCCTAAGGATGCTAGAAAGGTGTGCAAATTTCAGCGATTGATACGTTGCAAACGTATCCATAATTTTTGATGTTTCATGCTTGGTTTTATCTACTTTCTTGTGTTTTGTCCACACTTTGGAGTACTTTTCATATGATTTCTTGGACTAACCTATTAACAAGAGCCACAGTGCCAGCTGCCTGTTTTCTGCTGTTTTTGGTTCCAGGAAAGTCAGAAAATGAATATTCTCGGAATTGGACGGGACAAAAGCCAAAGTCAGTTTTTCACCGAGGGACACCCGGAGCCACAATACGAGACGGAGAAGGGCCAGAGAGCGTCCACACCACCTAGCCGTGCGGCCAGGCCTGGCTCGTGCCAGGGGGTGGTGTGGCCAGCCCAGGCACCCCCTCGGCCTCTCCTTCCGCCTATAAGTTGCCTCCGATACCAAAACCCTAAGTACCCGATCAAAAATCCACGAAAGAGTCTGTAGCCGCCGTCATCTCCATCCCTAGATCGGGAGGGATCTGAAGATCTTCCCGGCACCCTGCCGGAGAGGGGAATTCACCCTGGAGGCCTTCTTCATCATCATGCAAGCCTCCGGTGTGATGCGTGAGTAGTTCATCTCTGGACTACGAGTCCATGTAGTAGCTAGATGGCTGGTTCTCCTCCTTTGTGCTATCATGTTTAGATCTTTTGAGCTCCGTTCATGATCAAGATCATCTATTTGTAATTCTGCATGTTGTGTTTACGGGGATCCGATGGATATTGAGATGCTATTTCAGATTGATTATTGATTCTATCATGTCTTTGTTATTTGTGATCTTGCATGCTTTCCGTTGTTAGTTGTTATCTTGGCCAAGTAGATGCTAGCAACTCCAAGAGTTAGTATTTATGCTCGAGAGTGGGTGCATGCCTCTGGTAATCTGGGGAAGTGACAGAAATCTCTAAGGTACTAGATGTGTTTTTGCTACTAATGAGAAAACAACAATCCTTTGTTCATAGAACAATCGTATTGTTTACTTTACACGCAATTCATAATGCAATTATCCGTTGCTTGTAACTTAATACTAGAGGGGGTTCGGATGATAACCTGAAGGTGGATTATTAGTCATAGATGCAGTTAGATTACGGTCTATGTATAATGTTGTAATGCCCAATCGAATCTCAAAGGAGTTAAGATGAGTAGTATATGCTTGTATGCTTTCTCGATGTTTGTTAATTGCCCCACTGTAATTTGTTCACCCAGCATGTTATCTATCTTAAGGAGAGCCACCTCTAGTTAACTATAGACCCAGGTCCTTTCTTTTACATTCAATCTACAATCAACTGTTTACTGCTTTGTGTTTACTTTCTGCAAACTATTACTTTCTTCCACTCGATACGTTTAATCCTTTGTTTTCAGCAAAACCGATGAGATTGACAACCTCATCGCAAGTTGGGGATAGAGTTCTATGGTTGTGTTGTGTAGGTCTCCACGTTGCTGCTGGCACCGGTAGTGCGCCCTACCAAAGTTCAGCTAACTACACCTTTGGGGTGTTTCCTTGCTCCCACTGGATTGATAACCTTGGTTTCATAACTGAGGGAAACTTACTATTTTGCTCATCATACCTTCCCCTTGGGGTTCCCCAACGAGCTCGTTAGTACACGAGTCAGCAGCGATCCATTTATGGATTGAAGCAAGCATCTCAGAGTTGGAACCAACATTTTAATCAAGTGATCAAGAGTTTTGGATTCATCCAAAATCAACACGAGTTCTATGTTTACAAGAAAGCAAGTGGGAGATCAGTGGTTTTTCTAGTAGTATATGTGGATGACATATTACTTATGGGAAACGATGTGGAACTTATGGAAAGCGTGAAAGTATATTTGAGTAGTCAATTTTCCATGAAGGACTTAGGTGAAGCTCCATACATATTAGGAATCAAGATCTATAGAGATAGATCAAGATGCCTAATTGCATTAAGTCAAAGTACTTACATTGAAAAGATTTTGAAGAGGTTCAAAATGGAAGATACTAAAAGTGGTTTTGTGCCTATGATGAAGAATTGCACACTGAGTTTGACTCAGTGTCCTTCAAAGGATGCTGATAGAGAAAGGATGTATTACGTCCCATATGCTTCAGCCATAGGATCTATCATGTACGCAATGATAACTACTCGACCTGATGTGGCATTGGCTCTTAGTCTAACGAGTCGATGCCAAAGTAATCTAGGATCAGATCACTAGACAATTGTGAAGAATATCCTAAAGTATCTCAGGAGAACGAAGGATATGTTCCTAGTCTATGGAGGAAGTGATGACGCTCTAAACGTTACTAGTTACATGGATGCGAGCTGGAACTCAGATCTTGATGACTCGAAGTCTCAGACAGGATTTGTGTTTCTAGTGAATGGTGGGCCGGTAAGCTAGAAGAGCAAGAACAGCCGGTGGCGGCGCAGTCTTCAATGGAGTCTGAATACATTGTTGTAGATGATGAGGCGAATGGAGCTGTTTTGCTAAGGAATTTCATCATCGAACTAGGAGTCATTCCAAGTGCGCAAGACCACGTGACAATTTATTGTGACAATACGGGTGCTATGGCAAACGCAAAGGAACCAAGGACTCATTCCATGGCCAAACACATCAAGCTAAGGTTTCACGTCATCCGGCAGAACATTGACGAGGGTGAAATCAAGATTTGCAAAGTACACACGGATCTGAATGTTGTAGATCCTCTGACTAAAGCTCTCCTACAATCCAAGCATGAACAACACCGAGATTCCATCGGTGTTAGGTTCCTACATATTGTAAACTAGATTAATTTGTACTCTAGTGCAAGTGGGAGACTGAAGGATATATGCCCTAGAGGCAAATAATAAAGTATATTGTTTGATATATCTCTTGTATGTTCATAATACGTTTCATATTGTGTTATAACTGTGTTAATACAAAATGTTAATACACGTGTGGTATGTAAACAAACCGTGTCTCTAGTTACCTCTAGCGAACTAGTTCATTGGTCATGAGGATGATCTGGGTTTCAAGATCATGGGCATTTATGCCAATTGCCAATGAGGTCATGTCATTTGTTGAATGATGTGATAGACAAACATCCGATAGTTATATCTTAATGAGATCTAGTTACAAAAGTTCACCATTGATGATAAACATAGAAAAACTCAGAACATGATCCTTGGACTGTGAGATAATGCAAATCACCATTCTGGAGGAAGCTTTGATGGTATCAAGCATCATCTCGTGACAGGGTGATCAAAAAGGTGCTACTCAGGTTTTCCAAAGGGACACGCAGAGGAGTACATATCAAGACCAGGATTTGTTAATCCATGTAATGGATAGATACATGTGGCCATCTTGGTGACGTTGCATTAACAAAGCTTGCAAGCATGTGACTTGGTCACGGAATGCAATGACATGGGAACGAGTAAACAAGTTCATTGGTAATGAGACCGAACTAAGCTATGGGGATACCGAAGATCAAGTCTCGGATGAACTAGGTATCGGATGACAAAGGGAACGAGAAACGATGTTTACAGTTCGAGCGATAAGATTCGTGAAATGTACGGGGGTCAACATGGGCATCCAAGTCCCTTTGATGATCATTGATATGAGAGAGGTCTCAATCATGTCCGGAATGTTTCTGAACCGAAGGATGTCACGCTTAAGGGTGGGGACGCTTAGGAACAGATGCGGTATCGTAGGAGAAATAGAAAGAGAGAAACCGGAATAGTTCTAGGTAACATTCGATGTTGATCGAAGGGGGTCCGGAAAGTGTTCCAGAGTGAAGGAATATAATAATATGTGTATTTTATGTTAATTGGAGAATTAATATTAAAAAATAGATATTATTTTATTTTTAAAGGCAGCCCATTGCTAATGGGTCTCACCCGGATGGGAGGCCCAAAGGGGCAAGGTGCCTTGGGAGGAGGGCCAGCCGGCAAGGACATAGTGGGCCGACCAAGTAGGGCCCACCTAGGGCCGGTGGCTGCCCCTTGGTGGCCGGTGGGTGTGGGCATTAGTCCCACACCGCCTGCCCCTTGGGGGTGCACCCTCCCCTCCCACTATATAGGGGTCACCCCGTCCCGTTTGGAACCATCTCGATCTCTCATTCTCTCTCTTTCATTTCCATTGAGAACTTCTCTGTAATATTGGAGAGGACATCTCAGGTATTGAGTTCTCCACCTTCACACTACCGTCGTGTGATCTTCGATCTGTCATCTTCTTCTTCCGCTGCTCGGCTGGATTAGAGCCCGGGAGACATCACCTACACCGGACGTGTGTAGTACTTTGGAGGCACCACACTTGGGGTGCTTGACGCTGCTCATCTTCATCAACATACACCTTCCTGCGTAAGGCGTGCCTTGGTCTTCAAGGGTATGAATACCATCTATCTCTTTCCGTTACTTATGTCCATATAGTATAGATCCTGGTATTAGTGTTTGCATAGTTAGAATTTTTTGTTTTCTGCTACGGAATCCTCCACTTCATGTTGTTGGGTGTGATGGACTGATCCAGAGAACACAATGGACCTCCAACAAACGTTGTGCTAGCTCTAATGGAGCGAGATGGAGGACAACAAACAAACAAGGCAGGAGACGTACGACAAACACATGGAACCTACAATCAGGGAATTGCAGAATTAGGCGAATGATCACGTTGCAGCGCTAAGAGAGCGGTGTGCTAGATTGGGTAGTAGTGTGCAAGCCATTATAAATAGGTTGGACAAGCTTTCTAGCCATTATAAATAGGTTATACAAGCTTTCTGATAGATGTAATTAGAGTTGGAGTTAATTATGTTACTATTATTAGTTCTTAGTACTAATTAATCTTGTAGTAGATCGAGTGATTTGTAGTGTCCTTTTGGTGGCTTCTTCGTTTTCGACAGTGCAGTGCCATAACTTGTGCACAAGTACATGTGTACTAACATCCCCCATATATGCAAATTATTGTTTCCCCATTTTTCGTGTGTTCTTTTGTTGGTTTTCTGATCAATATGAATGTTAATTAAATAGAATATTGGGGAATATGCGACATAATTGACTTGCCAAAAAATTAATAAAGCAAAGGTTGGCGTAGTTAAGAATCATACTAGTTCTTTCTCCTTCATCCCACACATGTTGTTCTTTATTCGAAAAAATCCCTCACCCCAGCAACCCTAACCCTAGTCCCAACTCCATGGCAGCGCTGACCCCTGCCACACTGACCTCTGCTGCAAGTCGGACCGCAACGTCCTTCGGTGGCGGAGTTAACCCTGGTCGTGGTGACCTCTGCACCGTGCCGGACCACACCGTCCTCCGCGGCAGCGCTGAGCCCGGTCGCACTCACCTCTGCACCGTGCCGGACCTCACCGTCCTCCGCGGTGGAGCTGACCCCAGCTGCGCTCACCTCCTGCGCCATGTCGGACCGCACAGTCCTCCGCGGCGGCACTGACCCTGGCCACGCTCAGCCCAGCCGCGCTCACCTCATGTGCCACGCCGGACCGCACCATCTTCTGCGGCGATGCTAACCCCAGTTGCGCTCACTTCATGCGCCATGCTGTTTTGCACCACCCTCCGCGACGGAGCTGTCCTCGGCCGCATATTCATATGTCCACAATCTCTCGAACCGTCATAGTTTATATTCGGACATTGGGATTTGTTAGTATATCATCTTTTTATGATTCGCTGTGCCTTGGGATTTAAAAACTAACATTGCTAGATAGTAAGCAGTGACGCCAAAACTGTCTTAATTTCCATGGTGAAAAACTACAATGTTGAAAAACAACAGTAACAAAGTTCCAAGGTCTCAACAGCCTGTGTCCTTTATCATGCGAGATAAATTTGCTTTCAATATACAGCTCTATCAATACAAGACACATATAACTATAAAAATGTACACTCTTTGATATAGGTTTGGCAATAAAGTTAGCATGACCAATATTGTTTCACTTGGTGTTTCGGGTCCTAATATGCTATCACTAGAGAAGTACTCCCTTCGATATAGGTTTGCAAATGAAGTGGACATGACAAGCTCAAGAAGGAAGAATCTGAAGCGAAAGTGATAGGCTAGAAATTGTTTACTATGTTTGCACCCTCAAGAAAACCAAAGAGTGCAAAAGAAATTTAGATTGTTATAGTAATTTTTTCCCTGTGTAGTACTATAATTCTCTTGAACTCCAACCATACCTAGTACTATGACAATCTAAATTGTTCCTATCTTCTATGTGTAGTGCTTCTCATTCATTTTCGCTAGGAAATATATTATGCCTTACATATTTGTAGAAACCGTTCAAGCGACGTCACCCCCTCCTATTTGGAACCATCCCATTCTCTTATTCTCTCTCTCTCTCATTTCCATTGAGGACTTCTCCATAATATTGGAGAGGACCTCTCTGGTATTGAGTTCTCTACCTTCACATTACCATCGTGTGATCTTCGATCCGCCATCTTCTTCTTCTGCTGCTCGGCTGGATCGGAGCCCGGGAAACGTCGCCTACACCGGACGTGTGTAGTACTTCGAAGGCTCCACACTTAGGGTGCTTGACGCTGCTCCTCTTCATCAACATACACCTTCCTACGTAGGGCGTGGCTTGGTCTTCAAGGGTATGAATACCGTCTCTCTCTTTCCGTTACTTATGTCCACATAGTATAGATCCTGCTATTAGTGTTTGCATAGTTAGAATTTTTTTTGTTTTCTGCTACGGAACCCTTCACTTCATGCCGTTGGGTGCGATGGACTGATCCAGAGAACACAATCCACCTCCAACAATCGTTGTGTGAGCTCTAATGGAGCGAGATGGAGGGCAACAAACAAAGAAGGCAGGCCACATACGACAAACACATGGAACTTGCAATCAGGGAATTGCAAAATTAGGCGAATGATCACGTTGCAGCGCTGAGAGAGCGGTGCGCTAGATTGGCTAGCAGGGTGCAAGCCATTATAAATAGGTTGGACAAGCTTACTAGCCATTATAAATAGGTTGTACAAGTTTTTTGATAGATGTAATTAGAGTTAGAGTTAATTATGTTGCTAGTATTACTTCTTAGTACTAATTAATCTTGTAGTAGATCGAGTGATCTGTATTGTTCTTTTGGTGGCTTCTTCATTTTGATCAGTGCAGTGCCACGACTCGTGCACAAGTACATGCGTATTGATATCCCCCCATATATGCAAATTATTGTTTCCCCCTTTTTCGTGTGTTCTTTTGTTGGTTTTCTTATCAATACGAATGTTAATTAAATAGAATGTTAGGGAATATGCAACACATTTGACTTGCCAAAAAATTAATAAGGCAAAGATTGGCGTTGTTAAGAATCATACGAGTTCTTTCTCCTTCATCCCACACATGTTGTTCTCATCCTTATCCAAAAAAATCCCTCACCCTATCAACCCTAACCCTAGTCCCAGCTCCATGGTGGCGCTGACCCCTGCCACACTGACCTCTACGGCACGTTGGACCGCACCGTCCTCCGATGGCAGCGTTGACCCTGGTCGCGGTGACCTCTGCACCATGTCGGACCAAACCGTCCTCCGCGGCGGCGCTGAGCCCGACCGCGCTCACCCCTGCACCGCGTCGGACCGCACCGTCCTTTGTGGTGGAGCTGACCCCAGCTGCACTCACCTCCTGCGCCATGCCAGACCGCACCGTCCTCTGCGGAGGTATTGACCCAGACCACGCTCACCCCAGCCGTGCTAACCTCATGTTGCACGCCGGACCGCACCATCCTCTGCGGCGACGCTAACCCCAGTTGCGCTCACCTCATGTGCCATGTTGTTTTGCACCACCCTCCGCGGCGGACTTGTCCCCGGCCGCATATTCGCATGTCCACAATCTCTCGAACTATCATTGTTTATATTCAGACATTGGGATTTGTTAGTATATCATCTTTTTATGACTTGTTGTGCCTTGGAATTTAAAAACTAACATTGCTAGATAGTAAGCAGTGACGCCAAAACTGTTTTAATTTCCATGGTGAAAAACTACAATGTTGAACAACAACAATAACAAAGTTCCAAGGTTTCAATATCCTGTGGCCTCTATCATGCGAGATAAACTTGCTCTTAGTATACAGCTCTATCAATACAAGACACATATAACTGTGAAAATGTACACTCTTCGATATAGGTTTGGCAATAAAGTTAGCATGATCAATATTTTTTCACTTGGTATTTCAGGTCCTAATATTCTATCACTAGAGAAGTACTCCCTTGGATATAGGTTTGGAAATGAAGTGGGCATGACAAGCTCAAGAAGAAAGAATCTGAAGCGAATTGTTAGAAGTTATAGACCAGAAATTGTTTACTATGTTTGTACCCTCAATAAAACCATAGACTACAAAAGAAATATAGTAATTTTCTTCCCTGTGTAGTACTGTAATTCTCTTTAACTCCAACCATGCCTAGTACGGTAACTATCGAAATTGTGCCTATCTTCTATGTGTAGTGCTTCTTGTTCATTTTCGCTAGGAAATATATTATGCCTTATATATTTGTAGAAACCGTTCAAGCAACGTCGTGTGATAATGAAACTACTGGTAGTTTTAGATCAAACTAGGGAGAATACGTTTGCCAACACAATCTCCAGGAAGCTGGTGTTTGTGCCTTCTAGTTTGCAGTCAAAACAAGTTCTCTGATGGTGATGGTGAGATCTTTTGTAGTGGTTTGAACTTGTTGGAATTAGTTGTATTTTTTATGAGGTGTGAAATTTTTATATTGAGATGTAATGTATGTATATAATGAATGCTCATGTTAATATAGATATTAGATATTTAATAGAGGCCGAATTTCAAAATTACCATATAGCATGCGGCGACAGAGACATTGTGAGGCATTGCCGTTATGTAGTAGTCTCATAGCTTCCACGACATGTACGTAGTGCCGCCCTACGTAGACCGTGGCATAAATGGCTTGCTATCACGACAGCACTAGCTCGGCTGATCACGTTGTATCGCGCCATTTTTTTGCCGCCGTTGCAACAATTCCAACGTAGTTATTTCTGTTGGTTTTATTTCCGCGCCATTATGAGCCTGGTGACTAAGAGCATCTCCACTCGGGGTCCTCAAAGCCCCCCCCAAAGGCCTATGAGGGCCGCCGGCGCCAAAAAACGCGCCCAACGGCGGCCCTCATTTCAGAATTTTCACCGGCGCGACCCAATTATTTAGCCGGCGGTCCCAAACGAAACCCAATATATAGGGAGGCGAGCGGGGATGCCGGCACGTCGAGAAATGGTGCGGGCCAGCCTTGTCGGTGACAAACGACCAGAAAACTTGTCCTTTACCCTTTAGAACCCCTCGACCCCCCTGGCGGCCGCCGTGACCACCCCTACAACGTCGTCGGGAACCCGCCTTCGGTAGCACTCCCCACCGCTAAAAAACCCATGTCGCCTCTTCCTCCGACGTCCTTGTGTCCAACCGCCGGTCGGCGAACCTCTGCTCCCACCCGACTTCCTCCCCGCACACAAGGTGTTCGATCATTTGCCAAGGCGATGGACTCAGACGACGAGGAGGTCATGGCCGCTCTGATGGATGAGGAGGTCGATGTGATGAATGCAGCGGCGGCTGGGGACGATGGGCACCTGTCTATCCTTCTCGCCCTCATGTCCATGATCATCGAGGGGGACAAGCCGGTCCGCGGCGGCTTGGCGCCTGGACGCTGCAAGAGCAAGCCGAGGCAGAGGATGGAAGGGTACTGCATGTTGTATGCAGACTACTTCGCCGATAATCCAGTGCACGGCGATGTCACATTCCGCCGCCATTTCAGGATGAGCAGGAAGCTCTTCCTCAAGATCGTCGAGAAGCTGAGGGAGTTCGATGACTTCTTCAAGCTGAAGAGGGACGTCGTCGGTACGCTTGGCTTCTCCACTATCCAGAAATGCACAGTTGCCCTTCGGATGCTAGCATATGGAATGCCTGGAGACATAGAGGACGACTACATGCGCATGGCCGAGTCCACGGCCATTGATTGCATGTATAGGTTTTGCAGGGCAATTGTGGCGGTGTTTGGCGACACATATCTACGCACATGCAATGAAGGCGACACTGATCGTCTACTGACACAAAATGCTGACAGAGGGTTCCCTGGGATGCTTGGAAGCATCGACTGTATGCACTGAGCATGGAAGAACTGTCCGTTTGCAAACCAGGACATGTAAGGGCCACAAAGGAGCATGCGGTGTGGTTCTTGAGGCAGGGGCTGATAAGGATCTCTATAGTAGAAATTTCTTCAGGATGGCAGGATCTCATAATGACATCAACTACACGTAGAAATTTCTTCTATAGAATCCCTAGTATAATAATCCATTCTATATAAACATGCTTAAAAAGAACAAGAGGATTACATACGGTTTAATTGTGAAAATGAAGTAGTTTCAATTTTAAGTTTAATTGTATTAGTATCTCTTCTAATATCCTATTGGGGCGCGGAGAATCTACACCCCAATTCAAAAAAATCAAAGCATATAAATTTGACTAAAAATATTTAGAAAAATAAACTTAGCTACTCCTGAAACAATATAGTAGAAAATACGGTGCGTATTGAGTATGACTTTTACACCATTGTGTATACCCACAGTCGTCTCGCCAGCCCAAAAGGATCCTCTAAAACATAAAATAATTCAAAATAATAATAGCATAAATATTCTAAAAATTAATAAATATTCTTGTTAAAAAATTATAAAATTATATTAGTATCTTTAAAAGGAAAAACCGTATGTAAGACATATTATAGAAATGAAGTAGTTTCGTGTTTTCATTGTTCTTTTTAAGAATGTTTATATGGATCACTACAACGTGGAGTTTGGGTGTTGGCGGTTATAGACGCCGTGGCATAGTCTTAGAGCATCTCCACTCGGAATCCCCATACGGGCTCCGACGCAACCATTTTTTGGACTGTATGGGGGGCGTCGGCGCGAAATCAGGGCCGGCCGGTGTCCAGCCGTGCACCCCAAACCGGCCATTTTGTATTTTCTGAATTATTTTAACACAAGCAATCAATTAAATTGGAACACAAATTCAACACAATTATTCAACCAGTTCAACATAGTACACAAATAAATTATGTTTAACACACCACACAAATGAAACAAGTTTGAATCACAATGACTAACAAACTAGAGAGCTGCTTTTATGTTTCACAAATGCTCGATCAAATCATTTTGCAGCTGTTGATGAGTGTAGGAGTCTCGAAGCTTGACGCTTGGCCAGGAAAGAGTCAAAGGCAGTAGGCACCTGATGATCAACATCTGCAAGAGGACCCTGGCGATAGTATGGTTGAGTGTCGAACACTGGGTTCTCCCACTCGCTCTCGATGATCATGTTGTGCAAGATGATACAAGCAGTCATGACCTTCCACATCTGATCCTTAGACCATGTAAGCGCAGGGTACCGAACAATGGCAAATCGAGCTTGCAGCACACCAGATGCCCTCTCCACATCTTTCCTGCAAGCCTCCTGGCACTAAGCAAACCAAGCTTTCTTTCCGGCAGGCACTGCATTTGAAATGGTCTTGACAAATGTTGACCATTTTGGATAGATGCCATTAGCCAGATAGTGTCATATTGGTGACCGTTTGAAGAAATCTCTAAGTGTAGTATTAAAGGCTTACGTGTGACGTTTGAATGAGAAACGTGTAGCAGTAGAGAAGTGTTTCCTCTGAATGGAACTGCATTGAAAGACGATAAGAAATCCACACATATAAATTTGACTAAAAACATTTAGGGAAATAAACTTAGCTACTCCTAAACCAATATAGTGAAAAATACGGTGAGTACCGGTAGGACTTTTACACCACTACGCACACCCTCGGTCGTCCTTTTGTCCTCGCCGCCCCAAAAGGATCTTGTAAAACATAAAATAATTTAAAATAATATTAGCATAAATAATCTAAATATTAATAATTTATATTCTTGTCTAAAAATATAAAATTGTATTAGTATCTCTTCTAATATCTTATATTTTTGTATAAATAGTAACATTTTATTATTAGTATCAGAGCCATATTGTAGAAATGACGTAGTTTTTTATTATAAAATGAACTAATCTTTTATTAATTGGTATATATATCCCGGCTATTCTATCGTTGATGATAGAATAATATTTTCTACATGATCCATATTATTATTTCCCTTGGTTCAATGCCTATACTGTCGTTTCCCACGCCGTTGTACTGCTGCTTTGTGTCATTCATACTTCTATATGGAATCAGAACTAATCTGTGAGCTATTTTCTCCTTGTTTCTCAAACGCTAATCAGAATTACATAAATGATATATCATTGGAAAGATAATAAAAATTCACAACTTTTTAGGTTCGTAACTTTTCTTAAATTTTTGATTGTATAAATTTAATTTAGAAAATCGAAAATCATCATAAACCCATACAAAATATACTTTAAACGCAATTTCTAAACCACTGATCAGAATATAGAAAATGATGATGCATTTGAAACATAATAAAATTGCGCACATTTTTCATGTTGAAAGTTTTTTTAAATTTTGCACAGTTTGAGAGTAATTTCGAATGCAATCAAATTCGGATCTATTTAAAAACGACGGACAGTAATTGCCAACCGCTTATTGGAATGATATAAATAATATATCGTTGAATAGCTATGGTTTTCTTTAGGTTTCACCAGTTTTCTATGTTGGTTTCTCAGAGATTTTTTTATTTTTCCGTGTCTTTATTTTTTCAAGTTCGAACATTTTCTAATTTTAAACATTTTAAAAATCTATTTTTTTCAAATGCAAATAAAATTGGAACTTCTCAAATGTTAAATATTTCTAAATCTGATTCAGATTTGAACTTATTGAAAATTTAAACAAATTTAAAATCTAAACTAATTACATCTGAACAAATTTTAAATCTATTTTTTCCAAAACTAAACATTTTCGAATTTAAAAACAGAAAAGAAAATACAAAAAAGAATAAAAGGCAGAAAAGAAAAACATACCTATTTTTACTGGGCCGCCATGGGAACGGTCCATTAAGAACCGCCTCACACCGTTCTGCAAGTTCAAGTCCAAGAGGCCAGAGTCCCGATCCGGTGATTAATTCCTGGTCCCTACGGCGACAGACTCTACAGCATTAACCGCACGAAATAGTTTGGAAAACAGCGACAAATCGGATGATGAGTTCTCATCCGGCAGCGTCTCATGTCTCCAGTAGGACCACGATGATGAGTTCGCATCCGGCAGCGTCTCATTTGCCAAGTTCGACTCGGTTTGGCTCAATTCATCTACAGTATATAGCAATGGGCACATGGGTCATTGGCCAGTGCAATAGGAGAGGCCGAGAGGGAGCACAGCTTGACGAGATACCCGAATTGTAGCCGCTGCGAATCCACCCCTAAGATGGCGACGACGATCGTCGAAACAATCGACCCTAAGACGGCGCCGCCGCCCTGCTACGCCGGCCGCAAGCGGCCGCAGGCGCTCGCGCTGGCCGTCTACGACCCCGCGGCCGCCGCGGAAGCGCAGCACGCCAAGCGGACGACGCAGTCAAACATCTCGGCGAATGCAGGTGCTTTGGTCCCGTTCGTGGCGCCGCCGCCAGTCGATGCTGCCCCGCTCGCGGTCGCCGCGCCCAACCGAGCCGAGCCGTCGTGGCTCCGCACGAAACTGTTGGAGCTGGGGTTTCGGCTTGACACGGAGGTGTTCTTCATCGACGAGAAGACCGTGACCGCCACCGACCTGGACGCACAGCAGAACCGCTTCCGCCTCCCGACCGACGGCGTGCAGCGGCACCTCCGGGGGATGCTCTCCGCCGCTCAACAAGAAGCCGCCGACATGCTGCACCAGCAAGGCCCTAGGGCGAGGACACCGAAACAGCCGCAGATCGAAGGGGAGCAGGGCGGAAACAGGAAGAAAAAGAAGAAGGGGAAGAAGCACGTGGGGCTTCCCGTGGTCATGGTGGACATCAGCGGCCTCAGGAAGGAGCTCAAGCTGACGCAGTGGGCGAGCAGCCGTGGCACGGTCATTAAGGGGGATAGGTACCTGGAGTTCATCCGACAGTGCAGCTTCAAGAAGGACGACGTCGTCGAGATCTGGGCCTTCAAGGAGAAAACGTTCAGATTCTTCGGCGTGAACATGTGTGTGGAGGGCCCACTACATGTCCTGATTGCTAAGAAGGAGCAGTAACTCGCAGCATTGACAGGAAGAGGAAATCGTCTAATGTAGTACTGCGCATGTATTAGTTGTTCTTTAATTGGTTTTTTTGCAGGTAAAAGAAACTTTATCAAGCTGGCTGGGTTACAAGGCGATCATGTTCTAGTATCTCAGAATACAGTTTTAGGACAAGAAGCTAACCATATGACTGTATAATAGACAGGAAGAAGAAATTGTCTAATGTAGTGCGCATGTATTAGTTTTTGTTTTATTATTTCTAGTACTACTTATCAGTCACTAGCATCTGGTGAAGCCTAACCAGGTTTTTTTCTCGGTGACAATTTTTTACCAAGGACACTGGAAAATCTGTCAGACAAATCTCGAAAATCCCGACAAATGTTTGTTCGACTTTATAAAGATAAATTATAGTTTTAAAAAGTTGAGTTATAAGCATATAAAATTGTGCCGTAACTTCATATTAAAGGATGTGTCTATGTCAAAGTATCAGGCCTTGCTCCACACGCTCATGTTGCGTTTAGACGTTTATGCGCATACAACTCTATTATAAGTGGAAAGCCTACTCCATCCCAAAGCCCAGACTAAAAGGAGGAGAGGAACTCTCGTTTATAAACCAGTTGTAGTCCCCTACCGCTAGCGAGGTGGGACTAAAGGTTGCTAGCAACGCTTGGTACCTAACACCCCATCCCCCTAGGAAGCTCCCAAGAGGGCATGCAGTGCTAGCTCTGATAACAATTGTCAGCGTTCCAGGCCTTGCTCCCCACACTCGCGTTGTGTTTAGGTGTTTATAAGCATACAACCCAACTATAAGTGGTAAGCCCACTATATCCCAAAAGCCCGGATTGAAGGGAGAGAGCAACTCTCGCTCATAAGCTGGTTGTAGCCCCCTCCCGCTAGCAAGGTGGGACTAAAGGTTGCTGGCAACGCTTGGTATCTAACACCTGTTAGCGTTCTAGGCCTTGCTCCACACACTCACACACTCGTGTTGCGTTTAGGCGTTTATGCGCATACAAGCCAACTAAAAGTGAAAAGCTCACTCTATTCCAAAAGCTCGGACTGAAGGGAGGAGAGCAACGCTCCTTTATAAGCTAGTTGTAGCCCTCTCCCGCTAGAGAGGTGGGATTAAAGATTGTTGGCAACGCTTGGTACATAACACCCCATCCCCCTAGGAAGCCCCCCAGACGGGCATGCAATGTTGGCTCTGATACCAATTGTCAGTGTCCCAGGCCTTGCTCCACACACTCTTGTTGCATTAGACATTTATGTGCAACAACCCTACTATAGTGGAAAGCCTACTCCATCCCAAAGCCCGGACTAAAAGGAGGAGAGGAACTCTCACTTATAAGCCAGTTGTAGTCCCCTCCCGCTAGCGAGGTGGGACTAAAGGTTACTGGCAACGCTTGGTACCTAACACCCCACCCTACTAAGAAGCTTCCCAAGCGGGCATGCAGTGCTAGCTCTGATACCAATTGTCAGCGTCCTAGGCCTTGCTCCCAACACTCGTGTTGTGTTTAGGTGTTTATACACATACAACCCGGCTATAAGTGAAAAGCCCACTACATCCCAAAAGTCCAGACTGAAGGAACCCCCCCCCCCCCCTAGAAAGGTGGGACTAAACATTGTTGGCAATGCTTGGTGCCTAACAGTCTACTTCTGGACTGATTTAGAATATTAATTTGAGTTGCACCTTCTCAATTGATTGAGAATGGTCAATTTCAGTTGATTGAGAATAGTGAATGTTACAAGTCCACTTTATAGTTACAATCCCATTTAGAATAAAAAATACCATTCTGAGTTGTAATCTTACTTGCAACTAAAAATTCATAATTAATAAAAAGCCACATGCATCAATCGATGTAGAGGCTGGAGCTACGTCTCCGTATCCTACATGCAATTCACATCACATGGTTCATGCAAAACATATGAAATAAGACTTGAGCGAGCTCTAGTTTAATTATCAGTAGATTGAAAATTAAATTAGAGCTCGTTCAAATCATGAGAATTAAGTTAGAGTTCGGCCAAATCGTAAGTCATCTTGAAACTTTGTCAAAATAGGCTTGCATCCCGCTATATCAATATAGCAACGGACCGATACAACTGGGATACCAATGTTGGGCCCAAGAGCACAAAACCATACCAAAATAAACAAGAGAGAAACAATGTCGGCACCGGTGGTTCGACAAAAGAGATATCTCGCGCCGTTGCGCCCTTCGGAGAAGTTCCCCATGCTCCTAGCACTCCAAAATGTCACGTACCAAGAAGCACATCCAAAAAGGGAAGTGACAACGATGACACTGTTGCCCGAACTAAACCAAGGAGACCCTCGAAACATTTCCCTGGTATGCTACAAGGATGGCGAAGAGGTGCAGCCGACGCCCTTCAGGAAGGACGACGACACCCGCAGGCGTCAGCATGTCGGTGCCAAAGTGGCAAGGATTTCTCCCACCCCCTCAAACCAGATCCCCGAGCGCTCCGAATCCCTCTGCGAAACTTTCCACCCACTAGCACATGCCATCACGATCTTGTAATGATCACCCTCGCCTGACAATGGTCCACGAAGTGAGGCCGGTAAGGCCGAGAAGCAAAAACACCAACGAGGTTTAGCTGTATAGCATCGCGCAGGAGAGAACAACCTCAACACCGAAAGACGGTAGCCGACCAAATGCAATAGTAGGACAAACAAGGCAATTACCAGCCCGACCAAGCCCAAGAAGACCCATGAAGTCCCGCTGCCGCACTGCAGCAGTGACACCGCCACACCACCAGCCTCTATTCTCAGACCATCAGATGAGATACCAACGCACCAGATGTGGCCCGCCTAGGCCTAGATCGGGCCCACATGGCCTAGATCTAGGCTGGGCCACCATAGTTCACCCGACCATCGTCGCACCGTAGGCTGGGCCACCATAGTTCACCCGACCATCGTCGCACCGGGGCATCATCCACCGCCACCGGTAGGAGTCCCCGCCCTCCCACCGTGAGTGCAGGAAGAAGACCGCCCCGTCGCCAGCCTCGTGCATGGAAGCCCCGCCGGTCCACGTCAGCGGCAGGGAGAGGAAGGAGGAGTGGAGGAGGGTCACCACTAAGCTTAACTTTTTATTTATTTTTGTTGTGCGCTGTACTTGCGTGGGCCTTTTTATTTATTTTTGTTGTGCGCTGTACTTGCGTGGGCTGTGGCTGGATGTATCCTAAGCAATCTTGCAACTCGTTACTGGTTTGTTGCAACTGAGATTGAGTAATACTGAAAATTAAACGGATTTGTCTCAAGTGTTTATTGTCAGAGTCTCCTCTCTCGCCATTGGACTTTACGAGCAACGTAAAACTTTCACATGAGTTACAACTAAATTATAGAGAATTAGTATAAATTTTATAAGTTACAACGACTAATAAGTTCTCAGACGACCGAGAGATCTAGGCGCTCCCGAAATTAAATTAGTTCTCAACCGAGCGAGAATTAGATGAATCTAGAAAGCTTGGACCGAAATTTTCTAAAATTAGTTCTATGCGCAAAAGCAGCTGATTTACATGGACGAAAAAGATCAGATACAGCCACGGCTAAGCTTTGCAAGTTCTACAACACAAACCACACTTTTATTGAACGCACAGAGATACAACGTCCTAAATCGACCAAATGGACACAGCCTGTCAATCCAATCCGAAGAGGCGAACGGCGTTACCACCGACCAGGATTCAGGCGGCGGTCGATTAGATGGGGATTGCTCCGTTGACGCGCGGGTAGACGATCCCGGCTGGATGGCCCATGATGCGGCGGCCCTTGCGGCGGCGGAACAGGTACACGGCCGCACCCAGCGGCCACTCCACCACCCCGGCCACGACGAGCGCCACGAACCCGAGCGTCGGTCCGATTACCTTGCACCGGCACGGGTTGCTCCTTGTCCCGCACTGCACACAGATCGGCACGAACGCCATTGCTGGTATTAAACAGGAGCTTCTCTGCCTTTCGTACACTGGGCTCAGCTTCGAACGTTTGATGTATTGACGCAAGAGACTGCTGGTCAGCTTGTTAACCACTGTGAAGTGGTCGAGCGATCGGATCTCGGGCCTATATAACACTTTTGCGCCGCGGACGCGTGGCACCGTTGGGGCATTACGTGGGACGCTATCAACTTGGTTGCAGAAGGAAGGCGATGACTCTGCTCACGGGTTCACTTCCACGTCGCCTGGGAGAAGCGCACCACAAATCCGAACCTCACGCGTGTATTCTGTATTCCTTCGTTTTTAGAGGAATCCCTCATCCGGCCGGGAAGCGCTGACAACGAGGCCCAGAACATGTAAAATCCCTTTGCCAAAGCAAGAACCCGAAGTAGAAATCCGTTTGAGCTAGTACACGTAGCCTGAAGTTGCGGCTAAAATTAAAATTATGGAGTTGGTATTTACAGATCTTTGTTTTCAATTCTATGTTATTTTTATTCAACTGTCTTAAAAAATAAAAATATGTTATGAAAAAAGAAAAGAGTTTGAAGACCTCGAAGATTTGATCGTTTCTTTCAAAATTTATTTTATAATAATAGAGACAGTTCACGTGTCTCTATCATGTATTATTCGCTATATCATGGCATAAAAGAAGAAGAAAAAACTTGGACTCAACAGGTTTCACGGAAAAACTTAGAACCAAAACAGTACGTAGGAACAGAAAATCCTAATATTTCTTAGAACTTCCAACGGCGAAACTTGAAAAATATGATAAAATGAGGAAGATGGGCAAGTATCGGCCAACTTTGAACTTTTCATTCGTGTGTGCGTGAAACCCATGCAAATGTTTCGTTGTTAAATTTTCCTCCGAAAGGTTTTATTTTCTTAGTCTTTTATGTTCTCGAGCCTTTAATTTTAATTTTCGCAAATAAAGTGCTGAATTTATATGTTGGGATTTATTAGATGTTATTTCTTTCAGATAGTTCAAACGCGTTGGTTGTTTACCATGTGATTTTTAATCCACTAGTAACCTAACACAAATATGATAATTTGAGCATCTTTATGTCATATGTATCTCCTAATTGTTTAGTTGTTTCTTACGAGTTAAAACATGTTATTGAAACTATTCTTTCTATGTTTCCTAATAGAACAAATTTTGTGTTGTCACTATTGCAAAAGTGAGTTTTCCTTTAAATGTGATTATGTTGGGTCTTAATCTATTTTTCAGCTTCTTAAACTTGCTGCTACCCACTGTAGCAGCATATCTTCTAAAATTTATTGTTGATTTTGATAGTGGTTTTAGATGTTATCTTGCATACAGATGACTCTATGCAGACAAACAAAGCTCGAGTGTTCTTGCATACTAATGCTTTTGATAGTGGTTTTAGATATTATCTTGCATATTATGTTGTAGTGTTCTATATTCTTGAGCCTTTTAAGTTTTACTTGACAAAAACAAAATGCCAAGTTTATCTTTAAGACATATTAAATGTTCTATCTTTTGGACGAGCATCACTATATCACTTGTATATCCTAATTTTCTTTGTTTCTTATGAGTTTGAATATGCAATTAAAATTATTATTTCTATTGTTGTCCAATAAAACACATTTCTGTGTTGTCGTTGTTGCAAAAGTGAGTTTTTTTACTTTTAAAAATTGGTTCTGCTCCTCCCGGCAGTGACGTCTCTGGCCCACTGTCCTTGAATCATGGGAGGTGCGATGGACCACGATCCCTCACCGGTGGTGGTTTTTGTTTTTGTTTAGGTTGTTCTTCCGTGTCATTTTTGGAATGGTGAGACGGCGGCTATATCGTAAACAATAATAAGGTCTTATCCATCCTATCGTTTCGGTGGTACGTCTAGTGCTGGTGATGCACATGTGGAGTCATGTGTCGACAGATCTCGTAAATTTTAGATTGGTTTGATTTAAGGCCAGTCTCTTCCGATTTACTAATGTCAATGCCGATTGTTGCTATAGTGTATTGGTCCTTGGGGTCTTAGAAGGAGTTTCCGTCTATGGATTACAACAAGCTCTATCATGACAAACTTTTTACTAACTCAAGTGATGGAGGGGTGAGGATGACAACGCGCCAATTGCTAGTGTTAGTAGCCATACTATGGTCACGGGACCTATTACAGTTTGTATTACTTTTAGCTCTTCTTCTACTATTGTTATTAATGGGTCGCTGAAATTTTCGCATTTTTCTTTGAATATTTTGAGTCTTAAACTATTTTCTTGTTGTTACCTATTCTAGGAGCACACCTTCTAAAATATAATGTTTGAATATGACACTGTGTTAGATGAAAATAGACAAGTGTTTTCTTGATGCTTTTTTTCCAGAATATAAGGTTATAAAAAAGGAGAAAATAGTGAAAATCCTAAGCTTAAAGGCGGCCCTAGCACGTTGAAGAATGGTGAAAACACTAAGGACGTGTTTGGTAGCCTAGCCCACCTCAAATATTCCCACCTCAACCGAAAATATCTTGTTTGTTAGTTCGGTCCGTGCATCTGGGCAATGCCCACCTCGACCAAAAATAGCCTCTCAGCTACCGAGATGCAAAGCCTGATTCGATCTTTGCAGGTCAGTCATGCCGAACTCAGTAGTCCTGCCAAACTCAGCAGGAAAATGAGAGCCCTTCGTCTCCAAAAAAATCTCCCCCCGCCTGACCGACCGACCATTTCCCATGCCTCCTCATTTCGCCCGTATCGCCGCCTCCATTGCTAGAGCTCCACATCGCCGTCTCCCCTAGATCCTGTCGCAAACCGAGCCCGCCGCTCCTCCAAAACATGAGCCCATCCTCCCTCTGTATCGGGCGCATGGAGCTTGCCCGCTGGACTAAGTTGAGTCGGCCCTCCCTCTACCCGAACAGAGCCGAGCCGCCTTCCGCACGAGCGCCGCCCTTCTCCTTTGACGGCAGTCCCCCTCCCTCTCTCCCTATCTCAACAGAGTCGACCTACCAAACACACTATAAAATCTCAACACAGCTTAGCTAGAGTCAGCTTGTATTGAGGGCAGATAGCTATTCTCGAATGACCCGGGCTACCCAAAAAAACCCTAAGTTTGGGGTGCTACCCTTTGCACCACCTTCCTTATTAATTTGTTTTGTTCGGGGTGCTACCCTTTGCACCACCTCCCTTATTAATTTGTTTTGTTCGACATCGATTTAACATAATTGGTCTTTACCATGATAGAACATCGATGTTCATGGACAATTGACCGATGGAACGCGCTGCTATAGGGTTGACTAATGCAAGTGCATAATTTCGGTATGTTGATATTTTACAAAGGTTTGCGGTCTGCAGTTGCACTTGAAAGGCCTATGTCGATGGCTACCATTTTTTTTTTGGCTAAACAGGAAGGCGTGAAGCAAAATCTTCTCTCAGGTAAGAAATGATATTATTGGTAGTTTCGCACACATTCTTTTTCTAACTGAAGTTCTAAAGGGTCAAGAGAAGCCATCGGTATGCATTCCACAACATCTGGTCGCGACGAAAACAGTTATATTGACGATTGAACATACATGTACATAGACGGCAATATATATAGCCTTGTCAAGTTTACAAGGGGGAACGAGTAAAAGCGTGACACATGCACGGAGCAGGTGCCTACCGGAGCAGGGTCGCATTTTACCGCCAACTTGCCCCTATTATTGAATCAATCACGCGCACACGACACAAGCTCGCTGACCAGCACACACAGGGGTGGCCCGGCAGATCAGATTGGGATTGCCCTGGTGACGCGCGGGTAGACGACCCTGGCCGGGTGGCCCATGATGCGGCGGCCCTTGTGGTGGCGGAACAGGTACACCACCGCGCCCAGCGGCCACTCCACGACGCCGGTGGCGACGAACGCCACGAACCCCAGCGTCGGGCCGAGCACCTTGCACCGGCACGGGTTGCTCCTCGTCCCGCACTGCACGCACGCCGGCACGAACGGCATAGCTGCGAGCTAGCTGTAGGTACTCGCTAAAAGACTCCTCTCGTCGATCGAACGATTTCCTATGTCTGTCTTGGTGGATGAATTGCAAAGGCGTGTTTGTAGCTGTTTGTGATTCGGGGCATCATGCCGTCAGTGGCATATATAGAGTCTTTGCGCCGGGGACGCGTGGCGCGAAGGGCAGTACGTGGGGCGCCAGTAACCTGTTCTGCTGAGGCTTTGCAACTTCTGATAGGTGATGACTAGGCCCAACGGTGGACTGCCGCGTTGCAAGGCAGAAGCGCAGCACAAATCATGAGCTCACACGTGTGCTATGTTCGTTCCTTGGAGTTCTCTCGAACCTCATCACACAGGATTCCTCTGGGAAGAAAGCTTAAACTATTGCGCCCTCCTCCTGTGCCAAACGTTCACACGCAGCTTTACCAGTTTATGCACCACGGCGGCCGCGTCAACTTTCCTCTATGCCACGTCACGTGCTACGTTTCTCTTTTATTCGTACTTGAGCCCGTTTTTCATTTTTTTTCTTTCTTTCGAAATAGAAGATACGATGAACCTCTAAGCCACCGCTTAACACCTAATAACCCGGCAATGGTTGAACGTCGTGCCACCAGGATTGTATATCTCGAAATATCAGAAAAAAGCCTATCAACTACGAACTGGAAAGATCACATACCCGCAGACATCCACGCAGAACAGGAGCGCTCGTCCGGTCTAGTAGAAGCCGTCATCGCCATCGAACCATTGAGCAATCTTTAAAGTAAAGATCCGCACGATACTCGTCGGGCTTCTCATTGAAGCATCCATTCTCCAAACAACGCCCCCACCCTGCTCTCGTCCATCAAGACGCATCCGTCGTCGATACTTCCGGACGCCATGCCACCAAGACCCGTTGTCGATGACGAGGTCGATGCCACACCGCCCCATCTCGTCGGACACCACCAACAACCACTAGTCCCGCAACGCATGCCCAACTCCCACATGTTTCTCCCAAGGAGGAGAACGACGGTATGTCGGGTCGCCTCCAGGTTCGACCACCGTATCGCCCAAGCGGCCACAACTGTCATCACCGAGAAAGGGCTGCCGCCCTAGACCCAATCATAGCCCGAGTGTAAACCCCAACTGACATGTTCTAAACCACGAGCCAGTGTAACTCCATTGTGGGTCCAAGAGGAAATCCCACAACATTCCACTCTCGATTGGCGGGCACGGTACCGTAAAACCTCCGCATCCATAGCCAAAGTTATAGCTTCAAATGCAAGAACATGACCTGAGAGGTAAGCTCTCACCACATGTACACAAGTGAGCATGTATGATGTACGACCATACATAAGTAAGTATATTGTAACATATTCATCTAAAAAAAAAGAAATATATAAGCAAGGTCAATAGACAAGATCCAAAATATTTAGATAGAGCACTCAGAGAACATACGTCCCAACAATACATCATACATCAAGAAGAATTTAATATATGATCCGAGTACGGACCAAGGGTGCAAATATGCATACGATGCCAAGAACATAAACTCCAAGTCCAAACGGATTAGGAATTCTGGTAGAATTCTCGAACTACTCAATGTTAGCATGGTCCATGTAGTAAGATCCTCGTTCAAACATACATGCTCAATGGGTAATCGACCCGACGGAAAAGTAAAAGAAAGAGTGTCACTACCGAGACATGTACTGGCGAGTCTAGAATTCAACTGCACTCGTCTACAAAGGTAAGACGGGTTTTAGCGGCTACAAAGTTTGCACTAAATAACTTATACAAACATGCTACAAGCTGAGGATATTATATATGGATGAGATAGACCTATCCGACAACAAGATATAACTAAAATCAAACACAACCTTATCCAAAGAGTTCCCCGTCAAAATCCACATACCAAGAAAACATCCAAAGGAACACATGTTGGCAATTTTATTGTTAGTTATTTAGTCTATAGGGATATTACTAGTCAAGTTATAAACAAAAATTATTTAGTGTAAGTTGTCTATGATCATGATGCTCTTGAGTAGTCCGTAACCACGGACACGACTTCTCGAAATATTTATCCTATAAGGATGCACTACTGTACTCACACACGCATGTTTAACCCTTCTGGATACACCTTTATAGGAAAAAAGTTTTGTACACCTTCCAGATATTCTATAAATAAAATTGTCCCATTGCTACACAAATATCCAGGTAGTTACCTACTAAGTTTTATACAATCAAGAAGCACGACCGATTTTTAAGGTGGCACGGCGTTTGAGCCTATGACCGGAACGAGATATTTTGATATAGCCAAAGCTTAGAGCCCATCGGATGCCACCCAGCATGTATCCCACCTATATGTGTGCTTGACACGGTTGCCCACCAAAATATCATATTATATCACATAACATCAGATCACATCACCTGTCACAATTTTATTATGCATATACTCATTGAAAATCAACTACATTTGTGGCATGTGGATATATGGGTAGCTCCGGTAGTAATCACGGAGGTTCCCGTAGATCCCATATGTGGCTAATGCGATAGTCTTAGAACAGATGATTAGAACCACAGGTCCTAGATGACATGAGGAAGAGGAAGCGCAAAAACCCGTGCTTATACAAAGGAGTCCCACAATTTCTGTATCCATTTAGTTATTTACCAAAGAGGATCATCAAGTTAATTAACGTAGTAGTAAATATTAAACAACTACGATGGTTCACATATACGAGAACGAGACTAAGCATGCACTATGACTCGTAAGTGCAACCTATCTACTAAAACAAGGCAATAGGATAATCAAGACAATATAAGGTGCAAGTAAGTAATACTAGAACGGAAATGAAAGCATCAATATAAGGATAGCATTGTGGACAGAAGAAAAACTTAAATGCAAAATAGGTAGCAGTGGGAGAAATTACCGCCTGGAGACTAATACGTCCAAAATGTATCTACTTTATCGAACACTTTTGCTATTGTTTCTCCTCTAAACTTGTGTGATTTGGATGCAACTAACGCGGAGTGACGCACTTTTCAGCAGAATTGCATTGGTGTCTACTTTTTGTGCAGAAAATCAACTATCAGGAAAAATCCTGGAAAATATGCCGAAAATCCTATTTCACCAGAAGACTCCAGGAGCTAGAATACGAGACGGAGGGGGGCTGGGCCCAGGCCACACCACCTGGTCGCGCGAGCAAGCCCAGGCCGCGCTAGGGGGTGGTCTGGCCACCCCAGACTGCCCCTCGGTCTCCTCTTCGCCTATAAGTTGCCTTCTGACCTAAAAACTCCGGGGGGTTCGATGTTTTTCCATAAGGAGTTCCGCTCTGCCGCCACCACCAGATTCCACGAAACAGCACCCGAAACTCTATTCTGGCACCCTGTCGGGACAGAGAATTGGAGGAGATCATCGCCATCATCATCACCATCGCTTCTCCATCGACCATCCATGTTTCCCCCATCTATGAGTGAGTAATCCCCCGCTGTAGGCTATGGGGATGGTAGGGATTGGATGAGATCGTTCATGTAATGGCATCAGATTGTTAGGGCATGGTGCCTAGTATCTTTTATTAGTGCTTTATGACTTTGTTGCGACTTGTTATGCTTAATGCTTGTCACTAGGGCCCGAGTGCCATGATTTCAGATATGAACATGTTATTGATTCATTATGATAGTATTGTTTATGGTCTTATCTGCAAGTTGTATACACACGTTGTTGTCCGAAACCAATGGCCCCGAAGTGACAGAAATCGGGATAACCGGAGGGAATGGCTTTGATGTGAGGATCACATGTGTTCATGGAGTGTTAATGCTTTGCTCCGGTGCTCTATTAAAAGGAGCACCTTAATTGCCAGTAGTTCCCTTGAGGCCCCGCTGCAAACGGGCTGGCAGGACAAAAGATGTTCTGCAAGTTCTCATTGCGAGCACGTATGACTATATATGGAACAGATGCCTAGGATTATCTAGTACTTGGATGCTTTATCTAATTTATCTGCAATTGCCCTATGTCCTGATTGCTATGTGAATTGTCTTGTCCATGTAACGCCCGTCCATCCATCTCTATGCCTACCGCACTCGAATCCTACTGTTTACTGCTATTGTTACTGTTGTCTTTACTTTACTACTACTGTTACTTTGCTATTCCTACTACAAAACTGTTGCTACTGATAAACTGCTGTGAGCAAGATTGTTTTCAGGTGCAGCTGCAACTCAGTTGTTAAGGCTTATAAATATTCTTTGGCTCCCCTTGTGTTGAATCAATAAATTGGGTTTCACTTCCCTCGAAAATACTGCGATACACCCCCTATACTTGTGGGTCATCAAGACTATTTTCTGGCGCTGTTGCCGGGGAGCATAGCTTTATTTATCAAGTTCACTTGGATTCTCTATTGTTCGCTGCTATCCACCCATCATGGGTAAGTCTCGTGATGGCAAGTTTCCTATTCTACCATCCACTACAAGAAGAGGTACGGTTCTGAACACCTCTGTTGCTCTTGATTCACCATCTATTATGAGTAAGCTCGTTACACCACCACACACACATGCTACACACACTGCTACTACTGCTGAATCTGAAACTTCTGATGCTTATGATGCTGCTTCTACTATGCTTGATAAGAGTGGTTCATTAGGTCCTTTCCTAGATGCTACGATTGCTAGAACTATAGCTGGAAATACTGAAACTCCTAATGAAGACACTACCACACCTGTTAGTTCTCCTGAGTCTAGTGAAAGTTATGATATTGAAGATGGTTATGTTGAGATGACCGATGAATTTATTAAAGAATGTAAAAACACCCATGATAGGAGCGCTGCTAAGAGTCTCCTTGAGAGGCGTACTATTAGACCCAAATTGTCTCCTATTGCTAAGTTTGTTGCTTTTCCCATAAACATTAAAGATACAGATTATGATTTCTCTCTCAATCTATCTTACATAGCTATTGTTGAGAAGGAACCTTTTTGTGGGACTAAAAATGAAAGTGTGGTAGCACATATGAATGAACTTTCTACCTTGAGTGGCTTGTTTTCTGATGATATTAAGATGCGTACTTACTTTGTTGCTAAGATTTTCCCTTTCTCACTGAAAAGAGAAGATAAAACTTGGTTTAGTAATTTACCTCCTGGATCTATTGATAGCCCTGATTGCTTGATTAGTACTTTCCTGCAGAAATATTTTCCTCCTAGTGCTAGACATGCTATTTTGCAGGAACTTTTTGATTTTAAACAGGGAGAAAAAGAGATATTGCCCGAATCTTGGGCAAGGTTTTGTGCTTTGATTCATGCACAAGCTGGAAGTCCATTACCTAAGAATGAGCGTCTTGATATATTTTATAATGGACTAACTAAAGAATCTAGGACATACCTAGATAGTTGTGCTGATTGTGTTTTCAGGAATAGGACTCCTAAGGAAGCTGAGGAATTAATGGCTAAAATAAGTAAGAACTACGAAGATTGGACTCCTCCTGAACAAGCTATACCTAAAGTAATTGTACCTGAACCTACTATACCAGTGCCTATTCCAACATCAAAGAATAGGGGAGTTATTGAATTAAATGATGAAGTGATGATGGAAGCTAAGAAATGTCTTAAGGAGAAGGGAATTAAAGCTGCAGATGTCAAGAATTTACCTCCTATAGAAGAATTATGTAAGCCTATTCCCTACTCATCCACTATCGAGGTACACTCTCTCCAACACTTTGATGAAGGTGATATCCCTTACTCTAAACCTCCTGATCAATGCTTAGAAGAATTCGATATCTTTATTGTTAAGCAAGATAATTTTAATAAAATGGTGCAAAATCATCTAATGGAAAACACTAGAGCTATTGTTGAGTTGAAAGATATTGTGGAAATAACCTCTAATGATGTTAAAATGATTGTTAAACACTTTCAAATGGTTCAAACTCAAATAGATCAACTCATTAAAGTGCAAAAAGACTTGCTAGTTAATGATGCTAAAGAAAAACATGCTTATGAAATTAGAACTAGAAGTGGTGCTGCTATCCAGGATCCTCTTTATCCTGAGGGGCATTCCAAAAAAATTGAGCAGGATTCTCAACAAGCTGAAAATAGTGGCTCTACTCATAAGAAAAGGAAAAAGAAACATAAAACTATTGTAGAACCCTCTGAACCTGCTATAGATCCTAATAGTACATCTCTTTCTGATGCTGAAACTGAAAGTGGTAATGAAGAAAATGAAGCTCCTAATGAAGAAAAAGTTGAAGAAGAATGTGAAAACCACACTAAGAATACTAAATACACCAAAGAAGATTTTATTGCTAAGAAACATGGTAGTGAAAGAGAGTCTTGGGTCCAAAAACCTATGCCTTTCCCTGATAAGAAACACAAGTCAAAGGAACATGAACACTATAATAAGTTTTGTGAGTGGATGAAACCTTTATTCCTGCAAATTCCTTTGACTGATGCTATTAAATTGCCTCCTTACTCAAAGTATATGAAGGATATTGTCTCGAATAAAAGGAAGATCCCTAATGAAGAAATTTCTACTTTGCTTGCTAATTATTCCTTTAATGGTAAAGTTCCAAAGAAACTTGGAGACCCAGGGATTCCAACTATCCCTTGATCTATTAAGAACAGTTATGTTAGAACTGCCTTGTGTGATTTGGGAGCTGGAGTTAGTGTTATGCCTTTCTCTCTTTATAAGAGGCTTCAACTAGAAAAATTAATACCAACTGATATATCTTTGCAAATGGCTGATAAATCTACCACTATTCCTGTTGGTATATGTGAGGATGTACCTGTTCAAGTGGCTCATAATTGCTTGATATTAACTGATTTTGTTGTGCTTGAAATGCCTGAAGATGATAATATGTCCATTATTCTTGGGAGACCTTTTCTTAATACTACATGAGCTGTTATTAATTGTAATCAAGGAAAAGTGACTTTCAATGTTAATGACAAGGAACATACTGTCTATTTCCCCAAGAAGATTGAAAGGACTTATGGTTTGAATTCAATTGAACATGTTGAGGGCATTCAAGTTGGAGAAATATATTGTCCCATACCAAGAGAAAAATTTGAAAGTATTATGATTGGGACCATTGGTATGAAGGTTGAGGTAACATAATCATTAGTGGAATACAAAGTTTTGTCTCATATGGAATTATTTTGGTAACAAGACCTGATCAACCTTGTTTACAAAAGGATTTCATTGAACAAAACAATGTTTTCACCGTGATTATCCTTGTTTACTTTTATTCTATCCCTTTTAGTTTTTGCTTTCGTTTAGTCTCCTTTTTGTTGTTAGTTGCTTGCATGTTAGAGTGTCTTAGAACTTCTGTAGTTCTAGCCTTGTTTTGTCATTGCATCATTTCCAAAAAAATCTGTTTGTTAGAAAATCATTCTTCTATACCTGAAAAATTCCCAAAAATAAAGTGTCTCGAAAAATTCCAGAAAATTCATATTAATTTTTTACGTGAAAAAAGGGCAGAGGAGTGCCTGGAGGGTGCTAGGGGGACCCACCAGGTAGGCTCACCACCTGGTGGCGCGGCCTGCCCTGGGTGGCGCCATGCCATGGTGTGGGCCACCCCTGGCCCTCCACTAACTCTCTCACCTGCCACTTTCTTCTCTCTCCCGAGTAAGCTCTAGTTCATTGCTCAAAATCGCGTTCTAGCTGTGCTTGCTCTCGATTTTTTCGATCTCCTTGCTCAGCCTATCTTTGTTGCTGAAATTTGGAGCACTTGTTCCCTGGTATGTGACTCCTCCCCTTGTCCAAGTAGATTTGTGTTTAGTGGATTATACCTTGAGTATTTTGTTGCTGTAGGTGACAGGTTATGAGAGCTTGTAAGCTTGTTTGATGCTTAGAGATATAGTTTTGATGCATGTTTAGGCCTCTTACAAGTCCCTATGAGTAGAATCCTTCATTATATTTACTTTGCAATCACTTGTTTAATAGGTGTTTAAATTTTAGAATACCAAGCATGAACAATGATACATTTGGAGAGATATTTGAGAGGGATGCACCTAGGAGGTCGAGGCCCACAAGATCAGCCTCTCAGTTTAGGCAATCATACAATGAAGATCTCATTGCAACTCGTATTGGTAATGAAAGGGATGATAGGGATGCTCACCCATCTAATTTTCCTTGTTTTACTTTATTACAAGCTCCAGGGATTCTTGATGATTTCTTGCTACTAATTGAGAGGGTTGGTTTGACCTCATATATGCAAGATGAGAGTGAGCAATACGTTATGCTCAGCAAAACATTTGTTGAGAGCTTCACGTTTACTAACACGTCCTATTAGTCAACTGTCTCTTTCAAAATTTATAATCTGCCCTTTACCATGCCATTGGAGAGATTTTGCAGTATTGTAGGTGTAAGCATGACAGGGACCGTGAAGAAAATTCAAGGGCAACCCGCTGATTTGCTGGAGCTTTACCGAGGAGTGACCAATGATGATGACCGCATAGCGCAACGCGGAAAGATAAGAAACATCCAACTCCCTACTCTCAGATACTTTGCATATTATCTTGCTACTAGCATACTTGGTAGGGAGAACACAAGTAATATCTCCAACTATCATTTAGCCTTCCTTGCTGCTGCGCTTAACAATGATACTCGGTACAACCTTGGCTCGCTTATTGCTCGCCGCCTAGCTGCTAGGGGGCCTATCTATGGGGGCATCATTGCCTCGCGTATGGTCAATGTATTAGGCCTTTTAGTGGACCCCAATGATACTGTACTAGCACCACAAAGGCTTGACCTTGTTGCTATGGAAACTCATCACTTTGTCACTACTGCTTCTGATTTGGACAGTCTAGTATATAGGATGTTGTTTACTGACGGGGATGAGAGGGAGATCCCTTTGCTGCAGTCTTCTTTGTTTAGTGTTCACAGGAGACCGTGGTCGCGCTCCAAGGAGGAGGTGGACGAGCAGCTTCGCTTACTGGTCTTCCACGAGCAGCACCATGAGGATGTACCCTCCTATGATCACTCCGCACACTACAGAGGGATGTACTCGAGCTCGCACCAAGACGAGGGTACCTCCTCGTCATACTTCGGTGACACGTCATCCTGGCTGGCTTGGGATTGATACCCACTTAGGCCAAAAGCCTAAGCTTGGGGGGAGGTACGCCGACATCGCACTCATCTCCTTATCATGTTGCGTCGGTACTTTGTATATTCATGTTTCGTTCTCTTTTTAGTTTTTGTTCTTTCTTTGCTTTTGCTTTCTAAAACACAAAAAGTCCAAAAATATTTCTGTTGTTTCTCTTTGGTTTGCCTTTTCTTTTCGCCTTGGTTTGTTTTTCCCTTTTTGCTTTGTTTGAACTATTCGAAAAAACCCAAAAAGATTTTGCTTTGCTTATTTTTCGTTTTTGGTTCTTGTTTTAAAAATCGAAAACAACAAAAATATTTATCGTTCTTCTTTGGCTTTGTGAGTTTGTTGCAGGGTTCAACAGTCCTCAATGGATATTGGTTTCATATTATTATTCAAGCCACACAAGTGAAGAGCAATAATGAGGATTAATGACAACTTGAGGTGTGAGGCTGGTAACGAACTCTATTTGTTTTCATTTTTGTACATATACTCATCATTGTGGGCATGAGTCTGTTCGTGTAGGGTGTATGTTATTTATGGATGCTTAGTAATTCTTGCTTTCTTATGATTAGTCCCAGCTTGCTAATAGTTTGTAGCATGTCATATGAATATTTGCTTGCATTACTCTATTCATAACTTGGTATGACACCGTGGTATCCTCCTCTGAATGTTTCATTTGAATTGACTTGGCACATGCTCACGCATGCACATGACTGTAATAATCAGTTAAGCCTCGATGAATTATTTTGCCTTGAGGATCTTGAATCACTTTCATGCCATGTTTAGTCTTGTTTTGTTGCAAGCATGATTATGACAGCTATTGCTCTCTCGTTTGTCGCTCCCTTACTATCGCTAGCCTTCACCTTCACTGAGTATGTTTTACTCATGTTTCCAACTCCCCAAAACCAAATATTGCCAAAGTGTCCACCATACCTACCTATTAGCATCATTTGCTACTTCCGTGCATATTCAATATGCCTTGTTTTCTTCTGAATAAAATGTTTGCTTGTTATGAGAAAGTTAGTTAGTAAAGCTCTCACAAACTTGATGGCACACTTTATTTTCTTGCATCTAATAAACTTGAACCATAGCGTCCTTCTTTGTTGCGTATGTGCTTGCGCTTTATAAGTTGAAGTTAGCAGAACCATGTATCATGGGAAACGTTTTCAACATTTCATTGGTACTTAGTACCTCGTTGATATCATGTTCTTTTGCTTATGGATCCCATCGGTGTGAAATAAAAGTGGAACTTGTAAGATCATGGAGTTTGTATGTATGTTAGAGAAACGCCTGGGCTGCTAGCCTAAGCCATGCCTAATCATGGTGGAAACTTGCAGCATAACCATAATGAGCATTCTATGAAGCATCCTCAATAAAAATCTATGCACATAGTAAATAAAAAGATCGCTGAGATGCTCATTGTCTGCTTGCCTTGTCATTTTGATTATGGGATAGCTCCTGTGTCATGTGCAAGGGGTACCCCGTTGGCGGTTCTCTATGTACGTATATAGTTACAATGACAAGAGCTTACTTGTGACTGAAGTTGAGTAGCATCATGAGGATCAGTCTTCATAAGTAAGGGGCATGAGACTTTGATTTATAACTTGTCAAGCATATCCTCTTAGTTGTGTCACTTTAACCTTAACCATTTAAAGATGCTTATGATAGGGGCAATGAGAGCTCAAAGCTAACAAGTACCATGCTTTCAGCATTTGGAAGCCTTTCAAACTATTCAAAACCTTTTCTTTTACTTGTTGAGTCTCCACATATTCTTTGAGCATCTTCTTGAGAGCATAGTTGTCATTCTTTGTGCTTGTCTCAAAACTTGATTATTTGTGTTATGACTTTGATGCTTGTATCTTTGACATCTTTACTTCTAGTCTTCACCTGAACTTTAGAGGTGCCTTAGATCAAAGGCAAGCGAGATACCACTCTATCATACCTTTTTATGAGCATTGTAATGTTGCTTATGTTTATGATTCATGCTACTTATTATTTTTGAGTTGGAATCTTTTCATAGCTTGCAATGCCTATTAAGTAAACTTAGTTGCATACTCCTTATTATGAATTGTCTAAGTAGTTGATCACATGCTGAGAATATATACATCATATGAAGCAAATGTGTTCGTGAAAGTTCTTTTATCGCACTCAGTTTTCAACTGAATTGCTTGAGGACAAGCAATAAGCTAAGCTTGGGGGGAGTTGATACGTCCAAAACGTATCTACTTTCCCAAACACTTTTGCTATTGTTTCTCCTCTAAACTTGTGTGATTTGGATGCAACTAACGCGGACTGACGCTGTTTTTAGCAGAATTGCATTGGTGTCTATTTTTTGTGCAGAAAAAACAACTATCAGGACAATCCCGGAAAATATGCCGAAAATCCTATTTCACCAGAAGACTCTAGGAGACAGAATACGAGACGGAGGGGGGCTGGGCCCAGGCCACACCACCTGGCCGCATAGGCAAGCCCAGGCCGCGCCAGGGGGTGGTCTGGCCGCCCCAGACTGCCCCTCGGTCTCCCTCTTTGCCTATAAGTTGCCTTCTGACCTAAAAACTCTGGGGGTTCGACGTTTTTCCAGAAGGAGTTCCGCTCCGCCGCCACCACCAGATTCCATGAAACAGCACCACAAACTCCGTTCTAGCACCCTGCCAGGACGGGGAATTGGAGGAGATCATCGCCATCATCATCACCATCGCTTCTCCATCGACCATCCATGTTTCCCCCACCTATGAGTGAGTGATCCCTCATTGTAGGCTATGGGGATGGTAGGGATCGGATGAGATCGTTCATGTAATGGCATCAGATTGTTAGGGCATGGTGCCTAGTATCTTTTATTAGTGCTTTATGACTTTGTTGCGACTTGTTATGCTTAATGCTTGTCACTAGGGCCCGAGTGCCATGATTTCAGATCTGAACATGTGATTGATTCATTATGATAGTATTGTTTATGGTCTTATCTGCAAGTTGTATACACACATTGTTGTCCAGAACCAATGGCCACGAAGTGACAGAAATCGGGATAACCGGAGGGAATGGCTTTGATGTGAGGATCACATGTGTTCATGGAGTGTTAATGCTTTGCTCCTGTGCTCTATTAAAAGGAGCACCTTAATTGCCAGTAGTTCCCTTGAGGCCCCGCTGCAAATGGGCTGACAGGACAAAAGATGTTGTGCAAGTTCTCATTGCGAGCACGTATGACTATATATAGAACACATGCCTAGGATTATCTAGTACTTGGATACTTTATCTTATTTATCTGCAATTGCCCTATGTTCTGATTGCTATGTGAATTGTCTTGTCCATGCAATGCCCGTCCATCCATCCCTATGCCTACCGCACTCGAATCCTACTGTTTACTGCTATTATTACTGCTGTCTTTACTTTACTACTGCTGTTACTTTGCTATTCCTACTACAAAACTGTTGCAACTGATAAACTGATGTGAGCAAGATTGTTTCCAGGTGCAGCTGTATTGACAACTCAGTTGTTAAGGCTTATAAATATCTTTGGCTCCCCTTGTGTCGAATCAATAAATTGGGTTTCACTTCCCTCAAAAATACTGCAATACACCCCCTATACTTGTGGGTCATCGGAGACTCAAAGGAAGGTGGTACAAAGTTGTACGGTGTAACACCCTCGAATCGGTCCTGTGCAGGTTTCAGTGATTCCCACCAAACCCGCATATAAACGATTCAAATATGCCCACCAAGCACTTGCGTGCGAGTGGAAAACAAAGTGATACCATTACAAAGTAGTTCACGATGGAACCCACAAGAACATATATATATATATACAACAATGACTCCTCGAGTCAATAATACATATATACATTACAAAGACCCAAAACATGTTGAAAACAATACATCCGAGTACGGATAAGATGCAAATTGGACTAAGAGTCCTGGAACATAACCAATGGCGTCTATAACCCTACTCAGGCCAAGACGGAAGGGTAACCTTACTAATGATGTCGAACTTATACCTGTCAAAGCAAAAGGGGTGAGAAAAAGGGCAAAGGAAAAAGGAAGCGGACAGTACTGAGGCCAGTACACGGTGAGTCTAGAATTCGGCGACTCTCGCCTACATAGATATGGTCGACTGAAGTGGCAGCGAGACATGCACTAAACAACCTATAGAGACTCGATTCAACTGTCGGCTATCAGAGAGGGATAAGAAAGACCTATTTGGAACCAACCTGATACTAACACCAAACATATCCATCCTGATATTTTCCTCTCGAGACCAAACGAGAAAGTCCTTTTGAGGAAACTCACACAATTGGCAGTTTTATTAATCATTCCATGGTGGTTATCCATATTTACTAGTCGTATTAGATTGAAGTCAAATTATAACTGTAATTCTTTAGTTATAGTTGTCTATGATCGAGAAACTTTGCTCCAAGTCGTCCGTAACTATGGGCACAACTTTTCGAAAAGATTTAATCCTACAGGGGTGCACCAAAATTTCCACACGCACTTTCGCCCTTTTGCTAGATCAATTAACATACACTCATTTGTATGTCGGTTGGGCTTCGGACACGATGTGTTCCCAGACCCAAAGCAAGTACATGGGGCCACCCAAAAGAGCTACTTGTACGAGGTATAGCTAATCCTCTGAACCCTAAGGTTGCATGGACTTGTCACGCGAGCAAAGGCCATAGACAATATCTTCTAGTAACAGAGTGTCGCACCTACGTAATAGTAATATACGCTCATCCAGCAACATGTAATAAACATGGCATACATGACATAGGTACAATAGGTAACGTATAAAGTCCGAACTAGTTCTGTGGCCCCTAGTACAGTACTTTGAAATCAGGTAATAAGTCGATAGGGGTGCCCACATATCCCACATGTGGTTAGCGCGCTTGATCTCGGAACAGGTGTCAAGAACTTGGGGTCTAGGTGGACACAAGTGGGCGGGTAAAAATCAAATAACATCTATTATCCACCGGTACCTCTTCGTTATATCTATTTTCATCATTTTAATTGACAAGTTATAATAAAATCCATGATCATCTCCACCATTAAGCATATACCAACCTCCCAACAATAGTGGAACTCGACGACTCGAACCAACACTTGAGTAAGCAACTATGACTCGCAAGGCCAACTGTCTACCAAAAAATAGGCAATAGGAGGTGTCAAAGGCAATATAAAGGATGCAAGGTTATAAATGATACGGAAACTAAAACATCACAACACGAATAGCAATAGATCAACAAGAGGAAGTAAATATTGTAAATTCAAAATAGGTAGAAAGGGGGAGAGTGCTCGCCTGGGAAACACTGCCGGAGATATATCCGAAAAACTTGTCGAAGCTCACAACATCTCATCGTCCTATTCAGGAAGAAGCAAAGCACTAAAAGAACAAATAATGCAACAATTACAACTAATGCAGAAGACCCGGCATGATCATGATGTGATGCATGACATGGCAAGTTGTTGATACAAACCATGTTAAAAAGATGTGATTCACATAGCAAATTGATGATACATTATTAGTGAGGCATTATTAACAAGATATAGTTATTTTCCCTATTTTGTTCATAAACAATTCTGATTTTACAAGTTCTTCATGATGCATAATACAATTGCAAGTATAGAATGCATAGTTGGAAAGGGCTCGTCGAGCTAATCGAGTTAGACATATGATTTGTTGAAATCGGAATTACGGTTTAAAAGATATGGATTTATTAAGAAAAGGTCATTTATTAGTATTTAAATAATTTCGAAATTTTATTTGCCCAAAAATTATTTTAGGCGACATATTATTAATCCTTATATTTTTCTGATCTCAAAACATATATGATATGTATTATTTGGAAATGTGAATTTAAAAACATTATTTAATATAAAACAAATCAAATATGGTCAAAGTCAATGGTTGGACTAGCTGGGGTCAACTCTGGTTAAATTTGAAAACATATTTGAAAATAGTTCACATTTCATTTTGTAAGTTTCTACAAATTCGAAACATTTTAAAAGTTATGAATTTATTTGTATTTAAACAATTTTTGGAATTTTATCTGTTTTAGAAAACTGCCTGGACTTTTCTTACTCGGGGCAGAATTAGCCACAGTCAGTGACAAGTGGGGCCAGAGGGTGCAAACTGGGATGTCGCGCGCTGGGCTGACACGTGGGACAGCAGGGGAGCACGGGTTAATGTCCGAAAAAGCACAGGGGACTGAATGCAAAACCTTTAGAGAAGAACTCTGACGAAACTGAATATTCGATTGACATCTGTAGATGAGAAGGGGCTGACTTCAGAGGACGTTGGGGATGAATCTTTTGTGAAAAAAGGCCATGACACAAAAACGAAATACGCAGAGGGGACAATGGACTACATCTCTCATTCAGAGAGTTCTCCTAGAGGAGGACTGAGGCGGGGGCTAGGTCGACGAGAACAGGAGGCATCTACAGGGTTGCGCGTTTGGCTGTGGACAATGCCGGCGGCAACGCGGCGTCGGTGACCATGATCTCGCAGCGGAACGGGTGCAGGGATAAGGGGAAGGGTAGGAAGGGGTCGTGTGTGCTCACCACAGTCGATTCCCACAGGAATCGGGGCTAGAAGTGCTCGAAAGCGATGATGATGGCGGCATGCTCTCAGACTCAGCAAAGTCGACGACGGGAAGCAGCTCTTCGCATTACCGGCTTTGCTACTGCTGTGGGTTCGACGAGGAGGAAGTGGAGGCGCTCCTCTGCTACTCCAATCTGCTTGGCGATGGCAGACACGACGACGGAAGGTGGCACAAGGCAGCGATCATGGCAGTGGATGAGAGAGGCATGAAGAAGTGGAAATAAGGGAATAGCGGTGTAACACCCTTGAATCGGCCTATGCAAGTTTTAGTGCTTCCCGCCAAACCTGCATAGAAACGATTAAAGGACGCCCACCGGGCACTTGCCTGCGGGTGGAGAACGAATTAATACCATTACACATTAGTCCACGATGGAACCCACAGAACATATATATACAACAACGACTCCATGAGTCAAGAATACAGATATACTATACAAAGATTCAAATTACCTTGAAAACGATAGAGCGTCCGACTACGGACAAGATGCAAATGGGGCTAAGAGCCCTGAAGAATAACCAATGGCGTCCATAACCCTGCCCAGGCCAAGCCAGAAGGGTAACCCTGCTAACGACGTCGAACTCGTACCTGCTAAACAAAAGGGGTGCCGACAAAGGGCGAAAGGAAAAAGAGGAGCGTCAGTACTGAGGCCTGTACACGGCGAGGCTAGAATTCGGCGGCTCTCGCCTACATAGGTATGGTGGACTGAAGCGGCAGCACAGCATGCACTAAACAACCTATAGAGACTCGATGCAACTGTCAGCTATTAGAGAGGGATAAGAGAGACCTATTCGGGACCCACATGATTCTAACACCAATCATACCCATCCTGGTATTTCCCCCTCGAGACCAAACGAGGAAGTCAAACCGAGGAACTCACATAGTTGCCAGTTTTATTCATTCCATTATAGTTGAAGCACTTACTAGTTAGATATAGATAGCATGAGTCATCCTGATAGCATAAGTAGTGGGCAGTTTTAGTTAACCATTCAGCTGTAGTTGCGGTACTTACTAGTCAGATACAATTAGCATTTGACATCCCAAACCCAGCAGTTGTTGGCACTTTTATTTCATTCCATTGGAGTTGCAATACTTGCTAGGCAGGTATAACTTTACACGATACGCCCTAGTTCCACCAGTTGTTGGCACTTTTATTATCCATTCCATTGTAGTGAATCTGATTACTAGTCACATATTAAGTCAAATTTATAGCACTACTTTAGTTATGCTTGTCTATGATCGAGATACTGTGCTCCAATTCGTCCATAACCGCGGACACAGCTTTCAGAAAGATTTACCCTGCATGGGTGCACAAATATCAACACACACACGATCAACCTCGGAAAAACCAAATCAAAACCCAACGAGGCTTTCACGACAAAGCAATCACAGGATTCAGAAAATATTTCAGGGGGCCACCCCACTAAGCTACCCGCAACGAAGTTGGCCGGCTCTGAGACGGACCTAGGGTTTGCGTTAATGGCTGTAAACGACTGGGAACCCGAAAGTGTGACTGGGCTTGTCGATACCGCGAAAACACTCCTCGTCCAAAACAGTACAGGTGCTCCACGCACAATCGTAAATAAAGCAGTAAAGCATGGCATAAGTATAGGATAGTAATAAATCCCCAAACTAGTTTGTGGCCCCAAGAAATAAGAAATGAATCAAGCTCTGGCTAAGGGGGATTCATAGACTCTCCCGGATGTGGATAGTGCGAATAGTCAAGGAACAGGTATCAAGTACTCGGGGCCTACGGGACACAAGTGGACATGAAAACCAAATAGCATATATTGCCCACCGGTGCCTCTTTCATTAGTTATCCCAGCAATTTAATAGTTGTATTTAAAGTCATGATCCTCTCCACCATTAAGCATGTGCCAACCTTCCAATAACGGTGGAACAACAATGACATGAAGCAGCACCTGAGCAAGCAACTACGACTCGCAAGACCGACTATCTATCAAACAACAGGCAATAGGATGTGTCCAAGGCAATATAGGGCTGCAAGGAATATAAATGGTGCACAGAAACTAAAGCATCACAATACGAATAGCAGTAGATCAACAGGAGGAAGTAAAGACTATAAATGCAAAATAGGTAGAAAGGGAAGATGCTCGCCTGGGAAACACTGCCGAAGATACACCGGAGAACTTGTTGATACTCGCATCACTCAACGGCCTAATCCGTGAAGAAGCAAAGCACTAAAAGAAACACCGGATGCACTATTTAATACTACGGCAGAAGATCCGGCATGATTATGATATGATATAGATGCGGTGCAATTAGGCAGTATTAAGTGGAACCGGGGTCTCGACAATTAATTAATAGGTTCCAGTTATTTAGATACCCCGCAATTTAAATGTTGTCTTAACATGGCGAAACATGGCATCGGTTTACTACACAAATTTAAATGGAGTCTGGAATAAGACTAGAATAGCCCGCATATAGACTCCATATTTAATTTAGGTGAATCGACTATTTAACCCAACCCACCAGATGACATGTATGCAAGCATGATGATTTAATGATGCGACAGGTATATGTCATATTATAAAAATAGAGGCTTAGGGTCACACATCTGGGTTCGGAAGATCTTGGTTCTGGAGGTTCGGGGTTCGACAGGGTTCGACGGGGATCGGTCTCGGCGGGAACGTTCTCGGACAACGGAGTAGATCTTGTAGCATCCGTGGTCTTCGGGTCTATACAGACGGTCATAGCGTTCAAGGTGGAGAACTCGGCGTTCAGTGTATGCGACCTTGGCGTCCGGTCCTCGGGCATCGGTGCGGGAAGGAGGTCTTGTCGTACCGGGGTCTCGGCGTCCTCGGATTCCGATTGGAGATCTTGGCATTTTCGACCGGTCTTATGCTCGGGTAGAAGTACTTGTCGCACCATGTCGGAGTCCTAGGGGTACTGCTCGCCCGCGCCGTTGGCACTCGGAAGATCTTGGCAGCGGTTGATCTTGGTGATCTTTGTCTGATCTGGCGTGCACGCCGAGGAAGATCATGTTGATGCGAAGGCGTTGCTCTCGGTGGACAGTACTTGGCGGCCACGGTGATCTTGAGAGGAACTTGGCGGATCACATGGTCTTGGGGCCTCACACAGAAGCGTTCATAGCAAGCAGACCTTGCGATTCCTGTCTTCAAAGTGGCCGCACCGGATGGAACCTTGGAGACAGAGGAACACACACAAGAGGCCACGTCATCGCACTGTTCTTCCACTGAATTGTAGAGCAACCGAAGAAGTGGCATCGTGCTCCTCCTGCTTCTGACACGCACGCGCAAGGTGGAGGATGGCCAAACGACAAGGCGGAAAGGGGCATGTGCAGCAGCGGTAGGAGGCGTCGACGGGGTGCTCGGGCACTGGGAAAACGACGCGGGGCTCCAGGTCGGGGAGGACGTCCAAGAGGGGGCGCCATCGGGAGGCAGCCTCGGCCGCAGCCCAAGGCGAGCGGCGCTGGGCAGTGTTGAGGCGGCCGGCGAGACACGCGGAAGAGGAGAGCAGGGCCGTCGTGGCCCGGAGGAGAATCGGTCGGGATGCACAGGGGCGAAGCCACGTGGCCTGGGGAGGGCGACATCGTCAGCGCCACGGTGAGGGTGACAGGAGGCAGCGCTTGTAAAGGCTCTACATGAGGGGCGCACAGAGGTGGCCGAGCTTCGTGGCAGAGGACTGGGTCCGACGAGAGGGGCGGCGCAGACCTGGCGGTAGCGAGCTTGGCGCGGCCAGCGGGAGGGCGTTGAGGCGAAGAGGGCCGGGGAGGTCGCGCTGGCAGGCGAGGTCGAGGCAGCCTTGGCCGGAACCGCGGAGGTCGGCCACGGGAGGCGTGCGGAGGGGCAGCACTACAGGGAAGCTGGCGAGACCGCGCGCGGGGCCGGGTTGTGCCAGGGGGAAGGCGAGGAAGAGGAGCGACGGGGGACGAGGCCGCGGCCGGCGACGGTTGGTGGGAGAAAGAGGAGCGTGAGGCCTAAGGGAGAGAGGAGGGGGTCACACACCGACGCAGGGTGGTGGAGCTGGGGCGCGGGGTGGGCCAAAGCAGACGCGTCGCTCGCGACGTGCGGGCGCGTGTTGCGGCCATCTCGCGTGCGGGTGGGGTCAGTGGCGGCCGTGTCGGTGTGCCCGCGCCGCACAGGGCGTTGCGTTGCAAGGCGTGTAGGTGCCTGTGTCGCACGCGGATGGGTGTGTGCGTAGGTAGGGCTGGCGGCGGGTGAACTGTGGTAAGTTAGGTTTAGGGTTAGCCATGGATTAGGGTTTGATCTGAAACGGGCTAGGCTAGTCGGGGTAGTAGGTGGCCTGGCCTACGGGCTGGGCTACCTCTCCTGTACAAAAATAGTTTTGTTTGATTATTTATTTTAATTGAAATAGACTTTTGTAAATAGTTTTTAGACAAAACTAAATATCCGGATGACCGCGATTTTGATTTGAAACAAAGACGGGGGTATTTAGAAAACAAAGATAGGCTTTTGGAAAACAGTTTTTGCCAAAAAGATGCATGATGACATGACGATGCTCAAATGCAATGTGGCATGATGACATGAGCATGCGGTCATGATGATGCGCAACACAAAAACATAGCGATTTTCTAGTAGTGGTTTTACCGGGGTGCTACAATTGGCTAGGGTTTAGCGCAAGGGTGATGTAGATAAGGAGGGGACGCAACACGCGGTCGACATGGGCTGGTGACAAGGCTGACGACCACCCGCTCCTCTCCGTTAGCGATGTAGAGAAAAGGAGGGGATTGATGGCTCAAAATATATCGAGCTCGTTGGGGAACCCCAAGAGTAAGGTATAATAAGCACAACAGCAAGTATTCCCTCAGTTATGAAACCAAGGTTATCGAACTAGTAGGAGCAAGGAAACACCTCCAAGGTGTTGTTTCCAACTTGGAATCCTGCACAACATAACCACAGAACTTTGCCCCCAACTTACAGTGAGGTTGTCAATCTCACCGGTATTGCTGAAAACAAAGGATTAAACGTATTATGTGGAAGATAGTAATTGCTTGCAGAAAGTAAATAGTAAACAGTAAATAGATGGTAGATTGATGCTAAAAGAATGGACCGGGGTCCATAGTTCACTAGAGGTGATTCTCCTTAAGATAGTTGACATGTTGGGTGAACAAATTATAGCGGGGCAACTGATAGACACCGAGAAAGCATACATGCATATACTAATCATCTTGACTACTACGAGATTTGATTGGGCATTATAACATTATACATAGACCGTAATCCAACTGCATCTATGACTAATAATCTACCTTCAGGTTATCATCTGAACCCCCTCTAGTATTAAGTTGCAAGCAACAGATAATTGCATTAAGCAAAGTGTGTAAAGTAAACAATACGATTGTCCCATGGACAAAGGATTGTTGTTTTCTCCCTAGTAGCAAGAACACATCTAGTACCTTAGAGATTTCTGTCACTTCCCCGGATTACTAGAGGCACGAACCCACGATCGAGCATAAATACTCCCTCTTGGAGTTGCTAGCATCTACTTGTCCAAGATAGCTACTAACAATGGAAAGCATGCAAGATCACAAATAACATAGACATGATAGAATCAATAATCAATCTGAAATAGCATCTCAATATCCATCGGATCCCCACAAACACGACATGTAAGATTACAAATAGATGATGTTGATCATGAACGGAGCTCACAAGATCTAAACATGGTAGCACAAAGGGGGAAAACCAACCATCTAGCTACTACATGGACCCGTAGTCTAGGGATGAACTATGCACGCATCACACCAGAGGCAGTCATGGTGATGGAGAAGGCCTCCAGGGTGATCTCTCCCCTCTGGCAGGGTGTCAGGAAGAGCTTCAGATCCCTCCCGATCTAGGGATGGACATGGTGGTGGCTACAGACTCTTTCGTGGAATTTTTATCGGGTACTTAGGGTTTTCATCCCAGGAGGATTTTATAGGCGAAAGGGCAAGGTCGGTGGAGCACCAGGGGCCCACACCCCTGGTGGCGCACCCCCCTAGGCTGCACCGCCACCAGGTGTGGCCGCCCTGGTGCGCCACTTCGTCTCCCCTCCAGACTCCGTGTTGCTTCGGGTAAAATATTGACTTTGGCTTTTGCCTGGTCCAATTCCGAGAATATTTCCTTACTAGATTTTCTGAAACCAAAAACAGCAGAAAACAGGCAACTGGCACTGTGGCATCTTGTTAATAGGTTAGTTCCAGAAAATGTGTAAAAATACTCCAAAGTGTGGACAAAACATAAGAAAGTAGATATAAAACAAGCATGGAACATAAAAAAATTATAGATACGTTTACGACGTATCAACATCCCCAAGCTTAACTCCTGCTCGTCCTCGAGTAGGTAAGTGATAAAAAAGAATAATTTTTGAGGTGACATGCACCATCATAATCTTGATCAAGGTATTTGTAAAACATTGATAGTTGGGATCATAGTACTCTAAAATAGACATGAAAGATATAGTTCTAACAATAAGACATAGCAACTATATTGTAACATGAAAAGGACAAACAAAAGATTCATGAATAACAATGATTTGAAAGATATTTTTTTGTTTCGCACATAGAAAACATAATGAGAATGAGTATTCGGCTTGTCCCTCATATTGTAGCAAAACGTAAATGCATAGGTCACCTTCAAAGTTCATAAGGGTGACTAGATACAAATAATTTAAGAACAAGCAATATCAAAGTTATGATTCAATCAACAAGTTTTGGGACAATGCACATTAAACTAAGAATGGCCACTATGCTCTCTCAATAGGTGCATAAAGATAGAAGATGGAGATTCAACATAGAAGTAAAAGAAAGGCCCTTTGATACGTTGCTAACGTATCCATAATTTTTAATGTTCCATGCTTGGTTTTTATCTACTTTCATATGTTTTGTCCACACTTTGGAGTACTTCCTATACACTTTCTTGGACTAACCTATTAACAAGAGCCACAGTGCCAGCTGCATGTTTTCTGCTGTTTTTGGTTCCAGGAAAGTCAGAAAATGAATATTCTCGGAATTGGACGGGACAAAAGCTAAAGTCAGTTTTTCACCGAGGGGGACACGGAGCCAGAATATCAGACGGAGAGGGGCCAGAGGGCCGCCACACCACCTGGCCACGCGGCCAGGCATGGCCCACGCCAGGGGGTGGTGTGGCCGCCTCGAGCACCCCCTCGGCCTCCCATTTCGCCTATAAGATGCCTCCGATACAGAAACCCTCAGTACCCGATCAAAATTTCACGAAAGAGTCTATAGCCGCCGTCATCTCCATCCCTGGATCTGGAGGGATCTGAAGCTCTTCCCGGCACCCTGCTGGAGGGGAGAATTCACCCTGGAGGCCTTCTTCATCACCAGGCAAGCCTCCGGTGTGATGCGCGAGTAGTTCATCCTTGGACTATGGGTCCATGTAGTAGCTAGATGGTTGGTTCTTCTCCTTTGTGCTACCATGTCTAGATCTTGTGAGCTCCGTTCATGATAAAGATCATCTATTTGTAATCCTACATGTTGTGTTTGCGGGGATCCGATGAATATTGAGATGCTATTTCAGATTGATTATTGATTCTATCATGTCTTTGTTATTTGTGATCTTGCATGCTTTCCGTTGTTAGTATCTATCTTGGCCAAGTAGATGCTAGCAACTCCAAGAGTTAGTATTTACGCTCGATAGTGGGTTCATGCCTCTACTAATGTGGGGAAGTGATAGAAATCTCTAAGGTACTAGATGTGCTATTGCTACTAGGGAGAAAACAACAATCCTTTGTTCATAGAACAATCGTACTGTTTACTTTACACGCAATGCGTAATGCAATTATCCGTTGCTTGCAACTTAATACTGGAGGAGGTTCGGATGAGAACCTTAAGGTGGATTATTAGTCATAGATACAGTTGGATTACGGTCTATGTATAATGTTGTAGTGCCCAATCAAATCTCAAAGGAGTCAAGATGAGTAGTATATGCATGTATGCTTTCTCGATGTTTGTCAATTGCCCCGCTGTAATTTGTTCACCCAACATGTCAGCTATCTTAAGGAGAGCCACCAATAGTGAACTATGGACCTGGTCCTTTCTTTTACCTTCAATCTACAACTGTTTACTGCTTTCTGTTTACTTTCTGCAAGCTATTACTTTCTTCCACACAATATGTTTAATCCTTTGTTTTCAGCAAAACCGGTGAGATTGACAACCTCACTGTAAGTTGGGGGCAAAGTTCTGTGGTTGTGCTGTGTAGGTTTCCACGTTGCTGCTGGCGCCGGTAGTGCGCCCTGCCAAAGTGCAGCTAGCAACACCTTGGAGGTTTTTCCTTGCTCCTACTGGATTGATAACCTTGGTTTCATAACTGAGGGAAAACTTGCTGCTGTGCTCATCATACATTCCTCTTGGGGTTCCCCAACGAGCTCGATATATTTTGGGCCAACACCCTTCATAGAAGGAAGCAGGGGTTCAAGAAGAGCTTCCAAAAATTATGGTACTTATTAGCTTCCAGCTCTCATTGCCCCTATCATAAGCATATTTAGGTGATTAAGGTTAAAGTGAACAAATATGAGGATATGCTTGACAAGTTATAAGCCGAAAATCTCATGCCCCTTGCTTACGAGTACCGTTCCTCATGCTACTCAACTTTAGTCATAGGTAAGTTCTTGTCATTGTAAGTACATGTGTATCATAGAGAACCGCCAACGGGGTACCCCTTGCCCGATGATACGGAAGATTCCCCATATCAAAATGACAAGGCAAGCAAGACAATGAGCATCTCAGCGATCCTTTTATTTCATATTTGCATAGGGTCTCTTTTTTTTCTTTCCTATTTGCATAGGTTTTTTTGTTTTTTTATTGAGGATGCTTCACAGATTGCTCACTATGGTTATGTTGCAGGTTTCCACCATGATTAGGCATGGCTTAGACCAGCTGCCTAGGCGTTTCTCTAACACATATACGAACTCCATGAGCCTTACAAGCTCCTCTTTCATTTCACACCGCCGGGATCCATAAGCAAAAGAACATGATATCAACTAAATAAAGTGCAATGTTGAAAGCGTTCCCCATGATAACATGGTTCTGCTAATTCACAACTTACAAAACGCAAGCATATATGCAACATAGATGGGAACAATGGTTCAAGTTTATTAAGTGCAATAATAGTAAAGTGTGCCATCAAGTTCGTGAGAGCTTTAATCACTAATTTTCACATAACAAGTTTAATTTGGAAGGTAGATAAAAACATGAATATACTTGGAATATGAATAATGCTAATAGGTAGGTATGGTGGACTCTTTGGAATAACTTGGTTTATTTGGAGTTGGATGCATGAGTATAACTCATACTTGGTACATGTGGAGGCTAGCAAAAGACTGGGAGCGACCAACTAAGAGAGCAATAATGGCCATAATCATGCAAAGCGACAAAACATTATTAATTAAAGCATAAAGTGATATTACATGTAGAAAGCTAAATGATCATAGAGGTTATGGTGACTTGGTATAGTCTTAACATGGTCTGAGCATGCGCCAAGTCAACCCAAATAAAGCATCAAAGGAGAATACCACAATATTATACTTTTATATGCTAAAACAACGCATGATTCTTTCAAGGCACATTAAGCAATGTCAATTGTTTGTAACAAGTCATGCTACATCAATAATCACTAAGCATAAAGTTAAAACAATATCAAGCATGACATGATAAAGTATAAGTCACAGTTAAAAAGAAGCTCCTTTTATACCACTTATAAGCATGAACTTTCCTACTCTTTTCCAATCCAAATCAACTTATTTGAAACTATGTATGAATGCGGGGGTCCAACCAATTTATTTAAGCAAACTAGGTAAAAGAAAACTAAAAACAAAAACGAATACTCTCCAAGAACAACACAATTGTGCATGAAACAATAAAAATGAAGTGTTTGGAAGAAAACTTGAGATTTTTATTGATGAAGAAGGGGATGCCTTGGGCATCCCCAAGCTTTGACGCTTGTACTTCTTGAATATTTTTTGGGGTGACACGGGTGGCATCCCCAAGCTTGATCTTTTTCCATACTTCATCTTATCACATTACTCTTCCCTACACTTTAAAATTTCCTTCATACAAAACTTCACACAATTTTCATTAGCAACATTAGTGTAGTCAAGATAACAAGTCTTTTGGTTCAGTTTTAACACAAGTAAAACTTCCATTAAAACATAAGCTACTGTAGCACTTCCTTTTAAAAGTTCAAGTGATCAAGGAGAAGTCAAAGAGAAAGAGATTAAGAGGCAAATGTAAATAAGGCAGAAATCTGTGTAAATAGACAAGCAGGTAAAAACCGATTTTTTGAAGACCTTCTATTGCTCAACTCGAAAAGTGTTGAACTAACGAAAGTTGGATAACAACCTAGGGCAGAAGCACAAAAAATTACAGATCAATTCGACATATATATATTTTCACGAATTTTTACAGCGAAGCACAAAAATCTTTTTCGGGACACCAGCTTTCCCAAGCATTATTTCTCTCTTATTAGAGGTTACTCTTGGCACAAAAACCACACAAAAATAATAATGAGAGGTTATTACTGAAGCAATAACTTCCAAGACTCAACAAAAGATTCCTAAAGAAATTTGGGTTATCTCTCAATAAGTTCTTTTCTTTAACGCCTTTGAGCTAGGCATAAGAAGCAAGAATCAAGTATTCTTAAATGAAGAAGCATTAAAACCAAATTTCTTGCCCTACCTTTCTTACCTTTATTCTTATCGTTAGGAAACATATGATTGTTTGGTAGAGAATAAAAATGCATGATGCCCTTTCCCACATCTATTATTGCTCCAAGGAGTTTTAGTAGGGATATTCCAAGTGTAATTTGTCCTTTTCCTACACATTCAATAACAAGATAATCAGTAGACACCACTTTCCCTAGAATCTTTGTAAACACTCCTTCAGCTATTCCAATGGGTAATATTGTGGCATTATTAGTAAGAGATATTTCTTCTCCCCCTTTAGAAAGTCCCCAAAGATTCAAAGATTTATAGATATCTTTAGGCATAAGACAGAATTCAGACATGATATCACAACAAGGATAAAAAGTTTCATTATTTATAACAACTTTTATTGTAGGAAGCCATTGTGAAAATTCAGAATTTATTGGAACATATTCATGATGCTCTCTAAGCATGTTATAGCATTCTTTTAAACTAGCTGTGTTGGTCTCAAGAGTGTTCAATCTAGCAATAATGTTTATAATGGAGGAATCGGATTTGCTAGGCAAGTCATATGTTGCAACCAACTTTTTTATGGCATTAAAAGCTTCACCCTCATTGCATTGGAGGAAATCTCCTCCTACTACAGCATCCAAAGCATATCTATAGCAAAGGGCAGTTCCAAAGTAAAAACTGCTAAGAAACAAGCTTAGAGTCATTTTAGGTTCAGTTTTTGCATGTAAATCAGAGATTCTAGACCAAGCTTCTTTGAAAATCTCTTCAATTCCTTGTTTGAAAGTAAAAATCATTTCCTCAGGCGACATAGTGATTGGAGCAATGCTAGACATAATAGCAACTTGAGATAGAAACTAATTTTTTGTGTTTTTAATAAAAGGAAGCAAACTAGTACAACTATTTTTTTGTGTTATTGATAAAGAAACAAGCAAACAAAGAAGAAAATAAACTAAGAAAAAAAACAAAGTAAAGAGATTGGTTATGAGGGACTCCCCTTATGAAGATGTCCTTGACTCCCCGGCAACGGCGCCAGAAAAAAGGCTTGATGGCTCAAAATATATCGAGCTCGTTGGGAACCCCAAGAGAAAGGTATGATGAGCACAACAGTAAGTTTTCCCTTAGTTATGAAACCAAGGTTATCGAATTAGTAGGAGCAAGGAAACACCTTCAAGGTGTTGTTTCCAACTTGGAATCCTGTACAACACAACCATAGAACTTTGCCCCCAACTTACAGTGAGGTTGTCAATCTCACCGGTTTTGCTGAAAACAAAGTATTAAACGTATTGTGTGAAAGATAGTAATTGCTTGCATAAAGTAAATAGTAAACAGTAAATAGATGGTAGATTGATAGTAAAAGAATGGACTAGGGTCCATAGTTCACTAGAGGTGATTCTCCTTAAGATAGTTGATATGTTGGGTGAACAAATTACAATGGGACAATTGACAGACACCGAGAAAGCATGCATGCATATACTAATCATCTTGACTCCTACGAGATTTGATTGGGCATTATGACATTATACATAGACCGTAATCCAACTGCATCTATGACTAATAATCTACCTTCAGGTTATCATCTGAAGCCCCTCTAGTATTAAGTTGCAAGCAACAGATAATTGCATTAAGCAAAGTGTGTAAAGTAAACAATACGATTATCCCATGGACAAAGGATTGTTGTTTTCTCCCTAGTAGCAACAACACATCTAGTACCTTAGAGATTCCTGTCACTTCCCCGGATTATTAGAGGCATGAACCCACTATCGAGCATAAATACTCTCTCTTGGAGTTGCTAGCATCTACTTGGCCAAGATAGCTACTAACAACGGAAAGCATGGAAGATCACAAATAACATAAACATGATAGAATCAATAATCAATCTGAAGTAGCATCTCAATATCCATCGGATCCTCGCAAACACAACATGTAAGATTACAAATAGATGATCTTAATCATGAACGGAGCTCACAAGATCTAAACATGGTAGCACAAAGGAGGAGAACCAACCATCTAGCTACTACATGGACCCGTAGTCTAGGGATGAACTACGCACGCATCACACCGGAGGTAGTCATGGTGATGGAGAAGGCCTCCAGGGTGATCTCTCCCCTCCGGTAGGGTGCCGGGAAGAGCTTTAGATCCCTCCCGATCTAGGGATGGAGATGGCGGCTGCTATAGACTCTTTCGTGGAATTTTTATCGGGTACTTAGGGTTTTCGTCCCAGGGGGCTTTTATAGGCGAAGGGGCAAGGTCGGTGGAGCACCAGGGGGACCACACCCCCTGGTGGCGCGCCCCCTAGGCCGCGCCGCCACCAGGTGTGGCCGCCCTGGTGCGCCACTTCGTCTCCCCTCCGGACTCCGTGTTGCTTCGGGTAAAATATTGACTTTGGCTTTTGTTCGGTCTAATTCCAAGAATATTTCCTCACTAGCTTTTATGAAACCAAAAACAGTAGAAAATGGGCAACTGGCACTGTGGCATCTTGTTAATAGGTTAGTTCCAGAAAATGTGTAAAAATACTCCAAAGTATGGACAAAACATAAAAAAGTAGATATAAAACAAGCATGGAACATCAAAAAATTATAGATACGTTTACGACGTATCAGGGACTGACAGAAGAAGAAGCACATGGACGGAGTGTCAAAGGGGTATTGGGCCATGTGGAGGAAGCAATAGGCCGACCTAGGAGGAAGGTGGCCGGACTGCTTACTGCCGGGCCAGCTATGAATGATACAAGATGGGCTACTACAGGTTTGCTCTCTCATCTTTTCTTTTATCATTATTTTATATGTTTTGATTGTTTTGCCATTTTCAATAAGAAAACTTATCCAAATACTTTTTAAAAGTTTTGCAGGGTTTAGGGATTAGGCAAAGTAAGTGGGTAGAGGGAATAGCAAAGAGTAAAGAGGGATGCCCCATGTATACATGTCCATTTGGGCCCATACAAGAATATAAGAATTAGAGTTTTATTAATGGGATAAAAAATTGTAAAATATTGGACCCCAGCAAGTGGATCCCAACATTGTAGAAAACAAAATATAGGGAGACAAAAGAGAGGAGAGGGTATTAGTGATATCATTTATGCAAGCAAGACAAAAACATTACAAGGTTTGATATGATGCTCAAATGCAAAATGACATGAGCATGATATCATGATGATGATGCACAAAATAAAAACAACATCGCCCATTTTCTAGTAGTGGTTTTATCCAGCTGCTACATACAGATACTCGTGAGGGTAATCAAAATCCTGCTAGTACTTTCTAGACTCGTCTTCCATTGAAAAGAACAAAACACACATACGGAAAAGAAAGAACACAATCAACACACATAAAATTCAATGTAATCAATAATGATGCATGCCAGGTTAATATGACGCAACACGCTTATATAACACTAGTGGATCATGTTTAAGTGGCCAACACGCAAAACACTGCAATAAAAGAATTAATCTTCCATATATGTTCCAGGGAAAACCCCATATTCGGTCTTTCTGGATCAGATGACTGCGATGTCCCATGTCTTCACCCTCCATGGGGGCATCATCTTTGGAGACGTACATCGAATTGATTGACAAGTGGATGACTCTGGTGGCTAGATGCTGGTCTCCGCATGCTTCTTGCGCGATGACCAAGGGTGAGTGGTGTTGCATCTACCGATTCAATGGCGGTGGGTCTCGGCGGCATGGTGTCACTGGGGCTCAAACGCGGGCTTGTGATAATGAGCGCGTGCACATGGGTGGCACTGTCTAGTGTCGTGGCGGCATCGATGACAGACCTGGCAAGATCAATGCCTTGATCCCTGTCTCGAAAATGGGTTGGTGGAAGATGGCAGTGATGATTTCTGGAACATGTGAGCTGATGTGCGGGTAAATGGGATCGGCTGTGTCCCCGGCTCGAGGTCAGAGTAGTCCGACATGGCCACTATGTTCATCAAGTTTATAGGTTTTGTTGTCTTTACTGAGATGATCTTTGTATTTTCTTTATAAAGCCATGTTGAATAACAAAAAAGAGACTGTGTGCATCATTTTAGTGCAGAAGCTGGAGTATCACCTCTATTTCAGGGAAAAAATGTTGGTATTTTTAGAGGGCAGTTGGCAATTCAGTACATACCCTTAACCAAATCATCGACGGTGTTCCCCACCATATATGCGTTTTTGTTGTAAGCTGAAGAAACTTTCTACGATTTTGCATCAGGGACGACTTAGGCCTCGTTCGTTTAGTGCATGAGTGGCATGGATTGACTTGGATTGTCGCATGTTTCCAGTTTTCCAACCTGGCAAGAAAATTTTTCCATTACAGCAAATACGTTGTCTTCGGTTAGGCCCGGACTGGATTCTAGCCCAGCATATCCAGCCCATCCTCCACTCAGTCGGCCTGGAAATTTTTTATCGCCACGAGACCTGTGGAATTATTTCCACGAGTGCGAGGGAAGGCCGGGACCGCAAAGCGACAACCTCGGCGGCTGAATCGTAGAGATTAACCGAACAGCTAGAAACTGAAAAGGGGTTAGGGAAAGGGATTAAACTAGATTATTCTGGTTTGGGTGGCGTGTTGGAATTCACCCAATCCATGCCTGGATGGATTCCAGGTGTGGATTCAATCCAATGAGAAACGAACGAGGCCTTAGCTGGCTTCTACATGTGACATTCTGATCCTATCATTCAGTATTGTCCCCTGCAAATTATTGACCTTTTCGTTTAAATCCACTCGTTAGAACCCACACTTCATTCTCAAATTTATCTTGTTCCTTCTCGAAGTACTTTTTAACTTCGTAACTAGTATTCGTTAGTCATTACTCAAACTATTGACTAAATTTTATTTCATGGGGTTTGATGTAAAAAACTACTGTATGATATCAGCAAAGAGTGTCTTTCGCTTCCGAAATCTAGTGATCTCTTCATTTAAAAAAAATCATACGTGCAAGTTTTAAAATATCTAAAGTAATTTCGGATAGTCAATGTTGTATCCCACAAAATCTTTGTATAGTAGGCTACACAAAATGACAATATATGATAAAATTGGATGCAAGCACAGTTTCACACTTTTGTCATTTTTATACAGCTTAGAATATAAAGTATTTGAAATTGATATTTGAAAGTTTGTGTATTGACTATATCCGGGTATTTTATTTTATTTAAAAAACTCGCAAGTATGACTTCAATTTTTTTACATACAAAAAATTATACTTAGGTGGTTCATGGACCTTAAAAAACTCAGGTGGTTCATGGACCTATTTACAATTTTTAATACTTTTACATTCTTTGTCTTGCTGTTGATGATTAGTAATAAATGCACATGAAATTCATGCCAAGCTAGGATCGGTGGCATCCATGCACATGGCAGCCGCACACACAAGGACAACGTTGATCAGATCGGAAGCTTCTTCCCGCTTTTTGAAACTTGGTACGCAGGCAAAGCAAACTTTTTAGCCTAGCTCCCCGTAGTCCTAGTCCAATGATGAGTCCACGTTCTACACACTCCCACGGCGGTAGCTCGTTGCTTGACGCGTCGTCGTGCGACGGTGCGATCACGAACGGCCAGACGGGCAGTCCAACTTGGGCTCTCACCTCTGAGACGCACATGCACATGTTTTCACGGCCACGTCGGTGGCTCCATCCAGCGAAGGAATCGCGCATCTCGTCTCCAGTCGTCCGTGGCCTGCCGCGCCGAACTCGCGCTCCATAATGCACGCTCATGTGGCCGACCTACCCCGCGGACCCACGGATTTAGGGGCCGCCACATGGTCATCGCTATCGAGCCGCACTGCAGCAGAGGTTTAGCAGGTACTGATTCTACCGGCCTCAGTAAGCCACGCTGTCTGTCTCCTTGATGCACCTGTACAATTATGTAGTAATGCTTGCAATCCTACCGTGCCCGTACCATTAGCGGCGCATACCTGCTGCCATTCTAACGAACCCCAACTAATATTCTTCCATTCTACTTTGTGGACTGTGACAGCATCATAAGAAGGTTGGCCGAGAGGAGGGCCAGCAGTACCTTTCCAAGCTACACACACCATTCTCTCCTAGGCTCGTACCGTAGCGCGAGCCAACGCCCCAACACTCACCGGGGATAGGATGCGGCGGCCGGCACTGGCTATTTCTATGGCAATGGCCCCGGTCCTCGTGCTGGCGGTCCTAGCCTTCGCGGCGGCCACGGCCGTTGCGGTTGACGGAGATGTCAAGTGCGCTGAGTGCGGGGGCACGGTGCCTGCTGCGCTACCTCCGCCGCCGCCCTACTACTACTACAGCCCTCCACCTCCGGCATCCTACCCCGGTGTTTCGAACTGTCCGCCGCCACCAGGTGGTTACATCTCGATCGGGGGCTCGCCGCCGGGCCGCATGTACCCGCAGGACCCCGGGTTCATGCCATCCAGCGCGCCGCCGAGGCAAGGGAGCTTCGCCGCCCTGCCCATCACGGTATGTGCTTTCGCCGCGCTGGCGACCCTACGAGCCTTTTGGTGATCGATCTGCGGCAGTTGCACGGGTGTCGTCTCCGATACGTCGCGCGCTGAGACATGCCGGCGTAGCATGGATGGATTTACTGTGTATGCATTCACCTTGTAATAATTCTTTCTCCTGGCCGTATCTTTTGTACTTCTTGCAATGCATCGACGTTTTTTGTTTCTTTTTACAGAACCTTCACCTGTAACAAATTAGTTGCAAAATGCAAATCAGTGGAACTAGCAGGTCATGCATGGCGGGTACTAGTATCAGATTGTGTTTCTTCGTCAGTGATCTCTTTGACTTTTTCCATTAAACAAATTTATTCCTGCTCGTTTGGCAGAGAAGCTTGGCTGGCAGATTTCCAGATCTACAATTTTACAGCTCGGTTCGGTAGAATGGCTAGATATACGACTGTCAAGGATTACTAGTTCTACTCGGTACTACGCTACCACCAAGGCAGACCATTCTGCTCTAAATTAAGTTTCTGCACCTATTGACTACTGTAACAAAACGGTTTCTGCACAGTTTTTAAGAGACCACCGAAGCTTAACGATAATATATATTGGAGCTTTTTTTTCTCGAGTTGGAGGCGCTGATGCCAGTTTGTTCAAAGGTCCACATTTAATTAACTTCCTTTGGATGAGCTATCTCTAGTATACAATGCATCGAGTTCCCCTGTTTTGAGAGGCTAGTCGTCCGTCAGATCGTGTCGATCAGTGAGGACAGTTTTTACTGACGGACGCGGCACTTGTTGGAGGTAGCGTTTTTTTTCCGAAATGGGTTGGAGATAGCGTACCTCTCTGCAGGTTTTGGGAGGCACTTTTTTCCTTTCTTTGAAACAAAGCAAAACGCTTGTCATTTTCATTAATAGAGAAAGATGTTTTTATTAAATCTCGATTCCCAAGGTACTAAGAGTTTTTCGGAATCCTTTTTTACTTTTTCTACTCCAGTTATTGTTGATAGGAAATTAGCATGTGTAGATCTGTAAAGGAAGTTATTTTTTCTAGTTCTGCTTTGAAACATATGAAGGTTGACCGTTTAACGTTTATTCCTAAGATTCCGATTTTACCTGACTCTTTACCGATGGAGGAGGAGGAGTTGCATGTCACAGTAGATGGTCAACTCGTATCTCACTTAGTTGGTGAAGTGTCAGAGGTGGCCTTTGATGAGACTGGGTTGGATTCATTATATGAGCTGAAAGATTCTGGTCGAAAATCAAGGGGCCAAAAATCTCGCAAGAGGTCTCGTGTATCCAAATCTCCTATTGTTTCTCAATGAATAGCATGTTTTCAAATAGCAGAGGTCTTCGTGACTTGGCTAAACATTTGTTCTTTGCCGATTGTGCGGTAGATCATAAGTTGGATTTTTTGGGTATTTCTGAGACTGGTAGACGTGATTTATCACAAGCCTTACTCAATCGCCTTTCGGGTGAAGTAGACTTTACGTGGGTATCATGCCCGCCGAGAGGGAGAACCGGGGGGATACGGTTAGGCGTCAGAGATGAGACTATGGAAGTGTTAGCTAGTTTGGCTGGAGATGTTTTTATTAAACTCGATATGCGGAACAAAGCTGATGATTTCATATGGTCTTTAGTCGCTGTCTACGGGGCTGTCCAGGATGTTTATAAAGCTGACTTTATGCGTGAGTTGGTTAATATGGCTAAGGATAATCCATATCCTATACTTATAGGTAGAGATTTTAACTTGCTAAGATTCCCTCATGAGAAAAGTCGGGGCCGCTACGATGAACATTGGCCTTTCATGTTGAACGCTGTCATAGATAGCTTGGACTTAAGAGAGGTTACCATGTTAGAAAGATAGTTCACCTGGGCTAACGGTCTTCGAGAGCCTACATATGAAAAAAACGGATAGAGTGCTTATGGATACCGTATGAGAAGATAAATTCCCTATGGTAACTATTCGCGCTCTTGAGCGTATTGAGATTTTATCGGATCATGCTCCATTACTATTATCTGTTGGAACACCATTATGAAAACCCAAACATAATTTTAAATTTGAACTTGGATGGATGGATCGTGATGGCTTCCATGAATTGGTGAAGGCTATTTGGGAAAGACCGGTTAGTGGTCAAACGCCTACAACGATGGAACAACAAAATGTGTGCCTTACGCAAGTTCCTTCGTGGTTGGGCCAGACATACTGCTGGAATCCTTAAAAGGGAGAAAATACACCTTTCAACTATTATTAATGATTTAGAGGCTTCTGCGGAAGTCAGGATTTTAACTGCACAAGAGATTGAGCTTAAAAACCAATCGAATATAGAAATTGCCAGACTACTTCGTGAGGAGGAACTCAAATGGTACCAACGCTCTAAATCAAAATTCGTTCTTGAAGGAGACGCGTATTCAAGATACTTTCATGCGGTTGCCAATGGCAAGCATAAAAAGAAAATTATTCACTCTTTAATTTAGGATGAAGGTATGATTAAGGGCCAAGAGCAACCAAAATCCTATATCACTAATTATTACAAATCCTTGTTTGGGGCACCGCCATAAAATTCTTTCTCGTTAGATGAGTCCCATACAGGGGATATTCCCCAGGTTTATGTTGAGGAAAATAACTTTCTAACCGCCCACAGAGGAGGAGGTCAAGGAAGCTGTTTTCCAAATGGAACATAACAAAGCACCTGGGCCTGATGCGTTCCCAATGGAATTTTATCAAAAGTTCTGGAAAGTTATCAAAAATGATCTGATGCTTTTGTTTTCATCTTTGCAAATTGATCGGCTAGAACTTTTTAGACTAAATTTTGGCAACATAATTTTACTTCCTAAGGTTAATAATGTAGACCGAATAAAACATTATCGCCCAATCTGCCTTCTTAACGTTAGTTTTAAAATATTCACAAAAGTTGCTACGATTAGACTAATTCGGTAGTAGATCATGTTGTATGCCCATCTCAAACTGATTTCATGCAAGGAATAAATATCCTAGATGGTGTAGTAATCCTGCACGAAACAATCCATGAACTACACTCAAAGAAATTAAATGGTGTATTGTTCAAGATTGACTTTGAGAAGGCTTATGACAAAGTTAATTGGTCTTTTCTTCAGCGAACACTCCGGATGAAAGGTTTTTTGAAGGAGTGGTGTGCTCTCATATAGTCTTTTATGACTAACGGTAGTGTTGCCATCAATGTCAATGATGACACTGGCAAATACTTCCAGACCAAAAAAGGGCTAAGACAAGGGGATTGACTATCACCTATGCTATTTAACATAGCGACGGATATGTTGGATATCCTGATTGTGAGAGCCAAGGCTGCTGGCCAAATTGAAGGATTAGTGCCCCATCTGGTTGATGGTGGTCTTTCCATTCTTCAATATGCTGATGATACAATCTTTTTTATGGAACATGATCTGGAGAAAGCTAAGAATCTGAAATTAATATTATCAACATCTGAGAAACTCTCTGGATTGAAAATTAATTTCCATAAGGGTGATTTGTATTGTTTTGGCGAGGCCCAAAATGAGTCCCACCTATACGCTGAACTTTTCGGCTATAGCCTGGGGCAATTTCCAATCAATTATTTGGGAATTCGGATCCACTATCGGTGTCTCATGATTTCCGAATGGAAACTCGTTGAGGAAAGACTACAAAAATGTCTTAATAGTTGGAAAGGTAAATTGCTATCCCTTGGCGGAAGACTTCTACTCATAAACTCAGTACTCACCAACATGGTACTGTATATGATCTCGTTTTTCCAGCTTCCAAAAGGTGTCTTGAAGAAAGTGGATTGTTTCTAATCAAGATTCTTTTGGCAAGGGGATGGTGAAAAAACGAAATATCGACTAGCCAGATGAAATGTGGTTTGCCGACCGAAAGAATACAATGGACTGGGCATACATGATTTGCAAGTCAAAAACACCACGCTTCTAGGTAAATGGATTTTCAAACTACTAACTGAAGATGGTATCTGGCAAACCATTCTTTGGAGGAAGTATGTTGGCTCAAAAGTGGTGTCTCAAGTGGTTTGGAAACCCGACAATTCACACTTTTGGGCTGGCCTAATGGCGTCCAAAAAGCACTTCTTCCAGTTTGGTGTTTTTAATATTAAGGATGGATCGCAGATTAGGTTCTGGAAAGATAGATGGTTGGGCCAAACTTCCCTTAGTGAACAATATCCAGCTCTATATTCGATTGTTAGACACAAAGGAGATACACTTTCCACTGTTTTGGAATCTAATCCTCCTAATGCGTCGTTCAGAAGAAGTCTCATCGGCCCTAGACTGGTATCTTGGAACAATCTTTTATTACGATTATCCACGATATAGCTGTCGGAGGGGGTGGGCGAGTTCAAATGGAAATTACTAGAGAGTGGTAAATTTTTTGTTGACTCAATGTATAGAGCTTTGATCCAACCTGATATTCATGTCGATGATGATAGTAAAATTTGGAATATGAAATTACCCCTTAAAACAAAGATATTTGCTTGGTATCTCTGTAAGGGCGTAATTCTTACAAAATACAACCTTGTTAAGAGGAATTGGCATGGAAGTACACAATGTGTTTTTGGTCATCACAATGAGACAATCCGACACTTATTCTTCCGGTATAAATTTGCTTGTGCTATATGGTCAATCATCCAATTAGCCTCTGGTTTATCTCCTCTATGATCGGTTACGAATGTATTTGGTAACTAGTTACATGAGATACAAGATAAATATGGGACTTTGTTTAGGGTGGGAGCGCTTGCCATTATTTGGTCGCTTTGGCTATGTAGAAATGACAAGATTTTTAATAACATTATGTCTTCTTCCTTGCAGGTTATCTATCGGGCCACGACTATCCTCCTATCATGGAATATTCTCCAACGTAAGGAGTTTTGTGACTTGTTTGCAGAGGGGTGTACACAATTGGAGGACATGACGAGGGATATTTTCTCCCGACATGGATGACAGCATGATTTATGGACTAATTTGTCATAGCCCGAGGCCGTTTTATCTTATTATATGGATTGTACCGGTACAACTTAAGCCCAAGCAAGTGAGGAAATCCTGTAAGATGGACTTGATTTACTTTCCTTTCCAAGACCTATACCATATGGTTTGGGTATACTACTATCACCTATCGAAATGAAACACTAACCTTCCCATGAGGCCCTATACCAGATACCTTTGCTTTGAAACCAATGACTAGTAGAGGATTTCGAGGAACAACAACAAAGGGATGGGCTTTCCTCGGATTAGTATTCGGATTTCACTCGTCTTCCCAATGGTTGTTATTCAAAAGAAGGGTTCGCACTGGCAAAGAAGAATCGATTTTGTAGTGTTAGCTTTTGATCAGAAGATAAGTATGAATTGAAGGCTGTAGTACAGCAATCATCATTCCAAGAACAAGAAGGCACTGGTGAACAATATCAAGGAAAATAGGAGATCAATACTCGCATTTTACTTCGGTACTTGTTGTGTGATTGATCGGCCGTGTGCATCCTATCTATGCAGAGGCCAGGTATAAACATTGCTATTGAGTAATAAAGCACCCATTTCCAAAAAAAAGTGTGTTACAGACCTAACATGAAGCCAACAGGCAAGGAAGAAAAACAATTACTCTTGTGGTGTTATATTTCTTAGCGCTTTGGCTCTGGCCTTAGCCCACAACAACACCTCTTCCTTGATTGTTGATACTACCATTGGAATAGTGGAGTAGTGGTTTTGGAAGACGCGGTGTTTCTTCCCTTCCACACTTCCCATGAGACAAGCATGGCGAGGGAGGCCATCACCTTCCTAGAATGCCCTTGCTTTAGAAGAAAGGAACTCCACCACTCTTTGACGCTTGTCCCACCATCCCAATCGCCCGGTATGACATCATGGAGGCCTAACCAATCTTTAACATTAAGCCAAAATCTTCTCGTAAAACGACACTTAAAAATTAGGTGGGAAGCGGTTTCTTATACTTGGTTGCAAAGCTTGCAACTGACACAGTTTTGCCATCCATGCTTTTAGAGTCTATCCATAGTCCAAATTCTATTTTGGATGAGAATCCAAGAAAATATTTTACTTTTTGGAGTCGCCCAAGGCTTCCAAACGGTCATAGGCATGCATGAGTTGATGAGACCTTCAAATTGCATTTTGTATGCGGAGGAAGAGGAGTATTGTCCACTATTAGTGAATTTCCAAGTGATGAAATCGGTATTATCATTGTGTAAGGGATTGTTGGAGATGCACTGCCATAAAGTAGAAAATCGCTCTATGTGCTCAACCATAAGTCATCCTTGTGTGTTTATTTGAGATACCCAAAAGTTTTGTTCCAAGACTTTGCGGATGGTGAATCTTTTCTTGTGACAAATGTCATAAACCAAGGGAGCTATGTCACGCGCTCTACATCCATCAATCCAAGATGACTACCAAAAGGAGGCTTTCATTCCATCCCCAAGGTAACCTTTGTGGTCATCACAAAGAGCTCGTGATCTTGAGAGTTTCAAGGGTTTCCCATCCCAATCCAAGGTTTGGATTCATCCGTCCATTCCATCCAAAGCCATCTAAGATGAAGAGCCGCAGTGAATCTTTTGAGGTTAAGAATTCCAAGGCCTCCTTTGCCTTTTGGTCTACAAACAAGGTCCCAATTGACTTTGAATATTCCACCCGAGACCTTGTCACATGCCACCCAAAGGAAGACTCGACTAAATCCATCAATCTTAAGCAAAACTTCCAAAGGTATCTCAAGCACGGTGATGAAGTAGATGAAGTGCTAGTGAGGACCCACTTCACAAGGATGTCCCGATCGGCGATAGTAGCATTATTTCCAATCCACGAGGTAAGTTTTTCGGCCACTTTATCTTCAAGGTAATTCTCTTGAGCCTTGTGAGTGATAGAGCTAAACCAAGATATCTCATAGGAAAGGTGGCTAGCCTTGCAGGGAACAGTTGAAGAACCTCCTCAAGGTTGATCTCTCCACATCTAACGGGAGCATCTTCACTCTTAAAATAATTAGTGACAAGGTCAAAGTGACATTTCCAAAATGGTCTAAAGTGTTGGCCAAGAACCGTATATACTCTTTAATAGGAGCCACAAATATAGCTGCATCATCGGCATAGAGAGAGGTACAAATGGTTGGTATTCTTCCTCTAAGTTCGTCTAGGCGCCCTTGATTTGTGGCTTTGCAAAGGATGTGATGGGGGGTCAATAGAAAGCACGAAGAGGAGAGGAGATATCGGGTCTCCTTGCCTCAATCCTCTAACATTCTTAACGGGGTCACCGTTTATCCCATTGAGAAACACCCTCGAGGTGGTCGATGATAGTAGCACGTAAATCCAATCCCTAAATTTGCTGTGGAATCCAGGATTCTCAATCATATCCATGAGGTAGTTCCATCAGATGAAGTTTAATGCTTTCTTGATATCTAGTTTGAAGAGGAGTGTTGGAGTTTTTTCCTATTTCTTGCCAAGTTGTGAACATAGAGAAAGTTGTCATGTATGCTTCTCTTTTTGATGAAGGCACTTTGGGCATTAGAGACAAACTTGCCCATGTGGGGGAGGGGCAAGTCTAGTAGTCACATAGGTATGCCCTATGGGTACCTACTATTGTCCTATCTGGTCTAGCCCAGTGGGAGGCCCACGTGATGATCTGCTACTGATAGTGAAGCTTATGATGATTCGGGTGAGGCCAAGCCCATGAAGGATTCAACTCCTTGGCGGATACAACAGGACTAGATAGGACACTTTAGGGTTTCACCCTCAATCTGCAGCTGACTTGGCTATCTCCGGGGACCTGGCCTCTCCATATAAAGGCCAAGAGGGAACAGTGAGGAGGATCATCAAAACTCTAGCAAACATACCTGCCTGATTCAATATGTGCTCCATAGCCATCTAAGTACCCTTGTAACCTTCCGTTGCTCAATCAATCCAGAACAGACAAGCAGGAGTAGGGTTTTCCCTCCAGGGCCTGAACCTGGGTAAACCCCATGTACCCTTTGTGTTTGTCTGTTAGATAATGAAGTCTCCAGCGCGTCGATCTTCCCTCAGCCCAAGTCCATCAAGTATGGGCATGGACGTGATCACCCCACGTCAATTGGCACTGTTTGTGGGAAGCCCGTGCACTGATGTCAGTTGGCAAACTGAACTGCCAGGCCGGCAAGATCGGTACTCCACTCCTTCTGGACCAGATCCATTCAGTACTAGAGCAGTCGGCACCATCGTCGATTGTTCCTGCCTCGTGGATCCCACCACCACTCGGTACCCTCAATGAACTCAATGCTTCTTCCTCGGCCTACGGCTGGACGGCAACAACAGTTGCGACTCTGATCTGAGCGACCCGCTCGAAAAGGATGATGACTTTGGATCTGACCCGGAGAGCTAAGCGAGGAATGTCTACATCAACCACTACCACTGCACCGTCATCACTGCCAACATCGGCAATGACACCGGCACCGAAACTGAAGATGGGAATAGCGCCAACCACAATGACAATAACGACTGCCCATAGATCCACCTCTCGAATGAGGAGTAGGAGAGGGTCACGCTAGCCTTCGAGGGCACCCCCCTGCTAGGATACTCACCGCACAATACGCTGATTGACTATCACTAGTACCTGGACAAGGAGTTCCATCACCAACAAGCGTTGCATTCTCAGCTGAAAGAACTCAAGCGACTAGCCGACAAATCAAGTGCCCGACGGGTGGAGCTTTCCTTCATCGGAGGATCCTCCTCAAAGGGGAACAATCACACTGGGACACACAAGAGGTGCTCTTGAACACACCTGATGGACAAGGATGGAAGGTACAAGGCCAGTCGAATCCTCGACTTCTCGTTCATGTGAGTGTACTCGCGGGGCAATATTGTGCCCAAGACTCTATGAGCCGCCATCATCGTGGCCACCACATACCTACTGTCCAACCAACCTCCATCAGGGGATCCACGATCTACCGTCCATAGATCTACCATCTTTGGGCTCAGCCTAGTAGAAGTTCCACCCACGGGAGAGCCCGTCAAGGAGCCGACAAAAGCACCCATGATGCGCAAGTACAACCACTCACCACCGCGAGACAACGACCCGTCACGGTGATTCTGTAGCCCGTGGCAGAAGGATCATGACGACGACGCTTGTGACGAGATCACACAGCCAAAAGTAGACAAATCACGTGCAAAACGTGTTTACTGCATAGAGTCCGATGATAAAGACACTAAACTTTGTAGTGCAAGATGCTTTAGTCGCGTTATGCAGAAAACTCAGATGCCAAAGGGCTTCAAGCTACCTACGGATAATCCAAACTTTGCTGGCCTCCAAGAGCTGAAAACCTGGTTGGATGACCACCTGCAATTTGTCATGTGCTATGCCAGAACAAAAAACATCATGCAGTGCCTGCAGCTGCAGCTGAAGGGTTCTACGCGTGCTTGGCTCAATAGCCTCCCCTCGAGCTCAATTCGCAGCAGGGAAGATTTGGTGTACAGTTTGTCCAAAACTTCAAGGGACATACAAATGCTCTGCATCTATCGAGGAATTAGGGCGTGCACCCAGCGACCCGGCGAGTCCCTCCGCTCATACATCTAGTGCTAGTCTATCATCCGGAGCTCCACAGAGGACATCTCTGAGTTGTGGGCAATCGATGCGTTCAATGGTGGCGTCCGCTGGTGCGAACTCAAGGAGGAGTTGGGCTGCACCAAGCCGAAAAGCATCGATCACCTGATGGACATTTCTAACCGCTGGTTGGATGGAGAAGACACTCTCCACAACATTCACACATGCTTAGATGATGAGGATGACCAGGGTCACAGACGCAATCACCGAGGAAAGCCCGGAATGCGCGGCTACGAGAACCACGATGGAGTTGACATGGTCATGGCTGGCTGTGCCGACAAATGCGACGACAACAACCATAGTAGCGGTTACCGCAACAACAGTTACCGTGATGATAGGAATTCTGGCAAGACGACTCAAGTGTGGCAATGGTGCACCCGCGGAGATGCGCCATCCCCTATGTAGAGGTTGTCAGGACCTTGCCACATCCACTTCTACATCAACAATAAGGATGGCAAGAGAAAATTCAGCCATCTCCTCAAAGACCGCCACGAGTTCCAAAAATTCCAAGATGCTTATGCCTAGTTGTATCGTGATGCAAAAAGTCAAGGCTACATAATAGCCCCAGGACCCGCAGTATACAGAGTAGCACCACCACCACCCCTTCCAACTAATGCACCACCATCACCCGTGGTCACGGCAGCTCACAACAACAGGGCAAAACATTACCCACGACCACTCAATAACATGAGCATGATATAGAAGGGATTTCCCTCCAACAAGGCCCAGAAGACGATCTCCCGGCAAGTGAGCATGATCGTATCTTCACCTCCTGTGATCCACGAGTACCTTAGCTGATCGGAGTCCTGCATCACCTACGACAGACCTGACCACCTGTGTTAGGTCGCGACTAGGCCATGCTATACTTGTGCTTGAAGCACAAATCAGTGGCTACGATATGAGCACGGTCTTCATGGACGGTGGCAACACAATCAACCTCATCTTCGCCAGCACCTTGCGATCCATGAACATCAACCTGACAAGCCTCGAGCCATCTGAGACAACCTTCCACGTCATAGTAACAGGTAATCCCATCCTCCCTCTGGGAAAAATCTACCTCGATGTAATCTTCGGCAAGCCCGATAAATTCAGGCGCGAGAGACTCGACTTCGAGGTCGTCGACTAGCCATCATTGTACCATGTCATACTAGGGCGGGTCACATTCTCTAGATTCATGGTGGTAACACATTACACCTATGATGAGTGCAAATATGATGCATATTTAAGCATACAAATTATTCATATTGTCACTCATTACATGCTATATCTAGCTATAACTATGCCTATTATGCATGATTACTAGTTCCCATTCATTTTCACATGGACTTTTCACAACTAGTAGTTTTATTAGGATTTTATTACTTTTTCCTTGTCTTTGACTTATGTGTAGGTGCTATGTACAATCATGGATAAAAGGAGCCAAGAGGATGAAATATGGAGGAGCTGTAGGCACTAAACTTAGCCATTTGAGGGGAGGAAAACGTGGATTTCCTAACAACTCCAAATGAAGATCCAAGGCCGTGGCATTGTATCCCTTGTACATTCAAATCCAATGAGCCAAAGAACACCTTAATCAGAGTCCGTATGAAGAAATGGAGACCAAAACACTACAGCCATCAAAGGGTTTAATGACCACTAGTATGGGTAGAGCTTGCCCATACCGTACGCTCGTACCACCCTCCGCCGGTTCCGTTTCATTAGACAGAACAACATTTGTGAAGGCCCAATGGGCATATTCGGCCCCGAGCTCCGTCGGTTCACGAAATGGACCTCCAAAATGCCTATTTAAATAGGGGAAACCCTAGCCGCCACGAGGAGAGTCCATCCACGCCATAGGGGCAGAGCCCTGCCGCTCCGTCGCCTCCATAGCCGCCGCACAAAAGATCTCCACCACCACACCACTCAAAGGAGAGATTATACTTTCATCTTGAAGGGCTATGCATCGATCTTCATCACCATCTTCATCAACATCGTCTTCAACACGATCCCCTTTGTTTACCTTGTTGTAATCCAATCTTTATTGTGGATTTGCACTTATATTCATTTGTACCTTCAAATTTCAGCCATACTTTTCCATGATGTTGATCCCCTTCATGTATGAGTAGTTTCCTTGTTCTTGGGAGAGATGGTGAAACCCTAGTATTATTATGCATTGAAATAAAGATGATCTATAACTCTGGTCTTTAATCTATTGATTTATAATATTGTGTTAGATCTCTCATTAGATGGTATGTGAAGTCGGCCACATATCATTTTCCTTTGGAATAAAGATAGGGAGATACTCTTTGGACGTGTACGGGAGTATGTCTAGTGCAAAGTGGCAACAGTAAACGTTGGCTTATAACCTGCATGGTCAAAGGTGAATTAAGAGAAACTCACTAAGCTTATTATGATATCCATGGGGAAACCCTTAATTGTGGGTCTTTAAGAGTGGTTGCTCGCAGGCATCGCAGTGGTTATTTAGAGATGACCTCAAGACCTGACTCAAGAAAGCGACTGCCCATGAGTCTTGTGGTGACATCTTATTATTGAGCTCTCTACACACATGTCATGACGAAAGACATATATTATCCCAAACATAAATAATTCTCCCATGCTAGTGGTGAATCCTACACTCCTTGAGAACCCCTCAATCACATCACGCAACACTTCATAAAACCCTCTCTAGCTTTAGTTTAGTTTTGTTATTTACTTTGTTACTAGTTACTTTAAACCTCACTTGCTCATTGCCATTCTAGCAACTTATAGTGTAGACTATTTCCAAAAACCGTTTTACCCTCACTTGGTGAAATCACGCTCTAGAGCTGGTATCCAGTGACTTCACTTGGTATCCAATAACAGGGCTGGTATCCAATGACTTCACTTGGTGAAATCACATTGTATATCTTTACCCTCTCATCTCTGTCCAAAATGCATCCAACGGTTCTGATGACACAAAGGCAAAAGCTCTAGAGCAAGCAGCCAGCAGCAACGACAGAACTTTTGACAAATTCAATACCATTTAAAAGATTAAGGAGTACAAAATAATAAGACATAAAAAATCGAGAGATTCCTAGTTCATATTCAGCAGCACTTGAACAATTCAGAAGCATTTCAAAGTGACTAATTCAGCAATACAAACACTGAAATTCAATATCACTACAAAGAGAGACAGTTCTTGTTTCAGCTCTAAAAACCATGCCACGCGATCAGTTTGCCCTTTTCTCCAAACACGCTCGATCACTAGAACACAATCATTGTCATAATATTTTCTCATATAGGGAACCGTCATATAGATACAGATATACCACACTAGTTATAGCTCCAATCTAGCAAAAGGTTATCACAGTTTTACCACCCATATATGATCAGTGGAGATAAGACAACCGCATAATTAATTACAATAGCATGCGGCCAAAGAGCTAGACAGCTAGGAAGTTCATGAACAACATGCCGCATTCCGAGCAGCGAGATACATCGACCTTGACCGTTCTTCCAATAGTAAGTTTGGCTGCTTTCCAGAACTTGATCCACCTAGAAGTAGCTGCCAAGCGCCCATCAGTCCAGTTAATCGCGTAGCGTCCCTCGATAAGCAATCCTCCGCTCTACATCATGAAGACTATTGTGCCCTTTCGTCTAGCCTGGAGTTGCTTTGTGGCACTCTTAGGCAATTTCTAAGTCAAAGCAAGAGATAGACGCAAATTACTAAGAGCGATGCACTGAATCATGTGAAACTTGAGAAGACATTCAGAATAGTTTATCTGCCGCCATATACTCACAAACATAATCCGGTGCGACCTTGTGATGACACATGTGTAGGATATGGTCTGACATGGTTTTTCCCAGGGTGATGAGGGAGCTTGTGTCGGTGCCTGTGCTGGGGCTGGTGCCGGTGCAGGAATGGTGCCACTAATTGTAGAGGGGCTGGTGCAGGATCCAGAAGGCCCAGAACCGGTGTCGGCGCCTGCAACTTGATGCTAGATTCCTTCTAAGGGGTAGCTAAGCTGACTGCAGGGATGGTAGAGGCAGATGAGAAGTGTACAAGCAAAATGGTATCTTATACAACAATTACTCACAAGACAGTGATCAGAGGATATGATGAGTATACAAGAAATTAAGTTACTACCTCCATTCTTTCTACTTAGGTCAACAGGTGTCGGAGTATGAATAAGGGCCAGTGCCATTGGGGGTGCCAGCAACTTGGTGCTGGTTACCTTCTGAGGGGTAGGTAACGGCACTGTAGGAGTGGTCAAAGAGGCATATGAGATGTGGACAAGCAAAATGGTTTCTTATACAACAGTAACTCCTAGACAGAGATGAGAGTATACAAGCGAATTAAGTTACTACCTCTATTCTTTCTCCTACTAAGGTCAACAGGTGCCGTTTCAGGAACTGGGGCCGGTGCTGGTGCCGATGCCAGCAGCTTGATGCTGGCACCCTTCTGGGTGGTACATAAGGGGAAGCGGATTACAGAAGTGGTCAGGGTCATATGATGAGTAAAGACAATGGTGAAGAATAGTTAGTCGCAAGAAAATCATTAGAGGTTGTGATGAGTACAAAATCAAATTAATTAGTACTACCTCTGTTATTGGTCCTTCGGTCAACAGGTGTACGATGGCATGCAAGTATCTGCCTAGGCTTGCTAAAATAGAATGTTACCTCATCCCCCTGCTTCAGACCATTCTCACGGACATACTTGGACCAACCTTGGCCACCCAAATAGGTGGTGGCCATCGTCTGGGAGACATCCACATCATATAGTTGCCGCATGCCTTTAGGGCCCTTGCTATACAGAGTTAGAAACTTGTCGTTTCCGAACATATTGTTTATAATGGGGCGAGCGACACAAGGGACAACCTTCATGAGAAAATTGATAGAGAAGTAAGGCGGCGGCAAAAAAAAAGTGAGATACAAGATCATACATCAAGTCGGTCTAAACCACTTGGAATCCATACCTGATACCATGGGTACCCTTTGCGAAGGGTGGCCATGCACCATTTTTCGTCCCTCTGCCTTTGGAATGGCATACATGGGCGCCCTTTCAATCCACAAGCTTGAGAAGAGGAGGGTAGCAGAAAGGGCTGAGCAGCTGGTGCGTGGTACTGATTGAAATTAAGTGGAAAGGTAGTTCTAGTAGGAACAGCTAACTCTAGGTTTATTTGTAAAGTTAAGTTTGAAACCTAAGCTGAGTTCAGAAACAAAGAAAGATAAAATAAAATTCTAGAATCACTTAAGTTGGGAAGCTAGTGTCATAGTCACAACCATGTTGTGGTCAAGTCAAGATTCATCATTCATTTCACAAGTAATTTTGAAAATATCTGACAACGAAATAGTATGGCCACTCCAACTGTCCATCACCGTGGACGCGACTATTCGAATAGTTTGACACTCTGCAGAGGTGGTACACGTTCACCACAAGATTCGATACATCTGTCAGGGATAACCCTAAATCATCATACTTAGTATGCAGATAATCAAACATAACCTTCCCTTTACACACCCTAGTATAAGCACCTCTTCTATGGGTATGGCCTCCCAACCATGACCATCTGTTATCTTGGGCACTGCATAGGTGGACAACATTGAGAGGTAGCCTCAGCTCAAACCTCTCCCGCGAGGGAACTAATACTAATGCATATAAACTTCTGGCTAAGCCTTACCCAATTCAGGTATTGTGGTTGTACGGTAAAATTGGAATGGTATCGCATCAGAATCCAACCATCAGTTTTTGTAAAAGGGCTAAGGCTCATGCCACAACATTTTCATCATCATAAACTATTTGTGTTTCTCAACACATGTCAAAACATCTCAATGGAATGACTCATCATTCCAAGGTTTTCGTAATTCATTTTCACCAAGTGTTCCCATCTAAGGTGACTCAAGTTTTGATTTAGCTCTAAGCTACTAAGTTAAGAGTGTTCACTAAGGTGGGACGCTAATCTCAATCTCATGCCATATAATGACATCTAAGGTTATGTAGATAGGTCAAGTTTTATACTTTTTATGCTACCTTCAAACAAGTAAGGACTTCGGTAAAGTAAATAAAGTTAAAGCTTGAAAGTAAAACTAGGAGTAGGTACTAGTCCAAGTGGTATAACCAAACCATACCTAATGCATCTTGCTTAGGTTATCTAGCTTAATTCTAGCTTGCTAACAATAGATTGCAAGTGTTAGCTTGCATTGTTAATGATGGCTTGCTAGTATAATACTTGCAAGTGTTAGCTTGCTCAGTTTACTTGAAGTGCTAGGCCTGCCTTGTGTAGTGCAGTGGTTGAAGTTTTCTTCCTCCTCCTTTTGGTAGAACTCCTCCTCCTCGAAATCTTGGTCGATACTATCGTCTATAAATACATACGGGGTACACAATCACCAAACAATACTTAACTAGTCTACTTAGCACACTAAGGCACACATTTGATGATCTATTATCATCACAAGAATCACAAGGTTTTATTAACTAGCTTCATTCTTTTTATTTGAGAAAAGTAATTTCTACTCATTAAAAATAACTAAGATTTAATATTCTCCACTTAAAATATGGGATCATGTGGACACATGTCATCACCACATATTCTAACATATGGGAATGTGATTTAAAGGTTTGATCACATTTTAATAAGTTTAAGTTTAAAATTTAATGGTTTAAAGTGACTAGAAATGCCTATATAGCATTATTTTGGTACTAGTCCAAAGTCACTGCATGTAAACCTTAATATTATCACATAATCAGATAGGTATGGTTAAATGTGATTTTTGAGAGTTGGAATCAACTCAAAAGCTATTATGGTTGATTTTATAAAAATGTTTCAATGTGCAAAAGCTTCTGTCTTGTTATTTTTACTAGGAGATATCTCTAACTCTAAATGAATTAAATCCAACGGACTTGAACAGATCTTTTCGGAGGCTGTCCAACCAAATTGGAATCACTTAATTTGGTTTAGTAAATCTTCCTGAATTGATTTTTGTACTAAGGGACAACATTGGATTTTAACTTAAATAGAAAAACACTTATTTGAATTCGTGGGCTAGCTCGGGAAAGGAAATGGGCCGGCCCAGTGGAGCTCAGCGGCGCAGAGGGCGGCTGACAGGTTGGTCCCACTTGTCAGCGAGACTTAAAACCCGAAACGATATCTAGCAATCTGGGCCACACGATTATAACGCGGATCAATGGCTCACAGTCGTCGTCGACGACGGACTCGTCGCCGGTGAGGCCGAACCCTAAACGGACGGTGGGGGTCTACTAGGGACGTACCAGGGCTCCAGCTAGTGCGGAGAGGCGGGCGATCGAACTGGACGGCGACGGCGGACTCATGCAAAGTCACGGCAGGGGATGCGGTGGACGGAATCGAAGGTAGCATCTCCTCCTCTACAGCGGGCTCCTCCGGTACAATTCCGGCGAACTACGGCTCGAGCAGCTCCGGTGAGAGGCGGGGAAGGATCATTGGTGAGAGGGGAGTTGAGTGGTGTGAAGAAATGGTGCTGGGGAGGGCTCCTTATATTGGCTCGACGAGGGGACCGAGGGGGCGACGGCGAGCTCATCGGTGACGACGATACAGAGCGCTATCGGCATGGGCGGCGTAGGCGGACAGTGGCTTGCCTCTTGGCGGTCATCTACGACGTAATGGCGCGGCTAGGGGCGGTGGCATATGGCCGGGAGCTTCCCGCACTCTGGGAGACAGAGGCGGTGCTCGATGCGGCGCACGGTGACTGTGGGTCGCACTGCGGTGCACAGCCGTGTCTGGCAGGGTGCTGGGGTCGAGGCGGAGCGGCGTGCGTGGTATGGCGGCAAGGCGCGGTCTGCTGCGTGCTGGCGGCTATCGCGCTCTGGCGCGATCTGGCGAGCTCGCAGAGAGAAAGGGCAGCGACGCTAGGGAGTGGTCCAGGGGCTGGGGTTGATCGAGGGGTGGACATGGAGGTGCGGTAGGGTTGGGCGGAGCTATGGGACGTGCTGGTTTGGCGCGGCGCAGTCCCTGGCACATTGCCCGCTTCTGGCCGGCGGTGACCACAATGTGGTGACGCTCCAGTGCTGCTGCGGCTAAGGGAGGGGCTAGCTGGGGGTTTGGTTGGACTCAGGGGGACAAGGGAGCGTAGATAGGGTGTAATGGGGGACAAGGGTTTAACTTAGCAAAGTATTAGTTAGGCAGATGATTTCTGCCTGCAACTTGTTCGACACAATGGCCGCAAGAGAAAAAGTTTTGAATTTTGGGCTGATTTTTGGTGGAGTGTTGTATCATATGCTTGAGCTTCTAGGTGTGCTTGGGTTTTAAGAGTGGAGTTCATTTGAGTGGTTTTTGAATAAGTGTGATCTAGATACCTACACTAGATTCAATTTTCAAATGTCATTTAAATTTAGTGTTTAAAAGTTTTTGGGATGGAACAAAGTGGGCCTTGGTACATCACTACTTGTAATAGCAAGGGGTGCAAAGAACCACCATTGTTTCTGTTAAGATTTGAGTTCTAGGAATAGCCAAAGTAGGCATGGTGATTAAAATGTTACAAATGACCATTTGCTTATTTTATTCTTTTTGATTTGTTTTTCTTTAGGATTTGTTTGGAAATGATCTAGATGATGTTTAATTCACCTTATAATCATTTTACAATCAATGGATCACTCAAACATGGCAATTCAAAACAACTCCTAATTTAAATGCACACACACATGAATGCTTAATGATTTTAAATGGAAAAGTTTTTGGTAACCCTATATTTGATGATTTGGATCTTAATAACCTTGGATTAGAGTTTTGGGATGTTACAAACCTTCCCCCCTTAAAAAAAATCTCGTCCCGAGATTTACGAAAGAAAACTAGGAACTAAAGAGATCTGGGAACTCTGTCCTAATGTAATCTTCTCGCTCCCAAGTGGCTTCTTCTTCGGTATGGTTGCTCCATTGAATCTTGAGAAATTTGATACTCCTGATCCTGGTGGTTATGTAAGCTTCTTCCAAGATACAGATGGGCACTTCACGATACGTCAAGTCCTTGTTGATATCCATAGCTCGGTGATTGATATTCTTGAAAACTTCAGTCTTCACCCGCACTTCTAGGCATTTGCGAATTAACGAGATATGGAACACATTGTGGATGGTTGACATATCTTCAGGTAGTTCCAGTTGATACGATACTTCTCCTTGATGATTCAGAATCTTGAAGGGCCCGATATATCTGGGGGCTAACTTTCCTTTCAGACTAAAGCGTTGCGTTCCCTTCAATGATGAAACCTTGAGATACACAAAATCTCCGACATTGAAAGTCATGTCTCTCCTTCTCTTGTCAGCATAACTCTTCTGTCTGTATTGGGCGGTCTTGAGGTGCTCACGGACTTTGTGAACCTTCTCTTCAGCTTCTCGGAGAATGTCGGGTCCAAAGATCTGACTCTCTCCTACTTGCGACCAATTCAAAAGGGTGCGACACTTTCTTCCGTATAGGAACTCAAATGGTGCCATTTGCAAACTAGCTTGATAACTGTTGTTATATGAGAATTCTGCGAAAGGCAGACAGTCTTACCATTTTGATCCATACTCTAACACACAAGCTCTCAACATATCTTCTAAGATTTGTTGACTCTTTCAGTCTATCCATTAGTTTGCGGGTTACCACTGAAGGGTTCGTAGCATGGAAAACAAAAAATTTCTACCGCAAGAACGAACAAAACCTAGATCTAATCCAGATAAAAGCCAAGATCTAATCTATTAGACATGAGCAACGAGATAGATAGGAACTAACCCTCGTAGATCCGAAAGCGTTAACGAGATTAGATCTCGTGGTTGATGTAGTCGATCACTTGCCGATCTCAAGATCGTGTGGACGATCCTTCCGGCGTTGCGTTCCGGCAGCACTTCCGTAGTCGGTCAAGTGGACGATCCTTCCGGCGCCGTGTTTCGGCAGCGCTTCCGCAGTCGGTCACACGTGCGGAGTGGAAGCAGACCTTCCTCTCCCCGTTCCAGCGAGCAGCGGAGGTAGTAGATCTTCTCCACGGAATCCCAGCAGCACGATGGCATGGTGGTGGTGGTGGAGTAGAGAATTCTGTAGGGCTTCGCCTATGCCTGTGCAGAAAAAAGGTGGAGGAGAGAGGTGGAATAGATTGGAGTTATGAGAGCAGGGGAGGAGGGGGCGCCCCTGCCCTTCTATTTAAGGGGGGGCGCCTTGGGGAGGGGGAGTCCTTGTAGGACTCCCCTCCTCTAGGCCGGCGGATTGGGGAGTGGGGGGAGGAGTCCTCCTCCCCCACGACTCCTTGTCTTGACCCACCAGGACTCCTTGATCCCTATCTTGATTTTCAAGCAAACTCCAAGATATCTTCTAGAACCTTCCGGAACATTCCGAAACCTTCTAGAATCCTCATACAAACACTCCGTAACATTTCCTAACTTAGAAAATGATCCCCTATATATGAATCTTATTCTCCGGACCATTCCGGATCTCCTCGTGATGTCCCGAATCCAATCCGAGACTCCGAACAACATTCGGTCTCCAACGCATATTCCATATCTACTTAAAACAACTTCGAACCTTAAGTGTGTCACCCTATGGTTCGTGAATATGTAGACATGATAGAGACACATCTCCTATCAATAACTATCAGCGGGACCTGGAGATCCATAATGGCTCCTACATACTCAACGATGACTTCGCGATCGATTGAACCATTTACATACGAAACCAATTCCCTTTGTCCCACGATACTATACTTATCCGAGGTTTGATCGTCGGCATCCCCATACCTAGTTCTACCTCGTTACTGATAAGTACTCTTTACTCGTTCCGTGATATGTCATCCCTTGTGACCTAGTCACATGCTTGCAAGCTAACTAGATGACATTCCACCGAGAGGGCCCAGAGCATATCTATCCGTCATATGGATGGACAAATCCCAATCTTGGTTCATGTGCTTCAACACATACTTTTAGAATACCCAATGACAACTTTATAACCACCGAGTTACAAAGCGGCGTTTGATGTCATCAAAGTACCCATCCGGCGATGGTGATTAACACAACCTCATGGTCGAAGGATTAGGTTACTACGCATTTAAAATCTTACAGCAATACGAACTTAATGACTTGATCTTATGCTACGCTTACTATGGGTGTGTGTCCATCACATCATTCTCCTAATGATATAACCTTGTTATTAATCACATCCTTATGTTCATGATCAGGAAACCATGATCATCAATTAATCAACAAGCTAGTTCAATAAGAGGCTTACTAGGGACTCTCTTATGTTTACAAAACACACATGTATTAGTGTTTCCTAATAATACAATTATAGCATGGGATGTAAACATTCATCATAAACACAAAGATATAATAATAATCACTTTATTATTGCCTATTGGGCATATCTCCAACAATAAGCGGTGCTGAAATTCAACTTGGTTCCTAATCCTTCCTAGACTTTCTGCCAAAATCTCGAGGTAAACTGGGTCCCTCGACCTGATACTATGGTCTTGGGTGTTCCATGCAGACTAATAATTCTAGCAATATACAGCTCTGCTAGCTTCGAACTCTGGTAGGTTGTCTTGATAGGTATAAAGTGAGCTACCTTGGATAGTCTATCAACGATGACCCAGATTGAGTCATTTCCCCTACTAGAAGTAGGAAATCTGGTGATAAAGTCCATTCTGACGGAATCGTATTTCCATTCCGGAATCTACAATGGTTGCAACATTCTTACGGGTCTCTGATGTTCTACTTTGACTATTTGACAGATGTCACACTTGGCGATGTAGCTTCTGATTTCTCTCTTCATCTTGTGCCACCAAAATTACTCCTTCAAATCTTGATACATCTTCGTTCCTCCGGGGTGGATAGAATAAAGAGTATCATGAGCTTCCTGCATGATAACTTGCTTCAGCTCTGAATCTGCTGGCACACAGATACGGCCTTTGTACCACATAACTCCTTCTTTGTCTTCGGTAAATCCAGGTACCTTTCCTGTACCAATACGACGTTTGATTCCATCGATAGTTTCATTTCCCTTCTGGGCTTCCTTGATTTGGCTGATTAATGTGGGTTGAAGTTCAATGCTAGCTAAAAATCCTTTACTAACTAGCTCAGTTCTAAACTACTCCAACTCCTCATACAAACTTGGTTGCTTCTCCTTGATCATGGTGTTTAGCCTACAAGGCAATCTGCTAAGAGCATCCGCTACCACATTGGCTTTGCCGGGGTGATAGTGGATGTCAAGGTCATAATCCTTGATTAACTATATCCATCTCCTCTGCCTCATATTCAGATCCTTCTGAGTGAAAATATACTTCAAGCTCTTGTGATCTGAGTAAATCTCACAGCGATTACCCATAATATAATGACACCATGTCTTCAAGGCCAAAACTACGGCTGCTGTGAGATCCAGGCACATGGCTTAATAGGATTTAGAGGATACCCATATCAACAAGTTGCAACTTCTTTTCTGGAAGCTCATTCGAAAAGAACTCTAAGGTTAAGCGTGCTTGGCCTAGAGCAATTCTAGGATGGGTGACCGACCGGGAAGTGGGTAACCGGGTGCGCACGAGTGAGGACAAAGTGCGCAGAAAAGACTAGTGTTGGTTTGTGGGGCCAGTCTAGATATCCTATTAAGCTGCCAGGAGTGACACCCCCCGGGCCCAGGAGTGGACGGGGTGTTACAAGTGGTATTAGAGCCAACCCTTGCGATTACACAGGTGTGTGCGGGTTAGTGGCGGGACATGTGGAGCATGGTGCGTGTGGCCCGGAGTGGACACGGCATGGCACATGTGCCGGCACTGGACACACAGACACGTGCCAAGAGGGAACGTTCTTGGGGTGTGCTTGATCGATGAGGGCATCGAACTTCTAAATGGTGGGTGTATGTGAGATCCAAGCACATGGCTTAATAGGATTGATAGGATACCCATATCAATAAGTTGCAACTTCTTTTCCGGAAGCTCATTCGAAAAGAACTCTAAGGTTAAGCATGCTTGGCCTAGAGCAATTCTAGGATGGGTGACCGACCGGGAAGTGGGTAACCGGGTGCACACGAGTGAGGACAAAGTGCGCAGAAAAGACTAGTGTTGGTCTGTGGGGCCAGTCTAGATATCCTATTAAGCTGCTAGGAGTGACACCCCCCGGGCCTAGGAGTGGATGGGGTGTTACAGCTGCTAACTCAAGATCATGGGTAGGATAGTTCTGCTCATGCTGTTTCAGTTGTCGATACAGATAAGCGATGACTTTGCCTTCTTGCATCAATACACATCCGAGACCAATCTTGGATGCATCACAATATACATCAAACGGCTTCTTGATGTCTGGCATGATCAATATTGGGGCTGAAATCAATCTCTTCTTCAGTTCTTGGAAACTGGCTTCACATTTGTCGGTCCATTCAAACTTCTTGTCCTGCTTCAACAATTGGGTCATGGGTCTGGCGATGCTCGAAAATCCTTCGACGAACTTGCGGTAATATCTCGCTAATCCTAGAAATGCACGGACTTGGGTTTGAGTGGTTGGGGCTTCCCATTCTTCGACATCTTTGATCTTGGCGGGATCAACAGAGATTCCTCCGACAGACACAATATGTCCTAGGAATCCTACTTCTTTCAGCCAAAACTCACATTTGCTAAACTTGGCATATAACCGGTGCTCTCTTAGGGTTTCTAGGATGTTTCTCAGATGTTTCTCATGCTCTTCTTCTGACTTGGAGTAGATAAGGATACCGTCGATAAACACAACGACAAATTTTTCTAGGAAATTCATAAAGATCTTATTCATGAGATTCATGAAATAAGCATGGGAATTGGTTAATCCAAAATACATGACCGTAAACTCGTATAAACCATAACGAGTAGTAAATGTGGTCTTCGGAATATCCGTTGCACGAATCTTAAGTTGGTGATAACCAGTCCTAAGATCAATCTTTGAGAATACCTGGGCACCAGCCAACTGATCAAATAGATCCTCTATCTTTGGCAAAGGGTACTTGTTTTTGATGGTGACGTCATTCAACTTCCTATAATCTGTGCACAAACGGTTGCCTCCATCTTTCTTGTCGATGAATAACACTGGTCATCTCCATGGCGATGCGCTTGGTTGAATCAAGCCTGTTGCTAACATAGCATCCAACTGCTTCTTCAATTCTACTAACTCTGAGGGGTTCATGCTGTAGGGTCTCTGGGCTATGGGTCCGGTTCCAGGGATTAATTCAATAATGAACTCAATATCCCTATCCGAGGGCATACCTGGCAATTCATCTGGGAATACGTCGGGGTATTCACAGACTACTCTGACTTGGTCAATGGTGGGCAGGGCTAGACTCTTGTTGCACTTGAATTGACGAGGTAAGGTTTCAGATATATGCTCTACCGTTACTCCAGAGCTACTGGTCATGGTGATGGCTTTCTTAGCACAGTCTATCAGTCCTTTATGCTTTGACATCCAGTCCATACCTAGTACTACTTCCAATCCTTTGGTTCCAAGTACTATTAGGTTGGCATAAAAATCTATCCCATGTATTCTGATAGGCACAGCTTTGCAAATTTTTCTAGCTTTTGTAGTTGAACCAGGGATTTGAACTATCATGACATGCTTCAAGTTGGTTGGGTGAATCTTACTAGTGCATGCAAATTCTTCGGTTACAAATGAATGCAATGCTCCCGAATCAAACAACACTCTTGCTAAAACTGAGTTGACAGAAAACATACCCAACACTACATCTGGCGCTTCTTGGGATTCTTCGGTGTTCATGGGGAAGAGACGGCCGTTGCGGTTGTGAGGGATTCTCTGGGGCAACCCTTCTCCCTGGTTGAACACGACGCTGCTGTTGAGCTGAGGCATTCACATGGGCAGTGGCGGCAGTCTTGTTGGGACACTCATTGGAATAGTGACCCTTCACTCCACACTCGAAACAAGTTATCTGGGACTTGTCTTTAGCTGCAATAGGCACAACATTGCTTCCAGTTCTGGGTGCAGTGTTGTTGTTGTTGGTCTTGGGAGGTGCACGGTTGAAATTGCTGGTGTTGCCGGTGTTGTTGTTGTTTCCTCCGGACTTCACATTGCCTCCGCTACGGTTGGGGTAGCTTGGGCGAGACATTGGGGGTCGGTTGTTTCTCAGTGCAAATCTAGCAGACGGGTTGGGACGGTACTTCTGGTGACTGTTGGATCCAGCTTGGTGCATCATATGACGTTTGCGGTTGTCGTTTGCCTGGCTAATCTCCCCTTCCATATAAATGGCAGAGTAGACTAGATCTTCGAGATCCGCGAAGCGGATGTTGGTGAGGACAGTATGCATCTCATCATGCAGTCTGTTCAGGAATCTCTCCTTCTTCTTGGCCTCTGTGTTGATCTCATCAGTGCGTACCTGGCAAGCGACATGAATCTATCACGGTACTCCACCACAGTCATTTTGCCTTGCTTCAACTCTCGGAATTCATCCCTCATTCGGGTGACCAGGCCCTGTGGCACATGGGTGTGGCTGAACTTGATTTTGAAGGCTTCCCATGTCATCACTTGACCATGGTTCATCAGGCGGATGCTGTTCCACCTGGCTCGGGCATCTCCTGCCAAGTAGTGGGTGGCAAGGAGAACTTTCTTGTTGTCATCAACTCTGGCTACTTCCAAATTGTTCTCCATCATCTGCAACGAGTCATCAGCATCTAATGGGTTCTCCGAAGTGCTAAAGATTAGGGGATTGGTATTTTGGAAGTTCTTCAGCTTGGATCCTTGATGATCCTGATTTCCATGTCCTTGGTTGTTCTGGGCCATCTGGGCGATCTGCTGTAGTGTTGCTAAGTTAGCATGACGCTCTGCCCTGCTTGCTTCACGGTCTGCAACTAACATCTGCATGATCTGCAGCATTGGGTCTTGCGATGAGCTGCTCCCTCCAGGGTTTCCACGAGTCATCTGAAGATTGAGATAGATAAAGGGGTAAGAGGGAAAGTTCTAAGGTTCATGGTTTTGGTTTCAAAGCTAAAACTTTGAGTTTGACTCAGGTTTTGCAACTAACTTCATTTCATTCATTCAAGCAAGCACACGATACAAACACACACACACCACAACAACAAGGGAAAACAGATGGTTTTAAGAACCATTCTGTAAGCTACGATACAATGGGACTAATACATCTCATGCTACGACAGTGCTCTAGTGCATCTACTCATCGTCTATGAAGTCGGACTCGTCAGCGTCGGTGTAGAAGTCCCCGACATCCTCCTCTAGAAAGTCATCATCATTGCTGAGGTAAGAATCCATATCTCCCTGGATGTCTTCACCCTCGTCTTCTTCCTCCTTTGCTGCAAGCTGAGCTTCTTGCTCCTTGATGGTCTTCTCGAGGTCGACCACCTTCTTGCAAAGACGGACGATGGTGCGATCCTTCTTTTCGCGCTGGCGGCGAAGAGATGGACGGTCCTTGACAAGCAGTGAGAAAGTCTAGGCTTTCTGGGCGGCAATGGCACGGTTGTGGTTGGCAAACTCCCTAGCATTGTCCAATTCCTTCTGGCGATCGTACAGCAGGAAGTCAAGGTTCTCCACTTGACACTTCAACTCCGGGTGACCTGGCATCTCCATTGGCATTCCCATGGAGTCACGCCTTGCATAGTGAGCAAAGTGGGTTCCTTGGATTTGGTTGACACTAAGGGCACATAGACGTGCGAGAGCTTCATGCATTGCCCTGGCTAATCCATCTAGCCAGTTGTTCTCTCTGACAAAGAACTAGATTCTCCCGGACGTTGGTGCTTCTATGCTTCCTCAAAGATCAGTGGTGCCTAGCCATTGTAAATCTCCTCCTGGGGGTCCAGGAAGTTGAGCTCCAAGAAACTCCGGATGTGGGCGTCCCAATAACTCAGATAGTGAATCTAGATCCCTCTCGAAGATCAGTTGGCCTCCATTGCCCAACTGGTAGAACTTGCTGAACTGAGTCTCCATCTACAAGAATGTAGGATGAGGAAGTTAGTGAAGTGATCAAGTGTGTCAAATTTTAGGTAGTAATGTAAGAATTGGAGGAACATGAATTTTTGAGAAAGAATGAATTCCCAAGGGTAAGAGAGGAAATAGTTTTTCATAAATACTCACTTTGGTTTTGAAATTAAGTTTTTGTTCGGACGTCCATTCTAACTAGGGTCTTCTATGGTCAGGATGGCTCTGATACCAACTTGTCAACACCCGAATTTTTAATCCCAGATGCCTATTATGTCATACATCGCAATCTCAGGATTACCATTTTTGCGAGACATAACAGATTGGATATCACAGTACATCATCCATTACAAACCATAATAAGGTCTTACACGAATAAAGGATCTCATGATCCAGTCTTAATAAAATCAAGCAGCGGAATAAATAATAAGCGTAGCGGTGGGGTCCATCTTCAGTGGCACAGGCAATGCTGACGATGGAAGATAGTCCTAGTTATCATAGCCGTCCTGCTGTCCATCATCTTGGTAGTCTCCTTCATAGTCTGGCCATGAGAATAGCCAGGGATAAAAGCCATGAGTACTCTTTAAGTACCCGCAAAATTTCACTAACAAGTAAGGTAGTTATAGTAGGAAAAGATAACTCTAGGTTTATTTGTAAAGTTAAGTTTGAAACCTAAGCTGAGTTCAGAAACAAAGAAAGATAAAATAAAGTTCTAGAATCACTTAAGTTGGGAAGCTAGCGTCATAGTCACAACCCTGTTGTGGTCAAGTCAAGATTCATCATTCATTTCACAAGTCATTTTGAAAATATCTGACAACAAAACAGTATGGCCACACCAACTATCCATAATCGCGGACGCGGCTATTCGAATAGTTTGACACTCTGCAGAGGTGGTACACTTTCACCACAAGATTCGATACATCTGTCAGGGATAACCCTGAATCATCATACTTTGTATGCAGATAATCAAACATAACCTTCCCTTTACACGCCCTAGTATAAGCACCTCTCCTATGAGTATGGCCTCCCAACCATGACCATCTATCATCTTGGGCACTTCATAGGTGGACAACATTGAGAGGTAGCCACAGCTCAAACCTCTCCCGCGAGGGAACTAATACTAATGCATATAAACTTCCGGCTAAGCCTTACCCAATTCAGGTATTGTGGTTGTACGGTAAAATTGGAATGGTATCGCATCCGAATCCAACCATCAGTTTTTGTAAAAGGGCTAAGGCTCATGCCTCAACATTTTCATCATCATAAACCATTTGAGCTTCTCAACACATGTCAAAACATCTCAATGGAATGACTCATCATTCCAAGGTTGTCACAATTCATTTTCACCAAGTGTTCCCATCTAAAGTGACTCAAGTTTCGATTTAGCTCTAAGCTACTAAGTTAAGAGTGTTCACTAAGGTGGGATGCTAATCCCAATCTCATGCCATAGAATGACATCTAAGGTTATCTAGATAGGTCAAGTTTTATACTTTTTATGCTAACTTCAAACAAGTAAGGACTTCGGTAAAGTAAAGAAAGTAAAAGCTTGAAAGTAAAACTGGGAGTAGGTACTAGTCAAAGTGGTATAACCAAAGCATTCCTAATGCATCTTGCTTAGGTTATCTAGCTTAATTATAGCTTGATAACAATAGCTTGCAAGTGTTAGCTTGCATTGTTAATGATGGCTTGCTAGTATAATACTTGCAAGTGTTAGCTTGCTCAGTTTACTTGAAGTGCTATGCTTGCCTTGTGTAGTGCAGTGGTTGAAGTTTTCTTCCTCCTCCTCTTGGTAGAACTCCTCCTCCTCGAAAGGTTGGTCGATACTATCGTCTATAAATACATACGGGGTACACAATCACCAAACAATACTTAACTAGTCTACTTATCACACTAAGGCACACATTTGATTATCTATTATCATCACAAGCATCACAAGGTTTTATTAACTAGCTTCATTCTTTTTATTTGAGAAAATAATTTCTATTTATTAAAAATAACTAAGATTTAATATTCTCCACTTAAAATATGGGATCATGTGGACACATGTCATCACCACATATTCTAACATATGGGAATGTGATTTAAAGGTTGGATCACATTTTAATAAGTTTAAGTTTAAAATTTAATGGTTTAAAGTGACTAGAAATGCCTATATAGCATTATTTTGGTACTAGTCCAAATTCACTGCATGTAAACCTTAATATTATCACATAATCAGATAGGTATGGTTAAATGTGATTTTTGAGAGTTGGAATCAACTCAAAAGCTTCTGTCTTGTTATTTTTACTAGGAGATATCTCTAACTCTAAATGAATTAAATCCAACGGGCTTGAACAGATCTTTTCGGAGGCTTTCCAACCAAATTGGAATCACTTAATTTGGTTTAGTAAATCTTCCTGAATTGATTTTTGAACTAAGGGACAAAATTGGATTTTAACTTAAATAGAAAAACACTTATTTGAATTCGTGGGCTAGCGCGGGAAAGGAAATGGGCCGGCCCAGTGGAGCTCTGCGGCGCAGAGGGCGGCTGACAGGTTGGTCCCACTTGTCAGCGAGACTTAAAACCCGAAACAATATCTAGCAATCTGGGCCACACGATTATAACGCGGACCAACGGCTCGCAGTCGTCGTCGATGAGGGACTCATCGCCGGCGAGACTGAACCCTAAACATTCGGTGGGGGTCTACTGGGGACGTACCAGGGTTCCAGCTAGTGCGGCGAGGTGGGCGATCAAACCCGACGGTGACGGTGGACTCAGGCGAGGTCAAGGCATGGGCTTTGGTGGACAGAATCGACGGCAGCGTCTCCTCCTCTGCATCGGGCTCCTTCGGTGCAATTCCGGCGAACTACGACTCGAGCGGCTTCGGTGAGAGGTGGGGAAGGATCAGTGGTGAGAGGGGAGTTGCGTGGTGTGAAGAAATGGTGCTGGGGAGGGCTCCTTATATAGGCTTGACGAGGGGACCGAGGGGGCGACGGCGAGCTCGTCGGTAACGACGATACAGGGCGCTATCGGCATGGGCAGCATAGGCGGACGGTGGCTTGTCTCCTGGCGGTCAGCTACAGCGTAATGGCACCGCTAGGGGCAGTGGCATATGGTCGGGAGCTTCCCACGCTCTGGGAGATAGAGGCGGTGCTCGACGCGGCGCACAGCGACTGTGGGTCGCGCGGCAGTGCACGGCCATGTTTGGCGGGGTGCTGGGGTCAAGGCGGATCGGCGTGCACGGTATGGCGGCAAGACGCGTTTTGCTGCGTGTTGGCGGCTATCGCACTCTGGCACGCTTGCAGAGAGAAAGGGCGGCGGCGCTGGGGAGGGGTCCAGGGGCTGGGGTTGATCGAGGGGTGGACAGGGAGGTGCGGTAGGGTTGGGCGGAGCTAGAGGACGTGCTGGTTTGGCGCGGCGCGGTCTCTAGCGCATTGCCCGCTTCTAGCCAGCGGTGACCACAAAGTGGTGGCGCTCCACTGCTGCTGCGGCTAAGGGAGGTGCTAGCTGGGGGTTTGGTTGGACTCAGGGGGACAGGGGAGAGTAGATAGAGTCCAATGGGGGACAAGGGTTTAACTTAGCAACAGTATTAGTTAGACAGATGATTTCTGCCTGCAACCTATTCGACACAGTGGCCGCAAGAGAAAAAGTTTTGAATTTTGGGCTGATTTATGGTGGAGTGTTGTATCTTATGCTTGCGCTTCTAGGTGTGCTTGGGTTTTAAAAGTGGAGTTCATTTGAGTGGTTTTTGAATAAGTGTGATCTAGATACCTACACTAGATTCAATTTTCAAATGTCATTTAAATTTAGTGTTTGAAAGTTTTTGGGATGGAACAAAGTGGGCCTTGGTACATCACTACTTGTATTAGCAAGGGGTTCAAAGAACCACAATTGTTTTTGTTAAGACTTGAGTTCTAGGAATAGCCAAAGTAGGCATGGTGATTAAAATGGCACAAATGACCATTTGCTTATTTTATTCTTTTTGATTTGGTTTTCTTTGGGATTTGTTTGGAAATGATCTAGATGATGTTTAATTCACCTTAGAATCATTTTACAATCAATGGATCACTCAAACATGGCAATTCAAAACAACTCCTAATTTAAATGCACACACACATGAATGCTTAATGATTTTTAATGGAAAAGTTTTTGTTAACCCTAAATTTGATGATTTGGATCTTAATAACCTTGGATTAGAGTTTTGGGATGTTACAGGTTGTACCAGTTCAAACAGTTGCTTGCTGGATGTGAGCTAGCTAGTGATGGTTTCTTGTCTTCTCATCGGTAGAAAGGCATGGGCAGGGGAGTAGTAGTACTACTAGTAGTAGGGCTGGGTAGTACACTTTTTTCTACAGTAAGTATTTTTAAGTGGTAGTGGTGGGAACATTTTGCCGGGAGAGAATCCCATTTTTTATCCCAGCTATCAAGTGGTGGCCTACAGCTGTTTCAAGCGGGACCCATGTCAGGGGTGCGTTAAAGCAGGTCCCACATCAACTGGGTGAGATAATTGACCGAGCCAACCTCCTCCTTCCCTTGGTACCAGTACTAGTTCTCCCGGGTTCCTCTCCAAGGACAGAGATTGGTCCCAGCTTATTATCCTTCTGCTGATTCTTCTCACGGAGCAGTGGACAAGACGACGATATTTGCCGCATAGGGCACCAGCACTGGGGCCTCAAAAACAATTTAGGAACCGATAAAATGATAAACTCAAATTTCATACTAGAAACACACACAAATACACATATACTCCGTATATACTAATATAGATAATAGTTTCCAATTACAGTTCTTCTAACAAAGGCCTAGAAATAATAATAAGGTAGCTCCATATTACAGAACTATGACAATAGCGAACCAATCATGGGATAGCTCTACAGCCCAAGAGTTTTGCAGCTGGGCTAGTGGTCATGAACGACACCAAAAGTACACCCCTGATGATCAGCAGCCCTGCATCAAATCCATCCAGACGTAGTGTACCCGATCCATAGCCTCAAGTATAGGCTCATCAATGAACAGGTCATCGTCGGTCGTCTGCTTCTACGATTAGTAGATTAACAGATACATTTATAGACAAACATCAAAGACCCACAACCTGAACATTTGTCGTTCTACAGATATACCTTGTCATCGGGCATAGCGGTAGTACCAGAAATGAAACCTGTTTCATGCAGCTTGTGCTTTTTCTCTCCTCCCTCTTCTCCAAGTTGATCTAGATGCTCAGGAGCTGCCTCTGTCAGTTGATCTAGTTGATCAACATCTGCTTCCCCTACTTGATCTTGATGATAAAGATGTGCTTCCCCCGGTTCATATGGAGGATCATATGGTTCACCATGAAATACCCATCTAACATATGTGCTAAGCATCCCCAAATGTAAAAATATGGTCTTCCACTATACTTTGAGGCAGCACCCTACGATTCACACACAACCGGCAGGGGCAATGTACTTTTGAGTTGTCACAATGAGCTCTAACAAATCCCATAAATCATAGAACATCAAGGATACGTTTAGCGCTACCTAATGGAGCAATCTCTATCCAAAATCTACCCATCTGTTTAATTATGATATACAAGGTTGGTTATTATTAAAAGAAAAGCACGAAATATATAGATGAAGTACAAAAACTATATATGCCTATGCCTTTCAGAAAACATATTGATAACAAAAATCACCGAAGGTATTTAGGAACACAGATCCAGCGTAGAATAAACTATGACCATGCACATTGAGGACACATTAAACTACGTAGGAGTATTTGAAAGGGCAATCAAAATGCCAACTAGATCGAGTTAGAGATAGAAGGACTACCGCGGGATCGACGTGCCCACCGGTGCGTCCCAAGAAGACCGATGGGTAGAGAAAGCGTCTTCGCGCATGTTGGTGAGGAGGAGCGACCGTAAGCGCGTCTATTTTGTGGGGAAGGGGGTGAGGCCTAGGCGGCGGAGGGTGGAAGTTAATAGACAGTGCAAATGGGTGCGGAGGGATAACTTTGGAAATTCTAGCCTACCCTGATTTGGGCACCACCATATACGTGGCCCACCTGCCAGTCACCATAGATCAAAATTGATCCAAAACTTATCAATATACAAGTTTATGTTTTACCATGGAAACTAATGCACATAGCATTGCACTTTGTGAACGAAGGCTTTATGTCAAAAAGTTATTTAATTTCAGCATCTTCAGCTAGGAATCTTGGAAACTCATGAAAGTAGGGCATTATCCATCCAATCTGGAATCTCCTTTGTAAATAATTGCTTGAAATGCCAAGATGCACCGATCTACCAAATATGGCCAGGTTTGTAAGCTTGGTTGGCGAAGATACTTCAATGTACGGAGTAGTACAAAAGATGAAAAAGGTACAGATACTATGGCTATGACCTTGCTCCTCTTGTTTGAAAACCTTGAATTAATGTTCATTAATTTCGGCAGATGTCTATAAACTAATTAAATGCTGGAAAGCATACATGCCTATGGGTCTATCTAACGAGGATAGCATCCCAAGTGGGAGTAGCGTACCTTAGAAGCTTCAACTTCAAAATTTCGGCAGAGCGCCGAAATATCCTGCCCACCCATTCAAACATCCCGCCCATCCATTCAAACATCGTGCCCATCCATTCAAACATCCAGCCCCCCAAAAAAACATCCAGCCCCAAAAATTATTTTATTGCACAAATTTAGCCTGGAAGCTTGAAATGGCGTTATACATTGTGTGAAAAAGGGGGCGATGGCATTTTGAGCCATCATCTTTGTAGTTGCTTCACAACAAAACACATTGTTGTTACTTAGAAATTCGAAAACAAACTTCAAATTTGGAAGTAGACATATTGGTTGATTTGCAAAGATGCACCGATTTACCAAATACAGACACGTCATCATAAACTATTTCCATGACCTTGGTCACCTTTTTTTGGACGATGGTCATCTTCTTGAAAGCCTTAAATTTTTCGAAAATTTCAGCAAATGCCTAGAAACTCGTTTAAATGCTGGGAAGCAACTCTGGCTGGCGTGTGGGCCTAGACGGTGACAGCGCGTCTTGGAGGCCCCATGCCAGAGTAGCGTATGCTAGAAGATTCGACCTCAAAATTTGGTACGGCGCCCAAACATCACACTCATCCATTAAAATATCCCACGCATCCATTCAAACATGCTTCACCTCTTTTTAGAAGGCAAAATTCCTTTTCTATCCCTGCTCCAAAAACAAAGAATCCGAGGGAGCACTGCAATAATAGAGGGATATAGGTGGTAAATTTGCATTCTCCCAAGTGCATGACCCCATCCACGTTTCCTAGCCTTTCTTCAATATTTACCTGCCCGCCCACTCCGACCTACACCGACTTTTTGGACCCACTATGCAAGTGACCCACATGTTAGTGAGCCAGAATTACGGGAAGTAGAGATTCCCATCGCTTGTTGTTCAAAATTCGAACATTTTTCGCTAAACCGAGATAAAATCGTTAAAATCATCGAACCTGGCTTCTACTATCATTCCACTATGTCAGAATAAAAGCTAAAAAAACAAACCCCAAAACACGTTCGTAGCTTTATAGCCCAAAAATCAGAAGCCAGAATTCGAGCCCAACCAAACAGCGCCTAAATCTGAAGGAACTCTTCCTATTTCTCCCTTGTTTTAGTACCCGGGTACCTTCAATTTTTTTTTATAAAATATGACCAAGTAGGATATCATTGACTTGTAGATCAATTTTTGAGATACTTTAATTAAATTGTGGTAACACCATTCTGTTCCACGAATATATAACCATAAAGTTTGAAAATATTATTGAGAATTCACGAAATCCTAAACTATAAAATCTAAACCCCTAAACCCTGACCAAGCAGGTATGGTGCAACTATAGATCAAAAATTGAGATACTTTTGTTAAATCAGGTAACACCATTCTATTAGACGAATATAAGCATAAATCCCGAGCATTACCAAAAATTCTCTGAACCTAAAACCAGAAACAACCCATAAAACTAAACTGTAAAACCCTAAATCCCTAGCCCATAAACCCTAATCAAGCAGGTATCGTGCAGTTATATATCAAAATTTGAGATGCTTTCATTAAATTGCGGTAACGCCATTCTATTCCACGAATATATGCATCAAGCTTGAACATTATTTAAAATTTCCGAAACCCTAAAATCTAAACACTAAACCCAATATCCTTATGAAACACGTAGCATACACTTATCGATCAAAAGTTGATATATTTTCATTAAAATGGTAACTCCATTCTATTCGATGAATATAACCATAAATCTTGAGCATTATCGAAAATACCCTAAACCCTAAATAACCCCTAATAAAACCTAAAGCCCAAACCCTCAACCCATAAACCCTAACAGATCAGGTATCATGCACTTATAGATCAAATTTGGAGATACTTTCAGTGAGTTAGGTAACATCATATATATTCTATTCGACGAATATAAGCATAAAGCTTGAGTATTATTGGAAATTCGATAAACCCCCTAAAACCTATCCAGTCCATAAAACCTAAACCGTAAAACCCTAAACCCTCGACCCATATAAACCCTAACCAAGCAGGTATCGTGAACTTATAGATCAAAATCTGAGATTCGGTCTTTCGTTGAATTGCGGTAACGCCATTCTATTCCACGAATATAACAATAAAGTTTGAACATTATTGGAAATGCCCTAAACCCTAAAACCCTAAACCCTCAACACCGCACGTAGCATGCACTTATCGATCAAAAATTGATATATTTTCATTAAATTGGTAACTCCATTCTATTCGATGAATATAAGCATAAATCTTGAGCATTATAGAAAATACCCTAAACAACCCCTAATAAAATCTAAACCTAAAACCCCAAACCCTCAACCCATAAATCCTAACCAATCAGGTATCAAGCACTTATAGATCAAATTTTGAGATACTTTCATTGAGTTAGGTAATGCCATATTCTATTCAATGAATATAAGCATAAAGCTCGAGTATTATTGAAAATTCGTTGAACCCCCTAAACCCTATTCTGTCCATAAAACCTAAACCATAAAACCCTAAACCCTCGACCCATATAAACCCTAACCAAGCATGTATCATGGACTTATAGATCAAAATTTGAGATTCGATCTTTCATTAAATTGCGATAATGCCATTCTATTACACGAACATAACAATAAAGTTTGAACATTATTGAAAATTCCCTAAACCCTAAAACCCTAAACTCTCAACCCCGCCTAAACGACATTGGCAAATGAGGCATCACATGCACTTGTAGATCAAAATTTCAGATAAACATTCCTTAAATTGTGTTAACGCTATTCAATTCCATGATTATAAGCATATATAAAGTAGCTTGAACATTATCGAAAATTCCCATAAAACCTAAACCCTAAACACCTAAACCCCAAAAACCATAAAACCCTAAACCCTCAACCCCTTACAAAGCAGTAGGTATGATGCACTTATAGATCAAAATCCGAGATACTTTCATTAAAGTGCGATAAGACGAGTCTATTCCACGAATATATATAAGCACATATATATAAGCTTGAACATTATTACTGAAAATTCATAAACCCTAAAACCTAGAAAATCCTAATACCCTAAACCCTAAATACCAACCTTAAACTCCTAAGCCCTAAACCTAAAATCCTAAATCATATACCATAAACCCTAAACCCCTAAACCCTCAACCCAAAAAAACACGAACCCTAAACCCCAGGCTATATATATCTTGTGTGGAAACTAGGGCAATGGGATTTTGAGCCATACTTATCTGTAGTTTGTTCATGACAAAAGCCATTGTCGTCGCTTGAAAAATTGAAAATAACTTCAAATTCAGAAGCTTCCTTTGTAAATAATATTTCAAATGCCAGTAATATGGACCAATCTACCAAATAAAAACACGTTGTTATAAACTATAACAAAGGTGTGGCCATGATCTTGGTCACTTGGTTTGAAAGCCATGCAAATTCATACATGGTACGCCATATATCATATGACAAAATTAAAGCCATTATTATCAATTGGAGCTTTTAAAATAACTCCAAATATGGAAGCTCATTTTCTAAACAATGTTGAAATACCAATATGCACCAATCTACCAAACATGGTTACATTATCATAAAGTATGGTAACACATATGGCCTTGACATTGGTCATCTAGTTTTTGAAAGCCATGAATGTTCAAACATGGTAGGTCATATTGTGAAACGAGTTTTTCAAGAGTTATCAAATTTTATATATTTTCATGGAAACTAGCCAATGCACACAGTGAGACACCAACGAAGAAACGAATGGTTGTATTTCCTTTTATATTTTGTTTCTTTATTTTTTAAAAATGGCCCAAATTTGTTGTCATTACTATTCATATCAAAAAATTGAAAACTTGCAAAACTCTCGGTGGTTCTCCAATATTTGACTAATTCGGTACCTTTAAACTATTTTTAAAAAGTCAAGAGCAAGCTATATCACACACTTTGTAGTTCGTAAATATACAGACTTTCAATCGTCAAAAAGTTATTTAATTTCAGCATCTTCAGCTAGGAAGTTTGGAAACTCATGAAAGTAGGGCATTATCCATCAAATCTGGAATCTCCTTTGTAAACAATTACTTGATATGCCAAGATGCACCAATCTACCAAATATGGCCAGGTTTGTAAGCTTAGTTGGCGAAGATGCTTCAATGTACGGAGTAGTACTAGTACAAAAGATGAAAAAGGTATAGAAACTATGGCTGTGACCTTGCTCCTCTTGTTTGAAAGCCTTGAATTAATGTTCATTAATTTCGGCAGATGTCTATAAACTAATTAAATGCTGGAAAGCATACATGCCTATGGGTCTATCTAACGAGGATAACATCCCAAGTGGGAGTAGCGTACCTTAGAAGCTTCAACTTCAAAATTTCGGCAGAGCGCCGAAATATCCCGCCCACCCATTCAAACATCCCGCCCATCCATTCAAACATCGTGCCCATCCATTCAAACATCCAGCCCCCAAAAAAAACATCCAGCCCCAAAAATTATTTTATTGCACAAATTTAGCCTGCAAGCTTGAAATAGCGTTATACATTGTGTGAAAAAGGGGGCGATGGCATTTTGAGCCATCATCTTTGTAGTTGCTTCACAACAAAACACATTGTTGTTACTTAGAAATTCGAAAACAAACTTCAAATTTGGAAGTAGACATATTGGTTGATTTGCAAAGATGCACCGATTTACCAAATACAGACACGTCATCATAAACTATTTCCATGACCTTGGTCACCTTTTTTTGGACGATGGTCATCTTCTTGAAAGCCTTAAATTTTTCGAAAATTTCAGCAAATGCCTAGAAACTCGTTTAAATGCTGGGAAGCAACTCTGGCTGGCGTGTGGGCCTAGACGGTGACAGCGCGTCTTGGAGGCCCCATGCCAGAGTAGCGTATGCTAGAAGGTTCGACCTCAAAATTTGGTACGGCTCCCAAATATCACACTCATCCATTAAAATATCCCACGCATCCATTCAAACATGCTTCACCTCTTTCTAGAAGGCAAAATTCCTTTTCTATCCCTGCTCCAAAAACAAAGAATCCGAGGGAGCACTGCAATAATAGAGGGATATAGGTGGTAAATTTGCATTCTCCCAAGTGCATGACCCTATCCACGTTTCCCAGCCCTTCTTCAATATTTACCTGCCTGCCCACTCCGACCTACACCGACTTTTTGGACCCACTATGCAAGTGACCCACATGTTAGTGAGCCAGAATTACGGGAAGTAGAGATTCCCATCGCTTGTTGTTCAAAATTCGAACATTTTTCGCTAAACCGAGATAAAATCATTAAAACCATCCAACCTGACTTATACTATCATTCCACTATGTCAGAGTAAAAGTTAAAAAACAAAGCCAAAAACACGTTCGTAGCTTTATAAGCCAAACATCAAAAGCCAGAATTCGAGCCCAACCAAACAACGCCTAAAGCTCAAGGAACTCTTCCTGTTTCTCCCTTGTTTTAGTACCAGGTACCTTCAATTTTATTTAACCAAAAATATGACCAAGCAGGATATCATCGACTTGTAGATCAATTTTTGAGATACTTTCATGAAATTGCGGTAACACCATTCTATTCCACGAATATATATAACCATAAAGTTTGAAAATATTATTGAGAATTCATGGAATCCTAAACCATAAAATCTAAACCCCTAAACCCTGACCAAACAGGTATTGCGCAACTATAGATCAAAAATTGAGATACATTCGTTAAATCAGGTAACGCCATTCCGTTAGATGAATATAAGCATAAATCCTGAGCATTACCAAAAATTCTCTGAACCCTAAACCGGAAACAACCCATAAAACTAAACTGTAAAACCCTAAACCCTCGACCCATAAATCCTAATCAAGTAGGTATCGTGCACTTATATATCAAAATTTGAGATACTTTCATTAAATTGCGGTAACGCCATTCTATTCCATGAATATAAACATAAAGCTTGAACATTATTTAATATTCATGAAACCTTGAAATCTAAACACTAAACCCTAAATCCTTACCAAACACGTAGCATGCACTTATCGATCAAAATTGATATATTTTCATTAAACTGGTAACTCCATTCTACTCGATGAATACAAACATAAATCTTGAGCATTATCGAAAATACCCTAAACCCTAAACAACCCCTAATAATACCTAAACCTAAAACCCCAAACCCTCAACCCATAAACCCTAACAGATCAGGTATCATGCATTTATAGATCAAATTTGGAGATACTTTCAATGAGTTAGGTAACACCATATATATTCTATGCGACGAATATAGGCATAAAGCTTGAGGATTATTGAAAATTCGATAAAATCCCTAAACCCTATTCAGCCAATAAAACCTAAACCGTAAAACCCTAAACCATCGACCCATATAAAACCCTAACCAAGCAGGTATCATGGACTCATAGATCAAAATCTGAGATTCGATATTTCATTAAATTGCGGTAATGCCATTCTATTCCACGAATATAACAATAAAGTTTGAACATTCTTGAAAATTCCGAAAACTGAAACCTGTAAAACCCAAATCCTAAACCCCTAAACCCTATAACCTAAACCCTAAACCCTCACCAAGCATGTAGCATGCACTTATAGATCAAAATTTAAGATAATTTCGTTAAATTGGGTAACGCCATTCTATTTGATGAATATAAGCATAAATCCCGAGTAATATCAAAATTTCCCTAAACCCTAAACAACCCCTAAAAATTAAACCCTTAACCCTAAAGCTCTAAACCCTCATCCATAAACCCTAACCAAGCATGTGTCATGCACACATTGATCAAAATTTGAGATACTTTCATTCAATCAGCTAATGCCCATTCTGTTCTACGAGTATAAGCATAAATCTTGAGCATTATTGAAAATTCGCTAAACCCTAAACACTAAACAACCCATAAACTAAACCGTAAAAACCTATAACCCTAAACCCTCGACCCATAAACCCTAACCAAAGCAGGTATTGTGCACTTATACATCAAAATTTGAGATACTTTTAATAAATTGATGTAATGCCATTCTATTCAACGAATATAAGCATAAAGCAACTTGAACATTATCGAAAATACCTAAAACCCAAAACCCAAAACCCTTACCAAGCACGTAGCTTGCACTTATAGATCAAAATTTGATATACTTTCGTTTAATTTGCTAACGCCATTTTATTCGACGAATATAAGCATAAATCTTGAGCATTATCGAAAATTCCCTAAACCCTAAACCCTAAACAACCCCTAAAACCTAAACCCTAAAACCCCAAACCCTCAACCCATAAACACTAACCAATCAGGTATCACGCACTATAGATCAAAATTTGAGATACTTTCATTAAATTAGGTAATGTCATTCTATTCGATGAATATAACAATAAAGCTTGAGCATTATTCTAAATTCACTAAACTCTAAACACTATACAATGATAAAACCTAAATTGTAAAACCCTAACCAAGCAGGTATCATCCACTTATAGATCAACATTTGTGATACTTTCATTAAAGCAGGTAACGCCATTCTATTCGACGAATATAAGTATACATCTTTGAGCATTATTGAAAAACCGCTAATCCCTAAACCCTAAACAACCCATAAAACCTAAATCGTGAAACCCTAAACCATCAACCCATAAACCCTAAACCAGTAGGTAACATGCACTTATAGCTCAAAATTTGAGATACTTTCGTTAAATTATGGTAACACCATTCTGTTACATGAATATAAGCATAAAGGTTGAATATTATTGAAAATCAAAACCCCTTAACCGTAAACCCTAATTACCTCCTAACCCTAGAACTCTAACTTCCTAACCATAGAACCCTAAACCCTTACCAAGGAGGTATAATGCACTTATAGATCAAATTTTGAAATACTTTTATTAAATTGCGTTAACGCCATTCTATTCCATGAATATAACCATATATATAAATCTTGAACATTATTATTGAAAATTCCCTAAACCTTAAAACCTAAACAATCATAAACCCTAAAACCTTGAACATCCCTAAACCCTAAAAGCCTAAACCCTAAAATCCTAAACTATAAACCATGAACCCTTAAACCCTCAACCCAAAATAAAACCCTAAACCCTAAACTTAATTAACCCTAGGCTATATATACTTTGAGTGAAAGCCATGCGCTTGATGCCAATATCCTTGGCTACACAAAGTCCATGAATAAGAGCCTTGTACTAAGCCATATTGTTAGTGGTGTCGGAGTAAAACTTCAGTGCATACTGGAGCTTCTCCCCTGTTGGTGATTGTAATAATACAGCAACCCCTAAGCCATTGAGCATCTTGGATCCGTCAAAGTGCATGATCCAAAACTCCGGCTCTGGTACAAGAGTATCAGCTGAGATGTCTATCCAATCTGCGATACAATCTGCCAAGGCCTAAGATTTGGTGACGTCTTGCTTCTTGTAGGTGATTTAAAAGGCGGCAAGTTCAATTCCCCACTTCACCACCCGTCTTATTGCAGCGCTATTGTTGATGAAGTCGGATAGTGGAGCTTTGATCACTATTGTGATAGGGTGCTCCTGAAAGTAATGCCTCATCTTCTATGAAGCAAGGAGTACTCCATAAGCTAGTTTCTGGTAGTGCGGGTAGCGTTGCTTAGATTTTGTCAGGACCTCACTTACATAATAAACTAGTCATTGTATGCCATGCTCGTGTGTTGGCTCCTTCCGCTCCACCAAGACGACGATGTTGATAACCCGGTTGGTTGCCGCCATGTAGATTAACATAGGATCCCTTGATTCTGGCACGACAAATATTGGTGCAGAGGAGAGTGTTCTCTTCAACTCTTGCAGTGCAACATCTGCCTCGTCCATCCATACGAATTTGTCTGCCTTCCTGAGAAACGTGTACAGTGGCATGGCATTCTCTCCAAGTCGACTGATGAACCAGATTATGGCTTCCATGCACCCCATGAGCAATTGGATGTCCTTCAAGCATGTTGCGAATTTGATGTTGAGGATGGCCTTGATCTTCTCCAGGTTCACCTCAATTCCGCAATGCAAAACAATGAAAGCTAACAATTTTCTAGCAGGGACCCCAAAGACCCACTTCGAAGGTTTAAGCATCATGTTATATTTCTGGAGGTTATCGAAGGTTTCCTTTAAGTCAGTGATGAGGTTGTCTGATTTCTTTGACATCACCGCAATGTCGTCCACATAAGCGTGTATGTTGCGGCCGATGTGGTCATGTAGGCTGATAGCTCCAAATTTCATCACTTTTTACCATTGGTTTTCCTCTTGTTTATTGCTAGATTTCCCTGAAGATTGCCCTTTTCACTAACGTTAATGTTGCAATTAGCAAATTCTTGTTTTCTTGTGATGGTTTTCAAGAAATGAACGTTTATTGAAGATCTAATAAAATTTATGGGCTAATTACACCAGAATAAGCAAATCCCCAATTGAAGCTGATTTCATTGGAGGCGTTAGCACGCATAACGACCACTGGTACAGTCGGGGCGCGCCCGTACCATCCGCCCATACTACCCACCAGCGCCTTCCTTATATCAATACAAGCAACTTTCGTAAAGAGGGAGAGACAAGAAGAACCACAGAATAGAAGTTACAGCCGCCGCAAGTCATCTAGAGGGGGAGATTAGATCTGAAAGAGGAGAAGAACTTCACCTCGTTCTCCAATGATCTTGAACCTCAAAACCACAGACTCCACCATCATCCCATCATTACTTAGAGAGACAGAGAGATTGCACTTGTAAGATTAGGGTTTGATACTTTGATCTACCTTCGGTTTGTATTTGATTGGATCTTTAATCGCTATTGTGGTTTGCTACAATAACTTTGAGATCATTTCTATTTGCAATAAAATTATGCCTTTGATCTGTCTACCTCTCATGTCTTAGTAAATCCCCATATGCGTGGGAGATGTAGGGGATTGGTGAGATGTGATGTGCCTACTTTATTTCCATCCATTTGTGATTGTTACAATGTTTATTTAAACAGTGAGAATGAATATCTATGTTTGCCTAATGCGTGTTATCTAAATTAAGGGCCTAGGTAACATGATCTAAAGATCTCATAGGTATGAACTTGTAGGCTAGTAATTCGGCGACCCCGAGTGACACGGCCGATATCAAAGAAGATCTAGCACTACTCGAGGACAACAAGGAACCACCAAGATTAAAGCCTTGATCTGGTTGAAAGACCTTAATTAATGCACATACCATGGCCATGGTAACATGCAGATGGATCATTGGGACTGGGAAGAATTGGCCATGAGGACTCCTAGTCGGTATATGGGTTGTTTGCCTACTCACTTATATCATTATCACTTATTCCGCTTATTCCATTTGGCACTTTTACTATCACCATGAACCGATTCTCTCCGCGCCTAACTTCTCATCCGCGGGACCTTTACACACCTTTCGCATCTTTACTTTCATGCAATTTACTTATTTCCTAAAAAAATTCCTCTATCTTTTATTAACCACTTCCACCGTCAACATTTGCAATCAATTCAATCAAGACTTGTGACAACTTGGATGCGATAGAAACACCGCATAAAAACACTTTCCTAGGCTCCTCACTGGGATCGATATAAAAACTAGAATTAATACTTCCGTGAAAACATTCTCTGACGAACCTGTGCACTTGCGGGCCATCAAGATATTTTCTGGCGCTGCTGCCAGGGAGCTAAGCGCTAAGTGTTGTTTCTTGACAACAACAACTATTGATACCATTCATGATCTCTGTTGAAGATAGAGGTACCACTCGATCAAGAAAACCTATTTACCTCCATATATTGATCGTGTTCCGATCGAGAGACGATTAGAATTTATTGAAAGATTTACTAATTTGCGTACTGTAGACGTGAACAGCTTGGTTCCATTGATGTATGATTTGACCATCACACGAGGAGCCGAACTTGAGCTACCTTTGGGAGAGTATGGGAATCCATCTAGGCACTTGAGGAAAATGCCTATTCTTTATCCTGAACTTGAAGGCTAGGATTTTGAAATATATCTTGAGCTAATATATATGATGAAACAAATTGCTTTCACAGGAAAAGAAAAGGAAGACCCTAGTGATCACTTAACAAGGGTATACGACCTTTGTGTAACTCTTAAACCAGCAAGTCTGCCAATAGAGTTTGTACTTCTTAAACTCTTTCACTGGTCTTTGAAAGATAATGCTTTAGCTTGGTTACAATCACTACCTAATCATACTATAAAAAGCTGGGAGGATTGCATCCGAGAACTCATGCATAAGTATTGTTCATTTACTAAAATCATGCAGATCAAACGAAGCATAACAAAAAATTTGCAAACAATTAGAGATACCTTTTATCAAGCATGGAATAGATATTATGCAATGATTATGAAAGTTCCAAGTCATGGCTTTCATGAGAGTCTAGTTACCTAATATTTTATAATGGGCTTAATGACGAAACAAAAGATATGATTGATCTATCTGCAGGAGGAGCAATATCCAACTTGACACTGTCGGAGTGTGTTAATATTTTTGAGGTAAGATCCTTTAATGATGAACAATACAATCTAGTTGAGGATATTGTACCACAAAAATGTATGATTCACATACGACAAGATCTTATATCCGAAGTCAAAAAGTCCATGGAAGAAAGAGGTATAGCTTCAGAACTTGTAAAAGAAAACAAAGTTGACATTCTTCAAACTTATGTAATAGAAGATGATTTAAATATTTTAATGCAAAAGTTTAAATATCAACAAAATCAATTCCATGAGAAAATATATAAACGCCTTATGACACAAGAAAAGAATATAAGAGACTTAACAGAAGTTTTTAATGACCTGGGTCAAGCCACAAAACATTTAGATAGATATCGAAATATGGTTAAAACCCTGTGTGAGCCGACAATGAAACCCAAACTTTGATTTTGAACCAAGGGAATTTCAATACTGTTTCTACTAATATTGTTACTAGGCGTGGTACAGAAACTAAGGAACACAATGGCCACCTTGGTATCAAGAAGAACAAGCTCGAAAAGCAAGAGAGACTCAGGAGATGAGTCAAGAAGAAGATGATCTAGTAGATCCCCAGGATGATATTGATTACGAAGCCCAGAAAAGGTAGAATGATGCTTCCTGCACTCAAGAAGAAGAGGAAGCAGGGGATAAGCATAAACCATCTGATTCATACGCTGAGACTATCGATTCAAGGGAAGAAACGGATCTCAGAAAGGAGCAAGAAGAGCAAGGTGTTGTCCCGCGTGAAGAACACACGAATAAGCAAAAATTAGTTGCAAGGAAAAATAAAAAGAATGTTGAACCAGTGACAAAGTTAAAAGAAAAGGTAATACCTACCAAAAAGAAAATTCCTTACCCTAACCAAGTTCATTACGAACTAGATAAGGCTATTTATGATTCCTTTGCTGAGGCACTGAGCAACTTGCATTTAGAACTTCCTTTAGCTGATGCTATTCAAGTTCCTAATTATAAAAAAATTATGCTAGATATACCTTATAGAAAAAGAAAGTAACCAAGACTATATCAGTTATGACAAGTTTTGGTGATAAACTTCCTGCTAAGCTTGGGGATCTAGGGATACCAACCATATCTTGTGAAATAGGGAAACTAATATATCCAATGCTCTTTGTGATTTAGGAGCAGGTGTTAGTGTTATGCCTTATTCCCTATTAAGAAATTGAATCTTGGAGAATGTTCTCCTACTTCAATAACATTGCAAATGGTGGATAAGACAACTAAACAACCTATCAGAATGATCGAAGATGTTTTACTTAGAATATATCAGCATGTTATACCAACTGATTTTATTATTCTTGATGTCCCTAAGGATGGCAAACTATCTATCATTCCTCTAAGACCTTTTCTTAGTACGGTTGGACCTAATGTAGATTGTTCTAGCGGTAAGATTGTATTCAATATATATGATGATCAGATTGTTCGATACTTTCCTAAGAAACAAGAGCACAATGGAAAATACATTCAACTGCCTAAGCGTGATCAAGCAGCAACTAAATAAAAACGCCGCTTGAGATGAACACCGATGATATGGAGTTTAATTAGTCAATTCTCTAGAATTAAAACACTTAGGCCTTGTTTACTTCTCTCGTATTTTATCCACTAGAGTTGCATGGATATACGGGGAATTGGTGTTCACCCAATACTCTCCAATCCCCGCAAATACTCTTCCTCGAAAATACTCTACCATGTAGGAGAGTTTTCAATCTAGATAAAAATAAGAAGAATTTGCGGGGATATCCCCAGATTATCTCGGCTAAACCCGGAGTAGTAAACGACCTACAACGATTTTGCGGGAATTAGAATAATCCCCTCCATTCCCCGCAAATACACTAGTGAATACGAGAGAAGTAAACAAGGCCTTAATGGGAGTTAACCCATTCTTGATAAGTTTAGTTAATTTTTTTGCATCTACTATTTTATTTGTATTATTTAATAAGTTTGATTTGAGTTTTTAATTGGTTAAGAGAATTTACCTTAATGAAGTTGAGAAGCAAGGGAAAAACAAAGAAAATAAAATGGGTTCAGTCTAGATAACGAGCATCGGTACTGCCACGGTACGCCTGTACCGCGCCCCCGTACCATGTCTTGACAAAACCTACAGCAGCAATAGTTACGGCGACGACCAATAGTATGGCCGTGGTACGCCCGTACCACGCGCCCGTACCGAACATCGATGAAAATCGACGCCAACCTCTGGATGGATAACGACCACTAGTATGGCCGGGATACACCCTTACCACGCGCCCGTACCAGGTCGACCAGGTTTGATCTCGAACCCTAATGTTGATCCAACGGCGATGACCACCAGTACGGGCAGGCCTTGCCCCTACCGCCCGCCCGTACCGCGTGCGTCGCCACGTAAAGGCCGACAGCGGCTAGCTCTTAGCCACCCCCCTTCTTCTTATTCCTGTCTCTTCCATGCTCTTTGTCTTTACACCTCAAACCCTAGTGTCAACACCCAAATTTTTAAGTCCAGATGTCTGTTATGCCATACCTCGCAATCCTAGGATTAGCATTTTTGCGAGACATAACAGAATTGGTACCATAGTACACCATCCATTACAAACCATAATAGTATTACAAATAGTTGATCTTATGATCTGGTCTTAATACAAATCAGAGCAGCAGAAATAAACATAGTCGACTCCATCTTCATGGTCACAGGCAATACTGACGATGGGAGATGATCCTACTTATCATATACCTCCTGTTGTCCATCTTCGAGATAGTCCTCCTCATAGTCTGGCCATGGGAATAGCCAGGGACAAAGCCATGAATGCTCTTAAAGTACTCGCAAACTATCACTAATGTAAGTAAGACACTTCTAGTAGGAATCCTAAGCTCTAGTCTTGTTTGCAATAAGCCAGTCTTATTTCCGAAGTACTTAGTAGTAGAGACTAATTTAGTTATCTATATTACTAAAGTGAGAACCGAGTTTCATGTCCATAAATCTGTTGTGGTCAAGTCAAAGTCATCTTTCGAGTCACAAGTCATTTTGAAAACATCTGACAACGGAACAGTATTGCCACTCCAACTATCCATAACCACGGATGCGGCTATTTGAATAGTTTGACACTCTGCAGAGGTGGTACACTTTCACCATAAGATTCGATACATCCATCAGGGATAACCCTGAATCATCATACTTGGTAAGCGGATAATCAATCGTAACCTTTCAATTACACACCCTAGTATAGGCACCTCCCCTATGAGTTTGGCCTCCCAGCCATGGCCAATTGCCATACCAGGAACTGCATAGGTGGACATTCATATTTGCAAGGTAGCCTCAGCTCAGCCTCTTTTCTTGAGGGAACCCATACTAAGACATATAAACTTCCAGTTAAGGCCAACCCAACTCAGGTATTGTGGTTGTACGGTAAAATTGGAATGGTATCGCATTCGAACCCAACCATCAGTTTTTATCAAAGTCAAAGCACATGTTTCATTCAGTATCATCTTTAAATCATTGTGTTTCATAACACATGTCAAAACATTTCAATAGAATGACTCATCATTCCAAGGTTTTCATAATCATTTTCTCCAAGTGTTCCCATCTAAGATGATCCATATTAGCCTAGCACTAGCATCTATTCATGAGGGTATCACTATTTATGGGGTGCTAATCACATGTAACTATCCAAACTTAGTTCTATGCTCTTGATAGCATCTATCCTATTTTTCCACTAACCACCAATTAATGAACTTATTTGAGAAACCTTGGTAAAGGAAAAGTAAAGCTTGTAGGTAAAACTGGGAATTGGTAAATTTGCATCTCAAAGTAATGCATAAGGTATCTTGCATATGCTAGCTGGCATGGGATTGCTTGCATAGTTTAGCTTGCCTTGAGTAGTGCAGTTATTGAAGTTCTCTTTTTCCTCCTCATAGAACTCCTCTTCTTCGTACCCTAGGTCGGTACTAGCGTCTATAAATAAATATGAGGTACACAATCACCAAACAATACTTATCTATTTCAATTTATCACACAAGGGCTCACACTAGATGATCTAGCATCATCTCAATAATCACATGGAATAATGACACCTTTCTATTTATCTTATTTTGGAAAAGTAATTTCTACTCATTGACACTACTTAAGATTTAATATTCTCCAATTAAAATATGGGATCATGTTGACACATGTCATCACCATATATTGCAATACTTGGGAATGTGATTTAAAGTTGTGGTCGTATATTACAAAATTTAATATTGCTATTTAGTAATTTTAAAGTGACTAGAAATGCCTATATAGCATTATTTTAATACTAGTCCATGATTACTACATGTAAAGCTACATATTTTTACATATTTAGAGAGAGCATGGCAAATGTGATTTTTGAGAGTTTGAATCAACTCAAAAGCATTTTTGGTCGATTTTAGAAAAATGTTTGAAGTTGGAAAAGTATTTGTCTTATTATTTTTACTATAGGCGATCTATAATTTCAAATGGTTTGAATCCAACGCGACTGATTAGATATTTTCAATACTTTTCTAACAAAATTGGAATCATGCATTTTGGTTAAGTAAATTTCTCTGAATTCAATTTTGAATCTACTAACAGAATAGGATTTTTAATTAGATGGAAAAATTCTATTTGAATCGCTAGGCTATGCGCGGGAATGAACATAGGCCGGCCCAACTGCACAGCGCGCGTGCAGCAGGCTGCTTACAAGCTGGTCCCACGCGTCAGCGACTCTGTCTAAGCGAAGTGGTATATGTGAACCTAGGCCATGCGATTAGAATGAGATCGACGACTAAGTGTCGTCGTATCCGGTGAAGGGTGCACGGGGGATTCTATACCTTGAGCCATGGTGGGGGTCATGGGAGGCTTACCAGGGCTCCAGCTAGGTCCGGTGATGGGGGCGAACGGGCTGGTAGACGACGACGAGTCAAATGGTGGTCGCGGCAGTTCCTGGGGTGGCTCCAATCAACGTCTCCCTTCCTTCACTGCAACGGCGGGCTCCGGCGAAATTCCGGCGAGGTGGTGCTCGCCTTGCTCTAGGGAATTGTCACAGGGTTTCTGGGAGAGAGGGGAATTGAATGGTGTGCCTTTGGAGGCTGGGGGAGGGTCCTATTTATACACCAGCAAGAGGAGCAGCGCGACATGGCTCGAGCTCATCGGCGACGTTGCTACAGGGTGCTATCGGCATGGCGGAGGGCATAGGTCGACACGGTGGTCTACATCGATCGTCATGCGCATAGTGGCACGACAAGGGGTGGTCTTAATCGGTCGGGAGATGTCCGTGCTCTGTTCGGGTATGGCGGTGTTGGTCATGGTGTACGGTGGTCACGAGGCGCGCGGCGAAAAAGTGTCGTGTCTGGGAGGTTGCTGGTGACGCGGTGATTGCAGGTACGTGTGGAGAGAGCGAGGTGCGGTGTGGCTGCGCGGGAGTGGCTTGACACTCTGGTGTGCCCTCGGCATGGTGGACAGAGGAGAGTGGCATGTCTGTGTTGGCTTCTCTGCTGCTTGTCATTGGTCGAGGGGTGGACAGAGGGGTGCGGTGAGGTCACAACTATCTTCTAGTGGTCGTGGTAGAGGGAGGCGCGGCTTGTGGCGTCGTGTCCATGATCGACCGACATGACACGCTCGGGTACGGGTGACACTGGTGCAAACGGCAAAGGAGAGAGGCTCCACTGCATGGCTGGGTACTGAGAGTGATCGTGGGCTAGTTATGGAGTTGAATTGGGTACAAATGGCGAGCAATTGATTGATCACAAACAGTATATAGTTGGTAAGTTGTACTATGTCTGCTAAGTGCTCGACTAAATGGCCACATGAAATAAAGATTTGAATTTTTGAATTCTTTTTGGTGGGTGTGCTGGTCACATGCTTGAGTATCTCTGGTTGCTAGGATTTGTCAATTGGTGGAGGTTTGAGTGGTTTTTGTAAAATGGTGATCTAGGTACCTACACTTGATTCAATTTTGAAATGCCTCTCAAATGGGTTTGAAAATAGTTTCTGTAAGTTTGTAAGGTTAGCTTGGGTTCATTTTCACTTGGTCTAGCAAGGGGTGAAAAGAAGTATAATTGTTTCTATTTGAAATCATTTGCTAGAGCTTCCCAAAGTGGGCTAGTGGTTAATTTTGGCAAAAGTGACCATTTGATCATATGCTCTCTGATACATTGCAAATGTATCTATAATTTTTGATGTTCCATGCTTGGTTTTATCTACTTTCTTGTATTTTGTCCACACTTTGGAGTACTTTTCACATGATTTCTTGGACTAACCTATTAACAAGAGCCACAGTGCCAACTGCTTGTTTTCTGCTGTTTTTGGTTCTAGGAAAGTCAGAAAATGAATATTCTCGGAATTGGACAGGACATAAGCCAAAGTGCCTATTTTTCCGGAAGTCATGAGATGCCAGAATACGAGACGGAGAAGGGCTGGGGCCGGCCACACCACCTGGCCGCGCGGCTAGGCCTGGCCTACACCAGGGGGTGGTCTGGCCGACCCTAGCACCCCCTTGGCCTCTCCTTCCGCCTATAAGATGCCCTCAATACGAAAAACCTAAGTACCCGATCAAAAATCCACGAAAGAGTCTGTAGCCGCCGTCATTAGCATCCCTAGATCGAGAGGGATCTGAAGCTCTTCCCAGCACCCTGCCGGAGAGGGGAATTCACCCTGGAGGCCTTCTTCATCATCATGCAAGCCTCCGGTGTGATGCGTGAGTAGTTCATCTCTGGACTACGGGTCCATGTAGTAGCTAGATGGCTGGTTCTCATCCTTTGTTCTTTCATGTCTAGATCTTGTGAGCTCCGTTCATGATCAAGATCATCTATTTGTAATTCTGCATGTTGTGTTTATGGGGATCCGATGGATATTGAGATGCTATTTCAGATTGATTATTGATTCTATCATGTCTTTGTTATTTGTGATCTTGCATGCTTTCCGTTGTTAGTAGCTATCTTGGCCAAGTAGATGCTAGCAACTCAAGAGTTAGTATTTATGCTCGATAGTGGGTTCATGCCTCTGGTAATCAGGGGAAGTGATAGAAATCTCTAAGGTACTAGATGTGATGTTGCTACTAGGAAGAAAACAACAATCCTTTGTTCATAGAACAATCGTATTGTTTACATTACACACAATTCGTAAAGCAATAATCTGTTGCTTGTAACTTAATACTGGAGGGGGTTCGGATGATAACCTGAAGGTGGATTATTAGTCATAGATACAGTTGGATGGCGGTCTACGTATAATGTTGTAATGCCCAATCAAGTTCCAAAGGAGTCAAGATAATTAGTATATGCATGTATTGCTTTCTCGATGTTTGTCAATTGCCCCGTTGTAATTTGTTCACCCAACATGTTATCTATCTTAAGGAGAGCCACCTCTAGTTAACTATTGACCCCGCTCCTTTCTTTTACATAGAATCTATCAACTATTTACTTCTTTGTGTTTACTTTCTGCAAACTACTACTTACTTCCATTCGATACGTTTAATCCTTTGTTTTCAGCAAAACCGGTGAGATTGACAACCTCATCGCAAGTTGGGGACAGAGTTCTGTGGTTGTGTTGTGCAGGTCTCCACATTGCTGCTGGAACCGGTAGTGCGCCTTGCCAACATTAAGCTAGCTACTCCTTTGGGGTGTTTCCTTGCTCCTACTGGATTGATAACCTTGGTTTCGTACTGAGGGAAAACTTGCTGTGTGCTCATCATACCTTCGTCTTGGGGTTCCCCAACGAGCTTGATATATTTTGGGCCATCAAGCATATTTTCTAGCACCGTTGCCGGGGAGTCAAGGACATCTTCACAAGGGGAATCCCTCATAACCAATATCTTTACTTTGTTATTTTTGTTTTGCTTAGTTTCTTTTTGCTTTGTGCTTGTTTCTTTATCAAGAACACACAAAAAATTAGTTTTACTAGTTTGCTTTCTTTATTGAAAACACAAAAAAATTAGTTCCTATCTCAAGTTGCCACTATGTCTAGCCTTGCTCCAGTCACTATGTCACCCGAGGAAATGATTTTCACTTTTAAACAAGGAATTGAGGAAAGTTTTAAGGAAGCTTGGTCTAGAATCTCTGATCTACATGAAAAAACTGAGCCTAAAATGACTCAAAGCTTGTTCCTTAGCAGTTTTTACCTTGGAATTGCTCTTTGCTATAGATATGCTTTAGATGTTGTTGTGGGAGGAGATTTCCTCCAATGTAATGAGGATGATGCTATAAATGCTATAAATAAATTGATCCTCACTTACAACTTGCCTAGCCAAACTGATATTTCTTTCGCAAGAATATTTGCTAGATTATACACTCTTGAGACCAGCACTTCTAGATTGAAAGATTGCTATAATACGCTTAGGGAGCATCATAATTATGTTCCAATAAATGCTGAACCATCAAAGTGGCTCCCTACAGTAAAGATTGAGATAAAAACTGAAACTTTTCAAGCCAGCTGTGATATCATGTCTGAATTTTGTCTTATGCCCAAAGATATTTATGAATCTTTGAATCTTTGAATCTTTGGGGTCTTACTGAAGGAGGAAAATAAATATCTCTTGCTAATAATTCTACCATATTGCCTACTGGAATAGCTGAAGGTGTGTTTACAAAGATCCTTGGGAAAATGATTTCTATTGATTATCTTGTTATTGAATGTGTAGGAAAAGGACAAATTACACTTGGAAGGTCCCTATTAGAACTCCTTGGAGCAATAATAGATGTGGGAAAGGGGGCCATGCACCTTTGTTCTCGACCAAACAATCATATTTTCCCCAAGGTTAAGAATAAAAGTAAGAGATGTAAGGGCAAGAAATTTGGTCTTAATGGTTCTTCATTTGAGAACACTTGATTTTTTCTTGCTTCTTATGCCTAAGTTAAAGGCGTTAAAGAAAAGTACTTATTGGGAGATAACCCAAAAGTTTTAGATGAGTCTTGGAAGTTATTACCTCTGTAATAACTGCTCCTTATCCTTTTTATTTGCTTTTTGTGCCAAGAGAAACCTCTAATGAGACAGAAGTAATGATTGGGAAAGTTGCTGTCCCGAAAAAGATTTATGTGCTTCACCGTAAACATTCATGTAAAATCTCTGAACATCTTATTGAGGCGTAAATTTTTGTGCTTCTGCCCCAGGTTGTTATCTAACTTTCGTTGGTTCAACATTTTTTTATTTGAGCAACAGAAGGTCTTCGAAAAAATTCATCTTTACCTGCTGGTCTGTTTTGACAGATTTCTGCCATTTTCTGCATTTGCTTCTTGTTGGTTCCTTTTTGAGTTCTTTTGGGGAATTGAGGTTTTTGAGTGAAGTGCTACAGTATCTAGTGTTCTAATGGAAGTTTATTTGGTGTTATAACTGAACCTTAAGACTTATTTATCTTGAGTGCACTAATGTTGCTAATAAAGATTGTGTGAAGTTTTGTATGAAGGAAAAATTTCAGGTGTATGGAAGGAACGAGTAATGAGATGAAGGACGAACTAAAGCTAAAGCTTGGGGATGCCACACGTGTCACCCCAAGAAATATCCAAGAAGTACAAGCGTCAAAGCTTGGGAATGCCCAAGGCATCCCCCTTCTTCATCAATAAAAATCCCAGGTTTCTTCCAAACGCTTCATTTTTATTGTTTCATGCACAGTTGTGTTATTCTTGGAGCGTCTTCTCTTTCGTTTTCGTTTTGGTTTTTCGTTTGCTTTTGTTTCCTTAGTTTTCTGAATAAATTGGTGGGACCCCCTCTTTCATACATTGGTTTGACAATAGTTTGGTTTGGTTTGGAAAAGAGTAGGAAAGTTCATACTTATGTGGTAAAAAGAGCTTGTTTTTGACTGTGGCCTATGCTTTGTCATGCCATGCTTGATATTGTTTTCGCTTTATGCTTAGTATTCTTTGTTGTAGCATGACTTGTTATAAACAATTGAGATTTCTTAATGTGCCTTGGATGAATCATGCGTTGTTTTAGCATATTAAAGCATAGTATAGTGGTATTCTCCTTTGATGCTTTATTTGGGTTGACTTGGCACATGCTCACACCATGTTATGACTATATCAAGTCACCTAAGACTTTATGATCCTTTAGTTTTCAACTTGTAGTATCACTTTATGCTTTAATAAATGATGTTTTGTTGCTCTGCATGATTATGGCCATTATTGCTTTCTTAGTTTGTCGCTCCCAGTCTTTTGCTAGCCTCCACAACCAAGTATGAGTTCCACTCATGCATCCAACTCCCTAAACCAAGTTATTCCGAAGAGTCCACCATACCTACCTACTAGCTTATGCTATTCCAAGTATATTCATGTTTTTTTACCTTCCAAATTAAACTTGTTATGAGAAAACTAGTGATTAAAGCTCTCACGAACTTGATGGCACACTTTACTTTTTTGCATCTAATAAAATTGAACCATTGGGTCCTTCTTTGTTGCGTATATGATTGCTCTTTATAAGTTGAAATTAGCAAAACCATGTATCATGGGGAACACTTTCAACATTGCACTTGTACTTTGTACCCCGTTGATATCATGTTCTTTTGCTTATGGATCCCGGCGGTGTGAAATAAAAGTGGAACTTGTAAGATCATGGAGTTTGTATGTGTGTTAGAGAAACGCCTGGGTCACTAGCCTAAGCCATGCCTAATCATGGTGGAAACTTGCAGCATCACCATAATGAGCACTCTATGAAGCATCCTCAATAAAAACCTATGCAAATAACAAATAAAAAGATCGCTGAGATGCTCATTGTCTACTTGCCTTGTCATTTTGATTATGGGATAGCTCATGTATCATGTGCAAGGGGTACCCCGTTGGCGGTTCTTTATGATACATATGTACTTACAATGACAAGAGCTTACTCGTGACTAAAGTTGAGTAGCATGAGGTTCGGTCTTCGTAAGTAAGGGGCATGAGATTTTGGTTTATAACTTGTCAAGCATATCCTCTTAGTTGTGTCACTTTCACCTTAATCACCTTCAAGATGCTTATGATAGGGGCAATGAGAGCTGAAAGCTATAAGTACCATAATTTTTGGAAGCTCTTTATGAGACTTGAATCCCTACTTCCTTCTATGAAGGCCTTTCTTCCACCATTATATTGAGTCTCCACCTTCTATCTTTATGCACCTACTTTGAGAGCATAGTTGCCATTCTTAGTTCTGTGTGCATTGTCCCAAGACTAGTTGATTGATGCATAACTTGATATTGCTTGTTTTAAACTATTTGTATCTAGTCACTCTTATGAACTTTGAAGGTGTCCTATACATTTATATTTGCTACTCTATGAGGGACAAGCTGAATACTATTATGCTATGTTTTCTTTATGTGAAACAAACAAACGTCTTGCAAAGCATTGTTATTCATGAATCTTTTGTTTGTGCCTTTTCATGTTGCATCATAGTTTCTTTGTCTTATTGCTAGAACTTTGTCTTTCATGTTATGATTGAAGTACTATGATCCCAGCTTTGAATGTTTTACAAATACTTTGATCAAGTCTTTGATGGTGCATGTCACCTCAAAAATTATTCTTTCTTTTTATCACTTACCTACTCGAGGATGAGCAGGAGTTAAGCTTGGGGATGTTGATACATTGCAAATGTATCTATAATTTTTGATGTTCCATGCTTGGTTTTATCTACTTTCTTGTGTTTTGTCCACACTTTGGAGTACTTTTCATATGATTTCTTGGACTAACCTATTAACAAGAGCCATAGTGTCAGCTGCCTCTTTTCTGCTGTTTTTGGTTCCAGGAAAGTCAGAAAATGAATATTCTCGGAATTGTACGGGACAAAAGCCAAAGTGCCTATTTTTCCGGAAGTCATCAGATGCCAGAATACGAGATGGAGAAGGGCTGGGGACCGGCCACACCACCTGGCCGCGCAGCCAGGCCTGGCCCGCGCCAGGGGGTGGTCTGGCCGACGCCAACACCCCCTCGGCCTCTCCTTCCGCCTATAAGATGCCCTTGGGACGAAAACCCTAAGTACCCGATCAAAAATCCACGAAAGAGTCTGTAGCCGCCGTCATCTCCATCCCTAGATCGGGAGGGATCTGAAGCTCTTCCTGACACCCTGCCGGAGAGGGGAATTCACCCTGGAGGCCTTCTTCATCATCATGCAAGCCTCCGATGTGATGCGTGAGTAGTTCATCTCTGAACTACGGGTCCATGTAGTAGCTAGATGGCTGGTTCTCCTCCTTTGTGCTTTCATGTCTAGATCTTGTGAGCTCCGTTCATGATCAAGATCATCTACTTGTAATTCTGCATCTTGTGTTTGCGGGGATCCGATGGATATTGAGATGCTATTTCAGATTGATTATTGCTTCTATCATGTCTTTGTTATTTGTGATCTTGCATGCTTTCCGTTGTTAGTAGCTATCTTGTCCAAGTAGATGCTAGCAACTCCAAGAGTTAGTATTTATGCTCGATAGTGGGTTCATGCCTCTGGTAATCTGGGGAAGTGACAGAAATCTCTAAGGTACTAGATGTGCTGTTGCTACTAGGGAGAAAACAACAATCCTTTGTTCATAGAACAATCGTATTGTTTACATTACACGCAATTTGTAAAGCAGGAATCTATTGCTTGCAACTTAATACTGGAGGGGGTTCGGATGATAACCTGAAGGTGGATTATTAGTCATAGATACAGTTGGATGGCGGTCTATGTATAATGTTGTAATGCCCAATCAAGTTCCAAAGGAGTCAAGATGATTATTATATGCATGTATTGCTTTCTCGATGTTTGTCAATTGCCCCGCTGTAATTTGTTCACCCAACATGTTATCTATCTTATGGAGAGCCACCTCTAGTGAACTATGGACCCCGGCCCTTTCTTTTACATACAATCTATCAACTATTTACTGCTTTGTGTTTACTTTCTGCAAACTACTACTTCCTTCCATTCGATACGTTTAATCCTTTGTTTTCAGCAAAACCGGTGATATTGAAAACCTCATCGCAAGTTGGGGACAGAGTTCTGTGGTTGTGTTGTGCAGGTCTCCACGTTGCTGCTGGCACCGGTAGTGCGCCCTGCCAACGTTCAGCTAGCTACACCTTTGGGGTGTTTCCTTGCTCCTACTGGATTGATAACCTTGGTTTCGTATTGAGGGAAAGCTTGCTAGTGTGCTCATCATACCTTCCTCTTGGGGTTCCCCAACGAGCTCGATATATTTTGGGCCATCACTCTCTTATTGATTTTCTTTTTATTTGATTTTGTTTGGAATTGACCTAGATGATATTGTTTTCATCTTTAAACTAATCCTTAATATTTATAGCAATCAAACATGGCATAGCAAGCATTCATGCATAAATAACAAACACACATGCATTCATATGGGTTTAAGGATAAAAGTTTTTGTTAACCCTAAACTTGGGTGATTAAAACTTGATAATCTTGTTGAATATTTTTGGGATTTTACCAACCTTCCCTCCTTAAATAGAATCTCATCCCAATATTCAAGAAATCTAGGAACTAAAGAGATTGGGAAACTCTATCCTAATATAATCTTCTTGCTCCCAGGTGGCTTCTTCTTCAGTATGGTTACTCCACTGGATCTTTAGAAACTTGATACTTCTGGTCCAGGTGGTCCTAAAGGCTTCTTCCAAAATACGGATGGGTACTTCATGTTAAGTTAGATCCTTGTTGATATCTATGGCTCTCTAATCGATGTTCTTGAAAACTTCAGTCTTCTTGGGAACTTCTAGGCATTTCCTAAGTAACGACATATGAAACACATCATGTACGGCTGACATCTCTTTAGGCAGGTCCAGCTGATAGGATACTTCTCCTCTGTGGCTTAAAATCTTGAAGGGTCCGATATATCTATGGGCAAGCTTCCCTTTCAGTTGAAAATGCTACATTCCTTTCAAGGGTGATACTTTGAGATACACAAAATCTCCAACATTGAAGGCCAGGTCTCGACGTCTTTTGTCAGCGTAACTCTTTTGTCTGGATTAGGCGGTCTTGAGGTGTTCATGGACCTTGTGAACCTTCTCTTCGTCTTCTCGTAGGATGTCAGGTCCGAAAATCTAACTCTCTCCTACTTGCGACCAATTCAGGAGGGTACGACACTTCCTTCCATACAAAAACTCAAATGGAGCCATTTGCAAACTAGCTTGATAACTATTGTTGTATGAGAACTCTACGAAGGGCAGACAATCTTCCCATTTAGATCCATTTTCTAGCACATAGGCTCTCAGCATATCTTCTAGTATCTAGTTTACTCTTTTTGTTTGTCCATCGATCTGTGGGTGATAAGCTGTGCTGAAATTCAGTTTGGTTCCTAATCCTTCTTGGACTTTCTTCCAGAATCTCGAGGTAAACTAGATTCCTCGATCCGACACAATGGCCTTGGGGGTTCCATGCAGACTAACTATTCTCGCAATGTACAACTCCGCTAGCTTCAATCTTTGATAGGTGGTCTTGACGGGTATGAAATGAGCTACTTTGGACAGTCTATCTACTATGACCCAAATAGAATCATTTCCCCTACTAGATGTAGGCAAACCTGTGATGAAATCCATTCCAACAGAATCCCATTTCCATTCCGGAATCTGCAATGGTTGCAAAAGTCCTGCGGGTTGCCGATGTTCTTCTTTGACTCTCTAACCAATATCACACTTGGGGATATAGCTTCCGACTTCTCTCTTCATTTTATGCCACCAAAATTGCCCCTTCAAATCTTGATACATTTTGGTTCCTCCCGGGTGAATAGTGTAAAGAGTATCATGGGCTTCCTGCATAATGACTTGCTTCAACTCTGAATCTACTGGCACACAGATACGTCCTTTATACCACATAACTCCTTCTTCATCTTCAGTGAATCCGGGTACCTTCCCTGTACAGATACGACGCTTAATTCCATCAATACCGACATTTCCTTTCTGAGCTTCCTTTATTTGACCGATCAAAGTGGGTTGAAGTTCAATGCTGGCTAGAAATCCTTCACTAACTAGCTCCATTCTAAAATTCTCCATCTCCTCATGCAGACTTGCCTGAGCTTCCTTTATCATGGTGTTTAATCTACACGGCAGTCTACTAAGAGCATCTACTATCACATTGGCCTTGCCGGGGTGGTAGTGAATGTCAAGGTCATAATCCTTGATCAACTCTATCCATCTTCTTTGCGTCATATTCAACTCTTTCTGGGTGAAAATATACTTCAAACTTTTGTGATTCGAATAAATCTCACAGCAGTTACCCATGAGGTAATGACGCCATGTCTTCCAGGCTAAAACTACGGTTGCTAGTTCCAAATCATGGGTGGGGTAATTCTGTTCATGTTGGTTCAGTTGTTGGGACATATATGATATTACTATGCCTTCTTGCATCAACACACATCCGAGACCAATCTTGGATGCATCACAATATACATCAAAAGGCTTCTTGATATCTGGCATGATCAAAATTGGGGTTGCAATCAATCTCTTCTTGAGATCCTGAAAACTTGCTTCACATTTGTCTGTCCATCCAAACTTCTTGTCTTTCTTCAACAGTTGAGTCATCGGCCTCGCGATGCTTGAAAATCCTTCAAAAAACTTGCGGTAGTGTCCCGCTAATCCAAGAAATGTGCGGACTTCGGTTTGAGTGGTTGGAGCTTTCCATTCTTCAACATCCTTAATCTTGGCAGGATCGACGACAACTCCTCCTGTTGACAAGATATGGCCTAGGAATCCTACTTCCTTTAACCAGAACTCACATTTGCTAAACTTGGCATACAACTGATGCTCCCTAAGGGTTTCAAGGATGGTTCTTAGGTGTTATTCATGGTCTTTTTCTGACTTGGAGTAGATCAGAATGTCATCGATGAAAACAATGAGAAACTTATCCAAGAAGTTCATAAAAATCTTATTCGTGAGGTTCATGAAATAAGCGAGGGCATTGGTTAATCAAAATGACATGACGTTGTATGCATACAATCCATATCTGGTAGTGAAGGCAGTCTTTGGGATATCCGTTGCACGGATCTTCAATTGATGATAACCAGTTCTAAGATCAATCTTAGAAAACACTCTGGCACCAATCAGTTGGTCAAACAGATCTTCGATCTTCGGAAGTGGGTACTTGTTCTTGATGGTGACGTCATTCAGCTTCCGGTAATCCGTACACAAACGGTTGGCACCATCTTTCTTCTCCACAAACAAAATAGGTGATCTGCACAGCGATGCACTTGATTGTATCAGACCTTTACACAACATGTCATCGAGCTGCTTCTTGAGCTCCACTAATTCCGTGGGGTTCATACTATAGGGTCTCTGAGCTATGGGTCCAGTTCCAGGAAATAGTTCAATGATAAACTCGATATCTGGATTTGGGGGCATACCGGGCAATTCATCTAGGAACACATCGGGGAATTCATAGACTACTCTAACTTGGTCTATGGTTGATTTGACTAAACTCTTGTGGCATTTGAATTGACGGGGCAGTGTCTCAGACACATGCTCTATGGATACTCCGGTGCTACTGGTCATGGTTATGGCTTTCTTGGCACAGTCTATTAATCCTTGATGTTTCGACATCCAATCCACTCCTAGTACTACTTCCAAACCTTTGGTTCCAAGTACTATTAGATTGGAATAAAAATCTATTCCATGTATTCTGATAGGCACGGCCTTGCAAATTTTTCTAGCTTTGGTGGTTGAACCAGGTATTTGAACTATCATAACATGCTTCAAATTTGTTGGTTGAATCTTACTAGTGCATGCAAATTCTTCTGTAACAAACGAGTGCGATGCTCCAGAATCAAACAACACTCTTGCAAGTACTGAGTTAACTGAAAACATACCCAGCATGACATCTGGTGCTTCTTGGGCTTCTTCCGCATTCATGTGGAATAGACGGCTGGTACGATTGTGCAGGTTTCCTGGGGCAAATCTCTTTCCAGGATGCACACAGCACTGCTGCTGGGCAGGTGCAGTAACATTGGTGGCTGTGGCAAGCTTCTTGGGGCACTCGTTGGAGTAGTGACCCGTGACTCCACATTCAAAGCAAGTTATCATTGACTTGTCTTTCCCTGCGACTGGCTCAACATTGCTTCAAGTCCTTGGGGCAGTATTGTTGTTGCTGTTGTTGTTGGACCTTGGCGGTGCACGATTGAAGTTATTGGGTTGCTAGGGTTGTTGTTGTGGTGGCCTCCGGGCCTCGGGTTTCCTCTGCCACGATTGGGATAGTTCGGACGGGACATAGGGGTTCTGTTGTTTCTTGGTGCAAATCCTGCAGACAGGTAATGACCCACAAGTATAGGGGGTGTATCGCAGTATTTTCGATAAGTAAGAGTGTCGAACCCAACGAGGAGCAGAAGGTGCTGGCTAGTGGTATGGATCAGGAATTCTCTGAAAATACTTAGCAAACGTATTTTTAGGGGTTTTCGATAAAGCAAGTAAACAAAGTATGAGTAAATAAAAGACAGTAGGAATAAATCCAGCAAGTGGCCCAATCCTTTATGCAGGAAAGGATAAGCGGGATGTATTTCTTAAGATGACCAAACGTTCTTGAGGACACATGGGAAGACTGTCAAGTGCTTTCGCTTCATATAGTCGATTAATCTTCTTTAGCTTGCTAAGTGTTGTGTGGGTGAACCTGTGCTAATGTACCGCCCCATCCAAGACTAATACATACTTGTGATTATACCCCTTGCAACCGTAAGTACAAGAAAGTAATTAAGGTAGAAACCTAACCACAACTTTAAACTCTAAGACCCTTACGTCCCTTATGCAATGGTTTCCTAACGGGGGTTCAGGTTTCTGTCACTCCGGCAACCCCTACGATTAGTAGCCAAATACACAATGCATTCCCCTAGGCCCATATAGGTGAAGTGTCATGTAGTCGACATTCACATGACACCACTAGAAGAAGTACACCACAACTTAAATAACAATCTATTGAATCTTTCTCAACGCAACTCCACTACTAACAACAAGACTTCTCCCATGTCCTCAAGAACAAAACGAACTACTCACAAGACATCATATGGATCATGATCAGAGATGGAATAATGATGTATAACAATCTGAACATAAACAATAATTCAATGGTTCACTCAATAGCATCAACTACAAAGAGTAATCAACACCGGGAAAGTTTCCCCTATGAACTATGCAAGATTCAACGCAATAGTTACAACAATATGGGGATGGTGATGAGGGTGCTGATGGTGATGATGGTGGTGATGATGATGATCTCGATGAAGTCTAGCTTGATGGTGGTGTTGATGGCGACGATCTCCCCTCTCCGGGAAGGAATTCCCCCGGCAGAAATCTGTCTGCTGGAGAGATCTTTCTCTCTCGGTGTTTTCCGCCCCGCAGAGGCGGCGGAATCTTTCTGTCGTCCCTCCCCGAGTCTTAGGGTTTCGGGAGGATGATATACGCTAGAGGAGAGAGGCTGGAGTGGGCTAGGGCGGCGACACCACCTCCAGGCGCGGCCTAGGCCTGCCCGCGCCATGGGGTGGTGTGGCCCCCCTGTGGCCCACCTCCACTCCATCTTCTGGCATCCTTAGTCTTCTGGAAAAATAGGATTTTCCGTATATTTTCCTGGATTTTCTGATCTTCGCGAATTTTTCCTCCAAATAGCACTTTTTCCATCAGAATCCTCATTGCGGTGGTCCATGCTCCAAAAGTAATCAACCATGCAAAAATAGATGAAATAACATAAGTATCACCTCTCAATACGAAATATATCGATGAATAATAATGAATTAAGACATAGAATAGTGATGCAAAATGGAGGTATCAACTCCCCCCAAGCTTAGACTTCGCTTGTCCCCAAGAAAAACTGAGCTCAATAAACATGACCTCAGGTTTACGGACAAGAAGCATCACATTCATCAAATACATAGATCATAATAGAATACAACTCACTATTATATAACTCAACTTGTAATGAGTAAAGGAAACACAATAAAGATACATAAAGTAAATCATAATTGGTAATGGCAAACTTAGATCTTGGTCGAAGAATAGTTGATAATTTGCTGGAGTTCACAAATAGCTGGTTTTTCAATGATAGCTTTCAAAGTAGTGAACATCAAGATAAGAGCAATGTGCAAAACAAGGAACATAAGAAACATGATTGAATAAATTATCATATGAATGAATGAAACACAACAACTCAAAATACTTTGTGAGATAGAAGGGAATATGTTTACTGACTCAACTACAAAGCAAAAGAAGGGCCCTTCAAAGAGGGAAACGGGGATTGCAAGTCTCATAAAGAGCTCCCAAAAATTATGATACTTACTAGATTTCAGCTCTCATTGCCCCTATCATAGGCATCTTTAGGTGATTAAGGTTAAAGTGATCAAATATGAGGATATGCATTGACAAGTTGTAAGTTGAGAATCTCATGTCCCTTGAATACGAGGGCCGCTCCTCATGCTACTCAAGTTTAGTCACCGGTAAGTTCTTGTCATCGTAAGCATATGTGTATCATAGAGAACCTCCAACAGGGTACCCCTTGCCCGATGATACGGAAGAATCCCCATATCAAAATGACAAGGCAAGTAGACAACAAGTATCTCAGCGATCTTCTTATTTACCATGGGAATATGGTGCTTTTTTCTCTCTTTCCTCTTTTCATAATCTCTTTTTTATCTTTTTTTTCTCAATCTCGGACTCTTTTTTATATAAGAAGAATGCTTCATAGATACTCGTTATGGTTACGTTGTAGGTTTCCACCATGTCAGCATGGATTAGACCAGCGGCCCAGGCGATTCTCTAACACACATGCATAACTCCATGGACTTACAAGCTTCCCTTTCATTTCACACCGACGACATCCATAGACAAAAGAACATGATATCAACTTGGTACAAAGTACCAGTGCAATGTTGAAAGCGTTCCCCACGGCAGCATGGTTCTACTAATTCATAACTTACAAAGCGCAAGCATATACGCAACATAGGTGAGCACAATGGTTCAAGTTTATTAAATGCAAGGAAGTAAAGTGTGCCATCAAGTTCGTGAGAGCTTTAATCACTAATTTTCACATAACAAGTTTAATTTGGGAGGTAGATAAAACAAGAATTTACTTGGAATAGCAATAATGCTACTAGGTAGGTTTGGTGGACGCAAATGACAAAGGTTTTGGTTTAAAGGAGGTGGATGCACGAGAAGAATACCCTCTCAGTACAGGTTTTTGGCTAGCAAGGCTGGGTAGCAAGTATAAGAGTTGAATGAAACAACCAAACATACAAGTGATAAAGACAAACATGCAATATTCCTTGGACGCACAAAAGATCTTAACTAGAGAATACTAGACTTATGAGCAAATCAAGAATCAAAGATGATGAAATAATTTTTCTTTAAAGGTACTTTTATCTTTTTCTTTTCAACTCTCAAAAAGGTGTTGCTACTGACCGAGCCAGGTTTGCCAAAACCAACTAAATTAACTCAATGATCCCAAAGTGATACCAATACTAACAACAAGATCAATCATATAACCACGAATTGAAAACTAATATAAGCTATGCAAAAGAGTGAATGATAGAACTTCTTATTTATATTCCATAACTGCAACTCACACCAAGGGATACATATCTAATAAGAGAGGGGACACTTCCATAATGCAAACCATCCTACATAATAACTCCTCTATTCATGATATGACTCTACTAATAAGGTAAAAAGATAGAAGATAGTGATATGATACCGCGGCACTCCCCCAAGCTTGGAACAAACCAAGGGGATGCCAAACCTGATGACGAATTACTCCTTAGGTGGTGGTGGTATCCTCTCAATGAGCTCTCTAATAAGTTTCCCCAAGTCCTCAATCTCAAAGGTGAGAGTACGAATCAACTCCGAGTTGTGCTCAATACGGCTCATAATCATTTCAGTTTGTGGATCCTAGCTCTTGTGATTTTTTTTTCAGTTCTTCCCGCTTGGAGTCTTCTTTTCCTGCATGGTTATGGATAAAGGTATGGAAGGGATTCTTGGTGTGTGGAGGAAGTGACCGTGGAGCCAAACTGTGATGAGGAGCTTTCCCCCTAGTTTGCATCCGCGCAGTCCTTCTAACCCTGGCAGGTTTCACCACTCCAATGCTTGCAATGGTAGTGCCGGTGTGCGGACATTGGCCTTGCTCCTCTTCACCTTCACTCTTGATCTCCTTCTCCTTCCCGGGGTCTTGGAGGTCTTCCTCCATGGGCTCCTTCCCTTTATCCTTGGTAGACACCATTGTGCTTCTAAACTTTCAAAGAATATGTCCTGGCAGAAACAGATCGAAACAAAAACATGACGAAAACACGATATACGGACCTCGGGGGATCCGGGGGGTTATATATTACGAAGTTTCAAATCAAAAGGAAGCTACTAGGAGAAAACAAGTCGGAGGAGGAGTCCGGGGCGGCCTCACCACCTGGTGGCGCGGCCAGGGGAGGTCCCACGCCATAGGGTGGTGTGAGCCACCCTGGCTCTGTTTCCGTCCCTTTTTCGCTCCGTAGCTTTCCTTATTAACTGAAAACAGCAAAAATATAGTTGGATTGTATTTTCGCGGAACTTTTCTTACCAGAACTGTTACCTAGTTGGAAACGCACTCTGCAGGTCTCTGAATTTGGTATCTAGTAGATTCTTCCGGAGTCATCACTTGAATAACATCAATATCTTCATCTTCATACTCTTATTATTGGAGTCATAAAACCTTTCTCTTTCTTATTACACCATTATCTCCACTTCCTGGAAATTTCTTTCACACAAAACTCCACACAGTTCTTATTAGCAACATTAGTATAAGTGAAGTGATAAAACCTTTTGAGTCCAACTTCAACTAAAAACCATCAAAACAAAAGCTACTGATGCAACTCCTTCCGAAAACGTAAAAAAACTTCAAAAAGGAAATCGAATAAAGAAGCAAATGCAAGAGTGGCAAAATCTGTCAAAACAGACCAGCAGGTAAAGATCAATTTTTTAAAAAATCTTCTGTTGCTCAAATCAAAAAGTGCAAAACTAACTAAAGTTAAATAACAACCTGGGGCAGAAGCAAAAAACATTACAGCTCAATTCGACATACAGAGATCTCTCACGAATTTTTACGGTGAAGCACAAAAATCTGTTTCGGGACAACAACTTCCCCAAATCTTACTTCTCTCTTATTAGAGGTTGATCTTGACACAAAAATCAAACAAAACGGATAAGGAGCGGTTATTACCAAAGTAATAACTTCCAAGACTCAAAGAAACAAAAACAAACTGAAAGCAAAAACAAATTGGGTTGTCTCCCATAAAGCTCTTTCTTTATAGCCATTAAGATGGGCATGATAATTTTGAAGGAGCTCTCATAGGGATATGAATTGAAGTGAAAGATAGCATTAAGAAGCGAAAACACACACACATTTAAGTCTAACCCACTTCCTATGCAAGGGGATTTTGTAAACAAACAAGTTATTGAAACCAGAGGCAACTTGCATAAGAAGGCAAAAGAAGTGCAACATAAAAACTTTCAGCATAAAATGAGGAAACTTCAAATTATTGAGATGCATAAGAACACTTTTCCCTCTCTCATAGTAACTTTTAGTATCATGCATAAACTTAACAATATAACTATCACAAGATCCATCATAGCAATGATCACTTATTCTAACAGAAAACATAGGAATACTAGCTCTCATAACACTACTATGTGAAACAATATTAGAGGTATCCTTACAAAGGATAGTGTATCCCTCTTCTTCATATTTAGTAACGAAGTCTTTCACATTTGCTATTATAGGTTCACCGACCATTTGTTTATCAGGTTCAATAGCTTTACTTGTACTTTCATCAACCATACTAGCTATCATAGAATGTTCCTTTACCTTGACTGGGAAAGGCATTTTCTCAATGTATGGTTTAGGTAAAACATGATTAACAGTATAAACTTTAGTATTTCTTGCAGGAACACTCTTAGCAATATCTTTATAAGGTTCAGGATACTTATTCCACTTCTTTTTAGGCCCTTCAATGTAGGAAGCAAAAGCCTTAAAATAAGAAGCAATAGCTTGAGAGTCTAGACCATAAGCATTTTTAATATTTCGAAAGTCATCAGTTCCCATAAAAGATTCAATGCATTCATAATCATAATTTATACCTGACTTTCTACCTTTTTCATTCTCCCAAGCTTCAGCATTGTCTTGAATACGGTCCAGAAGATCCCATTTAGCTTCTTCTTCCATGCGAGTGAATGATCCAGCACAAGAAGCATCCAATAAATCTTTATCATGAAGAGAAAGCCTTGCATAAAAGTTATTGATAATAATATTGTTGGGAAGCTCATGAATGGGACATTTGAGCATTAGTAACTTCAATCTCCCCCAAGCTTGTATATTTGATTCCGATCTTTATGAATCTCACTAGGAGGATAAAACTTTGAATAAAAGAGAGGCACTATTTCCTCCTTCCAGAGCTTGATCATTCCTCAGCAGCTTATACCAGTCCTCAACTCTTCCTTTCAGTGATAATGAGAATAAATTCTTCTTAACTTGATCTGTAGTAATACCTGCACACTTGAACAACCCGCATAATTCGTGTATAAAGAGTAATGATCACCGGGATGGACAGTTCCATCCCCAACATAGTAGTTATCCATAACACGATCAATAATTCTTGTAGGTTTTTTGAAAACTTCATTCTCAGTAGGTGGTGGCTTATCTACTACCTTAGCAGTGGTAGTAGCATTACCAAATAAGAAACTCAGCGAATTATCCATAACAAAAATAAAGCAACTAGCAGAAGTAAACAATACTCACAGTAGAAGTTTCCTTTACCAGTTCCACTCTCCAATAGCGCTTCACTCCCCAGCAACGGCACCAGAAAATAGTCTTAATGACCCACAAGTATAGGGGGTGTATCGCAGTATTTTCGATAAGTAAGTGTGTCGAACCCAACGAGGAGCAGAAGGTGCTGGCTAGTGGTATGGATCAGGAATTCTCTGCAAATACTTAGCAAACGGATTTTTAGGGGGTTTCGATAAAGCAAGTAAACAAAGTACGAGTAAATAAAAGACAGTAGGAATAAATGCAGCAAGTGGCCCAATCCTTTATGCAGCAAAGGACAAGCTGGATGTATTTCTTAAGATGACCAAACGTTCTCGAGGACACATGCGAAGACTGTCAAGTTCTTTCGTTTCATATAGTCGATTAATCTTCTTTAGCTTGCTAAGTGTTGTGTGGGTGAACCTGTGCTAATGTACCGCCCCATCCAAGACTAATACATACTTGTGATTATACCCCTTGCAAACATCCATAAGTACAAGAAAGTAATTAAGCTAGAAACCTAACCACAACTTTAAACTCTAAGACCCTTACGTCCCTTGTGCAATGGTTTCCTAACGGGGGTTCAGGTTTCTGTCACTCCGGCAACCCCTACGATTAGTAGCCAAATACACAATGCATTCCCCTAGGCCCATATAGGTGAAGTGTCATGTAGTCGATGTTCACATGACACCACTAGAAGAAGTACACCACAACTTAAATAACAATCTATTGAATCTTTCTCAACGCAACTCCACTACTAACAACAAGACTTCTCCCATGTCCTCAAGAACAAAACGAACTACTCACAAGACATCATATGGATCATGATCAGAGATGGAATAATGATGTATAACAATCTGAACATAAACAATAATTCAATGGTTCACTCAATAGCATCAACTACAAAGAGTAATCAACACCGGGAAAGTTTCCCCTATGAACTATGCAAGATTCAACGCAATTGTTACAGCAATATGGAGATGGTGATGAGGGTGCTGATGGTGATGATGGTGGTGATGATGATGATGATGATCCCGATGAAGTCCAGCTTGATGGTGGTGTTGATGGCGGCGATCTCTCCTCTCCGGGAAAGAATTCCCCCGACAGAAATCTGTCTGCCAGAGAGATCTTTCTCTCTCGGTGTTTTCCGCCCCGTAGAGGCGGCGGAATCTTTCTGTCGTCCCTCCCCGAGTCTTAGGGTTTCGGGAGGATGATATACGCTAGAGGAGAGAGGCTGGAGTGGGCTAGGGCAGCCACACCACCTCTAGGCGCGGCCTAGGCCTACTCACGCCATGGGGTGGTGTGGACCCCCTGTGGCCCACCTCCACTCCATCTTCTGGCATCCTTAGTCTTCTGGAAAAATAGGATTTTTCGTATATTTTTCTTGATTTTCTGATCTTTGCGAATTTTGCCTCCAAACAACACCTTTTCCATCAGAATCCTGACTGCAGCGGTCCATGCTCCAAAAGTCATCAACCATGCAAAAATAGATGAAATAACATAAGTATCACCTCTCAATACGAAATATATCAATGAATAATAATGAATTAAGACATAGAATAGTGATGCAAAATGGACGTATCAACGGGTTGGGGCGATACTTCGGGGTATGGTGGGGTCTAGGTTGGTGCATCATACGACGCTTACGGTTCTCACTGGCTTGGTTGATCTTTCCTTCCATCTGGATATCAGAATCCACTAACGCTTCAAGGTCGTCAAAGGGAATGTTGACTAACACTGTCTACATCTCATCATGAAGACCATTTAGGAATCTCTCCTTCTTCTTCGCTTTAGTGTCGATCTCATTTTTATATTTAGGGGCATACCTAGTCAAAGACAATAATTTTTCACGGTATTCCAGCACCGTCATTCTTCCCTACTTCAGCTCCCTGAATTCATGCGTCATCCTCTTGATCAAAACTGGGGGCACATGTGTCCTGCTGAACTTGAGCTTGAATTCTTCCCAAGTCATCATCTGTCCTCCATTCATTGTACGTGTGCTATTCCACCATGACCTTGCATATCCTGACAGATAGTGGTGGCAAATAGTACCTTCTCATTGACATCTACTCCTGCCACTTCTAAGTTGTTTTCCATTGTTTGCAGCCAATCATCAGCATCTAAGGGCTCTTCGAACATGCTAAACATAGGAGGGTTGGTGTTTTGGAAGTTCTTGAGCTTGGATCCATTGTGATCTTGGTTTCCGTGGCCTTGGTTGTTGTGGGTCATCTGGGCTATCTGTTAAAGAGTGGCGAGATTGGCTTGACGTTCAGCCTACCTGCTTCACGGTCTAAAACTAACATCTGTAGAATCTGAAGCATTGGGTCCTAGGATGAGCTGCTTCCACCGGGGTTTCTGCGAGTCATCTGAAGATTGAGATAGATCATAAGATAAGAGGGAAATTTCTATGGTTTAGGGGTTTATTTCAAAATCTTTAAACTTTGAGTATTGCGAAGGTTTGAATACTAACAACTCCTTTTCATTCATTCATTACAAACAACACAGTACAAACCACACATCACAACTACTAAGCAGATGGTTTTAAGAACCATTCTGTCAAGCTACGATACATCGGGACCGGATACAAACTCACACCTACGATGGTGCTCAAGTGTGACTACTCATCATCAGAATTGTCGGTCTCCTCATCATTAATGAAGTTGGCGTCATCCTCGTCAGTGTGGAACTCTGTGCCGATGTCCTCCAAATAGTCATCATCATCACTGAGATAAGAGTTGATATCCCCATGAATATCTTCACCTTCACCTTCCTCTTCCTTCTCCTTAAGCTGGATCTCCTGGTCATGGATGGTCTCCTCAAGAGTTGCCACCTTCTAGAGAAAACGAGCAATGATGCGGTCCTTCTTGTCTTGCTAGCGATTAAGTGTCTTGCACTCCTTAGCAAGGATGGCAAGGGTTTGCTTCCTCTCGGCTGCAACAACATGATTCTGGTTGGCGTAGGCACAGGCGTTATCCAACTCCTTCTGGGTCTCATGCAGCATGAAGTCAAGGTGATCCACGTGATGCCTGAGCTCCGGATGTCCTGGCATGGCCAATGGCTGTCCCATAGAGTCACGTCTTGCATAGTGGGTGAAGCGGGTGCCATGATCTGGTTGATGTTCTGTGCACACAGACGAGCAAGTGCCTTCTGCATAGCTCTTGCTAGCCTATCTAACCAGTTGTTCTCCCTCAAGCTAAACTGAATCTTCTCTGAAAGAGGTGGCTCCATGTTGCCTGTCAAATCGGCAACGATCAGCCACTATAGTTCTCATTTGGACTGATCATTGAGCTGAGCTCCAAAGAACTCCGGGTGCAGGCGCTCTAGAAGCTCTACCAGCTGGCTTAGGTCCCTCTCAAACACAAGCTCTCGTCTGTTTCCCAACTGGCAGAACTTGTTGAACTTAACTTCCATCTATAAGCAATTAGGATGAGGAAGTTAGTGAGGTGATCAAGTGTGTCAATTTGTATGTAGAATTGCAAGAATTTTTGAGGAACATGTGAACTCCTTTTTGAAAGAATCTCAAGGATAAGAGTGAAAATAGGTTTTTGTAAATACTTACTTTCTTTGTTTTGAAACTAAGTTTGTCAGACGTTGATGGCTCAATGTTGATGTAGAGCTCGTTGGGAACCCCAAGAGGAAGGTATGATGAGCACAACAGCAAGTTTCCCTTAGTTATGAAACCAAGGTTTAATCGAACCGGTAGGAGCAAGGAAACACCCCAAAGGTGTTGCTAGCAGAGCCTTGGTAGGGTGCACTACCGGTGCTAGTAGCAACATGGAGACCTGCACAACACAACCACATAACTTTGTCCCAAACTTGCGATGAGGTTGTCAATCTCACCGTGTTTTGCTGAAAACAAAGGATTAAACGTATCGAATGGAAGGAAGTAGTAGTTTGCAGAAAGTAAACTCAAAGCAGTAAACAGTTTATAGATTGTATGTAAAGAAAAAGAGGATCGGGATCCATAGTTCACTAGAGGTGGCTCTCCTTAAGATAGATAACATGCTGGGTGAACAATTTATAGCGGGACAATTGACAAACATCGAGAAAGCATACAAGCATATACTAATCATCTTGACTCCTTTGGAACTTGATTGGGAATTACAACATTATACATAGACCACCATCCAACTGCATCTATGACTAATAATCCACCTTCAGGTTATCATCCAAACCCCCTCAAGTATTAAGTTGCAAGCAACAGATTATTGCTTTACAAATTGCGTGTAATGTAAACAATACGATTGTTCTATGAACAAAGGATTGTTGTTTTCTCCCTAGTAGCAACAACACATCTAGTACCTTAGAGATTTCTGTCACTTCCCCAGATTACCAGAGGCATGAACCCACTATCGAGCATAAATACTAACTCTTGGAGTTGCTAGCATCTACTTGGCCAAGATAGCTACTAACAACAGAAAGCATGCAAGATCACAAATAACAAAGGCATGATAGAATCAATATTCAATCTGAAATAGCATCTCAATATCCATCGGATCCCCGCAAACACAACATGTAGAATTACAAATAGATGATCTTGATCATGAACGGAGCTCACAAGATCTAGACATGAAAGCACAAAGGAGGAGAACCAACCATCTAGCTACTACATGGATCCTTAGTCCAAGGATGAACTACTCACGCATCACACTAGAGGCTTGCATGGTGATGAAGAAGGCCTCCAGGGTGAATTCCCCTCTCCGGCAGGGTGCCGGGAAGAGCTTCAGATCCCTCCCGATCTAGGGATGGAGATGACGGCGGCTACAGAGTCTTTCGTGGATTTTTGATCGGGTACTTAGGGTTTTGGTCCCGAGGGCATCTTATAGGCGGAAGGAGAGGCCGAGGGGTTGCCTGGGCTGGCCACACCACCCCCTAGGGCGGCCAGGCCTAGCCTGCACGGCCAGGTGGTGTGGTGGCCCCCTGGCTCCTCTCCGTCTCGTATTCTAGTATCTGATGACTTCCGGAAAAATAGGCACTTTGGCTTTTGTCCCGTCCAATTCCGAGAATATTCATTTTCTGACTTTCCTGGAACCAAAAATAGCAGAAAACAGGCAGCGGGCACTGTGGCTCTTGTTAATAGGTTAGTCCAAGAAATCAAATGAAAAGTACTCCAAAGTGTGGACAAAACACAAGAAAGTGGATAAAACCAAGCATGGAACATCAAAAATTATAGATACATTTGCAATGTATCAACATCCCCAAGCTTAACTCCTGCTCGTCCTCGAGTGGGTAAGTGATAAAAAGAAAGAATAATTTTTGAGGTGACATGCACCATCAAGGATTTGATCAAAGTATTTGGAAAACATTCAAAGCTGGGATCATAATACTTCAATCATAACATGAAAGACAAAGTTCTAGAAATAAGACAAAGAAACTATGATGCAACATGAAAAGGCACAAACAAAAGATTCATGAATAACAATGCTTTGCAAGACGTTTGTTTGTTTCACATAAAGAAAACATAGCATAATAGTATTCAGCTTGTCCCTCATAGAGTAGCAAATAAAAATGCATAGGACACCTTCAAAGTTCATAAGAGTGACTAGATACAAATAGTTTAAAACAAGCAATATCAAGTTATGCATCAATCAACTACTCTTGGGACAATGCACATAGAACTAAGAATGGCCACTATGCTCTCAAAGTAGGTGCATAAAGGTAGAAGGCGGAGACTCAATGTAATGGTGGAAGAAAAGCCTTCATAAAAGGAAGTAGGGATTCAAGTCTCATAAAGAGCTTCCGAAAATTATGGTACTTATAGCTTTCAACTCTCATTGCCCCTGTCATAAGTATCTTGAAGGGATTAAGGTTCAAGTGAACAAACTATGGTGTACATGCTTGACGAAGTATAAGTCAGAAATCTCATGTCCCTTGTATACGAGGGCTGCTCCTCATGCTACTCAAGTTTAGTCACCGGTAAGTTCTTGTCATCGTAAGTACATGTGTATCATAGAGAACCACCAATGGGGTACCTCTTGCCCGATGATACGAAAGAATCCCCATATCAAAATGACAAGGCAAGTAGACAAGGAGCATCTCAGCAATCTTCTTATTTACCATGGGAATATGGTGCTTTTTTCTCTCTTTCCTCTTTTCATAATCTCTTTTTATATTTTCTCTTTTTTCTCAATATAGGACTATTTTTTTATAAGAATAATGCTTCATAGACAACTCATTATGGTTACGCCGCAGGTTTCCACCATCACAGCATGGATTAGACCAGCGGCCCAGGCATTTCTCTAACACATATACATAACTCCATGGACTTACAAGCTCCCCTTTCATTTCACACCGACGACATCCATATACAAAAGAGCATGATATCAACTAGGTACAAGTACCAAGTGCAATGTTGAAAGCGTTCCCCATGAAAGCATGGTTCTGCTAATTCCCAACAAATAAGTGCATGCATATACAACATAGACGACACAATGGTTCAAGTTTATTAAGGGCAAGAAAAGTAAAGTGTGCCATCAAGTTCGTGAGAGCTTTAATCACTAGTTTTCTCATAACAAATTTAATTTGGAAGGTAAACAAAAGCATGAATATACTTGGAATCTTTGGAATAACTTGGTTTAGGGAGTTGGATGCATGAGTGGAACTCATACTTTGTTGTGGAGGCTTGCAAAAGATTGGGAGTGACAAAGTAAGAGAGGAATACTGGCCATAATCATGCAGAGCAACAAAACATCATTGATCAAAGCATAAAATGATACTACAAGTTGAAAACTAAAGGGTCATAAAGGATATGGTGACTGGAGATAGTCATAACATGGTGTGAGCATGCGCCAAGTCAACCCAAATAAAGCATCAAAGGATAATACCACTATACTAGGCTTTAATATGCTAAAACAACGCATGATTCATCCAAGGCACATTAAGCAATCTCAATTGTTTATAACAAGTCATGCTAGAGCAAAGAATACTAAGCATAAAGCCAAAAAAATATCAAGCATGGCATGACAGAGCATAGGCCACAGTCAAAAACGAGCTCTTTTTACCACATAAGCATGAACTTTCCTACTCTTTTCCAAACCAAACCAAAGTATTTGCAAACCAATGTATGAAAGAGGGGGTCCAACCAATTTATTCATAAAACTAAGCAAACCAAGAAAACTAAAAACCAAAACAAAAACGAAAAAGAAGACGCTCCAAGAACAACACAATTGTGCATGAAACAATAAAAATGAAGCGTTTGGAAGAAACCTGGGATTTTTATTGATGAAGAAGGGGATGCCTTGGGCATCCCCAAGATTTGACGCTTGTAATTCTTGGATATTTCTTGGGGTGACACATGTGGCATCCCCAAGCTTGAGCTTTATTCCATCCTTCATCTCATTACTCATTCCTTCCATACACCTGAAATTTTTTCTTCATACAAAACTTCACACAATCTTTATTAGCAACATTAGTGCACTCAAGATAAATAAGTCTTAAGGTTCAGTTATAACACCAAATAAACTTCCATTAGAACACTAGATACTATACATCTTCACTCAAAAAGCTCAATTCCCCAAAAGAACTCAAAAAGGAACCAACAAGAAGCAAATGCAGAAAATGGCAGAAATCTGTCAAAACAGACCAGCAGCGAAAGATGAATTTTTTCGAAGACCTTCTGTTGCTCAAATCAAAAAGTGTTGAACTAAAACAAGTTATATAACAACCTGGGGCAGAAGCAAAAAAATTCATGCCTCAAAAATACCTTCAGAGATTGTACACGAATTTTTACGGTGAAGCACATAAATCTGTTTCGGGACAACAAGTTTTCTAATCATTAGTTCTCTCTCATTAGAGGTTACTCTTGGCACAAAAAGCAAATAAAAAGGATAAGGAGCGGTTATTACTGAGGTAATAACTTCCAAGGCTCATCTAAAACTTTTGGGTTATCTCCCAATAAGTACTTTTCTTTAACGCCTTTAAGTTAGGCATGATAGTTTGAGAAGATGCTCACATAAAAAATATGAATTGAAGTTAAAGAGAGCATCAAGAAGAAAATTCAAAACACATTTAAGCCTAACCCACTTCCTATGCTTAGGAATCTTATACACAAATAAACTCAAAAAGAACAAAGTGATAGGCATAGGAAGATAAAACAAAAGTAACTTCAAAACATTCAGCACATAGAGAGGTCTTTCAATACCATGAAAACTTCTACAACCATATTTTCCTCTCTCGTAATAATTTTTGGTAGCCTCATGAATAAACTCAACAATATAACTGTCACATAAAGCATGCTTTTAATGATCTACAAGCACTAGAGCTTTATTATAAACATTTTCAAAAGAATCCCCAGGAACATAACATTCATCCTCCTTTAGTAAGCATGGGGGACAATCAAATATTGTAAGGGGTAAAGAGTTATTTTCATTAGAAGGTAGAAATGGGTACATAAATTCTTCCTCCTCTTGATAATCCAATGAGCTTCCAGTTTCAGCAATTTCTTCTTCCCTGGGCTCCTGCAAGGCATTAGTCTCTTCCGCTGGTGGAGAGCATCTATTAAGATATTCAAGAATATAGCTATTTTCTTCCTTGTAATTATCAAGGAAAAATTTAAGTATATCATAAACCTCATCTTTATAAGGTGAATCATCAGTATTTTCAAGCAAACTAGCAAGTTCAAATGCACCCTTCCAAGCAATAAATTCTTCAATTTTTTCCACATCATAAAAGTCATAATTACCTTTAACATAAGAAGATATGGTAACATTATCATTATACTCACATTCAAAAGGGAGGTGTTTATACCTCCTAGAGCAACAATATTTATCAAAGCAATAAGTAACATTATAAGTAGAGCACACATTTATAGCAATGGTATACAATTTATCAATTTGTTCCCATAAGTGTTTCCCTTTTGTGACAAGCGGTGTTCCTTATAATAATATTTTTGTTCTTCCGTGAACCCACCTTGCCAATAAGATTCAGTTTCAAAGAAACCAACCATTGATAGAAAGTATGATAAAGCAAGACAATAACAGACCAACGAAAAAAATAACAACTATAGTAGGAACTAATTTTTTTGTGTTTTCAAATAAGAAAGCAAACTAGTAAAACTATTTTTTGTGTGTTTTTGATAAAGAAACAAGGAAACAAAACAAAAAGGAACTAAGCAATACAAAAATAACAAAGTAAAGAGATTGTTTATGAGGGACTCCCCTTGTGAAGATGTCCTTGACTCCCCAGGAACGGCGCCAAAAAAATGCTTGATGGCTCAGTGTTGATGTAGAGCTCATTGGGAACCCCAAGAGGAAGGTATGATGAGCATAGCAGCAAGTTTCCCTCAGTTATGAAACCAAGGTTTAATCGAACCAGTAGGAGCAAGGAAACATCCCAAAGGTGTTGCTAGCTGAGCCTTGGTAGGGCGCACTACCGGTGCACGTAGCAACGTGGAGACCTGCACAACACAACCATAGAACTTTGTCCCCAACTTGCCATGAGGTTGTCAATATCACCGTGTTTTGCTGAAAACAAAGGTTTAAACGTATCAAATGGAAGGAAGTAATAGTTTGCAGAAAGTAAACTCAAAGCAGTAAACAATTTATAGATTGTATGTAAAGAAAAAGAGGACCGGGATCCATAGTCCACTACAGGTGGCTCTCCTTAAGATAGATAACATGCTGGGTGAACAAATTACAGCGGGGCAATTAACAAACATTGAGAAAGCATACAAGCATATACTAATCATCTTGACTCCTTTGGAACTTGATTGGGCATTACAACATTATACATAGACCGCCATCTAACTGCATCTATGACTAATAATCCACCTTCAGGTTATCATCCGAACCCCCTCTAGTGTTAAGTTGCATGGAACAGATTATTGCTTTACGAATTGCGTGTAATGTAAACAATACAATTGTTCTATGAACCAAGGATTGTTGTTTTCTCCCTAGTAGAAATAGCACATCTAGTACCTTAGGAGATTTCTGTTACTTCCCCAGATTACCAGAGGCATGAACCCACTATCGAGCATAAATACTAACTCTTGGAGTTGCTAGCATCTACTTGGCTAAGATAACTACTAACAACGGAAAGCATGCAAGATCACAAATAACAAAGACATGATAGAACCAATAATCAATCTGACATAGCATCTCAATATCCATCGGATCCCCGCAAACACAACATGCAGAATTACATATAGATGATCTTGATCATGAACGGAGCTCACAAGATCTAGACATGAAAGCACAAAGGAGGAGAACCATCCATCTAGCTACTACATGGATCCGTAGTCCAAGGATGAACTACTCACGCATCACAACGGAGGCTTGCATGGTGATGAAGAAGGCCTCCAGGGTGAATTCCCCTCTCTTGCAGGGTGCCGAGAAGAGCTTCAGATCCCTCCTGATCTAGGGATGGAGATGACGGCGGCTACAAACTCTTTCGTGGATTTTTGATCGAGTACTTAGGGTTTTCGTCCCGAGGGCATCTTATAGGTCGGAAGGAGAGGCCGAGGGTGTGCCTGGGCTGGCCACACCACCCCCTGGCACGGCCAGGCCTGGCCCGCGTGGCCAGGTGGTGTGGTGGCCCCTTGGCTCCTCTCCGTCTCGTATTCTGGCATCTGATGACTTCCGGAAAAATAGGCACTTTGGCTTTTGTCCCGTCCAATTCCGAGAATATTCATTTTCAGACTTTCTTGGAACCAAAAACAGCAGAAAACAGGCAGCTGGCACTGTGGCTCTTGTAAATATCTTAGTCTAAGAAATCATATGAAAAGTACTCCAAAGTGTGGAAAAAACACAAGAAAGTGGATAAAACCAAGCATGGAACATCAAAAATTATAGATACATTTGCAATTTATCAGACGTCCATTCTAACTAGGGTCTCCTGTGGTCAGGATGGCTCTGATACCAACTTGTCAACACCCATATATTTTAAGTCTAGATGCCTGTTATGCCGTACATCGCAATCCCAGGGGTACCATTTTTGTGAGACATAACATAATTGGTACCATAGTACATCATACATTACAAACCATAACAGTCTTACAAATAGTTGATCCCATGATCAAGTCTTAATACAAATCAGAGCAGTGGAAAGAAACGTAGTTGACTCCATCTTCATGGTCACAGGAAATGCTGATGATGGGAGATGATCCTAGTTAACATAGACCTCCTGCTGTCCGTCTCGAGATAGTCCTCCTCATAGTCTGGCCATGGGAATAGCCAGGGACAAAGCCATGAGTACTCTTAAAGTACTCGCAAACTATCACTAATGTAAGTAAGACACTTCTAGTAGGAATCCTAAGCTCTAGTCTTGTTTGCAATAAGCCAGTTTTATTTCAGAAGTACTTAGTAGTAGAGCCTAATTTAGTTATCTAGATTACTTGAAGTGAGAACAAAGTTTCATGTCCACAACACTGTTGTGGTCAAGTCAAAGACATCTTTCGAGTCACAAGTCATTTTGAAAACATCTGACAACGGAATAGTATGGCCACTCCAACTGTCCATAACCACGGACGCGGTTATTCAAATAGTTTGACACTCTGCAGAGGTGGTACAGTTTCACCACAAGATTCGATACATCCGTCAGGGATAACCCTGAATCATCATACTTGGTATGCGGATAATCAATCCTAAACTTTCTTACACACCCTAGTATAGGAACCTCCCCTATGAGTTTGGCCTCCCAGCCATGGCCAACTGCCATCCCAGGAACTGCATAGGTGGACATTCATATTTGCGAGGTAGCCTTAGCTCAGCCTCTTTCCACGAGGGAACCCACACTAAGACATATAAACTTCTAGTTAAGCCCTACCCAACTCAGGTATTGTGGTTGTACGGTAAAATTGGAATGGTATCGCATCCGAACCCAACCATCAGTTTTTATCAAAGTCAAAGCACATGTTTCATTCAATATCGTCTTCAAATCATTTGTGTTTCATAACACATGTCAAAACATTTCAATAGAATGACTCATCATTCTAAGGTTTTCATAATCATTTTCTCCAAGTGTTCCCATCTAAGATGATCCATATTAGCTTAGCACTAGCATCTATTCATGAGGGTATCACTATTGATCAGGTGCTAATCATGTGTAACTATCCGAACTTAGTTCTTGCTCTCGATAGCATCTATCCTATTTTTCCACTAACCACCAATTAATGAACTATTTGAGAAACCTTGGTAAAGGAAAAGTAAAGCCTGTAGGTAAAAATGGGAATTGGTAAAGTTGCATCTCAAAGGAATGCATAAGGTATCTTGCATAGGCTAGCTATCATGGGATGGCTAGCATAGTTTAGCTTGCCTTGAGTAGCGCAGTTGTTGAAGTTCTCTTCTTCCTCCTCGTAGAACTCCTCTTCTTTGTACCCCGGGTCGGTACTAGCATCTATAAATAAATACGAGATACGCAATCACCAAACAATACTTAGCTATTTATATTTAGCACACAAGGGCTCACACTAGATGATCTAGCATCATCTCAATCATCACATGGAATAATGACACCTTCCTATTTATCTTATTTTGGAAAAGTAATTTCTACTCATTGACACTACTTAAGATTTAATATTCTCCAATTAAAATATGGGATCATGTTGACACATGTCATCACCATATATTCCAATACTTGGGAATGTGATTTAAAGTGGTGGTCATATATTATAAGATTTAATATTGCTATTTAATAATGTTAAAGTGACTAGAAATGCCTATATAACATTGTTTTAATACTAGTCCGTGATTACTGCATGAAAAGCTACATATTTTTACATATTCAGATAGAGCATGCAAAATGTCATTTTTGAGAGTTGGAATCAACTCAAAAGCATTTTTGGTTGATTTTAGAAAAATGTTTGAAGTTGGAAAAGTCTCTATCTTGTTATTTTTATTATAGGTGATCTATAATTTCAAATGGTTTGAATCCAATGGAAGTGATTAGATATTTTCAATACCTTCCTAACAAAATTGTAGTCATGAAGTTTTGTTAAGTAAATTTCTCTAAATTCAATTTTAAATCTACTGACAGAATAGGATTTTTAATTAAATGGAAAAATTATATTTGAATCGCTGGGCTATGCGCGGGAATGAACATGGGCCGGCCCAACTACACAGTGCGCACGCATCAGGCGGCTTACAAGCTGGTCCCACGCGTCAGCGACTCTGTCTAAGTGAAGCGGTATTTGTGAACCTAGGCCATGCGATTAGAATGAGATCGACGGCTGAGCGTCGTCGTCTCCGGTGATTGACGCGCGAGGGATTCTAAACCTAGCGCCACGGTGGGGGTCATCGAAGGCTTACTAGGGCTCCAGCTAGGTCTGGCGATGGGGGCTTGATGGCTCAAGATATCTCGAGCTCATTGGGAACCCCAAGAGGAATGTATGATGAGCACAGAAGCAAGTTTCCCTCAGTTATGAAACCAAGGTTATCGAACCAGTAGGATCAAGGAAATGTAGGGGTTCCGCGCATGAAAACAATAAATTTTTACCCTACACCCCTGAACCCCTGATGGTGCCAGGACCTATCTATTAGTAATACAGTAACGGGAGGGGCTTTTCGTGAACTTACCCTTGAAGACCGAAAAGCGTTGTCAGTGCTAAGGAGAGCGAGGTTGATGTAGATGAGCCAAAGCCGATCTCAAGGTTGTGATGAAGTCCTCGCGCTTCCTTGGCTCCAGCAACTTGAGTGCCTCAAGTGCGACACCTCGCGAGGAGTTACACACGTCCGTTGCCTGACGATGACTCCCGCTTCCTCGATCCAGCAGCAGTTGCGGAAGTAGAGCTCATGGATCCGAATCTCACAGCGCGACGACGCTCTACGGTGAAGGTATCTCTCGTTCACGCAGTCCGAACTTGGGACCACGGTCACGAGAGAGAGAGAGAGAGAGAGAGAGAGAGAGAGAAAGAGAGAGAGAGAGAGAGAGTATCAATTGGAGGTCCTCCCAAAAGTGAGAAGACCTTTATTGATTATTGTGTGTATTTATCTGGCCAAATACCCCCACTATATAGAGGGGGAGGGGAGGTACTACCTCCCCCAAAATTCCGAGGAGGGGGAGGGGAGGCCGCCAACCAGTCCTAGTGGGCCCCGCGCAGGGGGGCTTGGCCCAGCCGGCCACCCCCTTGCCCCTTCTCCCTCTCTCCTTTCCCTAATGGGCCCTCTCCCCTCCGGGAATTGGCCCATTAAGCCTTTTGACCTTTTAAATTGGTTTTCTCTTTATTAAATAATTATGAACAAATGATTAAATCAATATTTAACATTCATGCACATATTATTCGACCTCCATGGTTATGGAACACTTCCACCTCCACTCCGGACATCCTCCGGACTTACCGAAACCCTTCCATTTTTCTCTCTACAATTCTTCGGCGATTCTTCTGATCCTATAAACACTCTCTAAGCATCATCAAGCCCTTAAGCGTGATAACCCACGGTTCGGGAACACTCCAGACATCGCCGGGATACTCCCGCACCAATGATCGACAGAGGGACCTAGATGGCCATGTGACCACTGTGCATTCCACGAAGATCTTTTGTCGTTTGAACCGGGACAGTCGTGTCTTATTCCCTTTGTCTCTCGATACTTGCATTGCCCGAGATCTGATCAGTGACATCACCATGTCGTGTTCAATCTCGTTACCGAACTATGCTACTTGACTAGTTCTGACAAGTGATATACCTGTGATCAAATCACACGCTGCGCAGCTATTGGATATAACTTCTTCGAGTGGGCCCTTGAGTATCTTCCCATCACATGGACGGACAAATCCCGCTGTTGACATATATTGCCTCTATGGTTTCCTCCGAGTACCTGAACACACCTTTATAACCACTGTATTACCAAGTGGCGCTTGATGCTATCAAAGCACTCTCGGGAGACAGTGATTGATATAGCCTCACGGTCTAAGGAATAGTCTACGAGGATCCATTTCTAATCATCGTAACTTGAACTTCGTGACATGATCGGGTCACGATGTTTATGTTGGGTATTGGTTCATCATATCATTCTCAGAATGAGTTGACTCCATTTCCAACTGGCATAAATGCCACATGATCATGAAACATGATCATCTGTTGACTAATGAACCGGTGACTAGAGTTTCACTGGGAACCCCTAGTTATTTATATCTCACACATGTATTGATGTTTCCACTGAATACAGTTATAGCATGACATAAAACTTAATCATAAACTTTATGAAATATGATAATAGTCCTTATTACTATTTGTCTCTAGGGCATATTTCTAACAGGAAACAACCCCAAGGTGTTGCTACCAACTTGGAATCCTCCACAACACAACCATAGAACTTTGCCCCAACTTACAGTGAGGTTGTCAATCTCACTGGTTTTGCTGAAAACAAAGGATTACACGTATTGTGTGGAATATAGTAATTGTTTGCAGAAAGTAAACAGTAAACAATAAATAGTAGATGGTATATCAATGGTAAAAGAATGGACCGGGGTCCATAGTTCACTAGAGGTGATTCTCCTTAAGACAGATGACATGTTAGGTGAACAAATTATAGTGGGGCAATTGACAGACTCGAGAAAGCATACATGCATATACTAATCATCTTGACTCCTATGAGATTTGATAGGGCATTACAACATTATACATAGACCATAATCCAACTGCATCTATGACTAATAATCCACCTTCAGGTTATCATCTGAACCCCCTCCAGTATTAAGTTGCAAGCAACAGATAATTGCATTAAGCAAAGTGTGTAAAGTAAAAAATACGATTGTCCCATGGACAAAGGCTTGATGTTTTCTCCCTAGTAGCAACATCACATCTAGTACCTTAGAGATTCCTTTCACTTCCCAGATTACTAGAGGCCTGAACCCACTATCGAGCATAAATACTCCCTCTTGGAGTTGTTAGCATCTACTTGGCCAAGATAGCTACTAACAACGGAAAGCATGCAAGATCACAAATAACATAGACATGATAGAATCAATAATCAATCTGAAATAGCATCTCAATATCCATCGGATCCCCACAAACACAACATGTAAGATTACAAATAGATGATCTTGATCATGAACGAAGCTCACGAGATCTAAACATGATAGCACAAAGGAGAAGAACCAACCATCTAGCTACTACATGGACCGATAGTCCAAGGATGAACTACTCACGCATCACACCGGAGGTAGACATGGTGATGAAGAAGGCCTCCAGGTGATCTCTCCCCTCCGGCAGGGTGCCGGGAAGTGCTTCGGATCCCCTCGATCTAGGGATCAAGATGGCGGCGGCTACAGACTCTTCCATGGATTTCTGTTGGGGTCTTTGATCGGGTACTTAGGTTTTTTGTCCTGGGAGGCTTTTATAGGCGAAAGGGAAAGGTCGGTGGAGGCTCAAGGGGCCCACACCAGCTGGTGGCACGCCTAGGGCTAGCCGTGCCACCCTAGGGTGTGGCCGCCTCATGGCCTCCTTCGACTGCCCTTCGGACTCCGTGTTGCTTCAGGTAAAATATTGACTTTGGCTTTTGTCCGGTCCAATTCCGAGAATATTTCCTTACTAGCTTTTTTGAAACCAAAAACAGCAGAAAACAGGCAACTGGCACTGTGGCATCTTGTTAATAGGTTAGTTCCATAAAATGTATAAAAATACCCCAAAGTATGAACTAAACATAAGAAAGTAGATATTAAACAAGCATGGAACATCAAAAATTATAGATACATTTACGACATATCAGGGCGAACGGGCTAGTAGATGACGGCGAGTCGAATGGTGGTCGCGGCGGCTCTTGGGGTGGATGCAATCTATGGCGCCCTTCCTTCACTCCTGCGGCGGACTCCGGCAAAATTCCAGCGAGGTGGTGCTTGCCTTGCTCTGGGGAATGGTCAGGGGGTTTCTAGGAGAGAGGGGAGTCGAATGGTGTGCTTTTGGAGGCTGGAGGAGGGTCCTATTTATACACCGGTGAGAGGAGCAACACGGCATGGCTCGGGCTCGTCGGTGACGTTGCTACAGGGTGCTATCGACATGGCGGAGGGCATAGGTTGACGCGGTGGTCTGCGGCGATCTTCATGCACATAGTGGCACGACAAGGGGTGGTCTTAATCGGTCGGGGGACGTCCATGCTCTATTCGGGTACGGCGGTGTTCGTCATGGCGTATGGTGGCCACGGGGCGTGCGGCGTGCGGCGGCAAACGGTCGTGTCTGGGAGGTTGCTGGTGATGCGGAGATTGCGGGTACGCGCGGAGAGAGCGATGTGTGGCATGGCTGCGCGGGAGTGGCTTGGCGCTCTAGCGTGCGCTCGGCATGGCGGATAGAGGAGAGTGGCATGGTTGTGCTGGCTTCTCCGCTGCTTGTCATTGTTCGATGGGTGGACATAGGGGTGTGGTGAGGTCACGCCTATCTTCTAGTGGTCATGGTACAGGGCGGCACGGCTTGTGGCGTTGTGTCCATGATCGACCAGCATGACACGCTTGGGTATGGGCGGCACTGGTGCAAACAGCAAACGAGAGAGGCTCCACTGCACGACTGGGTACTGGGAGTGATCGTGGGCTAGTTATGGAGTTGAATTGGGTACAAATGGTAAGAAATTGATTGATCACAAACAGTAGATAGTTGGTAAGTTGTACTATGTCTGCTAAGTGCTCGACTAAATGGCCGCATGAACTAAAGATTTGAACTTTTGAATTCTTTTTGGTGGGTGTGCAGGTCACATGCTTGAGTATCTCTGGTTGCTAGGATTTTTCAAGTGGTGGAGGTTTCAGTGGTTTTTGTAAAATGGTGATCTAGGTACCTACACTTGATTCAATTTTGAAATGCCTCTCAAATGGGTTTGAAAATAGGTTATGTAAGTTTGTAAGGTTAGCTTGGGTTCATTCTCACTTGGTCTAGCAAGGGGTGAAAATAAGTAGAATTGTTTCTGTTTGAAATCATTTGCTAGAGCTGCCCCAAAGTGAGCTAGTGGTTAATTTTGGCAAAAGTGACCATTTGATCATATGCTCTCTTATTAATTTTCTTTTTATTTGATTTTTTTTGGAATTGACCTAGATGACATTGTTTTCATCTTTAAACTAATCCTTATCATTTATAGCAATCAAACATGGCATAGCAAGCATTCATGCATAAATAACAAACACACATGCATTCAAATGGGTTTAAGGATAAAAGTTTTTGTTAACCCTAAACTTGGGTGATTAGAACTTGATAATCTTGTTTAATATTGTTGGGATGTTACACCTAGCCTCTCAAACCTTTGATTATTCATTGATTTCGTGTTTTTGAGTTGGGGAATCTTCACATCGGTAAGTTTCTCTTCCGATCCATACTCTATTTTCTGAAATCCATGGTTGAATTCATCACATTCGCTATTTAGATGAGTTCATCATATTTTGAGATTATTATTGATTCCTCACTTTAGTATTTGTAATTTTTGCCTATAATCGTTTGTTTATATGATAGAAACTTGATGCATATAATTTTCTTCAAAAATTCATCAGCATAATGCATAATGCTCAGGTAAGGGATCGGGTACGACAGGACCTTCAGGCTCTGCCAAGCCGCCGGGTTCAAAGAAGAGACGCTCGGAGGTGGATAGCTTGAGGGCTGCCATGAGCCAAGACTATGAGAGGGTGAGAAACCACAAGGTTTTGCCCACCAAGTGGGTAGATCGTCAGTTCCTCTCCCACCAGGGTCTTCTGGAGGAATTCGAGTAGATGACTGTGCAAGCTAGCATGGTCGACTTCCCCTACCTCTCCGTCGACACCTACAAGCTCGCCACGTTCGAGTCTCTTTCACCGTTCCACGATGATCTTGAGACCTAGGAGCGAAATTGCACTATAAGTTTTATGCTCAATGGGCAACTCCACATCTTGACCTTCTATGAATTTTGTGATAGTTTTGGATTCTACCACGAGGGAGAACTCGATATCAATGACAATGTGTATGTGCAGGCAATGCAATCTTGGAAGAAAATTTCTGTCCATAGGGACAACGATTATTTGTGTAGGAAGAGCGCCACTTTCCAGAATCCTACTATACGTTATTTTGATACCTTCCTTGTTAATTCTTTATTTGGAAAAGGCGATGTTGGGGCAATGGCAGGCCCCGAGATGAGTGTAATTCTTATGGCCTTACATCCAAAGATGGAGCATAAGGTAAACTTTTGGGCCTTGCTCATCCAGCACTTTTGCCGCCAAAGGTCAGCTTCCACGGGGGACATTCGTTGTGGCAGGTTGATCACACAGATGGCCTACACAAACGAATTTTTCCTACCACAGGAAAGAGCTTTGGCTGGCAGTAAGGACTTAGATGATATTCATATGGCCAGCACCAAGTTCATGGGTGTCTATATGCCAAAGCGTTCCCTCCATGCTTACCAGTTTTATTTTGCTCCTAACGGTGATCTCCACCAAATCTTGCTTCCTTTTGTCCAAGCTTTTGGTTTGCCAGGTAAACAATGTTGGGTCCTCACTGAGGAGGAGTTCCAGCAGGCACTGATCCTCTCAGGAAGGACTGCGCCACTAGGTGGCCATCCCAACTTGGAAACACAACAGCTGGCCAACATCATCAAGATGAAGAAGGAGGATGCTAGCATGGCGTAGGATGGGACGATTTTGGCTAGCACCACCACCACCAACAGCCTTTCCACCAGCATCAACAACAAGGTATGCCTCCACCACAACCGGGATTCAACTATGCCCTGAGGAGCGCTTTTGACCAGGTGGTGCATCGTATTGACAACATAGAGAACACGTTGTATGATGCGAATGCCAATAGTCAATATCACTCAAGATTTCACATCTTTCATGACCGACTTTCCAAACCGCTACCCAAACTTCCCGTATCAGCAGCCGCCACCTGATAGTAGCGACAACTGATTCCAGTTAGGCAAAAGCCTAAACTTGGGGAGGTTAAACTCCTCCCACCTTATTGCATTCATATTTTCCTTTCTTCTTTTTATTTGTTTGTTTTTGTTCCAATGCATGTTTACTTTCAGTTTTGCATTCGATATAAGAAAACGCAAAAAATAATATATATTTTAGACTATTCTCTAGAGTTACTTGTGCAAATTCCTCTCGGCTCTTGTTTATTCTTTCTGCAGGTTACTCTCTTCTAGTGATCAAGCTTTGGGACGAACGCAAAGAGTTCACTCAATTAGAAGACGAACAAGCAAGAGGAGGTACCACATTCCTATTTTCCCTCTTCCTATAAGCTTATTCATGATCATTTTATGTCTGTTCGGTAGCACTTGATTTTGATTCCATGCTTAGTTCGTTATCTTTTAGAATTTGAGCTCAAAGGCTTTTGTCACCTCTTTGGTTAAGACTTTCGATAATTAAATCAGTTTGAAAAACAACCCTTGGGATTTTATTCCAAACTTTTTAGAACAAGAGAAAGTGTCCATCGACAACTTTGGTGCCATATTTTTGTCTTAAGGGCTTAACCTTAGTAGTGCTCAACCCCACATACTGATCGTTGACTTGATGATACCTTCTGAAATAGAATTGCTTGATGCAACGAACTTTTTAGAATAGGAGAGGGAGATGCCAAAATTTGTATTGACTTGATATATAAAAAAAGAGGAGAGAAAAGAAAAAGGAAAGAAGAAAGAAAACGTACTTTGTTTCAAATACACACTTTTGGGATGCCCACAACTCCGCTAGCTTTTGAATGATCTATGGTATAACCCTGGATTTTGGCTATGAGTTGATGGCACGAGTGGTATATGTGTCTCTATATGGGAAAATTATTGGTATTTACAATAGGTTGTGTAGGAGTTTACATAAGAAATATTCGTTGATCCTTGAGAAGGAAAAAGAAAAGATCCATTATCAACATATGAGCTGAAATACTTTTGATACCTTTTGATTATTGGCATCACCTCACTACCTAAAATGTGCAATTAGAGTTCTTGATAAGCAAGGAAAATATGAGGTATTTGATAGCCACGATTATCGAAGTGGGTGATTAATAAAAAAGCTCTAAGTTTATCATTCTTTTGACATCTACTTGTGCACCCTTAATTTTGATTCGAGCAGCATGGCTTAAAAACGTTTTTACTCTCATAACAAGATAGGTGCTGAAAGAAATTGATTTGTAAAGCTTTGCCAAATTTTTAACAATCTCATTTGAGTCACAAGAACTATTAGCTAGCAAATTACTTGCGTTTAGGGATCAAGCGTAAGTGCAATTGTTCAGATATATTGTGCTCGTGTTCAAGGTTGCAGGATTTGAGACGATGGAATATGATACAACCTCAAACTTGTAAGTCTTTATCTTGATTCAATTCTTTGCTATTAATCATTATAGCTTTATCACTCGAGGGCGAGTAACCACTAAGCTTGGGGATGTTGATAGCTCCAAAGTTAATCACGTTTTACCATTAGTTTTCCTCTTGTTTATTGCCAGATTTCCCTGATGATTGCCCTTTTCACTAACATTAATGTCGCAATTAGCGAATTCTTGTTTTCTTGTGATGGTTTTCAGGCAATGAACATTTATTGAAGATCTAATAGCATTTATGGGCTAATTACACCAGAATAAGCAAATCCCCATTTGAAGCCAATTTCATTGGAGGCGTCAACACGCATAATGACCACTGGTACGGTCGAGGCATTCCCATACCATCTGCCCATACTACCCACCAGCGCCTTCCTTATAACAATACAAGCAACTTTCGTAAAGGGGAGAGACAAGAAGAACCACAGAACAGAAGTTACAGCCGACGCAAGTCATCTGGAGGGAGAGATCAGATCTAATAGAGGAGAAGAACTTCACCTCGTTCTCCAACCACACACTCCACCATCATCCCATCATTACTTAGAGAGAGAGATTGTCACTTGTAAGCTTAGGGTTTAATACTTTGATCTACCTTCGGTTTGTATTTGATTGGATCTTTAATTGCTATTGTGGTTTGCTATAATAACTTTGAGATGATTTCTATTTGCAATACAATTATGAATTTGATATGTCTACCTCTCATGTCTGAGTAAATCCCCATAGGTGTGGGAGATGTAGGGGATTGGTGAGATGTCATGTGCCTACTTTATTTCCATCCATTTGTGATTATTGCAATGTTTATTTAAATAGTGAGAATGAATATCTATGTTTTCCTAATGCGTGTTATCTAATTTAAGGGCCTAGGTAACATGATCCAAAGATCTCATAGGTATGAACTCGTATGCTAGTAATTCGGCGACCCCCGAGTGACACAACCGACATCAAAGAAGAGCAAGAACTACTCGAGGATAACAAGGAACCACCAACATTAAAGCCTTGATCCGGTTGAAAAAGACCTTAATGAATGCGCTGACCATGGCCGTGGTAACAGGAAGATGGATCATTGTGACTGGGAAGAATTGGACATGAGGACTCCTAGTCGGTATATTGGTTGTTTGTCTACTCACTTATAAATAAGAATTATCATTATCACTTATTCCACTTATTCCGTTTGGCACTTTTACTATCACCATGAACAGATTCTCTCCGTGCCTAACTTATCATCTATAGGACCTTTACACACCTTTCGCATCTTTACTTTCATGCAATTTACTTAGTTCCTAAGCAAGTTCCTCTATCTTTTATTAACCACTTCCATCATTAACATTTGCAGTAAATTCACTCAAGACTTGTGACACCTTGGGTGCGACAGAAATGTTACATAAAAACACTTTCCTAGGCTCCTCATTGAGATCGATATAAAAAATGGAATTAATACTTCCACGAAAACATTCTCTGACGAACCTGTGCACTTGCAGGCCATCATAGGCAATGTTGCATTGTCTGCATGTATGTAGCACCAGCATTTTTTAGCCCAACGAGCATCATGACATAGCAGTACGTGTCGTAAGATGTGATGAACAAAGTGGCATGTCGGTCCGACTCTCGCATCTTAATCTGGTGGTATCCGTAGTATGCATCTAAGAAATACAAAAGTTTCGATCTAGGCGTCGAGTCAATGAGTTGGTCAATCCGAGGTAAATCAAACGGATCTTTTCGGCATGCTTTGCTCAATATAATCTGTATTAATCAACACACATTCTTAAAACTTTGGTCTCTTTGTTAGGTACAAGCACATGATTTGTCACCCAATCAGCGTGGATCACTTCCCAAACAAAATTGTGCTTCATCTTCTTCCCTGTGGTTGTTAGATTGCCGCTGGGAAGGTTGATGTGGAACCAGTTCTGCGATAGTGTTTCGTGTTGTGGTTGGAGCGACGTTACTCCAGTCACGTGCGGTTCTGCATTGCTGTCCTGAAGAGGCGGTTCTTGAGTAGGTATCACACCAAGGGTCGGAACGGTGACGCCGATCCGGTTCTAGATGGGGCCTTGAGTTGTGCTACCGATCCGCTTCGGTACAACATTGGTCGGATTTTGAGATCAGCTTCCCTGTGAAGGACGTGGTGGCTTTCCATTGTTCTAGGCCTTTGTTAAGCAGTGTTACGCATTATCGGACCTCTTCTAGTGTTGGATTATTTGCCAGGATCCCTCGGGCCACGACAATGTTTTCCACTATAGTGTTGTACACTCGGTTACCCTTTCTATCGAGCCAAGGCTGTCCTATGACGATGTCTATTTTCTTTTCCTCGAACGGTGTCTTGTGAACATCCGGATTTTTGCTTGCTAGTGGAGGGACGTTTCGAGTCTTTTGATGTTGTAGGGAGATCAACTGCTCTGCATCTGCAATGTTGTTGTTAATGCGCATCTTATCCTCGACGAGGTGAGTTCCCTTGTGCAAGAGTCAATGACAGTATGCTTCTAAGGATTGAGCCCTTCCCTCTAGCTCCTCTGGTGTAAGTTCCGAGGCAGTAGGGATTGGGGTCATTAACACTTCTCCATATATTTCACGGGCACTGGGAGTGACCACATGTCCATCCACTGGAGATTTTTTCGGTGCCTAGGGGATCATAGCACCGTTTGAATCCTCCATCTAGAGTTGCTCGTCAACTTTCTCTTCTGCCAGAAGATCTTGCATCAGAGTTTTGTTGTTCTTCTTCTTCTTTGCCTTGTTGGCCCTCTAGGTACTAGTGGTAAAGATGACTTTTGGTCCGTTTCCTGGAGATAGGCTTCTGTCAGTACTTTCAGACATTGGAACATCGAGATGTTCTCCGAGATCCATATCATCTTGCGAGTTGAGAAAATTTCATCGTATCTTTAATCCATACTGTTATATGGACTTGGATCTGACCCTTCTCCTTCCTACATAGCATTGGAGTTTGCTCCTGTCCAAAAAAAAGTAAGCTCAAAGTTCCAATGACATCATAGATTCCCCCGGGGAAGCCAGTGTATCGGTGTTTGTTCTGATTGCGTCCAAAACCAAGTCGTTGTCGTCTCCAGCAAAGGTCAAGCCGAATCTAGAGCCGACGTAGCCAACAAAGTGAGATCCATGTGCTCTGAGGTGGTGAGGCCTTCTTCCTTGGCTTCCTCGAAACCTTTGATGGTCTTGAAAACGACGCCCATGTTGGCATTGCCGCTCACCATCATCCACCTCACTGTGTGCCTCGAAAACGATTATCCTGCTCTAGCGTCAGTATAGTCGGATCTGAAGCTATTATAGCCTGGTCTTCCTATGATTTGACCTCTCGTGGGAGACCTTCTTCATATCTGACCTCCTCTTTCTCCATGATCTCTGCCTCTGGGGCGGGTTGGGTGGGATTAGGTTTTTTAGATCCGAAACTCTGCTGCCTCCATAGGCAAAGTGGATCTAGAGTTTTGTTCTGCCTCTATCATCACCACTAGGGTGGGTTGGGCAGGTTTAGCAAAAAGATAGATATCGATCTCACCGATTGACATGATGGTGTAGCTCGCCACGACCTCCGTAGCTAGAATCCAGGTCTCGTCGAGAAGGACTAGAGGAACATCACTAGCATAAAGGACGTGACCGATAGCGACTGTTTCGTCGATTCCCATACGCGCAAATTCCGCCCGAAACGTAGAACTGAAGGTCACCCACCCCATGGTGGGCGCCAACTTCGTCGGATTGAAGACAAGTACGCCATGAGGGGGTCCTCGGGGCGTGGGAAAAGGTGGGGTGCGCAATGTACGTTCTCCCGGATGATGAGCACACAAGCTTACCTAGGTTTATATCCGACTGTGGTGCACAGATTCTACTCCTGCTAGCAATCTATTATATCGGTAGATCTGGAAGTACAACAAATTATGAGAGAGGTCTCGCCTGTGCGAGTTGTGGTTGTAGTGCATGCCCTAAAGGCTGGTCCCTAGGATGGCTTATATAGTCATCCGGTACTAGGGTTATAGCAGAGTCCTATCCAGATACGATATAGAGTCGGTACAGAATCCATATTGGACTACAAGTATTCCTACATGCCTAAGTCAGTAAGTCTTTTGGGCCTTCCTGTAGCCGGATGGGCTTCCATCTTCTCTCTCTAACTGGGCCACTCGTGAAGCATAGATCTAACCCGAAGTGTGCCACCCTGGTTAGCGAGTCACCGTGGGTATACCCGAAAATTATATCCCCAACAATACTAAAAATTATAACATTTACCATCTCATAACACATTCCCGGCAAAATAAAACTAGACACTTCTAATTTATATTTGCATATTTTTACGTGCCTTAGGGCTTTCGAAGATAGTACCATTCTTACCTATGAACATCAAACCACAACGATGATAATTAAATTATTAGTAACCCATTGTAAATCAGATATCAACTATAGTGGGAGAGATAGACACCCTCTAGCCGCTTATGCAAAACTAATTGCATGTCAAGCGTGGAATAGGTCCCATGTGCGAGGACATGAAAAGTTAGTCCGGTTCGCTTAGTTCCACTATGCCACTAATATCCAAAATGCACAAGAGGATGCAATAACATGATCATCATCGCCCACATACTCATATGTGTTCTACTCATACAATACATTTCCGCATAAATATAGCTCTGATACAACTGTTGGGTTCGCAGCATAGAAAACAAAAAATTTCCTACGAAATGAAAAACTAAGCACCAAGATATATATATCTAGATGCAAGCAACAGGTGGATATACATGCATAGATATCTTACCCTTGAAGACCGAAAATCTTTTTAACGAAATATGATTTCGTGGATGATGTAGTCGTACTCTTGCCGATCTCAAGATCGAGTTGTGGAGCGCTACAAACTAGCAGCGCATCTTTGATCTCACACACGTCCAGCACCCCCGACAACCTCCATGTCCTCGCTCTAGCAAAGCAGTGGAAGCAACAGATCCTTTCTAGAGAAACCAGCGAGAACATGTACTTCGCTAATCCGAAGTCATGGGGAGTTTGCTAGAGGGAGAAGAGAACCTTCATGAGGAGGTGGAGCAAATGGAGAGGAGGGAGTGGCCTCCTTTTATAGGGTATGGGGGATGCCCCAAGGGGCTTGTACGCTGGCCATGGAGGTACATCCACCTCTTCCCTCATTCATGTGGGTGCACACTCCACTCACATAAACTCCTTCTCCACTCACATGCATTTAATTTCCACTAAATTAAATGTATTTCTCTATTAAACAAAAACATTTTTATTTATTTTATTAAAAAAATTATTAATTACTTTAATTAACGAACATCTGCATAAAACCACTTGCATTATTTCGATATCACATCTGAAACCAATTTCAGCAATTTGACCCGAAGCAATTCCAGTGCTTATCAAAATAATCCCATATCTTTCAAATCCTTTCTTTGGTATTATATCTGTACCATTTTGTGTCGGTATATCTTAAGTGTGTCATCCTATGGTTCACAAATAATGCAGACATGATCGAGACCCCTCTCCGATCAATAATCAGCAGCGGGACCTAGAGATCCGTACCGACTCCCACATATTCAACAATGACTCTTGTGATCGTGAGAACCATTGACGTTGTTACTAAATCCCTTTTGGCTCGCGATATATTACATGTCCGATGTTTGATCATCGGTATCTCCATACCTAGTTTGATCTCGTTACCGATAAGTACTCTTTTCTCGTTCCGATGATATAACATTCTTTGTAATCTGATCACCTGCTCGCAAGCTATGTCAATGTGATATCACTGAGGGGCCCTGAGTATATCTCTCTGTCATCAGAATGGACAAATCCCACTCTTGATCCATGAGCCTCTACATAATATTTTTGGACTACCTGAACCCACCTTTATAGTCACCCTATTACGGTGTGACGTTTCATGTTATCAAAGCACTCTTCCGGTGTTAGTGATTGACATGATCTTATGGACTAAGGATTATGGTTACTTCATATGACACATTATAGAAATGTAAACATAATGACTTTGATCGTATTACTATACTTTGGGTGAATGTTCATCACATTATTCCACCAATGATATGACCATATTATTAACAACAACCAATGTTCATGATCAGAATACCTTGATCATCTATTAATCAACGAGCTAGTTTAAATGAGAGGCACAACTAGGAACTTTTATTTGTTTATTAAGCACATGTATTAAAGTTTTCAATTAACACAATTATAGCATGAAGAATAAACATTTACCATAAACATGAACTAAGATAATAACCACTTTATTATTGCTTCTCGGGCATATTCCCTTCATGACATGGGTTCGTCGTCAGTGTACGCAGGCTGGAACGTGCGCGGTGAGATGCGTTCCCGGCGCGACACCTATCCACACCCTCCGGGTGGCAGGACCCGCCAAGAGCCGACGTGGTATTGTGAGCCTATGATGGGCGTGGATTCGCGGGGTAATGGACCCTGCTGATTAGCAACCTAGAATCGTATAGTGTCTTTATCCGCGGTATGTCGTGTCAGTGGGGCCCTCTTATTGTCGTGATGGGTAAGGAAACTATGGTTGGCCGCGTGTTCTCGCATATGTGTGCAGACGTGTCCTGTTAGACTCTAGGTGTACACGGTTTCTCACGGCAGCGTGCCTCGCTGGAAGCTGTCGTTGTTGTGCTGGCCAAGGAAACCGTGGCCGGGCACGGGTTCTTGCGGAGGCCGAACTGGCATCGTAATTGGTAGCGCTTGAGGTTACCGAGAGGCCGCGGCCACGATTCGGTTATAAAAGATAGTCTTCTAAACTTTTCTCTCCTGGTACATTTTCTTCTTCCACCACCGCTGCTGGTTAGTAGCATGCCTCGGTCCGGTGATCACACCCAGAGCTGGCGCTGTCACTGCCCACGGGGCTGAGCAGAAAAAACAGGAGGTTAGTCGTTGTTGTATCGCCTCCCTCCTATCATGTAGTGGTGTGGGTCACGGTAGTCCATATCTGCTTCTATGGTTGCATTTTCATGAGTGAGCAGCAAGGAACGATCGTGGACCTAGGTAGATAAACCACAATGTGTTTTTAGCACGCTCCTATGAACATGTTACCTTCCGGCCGGTGGAAGCACGTACGACGGGTGTTTTTAGAAAAACAGCGCGGTTTATCTTTGCATCGTGCGGGCATTTTCCCATAGCCAACGGCAGGAGGTGAGTGTGTCGGTTGCGGTGATTATTTCTACTTTTGTTTTTTGGTTTTTCTTCATTTTTATTACACTGTTTTCTTTCTTTTGCATTTCTTATTCGTATATTTTCTTTCACACCAGACCAATCTACATATTGCGGGCTTTTTTGTAAGGCGTTAGGGCCGTTGCTTGCTGCTAACTTCTTGGCTAGCTATAGCCTCCCGCATTAACATACGGTTCTAGGCTCAGTTGGCTATGGAAATGGCGGCGATATTTTTTCCCCATGCTTTCGTCTGTTTTATGCTATTTCATTATTCACCGCTTGTTTTTTTTCTTCCCAGCTTTTTTCCCTTTTTTCCTTTGCTTTTTGTTCTTTTTTGACTTCCACATCTTTCTTAGTTCACGATGCATAGGTCATTGTACGCTACTGTCTACTTGGTTAGTTGTGGCCTCCTTCATCAATGTGTGGTTGTAGTCTCTTCTAGCCACCACGGCCATGCTGACATTTGTCTGCCTAGGTTTAGTCTTATCGTTTTTCTTTTTCTTTTTGTCGTATTTGTTTGCACGACTTTGCATTACTCACTTTTTTTATCTATTCTTGAGATTTTTATTTCTGTCTTTACAGCCTCAGATTCGAGAAATAGACGAAAGGCATTTTTTCTTACTCCTTTACCTTTCGTCTCTCTCTGCCGCCCCAGTTTCTCTCTTTATTTCCGCCTTACGAAAAAACGTGAACAATGAGAGATGAAGGTGAATGTAAATCTCGCAAAAATGAGAGAGGAGGAAGAACGGGAAAAGAACGATAAGGTACAAATATTAATTAAAAAACGAAATCATGAACAAATAAATCTGCGTACGTGGTAGAACATGTTACCTTTCGGCCAGTGGAAGCATGTACGATGGGTGTTCTTAGAAAAACAGGACGGTTTATCTTTGTATCGTACGGGGGAGGTGAGTGTGTCAGTTGCGGTGACTATTTCTATTTTTGTTTTTTTGGTTTTTCTTCGTTTTTATTACACTGTTTTCTTTCTTTTGCATTTCTTATTCGCATATTTTCTGTCACACCGGACCAATCTACATATCGTGGGCTTTTTTGTAAGACGTTGGGGCCGTTGCTTGCTGCTAACTTCTTTGCTAGATGTAACCTCCCGCATTAACATACGGTTCTAGGCTCAGTTGGCTACAGAAATAGCGGCGATATTTTTTCCCTATGCTTTCGTCTGTTTTATGCTATTTCATTATTCACTACTCGGTTTTTTTCTTCCTAGCTTTTTTCCTTTTTTTCCTTTGCTTTTTGTTCTTTTTTGACTTCCGCATCTTTCTTGGTTCACGATGTATAGGTCATTGTACGCTACTGTCTACTTGGTTAGTTGTGGCCTCCTGCACCACTGTGTGGTTGTAGGCTCTTCTGGCCACCACGGCCTTGCTGACATTTGTCTGCCTAGGTTTAGTTTCATCGTTTTTCTTTTTCTTTTTGTCGTATTCGTTTGCACAACTTTGCATTACTCACTCTTTTTATCTATTCTTGAGATCTTTATTTCTGTCTTTGCAGCCTCAGATTCGAGAAGTAGATGAAAGGCATTTTTTCTTACTCCCTTACCTTTCGTCTCTCTCTGCCGCCCCAGTTTCTCTCCTTATTTTTGCTTTACGAAAACACGTGAACGATGAGAGATGAAGGTGAATGTAAATCTCGCAACAATGAGAGAGGAGAAAGAACGAGAAAAGAACGATAAGGTACAAATATTAATTAAAAAACAAAATCCTAAACGAATAAATATGCATACGTGGTAGAAAAGGAAAACGAGAATTAACCAGATCTCACAAAAACAAGAGATGATAAAAAAGGACAAAAGAACAATGAGATGCAAATAATAATCAAATATATGAAATCTTGAAGAAATATTTGTGTATACATGGTAGAAAAGTAAAATGGATGACATATCCTTTCTATAAAAAGGGAATTAAATGCAGCAAATTAAACGAACGCATAGAGTTGACCAGCGCAACTTTTGCTCTTCTATCCATCCCGTACTCATTAAACCTTAGCGGAAGCGTACAGACGAGATGATTTATGATGGACCCTGTATGCAAACGAGTACGGCGATATATATTTTATCTAGCTTTAAAAAAAATTAGCGTCTGATTTTAGTCGTCCTCTACATCGTCATATGGTTAGCCGACATATTGGTAACTTGGCAGATTTTTTCCTGTCTTTCCCGCCAATGAGTCTGATGAACGATTTAGCCTGACATCGACGGCAATCATAACTCAGCATTTTTTACCATTTTGCATGCTCGCGTGTCGGACGAACGTGCCGTGTTGTTATCGACATCGACAATACGTCCGCCGTCGCGGCAGAATAGGTTGGTAGTTTTTTCTATTTTGCCCGCTCACGCATTTGATGAACGTGTTATGCTGCTATCGATGTCCATGGCACGACCGCCATCGTAACATCTTAACTCGGTAGGTCTTTTTACTGTTTTGCACGCTCGCATGTCTGACAAACGTGTCATGCTGCAGCCTCCATCGCGGGTTTCGTAGCTCTATGGACCTGGTACATGTGCTGTCTATTTATACTACTCCCGCGGTTGCTCCGTGAGGTTGTTCCTAACATGCATGCTTACAGCCGCCGTCACGGGTTTAGAGGCTCGCACAAAAAACCTAGTCTTCTAAGCATGTTGTCGGTCAACCCAACGATCGTTTGTCTGTAGCACGTGACTCAAGACCCTATTTCGGCTTCTGTCTAGCGTGGTGGAGCTTTTACTAGAGGCATTTTCATGGTATTGCTGGTGAGTACGCCATAGAGGGGCCCTTACAAAGCGTGTTTAGAGAGGTGGGGGAAGGTGGTGAGTTGGCAGGTACGAGGTAACATAGCTTACCCAGGTTCAGATCCCATGACAGTGGTGGAATCCAGTGGCAATACGCCGAGTTACAGAGATCGGTTTGTTGTGCGAGGTTGTGACGTTCTATGAACTTGTCTATGAGATTCTTGCCCTAAAGGATCCCACAGGTTCGGCTGATAAAGGCACCAGAACCTAGGGTTATAGAGAAAGATCCTTGCTGGACAGGTTACAGAGTCCTACACTAATACTAACTTTTCTTCGTGTCTTGCACTCCAAGGCTCCAGGTTGGTCGGTGACTGCACCATAGCGTTCCTTCTCCTAGCATGGGCCTCCCTTCTGGATCCATCTAACTGAGCTGCTCACTAGGCCATATGCCTTGCTACCAACTATGGCCACCCGGGTTAGCCGGATTAGAGACATGCAATGGTGATATCCATTTAGTATATCCCCAACAGTAGCCCCCAAAGGACTTTGAGATCTTGTGTCGTCTTCTCTTTTAATCTTGAATGCTCCATCTAGGTGATGCTAGTAATTCGTTAAGCAATATCCCAAAGTTTTCCCAAAGAACCCTACAATTTTCTCCATCTTCAACTTGTAAGCCGGAGAATCATCTAGTCTTCAGTCTTCTTTTCCATATTCGGATAGGATCCGTCCATACTGGAATCGTCAGACATGACTACTACACTGCTATTGTTAGTAGGGTGACGTAGGCTACAGCCTACGCTTCCTCAGAACTCACATATGGCAGTGGTTAATCATAAAGACTTTCCCGTGCATGAAATCTGATACGTTAAGTGGCAAAAGGGGGCGTGGCGAAATTACCTTGCACACACGTTGTCAATGCTTTTACCGTCAGATCCTTCGCGCACGAATCTTGACGTAGAGGCTTATAAATATTTACTGCGGCCGAGGATAATTCCTTTACCTGTATTCTCCCTACGACTACTTCCTCATGACAAGCGAATCTTCGAGCTCCCAGTGAGGAAACCCTAACAGAGAAAACCCCATCTCCTCTTTTTTCCAATTTAACCCAATGGCGAGCAGTAGTAGCATTTCATCGACGGCGGAGGCTCCCGAGGCTTCTAAAGAGCCATCAAGGGACATCCATATCCCACCAGAGGGGCTGGTGATCCCAGTCTTCCTCGTGGGGGAAACCACCGGCGACGATGAAAAAGGGCGACACTCGAAGCCGTTGAAGAGGAGATTGGCTCCCACAAGGGAGTATGGAGGGGCTCTGATCTCACCGTGGTGCACTTGAAAGCTTGTTAACAAGGGATATCTCCCCTCGACGGAGGGGCTTACCTGGCGGTCGGTGCCAGCCGACAAGGTCGTCCCTTCTCCCCAAGCCAGAGAGAAAGTCTACTTCAAAGCGCATGTTGTACACGGTGTTTCCTTCCCAGTCTCTGACTTCTTCCTTGAGGTCTTGAATCACTTCTGGTTTCTCCCTCACAAACTTTCTCCCAATAGCATCTTAGCACTTAGAAATTATGTAGCTTTGTGCGAAGGATACCTAGGGGCTTAGGTTAGATCTGTTTATCTATTTCTTCACCATGAAGAGAGAATCTGGAGATTCCAAGGATGAACTTCAGAATTGTGGAACCATTAGTTTTAAGATCCGTCCTGGTCGTCAGTTACCCGGCATAGTTTGCCATGAGTCTTGCAAGAACTTGCAGAAAACTTATTTCTACGGCCCAGATATTCTTATGTCCAGCCGACAAGATTCATATCTCGACTTCGTCCATGGAGCTACCGGCGAAGCCAATACTTGGAGGTCCCCCACCATTCTTCCCTCTAACACTAAAGCCTCTCGCACCGTTAGTCAGATAGAGTGGCTAATAGACGGAGATTTGACCAGCCTAGACATAGCCATGTGTTGGTTTGTAAGGCGGATCTAGCCTCTGCAACATCACCCCAAGCTGATGCATGAGTACACCAAGGAGAGGAAAGACCCAATTCGGATTTTCCATGGACAACTTCTCAAGTGACTCCATGAAGCTCCACCTTAAGGACATCATCAAGGTGAAAGATAGGAAGCGTGGCTTTGCCATCACCTACGGCATGTTCGAATGCGATGAATTCCTAGAGGTAACCATGATTCCTTCATTTTCTTTGTATATACTCTAAGTTCTCCGTCTTGGATACATCAATCATCTAACATTTTTTATTCCATCAGCTCACGAGCTTGGTCGAGGAAGACATGGCCACTCAAGTTTATGATCCAAAGCCGAAGGATGTGCAAGTTTTGTCCAACGATGAAGTCTCCAAGGATCATCAAGCTCTGGCAACACGAAAGCAAAAGAGCTCCACCTCTAACACTGCTTCTGAGCGCAAGAAGAACTCGGAGAGTGGAGTCTCCAAGAAACCCACTACCGTATTAGAGGCAGAGAAAATAAAGTCCATCGGCATACCTTTGGTCAAGGCACCTATTGTAGTGTAAGTACTTTCCTTCTCTGACTTTGATATGTACCTACTCATTCATGTAATTGTACTTTGTACGTTTCAGGAAAAGATCAGGTATTAGTCTGAAGCTCACCTCCAAAGATGTTGGAGGTTCTAAAAATATTCATGAGATGCTGACCAAGTCCTCCCCCGCTGTCGCTACCTCCACTCCTGCCGCCAAGCCAACATCAGGCTCCACCGGAACCTCATCCCCCATTGCACCTGAGACCTCCGTCATGGAGACAAACATCAATCCTACACCAGATGTCTCAGGTTCTACCGGCATGGACATTGTTCCCGATGGCCAGGCAACACAGGAAAGCATCTCCTCTCAAGTGGCTAAAGCTCTAGCCAAGGATGCCACCAAAAAAGGGAAGCAACTGATGGTGGGAACAGATGTAGCGGCAACAACAACAACAACAACCAAGCCGAGAACTTCTACATCATCAGCTGCTATGATAACACAAAGGACGGCTAGATATTCATCTGTACCTCTAGCTGGTGTGCCTGCAATGCCTCAGACTCCCCTGACATTAAGTCTGGATGATCTAATTCGGCAAGCGGATGTTATTTACAACAATGCCAAGACCTTACATGACACATATGCCACTATATCAAATGATCTCAAGATTATTGCTATCGTAAGTCTTTGATCTTTACATTTCACTTTATAATATATCCCATGGTAGCGCCCGAGATCTTAGGCAGAAAACCATAAGTTATTGGCCTAAGTGCTCTAAAAGGAACTAAGTGTAAAACTTGATAGTATAGCCCTCGAGTTTCTAGGTAGAATGAATAATTCCAGCTAGATACTCTAAGAGAAGCATACATAGGTTAAAATCTGATACTATAGCCCCTTAGCCTCTAAGAGAAACTGGAAAGTTCCGGCTAGATGCTCTAGAGAAACTAAACATCCTTTTTTATGCAGAATGAGAATAACCGGAGGAAGGCCGCCAATGAAAGGTTTTCCAAGATGCAGAATGAACTGGATATTGAAAAGGGTAAAACAGCCTGTCTGAACTAATAGATCAAAAAAACAAGCATATGTTCTCTTCCGACATCTCCTTGTTCCATCATTTGTAGATATTTCTTCCAAATACTCATAATGCTTCACTGTTCTGACTTGTAGATGTTGTTGCCAAGGCTAAAAGCATTGTTGAGCAATCCAAGCACATCCAAGAGTTGGATGATGAGAACAAGATCCTTAAGAAAGACCTGGTTGATGCTGTTAAAACACATGAGGAAGCAATGATAGCCCTGCAAGAACCTGCAAACACCGAGATGGAGCACCTAAAGAACGAAATTGAATAGCTCAAGGAATGGAACCAAGTTGTTGTAGAGCAGAATACTCGGGGGCCTTGAAATGTTCAAGAAAGTTTAGAAGGAGCATGACATCTTGTCGGAGACATGCCAACAAGCCGAAATAAACATGTTTGGTAACTTTCCTCCGTCTTTCTCAAATTCTATAAGTCGGATATTTTATATCATTGCAATACTCATGATCTTTGTCTCTTACGAAAGTTCAGCCCCATTGGTTTAACCAACATGGGTGATGGTGCTCTGGATTCAAAGGAATGCATGATTCTTGCTGGCAACTTCATTAATACTGCCATCACCTAGGCCAAGGAGATAGCTAAACCCCTTTACATCACCATCAAGGCACTAGACTCTATCACCAAGTACTCGGAAATCCTCTGTCGAGCCCCCGCAAAAATAAGGAGCTGGAAAGCATCCTCCATCGGGGCTGGCGCTAGGATGGCCTTGTCCTTGTTGAAAGCACACTACAATGATGCCAACATGGATTTGATAACCACTGGTATGCCAGAGATCGATGAAGAGGTCCACGAAGTTGATAGCGCTGCTATCTGGAACTCCCTCACCGGCTACGATACCAAGGTTACCAAGTTAGTCAAGGCGAATGTCTTCGTGCCTGCCGAGGAGATGGATGATGAGCTAGTGGCATCACATTCTTCCTTCAGGACTATTTCCGACCTTGATGATATCTCCAAGGTTGTATCTCCCGTTGTTGATGATGCAGCATCAAAGTCACCTGCAGAAGAGCCATAAACACTTGTTGTATTAAATGTGTATCTGCGTATTTTGTATGCATGCAGAAAAACAATGTAGAAGTAATGCAGAAAACTTAGCTACAAGCCTCCTGCTACTTCTCTATTTTCGGCATGTAGATATTTTTTAAGGAAGTGTTGGCTTATCCATTATTCTAGTTCTTATGCTTGACCTTTCATGTGATGGAAGACTCGCATCATAGAACCATGTTCTTGGTTGATGATGCTTAATAGCACCATCTAGAACCTAAGGACAAAATCACCGGCTTTGAGTGCCAAAATGTCACTACTCCGGAATCCACATATAAACAACAGAAAACGTGAAGACCAGAAAACTTAAGCTAATGCCTGTAAGAAGAATTTTCACAAGTGCAAATGCAAACTTGCACATAGAGGGCTTATATGATCCAAAAATAAACACTAAAGGAGGTAAAAGACGAGAAAATTCCTTATTTGACACCGGCTTAAAATCGGGTTCCCTATTTGACACTAGACAAAATTTTCTTCCCTATTTGACATCTAATCTTAATTTCTTTCCCCATATGACACTCTAGTGCATTTTCTCCACTAACGGTGTTAAAGAGAGACATAAAAAGACTTTTTTACCCCTAATGCATAATGTGACCACAATTCTGAACTAGACAATACCTGTAGTAGTTTTACCCATTTGGTCATGGTTAGAATGACCAGACCTCATAATTTAGTACACCCTCCGTTCATATTAAATTTTCCAAATTTATCTAGATTCGAACGTACCTAGTCATATTGATAACATTAATTTGGATCGGAGGAAGTGCTTCAATTCTAATTCCAAAAATTTGAAAACTGGGTAGTACCTCCACTGCTTTTTATGCCATATCTCAGGGAATTCATATAGTAGTATATTTACACAAAATGCATCGCAACGAGTACAACTACTAGTAACATCAACATTGCCACGCATCAGGTGTCGTGACCCAATCTTGCAGCCAAGCCCCGCATCCACGCCATGGCCTCATTCCCCCAATGAGATCACCGGCGGGCACTTGACAACAGCATCTTTCCCTCCCACCGCCGTGCCTTTGCTGCCCTCCCCAACTCTATCTTGGCCACCGTCCGTCTTGCCTGGGTCGCCGTCCGCAGCCACGCCTAGGTTCTTGCCCTCCCCAGCTAAGTCTTGGTCGTCGTCCGTCGTGCTTGGGTCACCGTCGCTGTGCCTGGTCGCCGTCCCGCTGTGCCTGGGTCGCCCCCCGTAGCCAGGCCTAGGTCCATGACCACGTAGCTCAAGTTGCCGCCCCAGCCAGCACTCCACAACCGCCATTGCTAGGATTCAGGTGGGTGGGGAAAGATATGGACATGAGGAATACAAGACGAATATTAACTCAACCAGAACAGTTCGGTCATGACCTAGGAACTAGTAGTTGGTTTTTTTCTTTTGCATAGGGTAGTTTGGTCCATCTTAATATTTTTTGACGGAAGAATGTAACGGAAAGAACGAAAGTGTCATATGGGGAAAGAAATTAAGTTTAGATGTCGAATAGGGAAGAAAATTTTGTCTAGTGTTAAATAGGGAACCCGATTTTAAGTCAGTGTCAAATAAAGAATTTTCCCGTAAAAGACTCAGGAAATATGAGTAAATCAAATGCTTTATTTCATTGATCATATAAAGTACTTATTACATAATAGAAAATATGTTAGGTGTAAAAGGGACGTAGTTGTGCTATGTTCCATGGCCAACCAGTCTCCGAATAGTCATCATCATTGTCACGTCTCTTACGCTTGCGATCTTTACCTGGCCTATCTTTCAACTCGTGAATATCGATGAGGTAATAGGAACCATTGAGCAGCGCTTTGGTTATGTTGAACGGTCCTCCCCAAGGTGGGGATAGTTTGTGTGACTTTTGTTGCTGGAGGTGAAGCACAAGATCCCCCTATTTAAACGAGCGATGCCTAACGCGTCGACTATGATAGTTGGGTAGCTTCTGCTAGTAGGTGGTGGATATCTGGCATGCCAAGAAGTGTTCTTCCCCGAGCAGGTCCACAGATAAGCGTCTGGATTCTTCAGCGTCATATTCATCATAGGCAGCGACTCTTGGTGCATCATGGAGGATGTCGGATGCTAGGACTGCTTCTGCTCCATAAACCATGAAGAAGGGGTTCAATAAGGTGGATCGGTTGGCTGATGTTCGTAAACTCCACAAGATAAATGGTGACTCTTCCGCCCAGCCCCAGCTTCTCTTTTTAGCAATGCCTCTAAGCGTGGCTTGATTCCTTGGAGAATTAATCCATTGGCCCTTTCAACTTGACCATTAGGTTGTGGGTGTGCCACAGATGCTAGGTCAAGGCGGATGCCTTTATCATGATAGTAAGCCTCTACTTCTTTGATTGATAAGTTGTTGTCATTGTCGTTGATGATGCTATGCGGGAGACCAAATCTCACCACTAGATCTCGGAGAAATTTCAGGGTTGTTGCCCCATCAAGCTTATTAATGGGTTTAGCTTCAATCCATTTAGTGAATTTATCAACTACAACCGACAGATGCGTAAACCCACAAGGTGTCTGATGGCTCAAAATATATCGAGCTCGTTGGGGAACCCCAAGAGGAAGGTATGATGAGCACAACAACAAGTTTTCCCTCAGTTATGAAAACAAGGTTATCGAACCAATAGGAGCAAGGAAACAACTCCAAGGTGTTGTTTCCAACTTGGAATCCTGCACAACACAACCACATAACTTTGCCCACAACTTACGGTGAGGTTGTCAATCCCATCGGTTTTGCTGAAAACAAAGGATTAAACGTATTGTGTGGAAGATAGTAATTGCTTGCAGAAAGTAAATAGTAAACAGTAAATAGTAGATGGTAGATTGATGGTAAAATAATGGACCAGGGTCCATAGTTCACTAGAGGTGATTCTCCTTAAGATAGATGACATGTTGGGTGAACAAATTACAACGGGGCAATTGACAGACATCGAGAAAGCATACATGCATATACTAATCATCTTGACTCCTATGAGATTTGATTGGGCATTACAACATTATACATAGACCGTAATCCAACTACATCTATGACTAATAATCCACCTTTAGGTTATCATCCGAACCCCCTCCAGTATTAAGTTGCAAGCAACAGATAATTGCATTAAGAAAAGTGTGTAAAGTAAACAATATGATTGTCCCATGGACAAAGGATTGTTGTTTTCTCCTTAGTAGAAACAGCACATCTAGTACCTTAGAGATTCATGTCACTTCCCCAGATTACTAGAGACATGAACCCACTATCGAGCATAAATACTCCCTCTTGGAGTTGCTAGCATCTACTTGGCCAAGATAGCTACTAACAACGGAAAGCATGCAAGATCAGAAATAACATAGACATGATAGAATCAATAATCAATCTGAAATAGCATCTCAATATCCATGAGATCCCCACAAACACAACATGTAAGATTACAAATAGATGATCTTGATCATGAACTGAGCTCACAAGATCTAAACATGGTAGCACAAAGGAGAAGAACAAACCATCTAGCTACTACATGGACCCGTAGTCCAGGGATGATCTACTCACACATCACATCGGAGGCAGGCATGGTGATAAAGAAGGCCTCCAGGGTGATCTCTCTCCTCTGGCAGGGTGCCGGGAAGAGCTTCAGATCCCTCCCGATCTAGGGATGGAGATGGCGGCTGCTACAGACTCTTTCGTGGAATTTTGATCGGGTACTTAGGGTTTTCGCCTCGGGAGGCTTTTATAGGCGAAGGGGCAAGGTCTTTGGTGCACCAGGGGGCTCACACCCCCTAGTGGCGCTCCCCCCAGGCCGTGCCGCCACCAGGTGTGGCCGCCCTGGTGCGCCACTTCGTCTCCCCTCCGGACTCCGTGTTGCTTCGGGTAAAATATTGACTTTGGCTTTTGTCTGGTCCAATTCCGAGAATATTTCCTTACTTGCTTTTCTGAAACCAAAAACAACAGAAAACAGGCAACTAGCACTGTGGCATCTTGTTAATAGGTTAGTTCCAGAAAATGTGTAAAAATACTCAGAAGTGTGGACAAAACATTAGAAAGTAGATATAAAACAAGCATGGAACATCAAAAATTACAGATACATTTACAATGTATCAGTGTCGTCTTCATGGGACCAACCATGTCAAGCCCCCAAACTGCAAATGGTCATGTAATTGGTGTTGTTCACAATTCTTCAGCTAGAACATGTGGTTTCCTTTCATAGAACTGACATCCAACACAAGTCTGCACCATCTTGTCGGCATCCGCCTTAGCGGTTGTCTAGTAAAATCCTTGCCGGAAAGCTTTGGAGACCAGCGATTGAAGAGCAGCATGGTGCCCGCAATTTCTGAGATGAATCTCTCTAAGGATTTCAATACCTTAATGGGAGACACGCCATAGGAATATTCTTTTGGTGCTTCTTTCGTATAGCTGGCCCTTTATTATAGTATAGCATTTTGGTCTATGTACTATCTGCCAACTTTTGACTTCATCGGCAGGCAGTGTTCCGGCTTTGAGGTAGGACATGAATGGTTTCGTCCAAACCAGAGAGGTCACTTTAGTGGAGTTAACAAATGAATCAACTCTATCCGGGTTGTCAGGGTCTTCTCCTTTCACGGATGGTATATGTTGATGCTCTAGGAAAATGTCAGGTGGAATTGGTTTGTGGACTGATCCAAGCTTTGACAGCAGATATTCCGCCTCATTATCCTCCTTTTTGATATACTTGACTTCGTAGCCATCAAAGCACTTGGCTATCTCGTCTACTTTGTCTCGATATACCACCATCATAGGATTATGCATGTTCCAGGTGCTAGCCACTTGTTGGGCAACCAAGTCCAAATCTCCACAACAAACTATGCGCTTGATGCCAATATACTTGGCTACAAGAAGTCCGTGAATGAGAGCTTCATATTCCACCATGTTGTTGGTAGCGTTCAAGTGGATCTGCAGGACGTACTACAGCTTCCTCATGTTGGTGATTGCAACAATACACCAGCCACCAAGCCATTGAGTAACTTAGATTCGTCAAAGTGCATGACACAAGACTCTGGCTCTAGCATAGAAGTATCAGCTGGTAGTTCTGTCCAATCTGCGTTGAAATCCTCCAATGCTTGTGATTTCATAGCCCCGTGCCTCTTGTAGTTTATTCAAAGGAGGCAAGCTCGATGCCCCACTTCGCTACCCTTCCTATAGCATTTGTGTTAAGTAGTTTGTTATCAAACAAGGTGTGGTTCAAAGTGGGCTAGTACCATGAATATATATTGTATGACAATAATATCAACATGTTCTAACCCAAAGGAACTAAAGGTCTCACTGAAGGACTAAATTTATACAATGCCATCTCATTTGAGAATGAGTGATGATGCAAAGACATGCAAATACACACGGACCTGAAAATGTCAGATCCGGAGATTATATTAACCACTAGCAAACACACATATACAATAGCAAAAAGCCATAGGTGTTGAATGCGCAAGTTCACATACTAGATTATTGACTCTAGTGCAAGTGGGAGACTGAATGGTATATGCCCGAGAGGCAATAATAAAGTGGTTATTATCTTATTCCTTGTTTATGATAAATGTTTATTCTGCATGCTATAATTGTATTAATTGGAAATGTTAATACATGTGTGTTTAATAAACAAATAAAGGGTTCCTAGTTATGCCTCTCTTATAGACTAGCTCATTGGTTAACAAGATGATCAAGGTTTCATAATCATGGACATTGGATGTTGTTAATAACGAGGTCACACCATTGGTGGAATGATGTGATGAACATTCATCCAAAGTATAGCATTACGATAAAAGTAATTGTTTTTATATTGCTATAACATCATACGAAGTAATCCTAGTCCTTAGACCATGAGATCATGTCAATCACTAACACTAGAAGAGTATCTTGATAACATCAAACGTCACACCGTGACAGGGTGACTATAAAGGTGGGTTCGGTGCTGCGAAGGTGTTATGTAGAGGATCATGGATCAAGTGTGGGATTTGTCCATCCCGATGATGGATAGATATACTCTAGGCCCTCTCAGTGATATCACATTGAGATAGCTTGCAAGCAAGTGATCACTAGAATGTTATATCACAGGAACGAGAAAGGAGTGCATGTTGGTAACGAGATCAAACTAGGTATGGGGATACCGATGATCAAATCTCGGACATGTAATATATCACTAGAGGTTCACATGATCACTAGAGTCATCGTTGAATATTTGGGAGTCAGTATGGATCTTTAGGTCCCGCTACTGATTATTGATCGGCGAGGGGTCTCTATCATGTCTGCATTATTCGTGAAGCATAGGGTGACACACTTAAGGGATACCAACACCATTTGGAGCAAATATGTTTTAGATAAATATTTAAGAAAACGCTGGAATCATTTCGATGGAAACTGGAATTGTTTTGGGTGAAATTGCAGAAATTGGTTCTGCATGTGATATTGAAATGTTGCAGGGTGTTTTATGTGAATGTTTGTTAATTAAAGTCATTAACAAAATTCTGAATAAAATAAATAAAAGAGTTTTATTAAATGAGAGATTGCATTAAATTTGGTGGAAATTTAATGGAGGTGAGTGGACTTTTGAGTGGAGGCATGTTCATGTGAGTGGGAGCTCCACCCACATAATGATGGAAGAGGTGGGGGACCACCTTGGCCGTCGGCCATGGGAGGGGCTGCCCCTCCCCTATAAAAGGCCCTCCACTCCTCCTCTCATCTCACACCTCCTCATGAAGGATCTCTCTCCCCCTCTAGAAATTATTCCCCATGGTCTCGGATTAGTGAGATACATGTTCCCCGTGGCTTAATATGGAAAGGAGTTGATGCTTCCTCTACATCGCTGGAGCGAGTAGGCGGAGGTTGTTCGGTGGACCGGACGTGTGTGCGATCACGGATGCACCACTGCTTTGTGGTGTTGGACTTGATGGTGCTGGACCTGATGGTGCTAGAACTACTGGACCTGAAGTACTTCATCATGATCTTGAGATCGGCAAGTGTACGACTACATCATCCATGAGTACAACCTCGTAACACTTTGTCGCTCTTCAAGGGTATGTTCTCTATGGATGTATATCCACCCATTGATTGTATCTAGGTAGATAGATCTTGGTTCTTAGTTGTTCATATCGTAGGAATTTTTTTGTATTCTATGCTGCAAACCCAATAGTGGTATAAGAGTCGGATCTATGTGTAGATGCTTTGCATAGGTAGAACACATATGAGTATGTGGGTGTTGATGATCACTTTATTGCATCTTCTAAGTATTTTGGATATTGGTGGCATAGTGGGATGAAGCGGCCTAGACTAACTTTACATGTCCTCGCACATGAGACTTGTTCCACGCTTGACATGCAACTAGTTTTGCATAAGTGGCTAGCGGGTGTCTGTCTCTCCTACTATAGTCAATATCTGATTTACAACGAGTTGCTAATAATTTGTTTATCATCATTATGGTTCCATGTTCGTAGGTATGAATGGTTCTATCTTCGAAATTACTAAGCCACGTAAAACTTGCAATTGATAAATTAGAGGCGTCTAGTTTAGATTGTTGTTGGGCAAATGTTATAATTTGTAGTATGGATTGATACTCTTGTAAATTATAACATAACAAAGTGTAAGTTCCATAGACCTTGGCCTTACACATATAGTAATGATGAAGATCACACCCTGATGCAGAAGATAGTGATCAAGTGCAGGAACCATATCATATCACTTTTTGCATCAATTTGTTTGCATCTTATATTGCTTGTTTGGCGTTTTAGTAGCATTATAAGATGATCCCTCATTTAGATATCAAGATAAAAATGTGTTCTTCCTTAAGTACGCACTGCTTTATGTTTTGTTGCTTCAAGATATCACGTGATGATCAGGTGTACTTGAATCCACGTTTGTATAGCAGGTGTAAGACAATTTTAGACACGCGAGTACTAAGGTTCTTACTTGGCGAGCCTAGCATGTACAGACATGGCCTCGGAACACAGACCGAAAGGTTAAGCATGAGTCATATAGTTGACATGATTCCCATATAGATGCTCGCCTTTGAAGCTACACCGACTAACATGATGATCGGACTTGGTGTAGTGGATTTGGTTCATGTAATCACCAAAACAACTCAAGTGATGTTGGTTTTCAGTGGGAGTTCATTTGTAATTTATCATAAACTAAAATCAAAGTGAATTTTCATAATTTGTTGTAGTCATTGGCATCCGTTTACTACCTTGCGCTTAGTTTTAATTGAGATAATAGAACTATAGAATTCTGGATATTTACTTTACAAACTAGTATCATATTGTTTTAAATGTCAAGTTAAAGTTTAGAAGTCCTATTGCAAACTTTCAGCAAACTCTATTTACTCCATAAAGTTTAATAAATAGTATTAAATCAAGAGTAACAATTCCAGTGTTAGTATCTAAAGTATCATGTTTGCCTCCATGATTCTAGATATTCAAAAGTTATTTTAATATCGAGGTTATCTATGAGCTGAAAGAACTGTTTCAAGAACCATCATGTGTGGAAGATATTGTGATATCTGAAACAATGTTTATGGTCACAATATGATAGAGTATAATTTGGAAAAATACATGTTCTCATATTGTATGATAATTTGCGAATGTTGGAGATGCTAGACATCCTAATCTCCCAAAAGGTTTTGGGAGCTGACAGTATACTCACGATTCATCCTTATAGGCTATAGTAGCGTGGTCATGAAATTTGCCATGATAAGGATGAATAGAAGATGTAGGTAAAATGTTTACTACACTAAAAGATTACTAAAGAATGGATTTTGAAAGAACACCAAACATTTGATGATGGTGATCCACTTCAAAGTGCAAGTCCAAAGGTATTAGTATTTGACTATATACGCTTTCGACTATGTGTCATATGTATGGCGCCACTATTGATGATGATATATTCTTTTAAAAGGAAAAGGAAATGATGAAAGAGAATCTATAAAATATTTGGTAGAAAAGAGAAAAGACTGGAAATGTCCAGCTTAGGTATATAGATGATATACACGTTATAGTTGTATTCTTTGCTTGTTAAACAATGTGGTTCTTGGGTATTGGATACCGAATTGGTTGGTATGAGATGTCATATAGAACAACACAATTCATGAACTACAATGGCCTAAGTAACTAGCAAAAGAATATGTGATGATGTTCATCGAAAACAAATAAAGTGTTATTTTGTTTCTTGTTGGCATCAAAGCTTGCCTTCAATATTTGTTTAAATAATTATTATTTTGTTCTAGTATTGTGAGAACAATGGTTGTTCAAATAATTACCGTATTCCATAGAAGATGGATGAACTTTTACAAGTCTAGTTGGAGAAATCACATCCATAAAAACTAATGCTAAAATGTCGCAAGACAAATGATTGAAAGATCACTTATAAAGTGACATCGCCGTTTAAATTATATTGGAAAGAAAACATGAAGAAACTCCATGTTAATGCAGTTTTCAAGTCTTTGATTTTGATCAAATGATGTTTGTGAGACTTTCCTCGAGATAATTGAAACTCCGTTCATAGGCCAAAGAGGAACGGATGACTAACTTATTGGACATTGTGCATGTTGATGTATATAATCCATTATATGTAGCCATGTGCGGTGGATCTCTCGACTTCATATGCTTTCTCCGGAAATTTGAGCGAATATATGTGTATATTTACTCAATAAGGAAGAAGTATGGAACATTTGAAAATTGTTCAAAGACTTTCAAGATGAAGTGGAAAATCATTGTAATGAGAAAATAAAAAAATTATGATTTGATCATAAAGGGAGATATTTGAGTTACATGTTTAGCAAAACACCTAAGATTTCTAGAATCGTTCCATGGATTTGCATTTCCCGATAAACCATAGGAGTATGGAGTGTTCGAGAGATGAAATCAAATCTTGTTTGACATGGCAAGATCAAAGGTGTCATTTATAAAACTTCCATTATGTTTTAAGGATTAAATCTTTAGAGACTACCGCTTTTACACTAAAAAGAGCACCATCGTGATCCATTGAAATGACACTATATGGGTTATGGTTCGGGATAAAACCCGAGTTGTCTTTTCTTAAATTTTCGTATGCTAGGCATAAGTAAAATGTTTACAACAAAGTCAGATAAGCACGTCTTTGTAGGTTATCCCAAAACAATAGTTGGGTCTTCCTCCATAACACCGAGGACAAAAGAGTTTGTCGCTTGGAACGTGAAGTTTCTTGAGAAGGAATTTTTCAAAAAAGTTAAGTGGGAGGACAATAGAACTTTGATTAGGTTAATGAACCTAAGAAACATGTGCTAAGTAGCACAGCGCCAGAAAATGTCCTGGTGGCGGCCACAATGCTCATGGCTCACGTGATTACAAAGGTTGTGATCTTGGAGATTCGAGTTCCTATTTGAACCATATGCGCCGAGTAACAATCAAATAGTGATATTTGATAAACAAGTCATTATTGTTTTGACAATGATGAACCGACTGCATGCAAAGAAGCGATGATGGGCCCTGACTCTATCAAGTGACTATAAGTCATAAAATCCGTGATAGTTTCCATACATGAGAAATCAAGTTTTTGAACTTGGAAGACCCTCCAGAAAGGTGTGAAGCCTATCGGTCATATTTGGATCTATAAATAAATAGACATGGATGTTTGACATCTATGAAATAGTCAACATGTTGGAAAGGAGTTTACGACAATGTTCAAGGAGTTGACTATGAAAAGATTTGATCTTTCATAGCGGTATTTAGTCTTGACGGATTAATGTAGCAACCACTACATATAATTTGGTATATGGTAGTTGAACAAACAAAACAATGTTATAGAATGGTTACCTAGGACGTGTACATGACACAGTCCGAAGGGTTTTGTTAATTCAAAGGGTGTGCAAACTTCAATGGTTGAAGTGAGCATAGCGGAGTTGGAATCTTCACCGTGATGAAAATGTTAAAAGAGTTTCATTTCATCGGAGACAATGAAGATGCTTACATTTGCAAGAAATCAAGTGGGAGCACTGAGACATATTTATATACATTATGTAGAATAAATGGTGTTGATTGGAAATGATGTATCTTTTATTGACACAGGTTAAGAATTTCATTAAAATTAGATTTTGATGAAAGACTTGGGCAAAACCGGAATATTAGACATCAATGTCTACATGGATAGATTGAGGCGCTAATATGGTTATGCCAAACATACATAGATGAGATATTGAATGAGTTCAATATGGAAACGACAACAAAGGTTCTTGCCACATGGAAAAGGTTGAATCAAGATTCAAGTGTTTTGATACTTGATGAATGAACCGAGATTCAAGTATTTTGACACTTGATGAATGAAACGAGATTCAAGTGTTTTGACACTTGATGAGTGCAATCACATGAATATTTTGATCAATAATGTATACCATGATATGTACATATCCAGATATGTCCTATGCTCTAAATGATATGTGCATATACCAGAATGATTCATAATATGATGATTGGACAATAGTAAGAACATTCTTATGATCTTTGTAAGAACTAAGAATATGCTATGTATAGGTGACAAATAGTTACAAATAGAGCATTGTAAAGTGTTACATTGATACTAGTTTGTCACAAGATACAAATTTAATTTCTCTCAATTTAAAACTATAGGTGTCACAATGTAATAGAAAGGAGGTTCCATGGTGGATTTGGATGAGTTCCAAAGTTAAGACATCGTGACGGATACTACAACAAAAGGCTGAGTATATGATTGCTATAGTAGCAGCAAAGGAGGGCATTTGTGTTAAGTAGTTTGTTATCAAACTAGGTGTGGTTCAAAGTGGGCTAGTACCATGAAGATATATTGTATGTCAATAATATCAACATGTTTTAACCCAAAGGAACTAAAGGTCTCATCGAAGGACTAAATTTATACAATGCCATCTCATTTGAGAATGAGTGATGATGCAAAGACATGCAAATACACACAAACCTGAAAATGTCAGATCCCGAGATTATGTTAACCACTAGCAAACGCGTATATACAACACCATAAAGCCATAGGTGTTGAATGCGCAAGTTTGCAGACTAGATTATTGACTCTAGTGCAAGTGGGAGACTGAAGGGAATATTCCTGAGAGGCAACAATAAAGTGGTTATTATCTTATTCCTTGTTTATGATAAATGTTTATTTTGCATGCTATAATTGTATTAATTGGAAACATTAATATATGTGTGTTTAATAAACAAATAAAGGGTTCCTAGTTATGCCTCTATTATAAACTAGCTCGTTGATTAACAAGATGATCAAGGTTTCCTAATCATGGACATTGGATGTTGTTAATAACGAGGTCACAAAATTGGTGGAATGATGTGATGAACATTCATCCGAAGTATAACATTACGATCAAATTCATTGTGTTTATATTGCTACAACATCATACGGAGTAATCCTAGTCCTTGGACCATGAGATCATGTCAATCACTAACACTAGAAGATTATCTTGATAACATCAAACGTCACACCGTGACAGGGTGACTATAAAGGTGGGTTCAGTGCTACGAGGGTGTTATGTAGAGGCTCATGGATCAATAGTGAGATTTGTCCATCCCGATGGCGGATAGATATACTTTGGGCCCTCTCGGTGATATCACATTGAGATAGCTTGCAAGCAAGTGATGTGATCACTAGAATGTTATATCACGAGAACGAGAAAATAGTGCATGTCGGTAACAAGATCAAACTAGGTATGGGGATACCGATGATCGAATCTCAACCATGTAATATATCGCGAGACAAAGGGATTTAGTTACGATGTTAAAGGTTCACATGATCACTAGAGTCATCGTTGAATGTGTGGGAGTCAGTATGGATCTCCAGGTCCCGCTGCTGATTATTGATCGGAGAGGGGTCTCTATCATGTCTGCATTATTGGAAAACCATAGGGTGACACACTTAAGGGATACCGACACCATTTGGAGCAAATATGTTTCAGATAAGGATTTAATAAAGCGCTGGAATCATTTCGATGGAAACTGGAATTGTTTTGGGTGAAATTGCAGAAATTGGTTCTGCATGTGATATTGAAATGTTGCAGGGGTTTTATGTGAATCTTTGTTAATTAAAGTAATTAACAAAATCCTGAATAAAATAAATAAAAGAGTTTTATTATATGAGAGATTGCATTAAATTTGGTGGAAATTTAATGGAGGTGAGTGGACTTTTGAGTGGAGGCATGTTTATGTGAGTGGGCGCTCCACCCACATGAATGATGGAAGAGGTGGGGGCACCACCTTGACCGCCGGCCATGGGAGGGGTTGCCCCCTCTCCCCTATAAAAGGCCCTCAACTCCTCCTCTCATCTCGCACCTCCTCGTGAAGGATCTCTCTCCCCCTCTAGAAATTATTCCCCATGGTCTCGGATTAGCGAGATACATGTTCCTGGTGGCTTTATCTACAAAGGAGTTGCTGCTTCCGTTGCATCGCTAGAGCAAGGAGGCGGAGGTTGTTCGGTGGACCGGACGTGTGTGCTTTCATGGATGCACCGCTGCTTTGCGGTGCTGGGCTTGATGGTGTTGGACCTAATGGTGCTGGAACTGCTGGACCTGAAGGACTTCATCACGATCTTGAGATCGACAAGTGTACGACTACATCATCCATGAGTAAAATGTCGTAATGCTTTGTCACTCTTCAAGGGCATGTTCTCTATGGATGTATATCCACACGTTGATTGTATCTAGGTATATAGATCTTGTTGCTTAGTTGTTCACATCGTAGGAAATTTTTTGTTTTCTGTGCTGCGAACCCAACAGTATTCTCTTCAACTCCTAAAGTGTTGCATCTGCTTCGTCTGTCCATACGAATTTTTCCACCTTTTGGAGAAACTTGTAGAGCATCATTGCCTTCTCTCCAAGTCGGTTGATGAACCGGCTTACTGCTGCAACATAGCCTATAAGCCGTTCGATGTCCTTCATGCTTGTCGGGTGTTTTATGTCAAGGATGGCCTTGATCTTCTCTGGGTTGACCTCGATTCCGCGATGCGAAACAATGAAGATTAAAAATTTGCCGCCTAGGACCCAAAAGACACACTTCTTGAGTTTGAGCATCATGTTGTATTTCCGGAGATTATCGAAGGTTTCCCGCAAGTCGGCGATGAGATTGTTTCTTTTCTTTGACATCACCATGATGTTGTCCATGTAAGCATGAACATTGCGACCTATTTGATCATGTAGGCAATGCTGCATCGTCCGCCGGTATGTAGCACCCGTGTTTTTCATCCCAAAGGGCATCGTGACGTAGCAGTATGTGCCATAAGGTGTGATGAACGAAGTGGACAATTGGTCTGACTTGTGCATCTTAATCTAGTGGTATCCTGAGTATGCATCCAAGAAACACAAAAGTTCTGAGCCAGTAGTCGAGTCAATGACTTGGTCAATGCGAGGTAAATCAAACAGATCTTTCGAGCATGCTTTGTTCAAGCCGGTATAATCAAAGCACATTCTTAATTCTTTGGTTCTCTTCTTGGGCACAAGTATAGGATTGGCCACTCACTAGGTGTGAATAACTTCTCAGATAAAACTAGCCTTAAGTAACCTTGCTAGCTCCTTGCCTATGTCTCATCGTTTTTCATCACCAAAGTGTCGTATAGCTTGTTTCATCAGTTTTTCTTTAGGATCGATGTTTCAGCTGTGCTCGGTAAGTTCCCTAGGTACACCTTTCATGTCGGCAGGTTGCCAGGCGAAGATGTCCTTATTCTAATGGAGGAACTCGACAAGCGCTCTTTCCTATTTGGGATCTAGGTCTATGCCAATGGTGGTGGTCTTGGAGGCATCGCTTTCCACAAGTTGCATTAGCTTGGTCTCAATGGCGGCCTTGAAGGCGGCTTCAGAGTCAGAAATCTGCTTCTTTGAAGCTGGCATCTCCGAGGCATCGCCCTGGCACTGGATCTCCTTGAACACCATAGAGGATGGCTTCGGCGAAGGCGGATTCACTCAGCTCGCACTCCCTTACCTTCTTGAAATTTCCGGCAATGGTGATGATGCTGTTTGGTCTGGGTATCTTGAGCTTGTTGTAGACAAAACATGGCCTGGCGTGGAAAGCGTGGAATATGTCGCGTCCAAATATGACGTGATACATGCTCTTAAAGGGCACCACGTCAAAGGTCATGCGCTTTTGGTGATTATTGTTAACATTACCAAAGGCGACCGGATGGGTAATGCAGCTAAGAGACTGGGCTTGCCGGCCAGGGATGACACCATGGAACATGGTATTGCTCCGCCTTAGATGTGTCTCTATCAAGTTCATCTTGCGCAGCATATCGAGGTACATAATGTTGATGCTTCTTCCACTATCCAGAAGGCAATTGGTTAACTCGCTGCCGTTAATAAGAGGGTTGATGTGATGGGTTCGTAGCATGGAAAACAAAAAAATTCTACCGCAAGAACGAACAAAACCTAGATCTAATCCAGATAAAAGCCAAGATCTAATCTATTAGACATGAGCAACGAGATAGATAGGAACTAACTCTCGTAGATCCGAAAGCGTTAACAAGATTAGATCTCGTGGTTGATGTAGTCGATCACTTGCCGATCTCAAGATCGTGTGGACGATCCTTCCGGCGATGCGTTCCGGCAGCGCTTCCGCAGTCGGTCAAGTGGACGATCCGTCCGGCGCCGCGTTTCGGCAGCGCTTCCGCAGTCGGTCACACGTGCGGAGTCGAAGCAGACCTTCCTCTCCCCGTTCCAGTGAGCAGCGGAGGTAGTAGATCTTCTCCACGGAATCCCAGCAGCACGACGGCGTGGTGGTGGAGTAGAGAATTCTGCAGGGCTTCGCCTATGCCTGTGCAGAAGAAAGGTGGAGGAGAGAGGCGGCAGAGATTGGAGTTATGAGAGCAGGGGAGGAGGGGGCGCCCCTGCCCTTCTATTTAAGGGGGGAGGGCGCCTTGGGGAGGGGAGTCCTTGTAGGACTCCCCTCCTCTAGGCCGGTGGATTGGGGAGTGGGGGGAGGAGTCCTCCTCCCCCACGAGTCCTTGTCTTGACCCACCAGGACTCCTTGATCCCTATCTTGATTTTCAAGCAAACTCCAAGATATCTTCTAGAACCTTCCGGAACATTCCGAAACCTTCTAGAATCCTCATACAAACACTCCGGAACATTTCCTAACTTAGAAAATGATCCCCTATATATGAATCTTATTCTCCGGACCATTCCGGATCTCCTCGTGATGTACCGAATCCAATCCGAGACTCCAAACAACATTCGGTCTCCAACGCATATTCCATATCTACTTAAAACAACTTCGAACCTTAAGTGTGTCACCCTACGGTTCGTGAATATGTAGACATGATAGAGACACATCTCCTATCAATAACCATCAGCGGGACCTAGAGATCCATAATGGCTCCTACATACTCAACAATGACTTCGCGATCGATTGAACCATTTACATACGAAACCAATTCCCTTTGTCTCACGATACTATACTTATCCGAGGTTTGATCATTGGCATCCCATACCTAGTTCTACCTCGTTACTGATAAGTACTCTTTACTCGTTCCGTGATATGTCATCCCTTGTGACCTAGTCACATGCTTGCAAGCTAACTAGATGACATTCCACCGAGAGGGCCCAGAGCATATCTATCTGTCATATGGATGGAAAAATCCCAATCTTGATTCATGCGCTTCAACACATACTTTCAGAATACCCAATGACAACTTTATAACCACCCAGTTACGAAGCGGCGTTTGATGTCATCAAAGTACCCATCCGGTGATGGTGATTAACACAACCTCATGGTCGAAGGATTAGGTTACTATGCATTTAAAAGCTTACAGCAATACGAACTTAATGACTTGATCTTATGCTACGCTTACTATGGGTGTGTGTCCATCACATCATTCTCCTAATGATATAACCTTGTTATTAATCACATCCTTATGTTCATGATCAGGAAACCATGATCATCAATTAATCAACAAGCTAGTTCAACAAGAGGCTTACTAGGGACTCTCTTATGTTTACAAAACACACATGTATTAGTGTTTCCTAATAATACAATTATAGCATGGGATGTAAACATTCATCATAAACACAAAGATATAATAATAATCACTTTTATTATTGCCTCTTGGGCATATCTCCAACATGATGACCATGGCATACTAGTTCTCTATTGGGATGATGTCTAGGTGATCCTCTCTATCCTAGGTAACAGGAATCTCCGACCACTTCACGAACTAGGGAACTATAGGGAGGGTGGCCATCAGTATCCTCAAAGAGGTTTTCTAGGCCTGGATAGTACGGGTACCAAGGAAGGTGTGGTAGACTAGAGCCTTCTTTTCAAATGGATTTTTACCCTTGCGATCGCCCTTGTCAGCGGGTTTGGGGTCCACGTCTTCATCCATATCCTCTGAATCCTTGGACTCTTCCTTCTTCTTCCCTTTGCCCTTTCCACGAGGTATGTTCTTCTGACTTCATTTGTAGCCGGACTTAGGGTCTTCCATGAGGTCATTGACAAACTTACACTGGAAGTTGGTATGAGTGGCTTTACCGATTGCATCAAGATGGATGAAACACGACATATCGTGGTACTCCTTGTACATCTAGGGAACATGGCGCTGCGGGTGTAGATTCACTCTGTAGCTGCCAACGACAAACCCCCTGCCACGACCATGTTTACGCCTTCGGCTCTGCTAGCAAAAGTCATCGTGACCATGTCAGCTGCTTGCTTGTCTTCAGGCGGATTCTTATGCTTTTTATTATTCTTCTTCTTGACTTCTGCTGGTTACTGTTGTTCTTCTTGACCTAGGTGGGAATAGCCACTACAAGTAAGGACCCGCGAGCATCATCATTGGCAGGGGTAAATTCTCTAGCCTTGGCAATCATTGAGTTGAGATCAAGCTTACCCTTGTCTTGAGTGCGCTTCAGCGCATGTCAGAGTAGTGTTCCCTTGTCTAGACCATCGATGAAGGCGGCCATAGCTATTTGATCGTGTACACCCGTGCATGAATTTTTCATATCAAGCCAACGGGATAAGTAGGCACGAGATGACTCGTCCTTCTCTTGCAGACACCATTGTAGGTCACAACCAGTGTAGGGACGTTTGTACGTACCCTCGAAGTTCTTGGCAAATGCTTCATGCATGTCTAACCAATTGCAGATTGATTTTTCCGGCAAGTCGGCGATCCATTGTCGGGCGGTGCCAAAGAGCATTAGTGGGAGGTACTTTACAATGACATTGTGGTTTCCCCTGCGATTTATATCGTTTCGTGGTAGCCCTACAACCACGTGGTTGGCCTGGTAGTGCCTTCATAGGGCTTGATAGTCTTATTAATCTAGAGGCCCCTAGGGTAGGTTGTGGCCTAGATAAGCGGTCCAAAACAACGTAGCCCTAGGTATGGATCTTGTCGGGTTCATGGATCTTATCAAGGCGTGAATATGCATCATACGGATCCGGTTGTTGCTTGTGCTGATTTCTGCCATGCGGAGGGGAGTTATGGTGCGAGCCGTGAGACCTGCGTGATCCTCCGCCATGGTGGCTACTGGGTGGCGACGATGGTGGTGGTGGTGGTGGGTTAGCTTTCTTGGTACTCCCTCCATGCGAATCATCATGTCTGTCACGGTTGCTATCGGACGTGGAGCTTCCTTGTGTGATTTGCTCCTTTGTCCATCATTGCCACTAAGCTCTCTGCCATGTCGAGGCTGCTCTCCCTGGTCACGTATAACGATGCCACCTTGAGGGCGTCTAGGAGGTGGCATGATCGTGCGGTGGTGCGGTTGTGGGTCATCATGATGTCGGGACTGCAGGGGAGGTGGAGGCGAGCAGCGGGGGTGAGCCTTGTCTATGTAGTCAGAGGATACTGGAACGGCATCAGTCCTATTGTGCGCGTCCCTCCGTCTTTGTTTTATGGAACCTGTGCGAGATCCGACATCATGAGGAGATCTTGGTTTGTGCTGGTTGTTCAAACTATACTAGCAATGCTCCGGGTTGGACTCAAGCCTCTAAGAGGTAGCATTTTCTTATGGCTTGACAGCCTTGGCAAGAAGGCCATAGACCTGATCTAGCGCTGTAGGTGATCTATCCTGCTCGAATAGAGTTTTGGCGACGACCATAGTGAGGGCGGGGTTGGCATGACTTGCTTCCCATCCTTATCGATGTAGGGGGTAGCTTTTGTCGGTTTGGACAGAGCCAACCCCAAGTTGTGTCAAACGCCGGGATCACCGACGACGTGAGCCAGAGCTTTCTTAGCTTTATGCTACTTGAGTAGCTGCTTGTACCCAGCCTACAGTGCTTTTGCCGCCTTGAACGAGTCGTGTGCCTTGGCGATATCCTTGTCCAGCTTTGTGCCTTGCTCCGCGATGTACTTGGCCTCCATGAGGATTTCCTGATGCTTCTCATCAAGTTGTGTAACATTCCAAATATGGGAAATAGTTAGCAGTTCGACGAGGAGTTCACCATAGATCACATTGTCAGCTGGAGTAACAAAGGGATTGCCAGCCACTAACATGGATGACGAAGGCGGTAGATTTGTTTGGTTGGCAGTACTGGGTTCGGTGGCGAGTTCCTGTGGTAGGATAACCGGGGGCATGGCCTTTGTCGGATCCGAAGGATCGACATTGTTTTTACCATTGGCCATCATGTTTTCTCCATCGGTCGCTGCTGGCGGAGCTCATCCGGCTCACTGATCCTGCTAATCTTTTTCAATCACATTCCCGATGGACACCAGTACCTATCGAGAAGTGATAGCTTGCTAGTGCGCTCCTCGTGCTCGAATTACTCCTCGATCTCCTTCATGGCAGCTTCAAGTTCCTCCGAGTTGATTGACAAGCTACCGTAGTCCATGTTGATGTCAGCGTAGAGTGTGTCTAACACTGAGTCGGAAGGATCGTCGATGTTGTCAGTGGTAGATGCTGAGCCGAAGGTAACATGGCCGATGAGCTTGGATTTTCTGGCCGTGGTGGCGATGTTGGCCTTGGCTTCCTCATCAATGGCATCAAAATTGGTAATAGTCTCAATCATTTCGTTGAGAGTAAGTAAACTGGCGGCCTACCTCCTCCTAAGCGTATGCCAGAGAAGGGTGTGTGGCGTGATCCCTTCGACGAAGTGGTACACTGCATCGTTGATGCGGTCTCCCTCCACGGAGGCCCTCACTCTTAACCATCTAGCGAGGTACTCACGTGGGGATTCCCCCGACCTTTTGACATACCAAGCTAGAACAAAGATGCTGACAACACCGACAAAGCATGACATCTAGTTCTCTAACACTTCGAGGAGCCAAGAGGATATGCGTTGGTATTCCACCACTATATCCTGCACAGGGGCAGTTTGGGTAGGCCTTGATTTGTTCTAATCTAAGACAACAAAATCCAAAGAGAGATCTGAGCTCAATCCTTCCGCGGACGTGTCCTTCCTGTAGGCAGTCCATGTGGTCCTTGACATGTGTCCGACTTCCTGGGAGCTTCACCCCAAGCCGGTTTTGTCAATGAAGAGATGGATGTCCCTGATTGGAACAATGGAGCAGTGGGTGGGGTTTGACTTTGCCGGGATCCAGAACTCGTCCGGAGGGATGATCGGAACATTGCCGGAGAAGAGAACATGCCCAATGGCTACCGTGTCGCCGATTCCCACGAAGATTGGACCTCGCCTGGTGTAGAGCTCGAAGCGCCTCTTGCCTCACGGTGGGCGCCAAATGTCGTGGTATTGCCGACGAGTACACCATGGCGGGGTCCTCACGGAACATGTTTAGAGAGGTGGGGGAAGGCGGTGAGTTGGTGGCTATGAGGTAACACAGCTTACCCAGGTTTAGATCCCACGAAGGGGGCTGAATCCTACTCCTGCTATAAATCACTATAATGCCAATATGTCGAGTTATAGAGTGTTGGGAATATGCCCTAGAGGCAATCCTGTATGATGATATTCCCCAATGTATTCATAAAGTTATCTTAGTATGAACATCAGATATATATATATATCATTGAATATGTGATTCAGTTGTGGAACTTTATATTCATGTTGTTTGATGAGTGCGTATTTGCATCATGTTTTACATTATTATTTTGCATTGTAGATGTAGGATCTTGGTATTTTACGGCGCTCGCACACACATTTTATGCTTTTTTTCACCAGGATCAGGACAGATGATGGATCCAATGGATAAAATTCTTGGAGCAGTTGTATTATGGAGAAAAGGAGTCAAAAACAACATAAATCGCTTATTTGGGAAATATTAATAATACCAGAAGAAAACCAGAAGCAAACAAAGGAGACAGAGAGTTCAATGACCAACTATATGACCGAAATAAATTTTTCGGTCGTATAGTTGGCACCGCTTCCGCCTCCTCAAATAGTTTCACCTTGTGTAACTGGATCAGAGAGACGACATACAGAACACCCAGAAATCGCCGAAACCTCACCTCCGAAAGGCATCTGGAGGAGGAACTCATCCACCGGGGATCCATCTTCGCCCTACGCAGATCCGGGAGGCTAAGGCATCGATCTTCATCATCCACCACTGCATCACCACCATCTCCATCCATCCCATCTACATCTTGTCTAGATCTTGTTGTAATTTCTGTACTCGTTGTGGATTTATACAAGTACTATTCATCTATGATAGATTCCATTTATATTGCCATGATGTTGATTGCCTCCATGTCTGAGTAGATCATTAGTTCTCGCGGAGATGGAGAAACCCTAGTATGAGACTGAAATAAGATAAAGTCTATTATGATATTCATAGCTATGGCCATGTGTTAGATTGTCTTCATCTTGATGTTGAGAGAAGTCGACCTCTCAATATTTTCCTCTCATGGGGACTTGATGGAGGGAACTACATGTTGCTAGACGAAGGCGTGTTAGCACTTACAGTGACTATAAAGCTGTTTCCACTCCTTACGTATCAACTTGGGAACCGAGGAAACCCATGGAACACTATCCATGCCATGGGATACGTCTTGTGGGATTACGTCCCTTAATAGCATAGTAATTCGATGGATGTCGATTGCTGACTGCTGTGGTTATGAGGATGATGTGAGCAGCGGTTGTTGCGTATTTGTCCAAATACGGAGTTCCTCCCACACATATATAGTTAAGAATATTCATGATAATAGTATTTATCTTAGCTCCTTATAATGCTAGTGGTGTATCCGCTACTCCCTGAGAATTCGTTTTCCCTATTGTAGTTCCAATCTCTCTTAAATATGTGATACTTACTTTTGGCATTCAGTTGTTTTACTTTACTTTATTGTTGCTCTTATACCTAAAACCCCAAAACACCCTTTTACACAATACTCGCATTTTATCTTGTTACTTAGAACTTTATTTTGCATTTCTATCGTAATATTTATTTCAAGAGTTATAAGACTTCAAACTCCTGCTCCCCATGGGATCGATATCTTTATTTCAAAACTAGTTACAAACGATATATGCACTTGTAGTCATCAAGCTATTTTCTGGCGCCATTGCCGTGGAGCTAAGCGTTGTAGATCTTTTAGGTTTTGCTTATTTATTTTTGTCTTGCTAAGTTTTGTTTTGAGTTATAGGTTTCCACCAACATGATGGAATTTGAGCGTATGACTAGTGCTAACCCACGCAACTACTTTTGGAAGCCCTATGATATTTATAAAAGAGACAACTCCAATGAGAAGACAAGGGGGTTTAAAATAAATCCTCTACTACTTGGTATTTTACACAAGAAGCAATTTACTAGAGATGAAGAAGATCCTGATCCATATGAGCATATAGCATGTTTTAAAGATATATGTGGCACTTTTCAATTGATGGGATATACCGCTGATGAGGTAAGGGTTAAACTTTTTAGTCAGACTTTGACAAGTACATCTCTCTCATGGTATAGATCTCTATCCCCTGAAGCCACTACTACTTGGGATAATCTAGCCTGTGAATTTCTATCAAAATATTATCCATTATCAAAATATTTTGGAATTAGGCGTCTTATAATGACTTGGAGGAATCACTCTAATGAAGGACTAGTAAGAGCTTATATCAGATTTAAAGATTTACTACATCTATGTCCTCATCATGATTTACCTGAATGGTATTTATTGCATATCTTTTATGGCGGTTTAATTGAACCTAATAAAATTGAACTAGCCTCTTTTGTGGAAGGCTCCTTTATGAATCTTCCTATACCTAAAGCTTGGGCTTTACTTAATATAATTCGTGATCATTGAGTTTCATGGAATTTTGTTCTAGGAAGTGAAGGAGGCGTAGAAATAGAACATGATTGCATTCATGACTATAATAAAAGGGCCATGTTAAAGAATTATCTAAAGAACTTTATTTGGATTCAGATATTGTGTTGCAAGTTGTTAAAGCTTTTACAGAACATATCAAAGCTCCGAAAGAGGGTGCGGTCAAGTATGATCCACCCCCGAACTTGAGAAGAAAAGAGAAGATAAAGCAATAATGGCCTCCCTAGAACCAACAAATGAGATGCCTTTCCCTAACACTGCACAAAAGCATATTCTTGAATATGAACAGGTCAAAGCAGTACAGGAAAAGAAGGAAGAAGAAAGTATGCCATAAGTCGTGGAACATTTGGAAGAAACCAAAGATGAAGAGGTAACCATGGAAGCAATTATTGCTATGTACGCACATTGTAACATAGTTGAACTTGATGAAGAGACTTCCGTATTGGTTGAAGGTAAAACAAAGGTAAAAGATGTGAGTAAGCCTATTCTTCCCTACATATTTAAAGAAACCTCACATTATGGTTTATGTGATCTTGGCACCAAAGTTAATGTTATATCTTATGATTTCTGTTTAGAAATAAAAGAAGAGATAGAACCGGCTACAATTGAAAATACTGATATGACAATTATGCCAGCCAATAAAAATCTTAGAATTCCTATGGGAGTAGTAGAAGATGCAACTATCACAATTGGCAACAAAAACTTTTATATCGATTTTGTAGTCATTGATATGACAGCTGACACTATTTTCCCAATTATATTTGGAAGAAACTTTTTAGGTGATATAGGTGCCTATGTTGATTTTAAAAAGGAGATTGTGTCTCTTAAGCTTGGGGAGCGGAAAATGAATTCCACTTTTCCAAATTTAAAGACAGGCCTCCACAAATACAAGAAGAAGAGGAAGAGAAAACTATTGAGGAAATGGCGGCTCTTTTCTTTAGCAATCAAGAAGAAGAAATAAATGAAGATCCAAATTATGAAGAAATAGTTATGAAGGACAAGTCCCTTAGAGAACAAGAAGATGAATTCGATTCACTTCCCATTATCGGACCTCCAACTAATGAGGCTTGTGAAGAGCCAAAAAAGAGAGGGGACGAGGAATTACCATCCCCAGAGTTGAAGACTCTACCAAGTAATCTTAAATACAGGTTTTTAGATGTTACAAATAAATTTCCTATTATTATTAGTGCTAAACTTAAAGGAGAAGAATAACAAGAACTAATAAAGATACTTAAGGAGCACCGCAAGGCCTTTGAGTACTCAATGGATGATTTGTAGGGCATTAGTCCCATGATAACCGTCCATCGAATATTCATGGAAGAAGGTGCTAAACCCGTTGCGGAATTTAATAGAAGATTGAAGCCTGAAATGAAGGACGTGGTAAGGAAAGAAATTGTACGCCTATTGGACGCACGTATAATTTATCCTGTTAAAGAAAGTGAATGGGTAAGTCCTGTTCATTGTGTCCCTAAGAAGGGAGGTTTTACTATTGTTCCCAATGAAAACAATGAATTAATACCTAATAGAACTATTCTTGGCCATAGGATGTGCATATACTTCAGAAAATTAAATGAAGAAACTAGGAAAGATCACTATCCTTTACCGTTCATAGATCAAACTTTAGAAAGGTTACCAAACCATACTCATTTTTGCTACTTGGATGGATACTCTAGTTTTTCTCAAATAGTTGTTCATCCGGATGACCAACTTAAAACAACTTTCATTAGTCCTTATGGTTTACATGCTTATAGATGTATGCCTTTTGTTTTATGTAATGCTCCAGTTACTTTTCAAATATGCATGACTGCTATTTTTGTAGATTTTATAGAACTTACAATGGAAGTATTTATGGATGACTTTTTTGTCTATGGAACTTTGTTTACCAGTTGCTTGGATAATCTCAAAAGAGTTTTGCAGCGTTGCGAAGAAACCAATCTTGTTCTAAACTGGGAGAAGTGCCATTTTATGGTCAAAGAAGGTATAGTCCTTGGACACAAGGTATCAGGTAAGGGAATTGAAGTTGATAGAGCTAAGGTTGAGGCAATAGAGAGAATGCCACAACCTAGGGATATTAAAGGTATAAGAAGTTTCCTTGGTCATGTGGGTTTTTATAGAAGGTTCATTAGAAATTTCTCTGAAATATCTAAACCTTTGACTAACCTCCTGCAAAAGGGAGTAAGATTTAATTTTGATGATAAATTTCTTGAAGCCTTTGATAAACTCAAAAATGCTTTATCCCATGCTCCCATTATTAAACCACATATTTGGGATACAACCTTTGACTTAATATGTGAAGCTAGTGATGATGCTGTAGGAGTAACTCTGGGACAACACATTGGTCACAGATTTAACATTATACATCATGCTAGTAGAACTCTAAATGGTGCTCAGAAGAATTACCCTAAGGAGGAAGGGGAACTTTTTGCTGTACTTTTCTCTTGTGATAAATTTCATTCTTACATAGTAGATGCAAAGGTAAGAGTTCATACGGATCGTGATGGTCTAAAAGAACTCCTTGAGAGGCATAAGCCAAAACTGATCCGTTGGATTCTTTCACTTCAAGAATTTGATTTGTAGATTATGCAGAGGCAAGAAATAAAGATTTTGGATACAGTGTCCATGTTTTCCCAACAAGACACCAATCTTATTGTGAGGAACTTTAGTCCTGGTGATTTTCGTTTACAAGAATATTCAATGAACTAAGGTCAATTCCTCCCAAAGAGAAGAAGTCTTTGTTGTTGGAGGAGCTTTTCATTCCCAAATAAACAAATAGTAAGTTCGAGGTAAGTATTCTTACCTAAATAAGTGATTTGTTTTCACAAATTTTACTTCTGAAAATTTTGCCTTTGAATTCCTTGTGTTTTTCTGAAGTTCTTGAGGTTTTTTACCAACTATACGGGCGGAGCTATACGACCGGGGAGGAAGCTCCCTCCGTATAGTTGGTTGTTAAACTCTCTATATCATCGTCGTGAAATTGTTTTCGATATCTGAGCCTATACGGTCGCAACTATATGACCGGAGCCAAAATTCTGGCCATATAGTTGGTCGTTAAACTCTGAGATACTTCTGATTTTGGTGTCTGTATCTATACGGTCGCAACAATACGACTGGAGCCAAAATTCCGGCCATATAGTTAGTCGTTAAACTCTCAGACACTTTTGATTTTGGATGTCTATATCTATACGATCGTAACTATATGACCGGAGCCAAAATTGTAGCCATATAGTTGGTCGTTAAATTCTTAGACACCTTTTGTTTGTCTTTTCGTTTTTATTGAAAAAAACGTTATTGTCGGTTCCGAGTCGTGATTTAATCGACCTGGACTCAAGATATTTGGAAATATCTGCCTGGAACCAACTATACGGCCGAAGCTATACGGGCCGCGCCCGTATAGTTGGTTGTCATGCGGCAGGACACTTCCAAATCTGTAATTTCTTCCCTGTTTTGTTAAGATTCTTTTCTTGGGCAACAATTTGGTGTTTCTCGCGAGTTTTACCGACCTCTGGCCCCCCTTATATACTACCATTGCCTCTCTCTCTCTAATCATAATCTCCAGGAACCAATCTAGCGATGAGGTATCCCGTCCTAGGCTATGGGAAACCGATGGGGCTCATTGCTCCTTCCAGGGACCGCTCCAGCAGCCCGTCCATGGAGGATGATGACGAGTAGGTGGAGAGGTTTAGCGCGAGGTACAAGGAGTACGTCGAGCCAAGCTACTACAACAACGATTCTGATGATGACGTGGTTAACGTCTACATCCACCGTGACGTCTATGATCCACCGAAGATCGATCGGGTGGCAATGAAGAAAGCTCAACAAGAGAGAGAAGATCACAAGCCACATGGAAAAGTGCATGTGGAGATGGTCAAGTTCATCACCACGGATCCAAGGCCGCATAAGCATAAGGAATTATCTAATTGTCGGGGGGATTGTCCTCGGGTACCCCAAAGACTCTCCAAGACAGTCAAAAAGGCGAAACATAGCAAAAGATAAAGAAAACTGTGGCCTGAAGCGTCCTGGGCCGACTGCCAGCTCCCAGCCGGCCCACTCCTGGCTCCACCTCTCCCTTGATAGCTCCTCCATCCGGTTGGGCCAGCCTCCACCCCTAGCGGGCCTGCCTGGCGCTCCGCCTGGGCTGCCCCATGCCCTGCTAGGCCTCCCACTGATCCCACACCCCGGCAGGGCCTCCCCTTCGTCGCCCGTCCCGGCTAGGTCCCTGCCTGGTCATCGTCCGGCTGGGCTGTCCCCCGGCTGGGCCTCCCCTAGCGTCCCACCTAGCCGGTCCACGATCAGATCCATTCCCGCTAGGCCGCCTCACCCCCAGCTAGATCACTGCCGCCTCGCCTCTGATCGATCTCAGTCGGATCGACCGGCCCCAGGGACCTAGCTACCCGACTACTACTACCATGCAGATTCCTCTAGCAGCATGAGATTCCAGGAAAGAAGGACATCGACAAGACACGGACAAGACCAAGAGGCCATGCTGCCTATGTATGCAATAGTAGACACTATAAACTTTATCAGATGACATAGCAAATAGACCTATGCTATGTAGTACCTCATGCATGACATATTGAATAGTCTAGTTAGGCAAGTGGGTATCACCATGTCCCTTGGGCCACCTTTATAAGGCAAGGGAGGGACTCACTCATGGACTCAAACACACACCGATCGCTAGCTCCCTAGGAGCTAGCTCTCTCTCACTCTCACGCATACACACATGCACTCTGCTAGTTAGTCTGGTTCATCTGGATACAGCTCTAGGAGCACGTTTGTAGCCCGATTATACCCACATATAGCATCAGACATGAAGGAGTAGGAGTTTTACCTCACCACGAGGGCTTCGAACCTGGGTACTTCCTGTGTCTCGCTACACTCGCTTGTACCCAATCCTGCATGTGGACACTATCGCAGTCGCCCTGCTCGCTCCGACACCTCTATCTAGCCTTCTCAGGCAATGTTGTTTCCAATACAATGACATTTGGCGCCCACCGTGGGGCGAGTATGGCTGCAGCCGAAGCCTGTTCCGCACGGGACCTCTTCATCTCCATCGCTCCAACGCTGTTTTGAGTTGCCCAGGGGCTCGCTGCCTCCGCCGCACCATGGTCACCGACTCCACGCCGCCAAGTTTCTCGGGGGCTCGTGATGCCTCCGTGCCATTGATACATTGCAAATGTATCTATAATCTTTGATGTTCCATGCTTGGTTTATCCACTTTATTGTGTTTTGTTCCAACTTTAGAGTACTTTTATTATGATTTCTTGGACTAACCTATTAACAAGAGCCACAGTGCCAGCTGGCTATTTTTTGTTGTTTTTGGTTCTAGAAAAGTCAGAAAATGAATATTCTCGGAATTAGACGGAACAAAAGCCAAAGTGCCTATTTTTCCGGAAGGGATCAAGTGCCAGAATACGAGACGGTGAAGGGCTGGGGGCCGGCCACACCACCTGGCCGCACGGCCAGGCCTGGCCCGCGCCAGGGGGTGGTCTGGCCGCCCCCATCACCCCCTCGGCCTCTCCTTCCGCCTATAAGTTGCCCTCGGGAAGAAAACCCTAGGTACCTGATCAAAAATCCATGAAAGAGTCTGTAGCCGCTGTCGTCTCTGTCCCTAGATCGGGGGATCTGAAGCTCTTCCCGGCACCCTGCCGGAGAGGGGAATTCACCGTGGAGGCCTTCCTCATCACCATGCAAGCCTCCGGTGTGATGCGTGAGTAGTTCATCCTTGGACTACGGATCCATGTAGTAGCTAGATGGCTGGTCTCTCCTCCTTTGTGCTTTCATGTTTAGATCTTATGAGCTCCATTCATGATCAAGATCATCTATTTGTAATCCATACATGTTGTGTTTGCGGGGATCCGATGGATATTGAGATGCTATTTCAGATTGATTATTGATTCTATCATGTCTTTGTTATTTGAGATCTTGCATGCTTTCCGTTGTTAGTAGCTATCTTGGCCAAGTAGATGCTAGCAACTCCAAGAGTTAGTATTTATGCTCGATAGTGGGTTCATGCCTCTGGTAATCTGGGGAAGTGACAGAAATCTCTAAGGTACTAGATGTGTTGTTGCTACTAGGGAGAAAACAATGATCCTTTGTTCATATAACAATTATATTGTTTACTTTACACGCAGTTCGTAAAGCAATAATCTGTTGCTTGCAACTTAATACTGGAAGGGGTTCGGATGATAACCTGAAGGTGGATTATTAGTCATAGATGCACTTGGATGGCGGTCTATGTATTATGTTGTAATGCCCAATCAAGTCTCAAAGGAGTCAAGATGATTAGTATATGCATGTATTGCTTTCTCGGTGTTTGTCAATTGCCCCACTGTAATTTGTTCACCCAGCATGTTATCTATCTAAGGAGAACCACCTCTAGTGAACTATGGATCCCGGTCCTTTTACTTTACATACAATCTACAACTGTTTACTGCTTTGTGTTTACTTTCTGCAAACTTTTACTTCTTTCCATTCGATACGTTTAATCCTTTGTTTTCCGCAAAACACGGTGAGATTGACAACCTCATCGCAAGTTGGGGACAAAGTTTTGTGGTTGTGTTGTGTAGGTCTCCACGTTGCTACTAGCACCGGTAGTGCACCCTGCCAAAGCTCAGCTAGTAACACCTTTGGGGTGTTTCCTTGCTCCTACTAGTTCGATTAAACCTTGGTTTCATAATTGAGGGAAAACTTGTTGTTGTATTCATCATACCTTCCTCTTGGGATTCCCAACAAGCTCTACGTCGAACGACGAGCACATCAAGATTTTCTGGCGCCGTTGCCGGGGAGTCAAGTAAATCTTCACAAGGGGAGTCCCTCATAACCAATCTCTTTACTATGTTGGTTTTGTTTTGCTTAGTTTTCTTTTTGCTTTGTTTGCTTGTTTTGTTATTCAAAAACACAAAAAAATTAGTTTTACTTGTTTGCTTTCTTATCTCAAAAACACACAAAAATTAGTCCCCATCTCTTTATGTCTAGCCTTGCTCCAATCACTATGTCACCCGAGGAAATGATTTTCACTTTCAAACAAGGAATTGAGGAAAGTTTTAAGGAAGCTTGGTCTAGAATCTCTGATCTACAGGAAAAGACTGAGCCTAAAATGACTCAAGGCTTGTTCCTTAGCAGTTTTTACCTTGGGATTGCTCTTTGCTATAGATATGCTTTAGATGCTATTGTGGGAGGAGATTTCCTCCAATGTAATGAGGATGATGCTATTAATGCTATGAAGAAATTGATCCTTACTTACAACATGCCTAGCCAAACTGATACTTCTTTCGCGAAAATATTCGCTAGGTTAGATACTCTTGAAGCTAGCACTACTAGATTAGAAGGGTGCTATAATACGCTTAGGGAGCAGCATGATTATGTTCCAATAAACTTTGAACCATCAAAGTGGTTCCCTACAGTAAAGATTGAGATGAACAATGAAACTTTTCAAACCCATTGTGATATCATGTCTGAATTTTGTCTTATGCCCAAAGCTATTTATGAATCTCTGAATATTTGGGGGCTCATTGAGGGAGGAAAAGAAATATCTCTTACTAATAATACTACCATATTACCTCTTGGAATAGCTGAAGGAGTGTTTACAAAGATCCTTGGGAAAATGATTTCTATTGATTATCTTGTTATTGAATGTGCAGGAAAAGGACAAATTACACTTGGAAGGTCCCTATTAGAACTCCTTGGAGCAATAATAGATGTGGGAAAGGGGACCATGCACCTTTCTTCTCCACCAAACAATCACATTTTCCCAAAGGTTAAGAATAAAAATAAGAGAGGTAAGGGCAAGAAAGTTGGTCTTAATGCTTCTTCATTTCAGAACACTTGATTCTTTCTTTGGTTCTTATGCCTAACTTAAAGGCGTTAAAGAAAAGTACTTGTTGGGCGATAACCCAAGAGTTTTAGTTGAGTCTTGGAAGTTATTACCTCTGTAATACCCTCTCCTTATCCTTTTTATTTGCTTTTTGTGCCAAGAGTAACCTCTAATGAGAGTGAAGTAATGAATGGGAAAGTTGTTGTCCCGAAACAGATTTCTATGCTTCACCGTAAAAATTCCTGAGAGAGTTCTATACGTCAGATTGAGCTGTAATGTTTTGTGCTTCTGCCCCAGGTTGTTATATAACTTTCGTTAGTTCAACACTTTTTGATTTGAGCAACAAAAGGTCTTCGCAAAAATTCATCTTTACCTGCTGGTCTGTTTTGACAGATTTCTGCCATTTTCTGTATTTGCTTCTTGTTAGTTCCTTCTTGAGTTCCTTTGGGGAATTGAGCTTTTTGAGGGAAGTGCTACAGTAGCTAGTGTTCTAATGGAAGTTTATTTGGTTTTAGAACTGAACCTTGAGACTTATTTATCTTAAGTGCACTAATGTTGCTAATGAGATTGTGTGAAGTTTTGTATGAAGGAAAATTTTCAGGTGTATGGAAGGAATGAGTAATGAGATGAAGAATGGACTAAAGCTCAAGCTTTGGGACGCCATGCGTGTCACCCCAAGAAATATCCAAGAAGTACAAGCGTCAAATCTTGGGGATGCCCAAGGCATCCCCTTCTACATCAATGAAAATTCCAGGTTTCTTCCAAACGCTTCATTTTTATTGTTTCGTGCACAGTTGTGTTTCTCTTGGAGCGTCTTCTTTTTGTTTTCGTTTTGGTTTTTAGTTTGCTTGGTTTGCTTAGTTTTCTGAATAAATTGGTTGGACCCCCTCTTTCACACTTTGGTTTGCAAATAGTTTGGTTTGGTTTTGGAAAAGAGTAGGAAAGTTCATGCTTTTGTGGTAAAAAGAGCTCGTTTTTGACTGTGGCCTATGCATTGTCATGCCATGCTTGATATTGTTTTGGCTTTATGCTTAGTATTCTTTGCTGTAGCATGACTTGTTATAAACAACTGAGATTGCTTAATGTGCCTTGGATGAATCATGCGTTGTTTTAGCATATTAAAGCATAGTATAGTGGTATTCTCTTTTGATGCTTTATTTGGGTTGACTTGGCGCATGCTCACACCATGTTATGACTATCTCAAGTCACCATAGCCTTTATGATCCTTTATTTTTCAACTTGTAGTATCACTTTATGATTTGATCAATGATGTTTTGTCGCTCTACATGATTATGGCCATTATTGCTCTCTTAGTTTGTCGCTCCCAGTCTTTTGCTAGCCTCCACAACAAGTATGAGTTACACTCATGCATCCAACTCCCTAAACCAAGTTTTTCCAAAGAGTCCACCATACCTACCTATTAGCTTATGCTGTTCCAAGTATATTCATGCTTTTGTTTACCTTCCACCGGTTATGAGAAAACTAGTGATTAAAGCTCTCACGAACTTGATGGCACACTTTACTTTATTGCCTCTAAAAGCTTGAACCATTGGGTACTTCTTTGTTGCGTATATGCTAGCGCTTTATAAGTTGAAATTAGCAGAACCATGTTTCATGGGGAACGCTTTCAACATTGCACTTGTACTTTGTACCCCATTGATATTATGTTCTTTTGCTTACGGATCCCGGCGATGTGAAATAAATGTGGAACTTGAAAGATCATGGAGTTTGTATGTATGTTAGAGAAACGCTTGGGCCGCTAGCCTAAGCCATGCCTAATCATGGTGGAAACTTGTAGCATCACCATAATGAGCACTCTATGAAGCATCCTCAATAAAAACCTATGCAAATAGCAAATAAAAAGATCGCTGAGATGCTCATTGTCTGCTTTCCTTGTCATTTTGATTATGGGAAAGCTCCCGTATCATGTGCAAGGGGTACCCCGTTGGTGGTTCTTAATGATACACATATACTTACAATGACAAGAGCTTACTCTTGACTGAAGTTGAGTAGCATGAGGATCGGTCTTCGTAAGTAAGGGGCATGAGATTTTGGTTTATAACTTGTCAAGCATATCCTCTTAGTTGTGTCACTTTAACCTTAATCACCTTCAAGATGCTTATGATAGGGGCAATGAGAGCTGAAAGCTATAAGTACCATAATTTTTGGAAGCTCTTTATGAGACTTGAATCCCTACTTCCTTTTACAACGGCCTTTCTTCCACCATTATATTGAGTCTCCACCTTCTATCTTTATGCACTACTTTGAGAGCATAGTGGCCATTCTTAGTTCTATGTGCATTGTCCCAAGACTAGTTGATTGATGCATAACTTGTTATTGCTCATTTGAAACTATTGTATCTAGTCACTCTTATGAACTTTGAAGGTGTGCTATGCATTTATATTTGCTACTCTATTGAGGGACAAGCTGAATACTTTTATGCTATGTTTTCTTTATGTGAAACAAACAAACGTCTTGCAAAGCATTGTTACTCATGAATCTTTTGTTTGTGCCTTTTCATGTTGTATCATAGTTTCTTTACTTATTGCTAGAACTTTGTCTTTCATGTTATGATTAAAGTACTATGATCCCATCTTTGAGTTTTGCAAATACTTTGATCAAGTTTTGATGGTGCATGTCACCTCAAAAATTATTTCTTTTTATCGCTTACCTACTCGAGGACGAGCAGGAGTTAAGCTTGGGGATGTTGATACATTGCAAATGTATCTCTAATTTTTGATGTTCCATTCTTGGTTTTATCCACTTTCTTGTGTTTTGTTCCAACTTTGGAGTACTTTTATTATGATTTCTTGGACTAACCTATTAACAAGAGCCATAGTGCCAGCTGCCTGTTTTTTGTTGTTTTCGGTTCCAGAAAAGTCAGAAAATGAATATTCTCGAAATTGGACGGGACAAAAGCCAAAGTGCCTATTTTTCCAGAAGGGATCAAGTGCCAGAATACGAGTCGAAGAAGGGCTGGGGGCCAACTACACCACCTGGCCACGCAGCCAGGCCTGGCCCGCGCCAGGGGTGGTCTGGCCGCCTCCAGCACCCCCTCGGCCTCTCCTTCCGCCTATAAGTTGCCCTCAGGACGAAAACCCTAGGTACCCGATCAAAAATTCATGAAAGAGTCTGTAGCCACCGTTGTCTCTGTCCCTAGATCGGGGGGATCTGAAGCTCTTCCCGGCACCCTGCCGGAGAGGGGAATTCACCCTGGAGGCCTTCTTCATCACCATGCAAGCGTCCGGTGTGATGCGTGAGTAGCTCATCCTTGGACTACTGATCCATGTAGTAGCTAGATGGCTGGTCTCTCCTCCTTTGTGCTTTCATGTTTAGATCTTGTGAGCTCCGTTCATGATCAAGATCCTCTATTTGTAATCCATACATGTTGTGTTTGCAGGGATCCGATGGATATTGAGATGCTATTTCAGATTGATTATTGATTCTATCATGTCTTTGTTATTTGAGATCTTGCATGCTTTCCGTTGTTAGTAGCTATCTTGGCCAAGTAGATGCTAGCAACTCCAAGAGTTAGTATTTATGCTCGATAGTGGGTTCATGCCTCTGGTAATCTGGGGAAGTGACAGAAATCTCTAAGGTACTAGATGTGTTGTTGCTACTAGGGAGAAAACAACGATCCTTTGTTCATAGAACAATTGTATTGTTTACTTTACACGCAGTTCGTAAAGAAATAATCTGTTGCTTGCAACTTAATACTGGAGGGGGTTCGGATGATAACCTGAAGGTTGATTATTAGTCATAGATGCACTTGGATGGCAGTCTATGTATTATGTTGTAATGCCCAATCAAGTCTCAAAGGAGTCAAGATGATTAGTATATGCATGTATTGCTTTCTCGGTGTTTGTCAATTGCCCCACTGTAATTTGTTCACCCAGCATGTTATCTATCTAAGGAGAACCACCTCTAGTGAATTATGGATCCCGGTCCTTTTACTTTACATACAATCTACAATTGTTTACTGATTTTGTGTTTACTTTCTGCAAACTTTTACTTATTTCCATTCGATACGTTTAATCCTTTGTTTTCCGCAAAACACGGTGAGATTGACAACCTCATCGCAAGTTGGGGACAAAGTTCTGTGGTTGTGTTGTGCAGGTCTCTACGTTGCTAATAGCACCGGTAGTGCGCCCTGCCAAAGCTCAGCTAGTAACACCTTTGGGGTGTTTCCTTGCTCCTACTGGTTTGATTAAACCTTGGTTTCATAATTGAGGGAAAACTTGCTGCTGTATTCATCGTACCTTCCTCTTGGGTTCCCAACGAGCTCTACGTCGAACGACGAGCACATCAGCCATCATCACCTCCGCCTCGTCAAGTTGCCCGGGGGCTGGCGCCTTGCACCTCGCGTCCGTCAGTGTCGGTTGTGGCACCGCCACGCGTCGCCGTGATCCTTGTCATCAAACTTCGTGAGTACGTGTCCGTCTGCGAGTACGGTCGTCTTGTCGGTGGCAGCCTCGCCATCCGCGTCATCCTCGAGCTTGTCGCCGCGCCTGCAGCACCTTCGTCGCGCCGCCGCCGTCCCGAGCATGCGTACGCGCCCGCAATGTCGTGGTCATGCGCCTCCCCTGCAGCGTGTCCACGTCGGCGCACGTCTGCCCTCGCCCCGCATTGGCACACTCGCCGTGCCCGTGGTGGTCATCCCCGCGGTGGCTGTGCTCGCCGCTCATAGCGTTGTTAGGCTCTGCGACCGTCGCCCGCACCGCTCTGGACGCCTCCTCCCGCGTTCCTGAGCGCGCCCGCCCGTGCGTCGCCCTCTACCTGTGCCCGCCTCGCTCCGGCACCAGCCAACGTGGCCATGTGTGATACGTTGCTAACGTATCTATAATTTTTGATGTTCCATGCTTGTTTTATATCTACTTTCTTATGTTTTGTCCACACTTTGGAGTATTTTTATACACTTTTTTGGACTAACCTATTAAAAATATGCCATAGTGCCAGCTGCCTGTTTTCTGCTGTTTTTGGTTCCTTGAATATTCTCGGAATTGGACGGTTTTTGGCCACTTAGGCACCCCCTTGGCCGACCCTTTCGCCTATATATCGCCTCCGATACAGAAACCCTAAGTACCCGATCAAAATTCCACGAAATAGTCTGTTCCATCGTCATCTCCATCCCTAGATCAGGAGGGATCTGAAGCTCTTCCCGGCACCCTGTCGGAGGGGATAATTCACCCTGGAGTCCTTCTTCATCACCATGCCTGCCTCCGGTGTGATGTGTGAGTAGTTCATCCCTGGACTACGGGTCCGTGTAGTAGCTAGATGGTTGGTTCTTCTCATTTGTGCTACCATGTCTAGATCTTGTGAGCTCCGTTCATGATCAAGATCATCTATTTGTAATCATACATGTTGTGTTTGCGGGGATCCGGTGGATATTGAGATTCTATTTCAAATTGATTATTGATTCTATCATGTCATTGTTATTTTTGATCTTTCATGCTCTCCGTTGTTAGTAGCTATACTGGCCGAGTAGATGCTAGCAACTCCAAGAGTTAGTATTTATGCTCGATAGTGGGTTCATGCCTCTAGTAATCTGGGGAAGTGATAGAAATCTCTAAGGTACTAGATGTGATGTTGCTACTAGGGAGAAAACAACAATCCTTTGTTCATAGAACAATCGTACTGTTTACTTTACACACAATGCTTAATGCAATTATCTGTTGCTTGCAACTTAATACTGGAGGGGGTTCAGATGATAAACTGAAGGTGGACTATTAGTCATAGATGTAGTTGGATTACGGTCTATGTATAATGTTGTGATGCCCAATCAAATCTGATAGAAGTCAAGATGATTAGTATATGCATGTATGCTTTCTCGATGTTTGTGAATTGCCCCGCTGTAATTTGTTCACCCAACATGTCATCTATCTTAAGGAGAATCACCACTAGTGAGCTATGGACCCCGGTCCTTTCTTTTACTATCAATCTACAACTATCTACTGTTTTCTGTTTACTTTCTGCAAGCTATTACTATCTTCCACATAATACGTTTAATCCTTTGTTTTCAGCAAAACCGGTGAGATTGACAACCTCACTGTAAGTTGTGGGCAAAGTTCTATGGTTGTGTTGTGCAGGATTCCAAGTTGGAAACAACACCTTGGAGGTGTTTCCTTGCTCCTACTGGTTCGATAACCTTAGTTTCATAACTGAGGGAAAACTTGTTGCTGTGCTCATCATACCTTCCTCTTGGGGTTCCCTAACGAGCTTGATATATTTTGGGCCATCAAGCTATATTCTGGCGCCGTTGTCGGGGAGTCAAGGACATCTTCACAAGTGGAGTCCCTCATAACCAATCTCTGTACTTTGTTATTTTTGTTTTTCTTAGTTTATTTTTGCTTTGATTGCTTGTTTTTTTATCAAAAACACACGAAAATTAGTTGTACTAGTTTGCTTTCTTTATTAAAAACACAAAAAATTTAGTCCTTTTCTATAGTTGTCACTTCGTTCTTTGCTCACCATGTTGATCCCTAAGTTCACCCTGAAAGACCTTTCAATAGGTAGTGGCTCTATAATTGGGAAATACAATATTGAAGAATTCTTTAACCATGTTAGCAAGCATGAGGATATTGAGGATAGATCCCTTGCAGAACTTGCTCCAAATTATGAAATTGCTTCAGCTTCTTTAGTTCACATGTTGGAAGCTAGGTTTGTTAATCTTAACCCCATAATGCAATTAATGTTTCTTAAACTTAAAGAAATTGAGGACCCAAAAAAAAGAGATTTTATTCTGGAAACCTTGCTTAAAGAATTCTATGATGTTGCTAAGGAAGCTAGAAAAGTCTTTGATCATTTTAATATGCTAGGATCATGTGTAGATGTTATTGGTACATGAGAAAAGATGAACAAAACCGAACCTTATGGGGAGGAAATTAAGATACCAATACCTTTTAAACTTGTAGGAATGCATGAAGCCTTAGAAAAGAATTTTGATTCGATTGTTCCTGAAAACCCGTTTGATGAAAATAGTGAACCCAAGAGCATTGAGAGAGGACCCTCTAGAACTTATTTGGATGAGATACCATGCCTTGCTGAAGATATTTCTAGTATTTATCTTAATGCTTCTTCATTTGAGAATACTTGATTCTTTTCTTGCTTCTTATGCCTAACTTAAAGGCATTAAAGAAAAGTAATTATTGGGAGATAACCCAAAAGTTTTAGTTGAGTCTTGGAAGTTATTGCTTCAGTAATAACCTCTCCTTATCCTTTTTATTTGCTTTTTGTGCCAAGAGTAACCTCTAATGAGAGAGATGTAATGCTTGGAAAGTTGTTGTCCCAAGACAGATTTTTGTGCTTCGCTATAAACATTTGTGTAAAATCTCTGTATGTCGGTTTGAGCTGTGATTTTTTGTGCTTCTGCCCCAGGTTGTTATCCAACTTTCGTTAGTTCAACACATTTCGATTTGAGCAACAGAAGGTCTTAGAAAAAATTGGTTTTTACCTGCTGGTCTGTTTTGATATATTTCTGCCATTATTTGCATTTGCTTCTTGTTGATTCCTTTTTGGGTTCTTTTTGGGGAATTGAGCTTTTTAGGGAAGTGCTACAGTAGCTTTTGTTTTAATGGAAGTTTTACTTGTGTTGGAACTAAACCAAAAGACTTATTATCTTGAGTGCACTAATGTTGCTAATGAAGATTGTGTGAAGTTTTGTATGAAGAAAAAATTTCAGGTGTAAGGAAAGAATGATGTAATGGGATGAAGAATGGACTAAAGCTCAAGCCTAGGGATTCCACCCGTGTCACCCCAAGAAATATCCAAGAAGTACAAGCGTCAAAGCTTGGGGATGCCCAAGGCATCCCCTTCTTCATCAATAAAAATCTGAGGTTTCTTCCAAACACTTCATTTTTATTGTTTCACGCATAGTTATGTTGTTCTTGGAGCATCTTCATTTTTGTTTTTGAGTTTTCGGTTGCTTGGTTTGCTTAGTTTTCTTAAATAAATTGTTTGGACCCCCTCATTCATGCATTAGTTTTCAAATAAGATTGGTTTGGATTGCAAAAGAGTAGGAAAAGTTCATGCTTAAGTAGTAAAAAGGGAGCTTATTTTTTGACTGTAGCCTATGCTTTATCATGTCATGCTTGATATTATTTCGGCTTTATGCTTAGTGATTTTTGTTGTAGCATGACATGTTATAAGCAATTGAGATTGCTTAATGTGCCTTGAAAGAATCATGTGTTGTTTTAGCATATTAAAGCATAGTATTGTGGTATTCTCCTTTGATGCTTTATTTGGGTTGACTTGGCGCATGCTCGCACCATGTTAAGACTATACCAAGTCACCATAGCCTCTTTGATCCTTTAGTTTTCGACTTGTAATATCACTTTATGCTTTAATTAATGATGTTTTGTCGCTTTGCATGATTATGGTCATTATTGCTCTCTTAGTTGGTCGCTCCCAGTCTTTTGCTAGCCTCTATACCAAGTATGAGTTCCACTCATGCATCCAACTCCAAATAAAACCAAGTTATTCAAAAGAGTCCACCATACCTACCTATTAGCATTTGCTATTCCAAGTATATTCAAGTTTTTATCTATCTTCCGAATTAAACTTGTTATGAGAAAACTAGTGATTAAAGCTCTCACAAACTTGATGACACACTTTACTTTTCTTGCCCCTAATAAACTTGAACCATTGTGTCATCTATGTTGTATATGCTTGCACTTATATGTTGGGGATTAGCAGAACCATGTTTTCATGGGGAACGCTTTGAACATTGCACTTGTACATTGTAGTCAGTTGATATCATGCTCTTTTTTCTATGGATGTCGTCGATGTGAAATGAAAGGGGAGCTTGTAAGTCCATGGAGTTATGTATGTGTGTTAGAGAAACGCCTGGGCCGCTGGTCTAATCCATGCCTAATCATGGTGGAAACCTACAGCGTAACCATAATGAGCAATCTATGAAGCATTCTTCTTATAGAAAAGAGACAAAGATTGAGAAAAAGAGACAAAAAAATGAGAAAAGAGGAAAGAGAGAAAAAGCACCATTTTCACATGGTAAATAAGAAGATTGTTGACATGCTTATTGTCTGCTTGCCTTGTCATTTTTATATGGGGATTCTTCCGTATCATCGGGCAAGGGGTACCCGTTGGCGGTTCTCTATGATACACATGTACTTACTATGACAAGAACTTACCGGTAACTATGTTGGGCCGCGTAGAGAAAAACAAAACTTTTCCCTGCGCGGTGATCCCAAGATCTAGCTGAGGTAGTAGGCCACGAGAATTACCACTAGACACGCGGTTGCGGAATAGCACGTCGCTTGATATAGTGCAGTCCTCAGGATCCGTTCCTGTTCCATGCCTCATGATCCGTTCCGCTTCCACGATCATCGAAGTGCTGAACGTACAGCACCTCCGCCGGTATCCACACGTACGAGGAGGAGCGCCGGCAGTGGACTGCTAGGTCCGGTACGGCGGCGACAGGACTAGACTGGAGCTAGGGTTTCCAACTCATGGAGTGACCTAACCATGTGCTCTAAGCACCTGCGCCCCAGCTTACATAGGAAATGAAAGTGGGCTCCACTCACTTGTGGCCGATTCACTAAAAGGCATATATTAGCCACTGCAAGTCCCACTTGCTGACTAAGTCCATGTCTCTATTTTCGTCCAAACCAAATAGATTTCCTGTTTGGGTCTAACCCAAACTTGCTCCCGCTCTTAAGTGTGTGACCCGACAGGCTCATGTTAACCCGGACACGATTCCGAGTCTCACTCATGACCGATCAGTTGGTAGCGGCTCCTAGCAGAACGTGTCAACTCCCAAGTACCAAAGAGTCATGACGACATGCCTTTCAATGCGACTTTCGTCTGAGTCCCTTTTGCCTCACGATATACATTGTCGGGCTATAGGCGAATGATCGTCATCCCTTAAATAGTATGACTCTCTTTCTCGATCCGAGATAAGTGATTCATCCGACTAACTCTTAGTCGGTCGCCTCGGTTAACACTTAACCGAGTCACGCATGGCCATGCTTTCCGAATCATATCTTCCGAGAGGGCCCAGAGAATATCTCTCCAGATGGAGGGGCAAAATCCCATCTCGGCTATTCACATCACGCAGCTTGATTCTCAGTTGACACGAACTCCGCCTTTATAACTGCCCAGTGACGGAACAACGTTTGACAGAACCTAAGTCGGTGATCCTCAACTCGGATTGTGCAATAACCTCAGGTCTAAGGATTACATTGATTGAGATATGCAAATGACGACTTGTTCGTTGCATCTCAATATGGGTTAGTCCGACTCGCTAAACTCTTTAGCCGAATCCCTGTAAGTCAGAATAGCATCTCCATGCCCATGACAAGTGGAACCTAGTCATGTGCCGACTTTCACGTTGGTCTAAGTTGTGTGTCCAGCACAACCTCAATGACCAAGGACAATTAGTATGAACAACATGAATATATAGTTCCACAATCAAATCACATATTCGATGATACATATCAGCAGTTCATACATGGACCATAACCTTATGAATACATTGGGAATAACATCATACATGATTGCCTTTAGGGCATATTCCCAACAGTATCCCACTTGCACTAGAGTCAATCATCCGACATCACATGTCTAGGCATCTAATGCCCATAGCTCTCAGGTGCGCCTCATGCTTTGGCTGTGGAGGTGGCTTTGTCAACGGATCCGCAATGTTTGCATCCGTGTGTACCTTGCATAACTTGATTTCACCTTGATCCACGAACTGGCGAATAAGGTGGTACCGCATGAGTATATGTTTGTTCTTCTGGTGTTGTCTAGGTTCCTTGGCTTGTGTAATAGCACCATGGTTGTCACAATACACGTCTAACGGATTGGACGAGCCCTGAACCACACCAAGATCCATGAGGAAATTCCTCATCCAAACGGCTTCTTTTGCCGCCTCCGAGGCATCAATATACTCAGCCTCTGTCGTAGACGCAGACACCGTCTCTTGCTTGGAACTCTTCCAGCTCACAGCCCCTCTGTTTATTACAAACACATATCCGGATTGCGAACGAGAATCATCTGAGTCAGTGAGATAACTCGCATCCGTGTAACCCCTTACACTGAGTTCATCCTCACCTCCATAAACCAGGAACATATCCTTAGTCCTTCTCAAGTACTTTAGGATATTTTTAGCCGCTTCCCAGTGGATTTCTCCAGGGTCAGCCTGGTACCCGGCTCACAACACTTAGAACATAGGAAACATCCGGCCTAGTACAAATCATAGCGTACATGATGGATTCGACTGTAGAAGCATACGGAATCGCACTCATCCGACTTTGCTCATCAGTTGTTGAAGGACACTGAGTCTTGCTAAGTTTCACGCCATGGGACATCGGTAAGAACCCCTTCTTAGATGATTCCATGTTGAACTTCTTCAACACTTTGTCCAAATATGTACTTTGACTCAATCCAATGAGCCGCTTTGATCTATCTCTATAGATCTGGATTCCTAGTATGTAAGTCGCCTCACCCAAGTCTTTCATCAAAAAACTCCTTTCCAATGATTCCTTGGTCTCTTGCAGCATCTGGACATCATTTCCAATCAGTAATATGTCATCAACATATAAGATCAGAAAGTTTACTTTGCTCCCACTAAACTTCTTGTATAAACAAGAATCATGATCACTCTTGATGAAGCCAAACGATTTGACTACCTCATCAAAGCGAATGTTCCAACTCCGAGATGCTTGCTTCAACCCATAAATGGATTTCCGAAGTTTGCATACCTTGTCAGCATTAGCCGGATCGACAAAACCCTCGGGCTGTATCATATACACATCCTCGGTTAAATGTCCATTAAGGAAAGCAGTCTTGACATCCATCTGCCATATCTCATAGTCGAAATAGGCTGCTATAGCTAACATGATCTGAACTGATTTAAGCATCGCTACGGGTGAGAAAGTCTCATCGAGTCAACTCCTTGAACTTGTCGGAACCCCTTCGCGACAAGCCGTGCTTTATAGACAGAAACATTTCCATCCATATCAGTTTTCTTCTTAAAGACCCATTTGCACTCGACGGGTCTTGCACCGTCTGGCAGATCAACCAAGTTCCAAACTTGATTTTCATCCATGGACTTTAACTCGGATCTCATGGCTCCAAGCCATGACTCAGAATCAGAACCCACCATCGCTTCCGAATAAGTTGCCGGCTCATCATTGTCTAACAGTAACACATCACGAACACTTCGCAATCTGGCCGATCTTCGTAGTGTCGGTGCTGTTTCTGGCTCAGGTACCACGACCGGCTCAACCTCCAGGCCTTTTGCCGACTCGCTACTGGACGGTATCTCTCGAATTTCCTCGAGTTGCACCGTACTCCCACTGACTCCCCGACTGAGAAACTCTTTCTCAAGGAAGACACCGTTACGAGCGACAAACACTTTGCCCTCTTCTCGGCTGTAGAAGTAGTAACCCAAGGTTTCCCTCGGATACCCCACGAAAATACACTTATCCGACTTAGCTATAAGCTTGTCCGACTGAAGTCGCTTGACAAAAGCTTCACAACCCCAAATCTTAAGAAAAGATAAACTCGGCTTCTTGCCAGTCCACATCTCATGCTGTGTCTTCTCTACCGACTTTGATGGTACTCTGTTTAGTGTGAACGCTGCAGTTTCTCGACAATAACCCCAAAATGATAAAGGCAGATCTGTCCGACTCATCATTGATCGTACCATGTCCAACAAGGTCCGATTCCTCCTTTCCGATACACCGTTTCTCTGCGGCGTTCCTGGAGGAGTGAGCCGGGGAACTATTCCACAACTCTTCAGATGGTCATCAAACTCATGGCTCATGTACTCGCCTCCTCGGTCCGATCGAAGAAACTTTATTTTCTTGCCATGTTGATTTTGTACCTCATTCTGGAATTCCTTGAACTTTTCAAAGGCTTCCGCCTTATGTTTCATCAAGTAGATATATCCATATCTACTCAAATCATCAGTGAAGGTAATGAAGTACTCATAACCACCTTTGGCTGTCGTGCTCATTGGGCCACATACATCACTATGTACTAGTCCCAATAAGTCGGATGCCCTTTCACAACTCTTTGCAAAAGGTGTCTTGGTCATCTTGCCGAGAAGGCAGGATTCGCACGTCTCGAACAACTATAAGTCGAACGAAGTTAGGAGTCCATCATCATGGAGGCTCTTCATGCGTTTCCAACTTATATGATCAAGCCGACAATACCAAAAGTAAGTCATATTCAGATCATTTGGCATTAACCTTTTCACATTTATGTTAAAGACAGATTCACCCTCAAGATTCAAAATAAATAACCCGTCTTGGACGGGTGCAAAGCCGTGAAACATATCATTCAAATATAAAGAACAACCATTATTCTTAATATTCGACTCATAGCCTTGTCTCATCAAACATGAGGCAGAAATAATGTTTCGACTAAGCACTGGAACATAATACAAATTATTCATCTCCATTAAGAATCCGGAAGGTAAATGAAGTTGCATCGTGCTGACTTCCAACGCAGCAACTCTTGCTTTGTTGCCAACCCGAATGTCAACCTCGCCTCTTGCCGTGCTCCTAGTTCTTACCAGTCCCTGCAACGAGTTGCATATCTGAATGACTGATCTGGTATCATATACCCAAGAACTACCAGGTGCATCAGCAAGATAAATGTCTATAACATTGCAAACAAGCGTACCTGAGCCGGAAGTCACACCTCCACTCTTGGCTTTGTCAGCCAGATACTTGCTACAATTCCTCTTCCATTGGCCATCCGACTTGCAGTAGAAGCAAGTGGATCCGGCTGCAGGAGATGGCTTAATCCCTGAGGAAGTGCTTTGGACTGGGTCCTCAGCCTTACCTCCCGACTTTGCCTTCTTCTTCTTAGTCCAAGAACTCTTCTTGAACTTAGCCTTATTCTGTACCATCAACACTTGACTGGCACCTTTCTTGAGATCCACCCCAGCCTGCTTGAGCATCCCATGCAATTCAGTGAGCTTCTTATCCATACCATGCATGTGGTAGTTCGATATGAACTGACCATACACACTCGGAAGAGAGTTCAGAATTATGTCCGTAGCAAACTCTTCGCTAATGGGGTAGCCAAGCCTTTCCCGAGACTGCACGTAACCAACCATCTTGATCACATGCGGACTCAGTGGATCGCCATCCTTAAGCTTGCAGCTCAACAAAGCCTGAGAGACTTGACACCTCTTAGTCTTTGCCTGAGCCTGGAACATACTTTTGAGGCATTCGATCATATTGTAGGCCTCAACATTCTCGAACTGCTGCTGTAAGTCTAGTTCCATGTGAGCAAGCATAAGACAGCTAATCTCCGTGGATTCATCACAAATCCGACGGTAGGCATTGGTGGCTGCGATAGTCACATTCTCATCCGGCTCAGCTAGAAGTGGGTTGTCTAGGACACGGTCCCTTTTTTCTTGTTTGAGAAAAATTCTCAGATTACGATACCAGTTGGTGAAATTAGTTCCATTCAGCTTATCTTTCTCTAAGATGGTTCTCAAAGCAAAACCGGAAATTTGAGGAAGACTGCTAGGTGCCATTGATCTACAACAGAAAATATGCAAAACACTTAAGACATGTATCCATAAAGAGCAAGCATATTAAACATTTTAATATGCTCCCACTAGAACCAACACCCCTCCGATGGTTACTTAGTGATTCAGGACCCTAAATAAGCAAGTCGACTAGTGAGCCATCACCGCTAGCCGTCAAGTGATCTAGGTAGACAACTCCTTGTCAATCGTATCTCATACGACTCCTGTTGAATGGGTGGCATCACATGCCTCGGCTTCCATCCGACTTTTCCCCGAGTCCCACAACTATTGTGATAGACCCATCTAGATTACCAAGTGCTTCTGCTATAAGAGTCTGACTCGAACCCACCTAGTCGGAAAGAATTGATAGCACCTCAATTTTATGAGCCCACTACCAAAAATGTCCGACTTGTGATGGTGTAGCACTGGCGGGGAAACCGACTAGACCTTCTTTGAGGGATTACTTTCTACCAACTATCTAATAGAGGTAAAACAGAGACATAACAATAACACAAAATAAAGCAATTATGATGTGAAATGGTATGGCTCTCTTCATGGCGATCTCCATCTCCACGAAGCTTGTAATTAGACTCGTGTCAACTCTTGTCACGTGCCCCCTTACACCATGTAGCTGACTTGTACATCGACTTGCATGCCATCTGGGTTCTCCAAACAGCTACACTAGCTAGTAATATAAATTACATAGAGAATCCGACACGCAGGTCGTTATACAATAAAATGAAAGCACCTAGGCTCCAGCCGGCTGACAAAAACCGTGATACGTATATCACGTATGGATTACACACATCACATGCATATAAGCCATACCATTCACAACATCATCCTGCAAAAACAAGTTATGCATAGATACGATATCTACCGACGTTGTGAAACTCGCAACGACATCTAAGGCGCTACGACGGGGTGAAGCCGGTGGTCCGAAAAATGCAGATCTCATCTGCATTCCGGACATGGATTTCGTCATCGGATAAAAAAATTTACCCAGATCCGATCCAGACTCCGATTCGACCAAACTCTTTGATCTTCGATCACCGCATCTGGGTTTACGTGTCACAGTCTACCCCGATGGCGGAAGCCGAACGGTAGGGGTATGTTGTTCCACGACCTTAGCAGTTAGATCATGGAAACCAGATCATCCATTCCCCCCGAGTACAGTTGATCCAATCAACTTTGTATGAAACCGATCTATCTCATAGATCGACTACCAAAATTGCAATTAGATCCAATCTAATGCCAACCACATATCACATATGCACGATCTCGAGCCTAAAACCAGAAGCTAACGATCTGATACCACTGTTGGGCCGCGCAGAGAAAAACAAAACTTTTTCCTACGCGGTGATCCCAAGATCTAGCTGAGGTAGTAGGCCATGAGAATTACCACTAGACGTGCGGTTGCGGATTCGATCAAGCACGTCGCTTGATGCAGTGCAGTCCTCACGGTCCGTTCCTATTCCACGCCTCATGATCCGTTCCGGTTCCACGATCGTCGAAGTGCTGAACGTACAGCACCTCCGCCGGTATCCACACGTACGAGGAGGAGCGCCGGTGATGGACTGCTAGGTCCGGTACGGCGGCGACAGGACTAGACTGGAGCTAGGGTTTCCAACTCATGGAGTGACCTAACCATGTGCTCTAAGCACCTGCGCCCCAGCTTACATAGGAAATGAAAGTGGGCTCCACTCACTTGTGGCCGATTCACTAAAAGGCATATATTAGCCACTGCAAGTCCCACTTGCTGACTAAGTCCATGTCTCTATTTTCGTCCAAACCAAATAGATTTCCTGTTTGGGTCTAACCCAAACTTGCTCCCGCTCTTAAGTGTGTGACCCGACAGGCTCATGTTAACCCGGACACGATTCCGAGTCTCACTCATGACCGATCAGTTGGTAGCGGCTCCTAGCAGAACGTGTCAACTCCCAAGTACCAAAGAGTCATGACGACATGCCTTTCAATGCGACTTTCGTCTGAGTCCCTTTTGCCTCACGATATACATTGTCGGGCTATAGGCGAATGATCGTCATCCCTTAAATAGTATGACTCTCTTTCTCGATCCGAGATAAGTGATTCATCCGACTAACTCTTAGTCGGTCGCCTCGGTTAACACTTAACCGAGTCACGCATGGCCATGCTTTCCGAATCATATCTTCCGAGAGGGCCCAGAGAATATCTCTCCAGATGGAGGGGCAAAATCCCATCTCGGCTATTCACATCACGCAGCTTGATTCTCAGTTGACACGAACTCCGCCTTTATAACTGCCCAGTGACGGAACAACGTTTGACAGAACCTAAGTCGGTGATCCTCAACTCGGATTGTGCAATAACCTCAGGTCTAAGGATTACATTGATTGAGATATGCAAATGACGACTTGTTCGTTGCATCTCAATATGGGTTAGTCCGACTCGCTAAACTCTTTAGCCGAATCCCTGTAAGTCAGAATAGCATCTCCATGCCCATGACAAGTGGAACCTAGTCATGTGCCGACTTTCACGTTGGTCTAAGTTGTGTGTCCAGCACAACCTCAATGACCAAGGACAATTAGTATGAACAACATGAATATATAGTTCCACAATCAAATCACATATTCGATGATACATATCAGCAGTTCATACATGGACCATAACCTTATGAATACATTGGGAATAACATCATACATGATTGCCTCTAGGGCATATTCCCAACAAACTAAACTTGAGTAGCATGAGGAGCAGCCCTCGTATTCAAGGGACATGAAATTGCCAACTTATACTTTGTCAAGCATATACTCCATCGTTTGTTCACTTTAACCTTAATCACTTCAAGATGCTTATGATAGGGCCAATGAGAGCTGAAAGCTAATAAGTACCATAATTTTTGGAAGCTCTTTATGAGACTTGAATCCCTGCTTCCTTCTACGAAGTCCTTCCTTTTACTTTCATGTTGAGTCTCCATCTTCTATCTTTATGCACCTGTTGAGAGAGCATAGTGGCCATTCTTAGTTTAATGTGCATTGTCCTAAGACTTGTTGATCAATGCATAACTTTGATATTGCTTGTTCTTAAACTATTTGTATCTAGTCACCCTTATGAAGTTTGAAGGTGTCCTATGCATTTATGTTTTGCTACTCTATGGGGGACAAGTTGAATACCATTCTCATTATGCTTTACATATCTGAAATAAACAAACGTCTTGCAAAGCATTGTTATTCATGAATCTTTTGTTTGTGCCTTTTCATGTTACAACATAGTTGCTATGTCTTATTGTTAGAACTATATATTTCATACTACGTTAAAGTACTATGATCCCAGCTATCAATGTTCTACAAATACTTTGATCAATTTTATGATGGTGCATGCCACCTCAAAAATTATTGTTTATTTTTATCACTTACCTACTCGAGGACGAGCATGAGTTAAGCTTGGGGATATTGATATGTTGCTAACGTATCTATAATTTTTGATGTTCCATGCTTGTTTTATATCTACTTTCTTATGTTTTGTCCACACTTTGGAGTATTTTTATACACTTTCTTTCTGCTGTTTTTGGTTCTAGGAAAGTCAGAAAATGAATATTCTCGGATTTGGAATGACAAAAGCCGAAGTCAATATTTCACCGAGGGGGACACAAAGACAGAAGACGAGACGGAGAGGGGCCAGAGGCTAGCCACACCACCTGGCCCGCGCTAGGGGGTGGTGTGGCCGCCTAGGGCACCCCCTCGGCCTCCCCTTTCGCCTATATATCGCCTCCTATACAGAAACCCTAAGTACCCGATCAAAATTCCATGAAAGAGTCTGTAGCCGTTGTCATCTTCACCCCGAGATTGGGAGGGATCTGAAGCTGTTCTCGGCACCCTGCCGGAGGGGAGAATTCACCCTAGAGGCCTTCTTCATCACCATGCCTGCCTCCGGTGTGATGCGTGAGTAGTTCATCCCTGGACTACGGGTCCATGTAGTAGCTTGATGGTTGTTTCTTCTCCTTTGTGCTACCATTTCTAGATCTTGTGAGCTCCGTTCATGATCAAGATCATCTATTTGTAATCATACATGTTGTGTTTGCAGGGATCCGATGGATATTGAGATGCTATTTCAGATTGATTATTGATTCTATCATGTCTTTGTTATTTGTGATCTTGCATGCTCTCTGTTGTTAGTAGCTATCTTGGCCGAGTAGATGCTAGCAACTCCAAGAGGGAGTATTTATGCTCGATAGTGGATTCATGCCTCTAGTAATCTGGGTAAGTGACAGAAATCTCTAAGGTACTAGATGTGTCGTTGCTACTAGGGAGAAAACAACAATCCTTTGTTCATAGAACAATCATATTGTTTACTTTACACACAATGCTTAATGCAGTTATCTATTGCTTGCAACTTAATACTGGAGGGGGTTCGGATGATAACCTGAAGGTGGACTATTAGTCATAGATGCAGTTGGATTACGGTCTATGTATAATGTTGTAATGCACGATCAAATCTCATAGAAGTCAAGATGATTAGTATATGCATGTATGCTTTCTCGATGTTTGTCAATCGCCCCGCTGTAATTTGTTCACCCAACATGTCATCTATCTTATGGAGAATCACCACTAGTGAACTATGGACCCTGTTCCTTTCTTTTACAATCAATCTACAACTATTTATTGTTTTCTGTTTACTTTTTGCAAGCTATTACTATCTTCCACACAATACGTTTAATCATTTGTTTTCAGCAAAACCGGTGAGATTGACAACCTCACTGTAAGTTGGGGGCAAAGTTCTGTGGTTTATGTTGTGCAGGATTCCAAGTTGGAAACAACACCTTGGAGGTGTTTCCTTGCTCCTACTAGTTCGATAACCTTGGTTTCATAACTGAGGGAAAACTTGCCGATGTGCTCATCATACCTTCCTCTTGGGTTTCCCCAACGATCTCGATATATTTTGGGCCATCAGCGTGCGCGCCCACCCGACCGCCGTCATCTCCGCCTCTCTCCGGCGCCAGCCAACGTGGCCACGCGCGCACCCGCTCGACCACCACCATCTCCGCCTTGCTCTAGCACGAGCCACCGCGGCCGCGCACGAGCCTGCCCGACCGCCACCATCTTCGCCTCGCTCCAGTGCCAGCCACCGCGGCCACGTGCGCGTCCGCCCGACCGTTGTTGTCTCGGCCTCGCTCAGCTGCCTCCCGCGCGCGCGCGCCTCCTCGCGTGGCATAGCGCCGCCAGGCCCACCCTGTCCTCTACCAGCGGAGGTGATGGAAGAGGAGCCGGGTAGAGAAGAGAAAAAAAAGAAAGGAAACAAGGAGAAAGGAGAGTGGTGGGGCTGGCTAGGGAGCTATCCAGTTGGGTCAGACGTTTAGTAGAAAAAAGGAAGAGGTGGGACCGGCAGGAAGGTTGGACGGTTGGGAAAAGGAAGAAAAGAGGAAAAGGCCGGTTGAGGCCAGCCGATTAGGCAAGAGAAGGAAAAAGTAGAAAGAGTAAAAAGAAAAATAAAGAGAAATCCGGCTAAGTGGTGGCCGGTTGAGAAGGTAAAAAGATGGAGAGCCGCGTCCGACTAATTTCCAGTCAGTTAGAGAAAGAATAGAGGAAAAAGAAAAAGAAAAAACATATCTGACTATACTAGTCCGGTTGTAATAAAGAAAAATCCGGCTTGAAAAAGACAAGAAAAAGAAAGGGAGAAAAATTTCAGATCCGGCTACATCTGTCCAGCTACCCGTTTGTCTGTCTGATTCGCTCGGTTTGGACTCGCTCCGGCTGAGTCGGCCGACTCCACGCGACTTTGCCCCTTTTGGTTGCCGGTTGGACCAGCTAGGCTAGGCCGTCTCGGCGCGTCCTAGCGTGTTTGATTGTCTGGCCGGTTGGGGACCGAATCTGGCTACACAGCGTGTGGTTGCTTGTCCGGCTGGAGCTAGGCCATCTGGCTGGAATGCAAGTTGGACCATTTCAGCACCCGCAACGTCTGCGGAATCGCATCTTCAACCCTACCGCGCCAACTGCTGCAATGTGAGTGTTTTCCAACCTCGAGCAATCCTCGAGGACCCGCCAGATGTTGATTTGCTTCCTGATTTCAGTTTTCCGGTGCCGGTAACCCCTACGCAGGGGCTCGCCGGTTGGCCCGACCTGCTAAATCTGTAAACCGACTGAGTAGTGTGCGATGGTGTCAGAGGCTCACTCTTCGTATCCGCTATAGACCGCAACCCGGCTGTCCCGCTAGCAAGAGCAAAAGCTCGAGGCATCCCACATGAAAAACGGCGAAGGATGTGACAGATTGGACATTCCGGCCTTGTGCCTAGTTAGTATTTTCCGGCTGCTCAGCCTCTAGTACCGTGCGCAATGTATTGTCATCTCCCCCTTTGATTCTGGCTGTAGACCGCAACCCGGCTGCCCGACAAGGACACAGCGTAAACAATAGAGCGCACTAGAAACTGAGTAAGTGTTTAGAAAAGCACGAGCTAGTTTTTAAAAACTGAAACCAGTATCCGGTTGACAGCATGTATTATGTATTTTAATGTACTGACAACAAATTCATTTATGTATGTTTGTTTTGCACGGACTACGCCGAGTCGAGAAGGGCAGAGATTTGAAGCACCTGTCTCCGTTACCTACTCCGAATCTCGGGGGCTAAACCCAGTGGGGGCGCGCGATGTTGTGTTGCTTCCCGGGCTAGAGGTGTCCAGTCGGACGCCATTCATGCACTTCATCTACAATGACAACGACAAGTTTTCTAGAGCTCGTGCGAATTTCCCCTCCGGGTGAAATCAACGCGCGCTCGGGGGCTAGTGTCGGGGGGATTGTCCCTGGGTACCCCAAAGACTCTCCAAGACAGTCAAAAAAGGTGAAACATAGCAAAAGATGCAGAAAACTGCAGCCTGGAGCGTCTTGGGCCGACTGCCAGCTCCAAGCTGGCCCACTCACGGCTCTCCCTCTCCCTCGATAGCTCCTCCATCTGGTTGCACCGGCCTCCACCCCCAGCCGGCATGCATGGTGCTCCGCCTAGGCTGCCCCATGCCTAGTTGGGCCTCCAGCCGATCCCGCGCCCCGGCTGGGCCTCCCCTTCGTCGCCCGTCCCGGCTAGGTTCTCTCCTGGTCACCCCCTAGCTGGGCCTCCCCTAGCGTCCCACCTAGCCGGTCCGCACTCGGCTCCATTCCCGCTGGGCCTCCTCACCCCCAGCCAGATCGCTACCGCCTTGCATCCGATCAATCTCAGCCAGATCGACCAGCCCCAGGCACCCAGCTGCCCGACTACTACTACCATGCAGATGCCTCTAGCAGAATCGGATTCCAAGAAAGAAGGACATCGACAAGACACGGGCAAGACCAAGAGGCTATGCTGCCTCTGTATGCAATAGTAGACACTATACACTTTATCAGATAACATAGCAAATAGTCCTACACTATGTAGTACCACATGCATGACATATTGAATAGTCTAGTTAGGCTAGTGAGTCCCACCATGTCCCTTGGGCCACCTTTATAAGGCAAGGGAGGGACTCACTCATGGACTCAGACACACACCGATCGCTAGCTCCCTAGGAGTTAGCTCACTCCGTTCTAGCTCTCTCTCACTCTCATGCATACACACATGCACTCTGCTAGTTAGTCTGGTTCATCTGAGATACAGCTCCAGGAGCATGTTTGTAGCCCGATTATACCTACATATACCATAAGACATGCAAGAGTAGGAGTTTTACTTCAGCACGAGGGCTTCGAACCTAGGTACTTCCTGTGTCTCACTACACTCGCTTGTATCCAATCCCGCCTGCAAACACCGTCGCAGTCGCCCTGTCCGCTCCCACACCTATATCTAGCCTTCTCAGGCAATGCCGTTTCCAATACAACGACACTAATATTGGTTCAGGTGCTAGCAAGGGAGTGAAGGCACCACTCTCGGAGCAACCATTGGTGCTCGTATGAAAGTTAAGCCTCAAGAAGAGAGGAGGTATGGTTTCCACTTCCATGATCCATCCATTATGGATGAGGAAGAAGAAGTTGTCCCCAGGACCAAGGATCGCGTGCAGGCACTGGAGATATATCAGAAGCAAGAGCTACTCCATCACGTTGAAGTCCGTCACCATCTCAATGAGATGGAGAAGAAGGAAGACCTCCTTCCATTGGTGACTAAACTCGCGGATAGAGTGGATACTCTGCAATCTGATTTACGTAGGTGCTACAGTCGCATCATTGACCTGGAGGATACCAACAAGTAGCTACGCACCACAGTGTTACATGCCATGGTGCCACAGTGATCTACAATAATCACGGTATCAAATAATCGCAAGGGATTATTTGATCCTACCTGGCTTGATTCCAAGCTTGGGGAGATCTTTAAGACCTTATAATCTCTCTTATAAGTTTTTATTACTATTAGCATTAGGAATAAAGTCTGTATCATTAGAATTCCCTTCAGGAATATTTGATCCCTTTTATGAAATTTCGAGTTTATTATTATATATGGAGCAATATTGAGTTTGTGTTTGTTTTATTAGATATATGAATGGCTTGAGTATAATTTTACTTGCACTTGATGATAGCAAAAGGAGTCTTCCACAGCATTGGTATTAATGGAACATATAAAGATAATTTGGTCAATATGTTGTAGGTCTATGGTTTGATTTTCAAAGAAAAATTATCTATCCAGATACGTTGAAAAAGAAACCCTTGAGCAAAGAAAAATGAAAGTACTATCAAAATAGAGTGAGATCAAGTTGAGGTAGAATCTTAAAGTCATAAAAATGCTTCATATACAATTGGAATTTGATAATTTCGATCATTAAAACTTTGGGTTCCTACATGAAGTGGAATGTATGGCTAGCTTCTTTGCACAACACTTAAACAAAAGTGTGAGCATATATAAAGAAAAGAGAAAAAGAAGGAGAAGAAAAAGAGCGAGTGTGCAAAGAGCAAATAGGCATATACCACTATAATATTGTAGTATGACAAAGAGACACTTTTGAGATTTTGAATCCCAAGTGAATATGTTGATCCTAAGACACTTGGGACTACCTTGCTAACTCATTCGATTGAACCACATACTTTTACATTATGTTGAGATTCATCTTTTATGAATTGTTGATCACTAAAGGTGTGGAAGCCTGCTAATACTATTCAGATGGTTCGAGTAAGGTACTATTCATGAACTTATTCCTATGTATCGTATATGATAAACACATGCTGCAACTGCCTCATTTATTTTAATCGACTCAGCTTCATGAATATGAGGATCACATCCATTAAGCTAAACTTGCTCGAGACAAGAAAGAGTATAAGCTTGGGGAAGTCGATGAGTGTGTAATTGCATCATGTTTTACATTATTATTTTGCATTGTAGATGTACGATAATGGTATTTTAAGACACTCACGCGCACATTTTATGTTTGTTTTCACCAGGATCAGGACATATGATGGATCCAATGGATGCAATTCTTGGAGCAGTTGTACTGTGGAGAAAAGGAGTCAAAAACAACATAAATCGCTTATTTGGAAAATATTAATAATACCAGAAGAAAACCAGAAGTGAACAAAGGAGACAGAGGCTGCAACGACCAACTATACGACCGGAATAAATTTTGCCGGTCGTATAGTTCTGGTCGTATAGTTGGTGCCGCCTCCGCCTGCTCAAATAGTTTCACCCCATGCAACTGGATCAGAGAGACGACATATAGAACATCGAGAAATCGCTGAAACCTCACCTCTAGAAGGCATCTGGAGGGGGAACTCATCCATCGGGGATCCATCTTCGCCCTGCGCAGATCCGGGAGGCTAAGGCATCGATCTTCATCATCCACTGCTACATCACCACCATCTCCATCCATCCCATTTACATCTTGTCTAGATCTTGTTGTAATTTCCGTACTCGTTGCGGATTTATGCAAGTACTATTCATCTATGATAGATTCGATTGATATTGCCATGATGTTGATTGCCTCCATGTCTGAGTATATCATTAGTTCTTGGGGGAGATGGAGAAACCCTAGTATGAGATTGAAATAATATAAAGTATATTATGATATTCACCGCTGTGACCATGTGTTAGATTTTCTTCATCTTGATGTTGAGAGAAGTCGACCTCTCAATATTTGCCTCTCATGGGGACTTGATGAAGGGAACTACTTGTTGATAGACAGAGGCGTGTTAACACTTACAATGACTATAAAGCTATTGGCTCTCCTTACGTATCAACTTGGGAACCGAGAAAACTCATGGAACACTATCCATGCCATGGGATACGTCCTGCGGGATTACGTCCCTTAATAGCGCAATAATTCGATTGATGTTGATTGCTGACTGTTGTGGTTATGAGGATGATGTGAGCAGCGGTTGCTGCCTATTTGTCCAAATACGGAGTTCCTTCCACACATACATAGTTAAGAATGTTCATGATAATAATCTTTATCTTAGCTCCTTATAATGCTAGTGGTGTATCCGCTACTCCCTGAGACCGCTTTTTCCCTATTGCAGTTCCAATCTCTCTTACATACGCGATACTTACTTTCTGCATTTAGTTGTTTTACTTTACTTTAATGTTGCTCTTATACCTAAAACCCAAAACACCCTTTTACACAATACTCGCATTTTATCTTGTTACTTAGAACTTTATTTAGCATTTCTATCATAATATTTATTTCAAGAGTTATTAGACTTCAGACTCCTGGTCCCCGTGGGATCGATGTCTTTATTTCAAAACTAGCTACAAACGAGCATGTTGAGATGCAACGAGCATGTTGTCATTTACAGTCTCAAGCAATGGAATCCTTCGACCTGAGGTGATCGCATGATCCGAGTTGTGGATCACCAGCTTAGGTTCTATCAAACGATGTTCCGTAAATGGGAAGTTATAAAGGTAGAGTTCGGTTTAGTTGTGGATCATGTTGTGAGACATGGATTACCAAGATGGGATTTTCCCCTCCATAATGGAGAGATATTCTCTAGGCCCTCTCATGTGATATGATTCAGAAGAGTGGCCATGCGTGACTTGGTTAAGTGTTAACTAAGGAGTCTGACTAAGTGTTAGTCCAGTGAATCTATATCATGGAACAAGAAGAGAGAGTCGAGATATTAAACGGATGGCAACTACTCGCCTATAGCTTGACAAGGTATATCGTGAGGCAAAGGGACTTGGACAAAAGTCACATTGAGTAAGGTTCGTCTTCTGAATTTATGATGCTTGGGAGTTGGCGCGTCTTGCTAGAGGCTGCTATAAACTATCGACTCGAAGTGGTGACTCGTGTCGTGATGGGTCACACACTTAAGGGAAAGGAGCCCATGTGGATTTGATCAATGTGGATATTGTGATACAACCTAGATGGGCCTCAAGCATTGATCCCAGTTAGGAGTGTATATAAGTGGAGTGACAAGGGATAGTCCCTAACCTAACTGTCACTTTCTCCAATCCCATTTTGGGCTAGACAGGATCTAGCAGTCCTCTACCTGAAGCTCCTCCCTATATGTGTGGATACCGGTAAAGGCGTTGCACGTGCGGCGCTAGAGATGAAGGAGTTCGTGGGGATCTGGAAGTGTTGTACGTGGGATCGTTCAGCACGACATCAGCTGACGTGCTTCATCGATAATCCTTACCTACGCGTCTAGTGGTATATCTTGTAGCCGATCACTTGAGCTAGATCTTGGGAGTACCGCATAGGGGATTTTTTGTTTATCTCCGTGTGGCCCAACACAGAGATTTGTTCGCTATATGAGGTTCGTTATGCGAGGTAGTGACATTCTATCACCTAAGCTAGATCTTGGGACCGGCGGCTTCGTCCTGTCATAGCGCTTGAGATGTCGTTGCGAGTTTCACAATGCATGTAGATATTGTATCTATGCATAACTTGTTTTTGCAGGATGATGTTGTTAATGCAATGGCTTATGTGCATGTGATGTGTGTAATACATATGTGATCTGCGTATCACAGTTTCTGTCAAAGCCTAGGTGCTGTCATTTTATTGTATAATGACCTGCGTGTTGGAGTCTCTATGTAATTTTCTTTACTAGCTAGTGTAGTTGTTTGGGGAACCCGTATGACATGCAAGTCGATGTACAAGTTGGCTACATGGAGTGAGATGGCATGTGACAAGAGTTGGCACGAGTCAACTTACAAGCTTTGTGGAGATGGAGATCACCATGAAGAGAGCCATACCATTTCACATTATAATTGCTTTATTTTGTGTTATGTTTATGTCTATGTTTTACCTCTATTAGATAGTTGGTAGAAAGTAATCCCTCAAAGAAGTTCTAGGAGGTCTCCCACCAGTGTTGAACCATCACAAGTTGGACATTCTTGGCAGTGCGCTCATAAAATTGAGGTGCTACCAATTATTTCCGACTAGGTGGCTTCGAGTCAAACTCTTACAGTAGAAGCACTTGGTAAACTAGACGGGTCTATCCCAATGTTGTGGGACTCGGGGAGAGGTAGGTAAGGAGCCGGGGCATGTGATGACACCCGACCAACAGGAGTTGTATGAGACACGATTGACAAGGAGTTGTCTACCTAGATCACTTGACGCTAGCGGTGATGCTAAATTTCACTAGTCGGCTTGCTTATTTAGGATCCTGAATCACTTAGTAACCATCGAGGGGTGTTGGTTCTAGTGGGAGCATAAGTATTAAAAAGTATTAATATGCTTGCTCTTTTATGGATACATGTCTTAAGTGTTTTGCATATTTTCTGTTGTAGATCAATGGCACCTAGTAGTAGTCTCCCTCAGATATCCAATTTTGCTTTGAGAACGATCCTAGAGAAAGATAAGCTTAATGAAACTAATTTCACCAACGTGTATCATAATCTAAGAATTGTTCTCAAACAACAATAAAGGGACCATGTTCTAGATAACCCGCTTCCAGATAAGCCGAATGAGAATGCGTGTGTCGCTGCAACCAATCCCTACCGTAGGACTTGTGATGAGTCCACGGAAATTAGTTGTCTTACGCTTGCTTACATGGAACCAGACTTAAAGCAGCAGTTCGAGAATGTTGAGGACTACAATATGATCGAAAGCCTCAAAAGTATGTTCTAGGCTCAAGCAAAGACCGAGAGGTATCAAGTATCTCAAGCTTTGCTGAGTTGTAAGCTTAAGGATGGCGATCCACTGAGTCCGCATGTGATCAAGATGGTTGGTTACGTTTAGTCTCTAGAAAGGCTGGACTACCCCACTAGCGAATAGTTTGCTACAGACATAATTTTGAACTCTCTTCCTAGTGCATATGGCTAGTTCATCTCAAAATACCACATGCATGGTATGGATAAGAAGCTCACTGAAATTACATGGGATGCTCAAGCAGGCAGAGACTGATCTCAAGAAGGGTGCCAGTCAAGTGTTGATGGTACAGAATAAGGCTAAGTTCAAGAAGAGTGCTTAGACTGAGAAGAAGAAGAAGGCTAAGTCAGGAGGTAATGCGCAGGATTCAATCCCAAGCGTTTCACGGGGACTAAGCCATCTCCTTCAGTTGGATCCACTTGCTTCTATTGCAAGGCGGATGGCCACTAGAAGAGGAATTACAACAAGTATTTTGCCAACAAAGCCAAAATTGGAGGTATGTGATGGCTCAAAATGTACGAGCTCGTTGGGGAACCCCAAGAGGAAGGTATGATGAGCACAATAGCAAGTTTTCCCTCAGTTATGAAACCAAGGTTATCGAACAAGTAGGAGCAAGGAAACACCTCCAAGGTGTTGTTTCCAACTTGGAATCCTGCACAACACAACCACAGAACTTTGCTCCCAACATACAGTGAGGTTGTCAATCTCACCAGTTTTTTGAAAACAAAGGATTAAACATATTGTGTGGAAGATAGTAATTGCTTGCAGAAACTAAACCGTAAACAGTAAATACCTTGTAGATTGATGGTAGAAGAATGGACCGGGGTCCATAGTTCACTAGAGGTGATTCTCCTTAAGATAGATGACATGTTGGGTGAACAAATTACAGCGGGGCAATTGACAGACACCAAGAAAGCATACATGCATATACTAATCATCTTGACTCCTATGAGATTTGATTGGGCATTACAACATTATACATAGACCATAATCCAACTGCATCTATGACTAATAATCCACCTTCAGGTTATCATCCGAACCCCCTCTAGTATTAAGTTGCAAGCAATAGATAATTGCATTAAGCAAAGTGTGTAAAGTAAACAATACGATTGTTCTATGAACAAAGGATTGTTGTTTTCTCCCTAGTAGCAACAACACATCTAGTACCTTAGAGATTTCTGTCAGTTCCCCAGATTCCTAGAGGCATGAACCGACTATCGAGCATAAATACTCCCTCTTGGAGTTGCTAGCATCTACTCGGCCAAGATAGCTACTAACAATGGAAAGCATGCAAGATCACAAATAACAAAGACATGATAGAATCAATAATCAATCTGAAATAGCATCTCAATATCCATCAGATCGCTGTGAACACAACATGTAGAATTACGAATAGATGATCTTGATCATGAACGGAGGTCACAAGATCTAAACATGGTAGCACAAAGCAGGAGAACCAGCCATCTAGCTACTACATGGACCCGTAGTCCAGGGATGAACTACTCACACATCACACTGGAGGCAGTCATGGTGATGAAGAAGGCCTCCATGGTGATCTCTCCCCTCTGGCAGGGTGCCGGGAAGAGCTTCAGATCCCTCCCGATCTAGGGATGGAGATGACGGTGGCTACAGACTCTTTTGTGGAATTTTGATCGGGTACTTAGGGTTTTCGTGCTGGGAGGCTTTTATAGGCGGAAGGGCTAGGTCGCTGGAGCACCAGGGGGGCCACGCCTGGTAGTGGCACAGCTAGGGCTGGCCGCGCCACCCTAGGGTGTGGCTACCCTGATTCCCCGCTTCGTGTCCCCTCTGAACTCCGTGTTGCTTCGGGTAAAATATTGACTTTGGTTTTTGTCCGGTCCAATTCCGAGAATATTTCCTTACTAGCTTTTCTGAAACCAAAAACAGCAGAAAACAGGTAACTGGCACTGTTGCATCTTGTTAATAGATTAGTTCCAGAAAATGTGTAAAAATACTCCAAAGTGTGGACAAAACATAAGAAAGTAGATATAAAACAAGCATGGAACATCAAAAATTATAGATACGTTTACAACGTATCAACATCCCCAAGCTTAACTCCTGCTCATGCTTGAGTAGGTAAGTGATAAAAAAGAATAATTTTTTAGGTGACATGCACCATCATAAACTTGATCAAGGTATTTGTAAAACATTGATAGTTGGGATCGTAGTACTTTAACATAGCATGAAAGATATAGTTCTAACAATAAGACATAGCAACTATGTTGTAACATGAAAAGGCATAAACAAAAGATTCGTGAATAACAATGCTTTGAAAGACGTTTGTTTGTTTCACATATAGAAAACATAATGAGAATGGTATTTAGCTTGTCCCTCATAGTGTAGCAAAACATAAATGCATAGGACACCTTCAAAGTTCATAAGGGTGACTAGATACAAATAGTTTAAGAACAAGCAATATCAAAGTTATGAATCAATCAATAAGTCTTGGGACAATGCACATTAAACTAAGAATGGCCACTATTCTCTCTCAATAGGTGCATAAAGATAGAAGATGGAGACTCAACATAAATAGTAAAAGAAAGTCCCTTTATAGAAGGAAGTAGGGATTCAAGTTTCATAAAGAGCTTCCAAAAATTATGGTACTTATTATCTTTCAGCTCTCATTGCCCCTATCATAAGCATCTTTAGGTGATTAAGGTTAAAGTGAACAAATATGAGGATATGTTTGACAAGTTATAAGCTGAAAATCTCATGCCCCTTACTTACGAGTACTGTTCCTCATGCTACTCAAGTTTATTCACAGGTAAGTTCTTGTCATTGTAAGTACATGTGTATCATAGAGAACCGCCAACGGGTACCCCTTTTCCGATGATATGGAAGATTCCCCATATCAAGATGACAAGGCAAGTAGACAATGAGCATCTCAGTAATCCTTTTATTTCCTATTTGCATAGGCCTCTTTTTTTTCTTCTCTTCTTTTTTTCTTTCCTATTTGCATAGGGTTTTGTTTTTTATAGAGGACGCTTCATAGATTGCTCACTATGGTTACACTGTAGTTTTCCACCATGATTAGGCACGGATTAGACCAGCCGCCTAGGCGTTTCACTAACACATATACGAACTCCATGAGCCTTACAAGCTCCCCTTTAATTTCACACTGCCGGGATCCATAAGCAAAAGAACATGATATCAGCTAAATAAAGTGCAATGTTGAAAGTGTTCCCCATGATAACATGGTTCTTCTAATTCCCAACTTACAAAACGCAAGCATATACGCAACATAGATGGGCACAATGGTTCAAGTTTATTAAGTGTAAGAAAAGTAAAGTGTGCCATCAAGTTCGTGAGAGCTTTAATCACTAATTTTCACATAACAAGTTTGATTTGGAAGGTAGATAAAAACATGAATATACTTGGAATAGAAAATGCTAATAGGTAGGTATGATGGACTCTTTGGAATAACTTGGTTTTATTTGGAGTTGGATGCATGAGTGGAACTCACACTTGGTACATGTGGAGGCTGGCAAAATACTGGGAGCGACCAACTAAGAGAGAAATAATGGCCATAATCATGCAAAGCGACAAAACTTTATTAATGAAAGCATAAAGTGATATTACAAGTCGAAAACTAAATGATCATAGAGGCTATGGTGACTGGTATAGTCTTAACATGGTGTGAGCATGCGCCAAGTCAACCCAAATAAAGCATCAAAGGAGAATACCACAATATTATGCTTTTGTATGAAAAACCAACGCATGATTCTTTCAAGGCACATTAAGCAATCTCAATTGTTTGGAACAAGTCATGCTACAGTAATAATCACTAAGCATAAAGTTAAAGTAATATCAAACATGACATGATAAAGTCTAGGCCATAGTCAAAACAAGACTCCTTTTATACCACTTATAAGCATGAACTTTCCTACTCTTTTCCAATCCAAATCAACCTATTTGAAACTATGTATGAATGCGGGCGTCCAACCAACTTATTCAAGCAAACTAAGCAAACTAAAACTAAAAATGAAAACGAAGACGCTCCAAGAACAACACAATTGTGCACGGAATAATAAAAAATGAAGTGTTTGGAAGAAACCTGAAATTTTTATTGATGAAGACGGGGATACCTTGGGCATCCCCATGCTTTGACACTTGTACTTCTTGAATATTTCTTGGGGTGACACGGGTGGAATCACCAAGCTTGATCTTTTGTCCATACTTCATCTTATCACATTACTCTTCCCTACACTTCAAATTTCCTTCATACAAAACTTCACACAATCTTCATTAGCAACATTAGTGTACTCAAGATAATAAGTCTTTTTGGTTCAGTTCCAACACAAGTAAAACTTCCATTAAAACACAAGATACTGAAGCACTTCCTTTAAAAAGTTCAAATGATCAAAGAGAACTCAAAGAGAAAGAGTTTAAGAGGCAAATGCAAATAATGGCAGAAATCTTTCAAAACAGACCAGTAGGTAAAAACTGATTTTTTAGAAGACCTTCTGTTGCTCAAATCGAAAAGTGTTGAACTAACGAAAGTTGGATAACAATCTGGGGCAGAAGCACAAAAGATTACACCTCAAACCGACGTATAGAGATTTTACACGAATTTGTACAGTGAAGAACAAAAATCTGTTTCGGGACAACAACTTTCCCAAGTCTTGCTTCTCTCTCATTAGAGGTTACTCTTATAAAAAAACCACATAAAAATGATAAGGAGAGGTTATTACTAAAGCAATAACTTCCAGGACTCCACAAAAGATTCCTAAAAAAATTTGGGTATAAGTGCTTTTCTTTAACGCCTTTTAGCTAGGCATAAGAAGCAAGAAAAGAATCAAGTATTCTCAAATGAAGAAGCATTAAGAGGAAATTTTGTTTTAATAGGAGAGGCAAAAGGAATCTTCTGTCTCTTCTTAGGGAAATGTTGTATACCTTTGTTGAGTGGAAATTGATATTTAATGGTGCCTTCTTTCATATCAATAATGGCACCAACAGTTCTAAGAAAAGGTCTTCCCAAAATAATAGGACAAGAAGCATTGCATTCAACATCCAAAATATAGAAATCAACGAGGACATAGGCATTGTTAACCATAATAAGAACATCATTAAGACTCCCCATGAGTTTCTTTTTTAGCATTATCATCAAGTTGGACATTTAAATAGCAATCTTCCAATGGTGGCAAATCTAGGATTTCATAAATCTTTCTAGGCATAATAGAAACACTACTATCAAGATCACATAAAGCTTTGAGATCAAAATCATTCACTTTCATATTAATGATGGGTTCCCAACGATCTTCCAATTTCATAGGAATAGAAGCTTTATGTTTCATCTTTTCTTCTTTAATTTTTATGAGAGCATCAGTAATGTGTTTTGTAAAGGCCATATTCATAGCACTAGCATTAGGACTTTTAGCAAGCTTTTGTAGGAACATAATTACTTCAGAGATATTGCAGCCATCAAGATTAAAATCATAATCATCATCTAAAGTACTAGAGCTATTGTTTCCCATATTTCGAAGAATTTCAGCATTTTTATTAGAAAAGGTTCCATTGGTTTTAGGTATTGTTGCAGAGGTAACTTCATGTGGTTTGCTAGCATTAACATTAATGGTGGTGATAGTAGAAATACTAATATTTCTAGCAATTTCATCTTCTCTTTCCCACTTAGCATGCAATTCAGCTAAAAGTCTAACATTTTCATCAATTCTAACTTGTATGGAATTAGTAGCAGCAAAGGGATTTTCAATTGTTTCAGGTTTAGCAGCCATTTTATTCAAAGAAGATTGTGCTTCACACAATGATGCTATATTTCTTTCAGCATTAGAGAGTTTTTCCTCAATAGTTTTATTGAAGGCAGTTTGTTTACTAATAAAATCTTTAAACATGACTTCAAGTTTAGAGGGTGCACTTCTATTATTGTTGTAGGAATTTCCATAAGCATTACCATTATTGGGAGGATATGGCCTATAATTATTGTTACCAAAATTATTCCTGTAGGGATTGTTGCTAAAATTATTATTTCTAATAAAGTTCACATCAACTTTCTCTTCTTGAGCAACCAAAGAAGCTAAGGGAACATGATTTGGATCAATATGAGCTTTCCCATTAACAAGCATAGACATAATAACATCAATTTTATCATTCAAGGAGGAGGTTTCTTCAATAGAATTTACCTTCTTACCTTGTGGAGCTCTCTCAGTGTGCCATTCAGAATTGTTAACCATCATATTATCAAGAATCTTTGTTGCACCACCCAAAGTAATGGTCATAAAGGTACCTCCAGCAGTAGAATCCAACAGATTTCTTGAAGAATATTTAGTCCTGCATAAAAGGTTTGGATAATCATCCAAGCAGTCAGTCCATGAGTGAGACAATTCTTTACCAAAGATTTCATTCTTTCCCAAGCTTGAGCAACATGTTCATTATAAGATTGTTTAAATTTCATTATTTCACTTCTCATAGATATAATCTTAGTAGGAGGATAGTATTTTCCAATGAAAGCATCTTTGCATTTAGTCCAAGAATCAATACTATTTCTAGTTAGGGATAGCAACCATTCTTTAGCTTTTCCTCTCAAAGAGAAAGGAAACAATGTAAGCTTAATAATATCTCCATCTATATCCCTATGTTTTTGAATCTCACAAAATTCAACAAAGTTATTAAGGTGAGCAGCAGCATCTTTAGTACCAACGCCAGAGAATTGTTCTTTCATAACAAGATTGAGCAAAGCAGGTTTAATTTCAAAGAAAGTAGCTTCGGGAACAGGTGGATCAATAGGTGTGCACATGAAATCATTGTTGTTGGTGCTAGTGAAGTCACACAACTTAGTGTTTTCAAGAATATTCATTTTTTGTGTTTTTAATATAAAGAAGTAAACTAGTACAACTAATTTTGTGTGTGTTTTTGATAAAGAAACAAGCAAACAAAGCAGAAATAAACTAAGCAAAACAAAAACAAAGTAAAGAGATTGGTTATGAGGGACTCCCCTTGTGAAGATGTCCTTGACTCCCCGGCAACGGCACCAGAAAAAGTGCTTGATGGCTCAAAATGTATCAAGCTCGTTGGGGAACCCCAAGAGGAAGGTATGATGAGCACAGTAGCAAGTTTCCCTCAGTTATGAATCCAAGGTTATCGAAGCATTAGGAGCAAGGAAACACCTCCAAGGTGTTGTTTCCAACTTGGAATCCTGCACAACACAACCACAGAACTTTGCCCCCAACATACGGTGAGGTTGTCAATCTCACCAGTTTTTTGAAAACAAAGGATTAAACATATTGTCTGGAAGATAGTAATTGCTTGCAGAAAGTAAACTGTAAACCGTAAATACCTTGTAGATTGATGGTAGAAGAATGGACCGGGGTCCATAGTTCACTAGAGGTGATTCTCCTTAAGATAAATGACATGTTGGGTGAACAAATTACAGCCGGGCAATTGACAGACACCGAGAAAGCATACATGCATATACTAATCATCTTGACTCCTATGCGATTTGATTGGGCATTACAACATTATACATAGACCATAATCCAACTGCATCTATGACTAATAATCCACCTTCAGGTTATCATCCGAACCCCCTCTAGTATTAAGTTGCAAGCAATAGATAATTGCATTAAGCAAAGTGTGTAAAGTAAACAATACAATTGTTCTATGAACAAAGGATTGTTGTTTTCTCCCTAGTAGCAACAGCGCATCTAGTACCTTAGAGATTTCTGTCACTTCCCCAGATTCCTAGAGGCATGAACCGACTATCGAGCATAAATACTCCCTCTTGGAGTTGCTAGCATCTACTTGGCCAAGATAGCTACTAACAACGGAAAGCATGCAAGATCACAAATAACAAAGACATGATAGAATCAATAATCAATCTGAAATAGCGTCTCAATATCCATCGGATCGCTGTGAACACAACATGTAGAATTACGAATAGATGATCTTGATCATGAACGGAGCTCACAAGATCTAAACATGGTAGCACAAAGGAGGAGAACCAGCCATCTAGCTACTACATGGACCCGTAGTCTAGGGATGAACTACTCACGCATTACACCGGAGGAAGTCGTGGTGATGAAGAAGGCCTCCAGGGTGATCTCTCCCCTCCGGCAAGGTGCCGGGAAGAGCTTCAGATCCCTCCCGATCTAGGGATGGAGATGGCGGAAGATACAGACTCTTTCGTGGAATTTTGATCGGGTACTTAGGGTTTTCGTCGCGGGAGACTTTTATAGGTGAAGGGGCAAGGTCGGTGGAGTACCAGGGGGACCCACACTAGGTGGCGGCACACCTAGGGATGGTCGCGCCACCCTAGGGTTTGGCTACCCTTGTTCCCCTCTTCGTCTCCCCTCCGGACTCCGTGTTGCTTCGGGTAAAGTATTGACCTTGGCTTTTGTCCGGTCTAATTCCGAGAATATTTCCTTACTAGCTTTTTTGAAACCAAAAACAGCAGAAAATAGGCAACTGGCACTGTGGCATCTTGTTAATACGTGAGTTCCATAAAATGTGTAAAAATACTCCAAAGTGTGAACAAAACATAAGAAAGTAGATATAAAACAAGCATGGAACATCAAAAATTATAGATACGTTTACAACGTATCAGTATGACTTCCAACTAAAGTATGTTTGTATGCAACATTATAGACATTTATCTTGCTGATGCACCTAACATACCAGATTAGTAATTCACATCTGCAACTCGTTGTAGGGACTGGTAAGAACTAGGAGCGTGGCAAGAGGCGAGGTTGACATTCGAGCCGGCAACAAAGCGAGAGTCACTGCGTTGGAAGTTGGCACGATGAAACTTCATTTACCTTCGGGATTCTTAATGGAGCTAAATAATTGTTATTATGTTCAAGTGCTTAGTCGAAACATTATTTTTGCCTCATGTTTGATGAGACAATGCTATGAGTTGAATATTAAGAATAATGGTTGTTCTTTATAGTTGAATGATATGTTTCACGACTTTGCACCCGTCCAAGATGGGTTATTTATTTTGAATCTTGATGGTGAATCAGCCTATAACATAAATGTGAAAAAGTTGAAACCAAATGATCTGAATATGACTTATTTTTGGTACTATTGGCTTGGTCATATAAGTTGGAAGCGCATGAAGAAGCTCCATGATGATGGACTCCTTACTTTGTTCAACTTGGAGTCGTTCGAGACATGTGAATCCTGCCTACTCGGAAAGATGGCCAAAACACCTTTTGCAAAGAGTTGTGAAAGGGTGTCCTACTTGTTGGGACTAGTACATAGTGATGTATGTGGCCCGATGAGCACGACATCGATAGGTGGTTATGAGTACTTTATTACATTCTCTGATGATTCGAGTAGGTATGGATATATCTACTTAATGTAACATAAGTGGGAAGCTTTTGAAAAGTTCAAGGAATTCTAGAATGAAGTACAAAATCAACTCAGCAAGAAAATAAAGTTTCTTCGGTCGGACCGAGGAGGTGAGTACATGAGCCATGAGTTTGATGACCATCTGAAGAGTTGTGGAATAGTTCCCCACCTCACTCCACCAGGAACAAGGTACGATCAATGATGAGTCGGATGGATCTTCCTTTATCATTATGGGGTTATTTTCTAGAAACCGCAACGTTCACACTAAACGGAGTACCATCAAAGTCGGTAGAGAAGACACCGCATGAGATGTGGACTAGCAAGAAGCCGAGTTTGTCTTTTCTTAAGATTTGGGGTTGTGAAGCTTTTGTCAAGCGACTTCAGTCAGACAAGCTCACAACCAAGTCAGATAAGTGTATCTTCGTGGGGTATCCGAGGGAAACCTTGGGTTACTACTTCTACAACTGAGAAGAGGGCAAAGTGTTTGTTGCTCGGAATGGTGTCTTCCTTGAGAAAGATTTTCTCAGTTGGGGAGTCAGTGGGAGCACGGTGCATCTCGAAGAAATTCGAGAGGAACTGGACAGTAGCGAGTCGGAAAAAGCCTTGGAGGTTGAGCCGGTCGTAGTAGCTGAGCCGACAGCTGCACCTACACTGCAAAGATCGTCCAGATTGCGAAGTGTCCATGATATATTACTGTTAGACAGTGATGAGCTAGCAACTTATTTGGAAGTGATGGTGGGATCCGATTTCGGGTCGTGGCTTGGAGCCATGAGACCTGAGTTAAAGTCCATGGATGATAATCAAGTTTGGAACTTAGTTGATCTGCCAGACGGTGCTAGACCTATCGAGTGCAAATGGGTCTTATAGAAGAAAACTGATATGGCTGGAAATATTTCTGTCTATAAAGCATGGCTTGTGGCAAAGGGGATCTGACAAGTTCAAGGAGTTGACTACGATGAGACTTTATCACCCATAGCGATTCTTAAGTCAGTTCGGATCGTGTTAGATATAGCAGCCTATTTCGACTATGAAATATGGCAGATGGATGTCAAGATGGTTTCCTTCATAGAAAATTAACCGAGGACGTGTATATGATATAGCCCTAGGATTTTGTCGATCTGACTAATGTTGACAAGGTATGCAAACTTCAAAAATTCATTTATGGGTGGAAGAAAGCATCTCGGAGTTGGAACATTCGCTTTGATGTGGTAGTCAAATCGTTTGGCTTCATCAAGAGTGATCATGATTCTTGTTTATGCAAGAAGTTTAGTGGGAGCAAAGTAAACTTTCTAATCTTATATGTGGATGACATATTACTGATTAGAAATGATGTCCTGATGTTGCAAGAAACTAAGGAGTCATTGGAAAGGAGTTTATCAATGAAGGCCTTAGGTGAGGCAACTTACATAATAGGAATCTGGATCTATAGAGATAGATCAAGGTGGCTCATTGGATTGAGTCAGAGTACATGTTTGGACAAAGTGTTGAAGAATTTCAACATGGAATCGTCTAAGAAGGGGTTCTTATTGATGTCCCATGGTATAAAACTTGGCAAGACTCATTGTCCTTCGACAACTGATGAGAAAAGTCGGATGAGTGCGATTCAATATGCTTCGGCAGTCGGATCCATCATGTATGCCATGATTTGTACTAGGGCGGACGTTTCCTATGCTCTGAGTGTTGTGAGCACATACCAGGATGACCCTGGAGAAATCCACTAGGCAGCGGTTAAGAACATCCTTAAGTACTCGAGAAGTACTAAGGATGTGTTCCTAGTTTATGAAGGTGAGGTTGAACTCGGTGTAAAGGGTTACACGTATGCGAGTTATCTTACCAACTCAGATGATTCCCTTTCACAATCTGGATATGTGTTTGTAATGAACGGAGGGGCTGTGAGCTGGAAGAGTTCCAAGCAAGAGACTGTGTCTACATCTACAACTGAGGCTGAGTATATTGCTACCTCGGAGGCGGCAAAGGAAGTCGTTTGTATGAGGAATTTCCTCATGGATCTTGGTGTGGTTCAGGGCTCATCCAATCTGTTAGACATGTATTGTAACAACAATGGTGCTATTGCACAAGCCAAGAAACCTAGACAACACCAGAAGAACAAACATATACTCATGCGGTACCACCTCATTCGCTAGTTTGTGGATCAAGGTGATATCAAGTTATGCAAGGTTCACACGGATGCAAATATTGTTGACCCATTGCCAAAGCCTCTTCCACAACCTAAGCATGAGGCACACATAAGAGCCATGGGCATTAGATGCCTAGACATATGATGTCGGGATGATTGACTCTAGTGCAAGTGGGAGACTGTTGGGAAGAGGCAATCATGTATGATGATATTCCCCAATGTATTCATAAAGTTATTAAGTTGTCTTAGTATGAACATCAGATATATATATATATATATCATTGAATATGTGATTCAGTTGTGAAACTTTATGTTCATGTTGTTCGTAGTAGATGTCCTTGGTCGTTGAGGTTGTGCTAGACACACAACTTAGACCAATGTGAGAGTCGGTTTATGACTAGGCTCTACTTGTCATGAGCATGGTGATGCTATTCCGACTTACATGGACTCAGCTAAAGCGTTTAGCGAGTCAGACTGACCCACAGTTGACATGCAACGGGCATGTTCTCATTTGAAGTCTTAAGTAATGGAATCCTTCGACTTGAGGTGATCGCATGATCCAAGTTGTGGATCGCTAGATTAGGTTCTATCAAACTTTGTTTCATAAATGGGTAGTTATAAAGGTAGAGTTCGGGTTGGTTGTGAATCAAGCTGTGAGACATGGATTACCAATATGATATTTGCCCCTTCGTAATGGAGAGATATTCTCTGGGCCCTCTTGTGTGATATGATTCGGGAGCATGGCCATGCACGAATTGGTTAAGTATTAACCAAGGAGTCGGACTAAGTGTTAGTCCAGTGAATTGTATATCATGGAACAAGAAGAGAGAGTCGAACTATTAAATGGATGGCAACTACTTGCCTATAGCTTGATAAGGTATATCGTGAGGCAAAGCGACTTGGACGAAAGTCACATTGATGAAGGTTTGTCTTCTAACTTTATGACGCTTGGGAGTTGGCACGTCTTGCTAGAGGACGCTACCAGCTATCGACTCGAAGTGGTGACTCGTATCATGTCTAGGTATACATGAACCTACAGGGTCACACACTTAAGGGAAAGGAGCCCATGTGGATTTCATCAATGTGGATATTGGGATATAGCCTAGATGGGCCTCAAGCGTTGAGCCCAGCTAGGAATGTATATAAGTGGAGTGACAAGGGATAGTCCTTAACCTAGCCGCCACTTTCTCCACTACCATTTCAAGCTAGACAGGATCTAGCCGTCCTCTTTTTAAGCTCCACCCTATACGTGTGGATACTGGTAGAGGCGTTGCACGTGCGGCACTGGAGATAAAGGAATTCGTGGGGATATGGATGTGTTGTACATGGGATCATTCGGCACGACATCAACTGACACGCTTCATCAATAATCTGCACCTGCGTGTCTAGTGGTAAATATCGTGGCCTATCACCTGAGCTAGATCTTGGGAGTACCACATACGAGAATTTTTTTGTTTATCTATGCGTGGCCCAACACAGAGATCGGTTCGCTATGCGAGGTTGTGACATTCTATGAACTTGTCTACGAGATTCTTTCCCGAAAGACTCCCATAGGTCTGGCTTATATAGGCACCAGAACCTAGGGTTACAGGGAAAGATCCTTGCCGGATAGGTTATAGAGTCTTACACTAATACTAACTAGCCTTCGTGTCTTGCACTCCAAGGCTCTGGGTTGGTCAGTGACTGCACTATAACCTTGCTTCTCCCAGCATGGGCTTCCCTTCTGGATCCGTCTAACTGGGCCGCTCGGCAGGCCATAGGCCTTGCTACCAACTATGGCCACCTGGGTTAACCGGATTAGAGACATACAATGGTGATACCCATTTAGCATATCCCCAATAGGCATCGAGACGTCTCCTCTCCTCTTCCTCCTCTTCTCTACCATTACTTATACCTCCTTCTCATTGCATACAGTAAGCCACTTGCCTAAGAATTCCATAGATGCCTATCTTCTCTTATTCCTGGAGATAGTGCTGGATAATACACAATGTCGTCTACTCTTCCTCTCCTCTCACTGGTGTCCGGTGGAGCATGCAAGACTTTCGTGCCGAAGCGGCGAAGATGGTGTTCCTTCTTCAACGCCCTCCAGAGAAGCGGGGACGGGATGACATGCCTCCCCGATGACCTATGGAGCAACAACATTAAGATGTCATGGAGGTGCTATCAAGAGCATCAGGTGGTGGAGGTGCCATAAAGAGCATAAAATTATGCCTAGTGACCCGACGGTTGGATTAGAACGTAGATGGTGAAAGTTCCTTCCCGTCGTGTCCCTATCGTTTTTTTCATGAGTGCTCGTTCTCTTTCTGTCATGTAATAATATTTACTTTTATCTTTAAATTTACACGTCTAAGTAAGCGCTTTTGTGCAATGTACAGTTAGCAATCAGAACGTGTACGATAGGATGAAGTATCTATATTTCACGCCTGCATTGTATTACAATCGTACATATAATATTTAATATTTATGATCTTTATTTAGATATGTTATACCTAGCGTTCCGAGAACAGATATTTTCTCTTGCACGTGGATGTAGCGCGATGGTATCATAAGACGTTCTGTCTACCGGCCGCGGCCCCTGGGGGCGTAGAGAGAAGTCTGTTATGAGTAATGTTTGTGTCCTTTGTTTTGAACCATATCCATTTGTATATTGTTATATTATTTTTATTTTATAGCACCTTCTAGTGCCATGTTTTGAACCATCCATACGTGTCTTATACATTTTTCACTATATTTATTTCGAACCATAGCAATTCATGGTTAAAACAAAATGTATAACTAAGCTAAGCAATATTTGTGTCTTTAGGTACTACGATCCAAACTTGAACTTTGCCATGTTTAGGTTGAAAACAAGATTTTATCTCGGGCACACTACATAATGTTGCTCGAGTGGATGGTGTACCAAAGCTTGTTTGCATAAAGTATTTGTACCAAAGACATGGCCTTGTCTACATAAAGGCTTGGTGCCAAAGACATGGTTTGACACGTTCTCCATAGAGAGTAATATCTCAAACAAATAACTTGGCAAAGTCAAAATTATAACATGAAAATATAAATTTGTTTTTTATATTTTGTGTCCATTATGTTATGTGTATAGTGAGATAATATGTAGGATCAATTATGCCATTTCTTTTGTAGTGGCCATTTCTTTGTGTGAGATCGATGTGGTTTGTTGCATCCAGCCTTTGCATCTTTGTAGTTGCTATCACCAAGGTATGTTCATTATTCTTTTCTCACTTGAATTTGAGACTACGTCCAATGAGATTTGATTATAGTGTGTCCATCTTCCAACTTGCAAATAATTGATGTGACAACAAGTATGCCAAAGAGGTGGTTTGGAAAAGCATGGATTACTAGCCGATCCTCTTTGCAAGACCATGAGGTGCGACCAAGCGGAAGATATGCAAAACATATTACATCATAGATCTTATAGGAAGTCTTATGAGTTTTAGTGAGATATTGTTGATATTGACATTTCAATGTGTAATAAGTCATATTTATGGTACAAATGTATTGAGATATTTATGGAAGAAGTATATCACTCTTTAGATATTCCTTAATTTATACATTATAGCATCATCAATGTTAGTATTGAATTATTGAATACGTAATTTCCTTATTTTGGAAAGACTGTCTACTGGTTTAGTTTTTTTTTTGAAAGGAGCATGAGATACCAATCGTATCCAGCCTCTGCAACAATGCAATACGCTATTGGCATTATGGACGCACACAGCCAACAAAAGGAAGAAAAATTATAAAAACTAAAAGTCTTGCTATAGTGATCAGATCCTTAAAACAACAGACAAAACAGCCCTAGAAATCCAAGAACTCCAAAAGCGATGCCTCCAAGAAGGGAACAGTGCTTAAGCGCCGTCATCGCCCTGATCAAAGACCATAGGTTTTCACCCTAGAGAAAGTCTGCATACATAAAATGATGCCTTCAACAAGGTCATTCCCAGGCACAACCAATTAAGGCCAGACATTGGGTTTTCACCCTGTAGGTTTAGACACTGAATTCTGCATGTGCTGTCGCCCACGCTTGCCAATTCAGCTGCTCCAAATCACAAAATACCAAGCCATAAACCCTACATCGTCCCCCGGACTCAAACTTCCATTGCTAGTCTTCAGTTCCTGGCTTCCGTGTCATTCTCCACGTCTGACTTCACTGTGGACCAAGTATGTTACATAATGGCAACATATCGTAGATATTCACTACTCTTGTCGTCAGATTGATGACAAGTACGCCATGAGGGGGTCCTTGAGGAGTGTGGAAGAGAGGGTTGTGAGACGTACGGTGTTCCAGGACAGTGAGCACACAAGTTTACCCAGGTTCGGATCCGCCAGCTTCGGACGGATCCTACTCCTGCTAGCAATCCAGTAATATGGCAGAGCCGGAATATGGGTTACAAGGGTTTCGCCTGTGCGAGTTGAGATTGTAGACTATTGTGAGGTTTATCAGGTGGTGCCTAAGGGCTCTCCCTAGGACGACTTATATAGATACCCGGCCTAGGGTTTATAGGAGAGATCTATCTAGCTACGACTAAGAGTCGGTTACAAAGTACATCTTGAACTAGTAACACTACGGGCCTGTGTTGGTAAGTCTTCTGGGCCTTCCCCTAGCCGGAATGGACTCCGTCTCTTCTCCCTGACTAGGCCGCCCGTGAAACGAAGCTCTAACCCGAAGTAGGCCACCCTGGTCAGTGAGGATACCCGGAAAGTATATCCCCAACAGCAGCCCCCGGAAGCCTCCAAGATCCAGAGTCGGATTCCATCATCGTCTAGCTTGATGTTCGGCTTGTAGAATCTTGAAGGGTTCCTGAAACATCAAAAAAGAAAGGATAGGATCCGAGTCTCAAATGAGCCGGACCTATAAATATGTTATTCAGGTTTCCAGCTTGAAATTCAAACTAAGCCAGAACTTGGTCTCTGACGTAACCTGACACTAGTCATGGTCAAGTCACATCACTGACAGACATTTCTGTCAGCAAGACCATTGGTGGGTCTGCCTTTCGCAAAACTGAGGCACCGTTAAAATGCGTGCGTGGAGAACAAGGCGGCGTAATCATCGTGTGGGGGTTACCCAGTTCTTTCCACGACGCGTGGCACGTTCATTGTTGCGTTTACACGAATCTTGACACGATTGGAGGATATAAGTGGTGGGGATTCTTTTCCCCATCTTCTTCACCGGCACTTGTGTCATTTCCTTCTCCCCAACGTCTCCCCACGAACCCAGAGCTCCTCTGCTCCCCAGAAACCTCCAGCACCGCCCATCCTAGTTCACCGGCCCATAGAAAAATGGCTTCGGCATCATCTTCCAGCACGACGGCGACGGCAGCGGCGGCGGAGAAGGAGAGCACCCGCAGGGTCTAGATCACGTGCATCCTTGACGATGTCAAGCTCCGCATCGTGGAGGACGAAGGGCTCCTCCGCGCAAGCGACTGGCGGAGCGGCTTTGGCGAAACCATCCCCAACCCCCGTGATGGCAAGCGGGTACACTTCGGCACTCACCTCGACAGAGGTTTGAGCTTCCCTCCCTGAGACTTCTTTCCTGAGGTTATAGATCACTATGGAGTTCAACTCCATCATCTTCCCCCGAACTCTCTCTTAGAGATGAGCGCGTACGCATCTTTGTGCGAGGGGTATCTCGGCATTAGGCCGAGCCTTACTCTTTTCCGGTATTACTTTCATATCCGGAGAAATTCCATCACTGCCAGTAATCCATATATTACCGGTACTATTAGTTTTTCTGTTAGAAGAGAGCGCGTCTATCCTCGGATTATGGCCAGTGAGTCGGTCAAGCAATGTCCGTCCACTTTCTTTTATCATAAGGATATTCCCGCTCCCGGCAAAGCTATTGCTTTGCCGACTTTCGTCGACGGTGCCGCCACGCCCCAAGAGTCATGGGACGCAGATGTGCGGGTTCTCAGTGACAATCTGCTTCTTTCCAAGAGGCGAATCGAGTATTTCATGAAGCACAAGGGCCTGAAAGGGTCCGACTTAGTTCACTGTTGGGTGGCATGCCGGATCCATCCTCTCCAACACCATGGAGACAGGCTTATGCACTCCATCACGACGTCCAAGAAGGACTCGCTCCGAAGCTACTCCAAGCCTCTCACGGATAAAGATTACATGTGTCAAATTAAGTGGCTGATAAGGGAGCAGATTGAGAGGAAAATCCCAGAGCTATCTTTGGACATGCATACGGTAGAAGATCCTATACTGCCGGTAAGTTTCCAGCGGTAACTCGATTCATGTGTTCATATTTTCATTGTTTTTGCAATGCTGAAATATGTCGTCTCTTTTTAGGTTGCTGACCTCCCTGAGTCGGAGCTTGCTCCTGTCGAGGGATATCCTCCTGAGATTTCTCAAGATGACGGAGAATTGGTTCCACTGCCAGAGACCCTTACTCGGAAGCGTAAGGCTCCGATAGTGTCCATTGGCACAAAGGAGGTGCCCGTTGTGAAGAGGTAATCTTTCCTCACAAGGTCTTTGTACTATATGTCTTAATTCCTCCTAAGATGTAATGTTCTTTGCTCTATTACCTTCTCAGAGCTAAACACCTCTCCAAGGGCAAGGGGAAGGGAGTTTCGTCAAAGCCCCTACGCCAGTCAAAGCTAAATTTGACTTCTCCTGCCGCAGCGCCTCCGACTCCTGCCCCTCAACCTTCTACGGCGTCGGAGATTACTCCATCTCCAACCGCCACAGAAGTTCCGGCTCAATCAGCAGAGCCAGCGATCCTTGGGTCGCAAACTGATGTCTCCATGGGTGACACAGGTCTTGATAAAGGTGAACCCTCTTTGGGTAATGATCCCTCGGCAAAGGTCTTTGCTGACAATCTCCTCAACAATCTGGGTCTTGCCAAACTTGGCCTTTCTCAAAAATCTACAGAGGAGATCCAACGGCTGGCCTGAAAATTCCTAGAAAGACGGACTATCTCTGCCAAAGAAGAAGCACAAGAAGCAAAGGACGTCAAGCACTCTGAAATTCTTGACTAGTCCGTCTTCGCGATGAGAGGCTGAGAACCGGCGAGCTTCCAGAACCACCAGTGATCCCGCTTACTCTTGCCGAAAAGGTTACCACAGAAGTGAACATGGGTTTGAGCAAACTCACTCATGAACAACATGTAAGTTGGAATTCCAACTTTTACTTTATTCCATATCATATCCTCTAGCCCCCAAGCATGAAGTTGAATAGTCAATCCGGATTTATGTTCCTTAAGATGACAAAGAATGAACTAGTCTAGCCCCAAGGCTCGTGCTGATATTAGTAAAAATATTAGCCCGAGTATTTAGTAGACTTCTGACTCTGGGTATTCTGACTTATAGAAAGTTAATTCATATAACTAGGAATTACTGAAGAATATCTATAACAAGCGGAGAGAAATCATAGCTCTCCGAATTGAAAATGCTCAACTGAAAGTATCCAGGGATGAGGCTGAAGGTAAAACATTTCAGTACTCAAACCTTGCCTTTTATTTCATAGTCAATTTTTTGTTCAACTGTTGTTCTTTTGACTATAGCACTAGTAAAGTGATGTCTACGCACTTCTATTCTTGTAGACAGTTGTTGGGCCTCCAAGTGCAGAGGTTTGTAGAACAGCAGCAAGTTTTCCCTTAAGTGGATCACCCAAGGTTTATCGAACTCAGGGAGGAAGTGGTCAAAGGTATTCCCTCTCAAGCAACCCTGCAATCAAGATACAAGAAGTCTCTTGTGTCCCCAACACACCCAATACACTTGTCAAGTGTATAGGTGCACTAGTTCGGCGAAGAGATAGTGAAATAGAAGTGGTATAGATAATTATAATTGGTAACGGTGCCAGAAAATAGCTTGCTGGCGTGTGGTTGACGTGGGAAAAGACTAAAGGTAAACTGAAATAAAGATGGAAGCAAGAAAAACATGCAACATATCTAATTGCAAACGGTGTTTCAATGTTTAGGAACAAGGCCTAGGGATCATACTTTCACTAGTGAACACTCTCATATATATATCTTCTCCTCATGATACTACTCTGAACTACTCTCCGGTTGGACACTCTAATCCATGGTAGGGCTATAACAGCACACCTCAAAGTAAGCCTTTCCCATCTAGATAACCCCACACTGTCACCTTGAGCACTAGATGGTCCCAACAAACACCACAATTTCATAAAGACATCCAACTCCAAATATAACTCATAACAAGTATTTGTAATCTCTAGCTTAAGTGTCACCATGGTGTGCACGTTGTCACTTTCACACACATGGGGAGAGCAGAGATCTATTAAAGCACTTGAGTAGCAAGGTAGATCTATAGATTACAAGCTCATGATCACAATACGATCATGCATAGAGAGAGATGAACACATAGCTACCGGCAGAACCCTTAGCCTCGAGAAAGAACTACTCCCTCCTCATCATGGGAATCAGCAATGGTGATGGAGATGGTGGTGGAGATCGATGGAGATGGCTCCGGGGGCACTTCCCCATCCCGGCAGGGTGCCGGAACAGAGACTTTCTGTCCCCCGAATCTCCCCTTCGGTGGTGGCGGCGCTACGGAACTTTTCATGGATTTCTGATTGACTATTTAGGGTTTTCGCATCGGGAGGAATATATAGGCGAAGGGGCAAGGTCGGTGGCTAGCCAGGAGGCGCACACCATGCCCTAGCGTGGCCTGGGGGGACCCGCGCCTAGGGGTGGTCTGGCCACCCTATGGCCCCCCTCCGGCTCTCCTTCTGGCTCGGTGAATCTTCCGGGAAAATATCAACTTTCACTTTTGTCCGGTCCAATTCCGAGAATATTGATTTTCTGACTTTCCTGGAAGCAAAAACAGCAGAAAACAGGCAGCTGGCATTATGGCTCTTGTTAATAGGTTATTCCAAGAAATCATAAGAAAAGTACTCCGGCGTTGGAACAAAACACAAGAAAGTAGATAAAATCAAGCATGGAACATCAAAAATTATAGATACATTTGCAATGTATCAACATCCCCAAGCTTAACTCCTGCTCGTCCTCGAGTAGGTAAGTGATAAAAAGAAAGAATAATTTTTGAGGTGACATGCACCATCATAAACTTGATCAAAGTATTTGTAAAACATTGATAGCTGGGATCATAGTACTTCAATCAAAACATGAAAGACAAAGTTCTAGCAATAAGACAAAGCAACTAAGTTGCAACATGAAAAGGCATAAACAAAATATTCATGAATAAAAAGGTTTTGCAAGACGTTTGTTTGTTTCACATAAAGAAAACATAGCATAGTGGCATTCAGCTTGTCCCTCATAGAGTAGCAAACATAAATGCATAGGACCCTCCAAAGATCATAATGGTGGAAGAAGGGCCTTCATAGAAGGAAGTAGGGATTGAAGCCTCATAAAGAGCTTCCAAAAATTATGGTACTTAATAGCTTTCAGCTCTCATTGTCCCTATCATAAGCATCTTGAAGTGATTAAGGTTAAAGTGAACAAACTATGGTGTACATGCTTGACGAAGTATAAGTTAGAAATCTCATGTCCCTTGAATACGAGGGCCGCTCCTCATGCTACTCAAGTTTAGTCACCGGTAAGTTCTTGTCATTGTAAGTACATGTGTATCATAGAGAACCGCCAACGGGGTACCCCTTGCCCGATGATACGGAAGAATCCCCATATCAAAATGACAAGGCAAGCAGACAACAAGCATCTCAGCAATCTTCTTATTTACCATGGGAATATGGTGCTTTTTTCTCTCTTTCCTCTTTTCATAATCTTTTTTTTATTTTTCTCTTTTTTTCTCAATATAGGACTCTTTTTTTATAAGAAGAATGCTTCATAGACAGCTCATTATGGTTACGCTGCAGGTTTCCACCATGTCAGCATGGATTAGACCAGCGGCCCAAGCGTTTCTCTAACACTTATACATAACTCCATGGACTTACAAGTTCCCCTTTCATTTCACACCGACGACATCCATAGACAAAAGAGCATGATATCAACTAGGTACAAAGTACTAGTGCAATGTTGAAAGCGTTCCCCATGACAGCATGGTTCTGCTAATTCCCAACAAATAAGTGCAAGCATATACAACATAGACGACACAATGGTTCAAGTTTATTAAGGGCAAGAAAAGTAAAGTGTGCCATCAAGTTCGTGAGAGCTTTAATCACTAGTTTTCTCATAACAAGTTTAATTTTGAAGGTAAACAAAAGCATGAATATACTTGGAATAGCGTAAGCTAGTAGGTAGGCATGGTGGACTCTTTGGAATAACTTGGTTTAGGGATCTAGATGCATGAGTGGAACTCATACTTGGTTGTGGAGGCTAGCAAAAGACTGGGAGCGACAAACTAAGAGAGCAATAATGGCCATAATCATGCAGAGTGACAAAACATCATTGATCAAAGCATAAAGTGATACTAAAAGTTGAAAACTAAAGGATCATAAAGACTATGGAGACTTGAGATAGTCTTAACATGGTGTGAGCATGCGCCAAGTCAACCCAAATAAAGTATCAAAGGAGAATACCACAATACTATGCTTTAATATGCTAAAACAATGCATGATTCTTCCAAGGCTCATTAAGCAATCTCAATTGTTTATAACATGTCATGATACAGCAAAGAATACTAAGCCTAAAGCCAAAACAATACCAAGCATGGCATGACAAAGCATAGGCCACAGTAAAAAACAAGCTCTCTTTACCACTTAAGCAAGAACTTTCTTACTCTTTTCCAATCCAAACCAAACTATTTGGAAACCAATGCATGAAAGAGGGGGTCCAACAAATTTATTCAGAAAACAAAGCAAACGAAAAACCAAAACGAAAACGAGAAAGAAGACGCTCCAAGAACAACACAACTGTGCATGAAACAATAAAAATAAAGCGTTTGGAAGAAACCTGGGATTTTAATTGATGAAGAGGGGGATGCCTTGGGCATCCCCAAGCTTTGACGCTTGTACTTCTTGGATATTTCTTGGGGTGACACGCGTGGCATCCCCAAGCTTGAGCTTTAGTCCATCCTTTATCTCATTATTCATTCCTTCCATACACCTGAAAATTTTCCTTCATACAAAACTTCACACAATCTTTATTAGGAACATTAGTGTACTCAAGATAATAAGTCTTTAGGTTCAGTTCTAACACCAATAAAACTTCCATTAAAAAACTACCTACTGTAGCACTTCCCTCAAAAAGCTCAATCCCTAAAAGAACTCAAAAAGGAACCAACAAGAAGCAAATGCAGAAAAAGGCAGAAATCTATCAAAACAGACCAGCAGGTAAAGACGATTTCTTTAGAAGACCTTCTGTTGCTCAAATCGAAAGTGTTGAACTAACAAAAGTTAGATAACAACCTACGACAGAAGCACAAAAATTCACGCCTCAAAAGGACGTACAGAGATTTTACACGAATTTTTACGGTGAAGCACAAAAATCTGTTTCAGGACAACAACTTTCCCAAGCATTACTTCTCTCTCATTAGAGGTTACTCTTGGCACAAAAAGCAAATAAAAAGTATAAGGAGCGGTTATTACAGAAGTAATAACTTCCAAGACTCATCTAAAACTTTTGGGTTATCTCCCAATAAGTACTTTTCTTTAACGCCTTTAAGTTAGGCATGATAGTTTGAGAAGATGCTCACATAAGAAATATGAAATGAAGTAAAAGAGAGCATCAAGAAGAAAATTCAAAGAACATTTAAGTCTAACCCACTTCCTATGCATAGCAATCTTGTAAAGAAACAAGTCATGAAAGCACAAAGCAACGAGCATAGTAAAGCAAAACAAGTGCAACTTCAAGACTTTCAACATAAAGAGGGGAAACTTAATATTATTGAGATGCATAAAACCATGTTTCCCTCTCTCATAATAACTTTCAATAGCATCATGGATAAAATTAACAATATAACAATCACATGAAACATTCTTATCATGAGCCACATGCATAAACGAATTAATACTCTCCACATAAACATAGTCATTCTTATAAATTATAGTGGGAGCAAATTCAACAAAATAGCTATCATTATTATTCTCATCACCATAATCATCAAATATAGGAGGCATATTGTAGTCATAATTAATTTCCTCCTCAATAGTAGGTGGACTAAAAAATATCATATTCATCATTGTAATCATCATATATTGGAGGTTTGGTATCATCATAAGCAATACAATAGCTATCTTCCAAAGCAGGAGAACTAAAAAGCTCATTTTCATCAAAACTAGCTTCCCAAGCTTAGACTTTTCCATAGCATTAGTAATAATGGTGTCCAAAGAATTCATACTAACAGCATTGCTATTAGCATGCAAATAAAGTTTCATGGGTTTTTTAATTTTCTCTTCAAACACTTCATGTCCTAACTCAAGATAAATACTATACAGCTCTCTAATTTTGTTGTTGTTTTCCATTAAGCCTAACTAGTGAAAACAAGAAACAAAAAGACAAAATTGTAGAATCTAAAGGAAATAACTTCGAGCACTCACACGGAGGATGTGAGTACCTTTTACCTTACCTCCTCGGCAACGGCGCCAGAAAATAGGCGTTTGTTGTGGGAGGTTCTTCTTCTTTAATCCTCCGGTGTGAATACCTTTTACCTTACCTCCCCGGAAACGGCGCCAGAAAATAGCTTGATGTCTACGCACTTCTATTCTTGTAGACAGTTGTTGGGCCTCCAAGTGCAGAGGTTTGTAGAACAGCAGCAAGTTTTCCCTTAAGTGGATCACCAAAGGTTTATCAAACTCAGGGAGGAAGTGGTCAAAGGAATTCCCTCTCAAGGAACCCTGCAATCAAGATACAATAAGTCTCTTGTGTCCCCAACACACCCAATACACTTGTCAAGTGTATAGGTTCACTAGTTCGGCGAAGAGATAGTGAAATACAAGTGGTATAGATAATTATAAGTGGTAACGATGCCAGAAAATAGCTTGCTGGCATGTGGTTGACGTGGGAAAAGACTAAAGGTAAACTGAAATAAAGATGGAAGCAAGCAACACATGCAACAGATCTAATTGCAAACGGTGTTTCAATGTTTAGGAACAAGGCCTAGGGATCATACTTTCACTACTGAACACTCTCATATATATATCTTCTCCTCATGATACTACTCTGAACTACTCTCCGGTTGGACACTCTAATCCATGGTAGGGCTATAACAGCACACCTCAAAGTAAGCCTTTCCCATCTAGATAACCCCACACTATCACCTTGAGCACTAGATGGTTCCAACAAACACCACAATTTCATAAAGACATCCAACTCATATAACTCATAACAAGTATTTGTAATCTCTAGCTTAAGTGTCACCATGGTGTGCACGCTGTCACTTTCACACACATGGGGAGAGCAGAGATCTATTAAAGCACTTGAGTAGCAAGATAGATCTATAGATTACAAGCTCATGATCACAATATGATCATGCATAGAGAGAGAGATGAACACATAGCTACCAGCAGAACCCCTAGCCTCGAGAAAGAACTACTCCCTCCTCATCATGGGAATCAGCAATGGTGATGGAGATGGTGGTGGAGATCGATGGAGATGGCTTCAGGGGCACTTCCCCTTCCCAGCAGGGTGCCAGAACAGAGACTTTTTGTCCCCCAAATCTCCCCTTCGGTGGCGGTGGCGCTGCGGAACTTTTCGTGGATTTATGATTGACTATTTAGGGTTTTCGCATCGGGAGGAATATATAGGCGAAGGGGCGAGGTCGGTGCCTAGCCAGGGGGCACACACCATGCCCTGGCATGGCCTGGGGGGACCCGCGCCTAGGGGTGTTCTGGCCACCCTGTGGCCCCTCTCCGGCTCTCCTTCTGGCTCTGTGAATCTTCCGGGAAAATATCGACTTTGGCTTTTGTCCGGTCCAATTCCGAGGATATTGATTTTCTAACTTTCCTGGAACCAAAAACAGCAGAAAACAGGCAGCTGGCACTGTGGCTCTTGTTAATAGGTTAGTCCAAGAAATCATAAGAAAAGTACTCCAATGTTGGAACAAAACACAAGAAAGTACATAAAACCAAGCATGGAACATCAAAAATTATAGATACATTTGCAATGTATCATAAAGCAGTCCTGTGCTATGATTGAGGAGGCCGAGAATCTGAAAACCCTGGAGGTGGAAAACAGGGACCTCCGCCAAGAGCTGAATAAGCTTAAGGCGGATCATGAGAAGAGCATTGCTCAAGTTCTTGAATCCTCCTCCATGGCCACCGAGGAGCGTGATCGTAAGATTGTGCTCCAGGATAAGAAAATCTCGGATCTCAATAATGAATTGTTCAGAGAGAAGGACATTTCAGATGCACTCCGGGCTGAACTCCAGAGTCTTCGTGAAGAGAAGACCAAAGTTAACGATGTCATCATCGGTATTTTACAACTTTCTAAGTTTCTACTTTTCCGATATCTGGAATTCGGATATATTTGCTAACCTTTTTGCATTACATGTGCAGGTCCTCTGAACTTACTGGACTCAGCCTCTGCCGAGTCTCGGATTAACGGGCTTACACAAGTCGGAGATTTGCTTCATGACTTCCGTAAATCCCTTGAGGATATTGGAGAAGTTCTCAAGGTTCCGAACATACATAACATGTCCGGCTTTGAAGTGTGAGACAAAGCCAAGGAGATGCCCCAGCTTATCTAGGACTGGAACATGTCCTACACGCGGACCGCAGCACAGAACGCTCTCACCATGGTCATGAGCCACCACAGAAGCATGGAGATCTGGCAAGTGACCAAAGGGTGTTCTACTTTGGATGAAGATAGACAACAGCAGGACATCAAAGCAGTCATGAACTCCTGCGCCAGATATGGGTGCCACGTAGCTAACTTGACCAGCTACGACACTCCTTTCTTTACTCGCGTAGAGACGCTGCCTCCGCCCGTCGAAGAAACTGGTGAAGTTTCTGGTGACGAACAAACCATCTCGGATTTGAACATCTCGGGGATATCAAGGCGAGGCTGATGTCTCTAGTGACATCAAAGCAGTCATGAACTCCTGCGCCGGATATGGGTGCCACGTAGCTAACTTGACCAGCTACGACACTCCTTTCTTTACTCGTGTAGAGATGCCGCCTTCGCCCACCGAAGAAACTGGTGAAGTTTCTGGTGACGAACAAACCATCTCGGATTTGAACATCTCTAGGATATCAAGGCGAGGCTGATGTCTCCAGTGAGCCGGCAGCTCCTTCTTCTTCCCCTGCATCATAGAGCATCAAAACAAACAATGTATTATTCTAAAAACAATTCGGGTTGTAAATCAGTAGTATTATACTTTTGAGGGTGCTAAGCTTTTATTTTATCTCTTTAGCACTTTTTTGGCTTTATAATTTTTTCATGCCTAAAATATTTTCATAAGAACTTTATGGTTTTTTGTCTGTACTTATCGTTTATCTGGCCTTCTGCCTCGTCCCTTTCGTGAGCCGGCCAACCTTTAGCATGGAAACTTTGTCGAGCAATGGAGCTCAATTGCTAAACCAGTTTAAACTCGGAAACAAAGCCAGCTTCCAGTACCAACAATTCACTACTCGGAAAATGCGCGCATCCGGCAATCAGATAAATAATCAAAGTACAAACTAGAAAATTTAGATTTATACCGAAGGTAGCAATTTTAGAATCTGAAATCTAAACCAGAACAAACATGAGCATAAAGTACTTTCAAGTATTCTGGGATTTTTGACTGTGACATGATCATTTGGAAATAAGATGGTAAATAACTTCTCAGAAAAAAATTGAGGTAACAAATACTCTATTTCTTAATTAAACATGTACACATATATGATTACAAAGAAAGATAAACTAAGAATAAAAGGGATGTAGCTGAGCAATATTCCATGATATGTCTAATTCTTCTAGGTTTGTACTGCATCTAGCTCTCTTTCTTTTCTTAGTAGCATGTCTTTCTTTGACGCATATCAGTTAGTAAGAACCATTGTGCAATACTCGACTAACTAAAAAGGACCCTTCCCATATTGGAGAAAGTTTGTGCTTTCTTTTCTGCACAAGCCGGAGAACCAAATCGCTCTTATTGAAAGATTGGTTCCTGTCTCTTTGGCTATGATACTTGTGTAACTTCTGCTGATAAGTTGTTGATCTCATCTTATCAACGACGCGAACTTCTTCGACTAAGTCGAGATCATTTTGTCTAGAAATTATGGCATCCTCTTCAATATATGCGGCAACTCTAGGAGAAATGTGAATTAAATCACTGGGAAGAACTGCTTATGTGCCATAGACCAAGAAGAAAGGTGTGTATCCGGTTGACCTGTTCGGAGTTGTTCATAAGCTCCATATTACAGAAGGTAATTCCTCTGCCCAAGCCCCCGCAGCACGTCGCAGTGGTGCTTCGAGTCTTGGTTTTAGGCCTTGTAGGATTAAACCATTTGCTCTTTCGACTTGTCCATTAGCTTGCGGATGTGCGACTGACGCAATGTCAAGCGGGTTATTTTGTTCGTTGCAGAATTCGGCAAGCTCTCCCATAGAGAAATTGCTCCCGTTGTCTGTGATAATGCTATGCGGATAACCGTATCGGATTATGACATCCTCGACAAATCTTCTGGCTGTTGCTCCATCACAACTAGTGATGGGTTTAGCCTCAATCCATTTTGTGAATTTATCCACCATCAATAAGAGATGAGTAAATCCACTTGGAGCCCGTTTAAACGGTCCTACCATGTCAAGCCCCCAGACCGCGAAGGGCCATGTTATAGGTATTGTTCGCATCTGATCAGCCGGAACGTGAGCTTATTTGGCGTATTTTTGGCAGCCCTTGCATGTCTTGACCAGCCGTTCGGCATCTGCCTTGGCTGTAAGCCAGAAAAAACCGTGTCGGAAAGCTTTTGCCACTAGAGATTTGGCTGCAGCATGGTGACCACACTCGCCTTCGTGGATCTCTCGTAAGATTTTCACTCCTTCTTCCGGATTCACAGCGATGAAAGACCCCAGATGCACTCTGCTTATAGAGCTCACCACTAATTATAGTGTAGGCTTTTGCTCGTTGGATGATCTGCTGGCTCAGAACTTCGTCTTCGGGTAATTTTCCATCTACCAAGTAATCAAGGTAGGGTTGAGTCCAGCTAGGAATCACACGCAGAACTACTACTAAAGGTGAGTCGGATTTGGTTGGATATTCCTCGTCTACTCCCTTTATAGAGGGAACTTTGAGGTGCTCTAAAAAGGCGCCACCCGGAACCTTTTTCCGTGCAGAGTCTATTCGAGATAGTGCATCTACTTCCTCATTTTCTGTTCGAGGGATGTGTTGAACTTCAAACCCTTCAAACGATTTAGATAGTTCATCCACGATAGCCCTATATGTTGCCATGTGTTTGTTCGCATTACAGATATCCGACACTTGTTGGGCAACAAGATCTGAATCTCCATTACACATTAAACGTTGGATGCCGATATCCTTAGCAATCCGGATTCCATGTAGTAGTGCTTCATACTCGGCAATGTTATTCGTCGCCGTGAAGTGGATCTGCAATACATACAAAAAAATTCTCATTGGGGTGATTTGAATACCACGCCAGCCCCCGAGCCCCCGAGCGCCTTAGACCCGTCAAAATGTAAGGTCCAGTACTCCGACTCTGGTAGGGTCATATTCTCCATTGTCTCTGTCCAATCAGCGACATTTTCAGCGAGGATTTGGGATTTGATTGTTGTACAAGGTTTGTACTCAATGTTGAAAGTTGAAAGCTCTATGCCCCATTTTGCGACGCGTCCTGTGGCATCACTGTTGTTGATTATACTCTCATGGGAGCTGTGCTCACCACGGTAATTGGTTGTTCCTAAAAATAATGTCGTAACTTACGACATGCTAAGAACACACCATAAGCCAGCTTTTGATAGTGTGGCTACCGCTGCTTTGATTCAGTTAAGACCTTGCTGAGATAGTAAGTCGGACGTTGCACCAGGTGTTCCTGATTTTCCTCTGGTCTCTCCACCACCATGACGATACTGACGACCCTGCTTGTCGCAACGAGATAGAGCAACATCAGTTCCTGTGGTTCCGGTGCTGCAAGGATGGGAGCAGATGAGAGTACTGCTTTCAGGTCTTGTAATGCAGCTTCAGGTTCGTCGGTCCAAACGAACTTTTTGGTCTTTTTCAGGAGCTTGTATAGTGGTGTGGCTCTTTCTCCGAGCCGGCTTACAAACCGACTGACTGCAGCAATGCAACCAGTTAGTCTTTGAATGTCCTCCAGGCGAGTTGGCCTGGAAATATTGAGTATAGCCTTAATCTTGTCCTGGTTTACCTATATGCCTCTTTGAGACACGATAAAACCTAACAATTTTCCAGCTGGTATTCCAAAGAAGCATTTCTTTGGGTTAAGCATTATGTTGTATTTTCATAGATTGGCAAACATTTCCTCCAAGTCGGAAATTAAGGTTTCCTTTTTTTTGGACATCACCACAATGTCGTCCACATACGCATGTATGTTGTGTCCGATTTGGTCGTGGAGGCAACGCTGCATAGTGCACTGGTACGTAACTCCTGCGTTCTTGAACCCAAAGGGCATCGTAACGAAATAGAAGGTTCCGAAGGGGGTTATGAATGAAGTTTTGACTTTGTCAGATTCCTTCATCTGAATTTGGTGATAACCGGAATATGCATCGAGAAAACATAAGAGTTCCGAGCCTGTCGTAGAATTAATAATGTGATCAATCCTAGGCAGAGTGAACAGATCTTTCGGACAAGCCTTGTTCAAGGCGGTATAATCAACACACATACTTAAATCAGTGGTGTCCTTTTTAGGGACCATTACAGGATTGGCCGACCACTCGGTGTGGATGACCTCTTCTATGAATCCAGCTAACTCGAGACGGGCTAGTTCCTTAGCTATTGCCTTACGCTTTTCATCGCCAAAATTTCATATGGACTGTTTGACGGGTTTAGCATTCGGGTGTATATTTAGAGAGTGCTCGGCAAGTTTCCTAGGTACTCCGGTCATGTCAGATGGCTGCCATGCAAAGATATCTTGATTTGCTTGGAGGAACTTGACGAGCACGCTTTCCTATGCGCTATCTGGACCTACGCCTATCTGGGTCACCTTGGAGGGGTCACTATCCTTCAATACCGTCTTTTCCGTCTCTTCTGATGCCTTGAACTCTAGATTCAGCTTTGTCACCTCCTTCTTTGTCGGGGGCATCTCGGACGGATCAATGGTCTTCTTGATCTCCTGGTACTCCTGGGCGTGCAACACGGCTTCAGCAAAGGCAGCATTTCCGTCCTTGCACTCTCGCGCCTTCTTCAGGTCTCCCCTGATGGTGATCACGCCTTTGGGACCTGGAATTTTCATCATATTGTAAATGTAACACGGACGAGCCATAAAATCCTAGTAAGTCGGTCGTCCGAAAATAGCATCGTACGCGCTCTTGAACAGAACCACTTCGAAGGAAAGTGCTTCTGTCCGATAGTTCTTTGGAGTTCCAAAGGTAACATCCAAAGTGATTTCTCCCAAGGAATTTGCTTGCCTTCCTGGGACAACTCCGTGAAAGATCACAGAGCTGTGATTCAGTTGGGTCTCCGAGATTCGCATCCAGCTTAGCATTTCGACATACAAGATGTTAATGTTGTTGCCGCCGTCCATTAGAGTCTTGGAGAAACCATAGCCATCAATAAGTGGATTGACGACTAAGGCGTATTTTCCTCGTCTGTGCAATTTAGGCGGATGATAAGTGGATTTGAAGGATCAGCTTCCTCCATGTCGGAATCCTCCTTGGTCTCTTTATCTTTTTCAGGATTCTTCTTTCCCTTCTTCCGCTTAGCCCTGTAGCCAGCAGTATCTTCTTTCTTGATATCATCATTAAAACGACACTCGGCGTTTGTGTGAGACGAGCCCCCATTGGCATCTAAGTGATGCACACATGGGTTATTGGCAATGTCAGCCTAGGAGTAGGTTTTGCCACGTTGCTAGTCTCCCCTACCCTGGACTCTTGATGTCCCACGACTGCGCTCGCGGCCGCCGCCGCGTCCTCCTCGTAGACCCGAAAGTAGCAGTGACCACTGCCGTTTCCGCGTTGGGTTTTTCTTCCGAGGTACTTTTGCACTTCTGAGCTTGCTGCTTTGGTTGTTTTGCCGACTCTGGCACATCTAGGGCATTCAGTAATCCCTTTGCGTCGTCATCAGCATCTGCATACTTGCTCGCTGTTTCTAGCATCTCTCCCAAATCAGTGACCTTGTCACACTTCAAGTGATGACGTAGTAAACCAATTGGGAGTCCTACAATGAAAGCTTCAATCACAGTTTGGTAATTTACTCCTTCACAGGAGTTCTTGGTGTCGATCCATCACCCGAGGTAATCTCGACAAGTTTCTCCGGCTTTCTGGGTGCAACACTGTAGGTCTCCTACCGTACAGGGCCTCCGATATGTGCCTTCGAAATTTCGAAAGAACGCGCTTTGCATGTCATACCAGTTGTGGGTAGTGTTCTCCGGAAGTTCATTGAGCCATGATCGTGCCGTCTTTCGCAACATAAGTGGGAGATACCGGGTTGCGACTAGGCTGTTTTTGCCTTTGGCAATGCAGCAAGCTTGGAAGAAATCTTAGTGCCAAGTATCTGGTCGAGCTACACCGTCGTAGGGCTGGATATGTCTTGAGATAGCAAATCCTTCCAAGTATCTTGTTGCTCTTATACGTGGTCCGAAGTATTTTGGGCCCACGTATATATCATCATTTTCGTAGCGCCACGCCTCTATGTTGGAGTTGATCCGGTGTCTCGCGTCACTCGGGGACAGAGATCGCCATCCTGATTGACGACTATGGCGGTGGTACCTTGGAGCCAGACTTCGGCTTCTGCCACCACCTTCTCTACCACGACGCCCTACTTGGCCTCCTTGAGAGCCGTTGTGATGGCTACTTGGTGGAGAAGGTGGAGAAATTGGATTGTTTCCGGTTGATCGCCAGTCTCCGTTCAGAGCGTCATTATTCCGGTTCTAGGGAGGATCTTCATTACAACGAGCCCCCTGCCGTCTTGACTCAGCGCGGTGTCCATTGTTTCTTCGTCCGTCACTCCTAGCGTGGTGGGGCTCAGCCGGATGGCTTGTATGTCTAGGAGGCGGCATTCTTTGTCGGTCTTCCTTCTGACATTTTTCTTTATCTTCATTCATGCGATCGTTCAACTCTCGCCAGGTAGGATTTCTCGGATACAGTGCAGCAATCGCCTCTTGCTCGGCGGCTAGAGCAATGTTGTGCTAGTCACGTGCAGCTCTGTGGTGTTGTCGTGAAGATCCGGCTCTTGAGTGATTGTCTTCCCGATGGTAGGAATGGTGATGTTGTTCCGGAACCCGTTGGCGTCTTATGTCATTCCAGGCCGGATCCGTGTTACATTGTTCGGATTGAGAGACCAGTTTTCCGCTCTCGGATTTCATGACCTTCTGCTGCTCCAGACCCTTGGTGAGTAGCTTAATGCCCAATCGAACTACTTCTGGGCCTGGATTATTTGCCAGGATATCTGGAGCTGCGGCGGTGTTTTGTACTAGTGTTGGGTACACCAGATCTACTTTACTATCGAGTCGAGGCATCCCCGGATCTCCCTCAAAGAGAACCTTTTGCACTTCCGGAAATTTGTTGGCCCTTAAGTGGCCTTTCCGGTTCTTCTGATGTTGCAAAGAGATGAGCTTCTCCGCCTTGGCCATGTGCTTCTTCTCTTCCTCGATGTTTTTGGCTTCATCCAGGAGTACTTGGTGACGCGCTTCTAGGGCTTGGGCCCTTTCGTCCAATTCTACAGCAGTGAGTTCTGCCGCAGTAGGGATAAGTGTGGTCAATGCAGCATCGATGAGTTTACGGGCACCTATGGTGACCATGTGTCCATCCACCGACTCTTCTTTGGGCTCATCTAGGATAAGTGCTCCATCTGAATCTTCCTTGTATTCCTCGGCAATCACTTCTTCTGCTGGAAATTCTTTTGCCGGGGTCTTGTTCTTCTTATTCTTCTTCTTTGCCCTCTTGGCAGCGCCGGTAGTAAAGATGGCTTTGGGTCCGTTTCCCGGAGTCAAGCTCTGATCGGTACTTTCGAACATCTGGACCTCGGGATTATATCTGAGATCCATGTCATCCTACGCTTAGGAAGAGTTTTCTCTGGATCCTTCATCCATGGATTCTCCTTCTGCAGCTTTGGAGTTGTACTCCTCTTCATATTCCACGGAGAACTTTCAGAAATCCGCCGACGTCATCGAATCATCCGAGGATGCGGGTAAGTCGGTGTTTGTTCCGATCGCCTCCAGCACCGAGTCTGCGTTGTCTCTAGCATCGGCAGAGCCGGATCTGAATCCAACATATCTGACAAAGTGCGATGTGTGGGTCCTGAGGTAGTTGCGACTTTCCTCGTGGGCTTCCTCGAAAATCCTGATGGTTTCGAGAACCTCATCCATGCTTGCGTCTTGTAGCATCATGCGCCACAACGTGTGCCTCAGGAACGGTTGGTCTGTTCCGGTGTTGGGAGAGCCAGAACCAAGGTTTTTTTCGTGCTCCTCCTGGATTTCAACCTCGGTGGGTGGATCGATCTGGGATTCAACCTCACTATGGAGATCCACTCCAGATTCGACTTGAACTGCAAGATCTGCTTTAGGCTTAGCTACTATCTCCGCAACAGGTGCGGGCTAGGTGGGATTAGGGTTTTCTGGGATCCGGAACTCTGCCGCCTCCGCGGACAAAGGGGACCCAAAAAATTCTTATGCCTCTATCATCACCGCTGGGGTGGGTGGGGCAGGCTCAGCGAATCTGATGTACACATCGATCTCGCCGAAAGACATGATGGTGTAGATGGTCACGGCTTCCCTAGCCGGAATCCAGGTGACATGGGTATACCCTACAGGTACTCGAGCTTGGTATATACGGTCCAGATACGGCAGAAGCCCATGGCGTTGCCAAGGCCCAAATGGAGAATTCGAGTGGCCCACGGACTCTCGATTGCTTGCGAGACAAGAAGAAGCTTAAGATAGAAAGTTCAAAGGGAAAAAGCCTAATCTGTAACCGACTCAACCTACTACCCGAGACCTAGCCTACCTATATAAAGGTTAGGAGGGGGCAGCGAGGAGGACACATGCAACCCTAGTTTCCACAACTCGCCAGATTGCATCTGTGTGCCCCTGTAATCTTCGACTCCTTTGTTAATTCCAAGAGCAGACAAGCAGGAGTAGGGACCTCTACGAGGCCTGAACCTGGGTAAACCTTGAGTCCCTGTCTGCTTTTGCCAGCTGTCTGATGCCTCTAGCGCTCCCTCCTTCTCCGAAACCCAAGTCCATAACAATAGGCATTGACGAGTTAAACCCTTGTCAATTGACGCCGTCTGTGGGAATTTAAAGTGCTGATGTCGCGGCTTCTTCGGCCCCATCAACCGTGATCTACAACTCCACAACAGTGGAGATTCGCTAGCTCTTTGGTGCGTTTGACTTCACCGTCCACACGCCAGCCACTCGCCCGGCTTTTGAGTCCGTAGGCGATGGAATCAGTTTGGCGATTGGGAGCTTCCACTTCTAGGTTGGTCAGATGGGCACACTTCGCATGCCTGACTAGCCAATGGCACCCGCGATTGCTCCAGCATCGTGGTTCCCCGCCACCAATCGGCACCCTCAGCGAGCTCAACACCTCGGCAACAGCTGGGAGCACGAACAACGACAGCAGTCGCAGATCCGGTCTGGGCGATCTAGCCACCGAAGATGGAGCCTTCGGCTCCGGATCTAAAAGTTGTGGGAGAAACAGCTTCCCTAACCACTTCATGTGGGCGGTCATCAACACGGGCGACACCGCCGCCAATCGCGAAAACGCTGGCCCTGGATCTGGCACATGACCTCCCAATGGTGTCGAACCACCCAACGGCAGCACGCCCAACGGCGGCCCCACCAACGGTGCCAACGGCGCACCCGTCAACAACGGAGTGGCAGTCGAACCGCCAACCATGGTGAACGAACACACAGGAGAGCGTGTCGTGACTAAACTCAACAACAACGAGTGGGCCCATTGCCGAGAAGATCTGCGAGGCAATCCTCTGCCCCTCGGCACGTTGTAGGACATGCTGATGGGCTACCATTGGCTACTAAAGGAGGAGTACAGACACCAGCTACATGCAATCACGCAACTCGAGGCGCGTAAAAAGGCAGCGGATGAGTCGAGTCTTCGACGGGCTGGGCTTTCCTCCCACGGAGGATCCTCCTCCAAAGGCAACGAGTACGTGGCCAACAAGAGGCGATCTTGGATGGCCCATCTCACCGAGCAAGAACGCATAGAAGCTGCAAAAGTCCTCAACTTCAGCTCTATGACAGTCGACACGCGGGCAACGTGGTACCAAAGACACCGCAGGCCGCGGTGACAGCGGACACCATGTACCTCCTCAACAACCAGCCGCCAGCTGGAGATCCCCGAGCTGCCATGCACCGATCTACGATCGCGGGCGTGGGGCTAATCGAGGCTGCTCTCGACAAAGAGCCAACACCGGAGCCGAAGAAAAGCAAGGCTCTGGCAAAACGCGTCCAGCGACGACAGTCACGATCTGTCTCGGTGTTGCCGCTCACGGCGGCACGATCACGATTATGATGCACGTGACGACCTCACGCAGCAAAATATCGACAAATCAAGGGTAAGATGCGCTCGTTCGACTGACTTAGAAGAGGACGAGACTGAACTCTGCGGCGCCATATGCTTTAGCAGGGCCATCAGACACAAGCGAATGCCTAAAGGGTTCAAACTCCTGTCACAGAACCCAAAGTTCGACGGCCTACAAGACCCAAAAATCTGGTTGGAGGACCACATCTCCTCCGTCAGGCTACATGGTGGAAGTCGAAGCACGGCCATGGAATGCCTGCAGCTACAGCTGCAGGGCGCTGCCCGCGCATGGCTCAAAAATCTCCCGCATGGATCCATTCGCAGCTAGGAAGAGCTGGTCTACAGCTTTGTGCACAAATTCAAGGGCTCTTATAAAAGGCCTGCATCAATCGAAGAGCTAAGGAGCTGCCAGCAAAGGTCGGGCGAATCGCTACGCTCATACATCCAGAGGTGGTCCATCATTAAGAATTCCGCAGAAAACATCTCGGAAGACCGTGCAATCGACACGTTCAATGGCGGTGTTCGCCGCACAGAGCTCAGGGAGGAGCTAGGCCGCTCGAAGCCCAAGACAATCGACCACCTGATGGAAATTGTGAATTGGTGGGCCTACGGAGAGGATTCCGTGAAAAATCGCACCTACTCCGACGACGACGACCTCGGGCGCAGACGCGACCGTTGAGGCAAGCGGCGGATGCGCATCTACGATGACCACGACGACATCAACATGGTCGCAGCCAGCTACGCTGACAAATGCGATGACAGCCGCAACATCGGCTATCACAGCGGTGGATACCGTGACTCCAGGAAAAGCAAGCAAGTGTGGCAGCGCCGCACTCGCGAAGAGGCACCCACAACAACCATCGAGGACAAGCTATCCGGGCCATGCACCATGCACTTCTACATCGACAAGCAAGACGGCAAGAAAAAGTCTAGCCACCTTCTCAAGGACTGTCGCGAGTTTCTCAAGCTCCACGAAGGTCTGGCTCGGATGAATCGTGACGCAGTCAACAGGGGCTATGGAGTCACCCCAGGCGTCGTGGCACATGGAGCTCCTCCACCACCGCCCGGGCTACCACCACCTGCAGCCGCACCGGTCCAGAATCACGGCGGCGAACCATACCCACGACCCGTGGGCAACATGGGGATGATCCAAAAGGGGCATCCCTCAAATCGAGTGCAGATGGCCATCACTCGCCAAGTCAACTTGGCGATCAACTCTCCTCCTTCCACCACTGAGTACCTCAGTGGAAGCGACTCTTGGATCACCTTCGACAGGCGTGACCACCCACTCCAAGTTCCTCATCCAGGCCACTGTCCCCTCGTACTCAAGGCGCAGATCGGGGGTTTCGACATGAGTCGCGTCTTCATGGATGGCGGCAGCGGCATTAACCTCATGTTCGCGAGTACCTTGCGTGCGATGAGGATCCCTCTGACGTGTCTAGAAGTTTCAGGTTCCACAACATCATCCTAGGTAAAGGCGTATATCCCCTAGGCAAAATCAACCTCGACATCATCTTCGGCACGCCACAAAACTTTCGGCGAGAGTGCATCGACTTTGAGATCGTCGACTGGCCTTCACAATATCGCTGCATCCTCGGACGTGTCGCGTTCGCGAGGTTCATGGCAGTGCCACACTATGCCTACCTGTAGATGAAGATGCCAGGTCCAAACGGCGTAATCACAATCAACGGCAACTTCGAAAGGTCTGACAGCTGTGACAGGGAATTCAACAGAATCTCCCAGTCCTTCGGCATGCAGGAGGAACTCGCAAGGCTAAAGGAGTCAACAGACAATAGTCTGCCTCCCTTGAGAAGGCCAAGTTCACCCGACCTGTCTTTGACTCGTCGGTGCAAACGAAGAAAGTCCAGGTCCAACCAACGGACCCGACCAAGATGGCCCTCAATGCCAACAACTTGAGTTCCGCATAGGAACTCGCGCTCGTCGAATTCCTCCGTGAGCACTGGGAAATCTTTGCCTGGTGTCCAGTGGACATGCCAGGGGTTCCCAGGGAATTCGCCGAGCACGCACTCAACGTAAATCCAGACACAAGGCCAGTCAAGCAGAAAATTCGGCGATTGTCTGAACCAAGAGCAAAGGCAGTCGGAATGGAGATCAACAGACTTCTCGACACAAAATTCATACGCGAGATCAAGGAAAGCACCTGGCTCACCAACACAGTGCTTGTGCCCAAAAAAGACACGGATATCCTGCGGATGTGCGTGGAGTTGCTCCCTGAATAAGCACTCCCAAAGGATCACTTCCCGTTGCCACGAATCAACCAAATCATCGACTCCACCGTGGGATGTGAGCGTATCTTCTTCCTCGACGCCTACTCAGGCTACAATCAAATTTGAATGAAGGAGGAAGACCAAGAGAAAACGGCGTTTACGACGCCCTTTGGTGTGTTCTGCTACAACACGATGCCCTTCGGGCTAAAAAACACAGGAGCCACCTATCAGCGGTGAATGCAGGCCTGTCTCAAGAATCAACTTGGTCGCAACATCCAAGTCTACGTTGATGACATCATCATCAAAACAAAATAGGAAGCCTCACTAATCGATGATCTATGCGAAACCTTCGCCATCCTAGACCACTACCGGATCAAGCTCAATCTGGACAAATGCGCCTTTGGCGTACCATCTGGGCAACTACTCGGGTATCTCATCTCCGTGAAAGGGATCAAGGCGAACCCGAAGAAAATAAAAGCCATACTGGCCATGGAGAAGCCGAAGAACGTAAGAGGCGTCCAGCAGCTGGCTGGGCGAATTGCGGCACTCAGCCGATTCATCAGTCGAATGGGCAAAAAGGCACTGCCTTTCTACCAACTTCTCTGCAAAACTAACAAGTTCGAGTGGACAGACGAGGCGCAAGAAGCATTTGAAGACCTCAAGCGTCTACTATCCACCTCGCCAGTATTGGTGAGTCCACATGAAAAAAGAGCTGATGTTGCTCTACATCTCAGCCACCAACCAGGTGGTCAGCAGGGTGCTCATGGTGGAACAAGCCGAGGAAAACAAGGTCCCCAGGGTGCAGTGCCCAATATACTACCTCAGCGAGGTGCTCACGCCAGAAAAATAGCGGTACCCGCACTAGCAGAAGCTGGCATACGGCGTCTTCATGATAGCCAGGCGACTGTGCCACTACTTCCAGGAGCACCCAATTGTGGTGGTCAACGACGCCCCACTCGGGCATATCCTCAACAACCCTGATGCCACCGGATGAGTCGCGCTTTGGGGAATCAAGCTATCTCCACGAGACATCACATATGAAAAGCGTGACGCGATCAAGTCGCAAGTCCTCCCTGATTTCCTTGTGCACTGGATGGAGAACCAGCTCCCCGAAAAACTAGATATGTCTTACCTCTGGACAATACACTTCGATGGGTCCAAACGAAAGGACGGGGACGGCGCAGGTGTCATACTGACATCGCCCCAAGGGGACAAGCTGAAATACATTCTACGAATGCAGTTTACGACCTCCAACAATGAAACTGAATATGAGGCCCTACTCCATGGGATGCGGATGGCGAAAGCCTGCAGCGCCAAGAGGCTCATCGTCTACGGAGACTCCAAACTAGTGGTGAACCAGACAATGCATGAGTGTGATGCACTGAGCGACAACATGATCGCCTACCACGACCTCTACGACACACTCGAAGGGGACTTCGATGGTTGTGAACTGCAGCACGTAGGCCGTGAAAGCAATGAAGAGGCGGACACACTCGCCAACATTGGCTCCACCTGCGCCCCCATACCACCTGGGGTATTTCTCAAGCGTATTTGCGAACGCTCCATCAAGCCAAAGGCCACAGAGAAGAAAGAAATCGCATCAACGGACTCGGGGGCTACGCCACCCAATGAGCCAATGGCACTCGACGAACTGGAGTTTGACACAGGACTCGAGGGACCAATGGATGTAATGATGATCGAACCATCTTGGACTCAACCCTACATCACATATCTTCTCAGCAAGAGGCTGCCTGACGACCCGACTGATGTGTGACACATTGCGCGGTGATCCAAGGCATTCGCCATCATCAACGTCGAACTATACAAGCGCAGCATCACAGGAGTACTCCAACGGTGCGTCTACAACATGGACGGAAGGGCCGTCCTCCTCGACATCCATGAAGGGACTTGCGGGCACCATGTTGGAAGTCACGCCCTCATCGCCAAAGCTCTATGAGCTGGATTCTACTGGCCCACGGGCATGCGCGACGCCAAGGACATCGTCTAGCGCTGCAATGCTTGCCAGCGATTCACGAACAAACCACACGCACCTGGCACGGAACTTCGGCCAATACCATTGGCTTGGCCCTTTGCGCAATGGGCACTCAACATCGTCGGCAAGCTCCCGAAGTCCTTGCGAGGGGGCTACGTCTACCTCCTAGTCGCAGTCGACAAATTCACCAAGTGGATAGAGGCCATGCCGGTGACAAACCAGTCAGGAGCCAGTGCCGTCAAATTCTTCGAGTCCATTGTCTATCGCTTCGGAGTGCCACACAGCATCATCACAGACATTGGAACGAACTTCACCTCTAAGGAGTTCTAGGGTTTCTGCAAGAACCTGGGAATCAACATAAGCTATGCCTCCATAGCTCATCCACAGACCAACGGTCAAGTCGAAAAGGCCAACGGCCTCGTCTGCGGTGGAATCAAGAAGCGACTCTTTTGGCCACTCAAACAAGCCGCCGGATGTTGGCCAGACAAGCTGCAGTCCGTACTTTGGAGCTTACGCACAACTCCAAACAGCGACACAGGATATACCATGTTCTTCATGGTGCACGGTGCTGAAGCGGTGCTACCCGCAGAAGTACACTTTAAAGCCCCACGGGTGGTCGCGTACAGCGGGCAGGAGTCAACCCTTGCACTCGAAGACTCTGTCGATCTCCTTGATGAGGCGCGAGACATCGCAGCAGAAAGATCGATGATCTACCAGCAGAACCTGCGCAACTAGCACAGCAGAAGGCCACGCCCCAGATCCTTCATTGAAGGAGACCTGGTCCTACGACTGAAGCAGCAAGGGGACCTCAAGCTCGAGTCCCCTTGGGAGGGACCATACGTGATTACAGAAGTAATCCTAGGTGGCGCCTATCGCCTTAAAGATTTCGAGAGCGGAGTCGCATACTCCAACCCCTGGAACATCGCACAGCTGCATCGCTTCTACCCCTAGTCGTTTTTTACATTACAAATAAGGCTATTCAGCCAGGCTACTTAGCCACACATTATACCTCGTACTATTTTGCGAATAAATAAAGCTAAGTGCCCAGAAACTCTGTGTTTTCTCTCATTTTTCTAGCAATCTTATCACTCAGGGGCTATGCCACCCTTTACATCCTCGTTCTACGAACAAGTCGTAGTATCCCGAGTAGCTGACACAACACTAATCGAACCCTTGATAAAACACCAACCCAGTTGCAACGCACCTGACAGGTTGGCAAGGTGCTAAGATAAATTAAGTCAGGCTAACAAAAAGGAACTACAGAGTACAAATATACTTGTAAAACATATAAGCTAGCAAGCTCTTTACATATCAATAGAAATTAATTACATCCAACATATCCATATGAACTTTACAACACTTGTACAATTATGTGCAGGATACTACACTACTGTTGCAGCAGAAGAACGTTTGTTTGTTCCTCAAAGATGTCGACAATTTCTTCTGATGGGCGATCCAGCGCCTGGTAATGTGCAACCATGTTCTAGGTCAAACCTTCCGGCAGGGTCAACGGCCCAGCAGCAACAGCTGCAACGTCTACATCCAGCCTGTGTAGTCGCACCGGCGACAAAGCAGCCTTGGCACCAGCCACTAACTGCTGCCGCACGCACTCGCGAACTGCACTCAAATCCTGGAACTTAGCCAGGAGAGCCAACAGGCTCAAAGGGACGGCGTCCAGTGGAAACATCGTTTGGTAGATATGCCTCAGGCACGACTGCGCCTTCTTCAAAGAGTGGAGTACTCGGGAAGCACGATCATGTAGGGTCGCAAGTGCGATCGCATGATCATGGTCCACCCAAAAATACCCACTTTCCTGAAGCTGCTCCTAGGTCAGGTTATTCATTCGAATGGCGATTCTGTCTTTCTCATCCTGCGGATGACGAGCACTGACAACTATGCCAAGCAAAAAGGGCAAAGTATGAGGACAAAGAATTGGCACGACTGACTAAAAGAAAAGATAAGAGGGCAGAAAGCTAACACTTGAATTTATCGCCCAGCTGCGTCACCTCCTCCAATAGATACTACTCGCGGGTGGTAGCCTTCTCCGCCCTCGACTTCCATACATCCGCGTTACCGTGGAGGATGGGAAACTCACGTTCCAGCTGCTTAACACGATCGTGCAGTCGCGAAAGCAGGGACAACTCATCCACCCTTGAGCATGGCTGCGCCAAGATATCATCAGTGGGTGACAGATCACGGGGATCACTCAAAGGACCACTCGATGTACCCTATCATGAACCAAGCAAAGCAAAATAAGAGGCTGATGATACATTGACGAAAGGCTTAGATGCATTCAAACATATCAAAGTCCTGACTAGGGTACCCCCCATAAAAGCATTGTTCCACAAACAAAAGGCCAAACACTAGAGCTATTACACAAACAAACTACGGAGCATTTTTCTTCGACTTGGATTTGAGCCTCGGAGGCTTCATCGCATCCATGGCAGTCTTCGACGCCACGGACTTGCTGGCAGTACCCCCAAATTCCACAACCTTCGCTTGACGCCGCTCCTCAGAATACTTGGCGAGTGTCTCGATAAGTTGAGGACCATAATTTTTGTATTTACCAGCAAAGGGAGCAAACACTACCTGCTGGCCTCCAGCGTCAACAGGCATCACCTCAGAAATAGCGGCAAGACCCATCTCCACGCCATGAGATTGCACCATTGTGAGGGCCATGGTGGCACCGACGGAGCGCTGCGAGTTCTTGAAGTCCATAGGGATTCCTCCATCCAGGGACTCCACCGGGTCTCCAAGGTTGTCGATCAGTCTAGCCTTGGGAGTTAAGTCCTCACGGATACGACTGAGTACATCCTTGACCTTCCCCAACGTCTCCTGGAGGGATACACTACGGTCTTCGACTATAGCGATGGTGCTTTCCAAAGCATCCGCGCGGTGCAGAGATTGGGCATCAAAGCTCAAGCCGCTGGCATCTGCATACACAAAAGTGTTAGTATAACAACCACACGTCAAAGCACAGAAGAGCAAGGCACATCCAGATGAAAAATAAGATCTGAGAGGGACTTGGCAATTGAGAAAAGTTGCTCCTCGAACAACTTCTCCCTCTTACCAGTGGAGACACGGAGATCCTCCTCTCGCTTCCACAACTCCTCCAAAGCAGCGACCGCCTCATCGCGATTCTCCGTTGGCACGGCCAGCGTCTTCTCCAGTGCAGCAGCATGGCGAAGTAATTCATTATGCTCAGCTGCGACATACAGGGAATGTTACCAAATCGAATCAATAAAATTCGCAAAGATAAACACGAAGTCAAGACTTACTTTCGACAATGTGATGGCGATTGTCTAGCCGCGCATGTTGTCGACCCATGTCAAGGGCTTGCTCCGCCAGGTGGGCAGCTTCCTTCATGATGAGCTGCATCAGGAGACAATAAAAGTTCAAGTAAAACAGTGCCAAGAATAAATTTGACTGCTAATTACAAGATACCTACATGATCCTCCACCGACTCTGGAGAAGGTTATCATATAGTCATCCAGGTAACCATATGATGTTCCCCAGCATGCGGGGAACTCGATGAATTATGCCCGGAGTGGGCCGCCAATGGTGGAGAACGAGATCGCGAAGCCATCTTCTTGGCCTTGGAGTTTGCGAGTCCAGACTCCTTCACAAATTGGATGTTGTCAGAAGATGACGACGCCGCTTGGCTGAAACACAAATCAAGTAAAAGCTTCAAGAAAGATGGCAACTCAAAGAAGAAACCAAAATGAGGTCACGAATACAGAACTTACCAGTCAAATCTATCAAGATCGAAGGACTGCTCCTCCGGCACCGATGATTCCTTTGGCAGTCGAAGCTTCTTCCGGGCAGGAGGAGCCATGGAGCGCGTAGGAACGATAGGAATCGGCTCCTCTGCACCAATAGAAGGACCTTCTGGAGTCGACAGAGACGAAGCATCCGAGTCCTCGCTGCGGGAACGCTTGCGAGTGTCCGGATCACTGGACTCGGGGGCTCCCTCCTCCTCTTCAAGTGGGATGGTCGATTCTAACTCGTCCTCTTCATCCACTTCACGAGGAATAACCCCTTCAGGAAGAGGGGGCAAATTGGGAGACACCTTCCAATCCTGCATTCAGAAGATAATTCATTATACATCAAGAACTTAACGGCAATCGACAAAGAAAGCTACTTCGTAGCACAATTCTACCTCAGGAGGAGGGTTAGAGGTGTCGAAGGGAGGCACGACTGGTTCGCCTGGGAGAACCTGCTTGGTGGTATACTTCGTCACCAGTCGCAGCCTCTTATCTACTTCACCCGTAGAAATGCCATCGGCAGATACGTGAGTGGCATCGTTCGCACCAGCCCATTGGAACATGGGGTGGACTCTGGCCTGTAGAGGCTGGATACGATGGAGCATCCATGTGCGAATGAGGGCGGCGCCTCCCTCTTCTTTACCCATGCAACTCTCGAGGTTGCAGACGTGCTTGTACAGCACTTCCGTCTCCTCGGACTCGCCAGGCATCACTACGTTCTTCCAAGAACGCCTCCTCTTGCACGGCGCCGCGGGATCAAAGGGCGCAAGTCCGTAGTGCTCTCCATCGGCCTTCTGGTCGCGGATGTAGAACCACTTGTCTCTCCACCCTTGGGCAGACGCCATGAGTTTGATATTGAAATAAGTGGCGGAGGAGTCGACATGGATTCCGCAGCCACCTACGTCATAGACTATAGAACCAGATGATGACTGGCGCTTTAGCTTAAAATCCTCTTAAAGAGGCCAAAGTGTGGCTCGACTACAAGCCAGCACTCGCAAAGGGTAATGAAGCAGGAGATGTGGAGAATAGAGTTTGGGAACAGCTGATGCAGCTAGAGCCCATAGAAGCAAAGGAGGCCCCTGAAGAAAGGATGCAGGGGCAGAGAAAGACCTTGGATGATGAACGCAAGGAACATCACCCGGAAACCATCAGGAGGGCAAGGAGTTACCTCCACGCCGAGCACTCGCGAGTCGTCCTCCACGGGGGAGAGAACTCCATCTTGACGCAGGAGGTGAAGCTCGGAGGACTTGATGATGGATGCACGCCATGCACCATTGGTGACGGGGTACCCGCACCCTTCTTCTTCACAGCGCTGGTGGCGCTGGTACCCATGGTGGCGGAGCCGCCCTTCTTCTTGGCGGTGGCAATGGCAGCGGCAAACTCAGCGGCGGTGCCTCCCTTCTTCTTGCCCATCTTGCGATGGCGGTGAGAACGGAGGAAGTAGCTCGGAAAGACACGAAGTTGGTCTAGTGCCGCGAAGAGGATGTGCGCAGGGAAGCAGAGAGCAGCAGCAATGGCAATGGAGGCACGAGAAGAGAAAGGCATATGGGAAATTTACCGCAGCTGCACTGCTACTTAACCTCCTCGCGGATGCCATCCAACGGCCAGCAGAAACCCTACTAGAAGCATGGCGCACATCGCCATCGACACGTGGAGAAGCCAAAACATGAACCGTCCCCCACTATCTCCATTACGCGTGGAGATCAAGGAGACGCGGTTAAAACAGAAGATTATGCACGCCTAGTCAAATCAAAGTCAGAAAGTGAGACCCACCACTTATCACGTCCCGTCAAAGCCGCTCACGCGGGCAACCAAGGTCATCACATTGTCAGCACTGACGTCATTTCAGCAGCAGAAGATTTCGACTATTTTAGTCCTTGCTCGATTCTTCGACTCAACCAAGCACTCGGGGGCTACTCCCATAGGGAGCGCTGGTCACGCACCCTACGATTTATCTTTTATGCAGGAATATGAACATTCAGGATATACCCACCACTCGAATCTACGATTTGATTGAGGATTATGGGTTACTCACATAGGGAGCGCCGTAAGCAAATTCAACTGAAACAAGCAGTAAAAAGCCAACACTAGTCGCAAAAAGTTTTTAGTCCCTGCCTGAGTCTTCGACTCAACCAAGCACTCGGGGGCTACTCCCATAGGGAGCGCTGGTCACGCATCCTATGATTATTTGTACATCGTACTATGTGTTGATAACATCCACACTTGAATGCTATGGCGACTCCGCCTCATACTATCCCTACAAAGAGAATGTGTCTCCTGGGCCACCCGAATCATCTGCGTGATGACAAAATTCGGATGCCATGCTTACAGCGTGAAGATATGACTTGAATAAGGCCTGGCAACGCATCTACTGCGCACTACCAGAAAACATATTTGTGCCTGTAGGTGCGATGAACATGCCCTGACGGACGCGTCGAGTGCTCACACCCATACACTAGAATTCGACTTCTGTAAGACCTCCACGGCCTGAGTCGAATTACACCATCACTTTTCTGAATTCGAGTCCGAGGACTTGAGTTCGAGTAGATTGCGTTGTTTTGCCCTAAGGCAGTTAACTGATACTGATACATCAGCTAAATCAGGCATGTATATCAACAATCCCTATGATATGAACTAAACACTCAAAAAATACTCAATCATGCACTCGAAAGTCTTCATAAAGTCCCTAGTCGAATCTATGATTCCACTGGACACTCGGGGCTACTGACATGGGTATACCCTACAGGTACTCGAGCTTGGTATATACGGTCTAGATATGGCAGAAGCCCATGGCTTTGCCAAGGCCCAAATGGAGAATTCGAGTGGCCCACGGACTCTCGATTGCTTGCGAGACAAGAAGAAGCTTAAGATAGAAAGTTCAAAGGGAAAAACCCTAATCTGTAACCAACTCGACCTGCTACACGAGACCTATCCTACCTATATAAAGGATAGGAGGGTGCGGCGAGGAGGACACACGCAACCCTAGTTTCCACAACTCTCACCAGATTGCATCTGCGCGCCGCTGTAATCTTCGATTCCTTTGTTAATTCCAAGAGCAGACTAGCAGGAGTAGGGACCTCTACGAGGCCTGAACCTAGGTAAACCTTGCGTCCATGTGTGCTTGTTTGCTAGCCGACTGATGCCTCCAGCGCTCCCTCCTTCTCCGAAACCCAAGTCCATAACAATGGGCATTGACGAGTTAAACCCTTGTCACCAGGTCTCATCGAGAACGATTAGAGGGACGTCACTAGCGTAGAGGATGCGACCGACGGTGATAGTCTTGCCAATTCCGATTCTTGCAGATTCCGCTCAGAACTCAGATCTGAAGATCACTTTCCCCATGGTGGGCGCCAACTATAGTCAGATTGATGACAAGTACGCCATGAGGGGGTCCTCGAGGCGTGTGGAAGAGAGGGGTGTGAGACGTACGGTGTTCCAGGATGGTGAGCACACAGGTTTACCTAGGTTCGGATCTGCCAGCTTTGGATGGATCCTACTCCTGCTATCAATCCAGTAATACAGCAGAGCCAGAATATGGGTTACAAGGGTTTCGCCTGTGCGAGTTGAGATTGTAGACTATTGTGAGGGTTATCAGGTGGTGCCCTAAGGGCTCTCCCTAGGATGGATTACATAGATATCCGGCCTAGGGTTTACAGGACAGATCTATCTGGCTACGACTAAGAGTCGGTTACAGAGTACATCTTGAACTACAAGTAACACTACGGGCCTATGTCGGTAAGTCTTCTGGGCCTTTCCATAGCTGGACTGGACTTCGTCTCTTCTCCCTGACTGGGCCACCCATGAAGAAAAGCTCTAACCCGAAGTGGGCCACCCTGGTCAGTGAGGCATAGTGAGGATACCCAGAAAGTATATCCCTAACAACTCCACCTCTACAACCAAAAGATAGCAAAAACATGGTTCTGCATGACCGAAACATCGTTCGTAGCGGCAAACTCTAGGCATGTCGTCCATTTGGAATTCACCGACGGAGTCTTCCGGAACTCGGTAGTCCACCCAAGATCAATGAAGACTACCGACAGGTAGATCTTCATCACGGCGAGAGGGAAATCCAAGGACGACCACATTTATTCAAGCCAATCCAGCACAATATTCCCTACACTGCCAGCTAGCTCTCGGCAATTAGAACGAGCGGGTCATCCTCTAGCCCAGATGAGCCCGAGGAATCCCCATATCTGGCCCACAAATCAAGCCAGGACCGTCGCTTCCACAACGGCAGCCACCACCCCTTCCATCTCTATAGCCATCTCCATCCTCCTCCACGCCTCCCTGCCGTGTGCCGCTACAAGCCACCACCCTACCGGAGAATATGTTGTTGCCCCACCATTGCAGGTCGTTGCCGTCCCGCCGCACGTCATCCGCCCATGCATTAGCCGACCTCCCGTGCGCAGGATCCTGACAAGGCACATAGAGGAAGCCCCTCGCCTTTGGCAGCCAGGGCAAGGCCTCCACCGCCGGTGCCGCAGCGGCAGTGGCTAGGCCAAGGGTTTTTGGACCCTCCGGAGTCACCACACGTAGCGACCTAGGAGGATTTTTCTCGTGTCCCTCCAATTAAAAGGGGATAATTTCACTTCCTGGGCCTCTGAACCAACTAGGGATGCACACAGTCATTAAGCATGAATTTAGGTTTAGGTAGGAACTTAGGTTGGGACTTTACCAAATTTGAAATGTTGGCATAGGTGAACATAATAAAGTCAATACCATTTTGAGGCAAAATGTAGTGTGTAAAAGTTTTCATTTTGTGTCTTCTCGGTGCAACCGCACCGACATATTTCATACTTAGTAATTTATTTATTAAAGGAAGGAAGTAGGACTGTTGTTAGGCCAACTCCAATTGGCCCCTACAATCGTACCCCGTGGGTCGGATCCTGTCCTCTCGAGCCGAGGCCACGACCCAACGCGCACCCGCAAAGCGAGAGCCAACCCCGAACCCGTCTATTTCGGTGCCAACCAAGCCGAAAGTTTGAAGGGAATATGCCCTGAGAGGCAATAATAAAGTTGTTGTTATCATATTCCAAGTATATGATAGATGTTTATTTTGCATGCTATAATTGTATTGATTGGAAACGTTAATAAATGTGTGTTTAATAAATAAATAAAGGGTTTCTAGTTATGCCTCTCTTACAAACTAGCTCGTTGATCAACAAGATGATCAAGGCTCCTGATCATGGACATTAGATGTTGTTAATAACGAGGTCACAACATTGGTGGAATGATGTGATGAACATTCATCCGAGGTATAGCATTACGAGTAAAGTCATTGTGTTTAAATTTCTATAACATCATACGAAGTAATCCTAGTCTTTAGACCATGAGGCCATGTCAATCACTAACACTAGAAGAGTAACTTGATAACATCAAACGTCACACTGTAACATGGTGACTAGAAAGGTGGGTTCAGATACTCCAACGGTGTTATGTACAGGCTCATGGATCAAGAGTGGGATTTTTCCATCCCGATGATGGATAGATATACTCTAGGCCCTCTCGGTGATATCACATTGAGATAGCTTGCAAGCAAGTGGTGTGGTCACTAGAATGTTATATCACGGGAACGAGAAAACAGTGCATGTCGGTAACGAGATCAAACTAGGTATTAAGATACCGATGATCAAATCTTGGACATGTAATATATCGCGAGACAAAGCGATTTAGTTACTAGCGTTAAAGGATCTCACGATCACAAAAGTCATCGTTGAATGTGTGGGAGTCGGTATGGATCTCTAGGTCCCGCTACCGATTATTGATCGGAGAAGGGTCTCGATCATGTCTGCATTATTCGCGAACCATAGGGTGACACACTTAAGTAATACCGACACCATTTGGAGCAAATGTGTTCTAGAGTAAAGATTTACAAAGCATTGGAATTATTTCAATGGACACCAAGATTGTTTCGGGTGAAATTGCTGAAATTGGTTCTGCATGTGATATTGAAATATTGCAGGGGGTTTTATGTGAATGTTTGTTAATTAAAGTAATTAACAAAATTCTTAATAAAATAAATGAAAGAGTTTTATTAAATGATATTTGCATTAAATTTGGTGGAAATTTAATGCATGTGAGTGGGATTTTTGAGTGGAGGCTTTTTATGTGAGTAGGAGCTCCACCCACATGAATGAGAGGAGGTGAGGGGGCACCTCCATGGCCACCAGCTATGGGAGGGGCTACCCACTCCCATATAAAATGCCTCCCTCTCCTCCTCACAAAGCACATCTCCTCGTGAAGGATCTCTCTCCCCCTTTAGAATTATTTCCCCATGGTCTCGGATTAGCGAGATACATGTTCCCGGTGGTTATTCGTCTGGAAGGAGTTGGTGCTTGTGCTGCATTACTGGAGCGAGGAGGCGGAGGTTGTTCAGTGGATTGGACGTGTGTGCGAGCACGGATGCACTGCTGATTTGCGCGCTAGGACTTCCTCTCGATCTTGAGATCGGCGAACAAATGACTACATCATCCACAAGTCCAACCTTGTTACACTTTGTCGGTCTTCAAGGGTATGTTCTCTATGGATGTATATATCTAGGTAGACAGATCTTGGTGCTTTATATTTCCCATCGTAGGAAAACTTTTGTTTTCTATGTTGTGAACACAACAGTGGTATCAGAGCCTGATCTATGTGTAGATGCTTTGCACGGGTAATACACATAAGAGTATGTGGGCGATGATGATCATGTTATTGCATCTTATATGTATTTCGGATATTGGTGGCATAGTGGGATGAAGCAATGATGGCTCAATGCACGGCGCCCAGAAAAATGCTTGATGACAGTGTTGATGTAGAGCTCGTTGGGAACCCCAAGAGGAAGGTATGATGAGCACAGCAGCAAGTTTCCCTTAGTTATGAAACCAAGGTTTAATCGAACCAGTAGGAGCAAGGAAACACCTCAAAGGTGTTACTAGCTGAGCTTTGGCAGGGCGCACTACCGGTGCTAGTAGCAACGTGGAGACCTGCACAACACAACCACAGAACTTTGTCCCCAACTTGCGATGAGGTTGTCAATCTCACCGTGTTTTGCGGAAAACAAATGATTAAAGGTATCGAATGGAAAGAAGTAAAAGTTTGCAGAAAGTAAACACAAAGCAGTAAAAGATTGTAGATTGTACGTAAAAGACAAGGAATGGGATCCATAGTTCACTAGAGGTGGCTCTCCTTAAGATAGATAACATGCTGGTGAACAAATTACAGCGGGGCAATTGACAAACACCGAGAAAGCAATACATGCATATACTAATCATCTTGACTCCTTTGAGACTTGATTGGGCATTACAACATAATACATAGACCGCCATCCAACTGCATCTATGACTAATAATCCACCTTCAGGTTATCATCCGAACCCCCTCCCGTATTAAGTTGCAAGCAACAGATTATTTCTTTACGAACTGCGTGTAAAGTAAACAATACGATTGTTCTATGAACAAAGGATTGTTGTTTTCTCCCCGGTAGCAAAAACACATCTAGTACCTTAGAGATTTATGTCACTTCCCCAGATTACCAGAGGCATGAACCCACTATCGAGCATAAATACTAACTCTTGGAGTTGCTAGCATCTACTTGGCCAAGATAGCTACTAACAACGGAAAGCATGCAAGATCTCAAATAGAAAAGACATGATATAATCAATAATTAATCTGAAATAGCATCTCAATATCCATCGGCCCCGCAAACACAACATGTATGAATTACAAATAGATGATGTTGATCATGAACGGAGCTCACAAGATCTAAACATGAAAGCACAAAGGAGGAGAAACCAGCCATCTACCTACTACATAGATCTGTAGTCCAAGGATGAACTACTCACGCATCACACCGGAGGCTTGCATGGTGATGACGAATGCCTCCAGGATGAATTCCCCTCTCCGGCAGGGTGCCGGGAAGAGCTTCAGATCCCTCTCGATCTAGGGATGGAGATGACGGCGGCTATAGACTCTTCCGTGGATTTTTGATCGGGTACTTAGTGTTTTCGTCCTGAGGGCAACTTATAGGCGGAGGAGAGGCCGAGGGGGTGCCGGGAGCCACCACATCACCCCTGGTGCGGGCCCAGCCTGGCCGCGCGGCCAGGTGGTGTGGCCGGCCCCTGGCCCTTCTCCGTCTTGTATTCTGGCACTTGATCCCTTCCGGAAAAATAGGCACTTTGGCTTTTGTCCCGTCCAATTCTGAGAATATTCATTTTCTGACTTTCCTGGAACCAAAAACAGCAGAAAATAGGCAGCTGGCACTGTGGCTCTTGTTAATAGGTTAGTCCAAGAAATCATATGAAAAGTACTCCAAAGTTGGAACAAAACACAAGAAAGTGGATAAAACCAAGCATGGAACATCAAAAATTATAGATACATTTGCAATGTATCAACATCCCCAAACTAACTTTACATGTCCTCGCACATGAAACTTGTTCCACGCTTGAAATGCAACTAGTTTTGCATAAGTGGCTAACAGGTGTCTGTCTCTCCTACTATAGTCAATATCTAATTTACAACGAGTTGCTAATAATTTGGTTATCATCGTTGTGGTTCCATGTTTGTAGGTAAGACCGGTTCTATCTTCGAAAGTCCTAATCCACGTAAAACTTGCAATTGATAAATTAGAAGCGTCTAGTTTAGATTGTTGCTGGGCTAGTGTCATGATATGGTAATGTTATAATTTGAAGTATAGCTGATACTCTTGGAAATTGTAGCATACCTAACGTGTAAGTTCCATAGACCTTGGCCTTACACGCAAAGGAATGATAAAGATCATACCACAATGCACTTGATAGTGATCAAGTGCAAGAACCATATCATTTCACTTTATGCATATGGTGTTTTCATCTTATATTGCTTGTTTGGCGTTTTAGTAGCATTATAAGATGATCCCTCATTTAGATATCAGGATAAAATGTGTTCTTCCTTATGTATGCACCGTTTTATGGATCGTTGTTTCAAGACATCACGTGATGATCGGGTATTTTTGACTCTACGCTTTCATACAATAGGTGTAAGACAGTTTTACACACGCAAGTACTAAGGTTCTTACTTGGAGAGCCTAGAATGTATAGACATGGCCTCGGAACATGGACCGGAAGGTTAAGCATGAGTCATATAGTTGATATGATGCCCATATAGATGCTCGCCTTTGAAGCTACACCGACTCACGTGATGATCGAGCTTGGTGTAGTGGATTTGGTTCATGTAATCACCAAAACGACATGAGTGATGTTGTTTTTGAGTGGGAGTTCATTCGTAATTTGGATTAGTTGAACTCTATCTATCATAAACTTAGTCTACATAAACTTTACAAATTCTGCTGTAGATGGCACCACCTGCTTTTAATTTCAATGTGTTCATGGAGAAAGAGAAACTTGCGACGAATGGTAGCAACTTTACCAACTGGGCCTTGAATCTAAGGATTTTCCTCACTACTGCACAAAAGAAATATGTGCTAGAAGCGCCACTGGCCCCCCACCAGCTTCTGATGCCCTTGACAAGGAAAAGAATGTCTATTTGACTCGTCAGGAGGACCACAACTTAGTTCATTGTGGCATACTGTATGGGCTAGAGCCAGAACTTCGAAAGCGTTTCGAAAATGGCAATGCCTTCGATACCGATACCCATGCTGCCGTAGAGAGTTCTGATGCTTCTAAAAATTTCTTTAGCTGCATGATGGAAGATAACAACTCCATTAGTGAGCACATACTCAAAAATTTTGGGTACGCTGATAAGCTTGTGTCCTTGGGAATAATGATTCACATTGACTTAGGCATACATCATGTTCTCCAATCTTTGCCACCTAGCTATAAAAGCTTCGTGATGAACTATAACATGCAGGGCATGAATAAGTCTCTCCTCGAGCTTTTGTCAATGCTTAAGACTGTAGAAGTGGAGATCAAGAAAGAGCATGAAGTGTTGATGATCAATAAGACCACTGGTTTCAAGAAAGACAAGAAGGGTAAACAAAAGGGAAAGAAGGGTGGCAAATTGTTGTTGTGCCTGAAAAGAAATCTCGTGCTGGCCCTAAGTCTGATACCAAGTGCTATTATTGCAAGGGGACTAGCCATTGGAAGCGCAATTGCCCCAAGTATTTGGCGAACAAGAAGGCGGCAAGGCAAACAAAGTTATATGTGATATACATGTTACAGATGTGTACTTTACTAGTACTCGCAGTAGCACCTGGGTATTTGATACTAGATCGGTTGCTAATATATGTAAATGAATCAAGGGCTATGGAACAAGAGACAACTAGCAAGGGATGAGGTCACGATGCATGTTGGCAATGGATCAAGAGTTGATGTGATTGCTGTTGGAATGCTACCTCTCCATATGCCGTCAGGATTAGTTATAAATCTGAATAATTGTTATTTGGTTCCTGTACTAAGCATGAACATTGTATCCGAATCATGTTTATTGCGAAGTGGTTATTCTTTTAAATCCAAAAACAATGGTTGTTCGATTTATATGGATAATATCTTTTATGGTCATGCACCTGTGATGAATGGTTTATTTCTGTTAAATCTCGATAGTAGTGATACACATATTCATAATGTTCATGCTAAAAGGATTAAACTTGATAATGATATATCTGCATGTATGTGGCACTGCCGTCTAGGTCATATTGGTGTAAAACGCATGAAGAAGCTCCATTCTAATGGACTTTTGGAATCACTTGATTTTGAATCATTTGATACATGTGAGCCATGCCTTATGGACAAGATGACTAGAACCCTGTTTTTTGGTACAATGGAGTAGGCGACAGATTTATTGGAAATCATACATACTAATGTATGTGGTCTAATGAGTGTGTCGACGCGTGGTAGATATCGTTATTTTTTTACTTTCACTGATGATTTAAGTAGATATGGGTATATCTATTTGATGAAACACAAGTCTGAAACCTTTGAAAAGTTAAAGGAAGTTTAGAGTGAAGTGGAAAATCATTTTAATAGAAAGATCAAATGTCCGCGGTCCGACCGTGGAGGTGAGTATCTAAGTTACAAGTTTAGTACACACATGAGAGAGTGTGGAATAGTTTCACAACTCACGCCTGACGGAACACCACAACGTAATGGTGTGTTGGAGTGTCGTAATCATACTTTATTGGATATGGTTCAATATATGATGTCTTTGACTGACTTGCCACTGTCATTTTCGGGTTATGCACTAGAAACCGCTGCATTCACTTTAAATCGGGCACCATCTAAATCCATTGAAACGACACCATATGAATTGTGGTTTCAAAAAAAACCTAAGCTATCATTTCTTAAAGTTTGGGGATGTGATGTTTATGTGAAGAAACTTCAGCCTGATAAACTTGAACCCAAAGTTTGGAGTATGTCCCTGGTGATCTCGTTTACCTTCGTGTCACTCCCATGAGAGGCACGCACCGCTTTGGCATCAAAGGAAAGCTGGCTCCTAGATACATCGGTCCTTTCAAAATTCGTGGAAGAAGAGGAGAAGTTGCTTATGCTCTTGAGCTCCCTGAACAACTTAAAGTCCATGATGTTTTCCACATCTCCCAACTCAAGAAGTGCTTTAAGGATCCCGGCAGGACCGTGGACCATGAACTCATTAATCTCCAGGAAGACCTTTCTTATCAAGAACACCCCACAAAAATTCTCGAAGTCGCAGAAAGAAGGACTCGCAACAAGTCCATCAAGTTCTGCAAGGTGCAGTGGTCGCACCATTCTGTTGATGAAGCCACCTGGGAACGTGAAGATGAGCTCCGTGCCAAGTATCCTACCCTCTTTGAGTCTTCTTCTTCCTAGAATCTCGGGGCGAGATTCCTGTTTAGTGGGGGAGAGTTGTAGCATCCCAATTGTCTAACAATTGTAATGCTACTTGGTCTAGTAAGATATTGGCTACTTCATATGTATAATTGTTGCACCATAATTATATCATGCTCATGTCATCATGCCACCTTGCATTTGAGCATCATATAAAACCCCTTTTATTTTGATTCTTCTCTCATATGCATTATTAATTGTATTTGACTTTTGATATTGTATTTGGTTGTTGATATATTGTTTATTGCCCAAGTTGAGTTGGGGGCATATCTCTTATTCCAATCCATCACTTTTCTCTCACCACCTCTTAATTCCACCATCCTTTTACCCATGAGCTTGCAAATCTTTTCCTTTTGATTTTATTCTAGCTCATGTGGTGGGGTGGACCTAATCCAATTCTTTTGCTTGGCCTTGGTTCCACTTCTTGGGAATGCATTAGAATAATGCCATATCATTACTTTTGTTCTCACAAAAACTAATCATGGCATTTATTATTTTGCATGGGCCATGCAATCACATCACCACCTTTAACCCATTTGATTTTCTTTGGTCTTAGTGGTTCTTCTTGTGGGATCCTCCACATCATCTTCCTACCCTTCCTTTATTCTCATCAACATCTTCTCTTCTATTTATCTCCATGCATGAATCAAATGAGGGATCTTACCATACATCTTTTTCTTTCTCCTTTTTCTTGGATATTCCTCCACCTCATCTCTTGATGCTTCAAGGCCTTACTAGATTCCACTTGGGTTGATCTTATGCACTAGTTGGTAAAACCTAAACAACCTAAACTAAAAACCTAACCATCTTCTCTCTCTCTATCTTTTTCCCTCTAACCTAGTTCTACTTAAACCCTAACCCTAATCTCATCTCTCTCTCTAACCTGCTGGTCCCACCTGGCCCTCTCTCTCCCCGCCATGCTTGGCCCACCTCAGCTAACCCTACCCCTCTCTCTAACCCTAAACAAAACCCTAACCCGAGACTACCCATTTACCCTAGCCCGAGCTACCCCCTCTCCTCTCTCTCTTCTCTCTACCGTCGTGCCGGCCCCACCCAGCTGCTACCCCACCTGCAACCCTCTCCCTGCCCTGCCTGGCTACCCAGGTCGAGCCCCAGCTCGACCACGTGCTCGAGGAGAAAAAGGAAAAGGCCGAAGCCACTTTCCCCTGAGCCGCTCCCACACGGCAACCCTCCTCCCTCTTCCTCACTTTTCCTCCTCTCACCCGTCTCCTGGTTCGCCCAGATCCACCCCAGGTCACTGCCTTCCTCTCCTTCCTCTCCCGACGACGCCTAGCTCTGCCACCAGTCGCCGCCGTCTACCGCGTCGCCCCCTCGTTCCAGCCGGCCAGCACGACGTGGAGGTGGTCCAGAAGAACGAGGAGGTTCCCCTACCTCAACTCGTACGCGCCGACGCGAAGGAGGAAGCCCCCAGGACCGCCAGAACCTCGCCGCTCCCTGAAACCCTAGGTCGCCGGAGCTCCTGCCTCGTCAACGATCCACCGCGCCTCACCCCGATCTGACACCGCCAATCTCCCCGCGGTACGCCCCTCTCCCTCCCTGACATCCTCCGCTTCGTTGTCGCCGTCTAGCACCGCCGCTCGTTTCGCCGAACGCCCTCTGTGCGCTAGAGGTCGCCGGCGACTGCAAGCTTCCCGCGCCACAACGAGCCTTAGCTAGGCCCCAAACCCCCTCCTGTCAACTCCCCTAGCCCCGCCGCACTGGTTCCGTCCCTAAGCGCGCACGCCAGGTCCCGGGTTCGATTCCCCGCTCTGCGCCGCGCGCTGGTTTCCGTCAGGCGTCAGTCCGTCAGAGACGAGAAGAGAAACAATGCACGTTGACACTTTGCACTTAACCCCCCACCTTTTTTACCTCCTCAACCCGCGCTTCTAGAGGCCCCACCTGTTAGCCGCCTTAGCGTTTTGCATAAAAGCCCCTCTGTTCCTCAGGCCGTAACCCGCGCTCCAGCTCGGTCCCACCTAGCGGTCGCTGCGCGTTCGATCGCTAGCACGTGGGCCTCCAGTCGCTGGCCCACCTGTCAATCGCAGGGGCTAGCTAAGCCCACGGTAGAAAAAGGATTTTCCGTGTACGTGGCCCCAATCAGCAGTGGCCCACCCGTCAGTGGCTGTGGCTGGGTCGGACTGAGTAACAAAAGTCTGCCTGTTGTTTGTTTTAATAAAACCTTTTTCAAAATTGATTTTAAATTCAAATTCAAATCAGATTTAAATAACTTTTCAAATACAAATCCAAATAATACAAGTAATATACGTTTTGGAATCAGAAAAATGTGAGGAATTCAAATATGCCCTTCAAAATATTATTTGCACACTTTAAATTTTCGAGATGGTTAAAATTACATCAAAATGCCCTTTTCCTTAATTAATTAATAACTTTAATTCTACAACTCCAAATTTGACAAATAATATGTCTAAATCGATCAGCGCGACGAGCCCGTTCTATCTATGCAGTCCTTGTTCTGAATTGAAGCATGCATCATGTCATTCTTACAAATCTGAACTGTTTATGACAATAAAACTTGGTTAAATAAATAGAAAAATGCTTTAATTCTTGCACCACACCTCACCCTTGCCATGCTACTTTAATGCCATGTAAATTGTGCATCATTCATCATGGCATGCTTGTTTGCTTGTCGCACTTTAATTCATATGCTTGTGCACTTTATTTATGTTGGCCCGTGTTTGTTTGGTTCTTCTTCGAATAGACGCCCAGCAGGAGAATTACCAGGAATCACAGGAGTACTACCCAGATCCATCTCTCGCTTCAACTGAGCTGCCAGGCAAGCACTACCACATGCTTGCATACATACAGTACCTATTGCCTCTATCTTACTCTAGCATCATTGAGTCGGGATTGCATTAAATTGAATCCCAGGTACTGTATAGCCTTTACTTTTAAACCCCACCAAAGCTTGTTCCTCCATCCCATGAGCCATTACTACAGGAGTTGTTTGAGCCATGCAAGTCGTAGAAAAGCATGTGTAGGGTATGTGAGTGTCTGATGAATAACGAGGTACCTAAACAACTTAACCGGAGTAGTAATGGGATAACTAATGAAAGAGGCACCGGTGAGCAATATCTGTCATTTGGTTTTTCATGCTCACTTGTGTCCCGTAGGACCCCGAGTACTTGATTCCTGTTCCTTGACTATTCGCACTATCCACATCCGGGAGGCCTTATGGACCCCCCTGAGCCAGAGCTTGATTCATTCTTATTTCTTGGGGCCACAAAGTATTTTGGAGCTTTATTACTATCCTATACTTATGCCATGTTACTGTTTTATTAAGATTGTGCGAGGAGCACCTGTACTGTTTAAGAATTGCGGAGTGTTTTCGCGGTATGGACAAGCCCAGTCACATTTTCGGGTTCCTAGACATTTATAGCCATTGGCGCAAACCTTGGGTTCGTCTCGGAGCCGGCCAACTTCGTTGCGGGTAGCTTAATGGGGTGGCCCCCTGAAATATTTCTGAATCCTGTGATTGCTTTGTCGTGAATGCCTCGTTGGGTTTTGATTTGGTTTTTCCGAGGTTGACCGAGTGTGTGTTGCTATTCGTGCACCCCTGTAGGGTAAATCTTTCTGAAAGCCGTGTCCGCGGTTATGGACGACTTGGAGCACAGTTTCTCGATCATAGACAAGTATAACTAAAGTACCGCTTTTAATTTGACTAAGTACTTGACTAGTAAATAGTGCAATACTCATGGAATGGTTAATAAAACTACCAATGGATGATGGGGGTTGTTCATCCGCTTCCTCGTGCTAAGCGAGGAGGAGGATGGATTATACTGTTATAACTGTTGTCCTTAATTCACGGACTTCCGTCTATCATTGGTTAGGCGGAAGGTTAGCGAGTTTCTGTAGAATTGTTAGGTATTATCTTTTGCTGCAATTGCGTCACCCCAGGTTGTGTCCCCTTTAGTGGCATAAAGACTTGCTGAGTACCCCTAGGGTCTCACACGATAAATTTTTTGATTCAGATGAACAGGTGTACCCGCACGATGGATACTGGGTGGAAGAGACAGATGATGTTGGCAACGGTCGTTCGGTGTAGAGATTTCGGGAATGGGGATCCATGAGATCTGTGGGCGGGATGTGTTTATTTATGGGGCATCTTATGCCGATTTGCTTCTTATCCATACTCGGATCTTGTTTTCCGCTTCCGCCTGATACTCTGATGTGTGATGTATGAGGAGCTATCCTAAATTATTATATCTATCTAGGACATTTGAATCTTGCCGTATGGCATTGCAATATTTCTATTTCTTTTAGATGGTATGGCTCTGAGGACTGTTGTATGTGGCTTGCATACATACTCATTTGTGTATGTAGTTGATCCCTTCGCCTGCTGATTACGCCGCTCGTTCTTGTCCTGATGTCTGAAAGTGGTTAGGACGGCTGAAAGGTCTACCGTGAGTGGCCCTGGGCCCCACCGTACTATTTTAACCACTTTCGTTCATCCAGGCATGTAACTAAGAGCGTAATTCACCGAGGTAGTTACAATTGGTATCAGAGCCATCCCGCCCTTCAGGGTCTCAGCCAAAATGGTCGTTGTCAGTCTAGTAAATATTTTGGTAGCTATGTATACTAGGGAAAAACAAAACGTGAGAGTAGGACTGCTTCCATTTTTCTTCTTACCCACCCACCCACCCTTTTCTGGTAAGGAAGTGTAACGTTTTCAATCCTCTTCAAAAATTCAAACTAGGATTCACGTGTTCTGGGTTCCGTAGTACCATAGGTTGTGTGTGTGTGTGTGTGAATTCCTTGTCTATCTGTTGCATCCAAATGTTATCACTATCTGCCTTTTGGTTATCAACTGTTGGTACATTCCATACCGACAGGCCTTTGCAAACCGACGCGATCTATTCTGATTCGTTGTATACCAATGCGATCTATCTTACTCTTTGTTATCCGACGTTATCTTGTTGGGGTGTTCTTTTTCGTAGTTACCAATCTTTAGGTTCATCTTAAGAAGAAGGTATTGGGATATGTGTTTTACTGATTCAGGTGCGGAGTAATGATTCGAGTGCGGGATGGAGTCGCGACCATACCACTACTGTTATCATTTGCTCTTGTATGTTGAACTAGTAGAGTTACTAATCTTAAGTCGTGCAGTGGTTTTGCGCATATAGTGGTATTTTAATGCTGAAATTTGCGGAAAATTTTTCTTTGTTAGTTTGTGTACCACACTCCTTGTTCAGTCGTGTGCGTTATGCTTAAAATCTTCTAGTTGCTTTGAACTTTGTTGATATTTTAATATCATCTCAGTGTATTGCATCCTTTAATATTGGTTAATTCCATTTTGGTACTATTTTGGATTATTATCATTCTCCATTATAGTACTGACTTGTGTTTTATATCAATCACAGGATGGCACCACCACGCCGTTCTGAGGAGGACATACCACCTGAACTTGGGGCTGCTTTGGCAAGTATTGCAAATGCTTTGGGCACTATGCAACAGAACCAGCAGCGCTTCGAGGAAAGCGTGAGGAGGAATGAGTTTGTTCCGCTACCTCCACCTCCCAAGCAAGGAGACATCAAGAGTTTTCTCAAGTTCAACCCACGCCAATTTGAGGTGTCTGATCAGCCACTTGATGCGGATGATTGGCTTCGTGAAGTGTCAAGGTTGCTGATGACTGCGGATGTTCCCGAGCAAGAATGGGTCAAGTGTGCTACTCACCTTTTGAAGGGAGATGCAGCTCTCTGGTGGGAAAATTACCTCAAGGCAGATCTTTCTGGCTTTCAACCTACTTGGGAGCGGTTCACTTCTGCTTTCAAAGAGCAATATCTGCCAGAAATTCTCATGGAAAGGATGAAGGAAGTGTTTCTCAACCTCAAGCAGGGCACTGACAATGTCAATACCTACATCCGAAACTTCATGAACCTTTCTCGTTATGGTGGCGATGAGATCTCTGATGACAAGAAGAAGCAAAAGAGGTTCCGGCAAGGCCTCAATGCTTCCATCAAATATGCTATCACTCATGCAAGGCCGGCGTCTTTCCTGGAACTTCAACACACAGCTCTGCAGGAAGAAGCAAGTAGGCAAGTGTTTGAGGAGTCAAAGAAACACAGCCGTGATACAGCAAGCTCTTCTGCTGTGACAGCTCCTTCTAAGCGTCGTGTCTGGGTTCCTAACACCCCACCGTCGCTCCCTGCTCCACCAAGACCGTCAAGCTACGCACCAAGGCCACCAAACTCCTTCACTGCGGCTCCCAGGGGATACAACCACAACTACCCTGGAGCGCCTGGCGGAGTCCCTGGCTACGTTGCTCCACGTCCACCTGGTGCTTGCTATACTTGTGGAAACACTGGGCATCAGCACTGGAATTGTCCAATGAACAACAAAGCTCTTCCACCACCACCTCCAAGACCTGTGGCAAGTGCTCCTATGATTCGTGCACCTCCACCTCGGGCTCTCAACATCAACACTAAGCCTGGGTCTACGGTTGCTCGTGCCAACTGTGTCAACGTTGCTCAAGCTGAGCATGCACCTGGAGTTGTCATGGGTATGCTTCCTGTTAACTCAGTTTATGCACGAGTGTTGTTTGATTCTGGTGCATCGCATTCTTTTGTCTCTACGAGTTTTGCTGATAGGAATGGGTTATCTATGGATCCTCTCCCCAAGCATTTAATGGTTCTTTCTCCTGGAGCAACAATGGCATCTTCTAAAATCAGCCATGGCAATCAAATTGAGATTGGTGGCTCTTCGTTTCCGGCTTCCTTAATTATTCTGGGCAATTCTGATATTGATGTTATCTTGGGCATGGATTGGTTGACAGCAAATGCAGCTGTGATTGATTGTGCTGAACGTTCGGTTTCTTTGAAAATTCCTGAAGGCCATATAATCTATTCTCCAAGTCTGACTCCAGCAATTCAGCTTTATTCTTTGGCGGCTCTGAATGATGATGCTATGGAAGGTATTCAGAGTGTTCCTGTAGTCTGTGAGTTCCCAGATGTCTTTCCTGAAGAGTTGCCAGGTATGCCTCCGGATCGTGAGGTTGAGTTTGTGATTGAACTTGAACCTGGTACCGCTCCTATCTCCAAGCGGCCTTATAAAATGGGTCCTGCTGAGTTGGCTGAACTCAAAAGTTAGTTGGATGAACAAGAGAAGTTGGGTTTCATTCAGCACAGTACTTCTTCTTGGGGTAGCCCAACCATCTTTGTGAAGAAGCGAGACAAGACTGATAGACTTTGTGTTGACTATCGGGCACTCAATGCTAAAACAATCAAGAATAAATATCCCCTTCCGCGGATTAATGATCTCTTCGATCAGCTAGCTGGAGCTGTGGTATTCTCTAAGCTTGATTTGAGAAGTGGTTATCATCAAATCAAGATCCGCAAGGAAGATGTTCCTAAAACAGCCTTCACCACCCGCTATGGCCTGTATGAGTACATGGTCATGTCTTTCGGTCTCACCAACGCACCTGCCACCTTCTCGAGGCTTATGAACTCGGTTTTCATGGAGTATCTCGATAAGTTCGTTGTGGTCTATCTGGATGACATTCTAGTCTATTCTAAGTCGAAGGAAGAACATGAAGAACACCTTCGGTGTGTCCTAAACAAGCTTCACGAGAACCACCTGTATGCAAAGTTCTCCAAGTGTGAATTCTGGCTGCCTCAAGTCACATACCTTGGTCACGTCATCTCTGCCAAGGGCATTGCCGTCAACCCAGAAACTATTAAGACAATTATGGACTGGCTTCCACCCATAAATGTCAAAGAAGTCCGGAGTTTCCTTGGTTTCGCCAGTTACTGCCGTCGCTTCGTTCAAAATTTCTCGAAGATTGCGAAGCCTCTTGCCGATCTCCTCAAGAAAGGCAAGAAATACCTTTGGACTCCTGCATGTCAAGCAAGCTTTGAAACACTCAAAGAGAAGCTCACTTCCACACCAGTCTTGGTTCCTCCAGATACATCAAAGCCTTTCCAGATTTTCTGTGATGCTTCATTGCAAGGATTGGGTGCGGTCCTTATGCAAGAAAAGCAAGTTGTTGCTTATGCCTCTAGACAGTTGAAGACGCATGAGATCAACTATCCTACACATGACCTCGAACTCGCAGCAGTTGTCTTTGCTTTGAAAGTATGGAGGCATTACTTGCTTGGCAACCGTTGTGAGATCTTTTCTGATCACAAGAGTCTGAAGTATATATTCACACAGCCTGATCTCAACCTTCGTCAGAGGAGGTGGATTGAAACAATCAATGATTTCGATTTGACCATCAACTACACCCCGGGCAAAGCCAATGTCATGGCAGATGCTCTCAGCCGAAAAGCTTATGTCAACAACCTCATGGTGGAAGAACAACAGCCTCTCTTGTGCGAGGAATTCCGCAAGCTCAACCTTGAAATTGTGGATCAAGGGTATCTTCTGAACCTTCTAGCAACACCTCTCTTGGAAGAAAAGGTCTGTTCCATTCAGCTTGGTGATCCTTACACTAAAAAGATCATTTCCAACATTCAGCTTCCGAAGTATGAGTCTTTTCACGTAGATGACCAAGGCACTCTTTTCTTTGAACACCGGATGTTTGTTCCGAACAACCCGGGTTTAAGAGAGAAAGTTCTCAAGGAGGCGCATGATTCTGTTCTTTCTATCCACCCTGGCAGCACTAAGATGTACATGGACTTGAAAACACAATATTGGTGGCCTGGTTTGAAACGATATTGTGCCAAGTATGTCTCGGAGTGCGATGTCTGTCGTAGAGTTAAAGCTGTCCATCAGAAACCTTCCGGTCTTCTACAGCCATTGAAGCCTCCGGAATGGAAATGGGAGAAAGTAGAGATGGAATTCATCACTGGTTTTCCAAGGTCGCAGAAGGGCAACAATGCAATCTTTGTTGTCATTGACAGGCTTTCCAAAGTAGCTCACTTCTTTCTAGTTAAGGAAACAATTTCTGCAATTCAGTTAGCTCAGCTCTATATCAATAGAATTGTCTCTCTGTATGGAGTTCCTCTTGAGCTCAGTTCCGACCGTGGAAGTATCTTCACTTCCAAGTTCTGGGGAAGTTTCCAAAATGCTTTGGGAACAAAACTAAACTTCAGCACAACTTACCACCCTCAGTCACAAGGACAAGTTGAAAGGATCAATCAGATTCTGGAAGATATGCTCCGTGCTTGCGTTATCTCTTTCGGCATGAAGTGGGAAGAATGCCTTCCTTATGCTGAATTCTCTTACAACAACAGTTTCCAGAAAAGTCTAAAGATGGCACCATTTGAGGCTCTCTATGGTCGCAAGTGCAGAACTCCGATTGGTTGGTCGGGCGAAGGTGAAAGAATATTGTTTGGCCCCGACATTGTAACTCAAGCGGAGGAGAAAGTTCACATCATTCTTGAAAATCTGAAGATTGCTCAAAGTCGCCAGAAAAGCAATTATGACAGAAAGCACACGGACATGGAGTATGTCCGTGGTGATCTCGTTTACCTTCGTGTCACTCCCATGAGAGGCGCGCACCGCTTTGGCATCAAAGGAAAGCTGGCTCCTAGATACATCGGTCCTTTCAAAATTCGTGGAAGAAGAGGAGAAGTTGCTTATGCTCTTGAGCTCCCTGAACAACTTAAAGTCCATGATGTTTTCCACATCTCCCAACTCAAGAAGTGCTTTAAGGATCCCGGCAGGACCGTGGACCATGAACTCATTAATCTCCAGGAAGACCTTTCTTATCAAGAACACCCCACAAAAATTCTCGAAGTCGCAGAAAGAAGGACTCGCAACAAGTCCATCAAGTTCTGCAAGGTGCAGTGGTCGCACCATTCTGTTGATGAAGCCACCTGGGAACGTGAAGATGAGCTCCGTGCCAAGTATCCTACCCTCTTTGAGTCTTCTTCTTCCTAGAATCTCGGGGCGAGATTCCTGTTTAGTGGGGGAGAGTTGTAGCATCCCAATTGTCTAACAATTGTAATGCTACTTGGTCTAGTAAGATATTGGCTACTTCATATGTATAATTGTTGCACCATAATTATATCATGCTCATGTCATCATGCCACCTTGCATTTGAGCATCATATAAAACCCCTTTTATTTTGATTCTTCTCTCATATGCATTATTAATTGTATTTGACTTTTGATATTGTATTTGGTTGTTGATATATTGTTTATTGCCCAAGTTGAGTTGGGGGCATATCTCTTATTCCAATCCATCACTTTTCTCTCACCACCTCTTAATTCCACCATCCTTTTACCCATGAGCTTGCAAATCTTTTCCTTTTGATTTTATTCTAGCTCATGTGGTGGGGTGGACCTAATCCAATTCTTTTGCTTGGCCTTGGTTCCACTTCTTGGGAATGCATTAGAATAATGCCATATCATTACTTTTGTTCTCACAAAAACTAATCATGGCATTTATTATTTTGCATGGGCCATGCAATCACATCACCACCTTTAACCCATTTGATTTTCTTTGGTCTTAGTGGTTCTTCTTGTGGGATCCTCCACATCATCTTCCTACCCTTCCTTTATTCTCATCAACATCTTCTCTTCTATTTATCTCCATGCATGAATCAAATGAGGGATCTTACCATACATCTTTTTCTTTCTCCTTTTTCTTGGATATTCCTCCACCTCATCTCTTGATGCTTCAAGGCCTTACTAGATTCCACTTGGGTTGATCTTATGCACTAGTTGGTAAAACCTAAACAACCTAAACTAAAAACCTAACCATCTTCTCTCTCTCTATCTTTTTCCCTCTAACCTAGTTCTACTTAAACCCTAACCCTAATCTCATCTCTCTCTCTAACCTGCTGGTCCCACCTGGCCCTCTCTCTCCCCGCCATGCTTGGCCCACCTCAGCTAACCCTACCCCTCTCTCTAACCCTAAACAAAACCCTAACCCGAGACTACCCATTTACCCTAGCCCGAGCTACCCCCTCTCCTCTCTCTCTTCTCTCTACCGTCGTGCCGGCCCCACCCAGCTGCTACCCCCACCTGCAGCCCTCTCCCTGCCCTGCCTGGCTACCCAGGTCGAGCCCCAGCTCGACCACGTGCTCGAGGAGAAAAAGGAAAAGGCCGAAGCCACTTTCCCCTGAGCCGCTCCCACACGGCAACCCTCCTCCCTCTTCCTCACTTTTCCTCCTCTCACCCGTCTCCTGGTTCGCCCAGATCCACCCCAGGTCACTGCCTTCCTCTCCTTCCTCTCCCGACGACGCCTAGCTCTGCCACCAGTCGCCGCCGTCTACCGCGTCGCCCCCTCGTTCCAGCCGGCCAGCACGACGTGGAGGTGGTCCAGAAGAACGAGGAGGTTCCCCTACCTCAACTCGTACGCGCCGACGCGAAGGAGGAAGCCCCCAGGACCGCCAGAACCTCGCCGCTCCCTGAAACCCTAGGTCGCCGGAGCTCCTGCCTCGTCAACGATCCACCGCGCCTCACCCCGATCTGACACCGCCAATCTCCCCGCGGTACGCCCCTCTCCCTCCCTGACATCCTCCGCTTCGTTGTCGCCGTCTAGCACCGCCGCTCGTTTCGCGGAACGCCCTTTGTGCGCTAGAGGTCGCCGGCGACTGCAAGCTTCCCGCGCCGCAACGAGCCTTAGCTAGGCCCCAAACCCCCTCTTGTCAACTCCCCTAGCCCCGCCGCACTGGTTCCGTCCCTAAGCGCGCACGCCAGGTCCCGGGCTCGATTCCCCGCTCCGCGCCGCGCGCTGGTTTCCGTCAGGCGTCAGTCCGTTAGAGACGAGAAGAGAAACAGTGCACGTTGACACTTTGCACTTAACCCCCCACCTTTTTTACCTCCTCAACTCGCGCTTCTAGAGGCCCCACCTGTTAGCCGCCTTAGCGTTTTGCATAAAAGCCCCTCTGTTCCTCAGGCCGTAACCCGCGCTCCAGCTCGGTCCCACCTAGCGGTCGCTGCGCGTTCGATCGCTAGCACGTGGGCCTCCAGTCGCTGGCCCACCTGTCAATCGCAGGGGCTAGCTAAGCCCGCGGTAGAAAAAGGATTTTCCGCGTGCGTGGCCCCAATCAGCAGTGGCCCACCCGTCAGTGGCTGTGGCTGGGTCGGACTGAGTAACAAAAGTCTGCCTGTTGTTTGTTTTAATAAAACCTTTTTCAAAATTGATTTTAAATTCAAATTCAAATCAGATTTAAATAACTTTTCAAATACAAATCCAAATAATACAAGTAATATATGTTTTGGAATCAGAAAAATGTGAGGAATTCAAATATGCCCTTAAAAATATTATTTGCACACTTTAAATTTTCGAGATGGTTAAATTTACATCAAAATGCCCTTTTCCTTAATTAATTAATAACTTTAATTCTACAACTCCAAATTTGACAAATAATATGTCTAAATCGATCAGCGCGACGAGCCCGTTCTATCTATGCAGTCCTTGTTCTGAATTGAAGCATGCATCATGTCATTCTTACAAATCTGAACTGTTTATGACAATAAAACTTGGTTAAATAAATAGAAAAATGCTTTAATTCTTGCACCACACCTCACCCTTGCCATGCTACTTTAATGCCATGTAAATTGTGCATCATTCATCATGGCATGCTTGTTTGCTTGTCGCACTTTAATTCATATGCTTGTGCACTTTATTTATGTTGGCCCGTGTTTGTTTGGTTCTTCTTCGAATAGACGCCCAGCAGGAGAATTACCAGGAATCACAGGAGTACTACCCAGATCCATCTCTCGCTTCAACTGAGCTGCCAGGCAAGCACTACCACATGCTTGCATACATACAGTACCTATTGCCTCTATCTTACTCTAGCATCATTGAGTCGCGATTGCATTAAATTGAATCCCAGGTACTGCATAGCCTTTACTTTTAAACCCCACCAAAGCTTGTTCCTCCATCCCATGAGCCATTACTACAGGAGTTGTTTGAGCCATGCGAGTCGTAGAAAAGCATGTGTAGGGTATGTGAGTGTCTGATGAATAACGAGGTACCTAAACAACTTAACCGGAGTAGTAATGGGATAACTAATGAAAGAGGCACCGGTGAGCAATATCTGTCATTTGGTTTTTCATGCTCACTTGTGTCCCGTAGGACCCCGAGTACTTGATTCCTGTTCCTTGACTATTCGCACTATCCACATCCGGGAGGCCTTATGGACCCCCCTGAGCCAGAGCTTGATTCATTCTTATTTCTTGGGGCCACAAAGTAGTTTGGAGCTTTATTACTATCCTATACTTATGCCATGTTACTGTTTTATTAAGATTGTGCGAGGAGCACCTGTACTGTTTAAGAATTGCAGAATGTTTTCGCGGTATCGACAAGCCCAGTCACATTTTCGGGTTCCCAGTCGTTTACAGCCATTGGCGCAAACCTTGGGTCCGTCTCGGAGCCGGCCAACTTCGTTGCGGGTAGCTTAATGGGGTGGCCCCCTGAAATATTTCTGAATCATGTGATTGCTTTGTCGTGAATGCCTCGTTGGGTTTTGATTTGGTTTTTCCGAGGTTGACCGAGTGTGTGTTGCTATTCGTGCACCCCTGCAGGGTAAATCTTTCTGAAAGCCGTGTCCGCGGTTATGGACGACTTGGAGCACAGTTTCTCGATCATAGACAAGTATAACTAAAGTACTGCTTTTAATTTGACTAAGTATTTGACTAGTAAATAGTGCAATACTCATGGAATGGTTAATAAAACTGCCAATGGATGATGGGGGTTGTTCGTCCGCTTCCTCGTTGGTAAGCGAGGAGGAGGATGGATCTGTTAATTATACTGTTATAAATGTTGTCCTTAATTCACGGACTTCCATCTATCATTGGTTAGGCGGAAGGTTAGCGAGTTTCTGTAGAATTGTTAGGTATTATCTTTTGCTGCAACTGCGTCACCCCAGGTTGTGTCCCCTTTAGTGGCATAAAGACTTGCTGAGTACCCCTAGGGTCTCACACGATAAATTGTTTGATTCAGATGAACAAGTGTACCCGCACGATGGATACTGGGTGGAAGAGACAGATGATGTTGGCAACGATCGTTCGGTGTAGAGATTCCGGGAACGGGGATCCGTGAGATCTGTGGGCGGGATGTGTTTATTTATGGGGCATCTTATGCCGATTTGCTTCTTATCCGTACTCGGATCTTGTTTTCCGCTTCCGCCTGATACTCTGATGTGTGATGTATGAGGAGTTATCCTAAATTATTATATCTATCTAGGACATTTGAATCTTGCCGTATGGCGTTGCAATATTTCTATTTCTTTTAGATGGTATGGCTCTGAGGACTGTTGTATGTGGCTTGCATACATACTCATTTGTGTATGTAGTTGATCCCTTCGCCTGCCGATTACACCGCTCGTTCTTGTCCCGATGTCTGAAAGTGGTTAGGACGGCCGAAAGGTCTACCGTGAGTGGCCCTGGGCCCCACCGTACTATTTTAACCACTTTCATTCATCCAGGCATGTAACTAAGAGCGTAATTCACCGAGGTAGTTACAAGGGTTTTATCAGTCCTAAGGATGCTGACAAGGTATGTAAGCTTCAGCGAGCCATCTATGGACTGAAGAAAGCATCCCAGAGTTGGAATCTCCGCTTAGATGAGGTGATCAAAGAGTTTGGATTTTTCCAAACTTATGGAGAGGCTTGTATTTAAAAGAAAGTGAGTGGGAGAAATGTGGCATTTCTGATATTATATGTGGATGACATATTATTGATTGGAAATGATATTGATCTTCTAAACAGTGTTAAAAGTTATCTAAACAACAAATTTTTGATGAAGGACCTTGGTGAAGCATCATATATATTAGGCATCAAAATCTATAGAGATAGATCAAGACGCCTAATTTGGTTATCGCAAAGTACATACCTTGATAAGATTTTAAAGAAGTTTAAAATGGACGGAAGTAAGAAGGGGTTCTTACCTATGTTGCAAGGCAAGACATTGAGTAAGACTCAAAGTCTGGCTACGGTGGAAGAAAGAGAGATAATGGATAAGATCCCCTATGGCTCAGCCACAAGCTCGATAATGTATGCCATGTTATGTACAAGACCAAATGTGGCACATGCTATTAATTTGACTAGTAGGTACCAACCTAATCCAAGTTCAGAACACTAGATAGCGGTCAATAATATCCTTAAGTACTTAAGAAAAACTAAGGAAAATTTTCTTGTATACGGAGGTGAAGAGGAGCTGGTCGCTAAGTGTTATGTCAATGCTAGCTTTCACATCGATCCGGATGACTCTAAGTCTCAATCCAGATACATATTTCTCTTGAACGGAGTAGCAGTTAGTTGGAGGATCTCCAAACAACCTGTGGTGGCAGGATCAACAACGGAGGCGGAATATGTTGTTGCTTCAGAAGCGGCGCAGGAAGTGGTTTGGATGAAAGAGTTCATAATTAAACTAGGTGTGGTTCCTAGTGCATTGGATCCAATGGTGATCTATTGTGACAACAATGGAGCCACAGCCAACGCTGATGAACCAAGGTCTCACAAGAATTCCAAGCATATTAAGCACTGGTTTCACTCCATCCGCGAGCATGTCAAGGATGGAGATATAGAGATTTGTAAAGTACATAGAGACCTGAATGTAGCAGATCCGTTAACTAAAGTTCTCCCTAGGGCAAAACTTGATCAACACCAGAACTCCATGGGTGTTAGATTTATCACTATGTAAACTAGATTATTGTCTCTAGTGCAAGTGGGAGACTGAAGGGAATATGCCCTGAGAGGCAATAATAAAGTTGTTATTATCGTATTCAAAGTATATGATAGATGTTTATTTTGCATGCTATAATTGTATTGATTGGAAATGTTAATACATGTGTGTCTAATAAGCAAATAAAGGGTTCCTAGTTATGCCTCTCTTATAAACTAGCTCATTGATTAACGAGATGATCAAGGTTTCCTGATCATGGACATTGGATGTTGTTAATAACAAGGTCACAACATTGGTGGAATTATGTGATGAACATTCATCCGAGGTATAGCATTATGATCAAAGTCATTGTGTTTAAATTGCTATAAGATCATATGAAGTAATCCTAGTCCTTAGACCATGAGATCATGCCAATCACTAACACTGGAAGAGTAACTTGATAACATCAAACATCACACCGTAACAGACTGACTATAAAGGTGGGTTCAGATACTCCGAAGGTGTTATGTAGAGGCTCATGGATCAAGACTGGGATTTGTCCATCCCGATGACAGATATATATACTCTGGGCCCTCTCAGTGATATCACATTGAGATAGCTTGCAAGCAAGTGATGTGATCACTAGAATGCTATATCACGGGAAAGAGAAAAGAGTGCATGTCAGTAATGAGATCAAACTAGGTATTAAGGTACCAATGATCGAATCTTGTACATGTAATATATCGCGAGACAAAGGGATTTGGTTACTAGCATTAAAGGTTCTCACGATCACAGAAGTCATCGTTGAATGTGTGGGAGTCAGTATGGATCTCCAGGTCCCGCTACTGATTATTGATCGGAGAAGGGTCTCGATCATGTCTGCATTATTCGTGAACCATAGGGTGACACACTTAAGGGATACTGACACCATTTGGAGCAAATGTGTTCCAGATAAAAGGTTTACAAAGCACTGGAATTATTTCAATGGACACCAAAAAAATCGGGTGAAATTGCTGAAATTGGTTCTACATGTGATATTGAAATATTGCAGGGGTTTTATGCATGTGAGTGGGATTTTGAGTGGAGGCTTTTTATGTGAGTGGGATCTCCACCCACATGAATGAGAGGAGGTGGGGGCACCTCCATTGCCACCGGCCATGGGAGTGGTTGCTCCTCCTCCCCTATAAAAGGCCTCCCTCTCCTCCTCACAAAGCACACCTCCTCGTGAAGGATCTCTCTCCCCCTCTATAATTATTCCCCCATGGTCTTGGATTAGCAAGATACATGTTTCCGGTGGAAATTTGTCTAGAAGGAGTTGTTGCTTCCGCTGCATCACTGGAGCGAGGAGGCAGAGGTTGTTCGGTAGACCGGATGTGTGTGCAACCACGGATGCGCTGCTGATTTGCGGCGCTAGGACTTCCTCTCGATCTTGAGATCGGCAAGTGAACGACTACATCATCCATGAGTACAACCTCGTTACACTTTGTCGGTCTTCAAGGGTAAGTTCTCTATGGATGTATATCCACGCGTTGCTTGTATCTAGGTAGATAGATCTTAGTGCTTAGTAGTTCCCATCGTAGGAATTTTTTTGTTTTCTATGCTGCGGACCCAACAAAGTTGAGCTTGATTTGCAGGGGCTCAACTGCCCACGCGTCCGGGTGGTGTCCTGCATGTCCCCGTTAGCTAGAGACCCATCGGCCCCAGTCTCCACTCTCCACCACTCTTCACCACTAATCCCTAACACACACTGCCATGGACGCACCACCGCCTCCCTCCACAGCACCTGCCCTCCCCGGCCGTGGCCTATTCGTTCCTCGAAGAGCTGCTCCGTCTCCAGCCACCTCTTCTCCAGCTCCGACTGTCTCTGCTCAGGCCTCTCATTTACCGCCACCGACCGTTGTTCTGCCTGCTATAGCCATTGCTCGTCCTTCAAAAGCTACTGCTTCCGCTAGCATCGTTCGCATGAAAAAAGAATTGACAGACGACCTGCGGAAGGAGGAGTGGAGGAAGAGGACTAACCGTCAAGAGAAGGCCTGGAAGCGCATTGCCGATGCCCAAGCTGCCCAGGAAAGGGTCGCCACCCTTCAGCACACCGCCGCCGTCCAGGACAAGTTCACCGGCGAGGCCCTCGCTACGAATGCTGCCACCTTTGCTCATGATAAATGACCAGTAAATAGCTACCTTTGCCGCGGGCACATCGAGCTTGGCCACGTCTGTGAACAAACCACCTCATGTCAAAGCGGCCGTCACCGGTGGGCCGGAAATCATCGGCGACTCTTCACCGGCATTTCTTGCCCTCCACCTGAACGTGGCACCTGTCGGCGGCGACTCTTCATGCAGCAGCAAGACCGAGAGGAGCATCCCCGACGACAACATGCATGCTCCCTACAAGCTATTTGATGAAACACCAGCACCAACTCCGATGCCCACTCGAACGCAGGTATCTTTTCTGCTCCTTGTTCTTTACTCATCGGTGTATATGATCCAACGAGAGACGCCCTTGCAGGATCATTTCTTGGGCCATGGTACCCAGGAAGATGGTATCTCCATTGACCACGAACCTTTGTTTGTGGACGAACTAGTCTGGCAAACACAAGCCGGTAGCCGAAGGAGAGGGTCGTACAAATCTCTCGAGGACGAGATGCTTTGCGAGGCATGGATGGAACTTGGGCAAGATCCAATAACCGGTGCAGAACAAAAGGGTGGGGCATTTTGGAACCGAGTATGGAAGTACTCCATGAGCACAAGCATTTCGGTGAGCATCCGTTTGCAAGTGACCGCAACAAGAACTCACTTATGAGGAGGTGGGCATTAATCTCCGAGCAATGCACAAAGTTTTGTGCCTCTTATGACCATGTTAAGTCAAGGCCTGTGAGTGGCATTGGAGTTGGAGACATGGTATATTGCTATGCATCTATATGTTCTTGTTCATATGAAGGTTTACATTTCTATATAGCATTCAAACATGAACTTGAACTTGTTGGGTTTAGGTGTGGCAAGCATTGGAGCACTTCAAGGCTTGCCACGAGAAGAAACCTTTCACAATGGTCCATTGTTGGACAAAGCTCAAAGACTGCGAGAAGTGGAAAGAGCTCTATGCGGGAAGTGCAAAGGGAGGAGGTGCCAGGATCATCATCGACAAGGAAGGGACGGCAACCAAAAGGCTGAGAGGGAGGAACAACTCCAAACTAGAGCTCAAGCATGAAGCTTCGTTAGTTGCCATCCAGGAGACATTGAAAGGGATGATCACCGAGAAGGAGGTGTCCACCAACAAAAGGGAAGAGAGGAAACACAAGGAGAGAAAAGATGTGTCAAAGAACTATTATGAAATCTAGCCAAAGCATCTTGAGATAGAAGAGATCAACGCCCGTGCTAGAAAGGAGAAGGTAGAGCTAAAGCAACTCGCCGAAAAAAAATTAGATCATGACTATGGATCTTTTTTTAGATAAAAGGCAACAGGTGGCTAGCTTTAAATTAATAAAGCAACAAAGGTTCACAGAGATCCAACAATAGAACCAACATGCTAAGGCCTACAGCTTAGCCAGCAAGACTACAGGTGTAAGGGGACAACCACCCCAAAGACAGACCGAAACAAGAGGAGACATAACAGGGACTAAGCTTCAGCGTTCACCGGCGCCATCGAGAGGTACAACACCCTTAATTTGCCTGCCATCCATTCGAGCCCCTCCTTGTCCTTTGCCCTTGTGTTTAGTTTCCAAAGCTCTAAACAGATAAGAATTTTGTAGAGAATATCAGCAGGGTGGCGAATGACCTTCGATCCAATAGTAAGTTTGTTACAGATCAGCCATAACAACCAAGCTAAGGCTACAAAGAAGATCCATAGGAGGCGTCTCGGTTGCCCCGAAAAGCCCGACAGGATAGCGAAGAAGTGCGTAAAGCTATGCGGTTGCCGGGAACAACCCAGGATTTGATAGAGTGCGCCCCATGCAAACTTTGCCAGGGACCAGGAGAAGAAAATGTGTGAGGCGTCCTCCGCCACCCCGCATAAGGCACATAAGCCATTTGATGGACCATGCCAAGATGTGATAAGAAGGTTAGTGGGGAGGCAATCAAGAGCCAGCTACCAAGAGAAGATTTTGTTCTTGAGAGGAATTTTTGCCGCCCAGATATCCTTGAAGTGCGCTACTACCACTCCTTGGGAGAGCAGCATGTACATGGACTTGACCAAAAATTCTTCGGAGGGCTCCGGGTGCCAGGTGATCGTATCCCGGCTAGGGTGGAGGGTCACCACCTCTAGGGCATCCACCAACGCGAGCCAGGACTCAACACCCCTGTGATCTAGAGTTCGGTGGAAATGGAGGTTAATTCGCGTGGGGAGGCAGACGGTCGCCACAGTGGCCGAGGGGTTATCACAAATGGCGAAGAGGTCAGGGAACTGATGGCAAAGTGGGCCCGCCCCCAGCCACCAGTCAAGCCAGAATAGGGTCCGCACCCCATCCACCATGACATGCTTGGCCCCAACCTTAAAGTGATGTTTGATTTTATGTAGACTCTTCCAGAAGGGGGAGCCCCTGCCCCGAACCCACAAAGATGTCGTTGGCCTCCCCATACTTAGCCCTGATGATGGAGGCCCAGATTGAGTCGTCGTGCTGGTAGAGCTTCCAAATCCATTTCATGAAGAGCGCAATGTTCATCTTCTTGGTGTTGATTAACCCAAGACCACCCTGTTCTTTGGGACGGTATACCACCGGCCAGTTCACCAGGTGGAATTTGCGCTTGGGGCCCGCCCCCTCCGAGAAAAATTTGGATCTGATCGAGTTGAATTTTTCATGAATACTATCTTGCAGCAGAAAAAGACCCATCACAAACAGTGGGAGGTTGTCCAAGCATGAGTTAGTCAGGATTAATCTTCCACCCGAGGAGAGAAATCTGCTGAGCTAGGGTTCCAACCTGCCTCCCAATTTTTTGACTAGGAATTCCCACTGTTCTACGGTAAGCTTACAGTCCGAGATGGGAAGCCCAAGGTAAGTGAAGGGGAAGCCTCACAGCTTGTAGTTTACAGTGTTTTCCATGCTGAGGTGGACCTCTAGAGGTTGACCCATGACCACCAACTCACTCTTGTGATAATTGATTTTGAGTCCTGGCATGTCTTCAAAGCACATCAGAAGGAACTTGAGATTTGCAAGGGAGGCCTCGTCATGCTGGATCAAAATCAACGTGTCGGCCGCGTACTGCAGGTGAGTGATTCCCCTAGTATCAAGTGAGGCACCACGCCCCTAATGTGGCCTGCAGAGTTGGCCGCAGAGAGGATGGCGGAGAGGGCTTCACCGATAAAGTTGAAGAGGATAGGCGAGAGGGGGTCCCCTTGACACACCCCTCTCTTGTTGTGAAAGGATGTTTCCACCTCCCCATTGACTGAGATAGCAGTTTGCCCTCCCGAGATAAGTTGAGAGATCCTGTGGATATAGCCATCCTCAAAGCCCTTGAGATGGAGTACTTCCAGAAGAAAGTCCCAATTGACACGATCGTATGCTTTTTCAAAATCTAGTTTCAAGAGAATCCCGCTGAGTTTCCGCTTCTTGAGATCATGGAGGATTTCCACTAGCGAAAGAGCTCCCTCGAGAATGAACCGGCCTTTGATGAATGTTGTATGATTAGGGCTAATGACTCAATTGGCAATAGGATCGAGACGATAAGCGTATGCTTTCGAGATGATCTTGAAAATCATATTTATAAGGGCGACTGGACGATACTGGGTGATAGATTCCGCCCCCAGAACCTTGGGAATAAGGGAGAGAATGTCAGAGTTTAGGCGAGAGACATCCGTCCGCCCAAGAATGAAGTCGTTTAGGATGCACAACACTCCCTGTTTTAGCTAGAGCCAAAAGGATTTAAAGAAGATAACCGGGAAACCGTCAGGGCCTGGGGTAGTATCGATTTTCATGTCAATGACCACAAGCTCAAGTTCCTGCATCATGAAAGTGATCGCGAGAGAGATGTTGTCCTTAGATGAGACCTATTTTCCAGTCACCCAAGTAGATGGGGCAAGGCCGCAACACCTAGGAGTAGAAGAACCGAGAAGCTCGCGGTAGAAGTCGTATATGTGTGCCTGAATAGCCTCCCTATCCCTGAGGGTGCCCTCCCCCGAGGAGAGCAAGGAGATGTTGCATTTTCTCCGCTACCCATTGGCCACCACATGGAAATACCCGGTGTTCGCGTCGCCCTTGAGAGCCCATCTCACTCGACCGCGTTGGCGCCAATATTCCTCCTCCTGATGATAAATCTGAAGCAGTTGGTCCTCCAAGTGATAACGAAAAGCCCAACCTTCCTCATCTAAGCCATCCGCGTCTGCTTGGAGATCTAGCTAGAAAATCTAGCCAAGCAGCACGCCCTTGCTCCGTTGTGCCTCTTTCCCTGATTCGCACTCCACCCACGGAGGAACTGACGTAGGGAAGAAGACAAGGCCTGCCACCAATCAACTGGGTCTGGTACCCTAGCACCCTAGGGCCTCGAGGCCCAACGCGACAACACTAACTCCTTAAAGCCTGGCACCTCAAACCAACCAGCTTCAAAGAAAAAAGATTGGATTTGACCCTGGCTCCCTCGCCCGAGTCAAGAATTAGCGGAGTGTGGTCCGAACTCAAGCTGGTTTCTGCGACTAAGGAAACCAAGGGAAACATATCTTCAAAGACTAGCGAGATGAAAACCCGGTCCAGGACACAGCAGACCGGATTCAATTGCCTATTCGTCCAGGTATAGCGAGCTCCCATGCACGCAACCTCCCGTAGAGCCCATTTTGCGATATGCGAGTTGAAGAGGTCAATTCTAGTCTAGTCGAGGTTCGAGTTATTCTTTTCATCGACGGATCGGATCAGGTTGAAGTCCCTCCAAGGATGATGGGCAGATCACACCTTGCGATCTTGCCAGAAATCTCATCCAGGAAGTCAGCTGACCGCGCGTGATCCGCGGGGCCGTAGACTGCCATGATTTTCATCAGACGGTACGAGTCTCTGTGCACCACCGCTGCACTGAGAAAGAATGCCCCTGGTCCACAAAGTCAACCTCGAAGACACTATCCTTTAGTCCTACCAGCATCCCGCCGAAACAGCCATTGGCAGGAAGCCAACACCAATAGAACTTGTCTCCCATTTCCAGGATGCGTAACTCAGTATTAGTAAACTCTTGCTTGATGGTTTCTTGAAGGCACACAACACCAAAGTGGTGCTTGCGGAGGTAATATTTGAGGAGGGTTTGTATCCCCCGACGACCGAACCCTCGAATATGCCAGAAAAGGATCCGCATTATGGGACCCGTCCTTGCGCCCGTGCTTGGCGGGTTACCGGACCCTTCTCGGTTGGCATGGACCCCTGGCCTTCCGCCCGCGCTTCTGAGCCAAGGCAGGGGAAGCGGGTGTAGTATCAGCCCCTGCTGAATCTACCATACCCCCTGACGTCGCTTCCTCCTCCGCCTTCTGTTTTTTCCGCCTCAAGAGATGTTGTAGCTTGCTCCTTTTCGATGCGGTCGTGGGTCAAGGCTAGTTCGACATGGGCGAGCTCTCTAGCTTGGATAAGAGATAAGCATACATATGGAGGGGACGAGCCAGTAAACAGGATACAACTATCGCGCACAACCTCCAAAAGGTGATCATGAGAAACGTCTTGCAGAACTGTAAAGTTGGAGATGGACGTACCTAGGGTGTTCTTTTTGGCAATGGGGCGGATGGCTCTATCCAAGACCGGTTCTTTAGAAACGCCTTTTCCACGGGCACTCTTGCGTTGGGCTTCCACAGGTATTGCCTTGGATCTTGGAGCCTGGATCACCGCAGCCGCCAGCTACAACATAGCAGGGCTCCGATGGAGGGCGCCCCCGACATGTGCCGCTGGCACCTCGTGGGCACCTCCCTGACCGAAAACTCATCGGCCTCCCTGGTCGCCGGAGGAGCACTTTGGACCCGTGCGGGTCGGTCGGCGTTGCTCTTGCTTCTTCTCTCCTTCTCCCTTTTCTGTTCAGCTTCATTCTCCATGGCATGCGACTGCTTCATGGGTGTGCCTTGCGATACCTCAGATATGCCAGAGGTGGCCAAAGTGAGAGAGGGTGACGGAGGCGGCTACTCATTGGGAACAAGGTGCATGATGTTGGCAATGGATGTGAAGATGTCACCCTTCTCCAGGATGTTCGAGCCGTATTGGTTGAATGCAGTGCAAGCAGGGGCCACCGACTCGGCAGGTAGAGAGGACCCTGCCCCCATCTCCATCGATCTGTGGCCTCCACCAGCGCTGGACTTAGGAACTGGAGTGGACTTCCCTATTACTGCCATGCGGCCCCACCGGCCATCCCACCCCTCGTCTTCTGACTCATCCTCCTCCTTGTTGCCCTCCTTGTCTTCACGTGGCTTGGAAGGGGATGGTGGGGGAGAAGGGGAGGAGGCTGCCCCCCTAGACGAAGATTCAGCCTCCACCTGAATCTGAAACCCTTGAGAATTCACAAACAGAGTTATAGCAGGGACTAGGTTGATAGGGGAACAGCACCCAAAAAGCATGTGAACAGTATTAGATGTGTTGTATCAGCGAGAGTTCATTCACCACTACAGGTCTGCCAATTTCTCTGGTCCCATTCATTAGCCTAAGAGCATGGTGGAGAGGGGTAGGCACCCCATGTAGCCTAACCCAAACTTCCGTCAGGATTTCCGATACCTACGGGTCCACCGCGGCCTCAATCACCAAAGCCTTGTGTTTGCTGTGGGGAAGACGTAGACCACCCCCTGATTGCCATGCAGAGGCTCTCCTTGGATGGGAATACGATCGCAAAATCCGTGGCACTAAGCTTTCTAACTTGCCACTCCCATTCATCGACCAGATCCTTAAATTCCGCTCCCACTTGTTGGATAGACAGATTACTAGAGTAAATGTAGACTAGGGACGAGTTGAAGGCCACCCTCTCCAGCTCTGATTTCGGGATATCAAAGAAGAGAAACCCTTTTCCCGTGCCTCCATGTCCAGCCCAGTGTGGTTGAAACGCCCCAGCGCGCGTGATACACATGGCCGGAATGTGCCCTTCATGTTTACACTTGATGCAGAAGGGGGGTCTTTATAGGTGGCCTAGACATTGCCATGTTGGCCACAGTTGTAGCACAAGATGTGTGTGGCCTCCTCCACCGGTGCGGACCCCACCACACCAGAGACCAGAGAGAGGGACGATGGCGTTGGCGCATGCCTGGCAGTAGGAGGCCCCCTAGGCCTGCACTTTCCTCCTCCCTGCCCCTGCTCACGCCCACGCGTGTTGGGCGGGGGAGGGTTCCTGTGTCTTCCCTAGCCCTGGCCCTGGGTTCCTGTCATGACTGCGGATCTCACCGACATGGACCCAATTCAACGGAGTTGGTTCGAGAAGAAGAGGAAGATGATCTACGAGCGATATGCATAGATTTCTCTATATATGTTTGCGTGCCTGTATAAACCATGTGTCCTATTTTTGTACCCCGCTGGTCCTTTAAATTCGGTTCAATTTGGTACTCCGTTGGTCCTCCTTTTTAATTTGGTTCAATTTGGTAGCTTGGAAGAAAAAGACCGAACAGATGGGACACCGGCCATGGAAGGCCGGACATCGTCCCGGGGCCTGTCCACCCCACCCCGCAAATGGACCGAAACGGTCAAAAGGCTTGTCCGTTTTGCGGGGGGGGGGGGGGGAGGAGGGGGGCGTTGGAGTTGGCCTTAGAAAGTGGTGAGTAACGTCGGAGCCTGAACACAAAGGATGCATTTGGATCCAAGGGTCTCACTCTGGAGGACCCAGGTACCCTCTAAGATCAAAATCTTCTTATGGAGACTTTCAAAACAATCAATCCCAACGAATGTGGAACGACATTGGAGGCATATGGCGGAGAGCAGCTCATGCCAATTATGTGGAGCACATGATACCTGGAGGCATGCCTTAATTGATTGCACTATGTCGAGGTGCATTTGGTCCTTGGTGGACGAGAGTGTTACGGAGCACATGGCATTCTGTGATAACGGAGAAGAACTGCCGATGACACGTGGATGTGAACATATTTGCCAAACGGAAAGCCCATCTTCTTTCGGCTTAGCTCAGCTAGGCTAGGTCTGTCTCTCCTAAGGTGAGCTATACAACCAAACTCTCGCTGAAGGCCCGAGTACCGTATCTCCAGAAATGGGCTGAGGAACACACTAACCGACGGGCCTTTGCGTGCGTGGACAGCTGAAGTGTCATGTGAAGAGGGGAGGAGTAAGGGCCAAGTTTTGATTTCAGAGAAAGAGTAAGGGCCACGTAACAGCCCAGGACTGACCAGTGGTAACGAGTGGCCCAGAACTAGGCTCGGAGCGAGTCCACCGCCTCACGGCGCATTCCCCAAACTATCCCTTCCTTGGAGCAGATCGGACGGCGGCAAACACTGAGCCTCTTGCCACACGCCCTAACGGACAGCCGTGATTTGCCCCGCCTCCCCCGAGGCGTCGCCCCTACGCAGCCAATAAATACCGCCACAACCCCCTCAGGGAATCGCCTGGTGTCCTCCTGTTGCTGCTCTCGGCGCCGCGGCGGCGCTCATCATCTCATTCCTCCTGATCGCGAGGCGAAATCACAGGTGAGACGCCATCTTTCATCCTGTGCTCGATCTTATCGCTGTAGTTCGTCCGTGCGATGAGTGTACGTTACTAGCTAGCCGATCCGTAATTCTAGTCTAGTCGGAGGCGTTTTGGTTTCATCTCGTTGCCGGCGGTGCTGGATTTGCTTAGATCGGAAGCGTTGTAGTGCTCCTGTTGGTTCAACATTACAGCAGCGGTTCAGGTAATTGTCCTGTGCACCGAATTTCGATTTACTTTTTGTGGATGTATTTTTGCGTCACGCCTCGTAGATATATTTCCCCCCTTATTCATTTTACCGTTCGTGTAGACGTACGTGATACATATGCCGTTCTATTGTAATGATCTAGGAGCTATTTTAGATCCGATTTTGTTTCTTGGTATGGAGGATGGATCAGTCATCTTTGCTTAGTAGGGCGTGAACTGTGGTTTGGAATTTCTAATGGAAATTAGTTCTAGATAGGTGACTGTAGTCTGTAGTTATTGTTTCTGCATGAACATGCGATTGGCCTTTAGGACCATGTGTTTTATGGAAGAGATTTTTGTTCTGTTAAATATCAACCTCTGTAAGGTTAGAGTATTCTGCTACAGGTCATTGTGATTCACAAGAGTACTCAAAGTTGATTGTCTTTTTTTCTCTCAAAAAAGTTGATTGTCTTTTTTTTCTCAAAAAAAGTTGATTGTCTTTTGGTAGTATCTTGGTGGCAAACTCGGCTCTTAACATATTATTTTTCTGTCCCTTGATTGTCTTTACTTTTTTTGTAACAATCATGGGTATTTTTTCTGAGGTTTAATTTTTTGTGTCACCTCTAATCTTACTTATACTCTCTTCCAATATAAATAATGATATTGCCTGTTGTTCTGTGAAATTAATATTACGTTGCCTGTTGTTCTTTATCTTTGCATGCTCGTTTACCTGTGTTCTAACATTGTTACCCCTTGTAGAACCAGGATTTATCCTTGCATCGTGATATTCAAAAGCAGACAAGATGGTGAAGATCACAGCAGAAGGGCTCCGTGCAAATATGGACAAGCAGAATAATATAAGGAACATGTCTGTTATTGCTCATGTGGACCATGGTATGTGCTGGAAAATTTACCTCTTCGGTTGCATTAATACTTATGTTTTTTATTCCTATGTTTTCTCTGGCTTGATGCTCTTAGCTTGTTATATTGTCTCTTCTTTCTGTGAACTGTTGCCCAGTTTAGGTTGGTGTAAAATTTTGAATGACATTGCTAGTTTACATTCCTGCTGGCAGAATGTGTTTTCATGTTCTATTGCATAAATATTGCTCATATATTATATGATTTATAGCTTGTCCACATGTACTGTTATTTTGTTAGAACACATGCCCATTCTATATTGGTTTAATATTTCTATTTTACATATTGTCTGATTATAGTTTGACCCTGAAATAATCAGTCTATGACTTTTTCGAAATACTGCATTTGACATGGTTGGCACAGTAGCGTAAAATTCAATGGATAACCTTTTTTTCATTTCATTTTAAGGATCTAATGATCTAGGATTTTAATTCTATGTTCGTGTTGTCCAAGTAAATGGATCTGATTATTTCAATATGTGCTTGTTTTATTTTGCATTATACTGGTTGTGTTAACTCAGTAGTAGATTATTTGTGCGCATCAAGCCACTCCCTTTTGTTTGTCGTTAATTTTATCTTGTTATTAGTCCCTGAATTTCCAACATTTGTTTGTTGTCTCTTTTTTTTTGCGGGGGATTGTTTGTTGTCTTTTAACATTGTGTACTTTCAATGCTCTGTTTCTTGTTGGATATTAAGAGTGTGCACTGTAAATTACATGTTATTGACTCGTTTTTTGACCTTGTTCTTGATTTTACTCATCCGCAGGCAAGTCTACACTTACCGATTCACTTGTGGCAGCCGCTGGGATTATTGCACAGGAAGTTGCTGGTGATGTTCGCATGACTGATACTCGTGCTGATGAAGCAGAGCGTGGTATTACAATCAAGTCCACCGGTATCTCTCTTTTCTATGAGATGACTGATGAATCACTCAAGGCTTATAAGGGAGAGAGAGAGGGAAACCAATACCTGATAAACCTTATTGATTCACCTGGGCACGTTGATTTCTCTTCAGAAGTCACAGCTGCTCTTCGTATTACTGATGGTGCTTTGGTGGTTGTTGACTGTATTGAGGGTGTCTGTGTGCAAACTGAAACTGTGCTCCGTCAAGCCCTTGGTGAGAGGATCAGGCCTGTCCTTACTGTGAACAAGATGGACAGATGCTTCCTTGAGCTTCAAGTTGAAGGTGAGGAAGCCTACCAGACATTCTCCCGAGTCATTGAGAATGCCAATGTCATTATGGCAACATATGAAGATGCAAAACTTGGTGATGTGCAAGTCTACCCAGAGAAGGGAACTGTTGCCTTCTCTGCTGGTTTACACGGGTGGGCATTTACTCTTACGAGCTTTGCTAAGATGTATGCCTCCAAGTTTGGAGTTGATGAATCTAAAATGATGGAGAGGCTTTGGGGCGAGAACTTCTTTGACCCTAGCACAAAAAAATGGACCAACAAGAACACTGGCTCTCCTACTTGTAAGAGAGGTTTTGTTCAGTTCTGCTATGATCCGATCAAGCAAATCATCAATACATGCATGAATGACCAGAAGGATAAATTGTGGCCTATGTTACAGAAGCTTGGTGTGACCATGAAGACTGATGAGAAGGAGCTAATGGGCAAGCCTTTAATGAAGCGTGTAATGCAAACTTGGCTGCCAGCGAGTACTGCTCTGCTTGAGATGATGATATTCCATCTTCCTTCTCCCTCGGCAGCACAGAAGTATCGTGTGGAGAACTTGTATGAGGGCCCCCTTGATGATGTCTACGCAACTGCGATAAGAAACTGTGACCCAGATGGTCCTCTTATGCTGTATGTTTCGAAGATGATCCCAGCATCTGACAAGGGAAGATTTTTTGCGTTTGGTCGTGTCTTCTCTGGGAGAGTTGCAACAGGAATGAAGGTCCGGATCATGGGTCCCAACTATGTTCCTGGCCAGAAGAAGGATTTGTATGTGAAGAGTGTCCAGCGTACGGTTATATGGATGGGAAAGAAGCAGGAGTCTGTTGAGGATGTTCCTTGTGGTAACACTGTTGCTATGGTTGGCTTGGATCAGTTCATCACAAAGAATGCTACCCTGACAAACGAGAAGGAGGTTGATGCATGCCCAATCAGAGCCATGAAATTCTCTGTATCCCCTGTTGTACGTGTTGCTGTTCAGTGCAAGGTTGCCTCGGATCTCCCCAAGCTCGTGGAAGGTTTGAAGCGTCTGGCGAAATCTGATCCTATGGTCCTGTGTTCCATGGAAGAGTCCGGTGAACATATTATTGCTGGAGCTGGAGAGCTGCACCTTGAAATTTGTTTGAAGGACCTGCAGGACGACTTCATGGGTGGTGCTGAGATTATTGTCTCCCCTCCTGTTGTCTCTTTCCGTGAGACCGTTCTTGAGAAATCCTGCCGTACTGTGATGAGCAAGTCCCCGAACAAGCACAACCGTCTTTATATGGAGGCTCGCCCCTTGGAGGAAGGACTGCCTGAGGCCATTGACGATGACCGTATTGGCCCACGTGACGATCCCAAGGTGCGCTCCAAGATCCTGTCTGAGGAGTTCGGTTGGGACAAGGATCTTGCCAAGAAGATTTGGTGTTTTGGACCTGAAACCACTGGCCCGAATATGGTTGTTGATATGTGCAAGGGAGTGCAGTATCTGAATGAAATCAAGGACTCTGTTGTGGCTGGTTTCCAGTGGGCGTCAAAAGAAGGTGCCCTGGCGGAGGAAAACATGCGTGGCATTTGCTTTGAGGTGTGCGATGTTGTTCTCCACACGGATGCTATTCACAGGGGAGGTGGTCAGGTCATCCCAACGGCTAGAAGGGTCATTTATGCTTCTCAGCTCACAGCAAAGCCAAGGTTACTAGAGCCTGTATACCTAGTGGAGATCCAGGCACCGGAGAATGCGCTTGGTGGTATCTATGGTGTTCTTAACCAGAAGAGAGGGCACGTGTTTGAGGAGATCCAGAGGCCTGGTACCCCACTGTACAACATCAAGGCTTACCTCCCTGTCATTGAGTCCTTTGGTTTCTCCAGCACACTTAGGGCTGCAACCTCTGGTCAGGCCTTCCCCCAGTGTGTGTTTGATCACTGGGACATGATGTCTTCTGATCCTTTGGAGGCAGGTTCGCCGGCGGCTCAGCTGGTCTTGGATGTCCGCAAGAGGAAAGGGCTGAAGGAACAGATGACCCCTCTCTCCGACTTCGAGGACAAGCTCTAAATGTTTGCTCTCATGTTATCTGCTGTTGCTCCGTTTTTGATCTTTGGTCTAGTATCAAGATTAGTACTCTATTTCCGTGTTCCAGTACGTTGAGTTGTGATGTGTCCGTGCCTACTTTTGTATGGTAGCGCGTGCTACTGAGCCTATTTCATGTCAGATTTAGCAAACAATTTACCTTAGATGATATGTTTGGTTTTATTGAGTACTACGTGTTTCCAGCTATCGCTTTGCATTGCATCTCCTGATAGCAATTTCTGTTTATCTTTGATAATTCTGCCCAGTTTTTTTTTCTTATACTTCGGTTGTGCTTTCGGGTTATCTGGTTAATCTCTTTGTGGTATCAGGTCTGGTCATCTGATACCATTAACTGTTTTTTCAGTATTGCTTGTTCTACTCCCTCCGTCCCAGTTTACTGGGTCTAATCTAATAAAATATTTGTCTACAATACCTTTCCGCTAAGGCTTGCATGCGTTTAATTAAGAGTGGTATCCCCTCACTAATTACCCGTGTATGCGGGTGGGGTGAAAATCAAAACCAGTTTGTATTCTCGATTGGTTGCATGCATGTAGTATTAAAGAGATAGAGTTAGCGGTAGTAACTAATTGGAGAGAGGAGAAGTCTAATAAAAAATTGCCTTGCTCACAATGCAAAATATTTTGAGCCCAAAACCAAGACAGAGGGAGTAATTATTCCTGTTTATTTGTACTAGCTCCAGCTCGCACATTCTATTTGTGCTTCTAGTAGTCGAGTTGGGTCATGTAATGTTCTCTGCGTGTGTATTTCCGCGGAAGGGTATTCAGAACACCCGATTAACTAGACGCCAACTTGAAACGGAGATTGTTTATGGCATCCCGCTAAAACCACTACTAGAAAATCGTGGTGTTTTTGTGTATTACATCAGCATGACCGTATGCTCATGTCATCATGCCATATTGCATTTGAGCATCGTCATCATTATGCATGGTCTGTCTCAAAACTATTTTCGAAAAGCCTGGTTTTGTTTTCTAAACGTCCCGTCTTTATTTCAATTAAAACCAGATCTTCAGATTATTTTGTTTCGTCTACAAACAGATTTCAAACGCGTCGTTTTAAACAAATAAAATTTTATATTATTTTTGGGAGGCAACCCGCCAGGCCCGAAAGCCCGGCCGACCACCTCCAAACCCTAGCTAAAACACCCCACCCAAACCCTAACCAAACCCTACCCAATCCCCACCTATCCTACCCAGCGCCGCCGCCAGCCTCGCAAGCACACTGCGCAGCACGCGATGCCTCCTGCCCATATCCCCACGCCACCTGTCCAGCCCACCCTGGCCCCACCTACTCCCTGCCACCTCACTCCCTCCACTCACGGTCTGCCACCTCACCTGTGCGGCCCCACCTCTTCCGGTGGACAGCCAACCCGCACGCCACCCCGCGGGAGCGCCCCGCCCCACTCCCGACAAACTCCACCTGTCGCGCACGCCTCCCCGTACCCGGCCCCACCACTTCCCCGCCTGCCTTCTCCTCCTTGATCCTATCGCCCCACCAACCCCGTCTTCCTCCACCTTCCCCCGATGCCCCGCCCTCTGTTGCGTGCCATGCCGCCGCCAGGACCGCCTCGCCGGCCGCCGAGGGCGCCCCTCCTCCGCGGCCTCCCCGAGCTTCCGCGCCTCCTGGCTTCCTCCCGCCGCGTCTGCCACCCTCGGCCGCACCGCCGCCGAAGCCAGCGCCTCCTTTTCCGCCGCCACCCAGGGCCTCCGCACCGAGCCTGCCCCGACCTCCTCCTCTCCCGTTCGCCTCCTCCCCTCCATCCCCGCCGCGGCCAGGCTTCTCCCTCCTCCCGCCTCAAGCCACCGCCGCCGCGACCGAGCTCTACTCCGAGCCCGGCCATGGCGCCTCCATCGCCGCGGACCATCCTCGTCTAGCCCTGTTCCCCTCCGGCGCCCGACCCCAAGCAGCGCCCCGCCGCATCACTGGCCCCGCAGCTCTAGGCCGTCCTCGCCTGCAGGAACACGCCTGGTCGTGCTTTTCCCGTCGTCAGCGTTCCCGGTGTCGCGCTGCCGTCCTTGCCTTGGGGCGCCGACAAACGTCTTCCTCCGTTGCCACAAGTGCACGCCACCACCAGTAGGTGCCAACTTCCTCGCGTCCCGGTCCCGGAGCAGCCCTGTGTCGGTGTTGTTTACCTGCAAAGTTGTAGCGACTTTTGTGTGCTGCTAGTAAGGTGTGGTCCCGGGAGACGTGGTGCGCTTTCGACTACCTGAACACGCCGCCAAGTCCTCCACCAAGACCTACATGCCGATATCCCAAGTGCGTCGACATGGCCGAGACCGGCACGCCAAGACCTCCCTCGGCCCCGAAGACCGAACCCCGTGGATCGACATGATCTTCTGCATGGACGCCGAGACCCTGACCGGAGGTTGCCGGAGCACCAAGATCTGCTTCCGAACGCTTTGACCGAGGCCGAATCAAGATCTCCACAGATGTGACAAGTTCTCCTTCCCGGATGCGATGCCCGAGAACCTGGACGCCAAGGTCGCCGACGCAGAACGCCAAGATCTTCTCCTCGGGACGCCATGATCTCCTTCACAGATCTGAAGACCCTGAACCCCGGAGTCCGAACCTCGTTTCCCGTCGAGCCGATCCCTGTCGAACCCCGAACCCCCGAAACCAAGATCTGCCGAACCTAGATGTGTGAACCTTTTTCCGAGCCCCTATTTTATAAATGCTATATATAAAACTGTTGCATATAAATTGATCATGCTTGCATAAATGTTTGTGTTTTGAGGGCATTAGACAGATTCACCTCATAATTAAATATGGAGTCAACATGCGGAATACTTTTGTCTTATTCTGGACTCCATTTAAATTAGTGTAGCGAACCGATGCCATGTGTTGCCTTGTTAATACAACATTTAAATTGCGGGGTTCTAAATAACTTGAACCGTGTAATTAATTATCGGGACCCCGGTTCCACTTAATACTGCCTAATTGCACCACATCTACATCATATCATAATCATGCCGGATCTTCTGCCGTAGTATTAAATATTGCATCCGGTGTTTCTTTTAGTGCTTTGCTTCTTTGCGGATTAGGCCGATGAGTTGATGCGAGTATCGACAAGTTCTCCGGATATGAACCTTCGGCAGTGTTTCCCCAGGCGAGCATCTCTTCCCCTTCTACCTGTTTTGCATTTATAGTCTTTATTTCCTCCTGTTGATCTATTGCTATCCGTGTCGTGATGCTTTAGTGTTCCGTACCAGTTATATCCCGTGCAGCCTCTATATTGCCTTGGACACCTCCTATTACCTGTATTTGGTAGATAGCTGGCCTTAAGAGTCGTAGTTGCGTGCTCAGGTGCGATCTCGTGTTGTCAAGTACCACAGTTGTTGGAATGCTGGCAGATGTTTACGATGGAGATGATCATGACTTTAAAACAACTATTAAAAGGCTAGATATAACTAATGCAGAGGCATCGGTGGGCAATAGATGTTATTTGGTTCTTCCACGCTCACTCGTGTCCCGTAGGACCCCGAGTACTTGATACCTGTTCCTTGACTATTCGCACTATCCACATCCGGGAGGCCTTATGGACCCCCCTGAGCCAGAGCTCGATTCATTTCTATTTCTTGGGGCCACAAACTAGTTTGGGGTTTTATTACTATCCTGTACTTATGCCATGCTTTACTGCTTTATTTAAGATTGTGCATGGAGCACCTGTACTGTTTTGGATCGCGCCACGTTTTCGCGGTATCGACAAGCCCAATCACACTTTCGGGTTCCCAGTCGTTTACAACCGTCGTCGCAAACCCTGGGTCCGTTCCGGAGCCGGCCAACTTCGTTGCGGGTAGCTTAGTCGGGTGGCCCCCTGAAATATTTTATGAATCCTGTGATCGCTTTATCGTGAAAGCCTCGTTGGGTTTTGAGTTGGTTTTTCCGAGGTTGATCGTGTGTGTGTTGCTATTTGTGCACCCCTGCAGGGTAAATCTTTCTAAAAGCCGTGTCCGCGGTTATGGACGACTTGGAACACAGTATCTCGATCATAAACAAGCATAACTAAATTAGTGCTATGAATAATAAAAATGCCAACAACTGGTAGATTCGGTGGTGATCTGTGTCATACTATACCTGCCTAGTAAGTATTGCAACTCCAATGAAATGTGATAAAAGTGCCAACAACTGCTAGATTTTGGGATTCCTCGGGATAATGATATCTGACTAGTAAATGTTCCAACTACAACGGAATGTTAACTAAAACTGCCCATTACTGACGCTATTAGGATGACTCATGCTATATAGCTAACTAGTAAATGCTGCAACTATAATGGAATGAGTAAAACTGCCAACTGTGTGAGTTCCTTGGTCCGACTTCCTCGTTTGGTCTCGAGGGGGAAATACCAGGATGGGTATGTTGGTGTTAGTCTCAGGTAGGATCCGAATAGGTCTTTCTTACCCCTCTCTAATAGCCGCCAGTGATACCGAGTCTCTATAGGTTGTTTAGTGCCGCTGCGCTGCCGCTTCAGGCCACCATACCTATGTAGGCGAGAGCTGCCGAATTCTAGCATCGCCGTGTACTGGCCTCAGTACTGACGCTCCTCTTTTTCCCTTCGCCCTTTGTCGGCACCCCTTTTGTTTAGCAGGTACGAGTTCGACGTCGTTAGCAGGGTTACCCTTCCGGCTTGGCCTGGGCAGGTTTATGGACGCCATGGTTATTTTTCAGGGCTCTTAGCCCCATTTGCATCTTGTCCGTAGTCGGACGCTCTATCGTTTTCAAGGTGATTTGGATCTTTGTATTGTATATCTGTATTCTTGACTCATGGAGTTGTTGTTGTATACATCTGTTCTGTGGGTCCCATCGATGACTGTTGTGTAATGTTATTACTTCGTTTTTCACCCGTACGAAAGTGCCTGGTGAACGTCCTTGAATCGTTTCTATGCGGGTTTGGCGGGAAGAGCTAAAACTTGCATAAGACCGATTTGAGGGTGTTACACCATGTGACTTTCATATAGTCATGTATGTTAGGCATATCCACTAAGAACTCTCCGAGAATTGTGGTGGAAGTTGTATTCAGCAAGAATCATGCTTTCTCGCTTTTCATTTCACCAGCGTCAGTTTCATATCTGTGGTCGAATACTAACGTAAACTTGACATGGTTATACGGTGCATCTTTCCCACGTGATATTTGCCCAGGAGATGGTGTTCATTGCCATGTTGTTTATGATTACTGTCCGGGCAAACAAAACTGCTGCTGAGAAAAGCACACAATTGGACTTTAAACGAAAAAACTTAAATTGATAATAATGACTAAGTAAGCACAGGTTTGTACACGCGGCCATGGCTTTTTCTTGACTGATCGATCTGACTAAATCCCAACGCCTGGGCAGGGCAGCCAAGTCAAACATACGCGATCGTCGCTAACCACATTATTATCCCGTGTTCCCAACTCATCATGTCAATTGAACAAGTTAATCTACTAACAGTTTGGGACCGTGTCAGTTTCTGACCATGACTATGCAACCACAGAGTATTTTATATGCTCCGAGCGCCAATACAAATCGTCAACTCGGAATGACTCGTTCGCGCCGCCTCTCATCTCTGTAACTTGATACGAGAGAACACGACACCTAACACTAGCTCTACGCTTATCCGGCACCTTCCATGAAATGCTTATTACAACTTGATCTGACCATCTTATTTTATGGTAGCACGTGACGGAAGCAGCTCCCTCGAGCGAGTGCATAAAAGGAGGGAGATCAAGCCGTGATTAGCATTCAGCGATCCAACTTCTTTTCTCTTAGCAAAACATACACACCAACCCCGACGAGACCAATGAACACGCACACTGTGCACCAAGCGATGGAAACCGAGGCCTTCCCGATACAGTTCACCAAGGGCATACGGTCCTACTGGCGCCGGAGCAAGTACCAGCTTGTAGACGGCGGCGACACGGCGGACCGAGGCACGCGCCACCTAGTGCGGCTTGGGGACGGCGGCAGCGGCGACGGCAAGAAGTGGGGCGTGCGTCTCGGCGGCATGTTCCGGGCGCGCGTCAAGGCGCCAGCCACGGCCGTGGCTGCGGCAGCGGTACCCACGCGCGTGCTTGGCGGGATACGGGATGCGTACGTGGACGCCATGCTTGGCGCGGCGAAGAAGCACTCGGCCGAGACGCAGTGGCTGCCGAGCGGGCCGGCGCCGGAGGCGCTGTGGCAGAAGCGGGTGCCCTTGCGCCGGTCGCGCAGCCAGGCGCACGTGCGGCAGAAGACGGATGAGCTGGGACAGAGGCTCGTCCTCGAGATGTACAAGTCCGTGCGCGCGTCCAGGGACCTCACGGACATGCTCCAAGGCCAAGCATCCACGGCGCGATAGAATATGCATCCATCGGCAAATTCGAGATGCCATACCTAGTTATGTAGTACATGTGTTTTACATACGCCAGTTGATATCTGTAACAATGTGTTCATAACTAGTATAAAGATTGCTCTGCAGTAAATTCTAAAGAAATTCAATGCTATTTAGATCTAAGATTAGAGGCGATGATGTTAAGTCAAACTTTGTTGGTGAGATTGTAAACGGATTGCTCGGGTCAGCTGATCACACGATCAAAGTGTATCTTCAACAGGAGAACAGAAAAGATTGGTAAAATTGTTACTCCAGTTCACGGATAAACACCATCTACGACTTTTCCACGTGGCATGTCTCCTCCGCGCTCCTAAGAGCAAAATTATTAAGGTGTCTAACTTCTGACCCGTCGCCGGTAGGATTGGGCCGAGTTGAGCGTAGCCTATACCGTTCCCAACAGGGATGTCTGGGTCGTCCCCCTCCCCTCGATACGGATCGTTGAAGATCTAAGTTTTCACCTGTTATATATACCTCTTATAAGCCGCCGGCTGGAATAAGTTCTATCTGTAAAATCTTCGGCGTTGTGTAAACACTCCTCATATAGTGAAGTTTTGCTAGCTGGCGTCCGTGGTTTTTTCTCTCTTTGCTGAAGAGGTTTTTTTCACGTTAAAATCATGTGTCCCCTGCGTGTTCTTGTTTTCATTCTTCATTATTTGCAGGTCGTGTTCTTCTCTTCGTTTGCACCAACTCGCTCCTCCAGGCCGTGTTTTGTAGGAGTGGTTTAAATGGGAATATTGCTTCAAAACCCCCATAGGGTTGGGTGAAAACACTGATCACACCCAATCCACTTGATTCCACTATAATCCACCCCAACCTCAATCCCCTACTCCAAATAGTTTGTTTTGTACACATGGATTATTCATGACAGAAATTCACAAAACTGGCATGGATTATTGTCCAGATAAATAGTGCCACCAAACTGAATATTTAACCGAATAAAAATGAGTTTTTAAAGCAACAATAGTACCAGCTTGTAAGTGAAGCTGACAGTGACGCAGAAATTCTGAGGCAATTATAGCAGATTGCAGATGACCAAGTAAGAGACCATCTTAAATTTACATAATAGCTTAGAAAGACATGAATTTTTTTGCAGCTATTTTATACTTCATCTCACTCTTCCTCCTGTCTAGAGCACTATCACAATCACCGTGCTGAAAAAAAAAATCTTAATCTTTCTTTAAAAAACGGAATCTTATTTTGGATGTCATAAAGATAGTCTTTCTCCCTCAACCTGACCAAGTTCTTTGAAAAGGAAAATTCAGATTTCACAACCAAATGGCACTATCACAACTCTTGTTCTAAATTTCATGATCTTTTTGCCAAAAGACTTCAAGAGTAAGATAAATGTCAGTATGATTAAACTTCAACTACTAGTATATCTGAGCAGCTCCACTCGTGTGTGTCTATCTAGTCCTCGTTGTTGCCTCTATTTCTATCACCCAGGCGCACAAACACTACCCAGCCTTGCTTTGATCCATCCAGCAAGAGACTAAGAGCAGAAAAAATAGGCAATACAAAATAAGAAGGGCAGAAACATGCATGTTCAATATTTAAAAAATGCCTAAAAGTAAAGGTCGTGCACATACCGAATTCAGGTGTGCTGGCAGGATCTCATGACAGCGGTGCTCGTCCAATCCCACTAGAATCGTAGAAGGTTCCTGTCCAAAAGAAGCAAAGGAATCTCAATAATATGTTCCTACATCCTAACTGCAACACATACAAGGTAGTGGTCTCACAAAAAATATGCTTATTGTTATAGTGTTGGCACATGCCCCTTACTTGGCAGCAACATATCAGTTCATTACAGATATAGTGTTGGAAGTAGCATCCTATTAAGTACTGATATGACACTGCCAGGGTTAATGTTACCCTCTTACACTGAAACTGATGGATGGAAGTTATCTCCGGTTTCTTCTCATACCAATTGTTTCAATGCATCAAAATGTTCTATGGGAATAAGCAAGCGGTATCAAGATACATCAAATAGACTGAATGTTTCCTACCTACAGTATGATTTATAGCATGCAAGAAGTTCTAAACGGGGGAGATTTTTACGAAGATGACATGTTTCCTACCTACAGGTGCTCAAGAATCCAAATTCATTCCTAATCAAGAACTCATCCTCCCGGTGGCGGAGGATGACACAAATTTAAGGTAGGGCGAACTTTAAACCATAAAAAAGATGCTGCAAAAATCATACTCTAGTAGAATTTTACTACATTTATATGGTTAACCTCATTTATAAACCCATTGATTTCCCTCTAAACCATCTTCTTTGGTTTCTTGATGGCTATAATATATTGGTTCGAGAAACTCCTCTCGTAAATCGTACCATTCCTCCACCACCACCAACAAAATCTTTATCAAAAAGAAAATCTTGCCTTCTTTACCTCTTTAAAAGATTAGATCATTCTTTCTACAATACCAAATCTTCGAGATACCAATTCTTGCAACTATTAACGATGATTTTTGTTGGGGAGATACCCCCGGGTAGGGTCACGCCGGGGTATAAAGGCCTAGTTAGCCGAGGTTCGGCAAGGCCAAAGCAGATGCTGGCCGGGTCACCTCAAGGCACGCCGAGTCACGGGGTAATTCGGACCTAGGGGCGTTCGCCTAACTAGGTCTCATCCGACTTAAGCAGTAAGTCGGAAGTGTATGTCTAACCTGTATGCAGGAAAAGGGTGTGGCCGGATGAACCATCGTCCGGGTCACAGTAACCTTCTAGGAGAAGGAAGGAATCTCGCTGGTCAAAAGGAGCCCCGGTACGCACTGCCTAAGCGAAGCGAGCAAGGACTGGACCACCGGGGCGTGACCGACAAGCGTGACGGCGCCCGTGTCAGCTGACGAGCTAAAGCGTAGCTGACAAGGGGCGGGGTGTGGCTCACGTGGCTAAAGCGTAGCTGACGAGGGGGAAAAAGCACCCCGGTCGGTTTACCACTTTGGGAGGGAGCATATTCCTAGGAATATGCCTCCACGTGTGCCCTAGGCTGAAACCGAGCCACCCCTATAAAAGGGGGGCTAGGGCTTCAGTAGAGGGGGTTGGGTTTTTATTCGCTGGACAGTTTTGTTAAGGTGGAGGGTTTGAGCTGAGGTCGTTGGGTAAGAGTAAGAGAGCTTCTTCTTCCTCCCCTCGCCAGTACAGCTCTAGGAGCATTTGTAACCTTGGAAGAAAATCAATACAAGTTTCGGTGTGGAGAATCACTTCGCTATCCCTCCCTGGATTCCCCTAGCGCATATTAGTCCCCACCATCTGCCTATACATGGCATCTACCGTGACACCACCATGACAGTTGGCGCCCACCGTGGGGCCAGCGGCGCTAGCAGGGATCAAGATCCGGACGGGAAACTTCATCGTCACTGGAGAGCGCATCGTCTCCGGGCTCGTCCAGCGCTTTGAAGCGCGGGACTTCATCAGCGACAACGCAGGCTGCTTCGGCACGCGCCCTCTCCCGCGCAACGGCGTCTTCCTCAAGCTCGGCGCACACAAGGTCTACGTCGCGGTGGACGTGTCAGGCGTTCATCCGCGCCACATTGTCGAAGCAGGCGAACCGTCCCTCACTGCGGCTCGCGGGGGACGTACCGCTCGTTCCCCGGACCATGCAGAGGTAATGATGACAGCGCCGGGAGCGGTTACGCGCAAGGATCCGGCGCCAGTTCTGGAAGTGACACCCAAAGCACCAAGGAAAGGTAGGGGTCCTCCGCTAGAGAGGCCGGAGAACGTGCTGAGAGAGGCGATGGATAGCTTGGCAAACCTTGTAGTAGCAGCGGTAGATCCGGCTCGCGCACAGGCCGAGCTGGAAGAAACTCGGCAGAAAATACTTGAGGGCGCAAAGAAAATAGCCGAGGCCCAGCGATCGTTGAACATGACGCCGCGTGAGTACGCAAAGGCGAACAAAGTAGATGCTGTAAAAGTTAAAGGGAGGAATCTCATGAGCGAGATGAACAGAGAAGGTGATGTCGAAATCGAGGAATCAGAGAACTGTCTATCTGTGGGGCTGCCGAGGTACAGTACCCCGGCCCAGAACCTCAGAGCGGCGGATGCAGCTGCATCCGAGTTAGAAGGACTGACGGGTGAAGCCCGATAAAGGCAGCAAGATCGGGTTAACGAGCTAGTTCGGATTGCGAATAGGCAAAACGAGGAAATGCTCAGGGCGAACCCGGAGAGACCTGGAGCCTCCAAGATCGTCCATTCGGCGATGGGTAACCCGGAGAAATCCGCTGGAGCTGCGTCGTCCCCTCACGGCGATCCAAGGAGAGAGGAGGTGGTAACCTCGGCCAGACGGAACAAACAGATTGTTCCGTATGACCCGACACAGGCGGGGAAAGAAAAAGGAGCGCCGAAAAATAATGATCAACGGAGTGTGAGCCAAGGAGAAGCTGGCCGAGGTAACCGTGACCAAGGCAATGCCGGTCGGAGGAACATTGTCAACGGCAATGCCGGGCAGCAGCGGAACATGCCGAGGAAAGAGCATAGTGCCGACCGAGGTATCCAACAGAAAGGCGCACCGCACGAGCAAAACCGGTATAATGACGGTGATTCGGAGATGGCGAATGCGGGATATCCGAGACCGGACTATCATGTGATAGGTTCGAGACTGGGAAGCAGGGACTTGATGCCGGACGATGCAAGGTTAAAGCTGGATCGACTATATAGGTCGGAACAGATAGAATGTCAGGGTCCACCGGGTCCAGCATGTTTTGGACCCCGGATCATGAAAGAGCCACCAGTCCCGAACTTTCAATTGCCCAGGGGGACCAAGACCTATGACGGAAGTACCAAGCCAGAGGATTGGCTGATAAACTATGCTACTGCTGTAAAAATTGCCACAGGCAACCTGAGATGGGCCATACGATATGTACCCCAGATGTTGGAAGGCCCGGCAAGGGTGTGGTTGAACAATTTGCCGCCAGGAAGCATCAACTGCTGGATTGATTTCGAGGAAATGTTCATCAGAAATTTTTCGAGTACGTATCAAAGGCCAAATAGGCGACAAATGAGACGGACTGGGAGTTCTTGACCAGGTGGTGTACCGTGAGAAATTCGTGTGAGGGCGTGATAGAATCACAGGCCATAGCATGGTTTGCACAGGGGTGCAGGTATGGAAGCGAGTTATGGATGAAGTTGCAACGGAAAATGCCGGCAACATTGGCAGAGATGATCCGGATCGCAGATTCGTATGCATTGGGTGACCCGACCCAACCAAGGCTCGCATCGAACGAGTCAAGCGATGAGTACTATCAGAAGAATGGATCCGGATCATCCCGGAGAAATGATTACAGAGGAAAAAGGAGAGATGATCGACCGGACCATCGGTACGGTTCGCACCAAGTAGCGGCCGTGAGCCAAGATCAACCCGGAGCAGGGGGTAGTCAGCGCCAGAAAACTGGAGATCAGTGGACCCCAAGGAACGATGGGAAGAAAACTTGGACACCGGAGCAAAAGAAGCAATGGCAAGAAAGGAAAGACTGTCTGAGGTATACTTACGAGTCGATGTTGGATCAGCCGTGTAAGTTTCACACGCCAAATCCGAACAGCCCAGCGGGTCATACGACGAGGCAATGCGAGTGGATGCGCAAGATCGAGCAAGGTGGTTCGGGGAATGCTCAGGCACCCCGGAATGATCAGCCTCGGCAAGAATTACCCCGGCAGCAGTTGCTCTCCGGAGCGAACACGCAACAGCTGATGTTGCCTCCACCCCCGCCGAGGTATGATAACAATGAAAGAAGGGATGCAGTGCACCAAGTAGAAAATCAGCAGCAGCCGGATCAGAGGCACCCCGGAAGTGAGGGGAGAAACGAGTACAGGGAGCATCACCAGAGCTACTGTGTATTTACCACAGAGGAAATTGATAGAAAAAGCTTGCAGCATAGGCATATGGAGGTGAATGCGGTAATGCCGGCAGTGACGAGGTACATGCCTTGGTCCGATCAGGAAATCACTTGGAGCATTAGGGATCACCCAAAGCTCATGCCGAGCCCTGGTTCGTATGCATTGGTGCTGGATCCTACGTTCATTGGGCCAAACGTCAATGTAAGATTCTCAAAGGTACTGATCGACAACGGCAGTAGCATAAATATCATGTACGCGGACACAATGCGCAAGTTGGGCATTTCGGAGAACATGCTCCAAGCCACGAGGACAACTTTCCATGGCATTGTGCCCGACATTTCTTGCGAGCCCATAGGCAAGGTCCGGGTCGACGTCTTGTTCGGCACGAGAGACAATTGCCGAACTGAAATTCTGGAGTTCGAGGTAGTGAACTTGGAAAGCGCGTATCACGCGTTGCTCGGAAGGCCAGCGCTGAACAAGTTCATGGCAAGTTGTCATATAAGCTATTTGAAAATGAAATTGCCCGGACCAAACAGAGTAATTACAATTGCTGGGGACTTCCGATGTTCCATGGAGTGTGCGTCGGCTGGATCAAACTTAGCCGAGTCACTTGTGATCGCGCAGGAAAAAAGAAAAATTCAAGAGGTGGCGGCATTGGCTCAGTCTGCGCAGCAGTATATGCCGGCGCTGAGTAACCCCCATGGAACTGTCTCCTTCCGGGCCACGAAAGATAACAAGAAGGTTCCTATTGATGACATGTTCTCAGAGCGCACCGTAACAATTGGTGCCGGGCTAAGTGATAAATAGGAAAGCGAGCTTGTCAGCTTCCTCCGTGAGAATCGGGACATTCTCGCTTGGTCCACGCAGGATTTGCAAGGTGTTCCGAGGGACTTGGCCGAGCACTCTTTAAATGTGAGACCCGGAGCTAAGCCGGTGAAGCAACCTCTCCGCCGCTTCGCCGAAGATAGGAGAAAAGTCATTCGGGATGAGATAGCTCGGTTGCTGGCTGCAGGATTTATCATGGAAGTTCTTTACCCGGATTGGCTGTCTAATCCGGTGCTGGTGGAAAAGAAGAAGCATGATCCGAACGTGGCAGTGGTTTGGCGCATGTGTATCGACTACACGAACCTGAACAAGGTGTGTCCGAAAGATCCATTCCCGCTGCCAAGAATAGATTAGGTCATAGACTCAACTGCGGGATGTGAACTGTTGTCATTCATCGATGCTTACTCCGGTTTCCACCAGATACCTTTGAATCCGGATGATCAAATAAAGACTGCGTTTATTACCCCATACGGGGCTTATTGCTATCGCACCATGCCGTTTGGTTTACGTAATGCAGGAGCAACGTACCAGAGATGTATGCAGAAATGTTTGCATGACCAAATAGGTCGAAATGTACAGGTATACGTGGATGATGTGGTTATCAAGACCAAGGAAAGCAAAACGCTTCTTGACGATATCAGGCAAACGTTCGCAAACCTAAGGAGGTTCCGGATGAAACTTAACCCGGAAAAATGCACCTTCGGTGTCCCGGACGGAAAACTTCTTGGCTTTCTAGTTTCCAGCCGAGGTATCGAAGTTAATCCAACCAAGATCCGAGCCATCGAACGAATGGAACTGCCGAAGTGTCTTAACGATGTCCAGAAGTTTACAGGTTGCCTGGCCTCGTTAAGTCGGTTTGTATGTCGATTAGGAGAAAAGGCATTGCCTCTCTATCAACTTATGAAAAAGTCGGATAAGTTCATTTGGATGCCGCAGGCAGATGAGGCCTTTACCCACCTAAAGAAAATGTTGGCCACGGCGCCAGTACTAGCCTCGCCACTATCAAAAGAGCCGATGTTGCTCTATATAGCCGCAACCAACCGAGTTGTAAGTGCAGTGATAGTGGTGGAGCGTAATGAGGAAGGTAAGTCCGTGCAAAGGCCGGTGCATTATTTGAGTGAAGTGTTGTCAACCTCAAAGCAGAACTACCCACACTATCAAAAAGTGGCGTATGGCATGTACATGGCCGCCAAGAAATTGAAGCATTACTTTGAAGAGCATCCCATCCGGGTCATATGTGAGGCCCCTATATCCGAGATACTGAGTAACAAGGATGCAAGCAGCAGGATTGCAAAATGGGCAATTGAGCTAGCTCCTTACGCCCCACAGTATGACCGGAGAGAAGCCATAAAGTCTCAGACTGTGGCGGACTTTCTCGTGGACTGGGCCGAGGTACAGTACGAACCACCACTTCCGGATCCGAACTATTGGCAGATGCACTTTGACGGATCAAAAACCAAAACCGGGCTAGGTGCCGGAGTCGTACTCACGTCGCCAAAGAAGGACCAGCTGAAATACGTGCTGCAGATCCACTTCACCGCATCAAATAATGTCGCTGTGTATGAAGCACTTGTGCATGGGCTCAAGGTAGCAAAGGAAATTGGTATACATCGGATTATATGCTTTGGCGACTCGGATTTAGTGGTGCAGCAAGTGTCCGGAGTATGGGACGCTCTTGATCCAAACATGGCACTATACAGATTCCACGTGCAGAAGATTTCTGGTTACTTTGAGGGATGCGAATTTCATCACATACCCCGAGTGGAAAATGAGGCTGCCGACATGCTATCGAAGCTCGGGTCAACCAGACAAGCAATTCCATCGGGTGTAGCATTAGAGCACCTCAAGAAGCCATCCATCAGGCCATCCCCGGAATCTGAGTCCATCTACGTCCCGGAGGACACAGAGTCCGGAGCAGCGCCCATGGACGTTGACACGGGGAGTGGTGCGCAAAACCCGGGGACTGTTTCGCTAAACCCGGGGACTGCTTCGCAAGACCCGAGGACTGCTCAGCGTGGTCTGGTTGAGGTTATGCCAGTGGATCAGATGGAGATAGACGAGGGCGTGTTCCTCGTGCGGCCAATACCGGCTTGGGCACTGCCTATATTTCAATTCCTAAATGATGGAACGTTACCCACTAAGGAGGTGCTGTCCAGGCAAACACAGAGGAGGGCAAAGGCTTACATGATCATCAATTCCGAGTTATACAAAAGAAGTGTGACCAATGTCCTCCAGCGGTGTGTTGACCCGGACGAAGGGCTTGAAATCATCCGAGATATACATCAGGGGGAGTGCGGGCACCACGCCTCATCCCGAGCCTTGGTTGCAAAAGCTTTCCGACACGGATTCTACTGGCCAAATGCCTTAGAGCAAGCAGAAGATCTGGTGAGAAAATGTAACGGTTGTCAGAGGTACGCCACAAAGACGCATATGCCAATGTCGGAACTCAAGACCATCCCAATCACTTGGCCATTTGCCGTATGGTGCCTGGATATGGTGGGCCCGTTCAAACCAGTAAGAGGAAACATGACTCACATTTTGGTGATGGTGGACAAGTTTACGAAGTGGATCGAGGTAAAGCCTATAAGAAAATGTGATGGAGCTACGGCCGTAACGTTCCTCAAAGATATCATCTTGAGGTACGGTTATCCACACAGTATCATAACTGATAATGGCAGAAATTTCGCGGAAGGAGCATTTGCTCGTTTCTGCCGGGATAAGAGGATCCGACTTGACGTAGCTTCGGTAGCCCACCCCGCGTCGAACGGGCAAGTGGAAAGATCCAACGGATTAGTATTATCCGGGATAAAACCCCGGCTTATTGAGCCGCTGCAAAGATCAGCGGGGTGCTGGATAGAAGAACTACCAGCGGTACTGTGGAGTTTAAGAACAACTCTGAATCGATCAACAGGCTATACGCCTTTTTTCTGGTATATGGGGCAGAAGCTGTATTACCAGCCGACATAGAGCATGATTCGCCTAGAGTCACCCAATACACAGAAGCCTAAGTGCAAGAAGCCCGGCAAAATGATGTTGATCTGCTGGAAGAAGCAAGAGAACTGGCATTGTCCAGATTCGCCATATATTAGCAAAATCTCCGACGCTATCATAGCCGGAAAGTGTGCCCCCGGGTCTTCCGGGAAGGCGATCTGGTGCTCCGGTTGGTACAACGTACTACTGGAATGCATAAATTATCCCCCCCATGGGAAGGGCCGTTCATCGTGAGCAAAGCATTGCACAATGATTCTTACTATCTTATAGATGCAAAGCCACAGGAAAAGAACAAGGCGGACAGGTCCGGAGAGGAATCCAAGCGACCATGGAATGTAGCTCTACTTCGTCCCTTCTACACTTAGCGGAGAAGTGTATGTATCCGGGTTATCTCGTATGTCGGTATGTACGTCGGCAATGAATTTATCAATAAAATGTTGGCACCTCGAGCAGTAACTCGGGGACTGCCTTAATAATATCTGTTGTCTTTTGTTATTTGTGCATCGGCTGGAATAAGTTATTCTACTTAGCTCGGATTAGTAGTGCGTGAGCACCAAAAACCCAACTCTTCGACTTGCTGCTGTCCAACAAGAATTGGCTTCATGGCAAGCAAGAGAACAAGTTTGGAATTGCGTAGCACATGAAAAACGACTAAGGAAAAGAATTTATTCGAGCCGACATTTATTTTCCAGACTAATCCCGTATTTATTTTCGAGCTAAGTCTAAAAGTTTCCCGGTATTGTTAAGACAATTTTTAGGCTCGGATTCGTAAGTTGTAAAACCGAATCAAGGTAGACACGAACCGAGTCAAAAGATTGAACGAACAAGAAAAAGAAACTTGGGGACTATGCCCACGATTAATCCGGCATAAGTACTTAGTAGCAAAATATCGCATGTATTTGGAATACAATTCCACCCGGCATACCGGGGATCTCACGAATTTTCAAGTGTTTTTACTTAGGAGCAGCAGGACGGAGTTCGGCATCATCATCGCCCTCTTCGATATCCGAGGCAGTGTCCTCTTTCGATTCACCCGAGTCATCTTCGCCTGCGGCTTCCAGGAAGCTCAGACCCTCAGTCCACTCATGAATGGGGGCATATTCAATGAGGCTGTGGGCGCAAGCCTGGCGCCAAGCTACCCACTCCGGATCGTCTGTCCATTTGGACCCGGTGCGCAGCCGTGTGAGGAGGCTGAGGTCTATCTTTTCGTACCACGTCAAAACGTGGTGAAGGACGGTATTGGCAGCAGCACGGCCAGCGGATTCTCGCCAGAGGTCGAGCTGGGTCTCAACTTCTGAAAGCTTTTCAGCGAGCTGCGTAATTCTCTCTGGAGCGTCATCGGCGGGCCAGAAGGTGTGGAAGATCCGGACTGAAACATCGAGGAGGTCCCGGCCGTAGTTCTTGATAATTTCCACGTGAGATGACAGGCTGACCAACAGATCCTCCGTATCATAGGGAATGGGGTCACCCTCAGCGGTGACCGGAGTACCTCTCTCTCGGCGTAAATTGGCAACAACAGCACGTGCAATGGCAGTACCCTCTGGGAAGTGGCCTGGGAAACAAGGCAAAGGACAAAGTTGAGAAAATAAGACATGAGACGTAACCCGGAGAAGTAAGGCGGATAAAGGAAAAGAAGTTACGAGAGATGTGACTGTGAATCCGGGTCAGCTCCTTGATGCAAGCATCACGCCTTTTCCGAAGCTGCTCGAGCTCAGCATTTGCTGACCCAAGTTTGACTTCGGCTTCCTGGAGGAGTTCGCGATCCTTAGCACTTTGGAGTTGGAGGCGCTCGCGTTCCTCGGTGAAGTCCTAGCCAACCCTTTTCAGATCGGCTTGGTGCTGCGCCTTCATTTTAGCCATTTCAGCTTTGAGCTTGGCTATGTCATCATCTTTGGTCCGGAGGAGGACGATCTCATCATCCTTTTTCTTCAGCTCGGCTTGATGCTGTCCTGCTTGTTCGAGAAAATGCAGCATCATGTCAGGCACGTGCACACTTTCTTCAAGCAATGCTGAAATCGTGTGTTGGCCTGGCAGAGCCGAGGTATGAATATTTGCCGAGCCAAGGAGGTAAAAAGATGAGGAGCACAGTAGGAACAGATAAGAAGGACGTACCCTTGATCTGCTCCAAGTTCTTTCGCATGATTTTGTTTTCAGCTTCCACCCCAGCTGCAGAGACCGAACAATCAGATTCCTTCGGCAAGTGAAGTGGAAGCAAAATGAGGAAGGGAGTAAGAAAGAAATTTACCCCTTTTCTCATACTCAGCGATGACTGCAGCCTGTTTCGTGCGAAGATTTTTGTGTGTATCCAACAAGCGCTGGAATTCGGCACTTCGGCGGTTGGTGGTCACCTGAAGAGGATACAGAAATTTTAGTTAGGTGTGTGCATGTTCGAAGTGTACTAAGATCCGGGCCAAGTGGAACTTAACCCGGCTCTAGGTGTGTGCATATTCGAAGTGTACTAAGATCCGGGCCAAGTGGAACTTAACCCGGCTCTAGGTGTGTGCATGTTCGAAGTGTACTAAGATCCGGGCCAAGTGGAACTTAACTCGGCTCTAGGTGTGTGCACGTTCGAAGCGTACTAAGTTCCGGGCCAAGTGGAACTTAACCCGGCTCTAGGTGTGTGCATGTTCGAAGTGTACTAAGATCCGGGCCAAGTGGAACTTAACCCGGCTCTAGGTGTGTGCATGTTCGAAGTGTACTAAGATCCGGGCCAAGTGGAACTTAACCCGGCTCTAGGTGTGTGCATGTTCGAAGTGTACTAAGATCCGGGCCAAGTGGAACTTAACCCGGCTCTAGGTGTGTGCATGTTCGAAGTTTTTATGGAGCTACGTTAGTTCTATAAAAGAGCATCCGTCCGAGTAACGAGTTACTCCCCCGGAGGCTCGGGGACTAATGGTTACTATCTACAATTTACGAAGGAGAAACGGCGTACCTCCATCCTCCGTCCAGCGAGGTTAATGGCCTTGGCGGCGGTATTCACTTGATCAGACTCCTGGATTACCTCGGCCTTGTTCCAGTTCATGACGAACTCCATCAAGCTTGGGGGGTACCGTTCGCCTGAGGGCATATGTGGCGTCACCAAACCCTTAGCGTGTGCTTCCTTCCTCTCCACGAAGGCAAGGGCCGGGCTGATGTGCAGAACCAACTGCTGAGACTCAGTTGGCTCGACAGGCGCGTCCTTTGCCGTTGGTGTCTTCTTGGGGAGCATGGACTCAAGGGTACGTTGCCCAGGCTCGGCAGTGCTGGGCTTGGTAGCGTCTTGAGTCTTCTTACCCATGGCTTGCTGGGAAGAAGAAGCCGTAGCAGCGGTTTTCCCCTGCCGAGGTTGGGAGGTCTCGGAAGATGCAGAGGAACTGGGTGCTGCTACTTTCGTTGCCGGACTTGGTGCCGACGCTGATGTTTTCGCTACCGGGGTTGGTGCTGCTGACGAGGCTGGAGTTGGTGATGTTTTGGCTGCTGGTACTGGAACAGGTGCTGGAGTCGAAGTAGCTTTGGAGGCTATTGGTTGTGGCGTCGCCGAGGTAGTGGCTGCCGTTGTTCTTGTTGGGCCAGTTTCCCCACCCCAGGTTGATCCGGAGCGGCCGCAGAGCTTTCCGGAATGGGGCTCAGCAAACGTGGCTCGTCGTCACGACGAGGCGAGGGCTGGCCCGGAGAGGCTATGAGATACTGGACCCACTCTGAGGGACCTCCACCGGAGCCCTATGAGATCAGGTAACGTCAGAAGGGAAGTTACGAAGAGGTAAGGAAAAACGAGTTACAGAAGAAAGAAGGACTTACGCATCCGAGGTTTTGGCTGCTCTGGGTTTCCGAGCCCTTCGTGCTGGGGCCTTATTTCGCCTTTTAGCGGGCTCGGAAGGTCCAGAGGAAGAGCTTGAGGAGGCCGCGTGCTTATTCTTCGGTGCCACCGGAACTGGCTCGCCCGTGGCGAGAGGAGGATCCTCGTGGATATGGCCACCGGCATGAGCTGATGGCGGAAAAGCAAAAGAAAGGGGGACAGCCTCAAACGGTTCAATTATCTCGATATCCGAGTAATCTTCATCATCGGGCCAATCTCTGGCAGAAGAGAAGTTACCCGTGGGTCGTTTCGTGGCGTCAGTCATGGGGAGAAACATCTCTTGGTCCGGCTCCTCCACGTCCGAAGTCTCCCGGTCTGGTGCCCACTTAAGGGTCGGATCAGTGCCGTCCTCGAGCGTTTGCTGAAGGAATAGCTGAGGAAAAGAATGAACAGACGAATCAGAAATGCAACAATAATAGACAAGTAACTGATCCGGGGTAAGTTTGCTACATGAAACTCACCATGGGAGGAAGCCGATCACGGCAGAAGTGCTCAATCCCCCAAGTCCAATCAGGGGAGAAATCCTTCTGAGTGGTGAAAAGAGCCTTAACCCGGCGGAAGATCTCCGTGTTGTTTAGCTCGAAAGATGAAGTCCGGTTGGGATCGCGGCCGTAGATCATATGGCACACCTTGTGGGTGCGCTTCTGGAGAGGGGAGATCCGGTTGCGCACGAAAGTGATCATTGCATCCTCGTTGCGCAGCCCGAGCTCCTTCAGCTCCGCGAACCTCTTGCTCACTTGGTTGGCCAGGGCCGTAGGTTTCTTCGGAACGGCGTCCCACAGATCCGGGTTCGGCGGACCCGGGGTATAGGGAAGCAACCGGATCAAATCTTCAGTGCCTGTGTTCCGGACATAAAAGAACGTCCGGGCCCAACCTTTGCAGGATTCTAGCCCTGTGACCCGAGGGAAAACAGAAAACCTCCGGGGTGAGATGGAGGCTGCTCCGAACTGCGTGAGCTGCTTGTCCTCCGGGTCAGCGTGAATGTCGGGGATAACGTTGCGGCGAAGGGCAAAAAACCGGATCCACAGCTCCTTTGTGGGCCATAATCCGGCGTAACCCTCAATCGTAGAGGCGAAAGCAGAGAGGGAAGTAATGGCATTGGCCGGAAGATGGTGCGGCTGGAGATGGTAGGTGCTGAGCCAATCGTGGAAGAAGTCACTCACCGGGAGTCCGAAGCCCCGCTGAAAATGAGACAGGAACACAACGAACTCCCCGGGGTTGGGCGAAGGAGCTAGCTCGGCGGAGGCGAGGCGAGCGGCGACGCCGGCAGGGAGGCGTCTGGTCCGGTAGAGCCAATCCAGATCGTCTTGGCAGACCCAGGAGCCGGCCCATGCGCCGCGGTCCCTAGCGGCGGCGTCCTCCTCCATGTCTTGCTCAGCAATGGCGAGCTCTTCTTCAGTCATATGTTCCTCGGAGCCCTCGCTAGCGCTGGAGGCGGCGGGGGACAGCGGCTTGGATTGGCGAGGACCCGTAGCGGGAGATTGACGTCGCAGTGATGGAGACGTAGAGGTGAAACAGAGAAGAGCGGCGGCGACGCTGTTTTTTGGCAGTACTGGCAGCGGCGCAGTCGCGAGGAAGACGAAGGAGAGTAGCAGCAGGCAGAGGCGTGCGGAGGGGAAAAATCCTAAGGAACGCACGCCTCCGCTATTTAACCCCCACGTAAGCCGCGAGTGGGATCGCACCCTGTGGACCGATCACACGCTGTGGCCGTGTATTACCCGTCCGGACCAATCAGTAAGGAGCCACACGGAAGGCCTCAGGGCGGAAAGAATCCTGGGACGTGACGCACTGATGCGGTAAACGAGGGGGCAGGCGTGACGTGACCCGCGCACAGTGATGACTGACGGTTACTGCGGCGATTACTGTACCGTCCCTTAAAATAAGACAACACAATGATTACCGTTCACATGGGTTAGCGTATGAGAGAAGGAAGCGAGACCCGGATGGAACTATGGTAACCCGGCCGGCAAGTGAAAACTTGAAATGTGCGAAGGAAACGTAAATCCATACAAACCAAGGTAAAGACGTAACTCGGCAATAACGACCGGGCCACAAGATTGAACCTGGTGTGGCCTTAGCGGCCAAGGCAGCAAAACCGCACCAGCTTCGGGGACTAATGTTGGGGAGATACCCCCGGGTAGGGTCACGCCGGGGTATAAAGGCCGAGTTAGCCGAGGTTCGGCAAGGCCAAAGCAGATGCTGGCCGGGTCACCTCAAGGCAGGCCGAGTCACGCGGTAATCCGGACCTGGGGGCGTTCGCCTAACTAGGTCTCATCCGACTTAAGCAGTAAGTCGGAAGTGTATGTCTAACCTGTATGCAGGAAAAGGGTGTGGCCGGATGAACCATCGTCCAGGTCACAGTAACCTTCTAGGAGAAGGAAGGAATCTCGCTGGTCAAAAGGAGCCCCGGTACGCACTGCCTGAGCGAAGCGAGCAAGGACTGGACCACCGGGGCGTGGCCGACAAGCGTGACGACGCCCGTGTTAGCTGACGAGCTAAAGCGTAGCTGACGAGGGGCGGGGCGTGGCTCACGTGGCTAAAGCGTAGCTGACGAGGGGGGAAAAAGCACCCCGGTCGGTTTACCACTTTGGGAGAGAGCATATTCCTAGGAATATGCCTCCACGTGTGCCCTAGGCTGAAACCGAGCCACCCCTATAAAAGGGGGGCTAGGGCTTCAGTAGAGGGGGTTGGGTTTTTATTCGCTGGACAGTTCTGTTAAGGTGGAGGGTTTGAGCTGAGGTCGTTGGGTGAGAGTAAGAGAGCTTCTTCTTCCTCCTCTCGCCAGTACAGCTCTAGGAGCATTTGTAACCTTGGAAGAAAATCAATACAAGTTTCGGTGTGGAGAATCACTTCGCTATCCCTCCTTGGATTCCCCTAGCGCATATTAGTCCCCACCATCTGCCTATACATGGCATCTGCCGTGACACCACCACGACAATTTTGCTCAAAGAACTTCCATTTTAACATTCGAGATCTATGTTGTTTTAGTTTGTTTAAAACTAAGAATGAAATGAGAAACTAAAGTATGTGAGCCAACCAACATGCAACTCCTATGATGGCGGTATTATACCTGAAAATATACTGCTAAAATTTTCTGTTTTCTAGTACGTGAAACGTCCAAGTTTCATTCAAGTAAATAGTAGTTTCATCTCCATCATGCATGTACATAAATTTAGAGTATTACTATTTGCTCGGGCACGTAGCCATCTTTATATGGAACAACAAACTAATTCATATTTATACTGTTCCAAGTTAGTGCTCCTCCAACTTGGGCCTAATGAGGCCCAGTAGCCATCCTAGTCCTGTTCCCCATTCTTCTCCAAACTTCCTGGAACTAAAGAACGAACTTATGAACAGACGACCAAACAACCGAATTGATCGATTGATGAATTCATATACTTGATTTTTTTGGCAGAATTCAAGGTAGGGCGGCCGCCATACCTTGCCCTATCAGGTCCTCCGCCCCCTTCATTCATCGGTTTGAATCAAGAACCCTAGGTCAAAAATCGTATGTATAGAGGAATCACCTAGGTTCTCATCTAGCAGTAGAAGGGAGATGAGGGGACAAAGTGGATAGGACTTACAAGAGAGAAATCTAGGACTACTGGAGAAGATGGATGGCAGAGGGATCTTCAAGACGATCGATGAAGGGAGTTCGAGTCAGCATCGACGGAGAGCTGCGGTATGGGAAGAAGGTGGAGGAGCTTAGGAACTCTTGGTTGCAAGATGCCGGAGCATCCAGTGTCGTCGGCATTAGTCGACACCGCCACGAGGGGTGGTTGGGCCTCGGGCGGTTGATCGCTGCGAGTGGCATGCGCCGCCACCAGCCAAAGAGAAACACGAGGGATGGGGAGATTTTCCATCCTGTCTCAACCCAGTGTGGTTCTAGGGGTTGCTGGGGTTGATCCCAACCAAAACCGGCCTACAAAACGCCCTGGTCGTGGTTTTGGGTGGATAGAAACTAGTCCGGGATCAAACACGATGAAACCGATCAATCTGCCCGTACAAAACGAGGCCTCAGGATTTTGCCACTGAAGCTTCTGATTGCTACCCTCTCATACTCTAGCTATGACAACTCTTTCAAGGCGACATGGTGTTCTTTTTCTAGAACTGTTGGACGAAGTGGCAGGGTTTGGGGGGAGGTGATGAACTATGAAAGATCTAGCAAATGCTGGGTGTATAACAGGTGATGAACTTGGAATGGAGCAAGGATGTGCCAATGACCCTTTCATACTCTACCATTTAAGCTTGTCTTGGTTGCCAAAGGGATGACATGTTGGAACACTAAACGGATCAGTGACATCAACCTCCCTATTGTTGGTGAACTCATCATCATACTATACATGGTTATCAGACATGTAATATTGATACATATACGATATCGTATACATATCAATCTTGTACAACCACACGAGGGCATGTTCTTCGCTAATAAAAACGCAACTGGGGCCTCGAGAGAGGTTACACCGTTCGACCCAAAATTAAACATGATATCAGGAGCTCTTCCCTTCTAGCTAGCCGCCACCAATGTTGTTAGTTTCTTCGCCTCCACCAGGAACCCGATCTTCCCAATCGGTAGGACCAGGACCTTTGTCGTTGCCGAGGCAGCCAATTCCCTGACTTCGATCCCCTCAAAAACATCCACAACTGCCTCTCCTTGTAGTCAGGATCCGATCTTGATCGGTAGCTCCAGGACTCGATCGTGATCTCAAAACCCACGACCTACAAAATTCCCATAAACCTACCCTTCCCTCCCATTTAAGATCGATGGTGACCTCCTCGACTTCTTCTGTGCCGGCCACCATCGGTGCACCGCCCGCCATCAAGCTCATTAGAGAAAACTTTCTCTACCAAAAGGCCCAGGTGCTGCCCACTCTCTGTGGCGCTTGTGTCATGGGCCTCCTTGAGGGGACCGACCGCGCCCCACTCGAGAAGCTTGAGGCTGAAGATGAGAACCAAAAGAAGATCTCGGTCCCCAATATAGCCTACGACGCTTGGTCTGTCAAGGATCAGTAGGTGGTCAGCTTCCTCATTAACTCCCTCTCCGAGGATGTGCTGCCTCATGTCTTTGGTCTTCATCATGTTGTCGACGTGTGGTGTGCGCTCCATGCCATGTATTCTAATTAGTCCAATTCTCAAGTTTCCACCCTTCGTGGCGCCCTCACCAATACAAAAAGCTTGAAATGACCGCTCAACAATAGATCACCAAGATGAAAGGATTTGCCTCCGAACTTGCCGCTGCTAGAAATATGCTCGATGATGAGCTCAGGGACTACATCCTGAATAGCCTTGATGGTACGTTCAACTCTCTTGTCGCTGACATAAACACTATTCCAACTACCACCCTCAGTGGCATGTGCTCTCAACTACTGTCCTACGAGAATCGTGATGCTATGATCCTCTCGATTGGCCAAGCTCCTGGCAAATTTACCTCATCCATCAGTGTTGCCTCCTGTCGCCCCCTTCCAACTTTGGGGTCGCACCTCCACGTCCGCCAACTCTGCCCTACATGCCACCTCTGTTGGAAATATGCCCTGGAGACAAATAGTAATAAGGACTATTATCATATTTTATAAAGTTTCTGATTAAGTTTTATATCATGCTATAACTTTATTGAGTGGAAACATCAATACACGTGTGACATATAAACAACTAGAGGTTCCCAGTGAAACTCTAGTCACTAGTTCATTGGTCAACAGATGATCATGTTTCCTGATCATGTGGTATTTATGCCAGTTGGAAATGGAGTCAACTCATTATGAGAATGATATTATGAACCAATACCCAACCTAAACATCGTGACCCGATCATGTCACGAAGTTCAAGTTATGGTGATTAGAATAGACCTAGTAGACTATTTCTTAGACCGTGAGGCTATATCAATCACTGTCTCCCGAGGGTACTTTGATAGCATGAAACGTCACTTGGTTAAATAGTGATCATAAAGGTGTGTTCAGGTATTTGGAGGAACAATAGAGGAATTATACGTCAAGAGCGGGATTTGTCCATCCGTGTGATGAAAAGATACTCGAGGGCCCACTTGGAGAAGTTATATCCAATAGCTGCGGAGCGTGTGATTTGATCACAGGGATATCACTTGTCGGAACGAGCCAAGTAGCATTGTTCGGTAACGAGATTGAACACGACATGGTGATGTCATTGATCAGATCTCGGGCAATGCAAGTATCGAGAGACAAAGGGAATAAGACACGACCGTCCCGGTTCAAACGACGAAAGATCTTCGTGGAACGCATAGGGGTCACATGGTCATCCAGGTACCTCTATCGATCATTGGTCCGGGAGTGTCCCGACCATGGCTGTAGTGTTCCCGAACCGTAGGGTATCACGCTTAAGGGTTTGATGATTCTTAGAGAGTGTTTATAAGATTGGAAGAATCGCCAAAGAATAGTAGAGAGAAAACCGGAAGGGTTTCGGTAAGTCCAAAGGATGTCCAGAGTGGAGGTGGAAGGAGTTCCATAGCCACAGAGATTGGATAATATGTGAATGAATGTTAAATATTGATTTAATCATTTATTCATAATTATTTAATAAAAGAGAAAATCAATTAAATGGTCAAAAGGCTTAATGGGCCAATTCCCGGAGGGGAAAGGGCCCAAGAGGGGACCACACCCCTAGGAGAGGCCTAGGGGTGGCCGGCGGCCCTAATGGGCCTTCCCCGCGTGGGGCCCATGGTGGGGCTGGCCGGCGGTGCCTCCCCCCACCTCCTCCTCCTTTAGTCCCACCCCAGGACTTTGAGGGAGGTAGTACCTCCTCTCGCCCTATATATAGTGGGGGTATTTGGCCAGATAAATACACACAATATTCAATAAAGGTATTCTCACTTTTGGAAAGACCTCCAATTGATATTCTCTCTCTCTCGTGACCGTGGTCCCAAGTTCGAACTGCGCTAATGAGAGACATCTTCACCGTGGAGCGCCGTCGCGCTACGGGATTCAGATCCAGGTGCTCTACTTCCGCAACTGCTGCCGGATCAGGGAAGTGGGAGTCATCGTCAGGCACCGAACGTGTGTAACTCCCTGCGAGGTGTCACACTTGAGGCACTCAAGTCGTTGGAGCCACATGAGCGCAAGGACTTCATCACGACCTTGAGGTCAGCTTCGGCTCGTCTACATCAACCACGCTCTCCTGAGCATTGATAACGCTTTTCGGTCTTCAAGGGTAAGTTCTCGAAAAGCCCCTCCTATTACTGTATTACTAATAGATAGGTCCTGGCAGCATCAGGGGTTTAGGGGCGTAGGGTAAAATTTATTGTTTTTATGCACGGAACCCTAAAGTGGTACCAGAGCTAGATCTATGCGTAGTAATGCTAGTACGGGTAGAACACACGAGATGTAGCGTGTGGGCGTTGATCTTTTAATTGTTACCCTCCCACATGTACTTGTGTATACCACAGTAATACTTGATGAAGCGGCCCCCAACCGACTTTACGCGTTCATTCGCGAGACTGGTCCATGCTTGACATACGGCTTATATCGTATCAAGTGGCTTAGGGGGTGTCTGTCTCTCTTGCATTAGCTAGTATGCCATTTACAACGGAGGGCCCCGAAAGGGGTGTAGTATAGACAACTACTTGATCAGCGTTGTGGTGACAGTTCGTAGGTAAGAACGGTTCTTGTGTGAAAGCCTATTCAGCCACGTAAAATATGCAAAGATAAAGTAGAGGCATCTAACTTTGTTTTGCAGGGGGCGTTGCTTTGTGATATGGTTAAAGTGATTACCTTATGTTACGTAGTAGTAGATAGTCACGGAGGTGACGGACTACCACGCCGAGAAGACACCGGTACCCTGGTGTCTACGACGCCGGAACCCTGGCGCTGGAATCCGGTGACGACGGATGGAGATCACGATGTGAAGGACCATATCACATCGCATTTACATTCAATGTTATTATTTGTATATCTTATTGTGTGCTAGTATTAGATACTCAACGGTAGCCTAATAAGATGATCCCTATTAAAATTACCAATGATTGTGTTCCCCCTTAGTGTGCACCACCAAGAAAGTTCTTTGGTATGAGGCTGGCCGTGATGATCGGGTGTCAGACATATCTATGTTCGCATACAGTGGGTGTAAGCCATGTTGCACAGCGAATACACTAAGGTTGAGTTGGCGAGCCTAGCATGTACAGACATGGCCTCGGAACATGGATGGTTGAAAGATCGAGCACGACTCGCATGAATGATGCGACCGACGTTTAGCGTCCAGCCTTGAATCCACATTGATGGCCATGATGATCGAGGGAGATGTGGCTGAAAGGGTTCGTGTTATCACTAAGAACCCTTCTGGGGATAGGTGTTTCCGAGTGGAGTTATTATTAACTCATTTAATTATAAACTTAGTATAAATTCATTTTGCAATTATAAATGTAGAAAAGGTTCTCCCCGATGCCACCTTTCCTATTGACAATTGATTGGTTAGAAGGAGAGAAGCTCAGGCTAGACAGATCAAACTTCTCTATGTGGGTTACACGTCTCCATGTTCTCCTTAGCGAGAATGACGTGGTCGACTACATACTCAACGAGATGGATTTGGATCAGTTCATTGACCTAGAGACCCCAGAGGAGCGGGAAGACCGCTATCACCGTCGGGAGATGGCCTCCTTCATTTCAGTTACAATTCATTTCGGAATGGTGGACGAGCTATGGCCTGTCGTGGGTAATGTCAACCCTCGCACGGTAATGCTACAGCTTAGGACACATTTTGTGGAACAAGCACGCATATGGGAGCATGAGTTGATGGGAGACTTCCTCTCCATTAAGTTGGAGGAGAACTCATCACTTGATGACCACTTGGAGCGCATGCATGATGTGTACATGAGGCCTGCATACTTCCTGGATAGCTGGATGACGGGCTCTTTTGCAAATGGCGTTGTGTTGCGGTCGCTGCCACCAAGCTACCAAGCACAAGTCAGGACTTGGACTATGAGAGGCGACGCGGAATCAATGGAATTCCACAGGTTCGTATCACATCTCAGGAATGTGATGGTTGAACCCGATGTCGCCGAGGTCATCAATGACAAAGGTATATATTTGATATACAATTTTATAAATGTTATAATCTTGGAAACACATTTGTAGTGTTAAGTATATTTGATACTTGTTCTGTTTTACTGAAAACAAGTCCTTCTGCATAGAGGTGCTTGCTGGAGAGGAGGTGACATTGCGTGTTGATAGTGAGCATGATGATGATGGCCAATGACACTCTCCCTAAACATTTATCACTTAATTTATGTTTTAGGATTATTATTGTAATCAAAACATTGTGAACTTCTTTAGTGTGTCTCACACTTTGTTAGACGGTTATTCATATCAGTTTGTAACAAACAGTTGTTCTACTTTTATGAATGATTTCTATTTGTGTTCATATATTATTTGATTATATGTGAATTATCCTTGTTGTTTGAAACTAATTGATAATGCATGAACATTTGTACAATATTGAAATGCCTTAAAATACCCAACTTAATGATATATTCATTAATGAATGAAACCATTGTTTAAAATTCAAAGTTATATGATAATATGTGAAAGTCATTTGATTTCTTATCACATATAAATCATGCCTAAGTTCGGCAAAATAACTTGAACACTATGTATTACTTGATTACAAAGTATTTAATGAATTGTTAAAAGTAAATACATATTCGATGTATTGTGTTTTAACGAAAATGGTAATTATCATTATATGATTGTTTAAATGTGTAAAGAAGTTTACCAAAGGAAACATGAGTATGAAACTATTTGATTTTACCAAAGTGTTTCATCAAACAAAGGGTGCTAAAGATAAAAGAGAATCTAATTACTATGATTTGATCAATAGTAATGAAATTCGACTTTATAAGAATGGCATAAAAGAAATTGTGGAATTCAAAGTGTTTTGAAAACGTCAAAATGCAAAACATCACGATGTGATATTAGATATCAAAGTGGGCGAATAGATGGCACCAAATAAATCGTTGTAGTGTAGATGTAAAGACCATTAGTTAGAAATAGTTGGCACTCAATTAGAATATATAGTGAACCATTTGAATTCGTGAAAGTTTTGGGGTTATTCGATATAACCAAAACAATAGTGAATAAGTCCTTGTAGAATATTCATTGGAAACTTTGAATACGAAATCCATAGCTGAAACCAAAAGAGAAGCAAAACTTGGATTGCTTGGATTTTGGTGCATTCTTAAGAAAGCTCACTTTTAGTGATATTTCTCGATTATGAAGCAAATGGAAGATAGTGACAAACACGATGAGGATTCGTATCCCTGCATCAGAGTGTTGAGAAGCACATCGGACAATGTTCTTGAACGATTCTCTTCACAAGGGAAAGAATCAATGATAATGATCATTGTGTGTTCCCCACTGGTGTTTTCACTACATGAAGTAGGATTCAAAATAATCCATATATTGTATGGAGATATTCGTGAATCATTTGTCATGATTCTTGGAATATGACATACCTACGAACTACTAAGGAAATAATGGTAAACTAGAATTATGAGAAATCCTAGATGCAAAATTCACTTGAGATTAGAAAGCAGTTCGCTGTTGAATCTCACAAGTAAAAGGGGTTACTTGGAATTTTCCCAAATGACTGCAAAGCCATTGTGGAAAAGGGGGTGAATGACAAAAGCATAATTTGTCAAGTATTGGACGAATTCAAATGAATTTGATCCAAGTGTGTTGAATTTCTAGAGGATTTAAAACTAGTAAAAGTACTAGTATCTCATAGTAAAACTCCAAGTTTGATATTTGATCAAAGGATTTTGAAATTGTTCAAAATAGTGAGTGGATATGCAATTTGCATGAAATTGAGTGGGAGCTATGAAATTCTTCCTAAAAGAATATGTGAATGACATATTTTTGAGTGGGAGCAATATAAGTCTCAAATTCAAATATGTAGGAACATAGTTTGAGTAAGAGTACTGACTCATACCCAAATATGTGGGAACATATTTTGAGTGGGAGCTTATAGGAGTGATTCTTAAGTATGTTAAGAATAAAAGCACAAATACCGATAAATAATGATTTACAGGGTTTAGAAGTTAATAATAAGTGTATTATGATATTATGTAGTATTCCTTAAGGGATTCTGAAAAGGGTTTCAGAATAGAACTTAATTAAGAAACTGGTCCTTAATAACTCAAGTTAGGAATGGTTGAAAGAAAGAAATGGATGATCATCATCCACTATGTTAAGACATAGGTTCTATCTTAGAAAACCATGATGATAACTTAACATAATATATGATCCAAGAAGGAATGTTTAAAAGTGATTAAGTTTGAATCACGGAACGTTGAGCTAAGTTTGTCCGCAATATCTAATAGAGAACTGCAGACATGTTTTCCAAATCCATAAAGGATGACATATCTTAAAGCATAAAGGGTTATGTTATAAGGGAATATGTTGGAAACTCTAGTAAATACCAATTTAAGTCAAGTAGGAAGCGAGGTGAACAAAACATCGAAAAATGCACAGAGTGTACTAGTGTTTCAATGAATACATTTATAATAATAGATAAGGGTACCATCTAAAGTGTTGTATAATGTTATGGTGGGGCTAGTTTACTTTTACCGTAGAATGATGTGTCCCAGGGCATAGTTCCCATGAGAAAGCCCTCGAGGTTGATCTAAAGTCACTGTAGGCTCCTGGAATTAGGCCTCATTCTGCTACCATAGCGACGATGCATACACACAGATGTTATCATGTGATGATAAAGTATCAATGTCAATCAAGGTGACATTAGTAAGTTGCAAAGGATTTGGGACTGTAAAGTACAGACCCAAGACTCAACCTCTTCCATGAGCAAGCATGTTCAGGGTACCGGTAATGGTGCCAATGATTAAGAACAAATGCAGCTAGTTTATTTTTGTACTCTAGTGCAAGTGGGAGACTGTTGGAAATATGCCCTAGAGACAAATAGTAATAAGGACTATTATCATATTTCATAAAGTTTATCATTAAGTTTTATATCATGCTATAACTGTATTGAGTGGAAACATCAATACACTTGTGATATATAAACAACCAAAGGTTCCCAGTGAAACTCTAGTCACTGGTTCATTGGTCAACAGATGATCATGTTTCCTGATCATGTGGCATTTATGCCAGTTGGAAATGGAGTCAACTCATTCTAAGAATGAGATGATGAACCAATACCCAACCTAAACATCGTGACCCGATCATGTCACGAAGTTCAAGTTACAATGATTAGAAATTGATCCTCGTAGACTATTCCTTAAACCATGAGGTTATATCAATCACTGTCTCCCGAGAGTGCTTAGATAGCATCAAGCGCCACTTGGTAATATAGTGGTTATAAAGGTGTGTTCAGGTACTCGGAGGAAACCGTAGAGGGAATATATGTCAAGAGCAGGATTTGTCCGTCCACGTGATGGAAAGATACTCAAGGGCCCACTCGGAGAAGTTATATCCAATAGCTACGCAACGTGTGATTTGATCACAGGGATATCACTTGTCGGAACGAGTCAAGTGGCATTGTTCGGTAAAGAGATTGAACACGACATGGTGATGTCATTGATCAGATCTCGGGCAATGCAAGTATCGAGATACAAAGGGAATAAGACACAACCGTCCCAGTTCAAACGACGAAAGATCTTCGTGGAACGCATAGGGGTCACATGGCCATCCAGGTCCCTCTATCGATCATTGGTCCGGGAGTGTCCCGACCATGTCTAGAGTGTTCCCAAACCATAGGGTATCACGCTTAAGGGTTTGATGATGCTTAGAGAGTTTTTATAGGATCGGAAGAATCGCCAAAGAATAGTAGAGAGAAAATCGGAAGGGTTTCGGTAAGTCCAGAGGTAGTCCGAAGTGGAGGTGGAAGGAGTTCCATAGCCACGGAGATTGGATAATATGTGAATGAATGTTAAATATTGATTTAATCATTTATTCATAATTATTGAATAAAAGAGAAAATCAATTAAATGGTCAAAAGGCTTAATGGGCCAATTCTCGGAGGGGAAAGGGCCCAAGAGGGGACCACACCCCTAGGAGAGGCCTAGGGGGTGGCCGGCGTCCCTAATGGGCCTTCCCCACGTGGGGACCATGGTGGGGGCTGGCCGGCGGTGCCTCCCCCACCTCCTCCTCCTTTAGTCCCACCCTGGGACTTTGAGGGAGGTAGTACCTCCCCTCCCCCTATATATAGTGGGGGTATTTGGCCACGTAAATAAACACAATATTCAATAAAGTTCTTCTCACTTTTGGGAAGATCTCCAATTGATATTCTCTCTCTCTCTCGTGACCGTGGTCCCAAGTTCGGAATGCGCGAACGAGAGACATCTTCACCGCGGAGCGCCGTCGTGCTGCGAGATTTGTATCTAGGAGCTCTACTTCCACAACTGCTGTTGGATCGGGAAATCGGGAGTCATCGTCAGGCACCGGACGTGTGTAACTCCTCGCGAGGTGTCACACTTTCGGCACTCAAGTCGTTGGAGCCATAGGAGCACAAGGACTTCATCACGACCTTGAGGTCGGCTTCGGCTCGTCTACATCAACCACACTCTCCTGAGCATTGACAACGCTTTTTGGTCTTCAAGGGTAAGTTCGCGAAAAGCCCCTCCCGTTACGGTATTACTAATAGATAGGTCCTGGCAGCATCAGGGGTTCAGGGGCGTAGGGTAAAATTTATTGTTTTCATGCACGGAACCCCTACAACCTCCACCTATATACCAGAAGCCCTACATGCCTCCTACACCCACATATAAGAAGCCTCCTCCGCAGCACTACATGCGTCAAACATACTCGCAAAAGCCCTATTATTTTATGTTGCTGCCTCTATCTTATCGGCCTATCCCGATACCCTACATGCCTCCGCTGATGCGTCAACCTCCACCACCTTATCTCCTACCTCCCCTCCAAACCGTGGTCCACCTAGGCTTGATCACTAGCATCGGCCCAAAGGAGGGCATGACGGTAAGTACCGTGACCATGGTCTCATTGCTATGCCTTGGCAGGAAGGTATTTTCTGCTAGATATGTAATGAGGAAGGAAACCCTACCAATGATTGCTGGTGTTATGGTGATGATGATGAGGATGATACACCCACTGATACCAAAGGTGCCTATGGAGTAGACACCAATTGGATCATGGACACTGGCACTACGAACCATACAACATGACAACTCAACAAGCTTCAAGTTCATGAAACCTATCAAGTCCGTGATCAAGTTCACAATGCTAGTGGTCAAGGTATGGAAATTTCTCATATTGGTCATTCAGTTTTACACACCCCAAATTGTTCTTTAAAACTTAGCAACATCCTTCATGTTCCTACATCTTCCATGAACTTGGTTTCTACACATAAAATTGCCCAAGATAATACTGCCTTTATTGAAATTCGCCCATAATTTTTCTTGATTAAGGACGAGGACATGCAACAAATAATGTTTAGAGGTCCTTATCATGGTGGCCTCTACCCTCTTATTCCTGTTTCAACGGGGTCATCATCCAAGCAAGCACTTGTCACCATCAAGCCTTGATCCTCCATGTGGCATCATCATCTAGAGCATCCATCATCTTTTATTGTTCAGAAAATTCTTAGGAAGAATAATTTTTCATACACTCTAGAAATAAACTCTTACATATGTGATCCTTGCCAACAGGCTAAGAGCCATTCGCTACCCTATAATGTTTCCACTAGTGCTTCTACAGTTCCTTTGGAACAAATATTTTCTGATGTATGGGGTCCTACTCCTCCGTCTGTAGGAAAACATTCTTATTATGTAAGCTTTATTAATACTTTTAGCAAGTTCACTTGGATATATTTGCTTAATAAATGTTCTAAGGTGTATCAAGTTTTTCTTAGTTTCCAACAATATGTTGAGTGCAAGTTCGATAGAAAGATTATCACCATGCAAACAGATTGGGGTGGTGAAGATAAAAACTTAATAGTTTCTTCTAAAAAGTAGGCATTAGTCACCATGTCTATTGTCCCCATGCTCATCGACAAAATGGTTCTGCTGAATGTAAACACCATCATATTATTGAAGTTGGCCTTGTCTTACTTGCTAATGCATCCATGCCTTTAAAAATATTGGGATGATGCTTTTCTCACAACTACATTTCTCAATAACTTGCTTCCATCAAATGTTCTAAATTTTGCAACCCCTACAGAAAAAGGTCATTCAAGGCCTCTTGACTTTTCTCTTCCCTATTTTGGATTTGTTTCTTTTTTGCATAATCGTAATATACTCAGCGAATGTATGGATTCGGCCGGGAGGTTGGTAAGCCAGTCTAATGCTGGAAAGGCTGAATTGGAATGAAGGTTAAGCCAAACTATGAACCACTACGTGTTTTTCGCTATGCATGTTGGCCTAATCTCTGCCCCTACAACAAACACGAACTATCCTTATGTTGAAAATAATGTGTGTTTCTTGGTTATAGTTCTAAACATAAAGGAGTAAGGTGTCTTGATGTGACCATTGTTCTTGTCTATGTATCCCATGATGTTGTTTTCAATGAGAACATTTTTCCTTTTGCTGACATTCATACAAATGATGGTCATCGTCTCTGTGAATAAATTCTTCTCCCATCAAAAAATTATCTCTATTCAGCATCCAATGATAGGGGTGCGCATACTAATGAACATTATTCGAAAATTGTTCCTACTGTTGATCCTCCACAGGTCATTGCCGAAGAGTCTTCTACAAATACATATCAAGATTCTACTCAAAATTCTGAAATAGTAGTAATAAATGGCACACCAAATGACAGTTCCAGCTAGGAGAACATGATAAATGAAGATCAAAGCGATCCCAAGGCTGATAGCATCGTCGAATCCTCCTCGGATCGCTCCCCGACAACTGATGACCGGCCTAATGAGACTTCTCCTTGCCGCGCATAGGTGCATATGTTCGCTGACACCACGTCGCCACTGGAGAGCGAGTCTCCCATGCGTGCTTCCGGGTGGCCTGGTCTGCACCAACCTGATGACATAACTTGACCATAGGCCACTGCATCCCCTGCATCACCCAAGTGATGGTCTCCGCCATCATTAAATGCTCCGGACCAATCCCCGGTCGAGCCAGACGATAGCAGCGGGAGCATCGTTGGTTGTGCTGCTGATTCTTCTTCTACACCGGGTCAACAACAGCCACATGTGCATGATCCCAGATCTTTTGTGCAGCCTCAGTCTGCACCACCTCCTATTGTTGTGTGTCCAAACACGTCCACAAAAGGTATTCGCCATCCAAAAATATATATAAATGGTATTGCTAGATATGCCTTTCTCACCTCTACAGGTGAACCAAAGAAACTTTCTAAGGCCCTCACAGATGAAAATTGGAAACATGCAATGCAAGATGAATATGATGCACTTCTTCCAAATAACACATGGCATCTTGTGCCCCCAATCTCAAACAATAACATCATTGACCGTAAGTGGGTTTATCGCATCAATAAAAATGTTGATGGAACTATTGACATGTATAAAGCACCTCTCGTTGCTAAAGGGTTCAAACAACACTATGGTATATAATATGAAGATACTTTTAGTCATGTCATTAAGGCTGCAACTATCAAACTTGTTCTATCTATATCAGTTTCCAGGGGATGGGGTTTAAGGCAGCTATATGTAAAGAACACTTTTTACATGGTGTTTTGGATGAGGAGGTTTACATGAAACATCCACCAAGTTTTGAGTATTCCGCTACTCCAAATTACATTTGCAAACTTGATAAGGCATTATATGGTCTAAAATAGGCCCCTCGAGATTGGTACTATCGTCTCATATCCAAGCTACATACACTTGGTTTTCTTCCATCCAAGGCTGATACCTCTCTGTTTCTCTATAATAAGTCAACTATTACTATGTTACTTTTGATTTATGTTGATGATATCATAGTGACAAGATCTTTAGATTTGGCCATCTTGGCTCTTCATCATCATTTGATTTCCGAGTTTGCTCTTAAGGATATTGGAGATCTTCATTTCTTCTTGGGACTTGAAGTTCACAAACAGTCAAATGGTTTGCTATTAACTCAAGAATAATATGCTACAGATCTGTTGACTCGTGTTGGTATGAATGAATGTACATCATGTCCAACACCACTCTCCACTACTGATACCTTGACCTTGACAGATGGTTCTCCTCTTGGTCCTGAGGTCATTCGCTACAGGAGTATTGTAGGTTCACTTCAATATTTAACACTGACTAGACCTGATCTTTGTTTTTCAGTTAGTAAGGTTTGTTAGTATCTTCATGCTTCCACAACTACACATTGGACTGTTGTCAAAAGGATTTTAAGGTACATTCGTGGCAGACGCAAGGTTGGTCTCACTTTTCAAAGGTCCAATCCCACCCTTCTTAGTGCCTATTCAAATGTAGATTGGGCATGTAATTTGGATGACAAACACTCTACTGGTGGATTTGCTATATTTTTTTGGCCCCAATCTATTTCATGGAGTGCCACAAAACAACCTACTATGTCTTGGTCAAGTACAGGCTGAATATAAAGACCTTGCAAATGCCACTGCTGAGCTTATTTGGGTTCAATCTCTTGTTCATGAACTTGATGTTTCACTCGAGGAAAAACCATGTTTATGGTGTGATAATCTAGGTGTCACCTACATGTATGCTAACCCAGTTTTTCATGCACGTACCAAACATACTCCCTCTGCCCCACTAAAAAGGGCATAAATTATTTGGCTCGTGGGATTAAGGAGAGTCTAGTGCTGGAAAATATTTCCATATGTACACCTATTAATACGTGAGATTTGTTTCCCTTTTTTCTCTCAAGGAAAAATTTCTCCTCACTCGGCTCCCACGTGGCTTGCACATGCTTTATCTCTCATCCTCCAACTAATATTTACCCTAAATGCAGCACTGAAGGCCAATGCATGCGCCGCAATAAATGATCCTCTCTTGATTTTCCTGCTACTCATGCACGCGCCATGCGCGGCCAATGGCAGAACCACATTTACCATTGGTTTCCCAGTCTTTTTGGTCGATCCACACGGCTGGGAGGGGTAGTTTTGGGAGAAACAAGGGAAATAACACCCTTTTCAGTGGGACAGAGGGAGTATTGAGATTGATTTTTATTTTGTTCGATAAAGGGTTGCTAGCAAGCAATTTGATGTTAGGTTTATATCAAGTAAGGATTAGATTGTAGAGGGCTTCAAAAAAACTTTATGTTTCAAGAAGTTAGATGAGTTTAAGTGTAATCTAAACCTCTCCCAGGTCTAGATTAAGGGGGTATTTGATATGTAATACCAATACGTATAAGATTTGGTGTAGTACACCAATCATATACGTATCAATCTTGAACAGCCACACGATGGGATACTCCTCGCTAATATAACACGCATCCGGTGCCTCGAGAGAGGTTACACCATTCCACCAAAAATTCTACAATGGTCATGGATGATAAAAGGCCTTCGGAACAGGAGTTTTTCTTGATCAGATTCTTAAATATGTATAGCCTGGCCTTGGGGGCAATTGAATGTTGCTTATAGTGACATCGGTCACGATCTTAGTGGCTCAAGGAGGAGGTATCGCAAAACCAAAAAAAATCACCTCAAGGCCACGATGATGCATCGAAGGAAAAACTTTATCCCCTGCTTGAATTTTGATGGCATAACTATTTTTTAAGATAAAAAAACATAAGATAATATGGGATCATTTAAAATTGATCATCAGGGTGTTCAACGAGAAAGAACGCTCCATAAACCTTGACAAATTGCATTGTGAAGTTCTGTTGTTAGTGGAGTTGGAGGTGAAAAATCACATAGGAAGATGTTAAATCTGCAATTTTCGACATGCATCCTGAAAAGCCCATGCCCTAGTAGTTACACTAATATTTTGTTTCATTGCTACCACAACACAATTAAACATGATCCCATGCTTGAAATTAGTAAGATGGGAAGCACTTCGAAACTGCTAACTCACCTACTATGTTCATTCTCCCTAAGCACAATGGAGTTAACCATCTGAAAGTGAAGGAGATATGCCCTAGAGGCAAATAATAAATAGGTTTATCATCATATCTCAAATAGTTCATAATAATTTTGTACTGTGCTATAACTGTATCAAGAGGAAACATTGATACATGTGTGGTATATAAACTAACCACAATCCCTAGAAGCCTCTATACAGCTAGTCCATTGGGTAACCGATGATCAAGGTTTCATGATCATGGAGCATTTATGCCAATTGACAATGGATATTACCCACATAAGTATTACAATGTGATCAAGTCACATGGTTTAAACGTTTTAATAGTTAGAAACTAAGTGACCTTCTCCTTAGACCGTGAGATCATATTTAATAACTATCACATGGGGTTGCTTTGATTGCATCAACTATCACACTGTAATAGGGTGACCATAAAGGCGTGTGTTGGGTATTCTAGAGAGATAGGCATATGCATCGAGATCGGGATTTGTTCACCTGTGTGACGGGAAGATACACTAGGCCCACTCGGTTAGATTGTATCAAATAGGTTACAACCATATGACTAGGTCATAGGGATACAGTATCACGATGACGAGTTAAGTGGACTTGTTAGTAACGACATTCATAATCAAGTCTCGGACAAGTCATGCATCAAAGAAACAAAAGGAGTTGGACTCGGAGTTTATGGTTCAAACGACAAAGCATCATGGAATGCATGGGGTCATTATGGGCATCTCATTCTCACTAATTATCTTTGATTGAGAGAGATCTTGATCATGTCTATGCTATTTCCGAACCATAGGGTAACACACTTAAGGGTCTTATGATGTTCTGAGATCGATATGGAAGCGTTGGGATCACAGATGGAAAGAAGAGAGAAAGCCGAAACTATTTCAGGTAAAGTCCGAAGTCATTCGGAATGATCAAAAAGGAGTTTTTGATCATGAGGAAATATTTAAATATGTTTTAATATTGATTATTGTAATTAATAATAAATAATATTTAAAATTAACTGTAATTGGGCAACCTCCACTAATGGGCCAAGTCCCCAAAGGGAAAAGGCCCAAGAGGGAGGCCACTTAGAGGGTAGTCGTCGCCTAGGCCCCACCGGCCGAGCCCCTAGCGGGCTGCCATGTGGGCGAGAGGGCAAGCGGGCGGGTTAGAAAGGTGGGGCCCACCCGGTTGTAGCTGCCGCACACCTTGGGCGCGTGCACACGCCAGGAGGGTGGGGCCCACTCGGGTCGTCCAGGCACCTTGGTCGCCACATGCACCTCCCCTCTCCTCCTCCTTTAGTCCCACATTGCTAGCTGGCAATGAGGGGCCTCTTTTCCCCTATATAAAGAGGGGAATAGGTGAGGGAAAATACACAATAAAAATTGGGGAATTTCCTAAGGCCTTTTCCTTAGGGAATTTCCCCTCTCTCTCTCCATTGAATCTCGTGAGTGTGGTCCTAAGAAGAACTCCGCACGTGGGAGATGGCACCACCTCGGCACGCTGTCACGCTGCTGGATCCCAATTTCAAAGGGTCTTCTTCCACATCCTGGCTGGATCAAGGAGAACGGGAGCCATTGTAGGAAACCGTATGTGTGTAAAACCACGAAGGTGCTGCCACTAGTGGTACCTGGGTTATCATGCAAGGACTAGGACACGAGCGAGGAGCTTCGCGACCTTGAGGTTGGCTACGAGTTCGACTACTTCATCCACGTTCCCCGTGAGACGTTAACCGCATTCGGTTTACAAGGGTATATTACCGAAACACCATTCTAGTTACTTCTTAGCTCATAGATAGATCCTAGCATTAGTGTTGCAATAGTTAGGATTTTTTGTTTTCTTCTATGAATCCCTTTAGTTGTATCATAACTAATCTATGCATATTTATGCTAGTATAGGTAGAACACATGTTGAATGTGGGCATTGATATTATAAGTTGTTACCCTCCCACATGTACTTGTTCATATTGTGGCACTATGAGATGAAGCGGCCCAGACCAACCTTATGCATAAGCTTACACGAGACTAGTTCCACACTCGACATATAGCTTGTACTGTATAAGTGGCTAGAGGGTGTCTGTCTCTGTCACAGTAGTTGATATTGCATTTGCAAAGGAGGTCCCTAAAAAGGGGGTAGTGGAGACAACTATTTGATCATTGTTGTGGTTGAAGTTTGTGGGTATGAACGGTTCTATCTCACAAACCCAATAGCCACATAAAACATGGAAGAGATAAAGGTAGAGGCGTCTAACTTTATTTTGCATGGGCAAGTTATGTGATATGGTCAATTTTATATTGTTGTATGAAATGCACTGTCGTGTAAAGCAGCCGACAAGAGCCTCAAGGTTGTTCGTTCTATTTTTATGGCATGCATGCCGAAAGCATGATGTAAAGTAGTTTATATGTTGTTACTATACTATAGTAGTGGTGGATCATGATGGATGACCAATTGGTGGTGTCGTGGACTTAGCGTCATGATGGTGGGCGCGTGATGGAGATCAAGGCGCAAGACATGAAGGACCATATCAGATCACACATTATGAATTCCATGTGATGTTAATCCTTTATGCATCTTACTTTTCTTAGTTGTATTAGATACACGGCGATAGAAATGTTAAGTTGATCCATAATTAATGCCAACCATAGTATTCCCCCTTTAGTGTGCACCACCAAGAAAGTCCATCGTTATGAAGCAGGCTATGATGATCGGGTGCTAGACATATCGACATTCGCATATGGTGGGTGCAAGCCATGTATGCACTACGGATAAACTAAGGTTGAATTGGCGAGCCTAACATATACAGACATGGCCTCAGAGCACGAGATGATCAAAATATTGAGTATGAATCACATGAATGATGTGATCGACAAGTTTTGTCCATGGTGGCAGCTATATCAAAGGTCATGACGATCAAGGATGATATGATGTAAAGGGATCATGTAATCACTAAAACAACGTAGGGATGTTATTTTAGTGGGAGCTCATGTAATAATTTGATTCTAAAACTTGAACTCATATTATGAACTTAGTCTTATGTCTTTTCCAAATGTCCTTGTAGGTCATGGCTAAAATTCCGCCGTACAACCTCGGTTCCCTGTTCCATGATGAGTTGCTTAAAGTAGATGGGTCAAACTTCATAGGCTGGTATCAACACTTAAAACATATCCTTATTACAAGATACCAATTACATCCAGCCTCTATAACAACACATTACCCTATTGGCATTACAGATGCATACAAGCAAAAAAGAAAGAAGAATTACATAAAAGAAAAGTCCCGCTTCAGTGATCAGTTCCTTGAAACCGTGAATCAAACACCACCAGAACAACACCAGAAATCAACAACTCCAAAAGCGATGCCTCCAAGAAGGGAACAGTGCTCAAGCGCCACCCCTAATCAAAGACCATAGGTTTTCACCCTAGATAAAGTCCGCACTCACAAAGCAATGCCTTCAAGGTCATTGCCAGGCACAACTAGTTAAGGTCAGACCTTGGGTTTTCATCCTGTAGGTTTAGACATTGAATTCCTCCTGTGTTGTCACCCCCACTTGCCAATCCTGCTTCTCCAAGACACAAAACACCAAGCCAGCATCCCTAAATCCCAGGATTGAAACTTCCATTGCCAATCTTCAGTTCCCCGCTTCCAAGCCATTCTCCATGTCTAACTTCATCGTGGAACCAAGGCCTGTTGTCAACACCCGGATTTTTAATCCCAGATGCCCGTTATGCCATACCTCGCAATCCCAGGATTACCATTTTTGCGAGACATAACGAATTTGATATCACAGTACATCATCCATTACAAACCATACATAAGGTCTTACACAAATAAGGATCTCATGATCCAGTCTTAATACAACAAGCAACGGAAATAAAGGATAAGCGTAGCGGTGGGGTCCATCTCCAAGGGCACATGCAATGCTGACGAAGGCAGATAGTCCTAGTTATCATAGCCGTCCTGCTGGCCATCATCTTGATAGTCTCCTTCATAGTCTGGCCATGATAATAGCCAGGGACAAAAGCCATGAGTACTCTTTAAGTACTCGCAAACTACCACTAACAAGTAGTATAGTTCTAAGATAAAGTGTTAACTCTATGTTTAACTATAAAGTTAAATTTGAAACCTAAGCTGAGTTCTGAAGCAAAGAAAGATAAAATAAAGTTCTAGAATCACTTAAGTTGGGAAGCTAATGTCATAAACACAACCCTGTTGTGGTCAAGTCAAAATTCATCATTCATTTCAAGTTATTTAGAAAACATCTGACAACGAAACAGTATGGCCATTCCAACTGTCCATAACCGCGGACGCGGCTATTCGAATAGTTTGACACTCTGCAGAGGTGTACACTTTCACCACAAGATTCGATACATCTGCCAGGGATAACCCTTAATCATCATACTTAGTATGCAGATAATCAAACATAACCTTCCCTTTACACACCCTAGTATAAGCACCTCTCCTATGAGCATGGCCTCCCAACCATGACCATCTGTCATCTTGGGCACTGCATAGGTGGACATCATGAGAGGTAGCCTCATCTCAAACCTCTCCAGCAAGGGAACTAATACTAATGCATATAAATTTCCAGCTAAGCCTTACCCAATTCAGGTAATGTGATTGTATGGTAAATTTGGAATGGTATCGCATCCGAATCCAACCATCAGTTTTATAAAAAGGGTTAAGGCTCAGGCCTCAACATTTTCATCATCATAAACCATTTGTGTTTTTTAACACATGTCAAAACATCTCAATAGAATGACTCATCATTCCAAGGTTTTCATAATTCATTTTTCACCAAGTGTTCCCATCTAAAGTGACTCAAGTTTTTGATCTACTCTAAACTACTAAGTTAAGACTGTTCACTAAGGTGGAAAAGATGGGTTCAATCTCATGCCATAGAATGACATCTAAAGGTTTCTAAATAGGTCAAGTTTTATACTCTTTATGCTACCTTCAAACAAGTAAAGAATTTTGTGTAAACTAAGGGAGGTAAAAGTTGTAAATAAGACCTGGGGTAGTAATAGTCAAAGGGGTGTGATCAAAGCATGCCTAAAGAATCTTGGACTAAGTTAACTAGCTTAATTCTAGTTGCTACAATAGCTTGCCTTGGTTGGTGCAGTGTTTGAAGTTTTCTTCTTCTTCTTCTTGGTAGCACTACTCCTCCTCGTAGACTTGGTCGGTACTATCGTCTATAAATACATAGGGAGTACACAATCACCAAACAATACTTAACTAGTCTAAATAGCATTCTAAGACACACATATTTGATTATCTATTATCATCATAAGCATCACAAGTTTTATTCACTAGTTTCTTCCTTTTTATTTTAGAAAAGTAATTTCTACTCATTGAAAAATTAACTAAGATTTAATATTCGCCACCTAAAATATGGGATCATGTGGACACATGTCATCACCACATATTCTAACATGTGGGAATGAGATTTAAAGGTTGGATCATAATTACTTTGGTTTAAGTTTATTATTTAATGATTTAAAGTGACTAGAAATGCCTATATAGCATTATTTTGGTACTAGTCCAAAGTCACTGCATGTAAACTTTGATATTATTACATATTTAGATAGATATGGTGAAATTTGATTTTTGAGAGTTGGAATCGACTCAAAACCTATCTTAGTTGATTTACAAAAATGTTGCAAGTTGCAAATGCTTCTGTTTTATTATTTTTACTAGGAGGGATCTATAACTCTAATTGAATTAAATCCAACGGTCTTGGATAGATCATTTCAATACCTTTCAGGAAAAATTGGTTTCATGCAATTTGGATTTGTAAAACTCCCAGAATTAATTTTTAAACTAGTGGATAGAAACTAGATTTAACTTAAAAAAGAAAAATCCAATTTTGAACGGCTGGGCTAGCGCGGGAACGAACATGGGCCGGCCCAGTGGCGCTCTGCGGCGCGGGGCTCAGCTGAGATGCGGGTTCCACCAGTCAGCGGCACAGAAAAACCGAAACGGTATCTAGCATTCTAGGCCGCACGATTAAAAGGGGATCTAACGGTGGGAGTGCATCGTCGTCAACGGATTACTCCGCCGAGAACTTGACCTAGACGCGGCGGTGGGGGTCGACTGGGGGCGTACCAGGGCTCCAGCAAGGTCGGTGAGGCGGGCAAACATGCTGGAAGACGACGGCGAGGCGAGGCGCGGTTGCGGCGGAGCTTGGGGTGCCCTAAATCACAGGCGCCCTTCTCCTCCTGCTGCGGCGGCTTCGGCTCCATTTCCGGCGAGGAAGAGCTCGAGCGGCGTCGGCGAGAGGTGGGTGAGGTTCAATGAGAGGTGGGAAGTGAGTGAGTGTGGAGAAATGAGGCTAGGGAGGCTGGCTTATATAGGCTCGACGGTGAGACCGAGCGGTGTGGGCAGGCGACTCCGGCGATGGCGGCATAGGGGGCTAGCGGCGTAGCTCGAGGTAGGGGGCGGTGGCCTGTCTCCTGGCGGTGTGCTGAGGCTTAAAGGCTCAGCAAGGAGAGCTCTATGCTGGTCGGGAGCGTCACGCGCTCTGGGCGGCAGAGGTTGCGAGTTCGAAAGCGAGCGGTGGCTGGGGTGCGTTGGGCGGCCAACGGGGGTGTCTGGGGTGTTCCCTAGGTCATGGCGAAGCGGTGGGCGCGGGCTGCGGCCGAGGGGCGGTCTGTGCACGCGGGGACAGGGCGTGCTCTGTGGGCGGCGTCGGCATGGTCGACCATCTCCGGGCGCGGCGGTTTCTGGCCGCTCTGGTCTCTGTCTCTGGGCTGGGGCTGGTTGGACGGTGGCGGTGGACCACTGGCTAGCGTGTAGACATGGCGAGAGAGGGGTGAGCGGTCTGCTGTTGCGAGGGCCAAGTTGGCCGGCAAGGTGCTCTCGGCATGGCCTTCCAGTGCAGCTAGGACATAGGAGAGGTGTTGGTGTTGGTCTGGTTAGACTTGGGGGAGACAAGGGTGATCAAAGCCACTGGTACTAGGTAGTCTCTGGTTGCAAGGGTTTTGAAAGTGTTCTCCACTGGTACTAGGTAGTCTCTGGTTGCAAGGGTTTTGAAAGTGGAGCTCAAACTGAGGGTTTTTGAACAAGTGGGATCTTCCCATATGAAATAGACTCAATTTTCCAATGCCTTTTAAATATAGTGTTTGAATGTTTTTAGCAGATCAAAAGGTGGGCCTTGGTACCTCATTATGTGTACTAGCAAGGGGTGCAAAGATCATGAATTGTTTCTGTTAAGAAATGAGTGCTAGGAACACTCAAAGTAGTGTAGTGGATAAAAATGGCCAAACTGACCATTCCTCCTTTTTAATTGGTTTTTCTTTGATTTTCTTTGGGAAAAGTTTGGGAATGATGTACATGATGTTTAAATCATCTAAGAAACATTTTACAACCAAATAATCACAGAACCATGGCAATTCAAATCAATTCCTAATTTAAATGCACATACACATGAATGCTTTCATTTTAATTTGGAAAAGTTTTTGTTAACCCTAAATTTTGATGATTTAGATCTTGATAAGCTTGGATTAAAGTTTTGGGATGTTACAACCCTTCCCCCTTAAACAAAATCTCGTCCCGAGATTTACAAAGAAAACTAGGAACTAAAGAGATCTGGGAACTCTGTCCTGATGTAATCTTCTCGCTCCCAAGTGGCTTCCTCCTCGGTATGGTTGCTCCACTGAATCTTGAGAAACTTGATACTCCTGGTCCTGGTGGTTCTGTAGGCTTCTTCAAAGATACGGATGGGTACTTCTCTATAGGTCAAGTCATTGTTGATTTCCACAGCTCTGTGATCGATGTTCTTGAAAACTTCAGTCTTCTCGGGCACTTCCAAACATTTGCGAAGTAACGAGATATGGAACACATTGTGGATGGCTGACATCTCTTTAGACAGTTCCAGTTGATACGATACTTCTCCTCGACGGTTCAGAATCTTAAAGGTCCGATATATCTGGGGGCTAACTTTCCCTTCAGACTAAAGCGTTGAGTTCCCTTCAATGGTGAAACCTTGAGATATACAAAATCTCCAACATTGAAAGTCGGGTCTCTCCTTCTATTGTCAGCATAACTCTTCTGGCTGGATTGGGCGGTCTTGAGGTGCTCACGGACTTTGTGAACTTTCTCTTCTGCTTCTCGGAGAATATCGGGTCCAAAGATCTGACTCTCTCCTACTTGCGACCAATTCAAAGGGGTACGACACTTTCTTCCGTATAGGAATTCAAATGGTGCCATCTGCAAACTAGCTTGGTAACTGTTGTTATATGAGAATTCTGCGAAAGGCAGGCAGTCTTCCCATTTTGATCCGTATTCCAACACACAAGCTCTAAGCATATCCTCTAGGATCTAGTTGACTCTCTCCGTCTGTCCATCAGTTTACAGGTGATAAGCGGTATTGAAGTTCAACTTGGTTCCTAATCCTTCCTGAACTTTCTGCCAAAATCTCGAGGTAAACTGAGTTCCTCGATCTGATACTATGGTCTTAGGTGTTCCATGCAGACTAACAATTCTAGCGATGTACAGCTCTACTAGCTTCACACTCTGGTAAGTTTCCTTGACAGGTATAAAGTGGGCTACCTTGGACAGTCTATCAACGATGACCCAGATTGAGTCATTTCCCCTACTAGAAGTAGGCAAACCGGTGATAAAGTCCATTCCGACGGAATCCCATTTCCATTCCGGAATCTGCAATGGTTGTAACAGTCATGCAGGTCTCTGATGGTCTTCTTTGACTCTTTGACAGATGTAACACTTGGCGATGTAGCTTCCAATTTCTCTCTTCATTTTGTGCCACCAAAATTGCTCTTTCAAGTCCTGATACATCTTTGTTCCTCCGGGGTGGATAGAATAAAGAGTATCATGAGCTTCCTTCATGATAACTTCCTTCAGCTCCGAATCTGCTGGTACACAGATACGTCCTTTGTACCACAATACTCCTTCTTCGTCTTCAGTGAATCCATGTACCTTTCCTGTACCAATATGACGTTTGATTCCGTTGATACTTTCATTCCCTTTCTGGGATTCCTTGATTTGGCTAATCAAAGTGGGTTGAAGTTCGATGCTAGCTAAGAATCCTTTGCTAACTAATTCAGTCCTGAACTGCTCCAACTCTTCATACAAACTTGGTTGCTTCTCCTTGATCATGGTGTTTAGCCTACACGGCAATCTGCTAAGAGCATCCGCTACCACATTGGCTTTGCCGGGGTGATAGTGAATGTCAAGGTCATAGTCCTTGATTAACTCTATCCACCTTCTTTGCCACATATTCAGCTCCTTCTGAGTGAAGATATATTTTAAGCTCTTGTGATCTAAGTAAATCTCACAGCGATTACCCATCAGGTAATGACACCATGTCTTCAATGCTAGAACCACGGCTGCTAGCTCAAGATCATGGGTTGGATAGTTCTGCTCATGCTTCTTTAGTTGTCGAGACAGATACGCGATAACTTTGCCTTCTTGCATCAATACACACCCTAGACCAATCTTGGACGCGTCACAATATACATCAAATGGCTTCTTGATGTCTGGCATGACCAGTATTGGGGCTGATATCAATCTCTTCTTCAGCTCCTGGAAACTGGCTTCACACTTGTCGGTCCATTCAAACTTCTTGTCCTTCTTCAACAATTGGGTCATGGGTCGGACGATGCTCGAGAATCCTTCTACAAACTTGCGGTAGTATCCCGCTAATCCTAGATATGCACGGACTTGGGTTTGAGTGGTTGGGGCTTCCCATTCTTCGACATCTTTGATCTTGGCGGGATCAATAGAGACTCCCCCTGTAGACACAATATGTCCTAGGAATCCTACTTCTTTCAGCCAAAACTCACACTTGCTGAACTTGGCATATAACTGATGCTCTCTCAGGGTTGCTAGGATAACTCTCAGATGTTGCTCATGCTCTTCTTCTGACTTGGAGTAGATAAGAATGTCGTCGATAAACACAACTACAAACTTATCTAGGAAATTCATAAAGATCTTATTCATGAGATTCATGAAATAAGCAGGGGCATTGGTTAATCCAAAAGACATAACCGTATACTCGTATAAACCATAGCGAGTAGTAAAGGCGGTCTTCGGAATATCCGTTGCACGAATCTTAAGTTGGTGATAACCAGTCCTAAGATCAATCTTTGAGAATACCTAGGCTCCAGTCAACTGATCAAATAGATCCTCTATCTTTGGCAAGGGGTACTTGTTCTTGATGGTGACATCATTCAACTTTCTGTAATCTGTGCACAGACGGTTGACTCCATCTTTCTTGTCGATGAATAACACTAGTGATCTCCATGGCGATGCGCTTGGTTGAATCAAGCATTTACCTAACATGGCATCCAACTGCTTTTTCAGTTCCACTAACTCTGAGGGGTTCATGCTATAGGGTCTCTGGGCTATAGGTCCGGTTCCGGGGATTAGTTCGATAATGAACTCAATATCCCTATCCGGGGGCATACCTGGCAATTCATCTGGGAATACGTCGGGGTACTCACAGACTACTCTGACTTGGTCAATGGTAGGCAGGGCTACACTCTTGTTGCACTTGAATTGACGGGGTAAGGTTTCAGAGATATGCTCTAGTGTGACTCCAGAACTACTGGTCATGGTGATGGCTTTCTTAGCACAGTCTATCAGTCCTTTATGCCATGACATCCAGTCCATACCTAGTACTACTTCCAATCCTTTGGTTCCAAGTACAATTAGGTTGGCATAAAAATCTATCCCATGTATTCTGATAGGTATAGCTTTGCAATTTTTTCTAGCTTTGGTTGTTGAACCGGGGATTTGAACTATCATGACATGCTTCAGGTTGGTTGGGCGAATCTTACTAGTGCATGCAAATTCTTCGGTGACAAATGAATGTGATGCTCCAGAATCAAACAATACTCTTGCTAAAACTGAGTTGACAGAAAACATACCCAACACTATATCTGTCGCTTCCTGGGCTTCTTCTGCGTTCATGTGGAAGAGACGGCCATTGCGGTTGTGAGGGTTCCCTGGGGCATATCTCCTTCCTGGTTGAACATGACGCTGCTGTTGAGCTGGGGCATTCACATTGGCATTGGCTGCAGTCTTCTTGGGACACTCATTGGAATAGTGACCCTTCACTCCACACTCGAAACAAGTGATCTGGGACTTGTCCTTGACTGCGACAGGCATAGCATTGCTGCCAGTTCTGGGTGCAGTGTTGTTGTTGTTGTTGTTACTGTTGTTCTTGGGAGGTGCACGGTTGAAATTGTTGGCATTGCCGGAGTTGTGATTGTTTCCTCCTGACTTCCCATTGCCCCCGCTACGGTTGGGGTAGCTTGGGCGAGACGTTGTGGGTCGGTTGTTCCTTGGTGCATATCCTGGTGAGTGGTTGGGACGTTACTTCTGGTGACTGTTGGATCCAGACTGCTGCATCATATGACGCTTGCGGTTGTCGTTTGCTTGGTTAATCTTCCCTTCCATCTGAATGGCAGAGTCGACTAGCTCTTCGAGATCCTGAAAATGGATATTGACGAGGACAGTCTGCATCTCATCATGCAGTCCGTTCAAGAATCTCTCCTTCTTTTTGGCCTCCATGTTGATCTCATTAGGTGCATATCTGGCAAGTGACAGGAATCTGTCATGGTACTCCACCACAGTCATTCTTCCTTGCTTCAATTCGCGGAACTCATCTCTCATTCTGTTGACTAGTCCTTGCGGCACATGGGTGCTGCTGAACTTGACCTTGAATGCTTCCCATGTCATCACTTGACCATGGTTCATATTGCGGATGCTATTCCACCAAGCTCTTGCATCTCCTGCCAGATAGTGGGTGGCAAAGAGAACTTTCTCATTTTCATCAACTCTTGCAACTTCTAAGTTGTTTTCCATGGTCTATAACTAGTCACCAACATCTAATGGGTTTTCAGAGGTGCTAAAGATTGGGGGATTGGTATTCTGAAAGTTTTTGAGTTTAGATCCCTGGTGATCTTGATTTCCATGCCCTTGGTTGTTGAGAACCATCTGGGCAATCTGTTGAAGTGTTGCTAAGTTGGCTTGGCGTTCTGCCCTGCTTGCTTCACGGTGAGCGATGAGATTCTACAAGATCTGCAGCATTGGGTCTTGCGACAAGCTGCTCCCTCCTTAGTTTCCACGAGTCATCTGAAGATTGAGGTAGATACAAGGGTAAGAGGGAAATGCTAAGGTTCATGGTTTTGGGTTTTCAAAGCTAAAACTTTGAGTTAGACTCAGGTTTTTTTTCAACTAACTCCATTTCATTCATGCAAGCAAGCACATGATACAACACACACCACAACAATCAAAGGGAAAACAGATGGTTTGAAGAACCATTCTGCAACCTACGATACGGTGAGATCGATACATCTCATGCTACGACAGTGCCCTAGTGCATCTACTCATCGTCGATGAAGTCGGAGTCCTCATCATCAGTGTAGAAGTCCACGACATCCTCCTCCAGAAAGTCATTATCGTTGCTGAGGTAAGAATCCATGTCTCCCTGGATGTCTTCACCCTCATCTTCTTCTTCCTTGGCGGCAAGCTGAGCTTCCTGCTCCTTGATGGTCTTCTCGAGGTCGGCCACCTTCTTGCAAAGACGGCCGATGGTGCGATCCTTCTTTGCGCGCTGGCGGCAAAGAGACTAGCGGTCTTGGACGAGCAGTGCGAAAGTCTGGGCCTTCTGGTCGGCAATGGCATGGTTCTAGTTGGCTAACTCTCTGGCATTGTCCAGTTACTATTGTCTGTCATGCAGCAAGAAGTCAAGATTCTCCACTTGACGCCTCAACTCTGGGTGACTTTGCATCTCCATTGGCATTTCCATGAAGTCACATCTTGCATAGTGGGAAAAACGGGTTCCTCGGATCTTGTTAATGCTGAGGGCACATAGACATGCGAGAGCTTCATGCATTGCCCTAGCTAATCCATCTAGCCAGTTGTTCTCTCTCACGGAGAACTGAATTCTTCCAGAAGTTGGTGCTTCAATGCTCCCTCTCAGATCTGCGGTGACTAGCCACTGTAGGTCTCCTCCTGGGGGTCCTGGAAGTTGAGCTCCAAGAAACTCCGGGTGCGGGCGTCCCAGTAACTCCGACAGTGAGTCCAGATCCCTCTCGAAGAACAGCTGACCTCTGTTTCCCAACTGGTAAAACTTGCTAAACTGAGTCTCCATCTACAAGAGTTAAGGATGAGGAAATTAGTGAAGTGATCAAGTGTGTCAAATTTTAAGTAGTAGTGTAAGAATTTTGAGGAACATGAATTTTTGAGAAAGAAAGAATTCCCAAGGGTAAGAGAGGAGATAGTTTTTCATAAATACTCACTTTGGTTTTGAAACTAAGTTTTTGTTTGAACGTCTATTCTAACTAGGGTCTCCTATGGTCAGGATGGCTCTGATACCAACTTGTCAACACCCGGATTTTTAATCCTAGATGCCCATTATGCCATACCTCGCAATCCCAGGATTACCATTTTTGCGAGACATAACGGATTGGATATCACAGTACATCATCCATTACAAACCATACATAAGGTATTACACAAATAAGGATCTCATGATCCAGTCTTAATACAACAAGCAGTGGAAATAAAGGATAAGCGTAGCGGTGGGGTCCATCTTCAAGGGCATAGGCAATGCTGACGAAGGCAGATAGTCCTAGTTATCATAGCCGTCCTGCTGGCCATCATCTTGATAGTCTCCTTCATAGTCTGGCCATGATAATAGCCAGGGACAAAAGCCATGAGTACTCTTTAAGTACTCGCAAACTACCACTAACAAGTAGTATAGTTCTAAGATAAAGTGTTAACTCTATGTTTAACTATAAAGTTAAATTTGAAACCTAAGCTGAGTTCTGAAGCAAAGAAAGATAAAATAAAGTTCTAGAATCACTTAAGTTGGGAAGCTAATGTCATAAACACAACCCTGTTGTGGTCAAGTCAAAATTCATCATTCATTTCAAGTTATTTAGAAAACATCTGACAACGAAACAGTATGGCCATTCCAACTGTCCATAACCGCGGACGCGGCTATTCGAATAGTTTGACACTCTGCAGAGGTGTACACTTTCACCACAAGATTCGATACATCTGCCAGGGATAACCCTTAATCATCATACTTAGTATGCAGATAATCAAACATAACCTTCCCTTTACACACCCTAGTATAAGCACCTCTCCTATGAGCATGGCCTCCCAACCATGACCATCTGTCATCTTGGGCACTGCATAGGTGGACATCATGAGAGGTAGCCTCATCTCAAACCTCTCCAGCAAGGGAACTAATACTAATGCATATAAATTTCCAGCTAAGCCTTACCCAATTCAGGTAATGTGATTGTATGGTAAATTTGGAATGGTATCGCATCCGAATCCAACCATCAGTTTTATAAAAAGGGTTAAGGCTCAGGCCTCAACATTTTCATCATCATAAACCATTTGTGTTTTTTAACACATGTCAAAACATCTCAATAGAATGACTCATCATTCCAAGGTTTTCATAATTCATTTTTCACCAAGTGTTCCCATCTAAAGTGACTCAAGTTTTTGATCTACTCTAAACTACTAAGTTAAGACTGTTCACTAAGGTGGAAAAGATGGGTTCAATCTCATGCCATAGAATGACATCTAAAGGTTTCTAAATAGGTCAAGTTTTATACTCTTTATGCTACCTTCAAACAAGTAAAGAATTTTGTGTAAACTAAGGGAGGTAAAAGTTGTAAATAAGACCTGGGGTAGTAATAGTCAAAGGGGTGTGATCAAAGCATGCCTAAAGAATCTTGGACTAAGTTAACTAGCTTAATTCTAGTTGCTACAATAGCTTGCCTTGGTTGGTGCAGTGTTTGAAGTTTTCTTCTTCTTCTTCTTGGTAGCACTACTCCTCCTCGTAGACTTAGTCGGTACTATCGTCTATAAATACATAGGGAGTACACAATCACCAAACAATACTTAACTAGTCTAAATAGCATTCTAAGACACACATTTGATGATCTATTATCATCACAAGCATCACAAGTTTTATTCACTAGTTTCTTCCTTTTTATTTTAGAAAAGTAATTTCTACTCATTGAAAAATTAACTAAGATTTAATATTCGCCACCTAAAATATGGGATCATGTGGACACATGTCATCACCACATATTCTAACATGTGGGAATGAGATTTAAAGGTTGGATCATAATTACTTTGGTTTAAGTTTATTATTTAATGATTTAAAGTGACTAGAAATGCCTATATAGCATTATTTTGGTACTAGTCCAAAGTCACTGCATGTGAACTTTGATATTATTACATATTTAGATAGATATGGTGAAATGTGATTTTTAAGAGTTAGAATCAACTCAAAACCTATCTTAGTTGATTTTACAAAAATGTTGCAAGTTGCAAATGCTTCTGTTTTATTATTTTTACTAGGAGGGATCTATAACTCTAATTGAATTAAATCCAACGGGCTTAGATAGATCATTTCAATACCTTTCAGGCAAAATTGGTTTCATGCAATTTGGATTTGTAAAACTCCTAGAATTGAATTTTAAATTAGTGGACAGAAACTAGATTTAACTTAAAAAGAAAAATCCAATTTTGAACGGCTGGGCTAGCGCGGGAACGAACATGGGCCGGCCCAGTGGCGCTCCACGGCGCGGGGCTCATCTGAGATGCGGGCTCCACCAGTCAGCGGCACAGAAATAACGAAACGGTATCTAGCATTCTAGGCCGCACGATTAAAAAGGGATCTAATGGTGGGAGTGCATCGTCGTCGACGGATTACTCCGGCGAGAACTTGACCTAGACGCGGCGGTGGGGGTCGACTGGGGGGCATACCAGGGCTCCAGCAAGGTAGGTGAGGCGAGCAAACAGGCTGGAAGACGACGGCGAGGCAAGGCGCGGTTGCGGCGGAGCTTGGGGTGCCCTAAATCACAGGCGCCCTTCTCCTCCTACTGCGGCGGCTTCGGCTCCATTTCCGGCGAGGAAGAGCTCGAGCGGCGTCGGCGAGAGGTGGGTGAGGTTCAATGAGAGGTGGGGAGTGAGTGAGTGTGGAGAAATGAGGCTGTGGAGGCCAGCTTATATAGGCTCGACGGTGAGACCGAGCGGTGTGGGCAGGCGACTCCGGCGAGGGCGGCACAGGGTGCTAGTGGCGTGGCTCGAGGTAGGGGCGGTGGCTTGACTCCTTGCGGTGCGCTGAGGCTTAAAGACTCGGCAAGGTGAGCTCGGTGCTGGTCGGGAGCGTCACGCGCTCTGGGCGGCAGAGGTTGCGGGTTCGAAAGCGAGCGGTGGCTGGGATGCGTTGGGCGGCCAATGGGGGTCTCTGGGGTGTTCCCTAGGTCATGGCGAAGCGGTGGACGCGGGCTACGGCCGAGGGGCGGTCTGTGCACGTGGGGACAGGGCGTGCTCTGTGGGCAGCGTCGGCATGGTCGACCAGCTCCGGGCGCGGCGGTTCCTGGCCATTCTAGTCTCTGTCTCTGGGCTGGGGCTGGTTGGACGGTGGCGATGGACCACTGGCTAGCGTGTAGACATGGCGAGAGAGGGGTGAGCGGTCTGCTGCTGCGAGGGCCAAGTTGGCCGGCAAGGTGCTCTCGGCATGGCCTTCCAGTGCAGCTAGGACATAGGGAAGGTGTTGGTGTTGGTCTGGTTAGACTTGGGGGAGACAAGCGTGATCAAAGCACCTCAATTGACTAGACAAGATCAACCTCAAAACAGTAATAGTTAGGCCACTTTGATCTTGCCCACAAGGTGTTTGACAAAATGGCCGAAAGAGAAAAACTTTTGAATTTTGGTTTCAAAATTTTTGAGTGTTCTCCACTGGTACTAGGTAGTCTCTGGTTGCAAGGGTTTTGAAAGTGGAGCTCAAATTGAGGGTTTTTGAAAAAGTGGGATCTTCCCATATGAAATAGATTCAATTTTCCAATGCCTTTTAAATATAGTGTTTGAATGCTTTTAGCAGATCAAAAGGTGGGCCTTGGTACCTCATTATGTGTACTAGCAAGGGGTGCAAAGATCATGAATTGTTTCTGTTAAGAAATGAGTGCTAGGAACACTCAAAGTAGTGTAGTGGATAAAAATGGCCAAACTGACCATTCCTCCTTTTTAATTGTTTATGATTTGATTTTCTTTGGGAAAAGTTTGGGAATGATGTAGATGATGTTTAAATCACCTAAGAAACATTTTACAACCAAATAATCACAGAACCATGGCAATTCAAATCAATTCCTAATTTAAATGCACATACACATGAATGCTTTCATTTTTAATTTGGAAAAGTTTTTGTTAACCCTAAATTATCTTGATAAGCTTGGATTAAAGTTTTGGGATGTTACACCTGTTCCATGATGGCAATAAACCGTAGAGCTTCACAACGCCGCCTCTGAAACCAAACGGCCATAAAAAAACACGGTTGCGTGCGACCAAAATTCCGTTCGCACCAGCAAACTCTAGGCATGTCACACTTGGAATTCACCAGGGAAGTATTCTAGAACTCGATAGTCCACCCAAGATCAATGATGACCGGCGATAGGCAATTCTTCATCACGGCGAGAGAGAAATTCAAGGACCACCACCTTTATTCAAGCCAATCCAGCAGTCCCCACACCATTGGCTGGCTCCCGGTGATCGGAATGAGTGGGTCAACCTCCGGTCTAGACGAGCCCGAGGAAGCCCCTGATCTGGCCCACAAATCGAGCTAGGACACAACAACGCCACCATGAAGGCAGGCCGCCGTCGCCCCCGTGTTGGGTTCGTAGCATAGAAAACAAAAAATTCCTACCGTATGAACAACTAAGAACCAAGATCTATCTATCTAGATGCAAGAAACGGGTGGATATACATCCGTAGAGATCTTACCCTTGAAGACTAAAAAGCTTTTCAATGAAATCTGATTTTGTGGATGATGTAGTTATACTCTTGCCGATCTCAAGATCGAGTTGTAGAGCACTGCAACCAGCAGCGCATCCCTGATTGCACACACATCCAGAACCCCGACAAGCTCCAAGTCCTTGCTCCAACAAAGTAGGGGAAGCAGTATATCCTTTGTGATCTAATCACCTACTTGCAAGCTGTGTCAATGTGATATCACCGGGAGAGCCTTGAGTATATCTCTCTATCATCGGGATGGAAAATTCCACTCTTGATCCATGAGCCTCTACATAACACTTCCAAAATACCTGAACCCGCCTTTATAGTCACCTTGTTACGGTGTGATGTTTGATGTTATCAACGCATTATTCCGGTGTTAGTGATTAACATGATCTCATGGTCTCAGGATTAGGATTACTTCGTATGTGATGTTATAGGAATGTAAACATAATGACTTTGATCACATTTCTATACTTTGGGTGAATGTTTATCACATCATTCCACTAATATTGTGATCCCGTTATTGACAATATCCAATGTTCATGATCAGGAAACCTTGATCATCTATTAATCAATGAGCTAGTTTAAATGAAAGGCATAACTAGAAACTCTTATTTATTTATTAAAACACATGTATTAACGTTTCCAATTAACACCACTATAGCATGCGAGATAAACAGTTATCATAAACACGGTAAGATAATAGCCACTTTATTATTGCTTCTCAGGCATATTCCCTTCACCCCAACCATCTCTGTAGTCATCTCCGTCCTCCTTCGCGCCTCCCAACCGTGTGTCGTAGTGCGCCGCTGCCCCGCCAGAGTAGACGATGCCGCCCTGCCGCCAGCCCAAAATCGGTCTCCCCCGCGTAGGGGCCTAACAGGGCACGCAGAGGTTGCCCCGCCTTCAGCAGAGAGAGCATGGCCACCATCACCAGCGCCGCGGCGGCAATGTCCAAAGAAGTCGGCCGGTGGTGGTTGTTTCTAGGGTTTTGGGAATCCTTCGGAACCGCCACGCGCAGTGATCCGGGAGGAGTTTTTTACTGATGTGTGTGAATGATCGTTAAAATTGGGAAAGAATTTTACTTCCTCGGCCTCTGCACCAACTAATGATGCACACAGCCTTTTAAGCATGAGTAAACTTGGTAAATACCAAGCATAGTCCTCAGGATAAATTTTATGGGTACAAAAGGGCGCAACCGTCCGAGCATATTGTTAGTTTTTTTTTAAATGGGGGCATACCTTGGTCTCTCTATTGCTAGTGAACTCCTTGAATCACGATTTCGCCCCGCTTTCTAAATAAAGCACACAGGTGAGACCACTGTTGGGTCAGACAACACATCGCCCAAAGGAAGATCCGAACACAGTTGGGGCCGAATAGCACAAGCAAAAGCCCAAGAGAAAATACAAAAGAAAGATAAAGAAGAAATGCACGACAACACCGGCTTGACCACCGACAAGTACATGCAACTGTCGCGCCCTCTGAAACAGTCCCACCACGATCCTATTGCCTTCGGATTGCCGTGTACCAAGCAACACCTTCAAGAAGGGGGGCGACGATGATGACGTTGCTGCCCGGATTTCTCCTAGAATTTCTCCCGGTACATGCATGAGAGTGAGAAGAGGGTACGCCGACGCCCTTCAAGAAGGAGGGCGGCACCCACAGATGTCGCCGCGGCGACGCCAACCACACCGGCAAGGATTTCTCCAGACCCCCAACGACCCAAACCTCAGCCAATCCTGGCACTCCGCTAACTTGCCGTCCACCAACATGCGCCCAAACGGTCTTGTTGTTTTCATCGGCGTCTCACCATGGCAAACACCACGAGGTTGGCTGGCTCTAGGAACCCACCGAAGACAGGGACAGCGGCGTCGCTGTCGCGTGGGAGGGATCGACATCCACCGCCAGAGGGGTAGCAGACCGGACGCAGCAGGAGGAGCATACCAGGCCAACAAGGCCTGGCCGAGCCCAGACCGGGCCCGTGAAGCCCCCGCCGGCGCGCTGCAGCAGACGCATTGACATCATCGCTCCCCCTGTCCCGAAGTGTTACCCTCACCAACCATGGCAGCGGCCTGAGGGCCAGCAAACCCGCCCAGCCCCAAGTCGGACCCAACGGGCCTAGAACTAGGGTCTAGAGACGTCAGCCAAGCTCGTCTCTGCCACCACCGCCGCCAATTAGCAGCGCCCTCGCCCTGCCGCCATCCAGGACACTGCCGGAACACCGCCTACCAAAGAACACCGCCGCAAGACGAGCACGGCATCGCAAACCACCTCCCGGAGACGCCTCCGCCAGAGGGGTGCCCCTGTAGACCACCTTCCGGGGCCGCCGCCCCGCCATCCGCGGACTCGCACCCACAGGGCCTGGTTCATTGTTTGACCGGCAAGGCGGGAGGAGGACTGGTTGGCACAAGATGGTGGTAGCGGCACAGCCGCGCGAAGGAGACCGACCTCCACCGCCGATGGCGGTTGCCGACCGAGGCGCGGCAGCAGGGGCACACCAGGTCTCGGGATCAGCCGGGCCCAAAATGGGCCCGTAAAGTTCCCGCCGCCACGCTGCAGCAGTGCAGCCACAGCCGCCGCCGCCCTCCTACACGCCCACACCCACCGCACCACCTCCACCGGGAGGCCAACCCTGCACTAGGCCCGCCCCCAGCCCAGATCGGGCCCAAGTGGGCCTAGATCTAGGCCAACCGAAGCTGTTGAGGGAGCTGGCCAGCCAGGCGGCCCCCTGCCGACCGCAGCCAGCGTCACTGTGCCGCACACCACGCCCCGGGTCGAGCCGTTGGGCCCGCCACTGCCGCCGCCTCCACCGCAAGGAGCCGCCACAACCATGGCACGCCGGCCACCGCGCTGGGGGACGTCGGCCCGTCGTTGCAGACACCGCCAGGAGGTAGACGCCCGCCGCTGTCCTTCTCCCGAACGGGATCCTGGGGGATCCGCCGCCGCCGGTATCGAGCAGGTTTTGCCCGTCGGCGGGAGAGCCGACGGCGGTGGCGGGGGAGAAGCGCGCTGGGAGGACGGGGTCGAGGGAGGGGAAAACCGCCCCTGGCCGCCGCGCGGGGGCGACCTAGGAGCGGGGGCTCTGTTTCTCAACGGAAGAACTCATGATGTCCATCGAACAAGTTAATAATCTACTAGCAGTCTGACCTTGTCAGTTTCTGACCATGGCCATGCAACCACACCGTATTTTATATGCTCCGAGCGCCAATACAAATCCTCAACTCTAAATGACTCGTTCGCACCAGAATGTCATGTTGAATAATTGGCGTGGTCAGATGCACCTCTCTTCTCTGTAACTTGATACAAGAGAACACGTCGTCTAACACCAGCTCGCTCTACGTATACCCGCCACCTTCCATGGAATGTTTATTACTAGTACAACTTGATTTGGCGATCTTATTTTATGTTTGCACGTGACGGAAGCAGCTCCCTCGAACGAGTGCATAAAAGGAGGGAGATCAAGCCGTGATTAGCATTCAGCGATCCAACTTCTTTTCTGTTACTACCAAACATACACGCCAACCCCGACGAGACAAAGGAACGGGAAGAGTGTGCACCCAGCCGATGGAAACCGAGGCCTTCCCGATAAAGTTCACCAAGGGCATACGGTCCTACTGGCGCCGGAGCAAGTACCAGCGCGTGGCTGGCGGCGACACGGCGGGCCGAAGCACGCGCCACCTGGTGCGGCTCGGGGACGGCGGCAGCGGCGACCGCAAGACGTGGGGCGTGCGTCTCGGCGGCATGTTCCGGGCGCGCGTCAAGGCGCCGGCCGCGGCCGTGGCTGCAGCAGCTGCAGCGGTACCGACGCGCGTGCTCGGGGGGATACGGGATGCGTACGTGGACGCCATGCTTGGCGCCGCGAAGAAGCACTCCGCCGAGACGCACTGGCTGCCGAGCGGGCCGGCGCCGGACGCGCTGTGGCAGAAGCGGGTGCCCGTGCGCCGGTCGCGCAGCCAGGCACAGGTGCGGCAGAAGGGGGGTGAGCTGGGACAGAGGCTCGTCCTCGAGATGTACAAGTCCGTGCGCGAGTCCAGGGACCTTGCGGGGATGCTCCAAGGCCAAGCATCCACAGCGCGATAGTATGCATCCATCGGCAACTTCGAGATGACATACCTCGTTATGTATATGTGCTACATACAACCAGTTTATATCTGTAACGTGTTCATAATTACTAGTACTAGTATAAAGCTTGCTCTGCAGTAAATTCTCAAAAATTCCGATGTTATTTTGATTGGCAAAATTGTTGCTTCAGTTCATGGATACACATATCTACAACTTTCCTATGCGGCATGTCTCCTCCACAGGACCACAGCGCTAAAGTCTTCCCATCTCCCGCTTCTCTTCATTTGCACTTTGCACCAACTCGCTCCTTCAAGCTTCTGTCACAGAAGCTTCTGATCGCTGTCCTCTCATAGTCATACGTAACTCTGACAACTCTTTCAAGCCGACATGATGTTTTAGTTTCGAGAATTGTTGGACGAAATGGGAGGGTTTTGGGAAGGTAATGGACTATGAAAGATCTAGCAAATGATAGCTTTCGATATATTAGCAGAAGGAAAGCTCGGTACAACAAGTTGTACAACAAGTGATGAACTCAGCATGGAGCAATGATGTTAATGCTAATAATCCTTTCATCCGCAACCATTTAAGCTTGTCTTAGCTGCCAAAGGGCTGACATCTTGGAACAGTAAACGGATCAGTGACATCAACCTCCCTATTGTTGGTGAACTCATCGTCATGCTAGACATGGTCATGGACAACAGAAGGCTCTCAGAAGAGGAGTTTTTCTTTATCATATTCTTGAATATGTATAGCCTGGACGCCGCTTCTAACGACATCGGTCACAGTCTTAGTGGCTCAAGGAGGAGGGGCTGTAACACCAAAATTTTCCACCTCAAGGCCACGACGACGCGCTGAAGGAAAAAAATTCATCCCCTTGCTGGATTTTGACGAAAGAATTGAAAAAAATAAGATGATCTGGGATCATTTCAACTTGATCATGAGGGTGTTCAACGAGAAAGATCGCTCCATAAAACTTGACAACCTACATTTTGAAGATCTGCCGCTAGTGGAGTTCTAGGTGGAAAAGCCCCCGCCCTGACGGTTATACTATTATTTTCTTTCACTATAGCTAGAACACACTTAAACATGATCTCATGGTTGCAATTAGGAAGATAGCACATCAAAACTGCTAAACTCAACTACTATGTTCATTCTCCCCAAGCACAATGGAGTTAACCATCTGAAAGATCTTAGGTCGATAATCCTAGTTCACAACCACAAAGATCTTCCCTAAGATCATGGTTGTCCGCCTTCGGCCCAAGATGTCGGAGCATGTTCAACCATGCCACAAATTAGTGCATCGAGGATAGAAGCATATATCATAATTTCATATATGTCCAGAGCATTGCCAAGTCTCTCCACCACAAAAAAATCCTGTTGTGTTTCTAAAATTGGACATATCAAAAGATTACTCGGAGTTCTTGGTGCATCTCCTTGCTTTTCATGGCTTTAGTCGAAATTGGACGAATTAATTGCCATCCCTACTCCAGTCAAGCACTACTTGAATCCTTGTCAGTGGATATTCAACTGATAAGATCTATAACAAGAGTGGTTTACGACAAGGTGATTCCCATCGCCTCTTATATTCGTGCTTGTGATTTATTACAAGAAGAGTAGAAAGATAAAATTACAAGAAGATTAAATCCTATACAAACTACAAAATAAAATCCCTATCTATATTTATCTATCCTCTACCTTCTTATTATATTCTTCTTGCAACATGCAAAACAAAAAAGACACTAAATAGGAAGTTTTGTTAAGGTTAAAATGTTGGCTCCACCATTTGGTGAAGTTATTTGATGTTCAATCCAAAGGAGTAGATTCCATGAAGAACTACTAGAATCAAAATATTGTTTGAGGGTTTTCAAAACACAAGTATAGGCAACATATGGACCATCAGGTCTGATCCTTGATCAAGAAAGGAAACATGCAACAATGGACATGCAAGGGATCGGATTAGTGATATATCAGTAGGCAACAATAAGCAACAGATGCATCATCTACAGATAGCAGATTAGGGGCACAAGTTTTGGTCCAAGTCCATAACAGAGAACACATAAGTTGGATTCTTATCCAAAGCCAACACATATGATTCTAATTAACATGGACAAGTAAATTAGATCATCATATAATAACTTAATAAATCTCAAATAGAATGAATTGGCCACTAAGATAATTAAACCACCCAATAATCATTTAAATAGCTATAAAGTATCATAAATCAACAAAGGACAAATGAATAGTCCAAAGCCACTTGGAATTTCCCAAGATAAGTATCACGACAAGAATGAAGTTTCCAAACCGACATGCAGAAATATGCAAACATACAACTGACATTGAGCCATTTAAATGACCACCTAATGCAATGAATATGTGCAAAATAAAAACAACAGAGACAATTCACTCACACCAAAACATCTTAAACATCCATGAAATCCGTGAGGTGGCAGTCACAGAGTGCTCCTAGAGCACTACAAATAGGACCATCGACTAGGGGAGAGCATCATAAATCGGCCAGCTAGACACACTAAGACGGTGAGAGAGAGAGTGGGAGGGAGGGAGAGAGAGAGGAGCTGGACAATTTTCGGTCAAGTTTGTTCTGGTTCCGGTATTTTATCCGGCAATGTCGTCGGCAGGCACACCGGAATTTAACCGATGTCAATCAGTGCCCTCCACTCATTGATTGTGATATGCTTTTTTGAGAATGGGACTTGCCTAAGCGCACCTCGAGATTGGGAGGGCCAAGATCTGGGTTGAGCGACCGACTTGCGGGAACGGAAAGCATAAACAAAGGATTCGGGCTTGCTGGAGCATAGGAGAGCGAGGCGGGTAATTGTTAGGCGAGAGAGAGAGAGGGAGATAGAGAGAGAGAGAGAGAAGCACCCATGAGGAGAAGGCAAGGAGGAGAAGAGCATCCACAAGCAAAAGTTCATCATCAATAATAAGAACAACTAATCTTCAAAGGTTGATAGCTAAACCAGGAGAGAATAACTAGAAATAGTAGTAGTAGCATTCAATTCCTCAAATTTGAATTTTACAATTCAAATATCCATTTTGAATTCCAAGGCATATATGTTATTTCTCTTCAAGTTGTGATTGTGATATGTAAGTGAACATGAGTCAGAAACTCATCTTATTGTGTTCTTTTAAATTCCAAAATTTTGAAATACACAAAGGTCATGCTATTTTTTATCAAATATGATGATGACCTAGCTCTAATTCATCACTAGACATAAATTTCAATCACTTCGTATTCTCAAAACCAAATTTTGAAATTTTCCCATATTTTCATATGCATGAAATGAAAATAAATAAATTATAAATCAACCCCTTTCGTGTTCTAATTATTCGGGTTGTTACAAGATCTACCTAACACGTCAAAATGTTGCGTCGCACCATATCTCTCTGCTAGTGCATGGAGCTTGACATCATCATCTAAACCTGGTGGATCAACGTAAGATTGCATATTCACCGCGAAAGTATGCACCATAATATATTCTACCGAGATATCTTTGATGAGTTGATTCATGGTGGTTGGATGACCTTAGGGGTCGTTTGAGAGTAATCCATCTAGCCGTTTCAAAGTGGTACCTTGTGCTTTTGACGAATTGTGTGATTTTTAAGTGAACTTTCAGAAAAGTGAGTTGTTCCATTTTTTGTAACTGACTAACGAGTATTCCTTTAATATTTTAAAAGCACATCCTTTGTTGGAGCAGTAACCCTATTAGATGAAAACAGTTGCTCAAACACCATAGTTTCCCTGGCACATGAACAAAGAAAATACTACAGTATAAACAACACGAATCATTTAGTTTTACTAATTACTTCTACTTGAGAGAAAACATATGTCATGTGAAATATGTTCAAATTTCATTAACCCTATTTTTCGAGGTCGAATTTTAATAACCTTCGCGACTGGAAGTCAGACAGTGATGTGCAAATTCAGTTGCAACGATGAGAAGTAGTACTCTAGATAGGAAACCTTTGTTTTCAGAAATGAAGTGACAAACCTTTGACAGTTTATATTTGAACCTAATACTCCCTCCGATCCAAATTAATTAACTCAAATTTGTCTATATTCAGATGTAATTAGACATGTTTTAGTGCTAGATATATCCGAATCTAGATAAATTCACGTCAATTAATTTGGATCAGGGGAGTATTATTTTATCAATATTACAGCTTAAGTGTTTTTCTAGAAATATGCAATGGAATATAAGAAATTAATCTGTCTTGACGTGCATTCGATGTTTTTACCTGCATGAATTTTGTTGGGACATGTCCCTCCACATGGAGGTGTGTTGGCAGCCCAACATCAGCCCGTGAAAGTCCAACACATTTCAACCATTGATCGATGTTTGTATCCAACGGTTGAGGTGTTCCTTGGGAGACGAGTAGAAAAGAAAACACTAGCCACCCTTGGTGGCTATGCGAGAGAGAAACATAGCAAGTGAGAGAAGCAAGCCATCATGGATGCTACTGAGAGAGGGTGAGAGAACACACAAGAACACCACAACCTAGTGAGAAGAGAGGAAGAAGAAGGAGAGGTGGTTTCTGTCCAGATTTCTGAGATCTGGCCGGTATGTCTTCAAGCTGGTGTTTCGAGGCTCAAAGGTGCTTGGATTGGCTCCAAACTTGGTGAGTTTGTTCCTTGTTTGAGTACTTCGATCTGGTTAGCTGGTTTGAGGTTTGGGTCAGTATAGTTTCAGATTTGGAAGCGGTTTTGTCAGTTCAGACTGCTGCAGTTTCAGCACAGAGCAGTTTTGGTAGACGAATAGTTTGGGCAGGCAAACGGTGTTCGATTGACCTGAAATTTGGTGTGTATTGTGGGTACTCGTATGTCAGCTTGTCTATCAAGTTTGGTGCTGATTGGATTCGTGGTTTAAAAGCATTTTGCTAATTACCGAAAGGGACAAAAACTGAGACAGTCTGTTTTGCTATAATCATTCTCTCAAGTGGTTGTTGTTGCTGGTTGGCAACGTGCTGAGTATGTTTTACATCTCTATATGTTCTAGAAAAAAATGTGTACCCAGGTTGCTCATAGTGAAGCTCACGTGGACCGGTTGGTCCACACCCGTGGTTTTTCTTCCTCGTCTTGAGGAGGTTTTTCCACGTAAATCCTTATGTCACCCGTGTATGTGCTCGTTGTTTTATTTCCGCTGCATATCTATTGATTGAAACTATCCTTGGAGTTCACCACAGGCAGCATGGGGGTTGTGTGTGTATCCTCTTCCCCCAACAAAGTGGTATCAGAGCTGAGGTTCAGTTTTGTATTCAGTTTCAAAGCAACGTTTGTTTTGGGCTGATTGCATTTGCTAGTGGTGAAAGATTGAAGTGAATATCAACATAATATTTCTTTGAATGGTACAAATTATCAATCTTGAAAGTGCAAGATGAAGGACTTGTTATATGTGAAGGATTACTGGATGCCAGTATTCTCTACTGAGATGCCTAGTGATATGAAAGAAGATCAGTGGGAGGTAATTCATCTCCAAGCTTGTGGGTTCATCCGAAAATGGGTAGATGATAATGTTTTGAACCATATCATTGAGCAGACACATGCACATACCTTATGGAAGAGATTAGAGGAGTTGTATACCCGCAAATAAGGTACCAACAAGATGTTCTTAATCAAGAAATTGATGCGTTTGAGGTACAAGGAGGGCACTCCAATTGCAGATCATGTAAATGAATTTTAGGGCATTATAAATCAGCTATCTTTAATGAGAATTACATTTGAAGATGAAGTGAGAGCTTTCCTGCTACTTGGCTCATTACCGAGCACTTGGGAGACCTTTAAGGTCACCATGTGTAATTTGGCACCTAATGGAGTTGTCGCTTGAAACCTTGTGAAGACCAAGGTACTAAATGAAGAGTCCATAAAAATTGCTGATAAGGATGGTTCTTCCTCACATTCTGAAATGTTAGTGACCGAGTCACGGGAGACAAGCAAGAGTAAAGGTCCAAGTAAGGGAGGAGAAAGAAGTAGAAGCAAAGACAAGTATGCTGGTATTATATGCCATCACTGCCATGAGAAGGGTCACATCAAGTGGCATTATGAACAATGGAAGAAAGAAAAAAAGAAAAAAAAAAGAAAGTTCAGAAACAAAGCGATAGTGATAGTGACAGTGAGGGAGGCTGGATTGCTGCGGTAGAGGAGATCATGTTTCTCATGCATGAAGAACATGATAGCAGCAGTGTTTCAACCATTGAGGAGAGGATCATTGTAGTTTCTGATGATACCATCAGCCATGTAGATGGTGATGAGATGACTTGGATTCCGGACAGCGGTGCTACCATACATGCTACATCTCGTAGAGAGCTCTTCACCAACTACACAGCAGGTGATTTTGGTGTTGTGAAGATGGGGAATAATGATAGAGCAAAAATCATTGGAAAATGAGATGTGCACTTGGAGACTAAAAATGATACGACAGTAGTCCTCAAGTCGATGAGGCATGTTGAGGCCCTTCGGCTCAACATTATTTCAGTTGGATTGCTTGATAGAAATGGGTACTTGAGCAGATTTGGAAATGAACAGTACAAGCTCACAAAAGGAAATCCGATTGTTGCAAAAGGTAACATCGTTTCAGTTTTGTATCATGTTCATGCTAAGATTTCTGCTGCTTGTGTCAATGTGTTGCAGAAAGAGGATGTGTGTGCCCTATGGCACAAGAGACTTGGGCACATGAGTGAGAAGGGGATGCCAGTGCTAGTGAAGAAAAAAATTGTTAAAAGGTGTGAAGGGTGTTCACATTAAGAAATGTTCAGATTGTCTAGCAGGGAAGCAATACAGAGTTGCATTCAAGAGTCAACCTCCTCACAAGAAGCCCGAGGTGCTGGACTTGATACATTCCGATGTTTGTAAAATGTCGGTGAGGTCATTGGGTGGAGCAAAGTACTTTGTCACATTTATTGATGATTTTTCCAGGAAGGTTTGAGTCTATGGTTTGAAGAACAAATATCAAGTACTAAGTGTATTCAAGCAATTCCAAGTCTCAGTTGAGAGAGAGACTGAGAAGAAGATCAGGTGCATTCGCACTGATAATGGGGGAGAGTATATTGGCCCATTTGATGCCTATTGCAAGGAGCAGGGAATTAGGCACTAATTTACTCCTCCGAAGACACCACGGTTGAATGGTCTTGTTGAGAGGATGAACATGACAATTGTTGAGAGAGTTAGATGCTTACTATCGAGTGCAAAGCTGCCTAAACATTATTGGGGTGAGGCTTTGTTGACTTTAGTTTATCTTATTAATCTCTCACCAAGTTATCCATTGCAGAGAGATGTTCCAAACATGGTCTTCTATGACAAAGACGTCTCGTATGAGCACCTGAAGGTTTTTGGGTGCAAGACCTTTGTTCATATCCCTCAAGATGAAAGGTCAAAGCTTGATTCAAAAACACGACAATGTATATTTCTGGGCTATGGAGGTGATCAGTTCGACTATAAGTTGTATGATCCAATAGCAAGAAAGGTTGTGAGAAGACATGATGTTGTGTTTGTTGAAGACCAAAAAATTGAGGATACTGTGAAGACAAAGGTGCAAGTTTCAGAGCAAGTTTCAGTACATGTTCTCCTCGAAATCAGCAGCAAGACATATCTGATTCTGACCCAGTTCTTGCAGATGCAGCTAAAGATGATGATGCAGAAGATGTGCAAGGTGATGCACATAGTGGTATAGGTGAGGATGCTCCTCAGAAGCAAGAGTATGATGATGAAGAAGATGATCATGATCAGCAAGCACCTGAACTAGATAGTCCACCAGCTGCTCCACTCAGACGGTCCAGCCAAGAACGTGTTTCTTCCACTAGGTACGATTCAGACCAATATATGGTGTTATTGTCTGATGGTTTAGAACCTGAGTGCTTTCAAGATGCAATGAAATATGATAACAAGATGGAGTGGAATAAAGCTATGCAAGAAGAGATGGATTCCTTGCATAAGAATCATACTTATGAGCTGGTGAAGTTGCCCAAGGGCAGGAAAGTTTTAAAGAACAAATGGGTCTACGGAATCAAAACAAGAAGATCACACGTCACATCCAAGGTACAAAGCCAGGCTAGTTGTAAAAGGACTCAGCCAGAAAAAAGGTATTGACTTTGATGAAATATTTTCTCCGGTGGTGAAGATGACATCAATCCAAATGATCCTTGGCATGGCAACAAATCTCAACTCGGAGGTTGAGCAAATGGATGTGAAGACAACTTTCCTTCATGGAGAGTTGGAGGAAGAAATCTACATGGAGCAGACCAAAGAAGACTGTGTGTGAAAATTAAAGAAAAGTCTCTATGGCCTGAAACAAGCACTGGGACAATGGTACGTGAAGTTTGAATTTGTCATGGGGGAGCAAGGCTACAAGAGGTGTATCTTAGACCATTGTGTATTTATTCAGAGGTTCTCAGGTGATGATTTTATCATGTTATTGCTCTATGTGGATGATATCTTGGTTGTTAGCAAGAATGTCTCAAGACTTGCTAGGCTAAATAAAGAGTTGAACAAATGTTTTGCCATGAAAGACTTGGGTCCAGCAAAGTGTATTCTCGGCATGAGAAATGAGAGAGATAGAAAATCCAACAAGTTGTACTTGTCTCAAGAGAAATATATTGAGAAGGTACTTCGCAAGTTCAAGATGGACAAGGCAAAGGAAGTGAGTTGTCCACTCGCAGCTCATTTCAAGTTGAGTAAAAAAGCAATATCCCTCCAATGAAGAGATGGAAAAGGAAATGCAGAAAGTTCCTTGTGCTTCAGTGGTTGAGAGTTTGATGTATGCTATGATGTGTACACGGCCTGACATTGCTCAAGTGGTTAGTACTGTGAGCATATTTATGTCCAATCCAGGAAAACCACATTGGGAAGCCGTGAAGTGGATTTTGAGGTATCTCCGAGGCAACACTAATATGAAGCTTTGCTTTGGTGGTAGTGAGCCCAAGCTGATTGCATATTCAGATTCAGACTTGGTTGGAGATGTCGATGGAAGGAAGTCTACTTTAGGTTATTTGATTACTCATTCAGTGGGAGCAGTGGCATGGCAAAGCAGGTTGCAAAAGTGTGTGGCGCTGAACACAACTAAGACCGAGTTCATAGCAGTAACCGAGGCGAGCAAGGAGCTATTGTGGCTAAAACTTTTGGCTTGTGAGCTTGGTTTTGAGCAAGACAAGTATGTGCTGTTTTGTGACAATCAAAGTGCCATTCACCTAGTAAGAATGCAAGTTTTCATTCGAGGTCGAAACATATTGATGTGCGCTATCATTGGATTTGAGATGTGTTGAATTTCAAGAAAATGCAAATTGATAAGGTGCACACAAATGACAATGGGGCTGATATGTTGACCAAGGTGGTGACAAGAGGAAAGCTCGAGATATGCCATCGGCTCGCCGGTATGACTGTCGGTTGGCTGTGAGACCCTCCATGATGTAGGTAGGGGGGTTTGTTGGGCCATGTCCCTCCATATGGAGGTGTGTTGGCAGCCCAACATCAGCCCGTGAAAGTCCAACACATTTAAACCGTTGATCGATGTTCGTATCCAACGACTAAGGTGCTCCTTGGGAGAGGAGTACAAAAAAACCTAGCCACCCTTGGTGGCTGTGTGAGAGAGAAAAAGAGCAAGTGAGAGAAGCAAGCCATCGTGGCTGCTGCTGAGAGAGAGAGAATACACAAGAATACCACAACCTAGTGAGAAGAGAGGAAGAAGAAGGGGAGGTGGTTTTTGTCCAGATTTCTAAGACCTGACCGGTCTGTCTTCAAACTGGTGTTTAGAGGCTTAAAGGTGCTTGGATTGGCTCCAAACTTGGTGAGCTCGTTCTTTGGTTTGAGTACTTCGATCTGGTTAGCTGGTTTGAGGTTTGGGTTAGTGTAGCGGTTTTGTCAGTTCGGACTGCTACAGTTTCAGCACAGAGCAGTTTTGGTAGACGAATAGTTTAGATAGGAAAACGGTGCCCGATTGATCTGAAATTTGGTGTGTATGTTGGGTACTCGTATGTCAGCTTGTCTACCAAGTTTGGTGCTGATTAGATCTGCGGTTTAAGAACAGTTTGCTGATTACCGATGGGGACAGAAACTGAGATACTCTGTTTTGCTGTAATCTTTCTCTCAAGTGGTTGTTGTTGTTATTGCCAGTTGGCAACATGCTGAGTGTGTTGTAAATCTCTAGATGTTCTAGAAAAAAGTTTGTACCTAGGTTTCTCATAGTGAAGCTCGCGTAGACCGGTTGGTCCACGCCCGTGGTTTTTTTCTTCCTCACCTTGAGGAAGTTTTTCCACGTAAATCCCTGTGTCACATGTGTATGTGCTCGTTGTTTTATTTCCATTGCATATCTATTGATTGAAACCATCCTCGGAGTTCACCGCAGGCAGTGTGGGGGGTTGTGTGTATCCTCTTCCCCCCAACGCTTCTTACTTGCCTTCTACTCGATAGGCAAGTTCTTTACCCTGACGCATCAGCTTTCTGATTCAGATGCATACAGCAAAGAGTCACACATTAGGACAACCAGAGAAAACAGAGTACAAAGTTTATATACTGCAAAAATCACTGGCATTACAAAGGATCGTTGCAAGAGCAGCAACATAATCTGAAGAAAGTAGTAAGTACATTGTTTCTATACATGATCTAATGCTCATCATATAAACAAAAATGACAGTCGTCCTGGACTTCCAAGAACTAGCCAGTTCCCCAATCTACACTATACTTACTGACTTTATTGTACATGTCAATCACCACCCTCTAACCGCATTTGGAAACAGATTGTCGCCGAACCAAGAGACCAACAACATAGATACATGTATGAACAAATTGAAGTAATGGAAGCCCGGCGGGACCTGTACTGAGGAGACGACTGCTTCTGTATGCGTATATATTCACATTACCTGGGCGCTGACTCTACCGTTCGGTTCCCTTTATATTTTATATATATACTTACTTATATCTTATTTACGCAGTTCGTGTATTTGTACATTTTCTTGTGTCTTGACGCGCGGCCGTAAATTAACAACGGTTCCAGCAGGTGATGTAATGTAACAGGGATGGCTGTGTACTTCCGTTATTGGCGGTGGAGGAGGCGTTCTGCGGCCGTAAGCGAGTGGCGGAAGTGGCAGCGGTGGCCGTAGGGGCAGACTTGGCCGTTGAGCACCATGCGGCAGACCTCGGTCTTATACCGCGGGTGGCGGATGACGGGGCGGAGCTCGGAGACACCGTGCGCGAACTGGCATTGGTCGCCGTAGGGGCACGCCCCCGTCTCCTCCCACTTGTTGCACAGCTCCGTCTTGAACATCCCCTGGTTGCACACGTCCAGCTCCGCCGCCGCGCCGCTGCTCGCGTCCGGTTGCTGATCCTTGTGCAGCGGATTCTTCTGCTCGCCCCACTTCATGCCAGCGTCCGCGCGCTTCTGCTGCTGGTCCATGTCGTATCAAGCGCGACAAACGTCAAATGCCAATACGAGAGGAATATTCGCGAGATGGACGGGAGCCGGGACTCACCGAGCTTGGGTTGGTCGGGTTCGACGGGCGAGGTTTACGGTTGTATGCGGCCGGCGTGGCAGGCTGGTTCATCTTGAGGTAGTCGTTGGAACGGACGGAGATGCTCTTGGGCAGCACGGCAAGCTTCTCGGGCGCGCGCTCCTTCTGATCGCCGAGGCCGCGGAACCGGCGGATCTCGTCGGCGATGGCGACGGCGGCGCTCTGCTTTCCGCCGAGCATCGCGATCCGGCGCGCGAGGTCGCCGTTGGCCACGCGGAGCTCGGCATTCTCGCGGCGGAGGACCGCCGCCTCGTCGACTGCCTCGGCGAGGTGGGAGAGGCAGAGCTCGTAGCGGTCGACCACCTCCTGGTACTGCAGCGCGAGTCGCGCGAGCTGGAGCCGGTGGCCCGTGACGTCGACGATCGCTGCGCCGCCGTAGTCAGCGTCGTCCACAAGGGAGGCGGAGGAGGACGGCGAGAGCGAGACGGAGGTGGCGAGTGGCGACGGCGAGGAGAAGCCCAGGCTCGGGCTGAAGGGGGAGGAGCAGCGGTACAGGGCGTCGTCGCCGCTGGGGAGGTAGCGCGGCGAGGAGGACAGCCGCTGGTCCCCGAAGGCGTACGATTTGAGCTCGAAGGCCGAGCGGAGGCGGTCGGCGTTGGCCGGAGCGACGAGCGCGTCCTGCATGACCGATGGGCTCATGACTCCTCCGCAAACTAATCTCTGTACCAAGAAAACAGAACGAAATGTCACACCAAACTGACAAAGAAAACAGTGGTAAATTCATTCATCACTTTAAAGTGGAGTAGTACGAAAAAAGGTTTCTAGTTGTTGTGTTGAGTCTGCAACAATAAACGCACCATATAAACAGAAAGAGAAAAAGAAACCAAATATGAGATGAAACATTGCCAGGAATCAATTCGATTTGGCTAGTTCGTAATACCTCTTGGCGCTGGATTGGGTGCAGAGCGAGGTTCCGAAGAGGACGGCAATCAAGGAGGTGCAGTGACCAGTGAGTACACAGGTGCAGGCATCGCGTGGTGTGGGTTATATAGCGGGGAGCATGCCAGGAGCAGAGGAGACCGTGGAGCCCGCACGTCTGCGAGAGCGAGATGGCACAGGTGGTAAGCCAACCCCGTACCGGATCATGGTCGGGCTCGCTCTTATTGCTGCAGTCTAGTCGATGGTCGTGCACCTTTGGTTCTGGCCAATCTTTGCTTATTCCACTGTTTCACCGAGGCTGCGGCAAATCAATGGTCACACATCTGTCCGAATGCGTTTCTCTTTTTTTATAAAAAAAATATATTAATACCCAGAAGATATCGAATACTCCTACATCTATCCTCTCCAAGAATATAATTAATGTAAAGATAGTCGACAATTAGGGATGCACACAACCAAAAAGTAAAAAAAAACTAAAAGAAAAGGAACATGGCTCCATCAAATAAGAGTGAGTCACATCGGCAACAAATTGTAGAGACACAGCTGCAATGCACTGACCGCCAGGCTTAATGTCGTCGAGGGATCGGTTTTTACGTGGAAATCGCCCCACGAACAAAACCGAATCCGCACAACATGCAGCAAATCATTGTCTTCTCCTCTACATTATGTACACGCTCGGTGACCGTCACTCGTGTGCACATGGATATTGCCACGCGGCCGAATGAACCATGCCAAAGCAAAGCGAGGGCTGTCATCGTCTTTCCACACCACTATCATCATTTAGCAGTCTCAAACTCAATATGAGCCATTGAAACCTGTAGTCTTGAGGGTGCATCCAAATAAAATGTGTCCCTTTTAACGACGTATACATTTTTTTACGACGTATGCATTTTTTTTACTTGGGAGATGCAAACATGAACGAAATTAAAGATTTAATCATTTCAACTATACTCATATATTTTCTTGCGGCGGATTACCGGCCCATTTATGTGTGAGGTGAGGTCACCTTTAGGGCAGGCTGATTAGACCGTTTTATCTTTTATACATGTAGTTCAGAAAAAAAATAAAAAAAATGGTGTACAATAGAGTGTCTTTTAGCGGCCCTCAACAAGAAATGTTTGCATGCTCCTAAAAATATGGATAGCTAAAAATAAACTATTTCCTCTGTTCTGAAATAAGTGTAGTAAATTTGTGAAGATACAGATGTGTACCTTGATATGTTTTAGCGTGTACATACATAGTATCTAGACAAATCTGTATCACTTATTTCTGGACCGAGTGAGTAGAAGACATGTGAATAAGAAAAGACAAACCTCTATTTTGGTTCCTTTCTCGTGCAACTCAGCAATCATCTTAAGTGTCGTTGTTAAGATAAATTGATTGTACATATGCTCCCTTACAATCCTACTCCTGCAGGCTCAGGAACATTTGACACCCTCAGAACATCATAGGAACTAGGAAGTTGCCATTTTTTTTGTAATAATAATTTTCTAACAACGGGGGCCATTTCTATTTTCTCAACCAAGAGTGTAGTCCATTTTTATGTTCCTGTCGAAGGTTAATTACACCAGCTGGAACCGTGCACATGTTCTCTTGGAAAAAAAGAACAAAAAACACAAGCTCGAAAGATGAAAGATTGTTAATTAGAAAGCGATGTTACGATTTGTAGCACCACACCAAACTGCTGCTCGGGTAGACGGCCTACGTTGGGTACTGCAATTTTGTTTTCCGATGGCCACCGGTACTGAACGGAGAGGGGAAAGAAAGTCAATCATATAATCCTCGTTCCTATCCTCTCTCTTTATCTCAAAAAGGATGTGTTCTCTAACTCTCCATGGAGTATCAAATTTAGCGTTTGCTTAGTAGCTAATTTATCACGGTGGCCCGGCCGGTCCTACACGACCCGTGGTGAGTCAGTGAGGTGAGGTGAGGTGCGCGCTGTAGTGTACTGATACGAAAGCATCGTCGCAGTGCAAAAGCCGATCGGTCGACCCGACGCTGCTGCTGCTGCCGCTGCCTTGGCTTGCTTTGCCTTCACGGGTCAGTCCCTCTCCGCGCTAACTAACCAACCCAGCCACGCCAGCCGACGACGTACGCCGCCATGGGAAAACCCGGAGTAACAAACACACGAGTGTCACACCACGCACGTAATGTGCAATCATGATGCTTCCTGCTTACAGCTTTAACTAACTAACTCTCGTTCGAGCTCGCCTTCCGCCTACCGCGCCCGCGTATCTTATGTGCCGCGGCACGTCCGAATCATTCGCCGGAGATGGAGACCGGCCGGGAGAGATACAGGGAAAAGGAGGAGGAAAAAAAAGGGTTGTGCGCGCTGCCTGCATGGCGTGTGTGAGGGAGATCGGCTTTTGTTTCCGCCGGGCGTGACGGCTAAACGAACCGGATGGACTTTTAGGTGAGCGCGCTGTCTCGCCGGTTGCGATCAGGGTTTGTTAAACGCTGTTTGGTGATGGCAGTGGACCGTGCGAATGAAGGCATGCACTGCGACCTGATGACTGATGTGCCGCCTGCACCAGAAATAGATTGATGTTAATGTGTTATCTTTGCCCCTGCCTGCCTTCCATCGATCGTGCCTGCCCAGCTTGCGGATTCGCACGACAGTAAAAATCGCACGATTGCATTGTCATGCTCACTTACATAAATGATTTTAAATGTATACAATTTTTTGATTCTAGCCCCCGCAGCCTTACATTATTATTAAAGATAAGAGCATATACTCCCTCCATCTAGGAATTTGTACTTTTAGATTTTTCCTTAAGTCAGGCTTCTAAAATTTTGACCAACTTCGTAGAGAAAAAGTAGCAACATATATGACGTCTATATTAATATATTATGAAACTATGTACATTTCAAGACGATCTAGAGATATAACTTTTTTTTATAAAGTTGATCAAATTTTAATACGTTTGACTTACGACAAAAGTTAGAGTACACTTATTCATGGCCAGAGGGATGTATGTGCAATGATGTTTACACAAAAACTATACACATACGAACCATTTATGGGAGATCGTCAACACGTGATGGCAAAAGAGGGGTAACTGATCTTTTCACCCTATGCATAGGCATGGTAACTTCATAACAAAATCAACTCGCCATGCTTTGAATGTAGGCTTTATACCCTTGAAAATTCATTATTTTCTTTGCTTCCAAATGTGACAGCAAGCCAGAACAATTATCCCATGAAACATAGCCGTAGATTGTGTTAGAGTATTAGGAAATTTTCACATGAGATTGATTACCGAAATAAATTTCATGTAAGCACTAACAGATCTAAACACATGCAGTTAAACAACCACATCTAGTAGATCCAAAAATCTAGCAAGAACTAGTGCATAAAAAGAGGTATAGCACGTAGAAGTTGACCGGAAAGGTCAGCACCACAGCAGCAGCCTGGTCCTTGCCGATGTCGTCCATGGTGATGTTGAGGTCATCGGTTGATGAAGAAGAATACACGAACAGAGGCGAGCAGTCACGTCGAGACGCTCCCCAAAAACCTTATCGCCGGTCTTCCGGTGCAGGATCTCAACGGACGGACTTTCGGAGGCCTGCTCTTCTGGACGGCAGTGCACACAGTCGCCGGAACGGGGAAGTCTAGAGAGCATCGCAGCAAGAGGAACAAGGCGAGAGAGACAGAGAAAGAACGAGTTGTATCTAGATCTGTTTCGTCTCTCCCTCTAGCATGTGAGGTGAGCCGACCGAGTTTCCACGTGATGGAAGCTAAGGACATGCGTCAAACATGCACACAAATATTTACACGTACCTAACAGCTCGTGCACCATGCAAAATTTTAGTCTTCCACAAAATGAATTTCTAACTCGAACTCGATTCACGAAACACGTCGTGCGGGCACCAAAGGAGGAGTGCGCGTGCAATCCTTCTCTTCTCACTCACTTAGTGGGAGGGAAACAACTCACCTTATAAGCTGATCCAACTCTCTCCCAACTAGCAATTTGAGACTAAACTTTGTCTCTCACACAGCTCTCAAGCTGTCATACTATATGTGGCTTAAGATTTCAGGATTTATTAGACTATATCTAAGCTGCCTATATGGGCAAAAGCCCATATAAATCTAACAAATTGGATTCATACATATCGTGAGACCTAAAGAATATGTAGGTTATTCAGAATCCTTGAGATTTGCTTGATGGTTAAATCTATATTGGACGGTTTGGGGATTCCTGGCTTATGTTGGTACGAGAGATTCGAGAAAGGTCCTACAAAACTAGTGGGTGGAACTAGTGGGTGTTAGTTATAATAAGGATATATTTTGTAGTGACGCTTACCATGAAGCAAGTTGGGACTATATCACACACACCTATAAGAACATCATGAAAGCGACATGGCTTTTGGACCTTATGCGTATGAATTTCTCTGGTCGAATTGCTTAGAGACACATTTTAAATAACAAGTATGGCTTGCTACTTTGTCATTGATAATATATGTTCTAGTTAGGTACATTTGTCCATAATAATATAAAATCCTAAAAGTCATTAAAAATTATTGCCAAACATGCTTCTACCATAAATATAAATCGACACAATTATTGCGGATAGAAACACAAAAATATAACTATTACTTGAATGGTTAATGTGGTTAATTGTACTTGAATTTTCTCCTCGAAACAGGCTTTCGCCCCGCTATTTAATATAGCAACCACCCGATGCAACGTTGGGAACAATGCTGGGTAGAACAGCACATGGCACGCCCAAAAGAAAACAAGAAGGAAGAAAAGAAAAGAAAGCCGACGTCAGTGGTTCGATGAAAATGGAGATAACTCGCAACCGTTGCATCCTCCAGAGAAGTACCACCACCCTCCTAGCACTCCGAAGCGCCATGTATGAAGCAGCACATCCAAGAAAGAAACCGGCGACAACAATGCTATTGGCCGGATGCTTAGCCCAAAATATATCAAGCCCGTTGGGGAACCCAAGATGAAGGTATGATGAGCACAGCAGCAAGTTTTCCCTCAGTTATAAAACCAAGGTTATCAATCCAGTAGGAGCAAGAAAACACCTCAAAGGTATTGCTAGCTGAACTTTGGCAGGGCGCACTACCAGTGCCAGCAGCAACGTGGAGACATGCACAACACAACCACAGAACTTTACCCCAACTTGCGATGAGGTTGTCAATCTCACCGGTTTTGCTAAAAACAAGGGATTAAACGTATCGAGTGGAACAAAATAATAGTTTGCAGAAAATAAACAAAAAATAGTAAACAGTTGATTGTAGATTGATGATAAAAGAAAGGACCGGGGTCCATAGTTCACTAGTGATGGCTCTCCTTAAGATAGATGACATGTTGGGTGAAAAAATTACAGCGGGGCAATTGACAAATATCGAGAAAGCATATATGCATATACTACTCATCTTGACTCCTTTGAGATTCGATTGGGCATTACAACATTATACATAGACCATAATCCAACTACATCTATGACTAATTATCCACCTTCAGGTTATCATCCGAACCCCCTCCAGTATTAAGTTATAAGCAACGGATAATTGCATTACGCATTGCGTGTAAAGTAAACAATACGATTGTTCTATGAACAAAAGATTGTTGTTTTCTCCCTAGTAGCAACAGCACATCTAGTACCTTAAAGATTTATGTCACTTCCCCAGATTACTAGAGGCATGAACTCACTATCAAGCATAAATACTAACTCTTAGAGTTGCTAGCATCTACTTGGCCAAGATAGCTACTGACAACGGAAAGCATGCAAGATCACAAATAACAAAGACATGATAGAATCAATAATCAATCTGAAATAGCATCTCAATATCTATCGGATCCCCGCAAACACAACATGTAGGAATTACAAATAGATGATCTTGATCATGAACGGATCTCACAAGATGTTGCGACCTCGGATCGTTAAGGATCCTAAGTCCCTGTGATTAACGTGCTAGTCCCTGGATTGATAGCTAGCACTTCACAGCCGATGAATATCATGTAAAACACAAGCCATTATTACACGAATAATCCAGAGTATAATTATTACAACTTGCATAGCTTATAGCTAGCTCAAATAAAACAGCGGAAACTAGATAAAACTTGAGTCCATCAACGCCTCAGGCTAGCTGCGTGAAGACCCGCGATCCCTACGCACCTTTCAATCTTCGGATTCTGCACATAAGACGTGCAGCCAACAAGTTGGGTCAATACTTTGAATGTATTGGCAAATTACACCAAGGAAAGAGTAAGACTACCTCTACATGCAAGGCTAAGAGTAGGCTCTGGGGTTTATTTGCGTAAATCCAATTTTATCAATGTAATAAGAAAAGAGGAAGAAAGTTTTCCCTACTTTGTAAACTTTGATAAATAGTATAGGGTCGAGTGGAACACGTGGATATTACTCACCAAGTGCCCAATCAACCTAGCACTTGGATATTACGCACCAAGCTCCCAAAATCCCACCCAATGGCGATATTACTCACGCCTTGGGGTTTATAAAACGTTAAGTTTGGAAAAGAGAGAGGAAGAACTTTCAGAGGCTCCATCCTTCAGATGCTCATTGTTGTTCTGTTTCCGTGAACACGGCTGATCGATCAGTTTGCAATACTCTCGAGAGGTTGTGCACTTTCCCCACAATCCACGATCAAGTCCTTTTTCAGACAAGACCATGGCGAAGCCTTCCCTTAGTAGCCCCTCTACCAGCTAGATCCAACCGTGCCAAGAACCTCCAAATGTTGGTACCCCGGTGAGGTCTCCCACTAAGTACTAGGCCAAGACAAAGCCCATATGTATTGTGGTTGCACGGGAAGCTTCTGAATTCTGAAACATGGCAGACTTCTTTGATTCCTGGGCGGCCGTCCTCCACCAAAATCCCACTCGTTGACCCGACAACCATTCCGCCCAGAAGGAAAACTTAGTTTTATTTTGAAGGGGGTTTTGAGAAGAAAAGTTCGCTCGAGAGAGCTCTCGTACTTAGAAAATGTTTGAGTCTTTCGAACCCTCCCAATGGCACTTGATATGTACAAGTATATAGCATAGCAAGCATAACTTACAAAAACAGGATAACCTATTGGGATAGAAATTCCTAAGCAAAGAGCTACTCATGGCATACTACAAAACCGCACTTGCAAAATAGTACTAAGAAAAATCTACCAAAATCCTACACATGCATACTACAGAATTTGAAGTGTAAAACATGCATAGTCAAAACTGGGACATTAATATGAACAAGTGGTGTAACTTTCCTTGATCCGAGCAGCAATCTATACAACAATACTCCTCAGCACACTCCAAGCAATCTAACGAAACAAACATGGATTCAATCACAATTGCACAAAACAAGTCACGAAGTCAAATATGCATGCATGCAACATGGTAATATGCAAGGATGGATTTGATTTCGACCAAGAGTTTTAACCAGGGGTGTTGTTGAGTTGGGGATGTCATTAGAATTGATTTCCCACAGATTTTAAATATTTTGGGTTAAACCCTAATTTACCAAGCTCAAAATTAGATCTATAACTCCAATCTTCCTCGAGACAGATCTGAACACCCTAAGCAAGATATTAAAATTTTCTACAGAAGGTCTCGACGATACAAAGCCAACGCAACAAGAATCAACTAAAACGGAGCTACGGATAATTTTCTAGAATTAAAATACTCTAATCTAAACTTTTAATTCTACTGCAAGATTTCTGTGGCAAAACAGTAATATTATTGTAGATCTGTGTTCTACTCGAAAATATGAATCCAACGGTATATCATACGCAATTTTTGGACTAATATTCGAATTTCTATGAATTTTACGAGATTGGAGCTATTTCTGCCTATTTTAAAAAGAAAACAAAAAGGGCCAGAGAGGTGGCGACACGTGGCGGCTCGGGACTGGTCCGCCGGGCGCGCGTGACGCGACGCGGTGGCGACGCGGCGTCGACGTGGCGCTGCCACGCGGCGCGACGCGGTTGGCCAGGCCGTTGACCGATTTGGGGCCGTCGGATCTAGATCCGACGGTCGGAGAGGAAGGGGCGGCGACTGCTTACCGTGACGGCAACGACTAGCGGTGGCGGCAGACGGCGGCGCTCCTTAGGCGATGGTCGGCGGCGGAGGCGGTGCTCCTCCGGACCGGCGAGCTAGACGACGGGGATCGGCTCCTGGTCGCGGTCGCGTTCCCGGGGGCGGCGGCGATCCTCCCTTCCCGAGGCGACGGCGGGCGGCGGCCGCTGGCGATGGAGGCAGCAGCGCTCCGGCGAGCAATCGGCGGCGGCTCGGCGGCGGCGGTGGAGAAAAAAAGACTAGGGTTTGCTTGGGGAGGCGTGCCCGCCTTATATAGGGGCGAAAACTTGGCGCGGGGGTCGCGGAGTTCGCCCTGGAATCGCCAGCGGTGGTTACGCTGACGCGGCGGCGGCGTCGTCCTCGAGCCGGACTCGGGGAGGAGGCGGCTGACGGGCGGGCCCGGCCTATCGGTCGGCTGCGCGCGGGAGCGGGCTGGCGCGGCTGCTGGGCCGGCCCACGCGCTACGCGCCGCTCGCTGCTGGCGCGCGCGGTAGATAGGCCGCGGGCTGGCTCGGCCGGCCCGGTTAGCTTAGGTTTCGTTTTTTTATTCTTTTATTAATTTCTGAATTGCTATTTGTTTAATAACTTTTGCAAACGGACTCCGAATTAGACGAAATTTGTTTCTAAAATTTTGTAAAAAGAAGAGAGTTAGAATAGGACTATAAAATAACCCTTTTGCAAAGATTTTGGTGGTTAAAAAGCTTTTACCCCTTTTGTCTATAATTGACTATGGGGTTTGAGAAAATACCTGATGCAAATTTTTGATATGTGATGCCATGATGCAATGATATGGTGCATGCTTCTAGTAACATCTGTAATTGCAAAATTTGGGATGTTACAAACCTACCCCCCTTAAGAAGAATCTCGTCCCTGAGGTTCAGGTTTTGGTTAGCAAATAGGTGCGGGTGTTCTTTCTTCAGGTCTTCTTCACGTTCCCACGTGGCCTCTTCCTCGGAATGGTGATTCCATTGAACTTTGCAGAATCTGATAGTCTTGGTACGAGTAATTCTCTCGGCTGTTTCCAGGATCCTGGTAGGCTTTTCCTCACAGGTGAGATCGTTTTCCAATTGAGCTTCTTCCAATGGAACTGTATCCTTTAGTGGGGTTTCAGCCATTTCTGGGTGACACTTCTTCAGTTGTGACACATGGAAAACATCGTGAACCGTTACCACTTCGGGTAATTCCAACTGATAGGCAACTTCCCCTCTGCGACCCAAGATTTTGTAGGGCCCTATGAATCGGGGTACTAACTTACCCTTGATTCCGAATCTCTTAACTCCTCGTAGTGGTGAAACTCGGAGATACGCACGGTCTCCCACTTCATAAGTCACATCCCTACGCTTGGAATCAGCGTAACTCTTTTGTCTGGATTGGGCTATTTTTAACCTGTCTTGGATCTGTCTCACTTTTTCTTCGGCATCCTTGATCAGTTCAGGTCCAAACAGACTACGTTCTCCAACCCCACTCCATAGCAGCGGAGTCCTACAATTTCTGCCATAGAGAACTTCAAATGGAGCCATCTTGATGCTAGTCTAGTAGCTGTTATTGTATGAGAATTCCGCATATGGCAAATTTTCATCCCAACTAGACCCATAGTCTAGCGCACAGGCTCTTAACATGTCCTCCAAGATCTGGTTGACTCTTTCTGTCTGTCCATCTGTTTGTGGGTGGAAGGCAGTACTAAACTCTAGTCGCGTCCCTAGAGACTCGTGTAGCTGTCGCCAAAACTTCGAGGTGAATTGGGTACCTCTATCAGAGACAATCCCCTTGGGTACACCATGAAGACTTACGATCCTTGACATATAAATCTTGGCAAGCTTAGCACTCGTATAGGTGGTCTTTACGGGAATAAAGTGGGCCACTTTTGTGAAGTGGTCGACAACTACCCAGATGGAGTCATACCCAGATCGAGTCCAGGGTAGTCCTGTGATAAAATCCATGCCTACCTTATCCCACTTCCAATCGGGCACAGGTAAAGGCTGCAGCAGTCCTGCTGGTTTTTGATGTTCGGCCTTGACTCTATTGCACACGTCACACAAGGAGATATATTCAGCAATTTCTCTTTTCATGTTGTTCCACCAGAACCTATCTTTCACATCCATGTACATCTTCGTATTACCGGGATGAATTGAGTAAGGCGAATCGTGAGCTTCCTGAAGGATTAACTTTCTGATGTCAGGGTCATCGGGAATGCACAAACGCTTCTCATACCAAAGTGTTTCTTGTTCATCCGTGTGAAACCCTTTTGCTTTACCCTTGCTTAGATTAGCTCTTATTTCTTCCAACTCTTTGTCCTCCTTCTGGGCCTCTTTGATTTGGTCCAGAAGTGTTGGCACTATCTCCATAGTTGCTAAGTATCCCTTCGGAACTATTTCCAACCTGAGGTTCTTGAATTGTTCACACAAATCTTTTGGAAGTTCTCCCACGGTAAGTCCATTTACATAGACTTTCCGGCTTAAGGCGTCAGCCACAACGTTGGCCTTTCCAGGATGGTACTGCAGGTCCAAGTCATAGTCCTTGATGAGCTCAAGCCATCTCCTTTGCCTCATATTTAACTCCTTTTGAGTGCAGATATACTTGAGACTCTTGTGATCCGTGAACACATCACAATATTTTCCGATTAGGTAGTGTCTCCATACCTTGAGCGCATGCACAACTGAAGCTAGTTCCAAATCGTGCGTGGGGTAGTTATTCTCATGGTTCTTAAGTTGCGGAGAGGCGTAAGACACTACTTTTCCATCTTGCATCAGAACACTACCCAGTCCTTGCCGGGAAGCGTCGCAATAGACCTAGAAGTCCTTTTGGATGTCAGGGAGACACAAAACTGGTGTTGTTACTAGACACTTCTTTAATTCCTGAAAGCTTGCTTCACAAGCCTCAGTCCATTGGAACTTCTTCTCTTTTTTCAGCAACTCTGTCATAGGCTTTGCTATCTTGGAAAAGTTTTCAATGAATCTTCGGTAATACCCCGCAAGGCCCAGGAAACTCCTAATATCACCCACATTCTTAGGAGACTCCCATTCTGTCACGGAAGCTACCTTACTTGGGTCCACGGCAACTCCTTTAGCCGACACAATATGGCCAAGGAAACCCACTTCTTTCAACCAGAACTCACATTTGCTAAATTTAGCATACAACTTGTGTTCCCTTAACTTTTCCATGATTAGGTGCAGGTGCCTCTCATGTTCCTTCTCGTCCTTGGAGTATATGAGTATGTCATCAATGAATACCACAATAAACTTATCCAAGTACTCCATGAACACCTTGTTCATCATAGTCATGAAGTATGCTGGGGCATTGGTTAAGCCAAATGACATCACGGTGTATTCATACAATCCATATCTTGTGGTAAAGGCTGTCTTGGGTACATCCTGTTCTCGGATCTTCAACTAAAAATAACCTGATCAAAGATCAATCTTAGAGAACACACTAGCTCCCTTTAACTGGTCAAACAGGTCGTTAATATTGGGTAGAGGGTACTTGTTCTTGATTGTCACTTCATCCAACGACCGGTAGTCCACGACTAGTCTCTTGGTTTTATCCTTTTTCTCCATGAATAAGACAGGTGCTCCCCAAGATGACGCACTTGGTTGAATGAAGCCTTTGTCCAACTGCTCTCTGAGCCGTTTCTTAAGTTCCTTCAACTCATCCACATCCATCTTGTACGGTCTCTTTGCTATTGGTCAAATACCTGGCATCAAGTCAATGAGAAACTCGATGTCACGGTCGGGCGGCATCCCTGGCAATTCTTCCGTAAACACATCTGGATACTCCTTTACAATTGGCACATCCTCCAAACTAACCCCCTTAAGAGAGTTCACCATACTTCCTTCGAGTGCGAAAGCTGACTTAAAGCGGATCCTTTTCTTTTCCGGAGTCGTGAGTGCGATAGTCCTTTTGGCACAATCTATGACTCCCTCATACTCGGTCATCCAATTCATGCCCAAAATTATGTCTAAGCCTTGTGATTCCAGAACGACTAGGCTGGTGGGAAAGGTGTGCGCCCCAATTCTTAGTTCTAACCCACGGCATCCAGAGTTTGCCACTATTTCTCCTCCAGGAGAACTTACCCTTAGGGGAGTACTAATAGTCTCCGTAGGTATCTTGCCTCTATCCACAAATACCCTTGATATGAATGAATGTGATGCACCAGTATCAAAAAGAACAACTGCAGGTGTGGAGTTAAGCTTGAACTTACCAATCACGGAGTCAGGTGCCTCACGAGCATCCTCCACGGAGACATGATTCACCATGGCTTTGATGAACGGGTTCGGATTCTTCCCATTTCCATTACCATTGCTATGGTTGTGTCCGTTGCCGTTTCCATTACCATTCCCATTCTTCATCTTTTTGGGGCAAGTAGTTGCATAGTGCCCTGTCTTGTTACACTTGAAGCATGTCACTTCACTTAGATCCTTCCCATTGCCATTTCCATTGCGGTGCTTATGGCCGTTGTGGTTATGTCCTCCATGACGATGACCATTGTGGTTGTGGCCATTGTGGTTGTGGGGTGGTGGTGACGAAGTGCGTTGCTTCTGATATGGGGCAGAGTTGTGCTTGTGTGAGGTGGACTTTCTCTTTCGGTTCTCTATACTCCTTTGCTTTGCTTCAACTACCACTGCCCTGTCCAGGAGTTCCTGGTAGTTATCGAACTTCAGAGCCACAAGCTGAATAGATATTTCATCATTAAGTCCCCTCAAGAACTCCTCTTGTCTCTTGGCATCAGTGGACACATCATCAGGTGCATAACGTGCCAGCTTGTTGAAAAGGTCCCCATACTCGGAGATAGAGCGGTGCAGTTGTTTCAAGTTGCGGAACTCACGTCTCTTAAGTGACATGACTCCCGCGGCTACGTGATGAGTACGGAAGGCTGCTTCAAACTGGTTCCAGGTGATAGCTTCAATATCGGGGTGGGTGACCTGGTAGTTATCCCACCATTCAGCAGCTGGTCCCTCAAGTTGGTGCGCGGCAAAGCGCACCCTATCAGCTCCAACAACTTGGACGGTGTCTAACTTCTTGTTGATGGTGCGGAGCCAGTCGTCTGCCACAATTGGCTCAGAACTACTTGAGAAAGTTGGAGGGTTCAACCTTAAGAACCGAGTCAAGCGATCCTATTGGGGCGGTGGGGGTGGCGGAGGCGGCGGGTTGTTGTTGTTGTTTTGCATGTTTTGAGTGAGGAGTTGGATCAGCTGATTCTGGGAGTTCAGAAGTTGTGCTATCTCTGGGGGCATGTTGTTATTGTTGTTTCCACGTCTCGCCATCTAGAGAGTTTGGAAGGCGAGTTAAGAAATAGATAGAAAGTCTAAGGAATAAACTGCTACCCTTATGTAAACAAGAGAAGAAAACACACGTGAAAGGCAAGGCTCACATAGCACGAAAATCCACACACTCGACCAAGTTTAACTAACCAATATAAGATTTTTGGTACTCATTACAATCGTGGATAACGTTCGACTATGGAACTAAAGGTGGTCCCACTACTCTATTCATCATCCACTTCCTCATCCTCAATGATGAAGCCTTCCTTTTCCAGCAGTGACTTGTATAGCTCCATGTCCCTCGTCGTGGCTTCAAGCTTCTCTTGAAGTTCCTTCATCTCCTGTGGCTCCGGTGTTGCAGCTTCGAGCCTTCCTTGAAGTTCCTTCACCTCTTGCAGTTCCTGGGTAGTAGCTTCCAGCTTCGCTCGGAGTTCCTTCTTCTCCTTTTGTAGCTTCTTGATCAAACTTGACCCCATAGTCACGAGCGTGATCTTCTCCTCCAAGCTCCTCTTAGCTGCTCGCAGGTCCTTCATCATGGTGGCAAGGTTGTTGAACTCCAGCTCGTTCTTTGCGGGCACTAGACTTTGCTCCCTAATCCTCCTGTTCTTATCTTGCACCCTCTTCTCTTGATTAGAGAACCTCTTGTCTTGGGCGGTGAGCTCCCCTCATAGGGACCTGATCTTCTCTTCCAGCTCCTCGATCTTCTCGTCCTTCTCCTTGACTAGGGCACAAAGCTCGTCATTCCTCACGATCTCAAGGCAACTCCCCTTCTGAAGGTCATTTATGTGGAACTCCAAGTCTTGATATTGGATTCTTCGATGCTTGCATGTCTTCCTTTCCTCCGGGGTTAACTCGATTGGAACACCGTTCTCATCACGTCTTCCAAAGAGTTTGATGTAGTGGCCTTCAACCTTCACGTAATATCCAAGTGCTAGGTTGATTGGGCACTTGGTGAGTAATATACACGTGTTCCACTCGACCCTATACTATTTATCAAAGTTTACAAAGTAGGGAAAACTTTCTTCCTCTTTTCTTATTACATTGATAAAATTGGCTTTACGCAAATGAACCCCAGAGCCTACTCTTAGCCTTGCATGTAGAGGTAGTCTTACTCTTTCCTTGGTGTAATTTGCCAATACATTTAAAGTATTGACCCAACTTGTTGGCTGCACGTCTTATGTGCAGAATCCGAAGATTGAAAGGTGCGTAGGGATCGCGGGTCTTCACGCAGCTAGCCTGAGGCGTTGATGGACTCAAGTTTTATCTAGTTTCCGCTGTTTTATTTGAGCTAGCTATAAGCTATGCAAGTTGTAATAATTATACTCTGGATTATTCGTGTAATAATGACTTGTGTTTTACATGATATTCATCGGTTGTGAAGTGCTAGCTATCGATCCAGGGACTAGCACGTTAATCACAGGGACTTAGGATCCTTAACGATCCGAGGTCGCAACACAAGATCTAAACATGATAGCACAAAGGAGGAGAACCAGCCATCTAGCTATTACATGGACCCGTAGTCCAGAGATGAACTACTCACGCATCACACTGGAGGCTTGCATGGTGATGAAGAAGGCCTCTAGGGTGAATTCCCCTCTCTAGCAGGGTGCTGGGAAGAGCTACAGATCCCTTCCGATCTAGGGATGGAGATGACGGCGGCTATAGTCTCTTTCGTGGAATTTTGATCGGGTACTTAGGGTTTCTGTATCGGAGCCATCTTATAGGCGAAAGGGGATGTCGAAGGGGTGCCGGAGGCGGCCAGACCACCCCCTAGCGCGGGCGAGGCTGGGCCACGCGGCCAGGTGGTGTGGCGCCCCCTGGCCCCTCTCCGTCTCATATTCTAGCTCCTTGTGTCCCTCGGTGAAAAACTAACTTTGGCTTTTGTCCCGTCCAATTCCGAGAATATTCATTTTCTAACTTTCCTGAAACCAAAAATAGCAAAAAACAGGCAGCTGGCACTGTGGCTCTTGTTAATAGGTTAGTCCAAGAAAGTGTATAAAAAGTACTCCAAAGTTGGAACAAAACACAAGAAATTAGATAAAACCAAGCATGAAACATCAAAAATTATGGATACGTTAGCAATGTATCAACATCCCCAAGCTTAACTCCTGCTCGTCCTCGAGTAGGTATGTGATAAAAAGAAAGAATAATTTTTGAGGTGACATGCACCATCATAAACTTGATCAAAGTATTTGTAAAACATTGATAGCTAGGATCATAGTACTTCAATCATAACATGAAAGATAAAGTTCTAGCAATAAGACAAAGCAACTATGTTGCAACATGAAAAGGCACAAACAAAAGATTCATAAATTACAATGCTTTGCAAGATATTTGTTTTTTTACATAAAGAAAACATAGCATAGTGGCATTCAGCTTGTCCCTCATAGAGTAGCAAACATAAATGCATTGGACACCTTCAAAGTTCATAAGAGTACTAGATACAAATAGTTTAAAACAAGCAATATCAAAGATATGCATCAATCAACAAGTCTTGGGACAATGCACATAGAACTAAGAATGGCCACTATGCTCTCAAAGTAGGTGCATAAAGATAGAAGGTCGAGACTCAACATAAAAGTAAAAGAAAGGCCTTCATAGAAGGAAGCAGGGATTCAAGTTTCATAAAGAGCTTCCAAAAATAATGGTATTTGTTAGCTTTCAGCTCTCATTGCCCCTATCATAAGCATCTTGAAGTGATTAAGGTTAAAGTGAACAAACTATGGTGTATATGCTTGACGAAGTATAAGTTGGAAATCGCATAGTAAGTACATGTCAAGTTTAGTTACCGGTAAGTTCTTGTCATAGTAAGTACATGTGTATCATATAGAACTGCCAATGGGGTACCCCTTGCCCGATGATACGGAAGAATCCCCATATCAAAATGACAAGGCAAGCAGACAACGAGCATCTCAGCAATCTTCTTATTACCATGGGAAAATGGTGTTTTTTTCTCTCTTTCCTCTTTTCTAATATCTTTTTTTCTTTTTCTCTTTTTCTCAATATCTGACTCTTTTTTTATAAGAAGAATGCTTCATAGACAGCTCATTATGGTTACCCTGCAGGTTTCCACCATGACAGCATGGATTAGACCGGCGGCCCAGGCGTTTCTCTAACCCCACATACATAACTCCATGGACTTACAAGCTCCCCTTTCATTTCACACCGATGACATCCATAGACAAAAGAGCATGATATCAACTAGGTACAAAGTACGAGTGCAAGGTTGAAAGTGTTCTCCATGACAACATGGTTCTGCTAATTTCCATCATATAAGTGCAAGCATATACAACATAGACGACACAATGGTTCAAGTTTATCAAGGGCAAGAAAAGTAAAGTGTGCCATCAAGTTCGTGAGAGCTTTAATCACTAGTTTTCTCATAACAAGTTTAATTCAGAAGGTAAACAAAAGCATGAATATACTTGGAATAGCATATGCTAATAGGTAGGTATGGTGGACTATTTGGAATAACTTGGTTTTAGGAGTTGGATGCATGAGTAGAACTCACACTTGGTTATGGAGGCTAGCAAAAGACTGGGAGTGATCAACTAAGAGAGCAATAATGGTCATAATCATGCTGAGCGACAAAACATCATTAATCAAAGCATAAAGTGATACTACAGGTTGAAAACTAAAGGATCATAAAGGCTATGGTGACTTGGGATAGTCATAACATGGTGTGAGCATGTGCCAAGTCAACCCAAATAAAGCATCAAAGGAGAATACCACAATACTATGCTTTAATATGCTAAAACAACGCATGATTCTTCAAAGGCACATTAAGAAATCTCAATTGTTTATAACATGTCATGCTACAACAAAGAATACTAAGCAAAAAGCCAAAACAATATCAAGCATGGCATGACAAAGCATAGGCCACAGTCAAAAACAAGCTCTCTTTACCACTTAAGCATGAACTTTCCTACTCTTTTCCAATCCAAACCAAACTATTTGAAAACCAATGCATGAAAGAGGGGGTCCAACCAATTTATTTAGCAAACTAAGAAAACCAAGCAAACGAAAAACCAAAATAAAAACGAAAAAGAAGACGCTCCAAGAACAACACAACTGTGCATGAAACAGTAAAAATGAAGTGTTTGGAAGAAACCTGGATTTTTTATTGATGAAGAAGGGGATGCCTTGGGCATCCCTAAGCTTTGACGCTTGTACTTCTTGGATATTTCTTGGGGTGACACGCGTGGCATCCCCAAGCTTGAGCTTTAGTCCATCCTTCATCTCATTACTCACTCCTTCTATACACCTGAAATTTTTCCTTCATACAAAACTTCACACAATCTTTATTAGCAACATTAGTGCACTCAAGATAATAAGTCTTTAGGTTCAGTTCCAACACCAATAAAACTTCCATGAAAACACATGCTACTGTAGCACTTCCTTCAAAAATCTCAATTCCCCAAAAGAACTCAAAAAGGAACCAATAAGAAGCAAATGCAAATAATGGCAGAAATCTGTCAAAACAGACCAGCAGGTAAAGACACAAAATTTCGAAGACCTTCTGTTGCTCAAATCGAAAAGTGTTGAACTAATGAAATTTAGATAACAACCTGGGGCAGAAGCACAAAATTCACGCATCAAAAGGACGTACATAGATTTTACACGAATTTTTTTGGTGAAGCACAGAAATCTGTTTCGGGACAGCAACTTTCCCAATCATTACCTGTCTCTCATTAGAGGTTACTCTTGGCACAAAAAGCAAATAAAAAGGATAAGGAGCGGTTATTACAGAAGTAATAACTTCCAAGACTCATCTAAAACTTTTGGGTTATCTCCCAATAAGTACTTTTCTTTAACGCCTTTAAGTTAGGCATAAGAAGCAAGAAAAAGAATCAAGTGTTCTCAAATGAAGAAGCATTAAGAGCAAATTTTGTTTTCATAGAAGAGGCAAAAGAAATGTTCTCTCTCTTCTTAGGGAAGTGTTCTATACCTTTCCTGAGTGGGAGTTGATATTTAATGGTGCCTTCTTTCATATCAATAATGGCACCAACAGTTCTAAGAAAAGGTCTTCCCAAAGTAATAGGACAAGAAGCATTGCATTCAATATCCAAAACATAGAAATCAACAGGGACATAGGCATTGTTAACCATAATAAGAACATCATTAATACTCCCCATGAGTTTATTTTTAGCATTATCATCAAGTGGGACATTCAAATAACAATCTTCCAATGGTGGCAAATCACGCATATCATAAATCCTTCTAGGCATAATAGAAACACTACTATCAAGATCACATAAAGCTTTGAAATCAAAATCATTAACTTTCATATTAATGATGGGTTCCCAACCATCTTCTTGTTTTATAGGAATAGAAGCTTTATGTTTCATCTTTTCTTCTTTAATTTTTATGAGAGCATCAGTAATGTGTTTTTGTAACGGCCATATTCATAGCACTAGCATTGGGACTTTTAGCAAGATTTTTTAGGAACTTAATAACTTCAGAGATATTGCAACCATCAAGATCAAAATCATAATTATCATCTAAAGTAGTAGAGCTATTACTAGCCTCAACACTAGTGGTAGTGATAGTAGAAACACTAATGTTTCTAGCAATTTCATCTTCTCTTTCCAACTTAGCACGCAGTTCAGCTAATAGTCTAACATTTTCATCAATTCTAACTTGTATGGCATTAGTAGCTGCAAAGGGATTCTCATTAGTTTCAGATTGACCAGTCATTTTATTCAAAGAAGATTGAGCTTCAGCCAATGATGCTATATTTCTTTCAGCATTAGAGAGTTTCTCCTCAATAGTTTTATTGAAAGCAGTTTGTTTACTAATAAAATCTTTAAGCATAACTTAAAGTTCAGAGGGTGCACTCCTATTATTATTGTAGGAATTTCCATAAGCATTACCATTGTTGGGAGGATATGGCCTATAATTGTTGTTACCAAAATTATTCATGTAGGCATTGTTGCTAAAATTGTTATTTCTTATAAAGTTCACATCAACTTGCTCTTCTTGAGCAACCAAAGAGGCTAAGGGAACATTATTTGGATCAATATGGGCTTTCCCGTTAACAAGCATAGACATAATAACATCAATTTTATCACTCAAGGAGGAGGTTTCCTCAACAGAATTTACCTTCTTACCTTGTGGAGCTCTTTCAGTATGCCATTCAGAGTAGTTAACCATCATATTATCCAGAAGCTTTGTTGCAGCACACAAAGTAATGGTCATAAAGGTACCTCTAGCAGCAGAATCCAATAGATTTCTTGAAGAATAGTTCAATCCTGCATAAAAAGTTTGGATAAACATCCAAGCAGTCAGTCCATGAGTGGGACAATTCTTTACCAAAGATTTCATTCTTTCCCAAGCTTGAGCAACATGTTCGTTATCAGATTGTTTAAACTTCATTATTTCACTTCTCATAGATATAATCTTAGCAGGAGGATAGTATTTTCCAATGAAAGCATCCTTGCATTTAGTCCAAGAATCAATACTATTCCTAGTTAAGGAATTCAACCATTCTTTAGCTTTTCCTCTCAAAGAGAAAGGAAACAATTTAAGCTTAATGATATCTCCATCTATATCCCTATGCTTTTGCATCTCACAAAGTTCAACAAACTTATTTAGATGAGTAGCAGCATCTTCATTACCAATACCAGAAAATTGTTCTCTCGTAACAAGATTGAGTAAAACAGGTTTTATTTCAAAGAAAGTAGCTTCGGGAACAGGTGGAGCAATAGGGGTGCTCATGAAATCATTGTTGTTGGTGCTAGTGAAGTCACACAACATAGTATTTTTCAGAGTAGTCATTTTTTTGTGTTTTAATAAAGAAAGCAAACTAGTAAGACTATTTTGTGTGTGTTTTTGATAAAGAAACAAGCAAACAAATCAAAAGTAAACTAAGCAAAAGTAAACTAAGCAAAACAAAAATAACAAAGTAAACAGATTGGTTATGAGGGACTCCCCTTGTGAAGATGTCCTTCACTCCCTAGCAACGGCGCCAAAAAATAGGTTGCTTAGCCCAAAATATATCGATCCTGTTGGGGAACCCCAAGAGGAAGGTATGATGAGCACAACAGCAAGTCTTCCCTCAGTTATGAAACCAAGGTTATCAATCTAGTAGGAGCAAGGAAACACCTCAAAGGTGTTGCTAGCTGAACTTTGGCAGGGCGCACTACCGGTGCCAGCAGCAACATGGAGACATGCACAACACAACCACATAAATTTTCCCCCAACTTGCGATGAGGTTGTCAATCTCACCGGTTTTGCTGAAAACAAAGGATTAAACGTATCGAGTGGAAGAAAGTAATAGTTTGTAGAAAGTAAACAGAAAACAGTAAACAATTGATTGTAGATTGAAGATAAAAGAAAGGACCGGGGTCCATAGTTCACTAGTGGTGGCTCTCCTTAAGATATATGACATGTTGGGTGAACAAATTATAGCGGGGCAACTGACAAATATCGAGAAAGCATACATGCATATACTACTCATCTTGACTCCTTTGAGATTCGATTGGGCATTACAACATTATACATAGACCGTAATCCAACTGCATCTATGATTAATAATCCACCTTCAGGTTATCATCCGAACCCCTCTAGTATTAAGTTGCAAGCAACAGATAATTACATTACGCATTGCGTGTAAAGTAAACAATACGATTGTTCTATGAACAAAGGATTGTTGTTTTCTCCCTAGTAGCAAAAACACATCTAATACCTTAGAGATTTCTGCCACTTCCCCAGATTACTAGAGGCATGAACTCACTATCGAGCATAAATACTAACTCTTGGAGTTGCTAGCATCTACTTGGCCAAGATAGCTACTGACAACAGAAAGCATGCAAGATCACAAATAACAAAGACATGATAGAATCAATAATCAATCTGAAATAGCATCTCAATATCCATCGGATCCCCGCAAACACAACATGTAGGAATTAAAAATAGATGATCTTGATCATGAACGGAGCTCACAAGATCTAAACATGATAGCACAAAGGAGGAGAACCAGCCATCTAGCTACTACATGGACCCGTAGTCCAGAGATGAACTACTCACGCATCACACCGGAGGCTTGCATGGTGATGAAGAAGGCCTCCAGGGTGAATTCCCCTCTCCGGAAGGGTGCCGGGAAGAGCTGCAGATCCCTCCCGATCTAGGGATGGAGATGACGGTGGCTACATACTCTTTCGTGGAATTTTGATCGGTATTTAGGGTTTCTATATCGGAGGCATCTTATAGGTGAAAGGGGAGGCCGAGGGGTACTAGAGGCGGCCAGACCACCCCCTGGCGCGGGCCAGGCTAGTGTAACATCCCAAAACTCTAATCCACGGTTATTAAGATCCCAATCATCAAATTTAGGGTTAACAAAAACTTTTCCCAATTAAAATGATTAAGCATTCATATGTGTGTGCATTTAAATTAGGAGTTGTTTGGAATGGCCATGTTTAAGTGATATATTGATTGTAAAATGATTGTAAGGTGAATTAAACATCATCTAGATCATTCCCAAACAAATCCCAAAGAAAAACAAATCAAAAAGAATTAATTAAGCAAATAGTCATTTGTGCCATTTTAATTACCATGCCTACTTTGGCTATTCCTAGAACTCTAATCTTAATAGAAACAAATGTGGATCTTTGCACCCCTTGCTAGTACAAGTAGTGATGTACCAAGGCCCACTTTGTGATCTACCAAAACTTGCAAACACTAATTTTAAATGGCATTTGAAAATTGAATCTAGTGTAGGTATCAAGATCACACTTATTCGAAAACCACTCATATGAACTCCATTTTAAATCCCAAGCAACCAGAGATGCTCAAGCATGTGATCACCAAATCCACCAAAATTCAGCCCAAAATTCAAATATTTGGTTCATGCGGCCATTGTGTCGAACACCTTGTTACTAGAATCAAATTAGCCTAACTATTACTGTTTTTGATCAAATCTTGTCGAGAAAATTGAGTTGCATTGATCATCCTTGTCCCCCCTGAGTCCAACCAGACCCTCACCGGCCTACCCCTTAGCCACAGCAGAAGTGGAGCACCACCACGTTTTGTTCACCGCCGGCCGAACGTGGGCAAAGCGCCGCGCCAAACCAGCAAGTCCCCTAGCTCCGCCCAACCCTACCGCCGCCCATGGTCCACCCCTCGATCAACCTCAGCCCCTGGACCACTCCCCAGCCTCTCCGCCCTTTCTCTCTGCGTACAGCTAGAGCGCGCTAGAGCGCCCTCACCGCCAGCACACCACAGACCGCGCCTTGACGCCATACCACGCACGTCGCTCCGCCTCGACCCCAGCACCCCGCCAGACATGGTCGTGCGCCACCGCACGACCCACAGTCGTCGAGCGTCGTGTCAAGCACCGCCTCTATCTCCTAGAGCGCGAGACACTGCCGACCAAATGCCACCGCCCCTAGCCGCGCCATTGCGCCGTAGCTGACGGCCAAGAGGCAGCCCACCGTCCGCCTACCTAGCTGATGACCCATAAGTATAGGGGGTGTATCGCAGTATTTTCGAGGGAAGTGAAACCCAATTTATTGATTCGACACAAGGGGAGCCAAAGAATATTTATAAGCCTTAACAACTGAGTTGTCAATTCAGCTGCACCTGGAAACAATCTTGCTCACAGCAGTTTATCAGTAGCAACAGTTTTGTAGTAGGAATAGCAAAGTAACAGCAGTAGTAAAGTAAACATAGTAGTAACAAAAGCAGTAACAGTGGGATTCGAGTGTGGTAGGCATAGGGATGGATGGACGGGCGTTGCATGGACAAGACAATTCACATAGCAATCAGAATATAGGGCAATTGCAGATAAATAAGATAAAGCATCCAAGTACTAGACACTCCTAGGCATGTGTTCCATATATAGTCATACGTGCTCGCAATGAGAACTTGCACAACATCTTTTGTCCTACCAGCCCGTTTGCAGCGGGGCCTCTAGGGAACTACTGGCAATTAAGGTGCTCCTTTTAATAGAGCACCGGAGCAAAGCATTAACACTCCGTGAACACATGTGATCCTCACAGCAAAGCCATTCCCTCTGGTTATCCCGATTTCTGTCACTTCGAGGCCATTGGTTCCGGACAACAATGTGTGTATACAACTTGCAGATAAGACCAAAAACAATACTATCATAATGAATCAATAACATGTTCAGATCTGAAATCATGGCACTCGGGCCCTAGTGACAAGCATTAAGCACAACAACAACAAAGTCATAAAGCACTAATAAAAGATACTAGGCACCATGCCCTAACAATCTGATGCCATTACATGAACGATCTCATCTAATCCCTACCATCCCCATAGCCTACAGTGGGGGATTACTCACTCATAGATGGGGGAAACATGGATGGTCGATGGAGAAGCGATGGTGATGATGATGGCGATGATCTCCTCCAATTCCCCGTCCCGGCAGGGTGCCAGAACGGAGTTTCTGGTGCTGTTTCGTGGAATCTGGTGGTGGCGGTGGAGCGGAACTCCTTCTGGAAAAATGTCGAACCCCTCGGAGTTTTTAGGTCAGAAGGTTTCTTATAGGCGAAGAGGGAGATCGAGGGGGTGCCTGGGGGGCCCACACCATGCCCTGGCGCGGCCAGGCCTAGCCCGCGCCTAGGGGTGGTGTGGCCAGCCCCTGGCCTTCCTCTGTCTCGTATTTTGGCTCTGTGAGTCTTCCGGAAAAATAGGCACTTTGGATTTTGTCCCGTCCAATTCCGAGAATATTCATTTTCTGACTTTCCTGGAACCAAAAACAGCAGAAAACAGGCAGCTGGCGGTGGCTCTTGTTAATAGGTTAGTCCAAGAAATCATATGAAAAGTACTCCAAAGTGTGGACAAAACACAAGAAAGGAGATAAAACCAAGCATGGAACATCAAAAATGGTAGATACATTTGCAATGTATCAACATCCCCAAGCTTAACTCCTGCTCGTCCTCGAGTAGGTAAGTGATAAAAAGAAAGAACAATTTTTGAGGTGACATGCACCATCAAAGACTTGATCAAAGTATTTGTAAAACATTCAAAGCTGGGATCATAGTACTTCAATCATAACATGAAAGACAAAGTTCTAGCAATAAGACAAAGAAACTATGATGCAACATGAAAAGGCACAAACAAAAGATTCATGAATAACAATGCTTTGCAAGACGTTTGTTTGTTTCACATAAAGAAAACATAGCATAATAGTATTCAGCTTGTCCCTCATAGAGTAGAAAATATAAATGCATAGGACACCTTCAAAGTTCATAAGAGTGACTAGATACAAATAGTTTAAAACAAGCAATATCAAAGTATACATCAATCAACTAGTATTGGGACAATGCACATAGAACTAAGAATAGCCACTATGCTCTCAAAGTAGGTGCATAAAGGTAGAAGATGGAGACTCAATGTAATGGTGGAAGAAAGGCCTTTATAAAAGGAAGTAGGGATTTAAGTCTCATAAAGAACTTCCAAAAATTATGGTACTTATAACTTTCAACTCTCATTGCCCCCATCATAAGCATCTTGAAGTGATTAAGGTTAAAGTGAACAAACTATGGTGTACATGCTTGATGAAGTATAAGTTAGAAATCTCATGTCCCTTGTATATGAGGGTCGCTCCTCATGCTACTCAAGTTTAGTCACCGGTAAGTTCTTGTCATCGTAAGTACATGTGTATCATAGAGAACCGCCAATGGGGTACCCCTTGCCCAATGATACAGAAGAATCCCCATATCAAAATGAGAAGGCAAGCAGACAATGAGTATCTCAGCAATCTTCTTATTTACCATGGGAAAATGGTGCTTTTTTCTCTCTTTCCTCTTTTCATAAATCTCTTTTTTTCTTTTTCTCAATAGCTATCTCTCTTTTTTTATAAGAAGAATGATTCATAGATATCATTATGGTTATGCTGCAGGTTTCCACCATGTCAGCATGGATTAGATAAGCGACCCAGGCGTTTCTCTAACACACATACATAACTCCGTGGACTTACAAGCTCCCCTTTCATTTCACACCGACGACATCCATATACAAAAGAGCATGATATCAACTAGGTACAAGTACCAAGTGCAATGTTGAAAGCGTTCCCCATGAAAGCATGGTTATGCTAATTCCCAACAAATAAGTGCAAGCATATACAACATAGACGACACAATGGTTCAAGTTTATTAAGGGCAAGAAAAGTAAAGTGTGCCATCAAGTTCGTGAGAGCTTTAATCACTAGTTTTCTCATAACAAGTTTAATTCGGAAGGTAAACAAAAGCATGAAGATACTTGGAATAGCATAAGCTAGTAGGTAGGTATGGTGGACTCTTTGGAATAACTTGGTTTAAGGAGTTGGATGCATGAGTGGAACTCATACTTGGTTGTGGAGGCTAGCATAAGACTGGGAGCGACAAACTAAGAGAGCAATAATGGCCATAATCATGTAGAGCGACAAAACATCATTGATCAAAGCATAAAGTGATACTACAAGTTGAAAACTAAAGGATCATAAAGGCTATGGTGACTTGAGATAGTCATACCATGGTGTGAGCATGTGCCAAGTCAACCCAAATAAAGCATCAAAGGAGAATACCACTATACTATGCTTTAATATGCTAAAACAACGCATGATTCATCCAAGGCACATTAAGCAATCTCAATTGTCTATAACAAGTCATGCTACAGCAAAGAATACTAAGCATAAAACCAAAACAATATCAAGCACGGCATGACAAAGCATAGGCCATAGTCAAAAACAAGCTCTCTTTACCACATAAGCATGAACTTTCCTACTCTTTTCCAAACCAAACCAAACTATTTGCAAACCAATGTATGAAAGAGGGGGTCCAACCAATTTATTCAGAAAACTTAAGCAAACAAAGCAAACGAAAACCAAAAACGAAAACGAAAAAGAAGACGCTCCAAGAACAACAGAATTGTGCATGAAACAATAAAAATGAAGTGTTTGGAAGAAACTTGGGATTTTTATTGATGAAGAAGGAGATGCCTTGGGCATCCCCAAGCTTTGACGCTTGTACTTCTTGGATATTTCTTGGGGTGACACGCGTGGCATCCCCAAGCTTGAGATTTAGTCCATCCTTCATCTCATTACTCATTCCTTCCATACACCTGAATTTTTTCCTTCATACAAAACTTCACACAATCTTTATTAGCAACATTAGAGCACTCAAGATAAATAAGTCTTAAGGTTCAGTTCTAACACCAAATAAACTTCCATTAAAACACTAGCTACTGTAGCACTTCCCTCAAAAAGCTCAATTCCCCAAAAGAACTCAAAAAGGAACCAACAAGAAGCAAATGCAGAAAATGGCAGAAATCTGTCAAAACAGCCCAGCAGGTAAAGACGAATTTTTTTCTAGGACCTTCTGTTGCTCAAATCAAAAAGTGTTGAACTAAAGAAAGTTAGATAACAACCTGGGGCAGAAGCACAAAAATTCACGCCTCAAAAAGACGTATAGAGATTTTACAAGAATTTTTATGGTGAAGCACAGAAATCTATTTCGGGACAGCAACTTTCCCAATCATTACTTCTCTCTCATTAGAGGTTACTCTTGGCATAAACAGCAAATAAAAAGGATAAGGAGTGGTTATTACAGAGGTAATAACTTCCAAGACTCATCTAAAACTTTTTGGTTATCTCCCAATAAGTACTTTTCTTTAACGCCTTTAAGTTAGGCATAAGCAAAAACTAAAATGGTTTGAATAGAAGTAAGCGGAGATAATCATGGTGAAAACATTTTTTGTTCAATGAAATCCTTTTGTTAACAAGGTTGATCAGGTCTTGTTACCAAAACAATTTCATATGAGACAAAACTTTGTATTCCACTAATGATTATGTTACCTCAACCTTGATAACAATGGTCCCAATCATAATAGTTTCAAATTTTTCTCTTCGTATGGGACAATATATTTCTCCAACTTGAATGCCCTCAACATGTTCAATTGAATTCAAAACCATAAGTACTATCAATCTTCTTGGGGAAATAGACAGTATGTTCCTTGTCATTAACATTGAAGGTCACCTTCCCTTGATTACAATTAATAACAGCTCCTGCAGTATTAAGAAAAGGTCTCCCAAGAATAATAGACATATTATCATCTTCAGGCATATTAGTTTGAGAGGATGCTCACATAAGAAATAAGAGTTGAAGTAAAAGAGAGCATCAAGAAGCAAATTCAAAACACATTTAAGTCTAACCCACTTCCTATGCATAGGAATCGTGTATGCAAATAAATTCACAAAGAACAAAGTGACAAGCATAGGAAGATAAAACAAGACTAACTTCAAAACTTTCAGCACATAGAGAGGTGTTTCAATACCATGAAAACTTCTACAACCATATTTTCCTCTCTCATAATAATTTTCAGTAGCCTCATGAATAAACTCAACAATATAACTATCACATAAAGCATGTTTTTCATGATCTACAAGCACTAGAGCTTTATTATAAACATTTTCAAAAGAATCCTCAGGAACATGGCATTCATCCTCCTTTAGTAAGCATGGAGGACAATCAAATAATGTAAGGGATAAAGAGTTACTCTCATTAGAAGGTAGGCATGGGTAGCTAATCCATTCTTCCTCATTTTGTTCATCACTCTCCTCCTTTTTTTCATCTAATGAGATTTCAGGTTCATCAATTTCTTCTTCCATAGGATCCTGCAAGGCATTAGTCTCTTCCATTTGTGGAAAGCATCTATTAAAATATTCAAGAATATAGCCATTTTCATCCTTGTAATTATCAAAGCAAAATTTAAGTATACCATAAACCTCATATTTGTAAGGTGAATCATCAATATTTTCAAGCAAACTAGCAAGTTCAAAAGCACCCTTTCAAGCAATAAATTCTTGAATTTGTTCTGCATCATAAAAGTCATAAATTCCTTTAGGATAAGAAGATGTGGTATCATTATCATTATACTCACATTGAAAAGGGGGGTGTTTATACCTCTTTCTGCAACAAGATTCATCACAACAATAAGTAACATTATAAGTAGAGCACACGTTTCTAGCAATGGTATACAATTTATCAATTTGTTCGCATAAGTGTTTCCCTTTTTGTGACAAGTGGTGTTCCTTATAATAGTATTTTTATCTTCCGTGAACCCACCTTGCCAATAACCTTCAGTTTCAAAGAAAGCAACCATTAACAACAAGCATGATAAAGCAAGACAATAACAGACCAACGAAAATAACAACTAGAGTAGGAACTACTTTTTTGTATTTTTGATAAAGAAACAAGAAAACAAGGCGAAAATAAACTTAGCTTGAACAATAGTGATTCCAAGTGAACTTGATAAATAAAGTTATGCTCCCCGGCAACGGCGCCAGAAAATAGTCTTGATGACCCATAAGTATAGGGGGTGTATCGCAGTATTTTCGAGGGAAGTGAAACCCAATTTATTAATTCGACACAAGGGGAGCCAAAGAATATTTATAAGCCTTGACAACTGAGTTGTCAATTCAGCTGCACCTGGAAACAATCTTGCTCACAGCAGTTTATCAGTAGCAACAGTTTTGTAGTAGGAATAGCAAAGTAACAACAGTAGTAAAGTAAAGATAGTAGTAACAAAAGCAGTAACAGTGGGATTCGAGTGTGGTAGGCATAGGGATGGATGGACGGGCGTTGCATGGACAAGACAATTCACATAGCAATCAGAATATAGGGCAATTGCAGATAAATAAGATAAAGCATCCAAGTACTAGACAATCCTAGGCATGTGTTCCATATATAGTCATACGTGCTTGCAATGAGAACTTGCACAACATCTTTTGTCCTGCCAGCCCGTTTGCAGCGGGGCCTCTAGGGAACTACTGGCAATTAAGGTGCTCCTTTTAATAGAGCACCGAAGCAAAGCATTAACACTCCGTGAACACATGTGATCCTCACCCAAAGCCATTCCCTCCGGTTATCCCGATTTCTGTCACTTCGGGGCCATTGGTTCCGGACATCAACGTGTGTATACAACTTGTAGATAAGACCAAAAACAATACTATCATAATGAATCAATAACATGTTCAGATCTGAAATCATGGCACTCGGGCCCTAGTGACAAGCATTAAGCACAACAAGTCGCAACAAAGTCATAAAACACTAATAAAAGATACTAGGAACCATGCCCTAACAATCTGATGCCATTACATGAATGATCTCATCCAATCCCTACCATCCCCATAGTCTACAGCAGGGGATTACTCACTCATAGATGGGGGAAACATGGATGGTCGATGGAGAAGTGATGGTGATGATGATGGCGATGATCTCCTCCAATTCCCCATCCCGGCAGGGTGCCAGAACGGAGTTTCTGGTGCTGTTTCGTGGAATATGGTGGTGGCGGCGGAGCGGAACTCCTTCTGGAAAAACGTCGAACCCCCTGGAGTTTTTAGGTCAGAAGGGTTCTTATAGGAAAAGAGGGAGACCGAGGGGGTGCCTGGGGGGCCCACACCATGCCCTGGCGCGGCCAGGCCTAACCCGCGCCTGGGAGTGGTGTGGCCAGCCCCTGGCCCTCCTCCGTCTCGTATTCTGGCTCTGTGAGTCTTCCGGAAAAATAGGCACTTTGGCTTTTGTCCCGTCCAATTCCGAGAATATTAATTTTCTGACTTTCCTGGAACCAAAAACAGCAGAAAACAGGCAGCTGGCGGTGGATCTTGTTAATAGGTTAGTCCAAGAAATCATATGAAAAGTAATCCAAAGTGTGGACAAAACACAAGAAAAGAGATAAAGCCAAGCATGGAACATCAAAAATTGTAGATACATTTGCAATGTATCACCAGCCCATGCCTCTAGCAGCTTGTATCAACGTCACCGACGAGCTCACCGTCGTGCTGCACGGTCTCCTTGTCGACCTATATAAGAATCCCTCCCCAACACCAATTCTCCACACTCCAACACTTACCTCTCTCCCCTGAGCATTTCCCCTCTCTCGCCGGAGCCACTCGAGACTTAGTTCGCCGGAATTTCCACCGGAGCCGCCGCAGCAGAGGAGGAAGCGCCCCGTCGATTTCTTCCACCCCAGGAGCCGCCGCGACCATGCTTGAGTCCGTCGTCGACCGAACGTTCAATCGCCCCCATCACCACGCTAGCTGGAGCCCTGGTATGCCCCCATTGCACCCTCACCGAGCCGCAAGGGTTCCGTCTCGCCGGCGACCAGTTTGTCGTCGACGATGAACCACCACCGTCGATCTAGGCTCTAATCGCACGGTCCACATCGCCCCGTACCACTTCGCGTTGAGTTGTGCCGCTAACATGTGGACCCCCCTGTCAGTTGTCATCCGCGCCACGGAGCATCACTGGGCCGGCCCATTAGTGTTCCCGCGCGACCCATTTAATTCAAATCTAGATTTTTCTATTTAGGTTTGAACTAAATTATGTCCCTTAGTTTAAAAATCAATTCAGGAATATTTACTAAACCAAATGGAGTGATTCCAATTTTATTGGAAAGCTTCTGAAAAGATCTACCCAAGCCCGTTGGATTTAATTCATTTAGAGTTAGAGATCTCTCCTAGTCAAAATAACAAGACAGAAGCATTTGCACATTCAAACATTTTTCTAAAATCAACCATAATAGCTTTTGAGTTGATTTCAACTCTCAAAAATCACATTTAACCATACCTATCTGAATATGTAATAATATTAAGGTTTGCATTTGGTGACTTTGGACTAGTACCAAAATATTGCCATATAGGCATTTCTAGTCACTTTAAATCATTAATTATTAAACTTAAACTTATTAAAATGTGACAACCTTTAAATCACATTCCCATATGTTAGAATATGTTGTGATGACATGTGTCCATATGATCCCATATTTTAATTGGAGAATATTAAATCTTAGTTATATTTAATGAGTAGAAATTACTTTTCTCAAATAAAAAGAATGAAGCTAGTTAATAAAACCTTATGATGCGTGTGATGATAATAGATCATCAAATGTGTGCCTTAGTGTACTAAGTAGCCTAGTTAAGTATTGTTTGGTGATTGTGTATCCCGTATGTATTTATAGACGATAGTACCGACCAAGCTTTCGAGGAGGAGGAGTTCTACCAAGAGGAGGAGGAAGAAAACTTCAACCACTGCATCAACCAAGGCAAGCTAACACTTGCAAGTATTATACTACCAAGCCATCATTAACAATGCAAGCTAACCCTTGCAAGATAGATAACCTAAGCAAGATGCATAGGGCAGGTTTTGGTTATACCACTTTGAATATTACCTACCCCAAGTTTAATTTCCAAGCTTTACTTTCCTTACTTTACCAAAGTCCCTTACTGTTTGAAGGTAGCATAAGAAGTATAAAACTTGACCTATCTAGATAACCTTAGATGTCATTCTATGGCATGAGATTGAGATTAGCATCCCATTTTAGTGAACACTCTTAACCTAGTATTTTCGAGCTAAACTAAAACTTGAGTCACTTTAGATGGGAATACTTGGTGAAAATGAATTATGAAAACCTTGGAATGATGAGTCATTCTATTGAGATGTTTTGACATGTGTTGAGAAACACAAATGGTTTATGATGATGAAAATGTTGAGGCATGAGCCTTAGCCCCTTTACAAAACTGATGGTTCGATTCGGATGCGATACCATTCCAATTTTACCGTACAACCATAATACTTGAATTGGGTATGGCTTAGCCGGAAATTTATATGCATTAGTATTAGTTCCCTCGCAGGAGAGGTTTGAGCTGAGGCTACCTCTCAATGTATTCCACCTATGCAGTGCCCAAGATGACAGATGGTCATGGTTGGGATGCCATACTCATAGGAGAGGTGCTTATACTAGGGTGTGTAAAGGGAAGGTTATGTTTGATTATCTACATACTAAGTATGATGATTCAGGGTTATCCCTGACAGGTGTATCGAATCTTGTGGTGAAAGTGTACCACCTGCAGAGTGTCAAACTATTCGAATAGCCGCGTCCGGAGTTATGGACAGTTGGAGTGGCCATACTGTTTCGTTGTCAGATATTTTCAAAATGAATTATGAAAGGAATGATGAATCTTGACTTGACCACAACAGGGTTGTGACTATAACACTAGCTTCCCAACTTAAGTGATTCTAGAACTTTATTTTATCTTTCTTTGTTTCTGAACTCAGCTTAGGTTTCAAACTTAACTTTACAAATAAACATAGAGTTAGCATTTCCCACTAGTATTATCTTACTTGTTAGTGGTAGTTTGCGAGTACTTAAAGAGTACTCATGGCTTTTTGTCCATGGCTATTCCTATGGCCAGACTATGAAGGAGACTACCAAGATGAAGGACAGCAGGACGGCTATGATAATTAGGACTATTTTCCATCGTCAGCATTGCCTGTGCCCCTGAAGATGGACCCCACCGCTACGCTTATTATTTATTCCGCTGCTTGTTGTATTAAGACTGGATCATGAGATCCTTTATTCATGTAAGACCTTATTATGGTTTGTAATGGATGATGTACAGTGATATCCAATCTGTTATGTCTCGCAAAAATGGTAATCCTGGGATTGCTATTTATGACATAACAGGCATCTGGGATTAAAAATCCGGGTGTTGACAAGTTGGTATCAGAGCCATCCTGACCATAGGAGACCCTAGTTAGAATGGACGTCCGAACAAAAACTTAATTTCAAAACCAAAGTGAGTATTTATGAAAAAATATTTCCTCTCTTACCCTTGGGAATTCATTCTTTCTCAAAAATTCATGTTCCTTCATATTCTTACATTACTACCTAAAAATTGACACACTTGATCCCTTCACTAACTTCCTGATCCTTAATTCTTGTAGATGGAGTCTCAGTTCAGCAAGTTCTACCAGTTGGGAAACGGAGGTCAGCTGATCTTCGAAAGGGATCTGGATTCACTATCAGAACTCTTGGGACGCCTGCATCCGGAGTTTCTTGGAGCTCAACTTCCTGGACCGCCAGGAGGAGATTTATAGTGGCTAGTCACCGCTGATCTTCGTGGAAGCATAGAAGCACCAACGTCCGGAAGAATCCAGTTCACCGTAAGAGAGAACAACTGGCTAGATGGATTAGCCAGGGCAATGCATGAAGCTCTCGCACGTCTGTGTGCCCTCAGTGTCAACCAAATCCAAGGAACCCGCTTTGTTCTCTATGCAAGACGTGACTTCATGGGAATTCCAATGGAGATGCCAGGTCACCCAAAGTTGAAGCGTCAAGTGGAGAACCTTGACTTCCTATTGTACGATCGCCAAAAGGAACTGGACAATGCTAGGGAGTTTGCCAACCACAACCGTGCCATTGCCGACCAGAAGGCCCAGACTTTCTCACTGCTTGTCAAGGACCGTCAGTCTCTTCGTTGCCAGCGCGAAAAGAAGGATCGCACCATCTCCCGTCTTCGCAAGAAGGTGTCCAACCTTGAGAAGACCGTCAAGGAGCAAGAAGCTCAGCTTGCAACGAAGGAGGAAGAAGAGGAGGGTGAAGACATCTAAGGAGATATGGATTCTTACCTCAGCAATGATGATGACTTTCTGGAGGAGGATGCTGTGGACTTCTACACCAACGATGAGGACTCCGACTTCATCGATGATGAATAGATGCACTAGAGCACTATCGTAGCATGAGGAGTATCAGTCCCAATGTATCGTAGCTTGCAGAATGGTTCTTAAAACCATCTGTTTCCCCTTGTTGTTGTGGTGTGTGTTTTTATCGTGTGCTTGTTTGAATGAATGAAATGAAGTTAATTGCAAAACCTGAGTCAAACTCAAAGTTTTAGCTTTGAAACTAAAACCATGAACCTTAGAACTTTCCCTCTTACCCCTTTATCTATCTCAATCTTCAGATGACTCATGGAAACTCTGGAGGGAGCAGCTCATCACAGGACCCAATGCTACAGATTATGCAGATATTAGTTGCAGACCGTGAAGCAAGCAGGGCAGAGCGCCAGGCCAACTTAGCAACACTGCAGCAGATAGCCTAGATGGCCCAAAACAACCAAGGGCATGGAAATCAGGATCATCAAGGATCCAAGCTGAAGAACTTCCAGAATACCAATCCCCTAATCTTTATCACTTCAGAGAACCCATTAGATGCTGATGACTGGTTGCAGACGATGGAGAACAATTTGGAGGTAGCCAGAGTTGATGACAACGAGAAAGTTCTCTTTGCCACCCACTACTTGGCATGAGACGCAAGAGCCTGGTGGAACAGCATCCGCCTGATGAACCATGGTCAAGTGATGACATGGGAAGCCTTCAAAATCAAGTTCAGCTGCACCCACGTGCTGTAGGGCCTAGTCACCAGAATGAGGGATGAATTCAGAGAGTTGAAGCAAGGCAGAATGACTGTGGTGGAGTATCGTGACAAATTCTTGTCCTTAGCAAGGTATGCACCCGATGAGATCAACACGGAGGCCAAGAAGAAAGAGAGATTCCTGAACGGAATGCACGATGAGATGTAGACTGTTCTCGTCAACATCTGCTTCGAGGATCTCGAAGAGCTAGTCGACTCTGCCATTCAGATGGAAGGGAAGATTAACCAGGCAAACGACAACCGCAAACGTCATATGATGCACCAAGCTGGATCCAATCGTCACCAGAAGTACCATCCCAACCCGTTTGTAGGCTATGCACCGAGAAACAACGGACCCCCAATGTCTTGCCCAAGCTATCCCAACCGTAGCGGAGGCAATGTGAAGTCCGGAGGAAACCACAACAACCCCGGCAACACCAGCAATTTCAACCGTGCACCTCCCAAGAGCAACAACAACAACAACACTTCTCCCAGAACTGGAAGCAATGTTGTGCCGGTCACAGCAAAAGACAGGTCCCAGATAACTTGTTTCAAGTGTGGAGTGAAGGGCCACTATTCTAATGAGTGCCCCAAGAAGACTGCCGCCACTGCCAATGTGAATGCCCCAGCTCAACAGCAGTGTCGTATTCAACCAGGGAGAAGATTTGCCCCAGGGAACCCCCACAACCGCAACAGCCGTCTCTTCCACATGAACGCCGAAGAAGCCTAAGAAGCGCCAGATGTAGTGCTAGGTATGTTTTCTGTCAACTCAGTTTTATCAAGAGTGTTGTTTGATTTGGGAGCATCGCATTCATTTGTCACCGAAGAATTTGCATGCACTAGTAAGATCCACCCAACCAACTTGAAGCATGTCATGATAGTTCAAATTCTCGGTTCAATTACAAAGGCTAGAAAAATTTGCAAAGTTGTGCCTATCAGAATACATGGGATAGATTTTTATGCTAATCTAATAGTACTTGGAACCAAAGGATTGGAAGTAGTACTAGGTATGCATTGGATGTCAAAGCATAAAGGACTGATAGACTGTGCTAAGAAAGCCATCACCATGTCCAGTAGCTCTGGAGTAACAGTAGAGCATATATCTGAAACCTTACCCCGTCAATTCCAATGCAAGAAGAGTCTAGCCCTACCCACCATAGACCAAGTCAAAGTAGTCTGTGAATACCCCGACGTATTCCCAGATGAATTGCCCGGTATGCCCCCTGATAGGGATATTGAGTTCATTATCGAATTAATCCCCGGAACCTGACCCATACCCAGAGACCCTATAGCATGAACCCCTCAGAGTTAGTAGAGTTGAAGAAGCAGTTGGATGCTATGTTAGAAACAAGCTTGATTCAACCAAGTGCATCGCCATAGAGATCACCAGTGTTATTCATCGACAAGAAAGATGGAGGCAACCGTTTGTGCACCGATTACAGAAAACTAAATGACGTCACCATCAAAAACAAGTACCCCTTGCCAAAGATAGAGGATCTATTTGATCAGTTGACTGGTGCCCAGGTATTCTCAAAGATTGATCTTAGGACTGGTTATCACCAACTTAAGATTCGTGCAACGGATATTCCGAAGACCGCCTTTACTACTCGTTATGGTTTATACGAGCATACGGTTATGTCTTTTGGATCAACCAATGCCCCTGCTTATTTCATGAATCTCATGAATAAGATCTTTATGAATTTCCTAGATAAGTTTGTCGTTGTGTTTATCGACAATATCCTTATCTACTCCAAGTCAGAAGAAGAGCATGAGCAGCATCTAAGGATCATCCTAGAAACCCTGAGAGAGCATAGGTTGTATGCCAAGTTCAGCAAATGTGAGTTTTGGCTAAAATAAGTAGGATTCCTAAGACATATTGTGTTTGCTGGAGGAGTCTCTGTTGATCCCGCCAAGATCAAAGATGTCGAAGAATGGGAAGCCCCAACCACTCAAACCCAAGTCCGTGCATTTCTCGGATTAGCAGGATATTGCTGCAAGCTCGTAGAAGGATTCTCGAGCATCGCCAGACCCATGACCCAATTGTTGAAGAAGGACAAGAAGTTTGAATGGACCGACAAATGTGAAGCCAGTTTCCAAGAACTGAAAAAGAGATTGATTTCAACCCCAATATTGATCATGCCAGATATCAAGAAGTCGTTTGATGTATATTGTGATGCAGCCAAGATTGATCTCGGATGTGTATCGATGCAAGAAGGCAAAGTTATCGCATATTTGTCTCGGTAACTGAAGCAGCACAAGAAGAACTATCCGACCCATGATCTAGAGCTAGCAGTTGTAGTTCTAGCGTTCAAGACATGGCGTCATTATCTTATGGGTAATCGCTTTGAGATTTACTTAGATCACAAGAGCTTGAAGTATATTTTCACTCAGAAGGAGCTGAATATGAGGCAAAGGAGATGGATAGAGTTAATCAAGGATTATGACCTTGACAATCAGTATCACCCCAGCAAAGCCAATGTGGCAGCGGATGCTCTTAGCAGATTGCCTTGTAGGCTAAACACCATGATCAAGGAGAAGCAACCCAGTTTGTATGAGGAGTTGGAGCAGTTTAGAACTGAGCTTGTTAGCAAAGGATTTTTAGCTAGCATTGAACTTCAACCCACATTAATCAGCCAAATCAAGGAAGCCTACAAGGGAAATGAAAGTATCGACGGAATCAAACGTCGTATTGGTACAGGAAAGGTACCTGGATTTACCGAAGACGAAGAAGGAGTTATGTGGTACAAAGGCTGTATCTGTGTGCCAGCAGATTCGGAGCTGAAGCAAGTTATCATGCAGGAAGCTCATGATACTCTTTATTCTATCCACCCCGGCGGAACAAAGATGTATCAAGATTTGAAAGAGCAATTTTAGTGGCACAAGATGAAGAGAGAAATCGGAAGCTACATCGCCAAGTGTGACATCTGTCAAAGAGTCAAAGCAGAGCATCAGAGACCCGCAGGACGGTTGCAACCATTGCAGATTCCAGAATGGAAGTGGGATTCCGTTGGAGTGGACTTTATCACCGGTTTGCCTACTTCTAGTAAGGGAAATGACTCAATCTGGGTCATCATTGATAGACTGTCCAAGGTAACTCACTTTATACCCGTCAAGACAACCTACCAGAGTTCGAAGCTAGCAGAGCTGTATATTGCTAGAATTGTTAGTCTACATGGAACCTCCAAGACCATAGTATCAGATCGAGGAACCCAATTTACCTCGAGATTTTGGCAGAAAGTCCAGGAAGGATTAGGAACCAAGTTGAATTTTAGCACCGCTTATCACCCGCAAACCGATGGACAGACTGAGAGAGTCAACCAAATCCTACAAGATATGTTGAGAGCTTGTGTGTTAGAGTACGGATCAAAATGGGAAGACTGCCTGCCTTTCGCAGAATTCTCATATAACAACAGTTATCAAGCTAGTTTGCAAATGGCACCATTTGAGGTCCTATACGGAAGAAAGTGTCGTACCCCTTTGAATTGGTCGCAAGTAGGAGAGAGTCAGATTTTCGGACCCGGCATTCTCCGAGAAGCTGAAGAGAAGGTTCACAAAGTCCGTGAGCACCTCAAGACTGCCCAATCCAGACATAAGAGTTATGCTGACAAGAGAAGGAGAGACCTGACTTTCAATGTCGGAGATTTTGTATATCTCAAGGTTTCACCATTGAAGGGAACGCAACGCTTTAGTCTGAAAGGAAAGTTAGCCCCCAGATATATCGGGCCCTTCAAGATTCTGAATCATCGAGGAGAAGTATTGTATCAACTGGAACTACCTGAAGAGATGTCAGCCATCCACAATGTGTTCCATATCCTGTTACTTCGCAAATGCCTAGAAGTGCCAGAGAAGAACGAAGTTTTCAAGAACATCGATCACCGAGCTGTTGAGATCAACAAGGATCTGACATATCGTGAAGTGCCCATCCGTATCTTGGAAGAATCTTACAGAACCACCAGGACCAGAAGTATAAAATTTCTCAAGATTCAATGGAGCAACCATACCGAAGAAGAAGCCACTTGGGAGCGAGAAGATTATATTAGGACTGAGTTCCCAGATCTCTTTAGTTCCTAGTTTTATTTCATAAATCTCGGGACAAGATTTTGTTTAAGGGGGAAGGTTTGTATTATCCCAAAACTCTAATCCAAGGTTATTAAGATCCAAATCATCAAATTTAGGGTTCACAAAAACTTTTCCCAATTAAAATGATTAAGCATTCATATGTGTGTGCATTTAAATTAGGAGTTGTTTGGAATGGCCATGTTTAAGTGATATATTGATTGTAAAATGATTCTAAGGTCAATTAAACATCATCTAGATCATTCCCAAACAAATCCCAAAGAAAACAAATCAAAAAGAATTAATTAAGCAAATGGTCATTTGTGCCATTTTAATTACCATGCCTACTTTGGCTATTCCTAGAACTCAAATCTTAACAGAAACAAATGTGGATCTTTGCACCCCTTGCTAGTACAAGTAGTGATGTACCAAGGCCCACCTTGTGATCTACCAAAAACTTTCAAACAATTTTAAATGGCATTTGAAAATTGAATCTAGTGTAGGTATCAAGATCACACTTATTCAAAAACCACTCAAATGAACTCCATTTTTAAATCCCAAGCAACCTGAGATGCTCAAGCATGTGATCACCAACTCCACAAAAATTCAGCCCAAAATTCAAATATTTGGTTCATGCGGCCATTGTGTCGAACACCTTGTTAGCAGAATCAAATTAGCCTAACTATTACTGTTTTTGATCAAATCTTGTCGAGAAAATTGAGTTGCATTGATCATCCTTGTCCCCCCTGAGTCCAACCAGACCCTCAATGGCCTACCCCTTAGCCACAGCAGAAGTGGAGCGCCACCACATTTTGGTCACCGTCGGCCGGACGTGGGCAAAGCGCCATGCCAAACCAGCAAGTCCCCTAGCTCCGCCCAACCCTACCGCTGCCCATGGTCCACCCCTCGATCAACCTCAGCCCCTGGACCACTCCCCAGCCTCGCCGCCCTTTCTCTCTGCGCGCAGCCAGAGCGCCCTCACCGCCAGCATGCCACAGACCGCGCCTTGACGCCATACCGTGCACGCCACTCCGCCTCGACCCCAGCACCCCTCCAGACACGGTCGTGCGCCGTCGCGCGACCCACATTCGCCGAGCGCCGCGTTGAGCACCGCCTCTGTCTCCCAGAGTGCGAGATGCTCCCGACCAAATGGCCCGCCCCTAGCCTCGCCATTGCGCCGTAGCTGACTGCCAGGAGGCAGTCCACCGTCCGCCTACCTAGCCCAAGCCTCTAGCAGCCTGTATCAACGTCACCGACGAGCTCACTGTCGTGCCGCACGGTCCCCTCGTCGACCTATATAAGGAGCCCTCCCCAGCACCAATTCTCCACACTCCAACACTTTCCTCTCTCCCCTGAGCATTCCCCCTCTCTCGCGGGAGCCACTCGAGACTTAGTTCGCCGGAATTTCCACTGGAGCCACCGCAGCAGAGGAGGAAGCGCCCCATCGATTTTGTTCACCCTAGGATCCGCTGCAACCACGCCTGAGTTCGTCGTTGACCGCACGTTTGATCGCCCCCATCTCCATGCTAGCTGGAGCCCTGGTATGCCCCCATTGCACCCTCACCGAGCCGCTAGGGTTCCATCTCGTCGGCGACCAGTTCGTCGTCAACGATGAACCACCATTGTCGATCTAGGTTCTAATTGCATGGTCCACATCGCCATGTACCGCTTCACGTTGAGTTGTGCCGCTGACATGTGGACCCCCTGCCAGTTGTCATCCGCGCCACTGAGCATCACTGGCCAGCCCATTAGTGTTCCCACGCGACCGATTTAATTTAAACCTAGATTTTTCTATTTAGGTTTGAACTAAATTGTATCCCTTAGTTTAAAAATCAATTTAGGAAGATTTACTGAACCAAATTGAGTGATTCCAATTTTATTGGAAAGCTTCTGAAAAGATCTACCCAAGCCCGTTGGATTTAATTCATTTAGAGTTAGAGATCTCTCCTAGTCAAAATAACAAGACAGAAGCATTTGCACATTCAAACATTTTTCTACAATCAACCATAATAGCTTTTGAGTTGATTCCAACTCTAAAAATCACATTTAACCATACCTATATGAATATGTAATAATATTAAGGTTTGCATGCAGTGACTTTGGACTAGTACCAAAATACTGCCATATAGGCATTTCTAGTCACTTTAAATCATTAATTATTAAACTTAAACTTATTAAAATGTGATCCAACCTTTAAATCACATTCCCATATGTTAGAATATGTTGTGATGACATGTGTCCATATGATCCCATATTTTAATTGGAGAATATGAAATCTTAGTTATATTTAATGAGTAGAAATTGCTTTTCTCGAATAAAAAGAATGAAGCTAGTTAATAAAACCTTGTGATGCTTGTGATGATAATAGATCATCAAATGTGTGCCTTAGTGTACTAAGTAGCCTAGTTAAGTATTGTTTGGTGATTGTGTATCCCGTATGTATTTATAGACGATAGTACTGACTAAGCTTTTGAGGAGGAGGAGTTCTACCAAGAGGAGGAGGAAGAAAACTTCAACCACTGCACCAACCAAGGCAAGCTAACACTTGCAAGTATTATACTAGCAATCCATCATTAACAATGCAAGCTAACCCTTGCAAGATAGATAACCTAAGAAAGATGCATAGGGCAGGTTTTGGTTATACCACTTTGAATATTACCTACCCCAAGTTTAATTTCCAAGCTTTACTTTCCTTACTTTACCAAAGTCCCTTACTTTTTGAAGGTATCATAAAATGTATAAAACTTGACCTATCTAGATAACATTAGATGTCATTATATGGCATGAGATTGAGATTAGCATCCCACTTTGGTGAACACTCTTAACCTAGTATTTTCGAGCTAAACTAAAACTTGAGTCACTTTAGATGGGAATTCTTGGTGAAAATGAATTATGAAAACCTTGGAATGATGTGTTATTCTATTGAGATGTTTTGACATGTGTTGAGAAACACAAATGGTTTATGATGATGAAAATGTTGAGGCATAAGCCTTAGCCCCTTTACAAAACTGATGGTTGGATTCAGATGCGATACCATTCCAATTTTACCGTACAACCACAATACTTGTATTGGGTAAGGCTTAGCCGGAAATTTATATGCATTAGTATTAGTTCCCTCGTGGGAGAGGTTTGAGATGAGGCTACCTCTCAATGTTGTCCACCTATGCAGTGCCCAAGATGACAGATGGTCATGGTTGGGAGGCCATACTCATAGGAGAGGTGCTTATACTAGGGTGTGTAAAGGGAAGGTTATGTTTGATTATTTGCATACTAAGTATGATGATTCAGGGTTATCCCTAACAGGTGTATCGAATCTTGTGGTGAAAGTGTACCACCTGCAGAGTGTCAAACTATTCAAATAGCCGCGTCCACGGTTATGGACAGTTGGAGTGGCCATACTGTTTCGTTGTCAGATATTTTCAAAATGACTTATGAAAGGAATGATGAATCTTGACTTGACCACAATAGGGTTGTGACTATAACACTAGCTTCCCAACTTAAGTGATTCTAGAACTTTATTTTATCTTTCTTTGTTTCTAAACTCAGCTTAGGTTTCATACTTAACTTTACAAATAAACATAGAGTTAGCATTTCCCACTAGCATTATCTTACTTGTTAGTGGTAGTTTGCGAGTACTTAAAGAGTACTCATGCCTTTTTGTCCCTGGCTATTCCTATGGCCAGACTATGAAGGAGACTACCAAGATGAAGGACAACAGGACGGCTATGATAATTAGGACTATCTTCCATCGTCAGCATTGCATGTGCTCCTGAAGATGGACCCCACCGCTACGCTTATTATTATTCCACTGCTTGTTGTATTAAGACTGGATCATGAGATCCTTTATTCATGTAAGACCTTATTATGGTTTGTAATGGATGATGTATTGTGATATCCAATCTGTTATGTCTCGCAAAAATGGTAATCCTGGGATTATGATGTATGGCATAACATGCATCTAGGATAAAAAATCCGGGTGTTGACAGCTAGGCTACGTGACCAGGCGGTGTGGTGTCCCCCTGGCCCCTCTCTGTCTCGTATTCTGGCTCCTTGTGTCCCTCGGTGAAAAACTGACTTTGGCTTTTGTCCCGTCCAATTCCGAGAATATTCATTTTCTAACTTTCCTGGAACCAAAAATAGCAGAAAACAGGCAGGTGGCACTATGGCTATTGTTAATAGGTTAGTCTAAGAAAGTGTATAGAAAGTACTCCAAAGTTGGAAGAAAACACAAGAAAGTAGATAAAACCAATCATGGAACATCAAAAATTATGGATACGTTAGCAACGTATCACCGGACTGGTGCTAGGGTTTCCCCCCAGTATGCTACAGGCTGTGGGGAAGATATACAACTAACACCCTTCAAGAAGGACAGAGACACCCACATGCGTCATCGCGTCGGTGTATAGATGACAAGTATTTATCTCGATCTCTCAAAGAATCACACTCTCGAATGCTTCGTATTGCTCCACCAATCTCGCCGCCCACCAGCACACGCCCACAGTCTTACAGTCACCACCGTCGTCTTACCGTGATCCACTTTGTGAGGTTGGTAAGACCGAAAAGTGGCTAATTCCTCACCATCGATCGCAAGTCAATCATCATCAAGATACCAAAGGTATAACTTGCTTCAACTTGTTAACCTTGTATCTTACTTTGAGTGTTACATGTCCCACCGAGAGTGACGTCCAATCATTATGCACTTGTCCTTGGATAATGATAGTGTGCGAGTGAAAGAAAAAGTGGAATTAGTAGCATAAAGGGAGAACAAAAAATAAAAAACATAGAAAAACACATATAGTCTCCCAATACATATATATAGTCTAAAAAATTCTAAGCAAACAGAAAAGAGCGCCCATGGAAAGTGCACAAATCCAGTGCTATACTCTTTTGGCGAATGAGCTACGGTCTCTCCTTGTGTTGGCACAACACCGAGCGTAATCTTCGATAGGACATTTTATTACTCATTTTCCATAGTCGTTCTAAACCCATTTAGCTTTATGTGTGTGTTCTAGTTATAGGTTTCCATAACTTTGTGTCCTTTCCATTTGATTTGGTTCTTTTGGATTTTCTCCACTTGTTGCAATATCCTTGTCTTTTAATATTTTATTTGGTTTTCCACTATTCTAACCCACCCACCATAAGCCTTTAAGTGTTTTTGTGGTAGTGTGAGGTTCTCTTTTCCCCTCCGCTTTGCAAGTCTTTTGGTTCACAAGTTTGGCTATTTGTCCAATGCGATCTCGTCAAGGTGAGGTTAAAGGACTAACTCTACCCACATATTACACTTTTATATAAAACACTTGCCTTGGTTCATGATGGATTGGAACGAAGAAGGTAGTGAAGCTCATATGCAAGGTCATGGCCAATATATGACCAAAAATAGCCACTTCATCATGGAACAAGCTTTCAAGCAACACTCCAAGGGCATTGAGAATCGTCTCGATGAATAATTCAAAAAAGTTTGAGCCAAATACCAGAACATGGATAGTCGCTTGGATGACTTCGGCCAACATATGAACGCCATGAACCACAACTTTGGACATCAATACAGATCTCTCCAACGCTCCATCGCCAATCTTGCATCTCAAACTCGGCATCACTCGCGTGCTTCAAGCTCTTCATGACATCATTCTCCACATCGACATGACCATCATGAAAGTGCTTCAAGGTGGCATGAGAACCCCCTCTTCGAGCATGAGAGATCTTCACAACATATACATCTTTTCTGCCAAGTCCCCCAAGTGGTACCTTGACCCATGCCCAAGCAACGCTCCTAGAAGATAAGGTAAACTCACTCCTATCCTTGTGTGATTTCGACAATCCTTTGTACGACTTGCTACTTCATACCAATGCCTTCTGTATCCTTAGCTATGAACCACAAGAGCTATGCCAAGTCACAACGAGACGATCAAGCTGGCTCAAATTACGTACCCTTGAACATCACGCCGAAACAACGAGCACACTAACCGGCAGGCCGGATGGTCCACCGAACCGACTGACGTCTGGACGGTCTCCACTCTGGTGCGTGCTGAACCGGTGTACTAAATAGCAAACCAACACCTAGCCCGGCCCTCAGGTTCTCTGAAAGTGTAAGATGGTTTACCTAGAGGGGGGTGAATAGGTTTCTAATAAATTCTTTATAATCTTATGCAAGTTTTAGGCTTTGCGGAATATAAGTGTGCCTAAATGCAAACTAGGTGAGGCAACCTAGATGATGATACAAGATACTTCAAGCATGAAGGCTATCACAAAGTAAACAACACAAGTAAGAGAGGGGTTAAGGAATAACCCAAGCACGCGGAGACAAAGATGTATTCCCGTGTTCACCACCTTTGGGAAGGGGGCTACATCACGTTGGAGAGGTGTGAGGTTCCACGAAGGATTCCCCAATGCCACGAAGGCTCACCTTCTTCTCCCAGCCTATCCCACGAATGAATAGCTCACTTACTCGTGGTAGACTTTGAAGGTAGTCTCCAAACCCTCACAAACTTTCCCCGGAGCAAATCACAAGCCAAATGCCTCCGGGCGACTGTAGCCGCCTAGGGTTTCCCACAAACCCAAGAGTAACAAGCTAACTCGATGAACTCAAGGGGGAATGAACTTTGGCTTGGTGGAAACGTAGATCGGGACCTCCTCTTGCTTTCTACCAAAGGGATTTGGAGTTGGTTGGGTAGAATGGGAGATCCTCAAGAAATTGTGTTTCAACAATGGTGAGAGAGAGAGAGCTTCAAGAATGAGTGTGTAATAGAATACCTGCTTCTCAAGGTGGAAGAAGAGGTATTTATAGTCCGGGGTGAAAAAGGAGCCGTTTGGAGTGTCCTACGACCAAACCGGCAATAAGTCCGGCGGCGCCGAACTGGGCGCCGGAAATTCCGGTCATAGTTCCGGCGGATCGGCTGCTCCGCCGAAAATTCCGGCAGAGTCCAAAAATTCCGGCGGCAAACCAAAACACTATGTAGTAATCCTTTCTAGTATGCGCCGGGAATTTTCGGTGCCGACCGGAAATTCCAGCGGCCACTCCGGGGGCGCCGGTTTTCTTGCCGATTTCGCCCAGTCCTTTTTCCAGCCCTTTTTCACAATGACATTATGTCTCTCCTTTTAGTGGATTTATGGCTGAAGGTGATATGATGTGTGTGTGGTGTAGAACATCCCCAACGAGCGCATCGAGATCACCCCTCTTAATAGTGCGATGCTTCCTACTAGACTCAAAGACAAATAAGAGAAAATAACAACAACACGACTCTTCACTTCATAAACGAATGGGGGGTCACCTACCGCCCCTCATCATCAAACGCAAACTATCACCTGTAGAAATACTAGTAGAAACATTAGCCCGCTCTCTAACTCCGATGTCATAGTTAACCAAAAACTGGATAAGGGCATTTTGCCCTTTCAATCTCCCCCTTTTTGGTTGATGATGACAAAACGAGCTAGAGACATACACATATAATAAAATAGGCTTTTAATAGACATTTCCTTGGAGGTTTTAAGAGAGCTCCCCCATTAAGTGTGCACATGGAAGATGTTGCGTTTTGAATGCAAGGTGCACCTACTTAGGTAAATGGAGAGCTCCCCCAAAAACTTTAGTAAGCAAGCATGGCAAGGCAAGGATAACTAGCACATAATAGTAAGAATAGTAAGCACAAGCATAGGATATCCAAGTACAAAAATTATAGCCAAACTTGTCCATACACACACGAAAGCAAATAGTCTGATAAAGCAAATAGGAGCACAAGCCCATAAGAGGCAAATAAAAGTAGTGAGGCTTGTGCACAAGGTAAATAGCATAAAAGCAAACTCTACTCTCTTCTCCCCCTTTGGCATCGAGACACCAAAAAGGAAGAACAGAATAGAGGGAAAGATCTAGCCGCCAAATGTATCATCATCGTCATCCTCCGCGGCCTCTTCCTCGTCCTCGTTCTCGTCCTCGTCCTCGTCCTCGTCAGCATCCTCGTCTTCATCCTCACCATCATCACCCTCGGGAGCAGCAGACCGACGCTGAGAGGAACTGGAAGTAGCAAAGCCAGGCAGCAAAGATGGATCAAAACCCCGAAACATGTCCTCATCCAGTGGTGGCTTCTCAAAATTCACATAGGGCACAGGAGTCAAAGCATCGCCCAAATCCGGCACTAGACGACCACGCTCAGCCAAGAAGGCATTGTGCTGTCGCCTATTCTCCTGACTGAGCTTGAGACTACGATGGGTAACATCATAGGAGGACCTGCACATATCCCACAGACCATTGAAGAACCTGGCAAGTCCCTTCTTGCGGGGAAGAGCCCGACGAGAGATATAGCCAGCAATGAATGGGTCATGAAGAAGCTTGGTGTGCTGCTCGGTCCGCTTCATCTGTGGGAGATCAACATGAGTACCCCGAAGAGGCAAGGTGTAGATGTCCATCTCTTCGTGCGGACCTGGAGGGAAGCACTTAGCAGGAACAGGTGACCTCGAGCAGACGCTGAACATACTGGCAGTAGTTAGGGGTCATGCGCTTCTCAACAGACCGCTGGATCGCAGAATAGATGAAATCACACCCATCAATCTTCCTCAGGCAGCGAGGGTCACAATAGTATAGCAGATTCTTGTGGTGACCACGAACATCAACAGCATCCCCAGCCTTGCTCACAAGATTGTGGCGAAAGAACTTGCTAAGGGTCATGTAATAGTAGAACATACCAGTCAGACTAGGAGCAGGATGGCTTGGGTTTTCAGGGTAGCACTAGAGGATGTGGTCATCACTGAAATCCTTCTCGGAGTGAATATAGAACCCAGAGGCCCTCTCAGGAGTGTAGCCCAGAGCAGAACAGAAGTCAGCAAAAGTTGTCGAGTACGGCTTGGTACCGGTCATCCAAGTGATAGTGCGAGCTGCATCAGAGTGAAAGAAAACTGTGCAATGGAACTGGGAGAGAGCCTCGGGCACGAGCATGACATTGATGGTGGTGAGATCATAGATATCCATCTTCTTTAGAGCCGCATCAATATACTGAAAATCTGCATGGAGGTAGCGCTCATAGTGATCCACACTAAGATACCTGGGAGGGACATTGTAGAAGTCATCGCAGAAGCAGCATTGAGTGTCAGTCCAGAAGTACTTATTAGAGCCTTGATAGGTGCGTTCATGGAAGCGATAAGGATTCTCCCTTCTAAGATCCCTCCATTGTCTCATGGTGATATTCGAATAGGTATTGTAGTTTGGGGGATCTTCTTCTTTAAGATTGCCCTTGCCTTTGGCGGCCTCCCGACCAGCAGAAGCTTTCTTCCTAGTGCCCTGTGGACCACAAGCAGAACCGGAACCTCCAGCAACAGCAGCTTCTTGACGCTTGGTAATACGAAGACTGGTGAGGCCAGACAGAGGAGGAGGAGGCATGGCTAACTTGCGCTTCTTGCTAGTGTCGGGGTCAAACTCAGATCGGAACCTGCATAGCGAGCACACAAAAACAAAACGCAAACAGAAACAACTGAGTGTATATGCTAGAGGAAACCCAACTAGAACCCGGAAAAAAAAGAGTACAACAAGTGCATGGACAAAAATTTGGTGACAGAGGAGTTTCGGCGCCAGGTCCGGCGGCGCCGACGAAGCGACCGGGAATTCTGGTGCTAGGTCCGGCAGACCGGAACTACGACCGAACAATCTGGCGCTAGGTCCGCCGGACCGGACCGGCGACCGAAATTTTCAGCGTCTGGATCGGCGACAACTGGGGCTGGGGCCGAAACTACCCGAAAGAAAGTGTCAACCCAAGAAGTTGGACATGGCTAAAAGAAACTTGCAGGAATGTAATCTTTTCAACAAACAAGGGATAGGAAGAGATTAGGGGAACCCAAAGACAGGGAGGGAACTAGGTCTCAAGGCTTAGGGTTTCACAACCAAGAAGAAAGAGAACCCTAGAATGAGAAAGAGAGCGGAAGAAAGAGAAGCACATTACCCTCGGAGCCCAGGGAAGCCATGCCCTCCCTTGCCTAGGATGGGCAAATAAGCACCACACGAGAAGAACGAGAGAGAAGCTCCCGATCTCCCTAATGCGAGCAAGAGAGAGCAAAAACCAATAGTGAGAAGACTTATAGAGGCCCGATCTACAACTTGGTGGAGTTTGGGGGAAAAGGGGTGGAGGGAAGGGCCTAGGGGAGGGTGAGGGAGCTTGGGGCGGCGGCCATGGAGGAGGGGAGGGCGCGGGGAAGAAGGAGAGGAAAAACAGGAACGTACCCACGCGCGTGGTATAAATACCCCAAAACAGCAAACCGACAATAAGCTCGGCACGATCGGATGGGGAGCCGGTAATTTCGACGAGCGGGCCGGCGGACCACAACGCACGCCGGAAATTCTGGTGGCGACCGAAGTTTTTGGCAGCCGACCGAAACTGAGCTCTGTGTGGCAGTTCGATCGCCCACCGGAAATTTCGGTTTCCACCGGAAATTCCGGCTCCTCATCCGGCGAGACCGGGAAAATTGCCGAAAACAACGAAAAAGAAGAAAAAAGTTTTGATTCCCTCTTTTTTTGAGAGTTCGAGAGAGAGACTATATGGACATATACACAGAATCCAGATTCAACAAGTAAGTAACCCATATCCGGTGGAATAAATAATTAAACACAAATAGCAACAATGGACATGGGTACTTATCAACAAAAGTCAATACACAAACACCAAAGTTGGGTGGGGGATTTCTCCCCCTATGTATAAGCACACATGTCATGGCACCTCAAAGATAGATGCTTGGACCCATATCATGACACGAGATCAATTTATCTCGCACACATAGGTATGCATCGAACCAATACATGGTAGGATGACTATCCCCATATGTGCTACACAACTAGGCTACATAGCAAGTCAAGAGCAAGAATGTAATGCAAGAAGTGAATCAATCCAAGTTTTGAGGATTTAGAGTACCGAGTTCTCGCCTCAACATGACAAAACGGGCTTCATCCAAAGGCTTCATGAAAATATCCGCCAATTGGAACATCGTTCCCACATGAGTGAGATTGACGTCACCATTTGCGACATGGTCACGTAGGAAGTGGTGGCGGATGTCAATATGTTTGGTGTGACAATGTTGGACAGGGTTATTGGCGATCTTTATTGCGCTTTCATTGTCACATAGAAGAGGCACCATACCAAGAGACACACCATAGTCTTTCAAGGTTTGCCTCATCCATAACAATTGAGCGCAACAAGATGCCGTGGAAATGTATTCGGCTTCGGTGGTGGATAGGGCAGTGGAGTTTTGTTTCTTGGATGACCAACTCACCAACGACTGGCCAAGGAATTGGAAAGCCCCGGAGGTCGACTTCCGATCAACCTTATCGCCGGCCCAATCGAAATCCGAATAGCCAACAAGCTCAAAGGTTGACCCCTTTGGATACCAAATCCCGAGTGTAGGAGTGAGAACAAGGTACCTAAAAATCCGTTTGACCGCCATCAAATGGCACTCCTTGGGAGCGGATTTAAAACAAGCACACATTCCAACACTTAACATGATATCTGGCCTAGAAGCACAAAGGTAGAGTAATGAACCAATCATGGAGCGATATACCTTTTGGTCCACATCCTTCTCACCTTCTCCAAGGCCAAGTTGCCCATTGAGTGGCATGGGTGTCTTCATGGGGTTGGCAATGGTCATCTCAAATTTCGCAAGCATGTCCTTCACGTACTTCTCTTGGGAGATGAAGGCGCCTTGAGCAAGTTGCTTCACAATGAAGCCTAAGAAATACTTCAACTCCCCCATCATGGACATCCTAAATTTCTGGGTCATCAACTCGGCTAAAGCTTTGTTATGTGATTCGTTAGCTCCACCAAAAATAATATCATCAACATAAATTTGAACAATAAACAAGCCACCCCCTTTAACCCGTTTGGTGAAAAGGGTTGATGGCTCAATGCACGGCGCCTAGAAAAATGCTTGATGGCGGTGTTGATGTAGAGTTCGTTGGGAACCCCAAGAGGAAGGTATGATGAGCACAGCAGCAAGTTTCCCTCAGTTATAAAACCAAGGTTTAATCGAAACAGATTATTGCTTTACGAACTGCGTGTAAAGTAAACAATACGATTGTTCTATGAACAAAGGATTGTTGTTTTCTCCCTAGTAGCAACAGCACATCTAGTACCTTAGAGATTTTTGTCACTTCCCCAGATTACTAGAGGCATGAACCCACTATCGAGCATAAATACTAACTCTTGGAGTTGCTAGCATCTACTCGGCCAAGATAGCTACTAACAACGGAAAGCATGCAAGATCACAAATAACAAAGACATGATAGAATCAATAATCAATCTGAAATAGCATCTCAATATCCATCGGATCCCCGCAAACACAACATGCAGAATTACAAATAGATGATCTTGATCATGAACGGAGCTCACAAGATCTAAACATCAAAGCACAAAGGAGGAGAACCAGCCATCTAGCTACTACATGGATCCGTAGTCCAAGGATGAACTACTCACGCATCACATCGGAGGCTTGCATGGTGATGAAGAAGGCCTTCAGGGTGAATTCCCCTCTCCAGCAGGGTGCCGGGAAGAGCTTCAGATCCCTCCCGATCTAGGGATGGAGATGACGGCGGCTACAGACTCTTTCGTGGATTTTTGATCGGGCACTTAGGGTTTTCGTCCCAAGGGCATCTTATAGTCGGAAGGGGAGGCCGAGGGCATGCTGGGGTCGGCCAAACCACCCCCGGGCATGGGCCAGGCCTGGCCGCGTGGCCAGGTGGTGTGGCCGGCCCCCAGCCCTTCTCCATCTCGTATTCTGGCATCTGATGACTTCCGAAAAAATGTGCACTTTGGCTTTTGTCCCGTCAAATTCCGAGAATATTCATTTTCTGACTTTCCTCGAACCAAAAACAGAAGAAAACAGGCAGCTGGCACTGTGGCTCTTGTTAATAGGTTAGTCCAAGAAATCATATGAAAAGTACTCCAAAGTGTGGACAAAACACAAGAAAGTTGATAAAAAAGCATGGAACATCAAACACTATAGATACATTTGCAATGTATCAACATCCCCAAGCTTAACTCCTGCTCGTCCTCGAGTAGGTAAGTGATAAAAAGAAAGAATAATTTTTGAGGTGACATGCACCATCAAAGACTTGATCAAAGTATTTGTAAAACATTCAAAGCAGGGATCATAGTACTTCAATCATAACATGAAAGACAAAGTTCTAGCGATAAGACAAAGAAACTATGATGCAACATGAAAAGGCACAAACAAATGATTCATGAATAATAACTCTCTGCAAGACGTTTGTTTGTTTCACATAAAGAAAACATAGCATAATAGTATTCAGCTTGTCCCTCAATAGAGTAGAAAATATAAATGCATAGGACACCTTCAAAGATCATAAGAGTGACTAGATACAAATAGTTTAAAACAAGCAATATCAAGTTATGCATCAATCAACTAGTCTTGGGACAATGCACATAGAACTAAGAATGGCCACTATGCTCTCAAAGTAAGTGCATAAAGATAGAAGGTGGAGACTCAATGTAATGGTGGAAGAAAAGCCTTTGTAAAAGAAAGTAGGGATTCAAGTCTCATAAAGATCTTCCAAAAATTATGGTACTTGTAGCTTTCAGCTCTCATTCCCCCTATCATAAGAATCTTGAAGTGGTTAAGGTTAAAATGACACAACTAAGAGGATATGCTTGACAAGTTATAAACCGAAATCTCATGCCCCATACTTATGAAGACCGATCCTCATGCTACTCAACTTCAGTCATGAGTAAGCTCTTGTCATTTTAAGTACATGTGTATCATTAAGAACCGCCAACGGGGTACCCCTTCCACATGATACGGGAGCTTTCCCATAATCAAAATGACAAGGCAAGCAGACAATGAGTATCTCAGCGATCTTTTTATTTGCTATTTGCATAGGTTTTTATTGAGGATGCTTCATAGAGTGCTCATTATGGTGATGTTGCAAGTTTCCACCATGATTAGGCATGGCTTAGCCTAGCGGCCCAGGAGTTTCTCTAACACACATACAAACTACATGATCTTACAAGTTCCACTTTTATTTCACACTGCGGGATCCGTAAGCAAAAGAACATGATATCAATGGGGTACAAAGTACAAGTACAATGTTGAAAGCGTTCCCCAGGAAACATGGTTCTGCTAATTTCAACCTATAAAGCGCAAGCATATACGCAACAAAGAAGGACCCAATGGTTCAAGTTTATTAGATGCAAAAATAAATAAAGTGTGCCATCAAGTTCGTGAGAGCTTTAATCACTAGTTTTCTCATAACAAGTTTAATTTGGAAGGTAAACAAAAGCATGAATATACTTGGAATAGCATAAGCTAGTAGGTAGGTATGGTGGAATCTTTGGAATAACTTGGTTTAGGGAGTTGGATGCATGATTGGAACTCATACTTTGTTGTGGAGGCTAGCAAAAGACTGGGAGCGACAAACTAAGAGAGCAATAATGGCCATAATCATGCAGAGCGACAAAACATCATTGATCAAAGCATAAAGTGATACTACAAGTTGAAAACTAAAGGTTCATAAAGGATATGGTGACTTGAGATAGTCATAACATGGTGTGAGCATGTGCCAAGTCAACCCAAATAAAGCATCAAAGGAGAAAACCACTATGCTATGCTTTAATATGCTAAAACAACGCATGATTCATCCAAGGCACATTAAGCAATCTCAATTGTTTATAACAAGTCATGCTACATCAAATAATACTAAGCATAAAGCCAAAACAATATCAAGCATGGCATACCAAAGCATAGGCCATAGTCAAAAACGAGCTCTTTTAACCACATAAGCATGAACTTTCCTACTCTTTTCCAAACCAAACCAAACTATTTGCAAACCAATGTCTGAAAGAGGGGGTCCAACCAATTTATTCAGAAAACTAAGAAAACAAAAGCGAATGAAAACCAAAATGAAAACGAAAAAGAAGACGCTCCAAGAAAAACACAACTGTGCATGCAACAATAAAAATGAAGCGTTTGGAAGAAACCTGGGATTTTTATTGATGAAGAAGGGGATGCCTTGGGCATCCCCAAGCTTTGACGCTTATACTTCTTGGATATTTCTTGGGGTGACACGCGTGGCATCCCCAAGCTTGAGCTCTAGTCCATTCTTCATCTCATTACTCATTCCTTCCATACACCTGAAATTTTTCCTCCATACAAAACTTCACACAATCTTTATTAGCAACATTAGTGCACTTAAGATAAATAAGTCTTAAGGTTTAGTTCTAACACCAAATAAACTTCCATTAGAACACTAGATACTGTAGCAATTCCCTCAAAAAGCTCAATTCCCCAAAAGAACTCAAAAAGGAACCAACAAGAAGCAAATGCAGAAAATGGCAGAAATCTGTCAAAACAGACCAGCAGGTAAAGACGATTTTTTTCGAAGACCTTAGGTTGCTCAAATAAAAAAGTGTTGAACTAACGAAAGTTAGATAACAACCTGGGGCAGAAGAATAATAACTTCATGCCTCAAAAAGACATTCATAGATTTTACACGAATTTTTACGGTGAAGCACAGAAATCTGTCTCTCATTAGAGGTTACTCTTGGCACAAAAAGCAAATAAAAAGGATAAGGAGAGGTTATTACAGAGGTAATAACTTCCAAGACTCATCTAAAACTTTTGGGTTATCTCCCAATAAGTACTTTTCTTTAACGCCTTTAAGTTAGGCATAAGAAGCAAGAAAAAGAATCAAGTATTCTCAAATGAAGAAGCATTAAGACCAAATTTTGTTTTCATAGGAGAAGCAAAAGAAATCTTTTCTCTATTTTTAGGGAAGTGTTCTATACCTTTCTTGAGTGGGAGTTGATATTTAATGGTTCCTTCTTTCATATCAATGATGGCACCAACAGTTCCAAGAAAAGGTCTTCCCAAAGTAATAGGACAAGAAGCATTGTATTCAACATCCAAAACATAGAAATCAACGGGGACATAGGAATTGTTAACCATAATAAGAACATCATTAAGACTCCCCATGAGTTTTTTTAACATTATCATCAAGTGGGACATTCAAATAGCAATCTTCAAGAGGAGGCAAATCAAGCATATCATAAATCCTTCTAGGCATAATAGAAACACTACTATCAAGATCACACAAAGCTTTGAAATCAAAGTCATTCACTTTCATATTAATGATGGGTTCCCAACCATCCTCTTGTTTTATAGGAATAGAAGCTTTATGTTTCATCTTTTCTTCTTTAATCTTTATGAGAGCATCAGTAATGTGTTTTATAAAGGCCATGTTCATAGCACTAGCATTAGGACTTCTAGCAAGCTTTTGTAGGAACTTAATAACTTCAGAGATATTGCAACCATCAAGATCAAAATCAAATTTGTCATCTAAAGTAGTAGAAATATTACTAACCTCAACACTAGTGGTGGTAATAGTAGAAACACTAATGTTTCTAGCAATTTCATCTTCTCTTTCCCACTTAGCATGTAATTCAGCTAATAGTCTAACATTTTCATCAATTATTACTTGTATGGCATTAGTAGCTGCAAAGGGATTCTCATTAGTTTTAGGTTTAGCAGTCATTTTATTCAAAGAAGATTGAGCTTTAGCCAAAGATGCTATATTTCTTTCAGCATTAGAGAGTTTTTCCTCAATAGTTTTATTGAAAGCACTTTGTTTACTAATAAACTCTTTAAGCATAACTTAAAGTTCAGAGGGAGCACTCCTATTATTGTTGTAAGAATTTCCATAAGCATTACCATTGTTGGGAGGATATGGCTTATAATTGTTGTTACCAAAATTACTCCTATAAGCATTATTACCATAAGCATTGTTGCCAAAATTGTTATTTCTTATGAAGTTCACATCAACTTGCTCTTCTTGAGCAACCAAAGAAGCCAAAGGGACATTATTTGGATCAATATGGGCTTTCTCATTAACAAGCATAGACATAATAATATCAATCTTATCACTCAAGGAGGAAGTTTCCTCAACAGAATTTACCTTCTTACCTTGTGGAGCTCTCTCAGTATGCCATTCAGAATAATTAACCATCATATTGTCCAGAAGTTTTGTTGTAGCACCCAAAGTGATGGTCATAAAGGTACCTCCAGCAGCAGAATGTTGGGGGGATACCCCCAGGTAGGGTCACGCCGGGGTATAAAGGCCGAGTTAGCCGAGGTTCGGCAGGGCCAAAGCGGATGCTGGCCGGGTCACCTCAAGGCAGGCCGACTCACGGGGTAACCCGGACCAGGGGGCGTTCGCCTAACTAAGTCTTAACCGACTTAAGCAGTAAGTCGGAAGTACTTGTTTTACTTGTATGCAGGAACAGGTGTGGCCGGATCAACTATGATCCGGGTCACGTCTAGCTTGTAGGAGAAGGAAGGAATCTCGCTGGTCAAAAGAAGCCCCGGTACGCACTACCTGAGCGAAGCAAGCAAGGGCAGGACCACCGGGGCGTGGCCGACAAGGGTGACGACGCCCATGTCGGCTGACGCGGGCGCCGCAGAGGCTCACGTAGCCTCTGCATGTGTGACGCGGGGGAAAAGCACCCCGGTCGGCTTACTACTTTGGGAGGAGGCATATTCTTAGGAATATGCCTCCACGTATGCCCTAGGCAGAGACCGAGCTCCCTCTATATAAGGGGAGCTAGGGTTTCAGTAGGAGGGGTTCCGCTATTCTAATTTGGCTAGGGTTTTAGGTGTGATCTGTGGGTGAGGGTAAGAGAGCTCCTACTTCCTCCTCTCGCCAATACAGCTCGAGGAGCACTTGTAATATTGGAAGCAAAGCAATACAAACAACTATGTGGAGAATCACTTCACTATCCCTCCCTGGATTCCCCTAGCGTGTATTAGTCCCCATCTTTAGCCTATCCATGGCATCTGCCGTGACACCACCACGACAGTTGGCGCCCACCGTGGGGCTAGCGGCGCTAGCAGGGGTCAAGATCTGGACGGGAAACTTCATCGGCACCGGCGAACGCAGCGTCTCCGGTCTCGTTCAGCGCTTTGGAGCGCTGGACTTCGTCAGCGACAACGCAGGCTGCTGCGCCACGCGCCCACTTCCGTGCAATGGCCTCTTGGTCAAGCTCGGCACGCACAAGGTCTACGTTGTTGTGGACGTGTCGTGCGTTCATCCGTGCCACGTCGTTGAGGCTGGAGAGCCGCCCCTCACCGTGGCTCGCGGGGCGCGTATCGCTCGCTCCCCGGACCGCGCAGAGGTGATGATGACTGCGCCTGGTGCGGGCGCGAGTAAGGATCCGGCACCAGATCCGGAGGTAACGCCTAAGGCATCGACAAAAGGTAGAGGTCCTCCACTAGAGAGGCCTGAAAATGTGTTGAGGGAAGTGATGGATAGCTTGGCAAACCCTGTGGTAGCAGTAGTAGATCCGGCTCGAGCGCAGGCCGAGCTAGAAGAAACTAGGCAAAAGATACTAGAGGGCGCAAAGAAAATAGCCGCGGCTCAGCAGTCGTTGAATATGACGTTGCGTGAGTATCCAAAGGCGAACAAAGTAGATGCTATAAAAGTAAAGGGGAGAAATCTCATGAGCGAGATGAACAGAGAGGGTGATACTGGAATTGAGGAATCAGAAAATTGTTTGTCCGTGGGGCTGCCGAGGTATAGTACCCCGGCAAAGAACCTCAGAGCAGCGGATGCAGCTGCATCCGAGTTAGAGGGTCTAACGGGTGAGGCTCGGCAAAGACAACAAGATAGGGTTAACGAACTGGTTCGGATCGCGAACAGACAAAACGAAGGACTACTCCGAGCTAACCCGGAGAGAGTTGGAGCCTCCAAGATCGTCCATTCGGCGATGGGTAACCCGGAGAAATCCGTTGGAGCCGCATCGCCTCCTCATGGTGGTCCAAGGAGAGAAGAGGTAGTAACCTCGGCCAGACGGAATAAACAGATCGTCCCGTATGACCCAACGCAGGTGGGGAAAGGAAAAGAAGCACAGAAAAATGATGATCGACGGAGTGTGAGCCGAGGTGAAGCTGGCCGAGGTAACCACGACCAAGGTAATGCCGGTCAAGGGAACACCGTCAACGGCAATGCCGGACAGCGAAACTCGGCAGGAGCAGGACAACCGCAGCAGTGGAATATACCAAGGCAAGAGCAAAGTGCCGGCCGAGGTATGCAATAGAAAGGTGCTCCGCGAGAGCAAGACAGATATAATGATGGAGATTCGGAAATGGCAAACGCGGGATACCCAAGACCGGACTATCATGTGATAGGGTCAAGATTGGGAAGCAGGGATTTGATGCCGGATGATGCCAGGTTGAAACTAGATCGACTATATAGGTCGAAACAGATCGAATGTCAAGGTCCACCGGGTCCTGCGTGGTTTGGACCCCGGATTATGAAGGAACCACCGGTACCCAACTTCCAATTACCCAGTTGCACGAAGACGTATGACGGCAGTACCAAGCCAGAGGATTGGCTGATAAACTATGCTACGGTTGTGAAAATTGCCACTGGCAACTTGAGATGGGCTATACGATACGTACCCCAGATGTTGGAAGGGCCGGCAAGGGTATGGCTGAACAATTTGCCACCCGGAAGCATCAACTGCTAGATAGATTTTGAGGAAATGTTCATCAGCAATTTCTCGAGTACGTATCAGAGGCCAAATAGGCTGCAGACCCTAGCTATGTGCAAGCAAAGACCTAATGAGACAGACCGGGAGTTCTTGACCCGGTGGTGTACCGTGAGAAACTCATGTGAAGGCGTGATAGAATCACAGGCCATAGCATGGTTTGCACAAGGGTGCAGATATGCAAGCGAGCTGTGGCAAAAGTTGCAAAGGAAAATGCCAACCACGTTGGCAGAGATGATCCGGATTGCAGATTCGTATGCTTTGGGTGATCCGACTCAACCTAGGCTCGTATCAAACAAGTCAAACGATGAGTACTATCAGAGGGATGGAGTCGGATCATCTCGGAGGAATGACTACAGAGGGAAGAGAAGAGATGATAGACCGGATCATCGATACGGTTTGCAACAAGTTGCAGCTATGAATCAAGATCAGCCCGGAGCAGGGGGCAATCAGCGCCAGAAAACTGGAGGGCAATGGACTCCGAGAAACGATGGCAAGAAAACTTGGATGCCAGAGCAAAAGAGAAAGTGGCAAGAAAAGAAGGACCGTCCGAGGTATACTTATGAGTCGATGTTGGACCAGCCGTGTAAGTTTCACACGCCAAATCCGAGTAACCCAGCGGGTCATACGACGAGGAAATGTGAGTGGATGCGCAAGATTGAACAAGGTGGTCCGGGGAATGCTCAGGCACCCCGGAATGATCAACCTCGGCAGGAGTTACCCCGGCAGCAATTGCTCTCCGGAGCGAACACACAACAGCTAATGTTGCCTCCCCCTCCGCCGAGGTATGATAACAATGAGAGAAGGGATGCAGTGCATCAAGTGGAAAATCAGCATCAGCCGGATCAGAGGTACCCCGGAAATGAGGGGAGAAATGAGTACAGAGAGCATCATCAGAGCTATTGTGTGTTCACCACTGAGGAAACAGATAGAAAAAGCTTGTAGCGTAGTCATATGGAGGTGAATGCAGTGATGCCGACAGTGACGAGGTACATGCCTTGGTCTGATCAGGAAATCACCTGGAGCATAAAGGATCATCCCAAGCTTATGCCAAACCCTGGTTCGTATGCGTTGGTGCTAGACCCGACGTTCATTGGGCCTAGCATTAATGTAAGGTTCTCAAAGGTACTGATCGACAATGGTAGCAACATTAACATCACGTATGCGGACACAATGCGCAAGTTGGGTATCTCGGAAAACATGCTACAGCCCACGAGGACAACTTTCCATGGTATTGTGCCCGGCATTTCTTGTGAGCCCATAGGCAAGGTCCGGGTTGACGTATTGTTCGGCACGAGGGATAACTGCCGAACCGAAAATTTGGAGTTCGAGGTGGTGAACTTGGAAAGTGCGTACCATGTGTTACTCAGAAGGCCAGCGCTGGACAAGTTCACGGCAAGCTGTCACATTAGCTACTTGAATATGAAATTGCCCGGACCAAACGGAGTGATTACCATTGCAGGGGATTTCTGACGTTCCATGGAGTGTGCGTCGGTCGGGTCTAACTTAGCCGAGTCGCTTGTGATTGCGCAGGAAAAAAGGAAAATTTAAGAGGTGGCGGCATTGGCTCAGTCCGCGCAGCAGTATATGCCGGCGCTGAGTAACCCGCATGGAAGTGTCTCTTTCCAAGCCACGAAAGATACCAAGAAGGTTCCTGTTGATGATATGTTCCCGGAGCGCACTGTAACAATTGGTGCCGGGTTAAGTGATAACTAGGAAAGCGAGCTCGTCAGCTTCCTCCGTGAGAATCGGGACATTTTTGCTTGGTCCACACAGGACTTGCAAGGTGTTCCAAGGGAGTTGGCCGAGCACTCTTTGAATGTGAGACCCGGAGCTAAGCCGGTGAAACAACCTCTCCGCCGCTTCGCTAAAGATAGGAGGGAAGTCATCGGGGATGAGATAGCTCGGTTGCTGGCTGCAGGATTTATCATGGAGGTTCTTTACCCGGATTGGCTGTCTAATCCGGTGCTAGTGGAAAAGAAAAAGGATGACCCGAACATGGCAGTGGTTTGGCGAATGTGTATCGATTACACGAACCTGAACAAGGCGTGTCCAAAAGATCCATTTTCGCTGCCAAGAATAGATCAGGTCATAGACTCAACTGCTGGATGTGAATTGTTATCATTCATTGATGCATATTCTGGTTTCCACCAGATACCTCTGAATCCGGATGATCAAATAAAGACTGCGTTTATTACCCCGTATGGGGTTTATTGCTATTGCACCATGCCGTTTGGTTTACGTAATGCGGGGGCAACGTACCAGAGATGTATGCAAAAATGTTTGCACGACCAAATAGGTCAAAATGTACAAGTGTACGTGGATGATGTGGTTATCAAGACCAAGGAAAGCAAAACGCTCCTTGATGACATCAAGCAAACGTTCACAAACCTAAGGAGATTCCGGATGAAGCTTAATCCGGAAAAATGCACCTTCAGTGTCCTGGCTGGGAAATTGCTCAGTTTTCTTGTTTCCAGCCGAGGTATCGAGGTTAATCCAACTAAAATCCGGGCCATCGAATGAATGGAACTGCCGAAGTGTCTTAACGATGTCCAGAAGTTCACAGGTTGCCTGGCCTCGTTAAGTCGGTTTGTATGTCGGTTGGGAGAAAAGGCATTGCCTCTTTACCAACTCATGAAAAAGTCGGATAAGTTCGTTTGGACACCGCAGGCCAATGAAGCCTTTGCCCACTTGAAAAAGATGTTAGCCACTGCACCAGTGTTGGCCTCACCACTATCCAAGGAGCCAATGTTGCTCTATATAGCCGCAACCAACCGAGTTGTAAGTGCAGTGATAGTGGTGGAGCGCGACGAGGAAGGAAAGTCGGTGCAAAGGCTAGTATATTACTTGAGCGAGGTGTTGTCAGCCTCAAAGCAGAACTATCCACACTATCAAAAGGTGGCGTATGGCGTGTACATGGCCGCCAAGAAGCTGAAGCATTACTTTGAGGAGTATCCCATCAGGGTAATATGTGAGGCCCCCATATCCGAGATAATCAGTAACAAGGATGCGAGTGGCAGAATTGCAAAATGGGCAATTGAGCTAGCTCCTTATGCTCCATGATATGATAGAAGAGAAGCCATCAAATCCCAAGATTGGCGGACTTTTTCGTGGACTGGGCTGAGGTGCAATACGAACCGCCACTACCTGATCTGAACTATTGGCGAATGCACTTTGACGGATCAAAAACTAAAACCGGGCTAGGTGCCGGAGTTGTACTTACCTCGCCAAAGAAGGACTAGCTGAAATACATGCTGCAGATCCATTTCGCGGCATCAAACAATGTCGTTGAGTATGAAGCACTTGTGCACGGGCTCAAGGTGGCAAAAGAGATTGGGATACGTCGGATCATATGCTTTGGCGACTCGGATTTGGTGGTGCAGCAAGTGTCGGGAGTGTGGGACGCCCTTGATCCAAACATGGCGCTGTACAGATTTCATGTGCAGAAGATATCTGGTTACTTTGAGGGATGCGAATTTCACCATGTACCTCGGGTGGAAAATGAGGCTGCCGACATGCTGTCGAAACTCAGGTCAACCCGACAAGCAATTCCACCGGGTGTAGCATTAGAGCACCTCAGGAAACCATCCATCAGGCCCTCCCCAGAAACCGACTCAATCTATGTCCCAGAGGACACGGAAGCCGGAGTTGTGCCCATGGACATTGACATGGGAAGTGGTGCGCGAAACCCGGGGACTGCCTCGGCAAACCCGGGGACTACTTCGGTAAACCCGAGGACTGCTTCGCAAGACCCGGGGACTGCTCAGCGTGATCCGGTTGAAGTTATGCCGGTGGATCAAATGGAGATTGATGAGGATGTGTTCCCTGTGCGAACAATACCGGCTTGGGCACTACCTATATTTCAATTCCTGAAAGATGGAACGTTACCCACTGAGGAAGTACTGTCCAGGCAAACACAGAGGAAGGCAAAGGCGTACACGATCATCAATTCCGAACTATACAAAAGGAGTGTGACCAATGTCCTCCAGCGATGTGTTGACCCGGAGAAGGGCTTGACATCCTCCGAGATATACATCAAGGGGAATGCGGGCATCATGCCTCGTCCCGAGCCTTGGTGGCAAAAGCTTTCCGGCATGGATTCTACTGGCCAAGTGCCTTAGAGCAAGCAGAAGATCTGGTGAGAAAATGTAATGGTTGTCAGAGGTATGCTACCAAGACGCATATGCCAATGTCGGAACTCAAGACCATACCAATTACATGGCCATTTGTTGTATGGTGCTTGGATATGGTTGGACCGTTCAAACCAGCAAGGGGAAATATGACTCACATTTTGGTCATGGTGGACAAGTTTACGAAGTAGATTGAAGTAAAGCCTATAAGAAAGTGTGATGGAGCTACGGCCGTAACGTTTCTCAAAGATATCATCCTGAGGTACGGTTATCCTCACAGTATCATAACTGATAATGGCACAAATTTTGTGGAAGGAGCATTTGCATGTTTCTGCCGGGATAAGAGGATCCGGCTGGACGTAGCCTCGGTAGCCCACCCCGCATCGAACGGACAAGTGGAAAGATCCAATGGATTAGTATTATCCGGGATAAAACCCCGGCTCATTGAGCCGCTGCAAAGATCAGCAGGGTGCTGGATAGAAGAACTACCAGCGGTACTGTGGAGTTTAAGAACAACTCCGAATCGATCAACAGGCTATACGCTGTTTTTTCTGGTATATGGGGCAGAAGCTGTATTACCAGCCGACATAGAGCATGATTCGCCTAGGGTCACCCAATACACAAAAGCCGAAGTGCAAGAAGCCTGGCAAAATGATGTTGATCTGCTGGAAGAAGCGAGAGAACTGGCATTGTCCAGATCCGCCATATATCAGCAAAATCTCCGACGCTATCATAGCCGAAAGGTAAGCCCCCGAGTCTTTCAGGAAGGCGATCTGGTGCTCCGGTTGGTACAACGTACTACTGGCATGCATAAATTATCCCCCCCATGGGAAGGGCCATTCATCGTAAGCAGGGCATTGCACAATGATTCTTATTATCTTATAGATGCAAAGCCACAGGAAAAGAACAAGGCGGATAGGTCCGGAGAGGAATCTAAGCGTCAATGGAATATAGCACTACTTCGTCCTTTCTACACTTAGCTAAGAAGTGTATGTATCTGAGTCGTCTCATATGTCGGTATGTATGTCGGCAATGAGCTTATCAATGAAATGTTGGCACCTCGAGCAGTAAATCGAGGACTGCCTTAATAATATTGGTCGTTTTTATGCGTTAGCTGGAATAAGTTATTCTACTTAACTCGGATTAGTAATGTGTGAGCACCAAGAACCTAACTCTTCGACTTGCTGCTGTCCAACAAGAATTGGCTTCATGGCAAGCAAGAGAACAAGTTAGGAATTGCGCAGCACATGAAAAACGACTAAGGAAAAGAATTTATTCGAGCCAATGTTTGTTTTTCGGACTAACCTTGTATTTATTTTCAAGTTATTATGCAGTTTTATTTTTGAGCTAAGTCTAAAAGTTTTCCAGTATTGTTAAGACAATTTTTGAAGCTCGGATTCGTAAGTCGTAAAACCGAATCAAGGTAGACACGAACCGAGCCAAGAAATTGGACAAACAAGAAAAATAAACTCGGGGACTACGCCCAAGTTAATCCGGCATAAGAACTTAGTAGCAAAATATCACATGTATATGGAATACAACTCCACCCAGCATACCGGGGATCTGATAAATTTTCAAGTTTTTTCGCTCAAGGGGCGGCAGGAGGAGGAAGTTCGGCATCCTCTTCGCCATCTTCAATATCCGAGGTGTCATCTTCTCCATCACCGTCCGAGCCATCTTCATCATTCTCAACCTCTTCATCCCCAGCGGCTTCCAGGAAGCTCGGCCCCTCAACCCATTCATGAATGGGAGCATATTCGATGAGGCTATGGGCGCAAGCCTGGCGCCGAGCCACCCACTCCGGGTCATTGGTCCATCTGGATCCTGTGCGCAGGCGTGTCAGGAGGTTGAGATCAATTTTCTCATACCACGTGAGTATGTGGTGGAGAATGGTATCAGCTGCGGCACGCCCAGCGGACTCTCTCCAGAGGTCGAGCTGAGTCTCGGTTTCCATTAGCTTCTCAACGAGAATTGTGGTGGTCTCCGGAGTATCTTTGTCGGGCCAGAACGTGTTGAAGATGCGAACTGCAACGTCAAGGATGTCCTTGCCGTAATTTTTGATGAGCTCCACACGAGATGACAAGCTGACCAACAGGTCCTCCATGTCATAGGGAATCTCTTCACCATCAGGAGCGGCAGGAGTACCCCTTTCTCGGTGGAAGTCGGCAACTGCTGCGCTCGCAATAGTAGTACCCTCTGGAAATTTGCCTGGAAAAGAGACAAAAGAAGAAGGTAAAGAAAAGACATATGAAGTAACCCGGAGAAGTAGGTCAGATAAGGGAAAGGAGCTTACGTGATATATGGCTGAGGATCCGTGTAAGCTCCCTGGTGCATTCATCACGCCTCTTACGAAGCTGCTCAAGCTCAACATTCGCTGACCCTAGCTTGATGTCGGACTCCTTGAGTAAATCCTGGTCCTTAGCGATCTGGAGATTGAGGCGCTCGCGCTCTTCTGTGTAATTCTGGCCAACCTTTTGGAGTTCGGATTGGTGTCGGGCCTTCATTTTCTCCATCTCAGCCTTGAGCCTGGCGATCTCATCGTCCTTGGTCCGGAGGAGGGCGAGCTCATCGTCTTTCTTCTTAAGCTCGGCTTGGTGTTGCCCTGCTTGTTCGAGAAAATGCAGCATCATATCAGGCACGGGCACACTATCTTCAAGCGACGCTGAAATAGTGTGTTGACTCGGTAGAGCCGAGGTATGAATGTTCGCCGAGCCAAGGAAAAAAGGAAGCGGAAAGCACTGTAAGGTTGGACAAGAATGACTTACCCTTGATCTGCTCCAGATTCTTCTACATAATCTTGTTCTCAGCCTCCACCCCAGCTGTGGAAACCGAATGATGAGATTAGTTCGGCAGAGGAAGAGGAAGAAAAAACGGAGAAGCGCCAAGGAATTTTTTTACCCCTTTTCTCGTGTTCCGCGAGAAGTGCAGCTTGCTTGGCGCATAGCCTTGTGGGTATCCAGCAGACGTTGGAATTCAGCACTCCGGCGATTGGTGGTCACCTGAAAGAAGTACAGAAACATAAATTAGCTTGGTGCATATTCAAAGTGTACAAAAATCCAGGCCAAGTGGAACTTAACCTGGCTCTAGGTGTGTGCATATTCGAAGTGTAGAAAAATCCGGGTCAAGTGGAACTTAACCCGGCTCTAGGTGTGTGCATATTCGAACTGTACAAAAATTCGGGCCAAGTGGAACTTAACCCGGCTCTAGGTGTGTGCATATTCGAAGTGTACAAAAATCCGGGCCAAGTGGAACTTAACCCGGCTCTAGGTGTGTGCATATTCGAAGTATACTAAATCCGGGCCAAGTGGAACTTAACCCGGATCTAGGTGTGTGCATATTCAAAGTTCTCATGGAGCTACGTTGGTTTTCTAAAGAGCATCCGGCCGAGTAACAAGTTACTCTCCCGGAGGCTCGGGGACTAATGGTTATTATCTACAGCATGTAAAGGGGAAGCGACGTACCTCCATCATCCGCCCCGCGAGGTTGATCGCCTTAGCGGCTGTGTTCATTTGGGCGGAAAATTCAGCGGGGCCGAACTTCTCCGGAAGATCGTCGTGGTGGACGAACTCCGCCTTGTTCCAATTCATAACAAATTCAATCAAGCTCGGAGGGTAACGCTCACCGGTGGGCATATGGGGCGCCACTAAGCCCTTCGCGTGCGCTTCTTTCCTCTCAACCAAGGCAAGGGCTGGGCTGGTGTGCAGAACCATCTGTTGTGCATCAGTTGGCTCGGCAGGGGCGTCCTTCACTGCTGGAGCTTTCTTGGGAAGCATTGATGCGAGGGTACACTGCCCAGCCTCGACGAATGCTGACTTGGTAGCGTCCGGAGCCTTTTTGCCCTTGGCTTGCCGGGAAGAGGAAGTCGTCGCAGCGGATTTCCCCTTGGGAGCTGCCGGGGTAGTTCCTCGCCGATGTTGAGAAGACTCGGACGAGGCAGAGGAGCTCGGCGCTGGTGCTCTTGTTCCTAGATTTGGTGCCGCTGCTGATGTTTTTGCAACCGGAGTTGGTGCTGATGCCGGAGTTGGTATTGGTGCTGGTTTGGTTGCTGGTACTGGAGCTGGTGCTGGTGCCGAGGTAGTTTCAGTGGTTGCTGGTTGCGGCAAAGCCGAAGTTGTGGATGCCGTCGCCTCGGCTGGACCGGTCTCCCTCGCTCCAAGGTTACCCTCCTCTTGATGAGGTGGAGCAGAACCCGGAGCAGCCGCAGAACCCTCTGGAATAGGGCTCAGCGGACGTGACTCATCGTCACGAGGGGGAGAAGGGCTAGGTCGAAGCGGTGAAGAGATGCTAGATCCACTCTGAGGGACCTCCACTGGAGCCCTACAAAAGAGAATAATGTTAGAAGAGAAATTACAACAATGCAAGGAAGAGCAAGTTACAGAAGGAAAAATGACTTACGCATCCGAGGTTTGGGCCTCCTTGGGCTTCCGAGCCCTTCGTGTTGGGGCCTTGCCTGCTGGCTTGGAGGCAGTCTTGTCCCCGGACTTCTTTCGCCTTTTAGCGGGCTGAGCAGGTCTGGAGGAGGAACTTGGAGCAGCTCCGCACTTCTTCTTCGGAGCTACTGGAACAGGTTCGCCCGTAGCAAGGGGAGGGTCCTCGTGGATGTGCCCACCGGGGTTAGCTGATGCCGGAAAAGCAAAAGAAAGGGGGACAGCCTCAACAGGTTCAATCACCTCGACATTCGAGTCATCTTCATCATCGGGCCAATCTCTAATAGAAGAGGATTTACCGGTGGGTCACTTTGTAGCATCGGTCATAGGGAGGAACATCTCCTGGTCCGGCTCCTCCTCATCCGGGGTCTCTCGGTCCGGCGCCCACTTAAGGATCAGATCTGTGCCATCCTCAAGGGTCTACTGAAGGAATAGCTGAGAAAAAGAATGAACAACAGAGTCAAAAATGCAACAAAAACTGACATATAGTTAATCCGAAGTAAGTTTGCACCACGAAGCTTACCGCGGGAGGAAGCCTGTCACGGCAAAAATGCTCAATTCCCCAAGTCCACTCAGAGGAGAAGTCCTTGTGGGTAGTGAAGAGAGCCTTAACCCGGTGATAGATCTCCGTGTTGCTCAACTCGAAGGATGAGGTCCGGTTGGGGTCGCGGCCGAAGCTCATATGGCACACCTTGTGGGTGCGCTTCTGGAGGGGGGAGATTCGGTTGCGCACGAACGTGATCATAGCATCCTCGTTGCGCAACCCCTGCTTCTTCAGCTCCGTGAACCTCTTGTTGACCTGGTTGGCCAAGGCCGTGGGCTTCTTGGGGACGACATCCCACAGTTCCGGGTTAGGTGGACCCGGAGTATAGGGGAGCAGCCGGATTAAGTCCTCGGTACCTGTATTCCGGACGTAAAAGAAAGTCCGGGCCCATCCTTTGCAGGAATCCAGCCCGGTGACCCGGGGAAAAACGGAAAGCCTCCGGGGTGAGATGGACGCAGCTCCGAATTGAGTGAGCTGCTTGTCCTCCGGATCAAGTTGGATGTTGGGGATGACGTTACGACGAAGGCCGAAAAACCAGATCCACAACTCCTTCGTGGGCCATAGTCCGGCGTAGCCTTCGATCGTAGAGGCAAAGGCGAAAAGAGAGGTAATGGCATTGGCAGGAAGGTGGTGCGTCTGGAGTTCGTAAGTACTAAGCCAATCCCGGAAGAAGTCGCTCACCGGCAAGCCGAACCCCCATTGGAAGTGGGACAAGAACACGACGTACTCACCCGGATTGGGTGAGGGGGCCAGTTCGGCGGAGGGGAGACGAGCGGCGACGTCGGCGGGGATGCGTCTGGTCCGGTAGAGCCAGTCCAGGTCATCTTGGCAGACCCAGGACCCGGCCCACGCACCACGGTTCGCCGCCGCGGTGTCCTCCTCCATTTCTTGCTCGGCGACGACGAGCTTCTCCTCCGTCATCTCGTATTCGCTACCCTCGCTGGCGCTAGCGGCGGTGGGGGGCAGAGGCCTAGATTGGCAGCGACCCGTGATGGAGGAGGTGCGAAGCGGTGGTGAAGATGCAGAGGTGTGGGGGAAAAGTGTGGCGGCGGCGCTGCTGCTAGGAGCACTGGCGGCGGCGTGGGTGCAAGGAAGACGAAGAAGAAGAGCAAGGGGAAGAGGGGCGCGGAAGAGGAAAACTCCTAAGGGATGCGCCCCTCCCCTATTTAACCACTCCCTCAAGGGGTGAGTGGGATCGCCTCCAGCGGATATGCCACACAGTGTGGCCGTGTATAGCCCACCTCGGCCAATCAGCAGGGAGCCACACGGAGGGCCACAGAGCAAAGGTGATCCCATGACGTGACGCTATGATGCGGTAAACGAGGAGGCAGACGTGACGTGACCCGCGCACAGTGATAACTGACAATTACTGCGGTGGTTACTGTGCTGGCCCTTAAAATAAGACAACATAATGATTACCCTCCACATGGGTTGGCATACGAGAGAAGGAAACAAGACCCAGATGGAACCGTGGTAACCCGGCCAGCAAGTGAAAACTTGGAATGTGCAGAGGGAAAGTAAAACCATGAGGTCCGAATTAAAGTGGTAACCCGGCCGGGAAGTGAACACTTGGAATGTGCGAAGCGAACGTAAATCCATATAATATGAGGTAAAGAGGTAACTCGGCAATAATGACCGGAGCTCGAAATTGAACCTGATGTGGCCTTAGCGGCCAAGGCAGCTAAGACCACACCAGCTTCGGGGACTAATGTTGGGGGGATACCCCCGGGTAGGGTCACGCCGGGGTATAAAGGCCGAGTTAGTCGAGGTTCGGCAGGGCCAAAGCGGATGCTGGCCGGGTCACCTCAAGGCAGGCCGACTCACGGGGTAACCCAGACCAGGGGGCGTTCGCCTAACTAAGTCTCAACCGACTTAAGCGGTAAGTCGGAAGTACTTGTTTTACTTGTATGCAGGAACAGGTGTGGCCGGATCAACTATGATCCGGGTCACGTCTAGCTTCTAGGAGAAGGAAGGAATCTCGCTGGTCAAAAGAAGCCCCGGTACGCACTACCTGAGCGAAGCAAGCAAGGGCAGGACCACCGGGGCGTGGCCGACAAGGGTGACGACGCCCATGTCGGCTGACGCGGGCGCCGCAGAGGCTCACGTAGCCTCTGCATGTGTGACGCGGGGGAAAAGCACCCCGGTCGGCTTACTACTTTGGGAGGAGGCATATTCTTAGGAATATGCCTCCACGTATGCCCTAGGCAGAGACCGAGCTCCCTCTATATAAGGGGAGCTAGGGTTTCAGTAGGAGGGGTTCCGCTATTCTGATTTGGCTAGGGTTTTAGGTGTGATCTGTGGGTGAGGGTAAGAGAGCTCCTACTTCCTCCTCTCGCCAATACAGCTCGAGGAGCACTTGTAATCTTGGAAGCAAAGCAATACAAACAACTGTGTGGAGAATCACTTCACTATCCCTCCCTGGATTCCCCTAGCGTGTATTAGTCCCCATCTTTAGCCTATGCATGGCATCTGCCGTGACACCACCACGACAAGTTCAATCCTGTATAAAAAGTTTGGATGATCATCCAAGCAGTCAGTCCATGAGTGGGACAATTCTTTACCAAAGATTTCATTCTTTCCCAAGCTTGAGCAACATGTTCATTATCAAGTTGTTTAAACTTCATTATTTCACTTCTCATGGATATAATCTTAGCAGGAGGATAGTATTTTCCAATAAAAGCATCTTTGCACTTAGTCCAAGAATCAATACTATTCCTAGTTAAGGAATTCAACCATTCTTTAGCTTTTCCTCTCAAAGAGAAAGGAAACAATTTCAGCTTAATAATATCACCATCTATATCCCTATGCTTTTGCATCTCACAAAGTTCAACAAAGTTATTTAGATGGGAAGCAGCATCTTCATTACCAATACCAGAAAATTGTCTCTCATAACAAGATTGAGCAAAGCAGGTTTTATCTCAAAGAAAGTAGCTTCAGGAACATGTGGAGCAATAGGTGTGCTCATAAAATCGTTGTTGTTGGTGCTAGCGAAGTCACACAACTTAGTGTTTTCAAGAGTAGTCATTTTTTTGGGTTTTCAAATAAGAAAGCAAACTTGTAAAACTAATTTTTTTGTGTTTTTGAAAAACAAACCAAGCAAACTAAGCAAAAAGAAAACTAAGCAAAATAAAAACAACAAAGTAAAGAGATTGGTTATGAGGGACTCGCCTTGTGAAGATGTCCTTGACTCCCCGGCAACGGCGCCAGAAAAATGCTTGATGGCTCAATGCACGGCGCCCAAAAAATGCTTGATGGCGGTGTTGATGTAGAGCTCGTTGGGAACCCCAAGAGGAAGGTATGATGAGCACAACAGCAAGTTTCCCTCAGTTATGAAACCAAGGTTTAATCGAACCAGTAGGAGCAAGGAAACACCCCAAAGGTGTTACTAGCTGAGCTTTGCCAGGGCGCACTACCGGTGCTAGTAACAACGTGGAGACCTGCACAACACAACCACAGAACTTTGTCCCCAACTTGCGATGAGGTTGTCAATCTCACCGTGTTTTGTGGAAAACAAAGGATTAAACGTATCGAATGGAAAGAAGTAAAAGTTTGCAGAAAGTAAACACAAAGAAGTAAAAGATTGTATGTAAAGAAAAAGGACCGGGATCCATAGTTCACTAGAGGTGGCTCTCCTTAGATAGATAACATGCGGGGTGAACAAGTTACAGCGGGGCAATTGACAAACACCGAGAAAGCAATACATGCATATACTAATCATCTTGACTCCTTTGAGACTTGATTGGACATTACAACATAATACATAGACCGCCACCCAATTGCATCTATGACTAATAATCCACCTTCAGGTTATCATCTGAACCCCCTCCAGTATTAAGTTGCGAGCAACAGATTATTGCTTTACGAACTGCGTGTAAAGTAAACAATACGATTGTTCTATGAACAAAGGATTGTTGTTTTCTCCCTAGTAGCAACAGCACATCTAGTACCTTAGAGATTTCTGTCACTTCCCCAGATTACTAGAGGCATGAACCCACTATCGAGCATAAATACTAACTCTTGGAGTTGCTAGCATCTACTTGGCCAAGATAGCTACTAACAACGGAAAGGATGCAAGATCACAAATAACAAAGACATGATAGAATCAATAATCAGTCTGAAATAGCATCTCAATATCCATCGGATCCCGGCAAACACGACATGCAGAATTACAAATAGATGATCTTGATCATGAACGGAGCTCACAAGATCTAAACATGAAAGCACAAAGGAGGAGAACCATCCATCTAGCTACTACATGGATCCGTAGTCCAAGGATGAACTACTCAGGCATCACACCGGAGGCTTGCATGGTGATGAAGAAGGCCTCCAGGGTGAATTCCCCTCTCCGGCAGGGTGCCGGGAAGAGCTTCAGATCCCTCCCGATCTAGGGATGGAGATGACGTCGGCTACAAACTCTTTCGTGGATTTTTTGATCGGGTACTTAGGGTTTTCGTCCCGAGGGCAATATATAGGCGGAAGGAGAGGCTGAGGGGGTGCCGGGAGCGGCCACACCACCCCCTGGCGTGGGTCAGGCCTGGCCGCGCGGCCAGGTGGTGTGGTGGCCCCTGGCCCCTCTCCGTCTCGTATTCTGGCACTTGATGACATCCGGAAAAATAGGCACTTTAGCTTTTGTCCCGTCCAATTCCGAGAATATTCATTTTCTGACTTTCTTGGAACCAAAAACAGCAGAAAACAGGCAGCTGGCACTTTGGCTCTTGTTAATAGGTTAGTCCAAGAAATCATATGAAAAGTACTCCGTTGGAACAAAACACAAGAAAGTGGATAAAACCAAGCATGGAACATCAAAAATTATAGATACATTTGCAATGTATCAAGGGTGGAATCGGCTTTACCCACGCTAAACCCGTCCATGAGTAAGAAATCCCTAAGGTGCTCATACCAAGCACGAGGATCTTGCTTTAGTTCGTAGAGCGCCTTATGGAGTAGATACACATGGTTGGGAAATCATGTGTTTTCGAAACCCTGGGGTTGAGCTACTTATGCAACCTCTTTCAAGGGACCATTAAGAAATGCACTCTTCACATCCATTTGATAAAGCTTGAAGTTATGAAAAGAGGCATATGCAAGCAAGATACGAATAGCTTCAAGGCGAGCAACGGGCGCAAAGGTGTCCTCATAGTCAATACCTTCTATTTGGGCATACCCTTGCGCCACAAACCTTGCTTTGTTCCTTGTGACGGTTCCGTTCTCATCTTGCTTGTTACTGAATACCCACTTGGTCCCAATAACATTGATGTGATGATCTTTAGGTCTCTCCACAAGAGACCAAACTTCATTGCGGGTGAAGCACTCGAGTTCTTCTTGCATGGCAATGACCCAATCCGGATCCTCTAGAGCTTCATGGACCCTGAGTGGCTCGAAGTTAGACACAAATGCATGATGGCCACAAAAGGTAGTGAGTTGCTTCTTCTTGTTGCGAGTCTCGATTCCTCTTGATATGCTTCCAAGTATATTATTGACTTGGATTCCACTTGCAATAGAGGCGGACTTGATCTTCCAGATAGTCCCTTCATGATCAACAAATTCATCCTTCATTAGTCCTTGATCATTGACCACATCTTGAGCTTGACCTTGATCTTGGGAAACTAGAACGTCTTCTTGGTATTGCTCAACGGGTTGAGGGCTTGGTTCTTGTTCTTCGGTTTGCGAGAGTTGTTCGTCGTGAGGTACACTTGATGGTTCAACTTGAGTAGAGCTTGGCTCTTCTTGAGTTGGGATTGATTCTCCCCCATCAACATCTTGATCATGAGTGTGATGCTCGGTGGGCAAGATATGCCCAATTCCCATCAACTTGATGACTTGAGAGGAATCTCCATCGCCTACAACATGTGGAACAACTTGCCCCCCTTGGGGACCATTATATTCCAAAAACTCCATGTCACAAGATACTTCAACACAACCATTGGCTTTGTTGTAGTATCTATAGGCGTGAGAGTTTTCTGCATAACCAACAAAGATACCCTCGATAGTTCTAGATTCAAATTTACCGAGTTTTCCTTTCTTGTTCTTCACGAGGCACTTGCACCCAAAGACTCGGAAGTAGTTGACGTTGGGCTTGTTCTTTGTGAGAATCTCGTACGGAGTCATGTCAAAAGGAGCTCGGAGGAAAAGCCGGTTCGAGTAGTGAACCGCGGTGGCGATGGCTTCTCCCCAAAAGTTGTGGGGTGACTTGTACTCACTCAACATAGTTCTTTCCATCTCAATGATAGTCCAGTTCTTCCTTTCAACAATGCCATTTTGTTGAGGAGTATAAGGAGCCGAGAATTCATGCTTGATCCCCTCATCATGAACAAACTCTTGCATGGTATAGTTCTTGAATTCGGCGCCATTATCGGTCCTAATGGTCTTGATCTCCACTTCATGGGTGCGTTGAGCTTGCTTGACGAAGATCATGAAGTACTTGTAGGTCTCATCCTTTGACTTGAGAAGGAATACCCAAGTGTATCTTGAGTAATCATCGACGATGACAAGACCATATCTCCTTCCACCAAGAGAATCATATGTTGATGGCCCGGAGAGATCCAAATGGAGAAGCTCCAAAGGTCTTGACGTGGCCACCTTTGATATTGATGAATGACTCCTCCCATGTTGTTTTCCTGAAATGCAAGCACTACACACACGATCTTTCTCAAAAGACACACCGGTTAGTCCAACAATATGTTTACCCTTTAGGAGTTGTTTAAGATTTCTCATGTTGACATGGCCAAGGCAGCGATGCCAAAGCCATCCCTCGTCAACTTTGGCCATTAGACATGTAGGAAGAGATTGACTCTCTTGCGAGAGGTCGTCTTCCACATATCCAACAAGGACCAACTTGATATTATAACTCCTAAAGACTTTCACACAAGTTCTAGAGAAATATGAATCATAACCGGCATCCGCAAAATGTTTTATGGAAAGTAAGTTGTAACCAAGGTTTTCAACAAGCATGACGGTCTCTAGGGACAAGGCCTTGGAGACCACCAACTTGCCAAAACCTAGTACCTTTCCTTTAGAGTTGTCTCCAAAAGTGATGCTTGACTTTGAATTAACATCATGAATAAATTGGTTAAGCGCACTCCTACCTGCGGTCATATGATTGGTGCATCCACTATCAAACACCCATTTTGTTCCACCGGAGGCATACCCCTACAAAATCAATTCTTTGATTTAGGAACCCATTGAGTAACAGGTCCCCTAGCATTAGCAACAAGATCTTTTGGTACCCAAATTGAGTACCACCTATAAGCATAACCATTGCGAGGGCCAACATATTTGGCATATACATCTCCTTGGGCGCCCTTACATAGCACATAGGAGGGATTAGATTTTTCCGCAAATTTGTGGTTGGGGTTGCCCCTAGAGGTTCCCCCATTCACAACATTCTTCTTTACTTGGTCAACCACATTATGCCCTTCATGCACAAATTTGATCCTTTTAGGTGGATTGGCACCATTCTTGTCGTTCTTGGGGTCATACCCCATACCTTGCCTTGGAGCTCTCACCGTTTGTCGAGCAAGAATCTCATCAAGAATCTTGCCCTTGGTGGTAGGTTTGAGACGCTCCATCTCAAGTTGTTCCCTCAACTTCTTATTCTCCTCAAGGAGACCAGCTTGATCCAAGGAAGGGTTAGAAGCAAGAGTAATATCCTCAACAATAATAGGATCCTTCAATGTACCAAGAGCTTCCTCATAGGACACTCGAAGTTGATCATGATTCTCCCCAAGTTTTATGAGCTCACGCTTCACAAGCAAATTAGCTTTCTCAAGGTTATAAAGGTCACTGGTGAGAGAAGCATGAGCAACTTCAAGTTCTTTCTTGGAAGTATCAAGCTCTTGGGACAAGGTGATAGCTCTATCTATGGTATCCATATCGTTTGCCTTATCTAGTTCATAGATTTCAATCCGTTCTTTAAGAATATAAGTAATGTCCCTTCCCTTGCTTAGCTCTTGCTTAAGAAGATTGAATCTTAATTTCTCATCATCAATATGAGACTCCAAACTATCAATGGTCTCATCACGTGAATTGACAAGGCTCATTAATTGTTTGAATCTAGCACGAGCACTGCTAGGAAGGGACTTCATGATTTTACACATTTCTTGTACATAGTTTTCATCGAATTCATCATCGTCACTATCATTGGTACTAACATGATCATCCAAGATGCTAGAGAGAGATGGAGGGGAAGAGATTACCTTGGTACTTCTTGCCATGAGGCAAGTACCGGCAACCTTGGGAGTGATGGAGTCATCGACGTAGTCTTTTGTGTAGTCATATGTGAAGAGTGACCCGGGTTCGGAAAATGCCAAACCGGCCATCCCCACAACCTTCTCCTTATCTTCACTCTCCGCATCAGATAGGTACTCTTGGCCAAGAAAGCGTTTGCCATCACGCTTCTTGTTCCTCTTGTATCTCTCGTTGATGGGGTTTGGCTTTAATCTTGGCTTGGCGCCCTCTTCATACTTGGGCTTGTCAAGTCTCTTCTCATATGGGCATTTGTCGGCAAAGTGGTCCGAGTCATCACAATTTTAGCAATTACTCTTCTTCTCGCTTGGTCCGGTTGAGCTTCTTCTTCTTCGGAACTTCAAGTTCTTGGTGAAGAGAGCCACTTGAGCTAGCATGTCATCAATGCCCTTGCTATCACTCTCTTCCTCATTTACACCACTTTTTTGCGCATACTTGGCCTTCAATGCAAGGGATTGAGAAGGGCCAATGGCACGGTTGATCTCCTTGATCTTTTGTCCTTCATCCGCCATATTGTCCGTGGCAACAAGATAGGACACGAGATCATCAGGTGAGAAGTGGCGAGCTGAATCTAGAAGTTGCAAGTTCAAGGCAAGCTTCTTGTCGAATGCGGCAATCATGGAGAGAACCTTGGACTTGATAAGCTCATCATTCAAGTTGAACCCATCATCATACTTGTCACAACTGAGACCATCAATCTTCACACGGAGGGCAATAAGTCTCTTGTATGCTTTGGCGATGGACTCACCATCGTTGTTCATGAACATGCTCATCTCCGACTTGGCGGCTTCATACTTGGATTTTTGGATAAGGGAAGTTCCCTCTTGGAGAATCACAATCCTCTCCCACAACTCCTTTGCGGTGGGAATGTTGCTAACTTGATCATAGAGAGTGCGGTGAATGGCACTCCTTATCTTGTCACAAGCCGTTGCATTTAGTTGACGATCATAGTACTCTCTTGGAGTGAGATTGTTGGGATCTTGTGGATAGAAGCCCTTGCCCACAATCTCCCAAAGCTCCACGCTGCAACTGCGAAGATGAGATTCCATGGAAACTTTCCAATGAGAGAAGTGAGTTCCATCATAATGAGGTGCGGGACCCGAACCATTAATATGAGGCATGATGTTCTTTTGTTTGGGATATATATACGGAAATGGATTAGGAGGCATAGAGGCTTTCGTCGGGTCACCCTTGCTAGAGGCCTCGTTCATAGCCTCCTTACCGGTGTCCATCGGCTTCCCTTGAGGTACTACCGAAGGTCCGGCAAGCATGACCCCCTCGCCCATCCCCGTAAAACGTCCCTCAAGAAAACATATTCGAGCAAGGAGATCGGAATCCGCCTTAGCCTTTTCAAGGGACTGTTTGGCAAAGAGTTCACGGATCTCCTTGACCGAATAGGTCTTTCCCAGCATCGGAGAAAACCATCTTTTCTCTTAGGCGGTAAAGCCCTTAGAAGAGCACAAGGCTCTGATACCAATTGAAAGTGTAAGATGGTTTACCTAGAGGGGGGGTGAATAGGATTCTAATAAATTCTTTATAATATTTTGCAAGTTTTAGGCTTTGCGGAATATAAGTGTGCCTAAATGCATACTAGGTGAGGCAACCTAGATTATGATACAAGATACTTCATGCACGAAGGCTATCACAAAGTAAACAACACAAGTAAGAGAGGGGTTAAGGAATAACCCAAGCACGCGGAGACGAAGATGTATTCTCGTGTTCACCACCTTTGGGAAGGGGGCTACGTCACGTTGGAGAGGTGCGAGGTTCCACGAAGGATTCCCCAATGCCACGAAGGCTCACCTTCTTCTCTAAGCCTATCCCACGAAGGAATAGCTCACTTACTCGTGGTAGACTTTTAAGGTAGTCTCCAAACCCTCACAAACTTTCCACGGAGCAAATCACAAGCCGAATGCCTTCAGGCGACCCTAGCTGCCTATGGTTTCCCACAAACCCAAGAGTAACAAGCTAACTCGATGAACTCAAGGGGGAATGAACTTTGGCTTGGTGGAAATGTAGATCGGGACCTCCTCTTGCTTTCTACCAAAGGGATTTGGAGTTGGTTGGGTAGAATGGGAGATCCTCAAGAAATTGTGTTTCAACAATGGTGAGAGAGAGAGAGAGCTTCAAGAATGAGTGTGTAATAGAATACCTGCTGCTCAAGGTGGAAGAAGAGGTATTTATAGTCCGGGGTGAAAAAGGAGCCATTTGGAGTGTCCTGCGACCAAACCGGCAACAAGTCCGGCGGCGCCGAACTGGGCGCCAGAAATTCCGGTCGTAGTTTCGGCGGACCGGCTGCTGCGCCGAAAATTTCGGCGGCAAACCGAAACACTATGAAGTAAGCGCCGGGAATTTTCGGTGCCGACCGGAACCGACAGTGCCGGTTTTCTTGCCGATTTCGCCCAGTCCTTTTGCCAGCCCTTTTTCACAATGACATTATGTTTCTCCTTTTAGTGGATGTATGGCTGAAGGTGATATGATGTGTGTGTGGTGTAGAACATCCCCAACGAGCGCATCGAGATCACCCCTCTTAATAGTGCGGTGCTTCCTATTAGACTCAAAGACAAATAAGATAAAATAACAACAACACGACTCTTCACTTCATAAACGAATGGGGGGTCACCTACTGCCCCTCATCATCAAACGCGGACTATCACCTATAGAAATACTAGTAGAAACATTAGCCCGCTCTCTAACTCCAATGTCATAGTTAACCAAAAACTGGATAAGGGGATTTTTTCCCCTTTCATTCTCCTTCCAAACTGACCGGCGCCACGTCTGGCGCTGCCGAACTTGCTGTTACGCACTATCTGCACACAACTTTGGGTTTGAAGCCCTGTAATATTCGCTTTATCTACCCCTTTGCCCAAGTAATATAAATACCCCCTTTGGACCGCCCCTAAGGCTTGGATATAGATGATAGACTAAAAAACTCTAGATTGGATCCTTTTCTAGTTGTGTCTCCTCTCACTTTCTAAGGGAGCCCTATCATCACAAACCTCTTTGGATTTTACATATGGTGTTCGAGTTGTACAAAGCGTTCATCTTGTGTGTCGTGAGTTGAAGTTGTCAAGATCCTTACTGAGGTGTGATGACCCACAAGTATAGGGGGTGTATCGCAGTATATTCGAGGGAAGTGAAACCCAATTTATTGATTTGACACAAGGGGAGCCAAAGAATATTTATAAGCCTTAACAACTGAGTTGTCAATTCAGCTACACCTGGAAACAATCTTGCTCACAGCAGTTTATCAGTAGCAATAGTTTTGTAGTAGGAATAGCAAAGTAGCAGCAGTAGTAAAGTAAAGACAGCAGTAACAATTGCAGTAAATAGTAGGATTCGAGTGCGGTAGGCATAGGGATGGATGGACGGGCGTTGCATGGACAAGACAATTCACATAGCAATCAGAACATAGGGCAATTGCAGATAAATAAGATAAAGCATCGAAGTACTAGATAATCCTAGGCATGTGTTCCATATATAGTCATACGTGCTCGCAATGAGAACTTGCACAACATCTTTTGTCCTGCCAGCCCGTTTGCAGCGGGGCCTCAAGGGAACTACTGGCAATTAAGGTGCTCCTTTTAATAGAGCACTGGAGCAAAGCATTAACACTCTGTGAACACACGTGATCCTCACATCAAAGCCATTCCCTCCGGTTATCCTGATTTCTGTCACTTTGGGGCCATTGGTTCCGGACAACAACGTGTGTATACAACTTGCAGATAAGACCAAAAACAATACTATCATAATGAATCAATAACATGTTCAGATCTGAAATCATGGCACTCGGGACCTAGTGTCAAGCATTAAGCACAACAAGTCACAACAAAGTCATAAAGCACTAATAAAAGATACTAGGCACCATGCCCCAACAATCTGATGCCATTACATGAACGATCTCATCCGATCCCTACCATCCCCATAGCCTACAACGGGGGATTACTTACTCATAGATGGGGGAAACATGGATGGTCGATGGAGAAGCGATGGTGATGATGATGGCGATGATCTCCTCCAATTCCCCGTCCCGGCAGGGTGCCAGAACGGAGTTTCTGGTGTTGTTTCATGGAATCTGGTGGTGGCGTGATGGCTCAATGCACGGCGCCCAGAAAAATACTTGATGGCGGTGTTAATGTAGAGCTTGTTGGGAACCCCAAGAGTAAGGTATGATGAGCACAGCAGCAAGTTTCCCTCAATTATGAAACCAAGGTTGAATCGAACCAGTAGGAGCAAGGAAACACCCCAAAAGTGTTACTAGCTGAGGCTTGGCAAGGCGCACTACCGGTGCTAGTAGCAACGTGGAGACCTGCACAACACAACCACAGAACTTTGTCCCCAACTTGCGATGAGGTTGTCAATCTCACCGTGTTTTGCGGAAAACAAAGGATTAAACGTATCGAATGGAAAGAAGTAAAAGTTTGCAGAAAGTAAACACAAAGCAGTAAAAGTTTATAGATTGTATGTAAAGAAAAGGACCGGGATCCATAGTTCACTAGAGGTGGCTCTCCTTAGATAGATAACATGCTGGGTGAACAAATTACAGCGGGGCAATTGACAAACATCGAGAAAGCAATACATGCATATACTAATCATCTTGACTCCTTTGGAACTTGATTGAGCATTACAACATTATACATAGACCGCCATCCAACTGCATTTATTATTAATAATCCACCTTCAGGTTATCATCCGAACCCCCTCCAGTATTAAGTTGCATGCAACAGATTATTGCTTTACGAACTGGGTGTAAAGTAAACAATACGATTGTTCTATGAACAAAGGATTGTTGTTTTCTCCCTAGTAGCAACAACACATCTAGTACCTTAGAGATTTCTGTCACTTCCCCAGATTACTAGAGGCATGAACTCACTATCGAGCATAAATACTAACTCTTGGAGTTGCTAGCATCTACTTGGCCAAGATAGCTACTAACAATGAAAAGCATGCAAGATCACAAATAACAAAGACAAGATAGAATCAATAATCAATCTGAAATAGCATCTCAATATCCATCGGATCCGCGCAAACACAATATGCAGAATTACAAATAGATGATCTTGATTATGAACGGAGCTCACAAGATCTAAACATGAAAGCACAAAGGAGGAGAACCATCCATCTAGCTACTACATGGATCCGTAGTCCAAGGATGAACTACTCACGCATCACACCGGAGGCTTGCATGGTGATGAAGAAGGCCTCCAGGGTGAATTCCCCTCTCCGGCAGGGTGCCGGGAAGAGCTTCAGATCCCTCCCGATCTAGGGATGGAGATGACGGCGGCTACAGACTCTTTCGTGGATTTTTGATCGGGTCCTTAGGGTTTATGTCCTGAGGGCATCCTATAGTCGCAAGGGGAGGCCGAGGGGGTGCCGGGAGCGGCCACACCACTCCCTGGCGCGGGCCAGGCCTGGCCGTGCGGCCAGGTGGTGTGGTGGCCCCCTGGCCCCTCTCCGTCTCGTATTCTGGCACTTGATGACATCCGGAAAAATAGGCACTTTGGCTTTTGTCCCGTCCAATTCCGAGAATATTCATTTTCTGACTTTCCTGGATCCAAAAACAGCAGAAAACATGCAGCTAGCACTGTGGCTCTTGTTAATAGGTTAGTCCAAGAAATCATATGAAAAGTACTCCAAAGTTGGAACAAAACACAAGAAAGTTGATAAAACCAAGCATGGAACATAAAAAATTATAGATACATTCGCAATGTATCAACATCCCCAAGCTTAACTCCTACTCGTCCTCGAGTAGGTAAGTGATAAAAAGAAAGAATAATTTTTGAGGTGACATGCACCATCAAAGACTTGATCAAAGTATTTGTAAAACATTCAAAGCTAGGATCATAGTACTTCAATCATAACATGAAAGACAAAGTTCTGGCAATAAGCAAAGAAACTATGATGCAACATGAAAAGGCACAAACAAAAGATTCATGAATAACAATGCTTTGCAAGACGTTTGTTTGTTTCACATAAAGAAAACATAGCATAATAGTATTCAGCTTGTCCCTCATAGAGTAGCAAATATAAATGCATAGGACACCTTCAAAGTTCATAAGAGTGACTAGATACAATAGTTTAAAACAAGAAATATCAAGTTATGCATCAATCAACTAATCTTGGGACAATGCACATAAAACTAAGAATGGCCACTATGCTCTCAAAGTAGGTGCATAAAGATAGAAGGTGGAGACTCAATATAATGGTGGAAGAAAGGCCTTTTTATAAAAGGAAGTAGGGATTCACGTCTCATAAAGAGCTTCCAAAAATTATGGTACTTGTAGCTTTCAGATCTCATTGCCCCTATCATAAGCATCTTGAAGTGATTAAGGTTAAAGTGAACAAACTATGGTGTACATGCTTGACGAAGTATAAGTCAGAAATCTCATGTCCCTTGTATACGAGGGCCGCTCCTCATGCTACTCAAGTTTAGTCACCGGTAAGTTCTTGTCATTGTAAGTATATGTGTATCATAGAGAACCGCCAACGGGGTATCCCTTGCCCGATGATACGGAAGAATCCCCATATCAAAATGACAAGACAAGCAGACAATGAGCATCTCAGCATTCTTCTTATTTACCATGGGAATATGGTGCCTTTTTCTCTCTTTCCTCTTTTCATAATCTTTTTTTCTTTTCTCTTTTTTCTCAATATAGGACTCTTTTTTTATAAGAAGAATGCTTCATAGACAGCTCATTATGGTTACGCTGCAGGTTTCCACCATGTCAGCATGGATTAGACCAGCGACCCAGGCGTTTCTCTAACCCATATACATAACTCCATGGACTTACAAGCTCCCCTTTCATTTCACACCGACGACATCCATATACAAAAGAGCATGATATCAACTAGGTACAAGTACCAAGTGCAATGTTGAAAGCGTTCCCCATGAAATCATGGTTCTGCTAATTCCCGACAAATAAGTGCAAGCATATACAACACAGAAGACACAATGGTTCAAGTTTATTAAGGGCAAGTAAAGTAAAGTGTGCAATCAAGTTTGTGAGAGCTTTAATCACTAGTTTTCTCATAACAAGTTTAATTTGGAAGGTAAACAAAAGCATGAATATACTTGGAATAGCATAAGCTAGTAGGTAGGTATGGTGGACTCTTTGGAATAACTTGGTTTAGGGAGTTGGATGCATGAGTGGAACTCATACTTTGTTGTGGAGGCTAGCAAAAGACTGGGAGCGACAAACTAAAAGAGCAATAATGGCCATATCATGCAGAGCGACAAAACATCATTGATCAAACCATAAAGTGATACTACAAGTTGAAAACTAAAGGATCATAAAGGCTATGGTGACTTTAGATAGTCATAACATGGTGTGAGCATGTGCCAAGTCAACCCAAATAAAGCATCAAAGGAGAATACCACTATACTACGCTTTAATATGCTAAAACAACGCATGATTCATCCAAGACACATTAAGCAATCTCAATTGTTTATAACAAGTCATGCTATAGCGAAGAATACTAAGCATAAAGCCAAAACAAATATCAAGCATGGCATGACAAAGCATATGCCACAGTAAAAAAACAAGCTCTTTTTACCACATAAGCATGAACTTTCCTACTCTTTTCCAAAGCAAACCAAACTATTTGCAAACCAAATGTATGAAAGAGGGGGTCCAACCAATTTATTCAGCAAACTAAGATAACCAAAGCAAACGAAAAACCAAAACGAAAACGAAAAAGAAGACGCTCCAAGAAAAACACAACTGTGCATGAAACAATAAAAATGAAGCGTTTGGAAGAAACTTGGGATTTTTATTGATGAAGAAGGGGATGCCCTCCTTCGTCTCGTATTCTGGCTTCGTGAGTCTTCCGGAAAAATAGGCACTTTGGCTTTTGTCCCGTCCAATTCCGAGAATATTCATTTTCTGACTTTCCTGGAACCAAAAACAGCAGAAAATAAGCAGCTGGCACTGTGGCTCTTGTTAATAGGTTAGTCCAAGAAATCATATGAAAAGCACTCCAAAATGTGGACAAAACACAAGAGAGTAGATAAAACCAAGCATGGAACATCAAAAATTATAGATACATTTGCAATGTATCAACATCCCCAAGCTTAACTCCTGCTCGTCCTCGAGTAGGTAAGTGATAAAAAGAAAGAATAATTTTTGAGGTGACATGCACCATCATAAACTTGATCAAAGTATTTGTAAAACATTCAAAGGTGGGATCATAGTACTTCAATCATAACATGAAAGACAAAGTTCTAGCAATAAGACATAGCAACTATGTTGCGATATGAAAAGGCACAAACAAAAGATTCATGAATAACAATGCTTTGCAAGACGTTTGTTTGTTCCACATAAAGAAAACATAGCATAGTGGCATTCAGCTTGTCCCTCATAGAGTAGCAAACATAAATGCAGAGGACACCTTCAAAGTTTACAAGAGTGACTAGATACAAATAGTTTAAAACAAGCAATATCAAGGTATGCATCAATCAACAAGTCTTGGGCCAATGCACATAGAACTAAGAATGGCAACTATGCTCTCAAGAAAGTGCTCATAGAATGTGTGGAGACTCAACAACGAAATGAACAGGTTTTGAAAAGTTTGAAAGGCTTCCAAATGCTGAAAGTATGGTACTCATTAGCTTTGAGCTCTCATTGCCCCTATCATAAGCATCTTTAAATGGTTAAGGTTAAAGTGACACAACTAAGAGGACATGCTTGACAAGTTATAAATCGAAGTCTCATGCCCCTTACTTACGAAGACCGATCCTCATGCTATTCAACTTCAGTCACGAGTAAGCTCTTGTCATTGTAAGTATATACGTATCATAGAGAACCGCCAACGGGGTACCCCTTGCACATGATACAGGAGCTATCCCATAATCAAAATGACAAGGCAAGCAGACAATGAACATCTCAACGATCTTTTTATTTACTATGTGCATAGATTTTTATTGAGGATGCTTCATAGAATGCTCATTATGGTTATGCTGCAAGTTTCCACCATGATTAGGCATGGCTTAGGCTAGCGGCCCAGGCGTTTCTCTAACATACATACAAACTCCATGATCTTACAAGTTCCACTTTTATTTCACACCGTCGGGATCCATAAGCAAAAGAACATGATATCAACGAGGTACTAAGTACCAATGAAATGTTGAAAACGTTCCCCATGAAACATGGTTCTGCTAACTTCAACTTATAAAGCGCAAGCATATACGCAACAAAGAAGGACGCAATGGTTCGGGTTTATTAAATGCAAGAAAATAAAGTGTGCAATCAAGTTTGTGAGAGCTTTACTAACTAACTTTCTCATAACAAGCAAACATTTTATTCGGAAGAAAACAAGGCATATTGAATATGCACGGAAGTAGCAAATGATGCTAATAGGTAGGTATGGTGGACATTTTGGCAATATTTGGTTTTAAGGAGTTGGAAACATGAGTAAAACATACTCAGTGAAAGTGAACGCTAGCAATAGTAAGGGAGTGACAAACGAGAGAGCAATAATGGCCATAATCATGCAGAGAGACAAAACATCATTGATCAAAGCATAAAGTGATATTACAAGTTGGAAACTAAAGGATCATAAAGGCTTATGGTGACTTGGGATAGTCATAACATGGTGTGAGCATGTGCCAAGTCAAGCCAAGTAAAGCATCAAAGGAGAATACCACAATACTATGCTTTAATATGCTAAAACAACGCATGATTCATCCAAGGCACATTAAGCAATCTCAATTGTTTATAACAAGTCATGCTACAGCAAAGAATACTAAGCATAAAGCCAAAACAATATCAAGTATGGCATGACAAAGCATAGGCCACAGTCAAAAACAAGCTCTTTTTACCACATAAGTATGAACTTTCCTTCTCTTTTCCAAACCAAACCAAACTATTTGAAAACCAATGCATGAAAGAGGAGGTCCAACCAATTTATTCAGAAAACTAAGCAAACCACGCAAACTAAAAACCAAAATGAAAACGAAAAAGAAGACGCTCCAAGAACAACACAACTGTGCATGCAACAATAAAAATGAAGTGTTTGGAAGAAACCTGGGATTTTTATTGATGAAGAAGGGGATGCCTTGGGCATCCCCAAGTTTTGACGCTTGTACTTCTTGGATATTTCTTGGGGTGACACGCGTGGCATCCCCAAGCTTGAGCTTTAGTCCATCCTTCATCTCATTACTCATTCCTTCCATACACCTGAAATTTTTCCTTCATACAAAACTTCACACAATCTTTATTAGGAACATTAGTGCACTCAAGATAATAGGTCTTAAGGTTCAGTTCTAACACCAAATAAACTTCCATTAAAACACTAGCTACTGTAGCACTTCCCTCATAAAGCTCAATTCCCCAAAATAACTCAAAAAGGAACCAACAAGAAGCAAATGCAGAAAATGGCAGAAATCTATCAAAACAGACCAGCAGGTAAAGAAGAATTTTTTCGAAGACCTTCTGTTGCTCAAATAAAAAAGTGTTGAACTAAGAAAGTTAGATAACAACCAAGGATAGAAGCACAAAAAATCACGCCTCAAAAGGACGTATAGAGATTTTACACGAATTTTTACGGTGAAGCATAGAAATCTATTTTGGGACAACAACTTTCCCAATCATTACTTCTCTCTCATTAGAGGTTACTCTTGGCACAAAAAGCAAATAAAAAAAGATAAGGAGCGGTTATTACTGAAGTAATAACTTCCAAGACTCATCTAAAACTTTTGGGTTATCTCCTAATAAGTACTTTTCTTTAACGCCTTTAAGTTAGGCATAAGCAAAAACTAAAATGGATAGAATAGAAGTAAGCGGAGATAATCATGGTGAAAACATTGTTTTGTTCAATGAAATCCTTTTGTTAACAAGGTTGATCAGGTCTTGTTACCAAAACAATTTAATATGAGACAAAACGTTGTATTCCAGTAATGATTATGTTACCTCAACCTTGATAGCAATGGTCCTAATCATAATAGTTTCAAATTTTTCTCTTGGTATGGGACAATATATTTCTCCAACTTGAATGCCCTCAGCATGTTCAATTGAATTCAAACCATAAGTCCTTTCAATCTTCTTGGGGAAATAGACAGTATGTTCCTTGTCATTCACATTGAAAGTCACCTTCCCTTGATTACAGTTAATAACAGCTCCTACAATATTTAAGAAAAGGTCTCCCAAGAATAATAGACATATTATCATCTTCAGGCATAATAGTTTGAGAGGATGCTCACATAAGAAATATGAATTGAAGTAAAAGAGAGCATCAAGAAGCAAATTCAAAACACATTTAAGTCTAACCCACTTCCTATGCATAGGAATCATGTATGCAAATAAATTCGCAAAGAACAAAGTGACAGGCATAGGAAGATAAAACAAGAGTAACTTCAAAACTTTCAGCACATAGAGAGGTGTTTCAATACCATGAAAACTTCTACAACCATATTTTCCTCTCTTATAATAATTTTCAGTAGCCTCATGAATAAACTCAACAATATAACTATCACATAAAGCATGCTTTTCATGATCTACAAGCACTAGAGCTTTATTATAAACATTTTCAAAAGAATCCACAGGAACATAACATTCATCCTCCTTTAGTAAGCATGGAGGACAATCAAATAATATAAGGGATAAAGAGTTACTCTCATTAGAAGGTAGGCATGGGTAGCTAATCCATTCTTCCTCCTTTTGTTCATCACTCTCCTCCTCTTTTTCATCTAATGAGATTTCAGGTTCATCAATTTCTTCTTCCATAGGATCCTGTAAGGCATTAGTCTCTTCCATTTGTGGAAAGCATCTATTAATATATTCAAGAATATAGCCATTTTCATCCTTGTAATTATCAAAGCAAAATTTAAGTATACCATAAACCTCATATTTGTAAGGTGAATCATCAATATTTTCAAGCAAACTAGCAAGTTCAAAAGCACCCTTCCAAGTAATAAATTCTTTAATTTGTTCCGCATCATAAAAGTCATAAATTTCTTTAGCATAAGAAGATATGGTAATATTATCATTATACTCACATTGAAAAGGGAGGTATTTATACATCTTTCTGCAACAAGATTTATCACAGCAATAAGTAACATTATAAGTAGAGCACACGTTTCTAGTAATGGTATACAATTTATCAATTAGTTCCCATAAGTGTTTCCCTTTTTGTGACAAGCGGTGTTCCTTATAATAATATTTTTGATCTTCCGTGAACCCACCTTGCAATAAGATTCAGTTTCAAAGAAACCAACCATTAACAACAAGCATGATAAAGCAAGACAATAACAGACCAATGAAAATAACAACTAGAGTAGGAACTACCCCTTTTTTGCATTTTTGATAAAGAAACAAGCAAACAAGGCGACAATAAACTTAGCTTGAGTAATAGTGATTCCAAGTGGACTTGATAAATAAAGCTATGCTCCCCGACAACGGCGCCAGAAAATAGTCTTGATGATCCACAAGTATAGGGGGTGTATCGCAGTATCTTCGAGGGAAGTGAAACCCAATTTATTGATTCGACACAAGGGGAGCCAAAGAATATTTATAAGCCTTAACAACCGAGTTGTCAATTTAGCTGCACTTGGAAACAATCTTGCTCACAACAATTTATCAGTAGCAACAGTTTTGTAGTAGGAATAACAAAGTAGCAGCAATAGTAAAGTAAAGACAACAGTAACAATTGCAGTAAACAGTAGGATTCGAGTGCGGTAGACATAGAGATGGATGGACGGGCGTTGCATGGACAAGACAATTCACATAGCGATCAGAACATAGGGCAATTGCAGATAAATAAGATAAAGCATCGAAGTACTAGATAATCCCAGGCATGTGTTCCATATATAGTCATACGTGCTCGCAATGAGAACTTGCATAACATCTTTTGTCCTGCCAGCCCGTTTGCAGCGGGGCCTCAAGGGAAATTAAGGTGCTCCTTTTAATAGAGCACCGGAGCAAAGCATTAACACTCCATGAACACATGTGATCCTCACATCAAAGCCATTCCCTCCGGTTATCCTGATTTCTATCACTTCGGGGCCATTGGTTCCGGACAACAACGTGTGTATACAACTTGCAGATAAGACCAAAACAATACTATCATAATGAATCAATAACATGTTCAGATCTGAAATCATGGCACTCGGGCCCTAGTGTCAAGCATTAAGCACAACAAGTCGCAACAAAGTCATAAAGCACTAATAAAAGATACTAGGCACCATGCCCCAACAATCTGATGCCATTACATGAACGATCTCATCCAATCCCTACCATCCCCATAGCCTATAGCGGGGGATTACTTACTCATAGATGGGGGAAACATGGATGGTCGATGAAGAAGCGATGGTGATGATGATGGCGATGATCTCCTCCAATTCCCTGTCCCGGTAGGGTGCTAGAACGGAGTTTCTAGTGCTGTTTCATGGAATCTGGTGGTGGCGGCGGAGCGAAACTCCTTCTGGAAAAACGTCGACCCCCGGAGTTTTTAGGCAAGAAGGCTCCTTATAGGCAAAGAGGGAGACCGAGGGGATGCCTGGGGCGGCCAGACCATGCCCTGGCGCGGCCAGGCCGAGCCCGCGCCTGGGGGGGGGGGGTGTGGCCAGCCCCTGGTCCTCCTCCGTCTCGTATTCTGGCTTCGTGAGTCTGCCGGAAAAATAGACACTTTAGCTTTTGTCCCATCCAATTCCGAGAATATTCATTTTCTGACTTTCCTGAAATCAAAAACAGTAGAAAATAGGCAGCTGACACTGTGGCTCTTGTTAATAGGTTAGTCCAAGAAATCATATGAAAAGCACTCCAAAATGTGGACAAAACACAAGAAAGTAGATAAAACCAAGCATGGAACATCAAAAATTATAGATACAGTTGCAATGTATCAAGGTGTTCTTACTCTTCATTTGGGATTGAGAGAACCCTTCGTTCAACACTGATCCCCTTGAGAATTATATTGGGCTAGTTGTCGGAATGAGCAATTGGCTTGTCTTTATGTTGTGTTTGCGTATGTTCGTCGTGTGATGTGTGTTCACTTCTGCCTCCTCTCTCTTTTCCCACGATTCTCACGACTCCCCTCGAGAAACCGTGAAAGATCGGGCCACCCGAGTGGTTAACTCACATCACCTCTCCTTCGCCAACGACAATGAGGCCGGCGCGAGCGAATGGGCATGGGACAATGATGAGGGCAGCCACTGTGTCTCGAAGGATGAGCCGTCGAACAACGACGACGACTACAATGTCTTCTACCACCTCATGGGCCTTTAGATTAGGTTTTATCAAATTCCATTGAAATTTATAAAAATTGCCTAGTTTGAATGAACTTTACCATTTTCGTTCAAATGTGTGACATTCCCTCTTATTTTAAAACCGTATCATGTGTGTAGCTGGAAACCAGCATCCTGGTCCCCTGTACGACCGATAAAACATCATTATTAGACATCATGTAAGTGGTCGTGGTTGTGCTCTAAGATCATTTTACAAGAGCTCCCGAAGAGGGGAGCTCCTATTTGCCACCTTAAGCATTTACTAATAGGCAACGCACACAAGGTCCCTTCATGGGCCGTGCCAATACGATCCAAATAACATGTACTGTTCTAGGGTTTTCTTTTTCATAAATCTAAATAATTTCAAATTTGAATATTTTCAATTCGAACAATTTAAAATTGGAGCATTTTTCGAAATCTAAATATTTTTAAGATTTGAACATTTTAAAACCTAAACATGTTCAAATCTAAACTTTTTCAATCTGAATATTTTTTAATTCAAAACATTTTTAAAATAAAAATATTTTTCAAATATGATTTTTTAAAATCTAAAACATTGAAAGTTTTTAAATCTGAAACAAGAAAAAAAAGACAGAAAAAAGAAAAAAACGCTAGATGGGCCGTCCAAACACTACGCAAGCGTTGAGCGGCAAATAGGGATTATCCCGAACACACGCAGTCACAGCATCCGGCCTCGCGCACTGGACCAACCCAATGACACGCCGTTGGGCCTGCGGCGGCCACAACTGTAGATATTTCAACTTTTTGTGTAATTCCATTCCTAATTCCTTCCTGCCGGGCCTAGGCAGGGCCCCAGGTGTCAGTAGGACGTCGGCATCGCGGCGCAGAGGCGCTGGAAGGAGGAAGCGAGAGAGGGAGCCACCAGACCTGATCCACAGGCGCGCCGCGGCCAAAGTCGCCCGGATGTGTGGCTCTCCCGGCGCCCCTCGATTTCCTCGTCCCCACTGCTCCTCTCCTCGTCGACGACAACGCCAGCCGCACCACTTCTCCCCCGCTCACTCTCCAGAGTCTTAAACCCTCACTCCTCTCCTTCCACGACAGCCGGAACTCCACACGAACCCACCATCTCTGTCAGACATGGCGCCTTCCGCCGCCTGCCCTCCCCACTCCATGGCATCCGTCTCCCGAGCCCTCCGCCCGCGCCCGCGTCTTGCCGCTCCTCGTCTCGGTACGCGCCCCTTTGACTGTGCTTCCTCCTTTGCATTTGTTTTACCTGGTTTTGCTCGCGTGGATGCAGGTTGCGGATTGAGAATTGCGTGCTCTGTGCCAGCATACGGGAGTGCGACGGAGAAGGCAGAGTGGGGATTGGCCATTGCGTCCGCACCAGCCAGCACTGCTGGTCCTGTTGTGAGGTAAGGCTAATTGGGCCTGGAAGATTGCTCCGGTCGAGGGCATGGATTGCCCAATTGTAGGGTTTTGCTTGGTCAACGTAATTGACTGTGTCTGGGGTTGACTAGACACTTCGTGCTAATTTTGATGTAGGGTAGTCCTATACACCTACGGACCTACCTTCGTTTATTGTGAAGATAGATTTCTGAACGCTTTACAACCAGTAGGCACTGTTGGGTCTACCACTCGTGGAACTTGTTTACTCTGCAGATTTTCGTTTCCCAACCGAACAAACAGTACTGAATGAGTGAATGTAGTGAAATGTATACTGGTATAGGTGCAACGGAATTCATTAATCTCTTTCCGCAAACTGATTCTACTGCATTTCGGATTAGAAGTACATGATATAGTGATACAGCACCATGGGCATATTTTTCGTATTAGCAACTCTAATGGTGTTTTTCTCCCGAGGAGCTGATAACTCTAATTGTCAAAGCTCTTGCTTTGGCATCACCCTCAAACGGTTAACTGATCAGTCAAGCGCCTTGTATTTACGTTAGTCATGTAATCTGTTAAACTTCATTCTACTGTTTAATCATAGCGCACTTTCTTTTCTAAGCTTCATTTTGAATGCTCAAAAAAAAAAATCAGGTTAGCCATTTGGCCTACCTGTTAATTTTTATTAGTACAATATCTTAACTGAAGTCTAAAATGTCAGAGATAGTAGGTACCTTATCAAGCCCACATGCCCACACTCTTTAATCACATTGATGCATCATGAAAAAATTCCAAGATACTCATAGATGTGCACCAAGTACACAGGTTCTTGCAGGTGCGCACTTAGTTTTTTACTTGCACGCTTCGTATTATTTTGCAGGTGCACATTTTCTAAAATGACGTGGTGTATATAAAAATAAATTTTGTTTAGATGCACATGTATGCAATTCGAAATCATGTGCATCTTCGGACCTACCCATACCAGCGAAAAATCCACACTCCTTGTTTGATGCCGTCGCATTTTGATTTTTTATTTAAACATTCTCTACTGTTCGCAATTTTCTACTTATTTTCACTGATCAAGTTTGATAGCTATAAACTAGCATCTCTCCAACTTCTTGGTGCTCACCTATTCAGGGACTCATTTTTCATGTACAGTTAATATTGTACCATCATCCAATAGAATTAACTTCCTCCAAATAATTTGAGTGCACGAGAACCATCTAAACTGTGTTTTTTAGTCTTTCTTGAAACATTATCATTGTCTTATGCTCCTTGACCCAAGGCACCTGGGGTTTGAGTCTCCCCAGCCTACTTTAGATGCACAGATAAGGAGAGTTCTTCCCCCCTAGTTGCATGCCTTTTGGTTTGTTATGCTACTTGACCAGGTAATTTAAAGATGTGATCACTATTCCTAAACTGAAAAGTCAATCTGTTGTTTTTGCAGGAGCCGTCAATTTTTGTGCAAGGCCGAAGCTAACATATCTGGTAATCTGCCAGAGAGCATAACTGCTGGAGCAAGCCAGTATGAGAAAATAGTTGAGCTACTCACCACTCTTTTCCCCGTCTGGGTAAGTTGCTATGAGATCATCTTTCAGTGTACTTGTTTTCAGTTGTGTAGTTTCTTTTGTTAATGTAACACAATTTTTTGTGAATCTAGTAACACGGAGATTACCTTTGTCAGGTCATATTAGGTACCGTGATTGGCATCTATAAGCCGTCGATGGTAAACTTTCTCTCACGTGCCAATTCCTTTACTATCTGTACTCTCAGCTAATGCCTTACCAAATTGAATGTATGGTTTCCTACTTTCGTTTGACTACAGGTCACCTGGTTGGAGACTGATCTTTTTACTGTGGGCCTAGGGTTCCTAATGCTGTCAATGGGACTAACATTGAGATTTGAAGATTTCAGGAGATGTTTGAGGAATCCATGGACGGTATGTTTCTTCCCCTTAACTGCATGTATTATGTAAGAATACAGATACATTTCTGTACTTAATACCTCCTGAATTGATGTAGACTCTGTTTATAGGTTCACTGATGTAATAACTACTTTGCAGGTTGGTGTGGGATTTCTCGCGCAGTATTTGATCAAACCTATGCTAGGATATGCTATCGCATTGGTAATGCTAGCTGTAGGCATGCATAATACTGCTGATTCAATTGTGCATAATTTACTGATCGTGGGTTATTAAATTTCTGATGAATAGGTGTATTGTTGATTTGTCACTTCAACCACAAATTGCTTTACTGCAAAACCAAGGATTTGAACATTGTAATCCAAACTAATTATGACTACACTAACCAAATGTTAAGTTTGATCACTGAACGCATAGTGGTCTGCTGAAGTAAATATCCAATCTTCATAGCATAGTAAGTTGTCCTCTCTATGCATAAGTAACAAGATAAATACTTCTGATACTGGATAGGAGTTTGAATTTGTCAATAATAGGTCTTTGGTGATAGTTATTATCATTATTGTTAGTTGTAAAATAATAATGTAAGAAGAAGGAACAAACAATGTATGGATTCATTACAAACAGTGACACCTTTATTTGTGTTATGCTGGTCATTATCTGTGATTAACAGGCTTTTGTGAGGACTTTTCATGTAATTTTTACGGAAGATGAAATGAAAAAGATGAATAATTGGCTCAGATTTATATAGTGATATGATATCCTGTGCCCTAGAAAGATTGTAAAGTTCAAGAATGGTGTCTGGTTTCACTTTTCTGATGTTTTCCTCATATTATATATGTTGATTCTGTCAATGTGACCCACTTTCCTCATTTTATGGTGTACCTCATTATCTTCTTAGTTTTTCGATTAATGTATGCCTGAGTTGAGATAGATATGATTTCTGTTGGTAAAACGTTTCTCTTTCATGGCTAAAAAAAGTAAAACCTTAGAATTGCTTGTAAAAATTGAAAGTTTGCACTAAAGTAAAAAATTGTGCCTAGGCCTTTCTCGTTATAGTGTCTACTATTTATCTGCACCTAATTTCTTGTCCTATTTTACAGACATTGAAGTTATCTGCTCCTCTTGCCACTGGTCTTATTTTAGTCTCATGTTGTCCTGGTGGTCAAGCATCAAATGTTGCAACTTACATATCCAAAGGAAATGTTGCACTTTCAGTTCTTATGACCACGTAAGCTTTGGATATTCTTGAAGAGAAGACGTTTCTTTTGTGCTTGTTTTAATTTTATTGTCCATATACGGGTATAGGTGCATCTCTCTTGATTTCCTTTGTCCATTACGAAACTTAAGCCTTCAAGATTGACTTTTGTTGCACATATCATAATTCCGTTAGGACGATAATTGTTTAAAAAAATTCCAGCATCATCTTGCACGGAATTGAATTATTATGTTCTTAAGCTTTAAGTACTAGTAACATTTTGCATAACAAAGATTGAACTCCACATTAGTTTTGGATATTCCTACCTAGCTGTCAAATTTATCTGATGCGAGCAACTAAGCACTGTTTGTAGTCAATACCTGAAAAATTGCTGCCTACCACGTTGACACTCAAAACAAGCTCTCTGATTTGAAGATGTAAATATACTGACTATTGAGGATGCCACGATGTAAGTTTATGTGCTGGATCAGGATACTTTTGGAATGGATATAATGTGCCATGTCAAGCTTGATATTATTCTAGTTGTGAAACCTTTTCTAGTCAGTTATCATAGCAGCACTGCCTATTGCGAAAGTATTCTCTGATGAACTGAGCAGCAAACCAGTTATTTGCACATAACTTATCTGGCATCATTGTACTTGATTTATTCAGTAACCTCTTAGATGCTCTGTTGCGTGTTTTAGTCTACTGCCCACCCAATACTATTTTAACAACTTGATTTTTCTGAATCTTCCAGTTGTTCAACTATTGGTGCGATAGCTATGACACCACTCCTTACTAAACTCCTGGCTGGCCAACTAGTCCCTGTTGATGCTGCAGTAAACATTCTATGATCCATGTCTTGAATCAACCGATTGCAAGTTTAATTGATCAAGTCTGTCTTAGTTAAGGATTTGTTTTGTTTTGTGCAGGGCTTGGCCATCAGTACTTTTCAGGTTGTTTTGATGCCGACTATTGTTGGAGGTGCTTAAAAATCTTAATTGAAGATCCATCGTACAGCATTGTGGCATCTTAGTAATGCCTTCTTTGTTATGTTGTGACACTATTTCTGTTATTTTGCAGTCTTGGCACATGAGTATTTTCCAAAGTTTACCGAGCGCATTATCTCCATAACGCCGCTGATAGGGGTCATCCTGACCACTTTGCTTTGTGCTAGCCCTGTAAGTTTGTAAAGAACTGATCGAGTAATGCTTCAAGCCTTTCGTTCAGTCCATCATTAATAGGTGAAATCCAGACACTGTGTTCTAATGAAAAATCGAGTGGAATTGTTTCTTGAGTTAATTGAAATACATTTTCTGAACTTTAACCTAAATAATATCTGCTCACCAGAGAGTTTGCAAATTTTATCTCATTGAATAGCGACATCAGCAACATTTAATGGCCATATACTTTTTTGAAGATTTTATTTTTTGAGTAAAATGTTTTGCGCTTTGTGATATTTTGGATACAATTGCTAGTTTCTTTCACAATTTTTAATTCAAATTTTACATCTTACAAGATTGGGCAAGTCGCAGAAGTGTTGAAAACTCAAGGTGCTCAACTTATTCTCCCTGTTGCCCTGCTGCATGCTGTTGCATTTGCTCTTGGGTATTGGCTCTCGAAACTGTCTTCTTTTGGTGAATCGACTTCAAGGACCATCTCAATTGAATGTGGGATGCAGGTACAGAAATAGTGAAATGCTCAAATTTAAAATTTCTTGTCTTAAACATAGTTTAGTATATTGTTGTTCTAAATATTAGAAAGGTAAATTTGGTAAACATACATATTGATGTCTAAATGTGCAAATATGTTATGTCAGTCTAATTGTAGTGGAGACTAAAAGGTCCAAGGGCTAAGGTTAAATCTGTTTAGGTTTACATCATCAACACCTTGCTAAATGAAACAAGATAGTTGATAATTGTTCGTCTTATTGTTGAATAATGATTTTGAGTTTGAAGAGCATCAAAACGAGCATTAGCTAGATACGATCCATAATTAGTGTTGGGACTTTAGTTCATTTTAGTCCAAATTTGAACTAAAGCCCCACACTTATTATGGACCAGAAGGAGTACTAAATATGAAGTTCGCAACCATTGTTTTAGGATACTTCATGTTTTAATCCCCTTTTGCTTAATGGTGATATTTTTCATGTTTCCAGAGTTCTGCACTTGGATTTTTACTTGCCCAAAAGCATTTCACAAACCCCCTTGTTGCTGTTCCTTCTGCTGTCAGCGTGGTGTGCATGGCGGTAGGTTCTCTTTACCCCTTCTCAGAATTCTGCAGTCACTACATGTATTTGCGCGGTGATTCAGGTCAATATTTGAGTGCTCTTTTTGCATGACAGCTCGGAGGCAGTGCTCTTGCAGTTTTCTGGAGAAACAGAGGGCTTCCGGCAGATGACAAAGATGATTTCAAGGAATGAAACAAAAACAACTCTAAGCTCCAGCTTCTGGTTGTTATATTGTATTAGTTGAGTACAGTTACGTCAGAGGATTTTTTATGTTATTCTAGATAACCATATTTATTGGTTGGGGGGCTTGTTAAGGATTTAGGTATGGCTATGCACTTGAAGTTTGGTGGGTATTGTATTTTTCATCTTCGAAATAAGCCGCTTCTTGGCAAAGCAGACATTCTTTTATAGACTCTTGTCACATTACGTGGACAATCAGTGTATTTGATTCTCCGTTCGGCTTTTGTTGAGTGAAAGCATTTTTAGCTACTCCGTATTTAATTCCTCTGTTGGAACGGACGTAGTACTTTTGAAGCAAGTTTGGAGGTCTATAAATATTCTTGTTAGGGGAATTTTACAATTATTGAGTTGTGCAAAAGCTTACATCCATATCTGGGCGAGCTAGAAACAGAAGTCCTCACAGTGAACCAAAATGTTAAACAGCAACATGTGGAAGTCAGTAACATGCGTGAACTTTGCTCTCTAGTGTACAATAAATTTCTTTTTAAAAGAATATAAGAACACAACTTCGTATCTGCGAGGACTATCTCATGATGCATATGGAGGAACTCGTTAAAGGATTCTAACCCGGGTGTCGGCTTGACTAGTTTATCCTCAAACTCCCACCCTTGGTTATATAGTCGATTGCCATGCTCATCATCCTTAACGGTCATTGTTGTGCATGATTACACAAACAGTCATCACATCCCACATGGTCACAATAACACACCTAGATTGGAGCACACCAACTGTCTGCTCCACATCCTTCTACAAGTCTCTTGTTCCTTCGCGATCCTCACACATTTTATTAGAATCACGGATTGTCTTCACAAGTGTTGTCCAATTAGGATAGATGTCATCAACTAGATAATATCCTTTATTGTGTGGATGACCATTGATCACATAGTTAGGCACCATAGCATTGACTTATGAAAACCTTGAGAATAACTGGGAGCGTTAGAGGATGTTGATGTCACTATTTGAGGCTACCATGCCGAAGAAAGAGTGCCAAATCCAAAAATCTTGTAACGCAACATCCTTAAATATGACTATGCATCATTCCACATGCCCACTATACAACCCTTTCTAAGCAGAAGTGCAGTTATTTCACTCCACATGTATGGAATGTATGCTTCCCAACATCCCTGGAAACCCTTTTTCTCGTCGATGGACAAAAGTCGGACAATATTTGGCTCTCTCATGTAAACTTCGTTGAACACCGCAACCATCGCTTGACAGAACTTATACATCGACTCAAGGCATGTAGTCTCGTTCATGCGCATGTTGAAGGGAATATGCCCGAGAGGCAATAATAAAGTGGTTATTATCTTATTCTATGTTTATGATAAATATTTATTTTGCATGCTATAATTGTATTGATTGGAAACGTTAATACATGTATGTTTAATAAACAAAATAAAGAATTCCTAGTTATGCCTCTCATATAAACTAGCTCGTTGATTAACAAGATGATCAAGGTTTCCTGATCATGGACATTGGATGTTATTAATAATGAGGTCACAACATTGGTAAAATGATATGATGGACATTCATTCAAAGTATAGCAATACGATCAAAGTCATTGTGTTTAAATTGCTATAACATCACACAAAGTAATTCTAGTCCTTAGACCATGAGATCATGTCAGTCAGTAACACTGGAAGAGTAACTTGATAACATCAAACGTCACACCGTAACAGGGTGACAATAAAGGTGGGCTCAGATACTCCGAAAGTGTTATGTAGAGGCTCATGGATGGGATTTTTCCATCCTGCTGACGGATAGATATACTCTGGACCCTCTCGGTGATATCACATTGAGATAGCTTGCAAGAAAGTGATGAGAGATCACTAGAATGTTATATCACGGGAACGAGAAAAGAGTGCATGTCAGTAACGAGATCAAACTAGGTATGGGGATACCGATGATCGAATCTCGGACATATAATATATCACGAGACAAAGGGATTTAGTTATAACGTTAAAGGTTCTCACGATTACAGAAGTCATCGTTGAATATGTAGGAGTCAGTACGGATCTCCAGGTCCCGCTGCTGATTATTGATCGTAGAAGGGTCTCGATCATATCTGCATTATTCGCGAATTGTAGGGTGACACACTTAAGGGATACCGACACCATTTGGAGCAAATATGTTTCAGAGAAAAGAAGTGCAAAGTGCTGGAATTATTTCAGTGGACACCGGAATTGTTTCGGGTGAAATTGCTGAAATTGGTTCTACATGTGATATTGAAATGTTACAGGGGGTTTTATGTGAATGTTTTTTAATTAAAGTAATTAACAAAAATTCTGAATAAAATAAATAAAAGAGTTTTATTAAATAAGGGTTTGCATTAAATTTGGTGAAAATTTAATGGGGATGAGTGGAATTTTGAGTGGAGGCAAAATTGATGTGAGTGGGAGCTCCACCCACGTGAATGTGGAAGAGGTGGGGGCACCTCCATGGCCACCGGCAATGGGAGGGGGCTGCCCCCCTCTACCTATAAAAGGCCCCCACTCCCTCCTCTCATCTCACACCTCCTCGTGAAGGACCTCTCTCCTTCTCTAGAATTATTTTCCGATGGTCTCGAATTAGCAAGATACATGTTCCCGATGGCTTTTTGTCTAGAAGGAGTTGCTTCTTCCGCTGCATCGCTGGAGCAAGGAGGCGGAGGTTGTTCGGTGGATCGGATGTGTGTGCGATCACGGATGCGCTGCTGATTTGCGGCGCTGGACTTCCTCTCGATCTTGAGATCGGCAAGCGTATGACTACATCATCCATGAGCTCAACCTCGTAACACTTTGTCGGTCTTCAAGGATATGTTCTTTATGGATGTATATCCACCCGTTGTTTGTATCCAGATAGATAGATCTTAGTGCTTAGTAGTTTCCACATAGGAATTTTTTGTTTTCTATGTTGTGAATCTAATAGTGGTATCAGAGCCTGATCTATGCGTAGATGCTTTGCACATGTAGAACACATAAGAGTATGTGGGCGATGATGATCATGTTATTGCATCTTATATGTATTTTGGATATTTGTGGCATAGTGGGATGAAGCAGATCAGACTAACTTTACATGTCCTCGCACATAAGACTTGTTCCATGCTTGACATTCAACTAGTGTTACATAAGTGGCTAGCGGGTGTCTGTCTCTCCTACTATAGTCAATATCGGATTTACAAAGAGTTGCTAATAATTTGATTATTATCGTTGTAGTTCCATGTTTGTAGGTAAGAACGGTTCTATCTTCAAAAGCCTTAAGTCACGTAAAAACATGCAATTGATAAATTAGAAGTGTCTAGTTTAGTTTTTGCTAGGCAAGTATCATGATATGGTGATGTTATAATTTGTAGTATGGATTTATACTCTTGGAAATTATAACATACCAAAGTGTAAGTTCCATAGACCTTGGCCTTACACATATAGGAATGATGGAGATCATACCATGATGCACAAGATAGTGATCAAGTGCAAGAACCATATCATATCACTTTTTGCATATGATGTTTGTTTGCATCTTATATTGCTTGTATGGTGCTTTAGTAGGAATATAAGATGATCCCTCATTTAAAATATCAAGATAAAAATGTGTTCTTCCTTAGTATGCACCGTTAAGAAAGTTCGTCGTTTCGAGGCACCACGTGATGATCGGGTGTTATAGATTCTACGTTCACATACAACGGGTGTAAGATAGGTTTACACACGCGAGTACTAAGGTTCTTACTTGGAGATCCTAGCATGTACAGACATGGCCTCGAAACACGAACCGAAGTTTAATAAGTAGTATTAAACCAAGAGTAACAATTCTTGTGTTAGTATCTAAAGTATCATATTTGCCTCCATGATTCTTGATATTCAAAAAGTTGTTTTAATATCGAGGTTATCTAGGAGTTGAAAGAATTGTTTCAGAAATCATCATGTGTGAAAGATATTGTGATATCTGAAACAATGTTTAGGTTGCAATATTATAGAGTATAATTTGGCAAAATACATGTTCTCATATTGTATGAGAATTTGCAAAGGTTAGAGACGCTAGACGTCCTAATCTCCCCAAAAGGTTTTGGGAACTGACATTATACTCACAATTCGCCCTTATAGGATATAGTAGCTTGATCATGAAAGTTTTCATGATAAGGATGAATAGAAGATGTAGGTAAATTTTTTACTACACTAAAAGATTACTAAAGAATGGATTTTGAAAAAACTCCAAACATTTGATGATGGTGATCCACTTCAAAGTGCAAGTACAAAGGTATTAGTATTTGACTATACACGCTTTGTACTATGTGTCATATGTATGTCGCCACTGTTGATGTTGATAGATTCTTTCAAAGGAAAAGGAAATGCTGAAAGGGAATCTATAAAATATTTGGTAGAAAAAAAAGAGACCGAAAATGTCCAGCTTAAGTATATAGATGATGTACATGTTATTGCTGTATTCTTTGCTTGCTAAACAATGTGGTTCTTGGGTATTGGATACCGAATTGGTTGGTATGAAATGTCATATACTCCCTCCGTTTAGAAATATAAGATGTTTTAGATTTGTGAAGCAAATGTATCTAGACACCTTTTAGTGTGTAGATTCATTTGAACCTAGACACTAAAACGTGTCTAGATACATTATCTTCACAAACCTAAAACATCTTATATTTCCAAACGGAGGGAGTAGAATGATGCAATTCATGAACTACAATGGCCTAAGTAACTAGCAAGAGAATATGTGATGATGTTCATTGAAAACAAATAAAGTGTTATTGTGTTTCTCGTTGACATCCAAGCTTGCCTACAAGATTTGTTTAAATAATTGTTATTTTGTTCTGGTATTATGAGAACAATGGTTGTTCAAAGAAGTACCGTATTCCATAGAAGATGGATGAACTTTTACAAGTCTAGTTAGATAAATCACGTCCATAAAAACTAATACTAAAATATCGCAAGACAAATGATTGAAAGATCACTTACAAAGTGACATCGCTGTTGGGGATATACTATACCCACTGTGACTCGCTGACTAGGGTGGCCCACTTCAGGTTAGGCCTTTGCTTCACGGGCGGGCAGTCAGGGAGAGAAGACGGAGGTCCATCTGGCTACGGGAAGGCCTAGAAGACTTATCGACTTAGGCATGTTTAGTTACTTGTAGTCCAAGATGTACTTTGTAACCGACTCTGTATTGTAGCCGAATAGGTCTCTCCTATAACCCTAGGCCGGATATCTATATAAGCCGTCCTAGGGACCAGCCTTTAGGGCACCCACAATCTACAACCTCAACTCGCATAGGCAAACCTCTCTTGTAATCTGTACTTCTGGCTCTACCGTATTACTGGATTGCTAGCAGGAGTAGGATCCGTCCAAAGCCGGCGGATTCGAACCTGGGTAAATCTTGTGTGCTCACCGTCCCGGAATACCGTTGCCTCACACCCCCTTTACCCACATGCCTTGAGGACCCCCTCTCAGTTTACATGTATTCAATCTGACGACAGTTAGTGCCCACTGTGGGGCAGGTGAGTTTCGGATATTTGTTCCAGGCAGAATCTGGGCGAATAGGAATCGGCGAGACAATCACCGTCGGTCGGGTCCTCTATGCCAATGATGTCCCTCTTGTCCTTCTCGACGAGACTTGAATTATGGCTAGGGAACCTGTGACTACCTACACCATCATGTCTTTTAGTGAGATCGATGTTTACCTCGGTTTTGCTGAACCCGCCCAACCCACCCCAGCGGTGATGATAGAGGCAGAAGAAATTTCTGGATCCACTTTGTCAGTGGAAGCGACAGAGTTCCGGGTCTCAGAAAACCCTAATCCCACCCATCCCGCACCAGAAGCGGAGATAGTGGAGAAGATCGGATTTGAAGAGGATCTCCCCATGGAGGTTAAACCTAAAGCAGATCTCCCTAGGGAGGTCGAATCTCAGGAAGATCAAAGCAGCAATAGATCTGGATCCGGCTCTACCGATGTTGGAGCGGGAAAGTCACTTCTGAGGCACACGTTGAGGCGCATGATGTTGGGCGGAAACGCAAGCATGGAAGAGATCCTTGAGACCATCAATTTTTTCGAGGAAGCCAACGAAGAGAGCCACAACTACCTCAGGACGCACGCATCGCACTTCATTGGATACGTTGGATCTGGATCCGGCTCTGATGATGCTGGAGATGACAACAACTCGGTGCTGGAGGCAATCGGAACAAACATCGACTTACCAACATTCTCTGATGAATCCATGATGTCGGCAGATTTCCGAAAGTTCTCCGCAATATATGAAGAGGAACTCAACTCCAAGACTGTGGAAGAAGGAAAAGCTATGGACCACGGCCCTCGCAACATGGATGAAGGATCTAGAGAAAACTCTCCCGAACTATAGGACAATATGGATCTCAGAGATAACCCCGACGTCCAGATGTCCGAGAGTACTGATAGGAGCTTAACCCCAGGAATCAGACCCAAAGTCGTCTTTGCTACCGGCATAACCAAGAAGGAAAAGAAGAAGAAGAAGACTCCTGCTAAAAACCTCCCAACTGACGAGGTGATAGCTGAAGAATATGAAGAAGACTCAGATGGAGCCTTGATCCCCGATGAGCCAAAAGATACTCTGTTGGATGGACACGTGGTTACTCCTGGTGCCCGTAAACTCCTCGGAGAACGATTTCCACACCTATCCCGACAGCTGCAGAACTTACACATGCGTAGTTGGATGACATGGACCAATCCCTAGAAGCACATCGTCAAGTACTCCTTGAGGAAACTGCAAATATCCTCAAGGAGAAGCAGTGCATTGCAGCTACGAGGCAGCCTAGCATCCGGCAGCATCAAAAGACCCAGAACGGCCCTGAGTTGGCTAAAAAAATCCAGACGTTCACAAAACCCTCTTCGAAGGAGATATATCCATAGGGAAACCTTAGATCGACAGCAAGGGTAATCGGGTGTATGGCATGCCGGTAGAAAAAGCTGCTGTGGCTCGAGATCTCTTGGCAAACAATCCAAGCCCAGACCAGATTCAGCTAAGTGTGAAGCTACTCACCAAAGGCCTGGAACAGCAGAAGGTCACCACATCCGGCAATGGAAAGCTAGTCTCCAAATCAGATCAATGTCACACAGACACAAGTCGGCACCCAGATGTAAGGCCCTGACGGGAGCTGGAACAGCGCTACCGTTCTGACCCTCGAGAGAACAACTACTCAAGAACCGGATCTTCAAGACAGCGACACAAACCCGCATGAAGCTGGAGCAATGTCTCCCCAGCTGTGGAGCGAGACGCTATTGCAACAATGGGCCAACCTCCCCGGCGATAGTCGAATAATCGCAGGGAAGATGAAGAAGCTCAACATAAGGAGCAGGACCGGCAAAATATGCCCTCTCGTAGAAACAGTAGTCGTCCGGCTGAGCCACATCACAGTGATGACAATGATGGACGAAGGAACAACAAACATCACGCTAGATCAATCCAGCATGGTGGCCGTCATCATGAAACCCCGGCTGGGGGTAACAATCCACCGCCACCTTCTCCGCCAAATAGTCACCATAGCGGTTCACATGGAGGCAAGGGAGGGTGTCGTGGAGGAGGTGGTGGTGGAAGAAGCAGAAGTCCAGCTCATAGGCACCGTAGCTGCAGCGAACAACCAAGACAACGTGCCCTGTCACCAAGAGACGCTAGGCACCGGATCAACTCAAACATAGAGGCGCGGCGCTACGAGTCGGATAACATCTATGTGGGTCCAAAATGCTTCGGACCATGCATATGCCAAACTAAATTTCTGGAAGGGTTTGCCATCTCAAGGCATATCCAGCCCTATGACAGTGTGGCTCGTCCAGACACCTGGCTCCAGTACTTTTTTTAGGCTAGCTGCATCGCCAAAGGAGGAAAAAGCTTGGTCGCGACCCGGTATCTCCCGCTTATGCTGAAGAATATGGCTTGATCATGGCTCAATGAACTCCCAAAAAACACCATCCACAACTGGTATGATATTCAAAGTTCTCTCTTTCGAAACTTCGAGGGAACATACAGGAGGCCCTCCATGGTTGTAGATCTGCAGCGGTGCGCCCAGAAACCTGGAGAAACTTGGCGGGACTACCTCGGATGATGGATCGACACGAAGAACTCCTGTGAAGGAGTAAACGACCAAACCGAGATAGAAGCATTCATCACGGGACTGCCAATTGTTTTACTTTGACATCGCTTAAAGTGTGATAAAGTGACTAATTTTGGGGAGATGATAGAGATGGCAAGAAAATACACTGACGCTGATGATGATTCAGAGGGACTGCTAAACGTACTAGCTGTGCGAAAGTCAGCAAAACAGGCAAAGCATCAGACCCCAAAATGCAAAAACACCTCGGAGGAAAAATCCAATCTGGAAACCACAATAGTCAATGCAACTTTCAGGTCTGGAGGATGAGGAGGCCACGGAGGCGGCCGTGGACGAGGCCGTGGAACTTCCAGAGTCCAGGGTAGAGGAGACCAGCAACTTGGAAAAACCTACTCTTGGGCCGACATTGCCAACAATCCGTGCGTGCATCACCCGGACGGCAACGGGGGCTCGTCGCACACCAATGCTCTGTGTTGTTTCAATGACGACATCAAGAAAGACGAATCCGCTGGCTACATGGCCAAGCGACAAAAAAGAAAGAAAAATTCCGACAAAGACAAAGAGTCCATGGAAGATTCCGACATGGAGGAGGCAGAAGTTTCAAATCCCAAGTCGGATGGAAAGAAAACTTTCCCAACCAAGAAAGACAGTTATGTCTGCTTCCTTGGATCCCAACCAACCAAGGTCAAAAAGGTAGTGATGCATGAGCTCAATGCAACTGTTCCAACTATCCCCCAGTATCTAGACTGGTCGAAAGTTACAATCACCTTTGACCGAAGCGATCATCCGCCTAAACCACACATGCGAGGAAAGTATGCTCTGGTCATCAATCCACTTATCGACGACTATGGGTTCTCCAAGACCCTCATGGACGATTGCAGTAGCATCAACATCATCTATGTCGAAACGCTGCGCCGGATGAGGATATTGGAAACGCAACTGAATCATAGCTCCATGACTTTTCATGGTGTTGTCCCGGATGACAAGAAAATTCTCTGGGAGAGATTACTTTGTACGTTACCTTTGGAACTCCAAAGAACTACCAGACAGAAGCACTTTCCTTCGAAGTGGTCCCGTTCAAGAGTGCATACCACACTATCTTTGTGCGTCTGACTTACTGGGATTTTATGGCTCGCCCTTGTTATATTTACAACATGATGAAAATTCTAGGTCCCAAGGGGCGTCATCACAATCCGGGAGACCCGAAGAAGGCACGAGAATGCAAGGACGGAAATGCTACCTTTGCTTAAGCCGTACTACACGCTGAGGAGTACCAGGAGATCAAGAAGAACATTAACCCATCTGAGATGCCCGCAACAAAGAAGGAGGTGACTAAGCCGACTCCGGAGTTCAAGGCATCGGAAGAGACAAAGACAATGCTCGGAAAGGATGATGACCCCTCCAAGGTGACCCAGATAGGCGTAGGTCTAGGCCACGCATAGGAAAGCGCGCTCGTAGAGTTCCTCAAATCTAATAAAGATATCTTTGCATGGCAGCCATCTAACATGACCGGAGTACCTAGGAAACTTGCCGAGCATAGCCTAAATGTATACCCGAACGCTAAACCCGTCAAATAGTCCTTATGATGTTTCGGCGATGAAAAGCACAAAGACATAGATAAGGAACTAGCCCAACTCGAGTTAGCCGGATTCATAGAAGAGGCCATCCATACTGATTGGTCGGCCAATCCTGTAATGGTCCCTAAAAAGGACACCACTGATTTAAGGATGTATGTTGATTCTACTGCGGAACAAGGCTTGTCCCAAAGATTCGTTCGCTCTTCCTAGAATTGATCAAGTTATCGATTGGACAGCAGGCTCAGAACTCCTATGTTTTCTCAAATCATATTCCGGATATCATCAAATTCATATGAAGGAGTCAGACAAAATAAATACTTCGTTCATCACCCCCTTCGGAACCTTCTACTACATAATGATGCCTTTTAGGCTCAAAAACGCAGGAGCTACGTACCAACGCACTATGCAGCGTTGCCTTCATGATCAAATCGAACGCAATGTACATGCATACATGGATGACATAGCTGTGATGTCCAAAAATAAGGAAACACTAATTTCCGACTTAGAGGAAACATTCAACAATCTATGAAAATACAACATAATGCTTAACCCGAAGAAGTGTTTCTTTGGAATACCAGCTGGGAAATTGTTAGGTTTCATTATGTCTCAAAGGGGCATAGAGGTAAACCATGAAAAAATAAAGGCTATACTCAACATTACCAGGCCAACTCGCTTGAAGGACGTACAACGGCTAACTGGCTGCATTGCTGCGGTTAGTTAGTTCGTAAACCATCTTGGTGAAAGAGCTACACATTTATACAAGATCTTGAAAAAGACCAAGAAGTTCGTCTAGACTGCTGAAGCTGAAGCTACACTTCAGGATCTGAAAGCCATACTCTCGTGTGCCCCTATTCTTGCAGCACTGGAACCACAAGAACCTATGTTGCTATACTTATCTACGACAAACAGAGTTGTCATGGTGGTGGAATGGCCGGAAGAAAAATAGGAGCACCTAGTGCAGCGTCCGACTTATTATCTCAGCGAGGTCTTGACTGCATCAAAGCAAAGGTATCCCCATTACCAAAAGTTAGCCTATGGTGTGTTCTTCGCACCCAGAAAGCTACGACACTATTTTCAAGAGCACAAGATTACCATGGTGAGCACAGCTCCGATGAGAGACATAATCAACAACAACGATGCCACATGACGCGTCGCTAAGTGGGGCATATAGCTAGTAGCTTTTGATATTGAGTATAAACCTCGTACAACAATAAAATCCTAGATTCTTGTTGACTTTGTTACTGATTGGACAAAGACAGTAGAAAACACAGGTCTCCTAGAGACGGAAGTTTGGACCTTACACTTTGACGGGTCTAAAGCGCTCGAGGATTTGGGGCTGGCGTGGTGCTCAAGTCACCCCAAGGTGATAAACTGTTCTATGTATTGTAGGTTCACTTCACGATAACAAACAACATTGCCGAATATGAAGCCCTGTTGCATGGAATTCGAATCGCAAAAGACATCGGCATTCGCCGACTGATGTGTTACGGAGACTCAGATTTAGTTGCGCAACAAGTATCCGATATCTGCAATGCAAACAAGCACATGTCAGCATATAGAGCTGTCCTGCATGAACTATCTAAATTGTTCGAAAGGGTTTGAAGTCCAACACATTCCTCGAACATAAAACAAGGAAGCAAATGCTCTATCAAGAATAGGCTCTTCGCGGAAACAGGTCCCGATGATGCTTTTTTGGAGCATTTGAGAGTTCCCTCTATTGCAGAAGTTGATGAGGAGTATCCTACCAAATCCGACTCACCGCTCATAGCTGTTTTGGCTATAATTCCCAGCTGGACATGACCCTACCTTGATTTCTTGGTAGATATAAAATTACCCGAAGATGAAGTTCTGAGCCGATAGATCGTCCGACGAGCAAAATCCTACACACTGGTGGGAGGTGAGCTCTATAAGAGGAGTGCATCCGAGGTCTTTCAGCGTTGTGTTTCTCCAGAAGAATGCGTGGAAATCCTAAGGGAAATCCATGAAGGCGAATGCGGACATCATGCTGCATCCAAATCTTCAGTGGCAAAGGCCTTTAGACACAGATTTTTCTGGCTTACAACTAAGGTAGATGCCGAACGGCTGGTCAAGACGTGCAAAGGTTGCTAAAAATACGCCAAACAAGCCCATGTTCCGGCTGATCAGCTAAGAACAATTCTGATTACATGGAATTTTGTGGTCTGGGGGCTTGACATGGTAGGACCGTTTAGATGGGCTCAAAGTGGATACACTCACCTTCTTGTGATGGTGGATAAATTCATGAAATGGATTGAGGCAAAACCCGTCACAAGTTGTGATGGAGCAACAACCAAAAAGTTTGCCGAGGACATGATCATCCGATTCGGGACCCGCATAGTATTATTATAGACAACAGGAGTAACTTTTCCATGGGGAACTATTCGAATTCTGCAATGAACAAGGGATCCAACTTGATATCGCATTAATCGCACATCCACAAGCTAATGAACAAGTCGAAAGGTCAAACGGTTTAATCATTCAAGACATATGACTTGAAGCACCACTACATCATGCTACGGGGGCTTGGGCAGCTGAATTGCCATTTGTAATATGGAGTTTACGAACCCCTCCTATCAGGTCAACCGGATATACACCATTCTTTTTGGTCCACAGTGCAGAAGCTGTTCTTCCGAGTGATCTTATTCACACTTCTCCCCGAGTCACTACACATGTCGAAGAGGATGCCGAAGTTGCTTGACAAGATGACCTCGATATGCTCGAGGAAGTTTGTGTCATTGCTGAACAGAGATCTACCACCTATCAGCAAAAGTTACGGAAATATCATAGTCAGAGAGTCAGAAACCGATATGATTCTCCGTCTAGTGCAAAAAAGAGAGCACAAACTTGCCCCTATATGGGAAAGGCCCTTTATGGTCAGTCGAGTATTACATAATGGTTCTTACTACCTAACTAACATGAGGCTAGGAAAAGAGAGACCTGCTACTAAGAAGAGAAAGAGAGCTAGAGGTAGTACAAATCCGGATGAGATAGACCGTCCATAGAATATTGCTCAGCTATGTCCCTTTTATTCTTAAAATTTCTTTGTTTGTAATCATATACATGTACATGTTCAAAGTGAAATAAAGTATTTGTCTCCTCAATGCTTTTTCTGAGATGTTTTTCATGTGCCATCTTATTTCTGAATGATCATGTCATAGTCGAAAATCCCAGAATGCTTGAAAGTAGTTTATGCTCATGTCTGTTCTGGTTAGATTTCCGATTCTAAAAATGCTACCTTCAGGTATAAGTTTAATTTTTCTAGTTTATACTTTGGTTTTATGTCTGATTGCTGGATGCGGGTATTTTCTGAGTAGTGAATTGTTGGTACTGGAAGCAGGCTTTGATTCTGGGTTTAAACTGGTTTAGAAATGGAGCTCCATTGCTCGGCAAAGTTTCCATGCTGAAGGTTTGCCGTCTCACGAAAGGGACGAGGCAGAAAGACAGATGAACGATAAGTGTAGACAAAACAAGTGCTTAAGTATTTTCTGAGCATAGCAAACAAAAAAACCAAAAGTGCTAAAAGAGTAAAGCATAAATTCTTACAATCCTAGCACTAGCAAAATAATATTCTACTTATTACAATCAGGAATTTTTCAGAATAACACATTGTTTTTCTGGTACATTCTACGATGCAGGTGGAGATGCAGGATTTGCCGGCTCGCTGGAGACACCACCCGTATCACCCTGATATCTTTCCGAGACGAGTATGTCAGACTCAGTCTGCTCATCGTCTTTGGAAACTTCAGGAACTCCTTCCCTGGGGGATAGTGGCACTTCAATGGGCATGAATAACGGCTCATCATAGTTGGTCAAATCGGCCACGTGAGAAGCGTATCTGGCACAAGAATCCTAGATCTCTTTGATGTTCTGCAGATTGCCGTCTTCATCGACAGTCGAATAACCCTTGGTAACTTGCCACATTTCCATGCTTCCATGGTGGCTCAATACCATTGTCAGGGCATTTTGTGCTGGTATGCATGCATACGACATGTTCCAATCCTTGACAAGCTTGGGCATATCCTTCGCCTTGTCTCATAGCTCAAATGCTGACATTGAGTCTAAGCCAGAGAGCTAGACGGATTCACCAATTTCTTCCAAGGACTGGTGGAAATTATGAACCAGGTCCCCAACAGCGACAAGCCGGTTGGTACGAGACTCGGATGAAGAGGCATCAAGAAGGTTGAGAGGACCTATAAATAAGAAAACAAGGTCAACAATATATCCGAGTCTAAAAATTCAGAAAAACGATAATTGAGGGACATCAAACTTACCGAAGAAAGCATCATCTACTTTGGTCTTCTCCTCTCAAAGACTTCAGAGTTCATTCCGAAGAGCTCTGGAGGTATCCTTCTCCCTATCCAATGCATTTTGCAAGTCCAAGATTGTTTTGTCTTGTTTGGCTATGGTGTGGTCATGCGCCTCAGTAACATGATTGCTGGATTCAAGAACACTGGCGATGCTGGTCTCGTGATCTACTTTGAGTTTTTCTAGCTCAGCACACAAGTCAACATTTTCCACCTCCAAGACTTTATAATCTTTGGCTTGCTCAATCATTTTGCAGGACTATTTCACAAATTCTGGCAATAGCAAGAAATAAAGTCGAATAAATATTTGGCTACAAATCAAAAAAATGACTATGAAAACAAAGCCTAAAATGCTTACTTTCAGCTTCATCCTTTGCAACTTTAAGTTGTGCATTTTCAAGACGAAGAGTTTTGATCTCTATCCGCTTTTTGCAGATATTCTTCAACAAATCCTGGTTATAAGCATTAACTTTCTGTAAGTCAGAATGGTAACCAGAGTCAGAAGACTACTAAGACTCGGGCTAATATTTTAACTAAGTTAAATATCAACACGACCCTTGGGGGGCTATACTAGTTCATTCTTTGGCATCCTATAAAAGCATAAATCCAGATTCCTATCTAACTTAATGCTTGGGGGCTAGAGGATATGATATGAAATACAAAAAAACGAGTTGGATTATTACTTACACAATGTTCATGAGTCAATTTGTTGAGGCTCATGTTCACCTCGGAAGAAACCTACTCGGCGAGAGTCAAAAGAACTACTGGTGGCGGTGGGGCCACACCAGCCTTCAACTTCTCCTCACGGAGACAAACTAGGTCAAGAAGCTCGACGAGTTTGATGTCCTTGGCTTCTTGTGCCTCCTCCTCCGCTATGATATTCCGGGTCTCCAGACAATGGAGAGCCAACTTCTGGATCTCTTCTGCACTCTTCCGATTAAGGCCAAGTTTGGCAATACCCGGATTCTGCAGAAGATTTTCCGTGAAGGTCTCAGCTGAGGGATCATTACCCTTTGAGGGTTCACACTTATCAAGTCCCGAGTCAATCATGGTGATGTTGGTCTGTGAACCAAGGTTTTCTGGATCCAAAGAATGAGCCAACATCTTCAACATATGGCGAGGAAGTACCCTCCGGTGCTGCTGATGGCTTTGGGGTAGGAGTTGGAGGTAGGGCAGCAGGTGAGGCCAGAGTTAAATTCTACTAGCGCAAAGTCTTCCCCGACTTTCGTTTTCCCTTGCCCTTGGCAATTGTTTTAGCCCTAGATGGTAACAGAGTAAGATCGTTGCAATTCATAGAGAACACAAATTAATACTCGAAACCTTGTGAAGAAGTTTACCTCTTTACAATAGGCGGTTTCTGAGTGCCCACAAAGACAGTCGGAGTTTTACGCTTTTGGGTAAGCGCCTCCGGCAGTAATTCAAGATCTTCATCCTCCCGAGGAACTGGATTGTTAGGCGGATATCCCTTGAGAGGAGCAAGATCCGACTCGGGGAGGTCAGCAAGTTGAAAGACAAGTTATCTCAGTATAGCAAATAACAAAGGATAGATGAGCAAATTATTGAGTATGAAGGAATCAATTGGAAAACTTACTAGTGTCAAAGGTTTGTTAGAAGTATACATATCAATAGAAATGTCTGGAATATTCTTCTCAACCCACTCCATGATCAACTAATGACCCACAAGTATAGGGGGTATATCGCAATATTTTCGATAAGTAAGAGTGTCGAACCCAACGAGGAGCAGAAGGTGTTGACGAGTGGCTTGGAGCAGGAATTCTCTACAAATACTTAGCAAACGGATTTTTAGGGTTTTTTTGATAATGCAGGTCAATAAAGTACGAGTAAATAAAAGACAATACGAATAAATGCAGCAAGTGGCCCAATCCTTTCTTTAGCAAAGGACAAGCCAGTTGTATTACTTAGGATGACCAAACACACGGGAATATCGTCAAGTGATTTCGCTTCATATAGTTGCTTAATTTCTTTAGTTTGCTAAGTGTTGTGTGGGTGAACCTGTGCTAATGTACCGACCTTCCTAGGACTAATACATACTTGTGATTATACCCCTTGCAAGCATCCGCAAGTACAAGAAAGTAATTAAGGTAGAAACCTAACCATAACTTTAAACTCTAAGACCCTGACATCCCTTGTGCAAAGGTTTCCTAACGGGGGTTCAAGTTTTTGTCACTCCGGCAACCCCTGCGATTAGTAGCCAAATACACAATGCATTCCCCTAGGCCCATATAGGTGAAATGTCATCTAGTCGACGTTCACATGACACCACTAGAAGAAATACACCACAACTTAAATATCAAACCATTGAATCTTTCTCAACACAATTCCACTACTAACAACATGACTTATCCCATGTCCTCAAGAACTAAAGGAACTACTCACAAGACATCATATGGATCAAGATCAGAGATGATATAATGACATGTAAAAATATGAACATAAACGATAATTCAATGGTTCACTCAATAGCATCAACTATAAGGAGTAATCAACACCAGGAAATTTCCCCCTAAGAACTATGCAAGATTCAACCCAATTGTTACAGCGGTATGAAGTGGTGATGATGGTGCTGGTGGAGATGATGGTGGTGATGATGATGATGATCCCGATGAAGTCCAGCTTGATGGTGGTGTTGATGGCGATGATCTCCCCTCTCCTGGAAGGAATTCCCCGACAGAATTCTGTCTGCCGGAGAGATCTTTCTCTCTCGGTGTTTTCTGCCCCGCAGAGTTGGCGAAATCTTTCTATCATCGCTCTCCTGAGGCTTAGGGTTTCGTGGGGATAATATATGCCAAAGGGGAGAGCTGGAGGTGGGCCAGGGTGGCAACACCACCTGGTGGCGCGGCCAGGGGTGGCCCGCGCCAGGGGGTGGTGTGGCCCCCCTTGTGGCACATCTCCACTCCCTCTTTTGGCATCCTTCGTCTTCTGGAAAAATAGATTTTTCCATGTATTTTCCCGGATTTTCTGATCTTCGCGGATTTCGCCTCCAAACAGCCCCCTTTCCATCAGAATCCTGACTACAACGGTCCATGCTCCAAAAGTCATCAACCATGCAAAAACAGATGAAATAACATAAGTATCATCTCTTAATATGAAATATATCAATGAATAAAAGTCAATTATGATATAGAATAGTGATGCAAAATGGACGTATCAACTGCCCCCAAGCTTAGACTTCGCTTGTCCGCAAGCGAAAACTGAGCTCAATAAACATGACCTCGGGTTTATGGAGTGAAGAGTCGATAAAATAATATGAACAAGAAGCATCATATTCATCAATACACAAATCATAATAGAAGACAACTCACCATCATATAACTTAATTTGCAATAGGTAAAGGAAACACAAATAAAGATACATAAAGTAAATCATAATTGGTAATGGCAAACTTAGCTCTTGGTCGAAGAATAGTTGACAATTTGCAAGAGTTCACACATAAAGGGTTTTCAATGATAGCTTTCAAAGTAGTAAACACTAAGATAAGAACAAATGTGCAATACAAGGAACATAAGAAACATGATTGAATAAAACATAATATGAATGAATGAAACACAACAACTCAAAATACTTGCCGATATAGAATGGAATATGTTTACTGACTCAACTAAAAAGTAAAAGATAGGCCCTTCGTAGAGGGAAGCAGGGATTTCAAGTTTCATAAAGATCTTCCAAAAAATTATGGTACTTATTAGCTTTCAGCTCTCATTGCCCCTATCATAGGCATCTTTAGGTGATTAAGGTTAAAGTGATCAAATATGAGGATATGCTTGACAAGTTGTAAGTTGAAAATCTCATGTCCCTTGAATACGAGGGCCGCTCCTCATGCTACTCAAGTTTAGTCACCGGTAAGTTCTTGTCATAGTAAGTATATGTGTATCATAGAGAACCGCCAACGGGGTACCCCTTGCCCGATGATACGGAAGAATCCCCATATCGAAATGACAAGGAAAGCAGACAACACGCATCTCAACAATCTTCTTATTTACCATGGGAAAATGGTGCTTTTTTCTATCTTTCCTCTTTTCTCATCTTTTTTCTTTCTTTTTCTCCTTTTTCTCAATATCTATCTCTCTTTTTTTATATAAGAAGAATGCTTCATAGAATGCTCATTATGGTTACGCTGCAGGTTTCCACCATGATTAGGCATGGATTAGACAAGCGGCCTAGGCATTTCTCTAACACACATACATAACTCTATGGACTTACAAGCTCCCCTTTCATTTCACACTGATGACATCCATAGACAAAAGAGCATGATATCAACTAGGTACAAAGTACCAGTGCAATGTTGAAAGTGTTCCCCATGACAGCATGGTTCTGCTAATTCACAACTTACAAAGCGCAAGCATATACGCAATATAGATGGGCACAATGGTTCAAGTTTATTAAGTGCAAGAAAGTAAAGTGTGCCATCAAGTTCGTGAGAGCTTTAATCACTAATTTTCACATAACAAGTTTAATTCAGAAGGTAGATAAAAACATGAATTTACTTGGAATAGCAATAGTGCTAGTAGGTAGGTATGGTGGACATAAATGGCATAGGGTTTTAGGTTTAAGGATTGGATGCATAAGAAGCATTCCCTCTCAGTACAGGTTTTTGGCTAGCAAGGCTGGGTAGCAAGCATAAGAGTTGAAGGAAACAAACAAACATACATGTGATAAAAACAAACATGCAATCTTCCTTGGAAGCACAAAAGATCTTAATTAGAGAATACTAAGCTGATGAGCAAATCAAGAAAGAAAGATGATGAAATTATATTTCTTTAGAGTACTTTTATCTTTTTCATTCAATTCTCAAAAATAGTGTTGCTACTGACCGAGCCAGGTTTGCCAAAACCAACTAAATTAATTCAATGATCCCAAAGTGATACCAATACTAACAACAAGATCAATCATATAACAGAAATTGAAAACTAATATAAGATATGCAAAAGAGTAAATGAAAGAACTTCTCATTAATATTCCATAACGACAACTCACACCAAGGGATACACAAATATGTAACGAGAGGGGGGACACTTCCATAATGCAAACCATCCTACATTATAACTTCTCTATTCATGATATGACTCTACTAAAAAGGTAAAAATATAGAAGATAGTGATGTGATACCGCGACACTCCCCCAAGCTTGGAACAAACCAAGGGGATGCCAAAACCTGATGACGAATTACTCCTTCGGTGGTGGTAGTGTTCTCTCGCCATTGTCCGACTTCCAAGGTAAGGGCTCACCATCAACAAAAGACATCGTGGTTTCCAACAACCTAAAACTTGCAGCAGCACTTATGCGTTTAAACCTAACCTCGTACTCACAGTTTTGATTATGCACATCGTAGATCTGAGCTTGTAGTTGGTTGGTTGTTTGGTGGAGCAAGAGAATTTCATCCTTAAGCTCAGCAGTCTCCTTCTGGTGCTTGGCGATGAAATCGGATCAAATCTTATGGATGATGTCCACTTCGCGCTCCGCCATCTTCCTGTACCTAAAGACTTCTTGCTCTAGCGCTTCCATCCTGTCCTCCAGACTTCCTTCACCTTTAGGGCCCTGAACCTCTTTTATCTGTACCTCCCCATCTTCAAGCAACAACTCCTTGGGATGAATCTTCAATTCATGCATGTACGGGTTGATGATATCCGCTGAGAAATCTTCCTTGGCTGATCCAGAGGAAGACATCGTGGCTCCAAAACTGGGACTCTACCTATCAGAAACAGATCGAAACGAAAACACGACAAGAACACGATACACGAACCTCGGAGGATCCGGGGATTATATATTATGAAGTTTTACAACAAAAGGAAGGTACTAGGAGAAAACGGGTCGGAGACGGAGTCCGAGGTGGCCCCACCACCTGCTAGCGCGGCCAGGGGGCCGCGCCAGGGGGTGGTGTGAGCCACCCTAGCTCCATTTCCGTCCCTCTTTTGCTTCATTACTTTCCTTGTTGGATAAAACTCCAAAAATATAACTGGACAGAATTTTTGCGGAAAGTTTCTTACCAGAACTGTTACCTATTCGAAAATAGACTCTTCAGGTCTCTAAATTTGGTCTTTGATGAATTTTTCCGGAGTTACTACTTAAATAGCAGCAATATCTTCATTGTAAGAATATCCAGTAATATAGTGCTTGAGTCGCTGACCATTCACCACTTGTGTAGTGTTATCTTTTAACGAAGAAATTTTTATTGCACCTGAACAATATACTTCTTCGATAACAAAAGGTCCTTCCCATTTTGAAAGTAGTTTCCCTGCAAAATATCTGAGACGAGACCTATACAATAGAACTTTCTCACCAACATGGAACTCCCTTTTAAGAATTCTCCCGTCATGCCATCTTTTAACATTTTCCTTAAAGAGTCTAGTATTCTCATATGCTTCACTCCTCCATTCATCCAACGAACTTAAGTCAAATAATATTTTCTCACCAGCAAGCTTATAGTCTCTACTAAGTTCTTTCACTGCCCAATAAGCTTTATGTTCTAATTCTAAAGGCAGGTGGCAAGCTTTCCCATAAACCATTTTGTAAGGAGACATTCCCATAGGATTTTTATAGGCAGTCCTATAAGCCCATAAAGCGTCGTTCAACTTTTAGCCCAATTTTTTCTAGATCTATTAACAATCTTTTGCAAGATGGATTTAATTTCTTTATTTGATAGCTCTACTTGCCCACTAGTTTGGGGATGATAAGCTGAAGCAATTCTATGATTAACATCATATTTAGCAAGGGTCTTTCTAAAACCACCATGAATGAAATGAGACCCTCGGCCAGTCATAAGATATCTAGGCACTCCAAACCTAGGAAAGATAATATCCTTAAGCATTTTTAAAGAGGTTTCCCCATCATCACTTTTTGTAGGTATGGCTTCTACCCACTTAGTAACATAGTCAACTGCAACAAGAATATGGGTATAACCTTTAGAAGGGGGAAAAGGACCCATAAAGTCGAATCCCCAACAATCAAATGGTTCAATAACTAGAGAGTAATTCATAGGCATCTCATTGCGTCTAGAAATGTTACCAACTCATTGGCACTCATCACAAGATAAGACAAATTTTCTTGCATCTTTAAAAAGGGTAGGCTAGTAAAATCCTGATTGTAGCACCTTCTGTGCGGTTCTATATCCCGCATGATGTCCTCCGTAGGAACTACCATGACATTTCCGCAATATCTCCTTTTGTTCATATTCTAGAACACATCTTCGCATAATACCATATACTCCTTATTTATATAAATGTGGGTCATCCCAAAAATAATGCCTCAAATCGTAAAATAACTTCCTTCTTTGCTAAGCTGTAAAAGTTGGAGGCAAATACTTGGAGACAATAAAGTCAGCATACCAAGGGCTCCCTCGCGAGCTTACCCCTACTGCAACCAACTGTTCATTTGGGAAACTATCATTAACAGTCATAGGATCAAAAGAGATGTTTTCCAATCGAGATAAATTATCAACAACAGGATTTTCAGCACCTTTCCTATCTACAATATGTAGGTCAAACTCTTGTAAGAGCAGCACCCATCTAATAAGCCTAGGATTAGCATCTTTCTTCGTCATAAGGTACTTAATAGCAACATGATCAGTATGAATGGTAACTTTTGAGTCAACAATATAAGGTCTAAACTTATCACAAGCAAAGACAATAACTAAGAATTCTTTTTCAGTAGTAGCATAATTCTTTTGAGCAGCGTCAAGAGTCTTACTAGCATAATGGATAACATTTAACTTTTTATCTATTCGTTGCCCAAGGATAGCACCTACAACAAAATCACTAGCATGACACATGATTTAAAAGGGTAAGCTCCAATCAGGTGTTTGAACAATAGGAGCAGTAGATAAAGCCTTCTTTAGAGTTTCAAAAGCTTCCTTACAATCATCATCAAAAACAAAGGGTACATCCTTTTGAAGAAGATTAGTGAGGGGTTTTGATATCTTAGAGAAATCTTTAATAAACCTTCTATAGAAACCAGCATGACCAAGGATACTATGAATACCTTTGACCTCTCTTGGACAGGGCATTTTCTCAATTTCCTCAACTTTAGCTCTATCAACTTCTATGCCTCTTTCGGAAATCTTATGTCCAAGGACAATCCCTTCATTGAACATGAAGTGGCATTTCTCCCAATTAAGAACAAGATTAGTTTCTTCACATGTCTGCAAAACTTTATCAAGGTTGTGCAGACAATTATCAAAAGAAGTCCCATAGATAGAAAAATCATCCACGAATACTTCCACAATTTCCTCACAAAAACCATGAAATATAGCAGACATGCATCTTTGAAAAGTAGCAGGCGCATTACACAAACCAAAATGCATACATCTATAAGAATAGGTTCCATAAGGGCATGTAAAAGTAGTTTTTTCTTGATCTTGTTGTCTAACAGCAATTTGAGAGAACCCATAGTATCCATCAAGAAAAGAAAAATGGGTCTTTTTAGACAACCTTTCTAACATTTGATCAATAAAAGGTAGTGGGTAATGATCTTTCTTAGTAACTTTGTTAACTTTTCTGAAATCAATGCACATCCTATAACCTACTACTATTCTTTGGGGAATAAGCTCATCATTATCATTAGGCACAACTGAAAGAACATTTTATGTTTTCCTTTGTTTTGCGTGTTAGATAACAATACTATGGAGACTTTTCATGTGTGCTAAGTGTGCAGGAAGTTTTGAGGGGGGCCGGATAATCCGCCCTCCAAGGGCCGGATAATCCGGTCTACCTCATCACTCAAGGAAGCCAAGGCATGTCGCTCTCTATCCAGTCGGATTTTCTCCCAGAAAATCCGAACTGGAGCGGTTTTTCCTCCCCAGGCCGGATAATTCGGGTTTCGCAAGGTCTGGATAATCCGGCCCCCAGTTTTTGAGCAAAAGGAGCCAAGGCACGTCGCTCGGTATCCGGTCGGATTTTCTCCCGGAAAATCCGAACTGGGGCGGTTTTTCTTCCCTAGGCCGGATAATCCGGCCTTCGCATAGGGCCGGATAATCCGGCCCCCAGAAGTTGATCAAGGGCAAGCTCGGCGCGTCTCACTGTGAGGGGCGGATTTTTTGCCGGATATTCCGAGTTTGGGGCGGTGTTTCCCCAGACCGGATAATCCGGCCCTCACTTGGGCCGGATAATCCGGCCCCCAAAGTGTGCAACGGCTGGTTTTTGGAAGGGGGTATAAGTACCCCTTCTTCCCCAACGTCCAGAACTCTTGATTCACTCGAATTTGACCAGACCTTGTGCAAGAGCTCTAAATCTCAATCTCCCACTTCAACCACCCGAAGGTCTTGATCTTTGGTGGAATTGAAGGAGGAGAAGTTCATCATCAACATCAAGAATCAAGCGCTTCATCTCCTCTCCATTCAGTTGGAGAAATCCCTGATCTAGTATTCTTGTTAATACCTAGATCTTGTTATTGTATTTGACAACTTTGTTCTTGTGGCAGCTTGTTGTCATTTCGGGAGCCTCCAAGTTGTTGTGGAGTTGTTGCCCTGCTAGTTGTGTAAAGGCGCCGGTGCCCGCCTCGAAGGGTACCTATAGTGGAAGGTGGATCAGGCCTGTTGTGGCAAGATCCATCGGAGAACAGGGTGAGGCCTTTTGTGGCATGGTGGTCTTAGTACCGCCCACCCCTCCAACGTAGGCGTACTTCCCTTTACAAGGAAGGAACTGCGGTCAAACAAATCCTGTGTCTCCGCGTGCTTCACTCCGGTTCAATCGCTCCTCTTCCACTCACTCTTTACTCGCTAGTAGATAGGTTTGCATATAGGGAAATTCCACACATTAGTTTATCTAGAGATTTTACCTTTGTGCTAAGCCTAAAATTGAAAAAGAACTAAAAATTGGTGTAGCACCTATTCATCCCCCTCTAGGTGCCCATACGATCCATTTCAATTGGTATTAGAGCCCTGGCTCTTAATTCAGGCTTAACCGCCTAAGAGAAGTATGGGTACCGGGGATGATGGAAATGAGGTTGTGGATAAGGTCACAATGGATGCTCTCAAGTCATTGGAAACAACCTTGTTGAAATCCTTTGAGGCCAAGATGGAGGAGATGAATCAAATGATTGCTCGCCTTACATCATCCATAGCCCCATCTTCATCCTCCTCTGAGGCTCCCACACCATCATCCAAGGAAAAGGGTAACACCGGATCCAAGGACGATGATGTGGAAGGTGAAAAACTAAATGGCTCCACCTCCAAAAAGGGAAGTGGTAAGGAGGAATATAGTGAGGTTCGCCACGTATATTCCCCCGACCCACCCTCATCCTCATATAAACAATAGGGATGATCCACCCAAGCTCACTGCATCTTATTTTAACCAATGGCAATTTCTAATGAAATCTCATGTTTGCAACTCCTCTATTGAATTGTGGAGGATTATTGAAGAAGGTCTTCATATTGGAGATCAAACCAATCTAACAAGAAGGGAAGTTGTGGATAGCCAGTTGAATGCCACTTCTCTCCACATGATACAACTGGATGTGGGTCCCAAGGACATGCCACACATTGAACATCTCAACACAGCTAAAGAGGCGTGGGATGCTCTTACGAACCTTTTTGTTGGAAATGGAAGCACGAGAAGAAACCGGTATGATGCCCTTAGTAACGAAGCTGAGGGATTCTACATGTTGGATGGTGAAAACCATGAGGACATGTATAGAAGACTCAAGGGCATCGCAACAACATTTCGGAAGCATGGGGCCACTCACATTGATGATGCATGGATAAAAAGAAAGTATGCGAGTGCCTTAATGCCTTTCGAACTGATGGATTTGAAGAGCTTGCAAGGTAGACACAACTATCATCAAATGACATCCAATGAAGTCATGCAAGAAATGACGTCATTCAAAGTGGTGGCAAAGAATGCTAAAGATGCCCGTGCTCGGGCCATTGGAATGCAAAAGGGTGTCAATGTGGCTCTCAAAGCCAATGTTGTTGAGCAAGAGGACGATGAAGGAGTTTTTGAGAGGGTATCCATGGACTGCCCCGATGAGGTCAAATGTGCTCATGGCGAGTACATGGCATTCTATGCAAGGAACTTTTGGAAGGACCCTGCCAAAGCCAAGTCTGAACTTGAGCGCAAGAATGGGTCAAATGGAAGAAGAGAAAGTGGCCCAAGATTGAGAACTTGCTTCAACTGTGGAGATAGACTGCACTTTGTAGCCGAGTGTCCTTATCAAAATAGAGAAGACAATGGTGGCAGGCTCATTCTCCAAGAGAAATCCAAAGCTCCGAAGAAGAAGCCGTTTGCTAAGAAGAATGGCCCTTTCAAGAAGCAACCCAAGATGGTCCTTGTAGCTCAAGAGGAATACTCCTCCGCAAGTGAAGATGAAGAGGATGATGATAGTTCCCGCGAAGTGGCTGCTATAGCCACCACATCGACTCCCTCCTCTCTCTTCGACTCGCCGAACGAGAACACCATCAACAACAACGCCACTTGTCTAATGGCAAGAGGATCCGAGGTATCAACTTCTAACTCCTCATTTCCTAAGACTAACATAATTTTGGATATGGATGATCATGGCAGTCTTGAAATGAAAGAAGAAGTTATTGCCTTGGACACTTTTTTCACTAACCTACAAGGTGAGCACAAACTCCATTTTGATGCTCTTATGAGTCAACTTGCTCAAGCCAAAGATCTCCTTGAAGAAAAGGGCATAATTGAAAGAGAGGATGCCTTGGAGATAGCCTCTTTGAAGAATGCCTTGGAAGAGGAAGAGGAAACTCGAGTTTCTTTGGAAGAAAGACTCGAATCCCCAGAGGAGAACAAGAAGAAGCTGTAGCTCAGCTCATTAAAGAATGTGACCATGCTCTAGCCAAGGTAAAGAAACTAAAGAAAGAAAAGATTGATTTTGGGGCTGTTCATGCTAGACTTTTGGAGAAGTTTGATGATCTTGAAAGTGCTCACAAGGCATTGAAGAGTGATCATTCTACTCTAAATGAGTCTCATGACCAGCTCCAAACTCAATTGAAACGGTATGATGTGCCAAGTACCTCCTCTTCATCCTTTGGAAAAGAAGATATTGCAAGGAGTTCTCAACACAAAGGTAAAGGGGTTATTGATGAGATACTGAGCAGGCAAAGGACAAACAATAGTAAAGAAGGTCTTGGTTACATACCCAAGATAAAGAGCAAGAAAAACAAGAAGAATAAGAAGAAGAAGAACAAGACTGCTCAATCGAAGACTAGCAACATTACCAATGACAAGATTAATTATGATGGTTTTGCAGGGATCAACAATCCTAACTTTGAACTATATTGTGATTCTTATGGTGATGTTTATGCTAGTTATGTAGGGCCTTATGATTGTTACATTCCTTGGTCTATTTGGGTTCCCAAGACCCTTGTTACTAACATGAGAGGACCCATTGAAAAATGGGTACCTAAAACCAAGAAGTAATTTTCTTACAGGGATATGCTTCCGGTGGTTCTAAATGGGTACTCGATAGCGGTTGTACGAGTCATATGACCGGAAGCAAGGAGATCATCATGGAGATGCGGCCAAACCTTGAGCACATTACCGTCTCCTATGGTGACAAGTCAAAATCTGAGGTATTGAGTCTCGGCAAAGTTGTGGTGGCTCACGATATCTCTCTCGTGGACGTCATGCTTGTTGAGACCCTCAGGTATAACTTACTTTTAGTTCGTGCCCTTGGTAAGATGGGCTTTGCAGTTTACATTGATGCTGATTTGGTGGTACTCTTGTGGAGCAAGTCTCTAAAAGTCACTTTCGTGGGATATGTCGAAAACGACCTGTATGTGGTGGACTTTTCGGGGAAAACCACTACATGTCTGATGTGTCTTTTCGGAAAGGCTGATGCGGGTTGGCTATGGCATCGCCGACTAGCCCACGTCAATATGAGAACTTTGCAAAGTCTCCACAAGGGTGGCCACATTCTTGGACTAAAAGAAAATGTCTCTTTTGCCAAAGATCGTGTTTGCAGGGCGTGTGTTGAAGGGAAAATGCATGATTCTCCTCATCGGAGGAAAACTATTATCTCTTCAAAAAGGATTTTGGAGCTCCTTCATGTGGACCTTTTTGGACCTCCATCTCATGCAAGCCTCGGTGGGAAGAAGTATTGTCTAGTGATTGTTGATGATTACTCAAGATACACTTGGGTTTATTTCTTCAAGTTGAAGAGTGAAACTCAACAAACTGTCATCGACTTCGCCAACGAGGTTCAACGTCAACACAACGTCCCCATTCTGGCTATAAGGAGTGATAACTGCTCGGAGTTCAAGAACTACACCTTAAATGAATTCCTAAGTGAAGAGGGGATAAGACATCAATATTCCGCTGCGTACACCCCTCAACAAAATGGTGTAGCCGAGAGGAAGAATCGAACTCTAATGGACATGGCAAGATCAATGTTGGCCAAATTCAAATCTCCATATAATTTCTAGGCTGAAGCAATCTCTACTGCTTGTCACTCATCCAACTGCTTATACCTCCGCAAGATTTTGGACAAGACTCCGTATGAAATACTTACCGGTAACAAGCCAAACATCTCATACTTTTGGGTATTCGGGTGTAAGTGTTTCTTTCTTATTAAAGGAGTTTGTTTATCTAAGTTTGAGTCTAAGGCTCTAGAAGGTATTTTTGTTAGTTATGGTGCCGAATCCACACTTATAGAGTCTACAATAAGCTCTCCGAAACTGTTGTAGAATCTTGTAGTGTGGTGTTCGAAGAAAATGACAGTTCCCATGCGGAGCAAGTTGGTGTTTGTGATGCAGATGTTGAAATACCCCAAGATGCCATAAGAAGAATGGGCGTGGGATTCTTCCGCCCCATTGAGGAACCCCTTGTGGCGGACCGGGAAGGACAATGCTCTACTCATACTGAGCCCTCATCTACACTTACGCAACATGCTCCAACCACGGGGGCAACTTCTACAGCATCTCCATCAACCGCTGAAGGTCAAGTTGCTCCAGAAAGCTCCAGGCTAGATTTTCCGGTGGATACCGAATTATTCGGCCACCCCGCTACAGCTGACCAAGTTGCTCCTGCTGGAGAAGATTTCAACGCAATCTCCAGGCCGGATTTTCCGGCTAGCCCCGGATTATCCGGCCCCTCACCAGTTCAAGCAAGTCCCAGGCCTCCTAATGAAGCTGCTGCAAGTACTCCCAGGCCGGATTATCCGGCCTCTCCATTGGCCGGATTATCCGGCCCTAACTCTCCAGTTCTGCAGCCTCCTGTTACGGCTACGGATCCACCTCAAGGGCATGCTTCTCCATCACCTGCTACTGATGTTCCAGTTACCGATCAAGGCGGAGAAAATGCTCCCAATGAAGACTCAAGTGATGAATCCCCTCCACCAAGAGACAACAAACTTATTGAACTTCGTCGCAAGGCTCGGGCTGATCGTAACCTTGAGTTGAGGGGTCACACTCTCGACAAGGTTGTTGGTGATCTTTGACGAAGGGTGTCTACAAGAAGAGAATTGGCCAGTTTTGGTGAGCATCAAGCTCATATCTCCATGGTGGAACCTAAGAAGGTCTTTGAAGCTCTTGAAGACCCAGACTGGGTTGTTGCTATGCATGAAGAATTGAATAATTTCGAGCGCAACAAAGTCTGGAAACTAGTGGAGAAACCCAAAGAGTGCCGAAATGTTATCGGCACCAAGTGGATTTTCAAGAACAAGCAAGATGAGAATGGCATTGTTGTGAGGAACAAGGCAACACTTGTGGCACAAGGTTACTCCCAAGTTGAGGGCATCGACTTTGGCGAGACCTATGCTCCTATGGCTCGCCTTGAGTCCATCCGTATCCTTCTTGCTTATGCTGCTCATAACAATTTTAAGTTGCAGCAAATGGACGTCAAGAGTGCCTTCCTTAACGGTCCTCTACATGAGTTGGTATACGTAAAGCAACCCCCGGGGTTTGAGGATCCTAACTTCCCGAACCATGTCTACAAACTCGATAAGGCACTCTATGGCCTTAAACAAGCCCCACGTGCGTGGTATGAGCACCTTAAAGAGCTTTTGTTAGATCGTGGCTTCGAAGTTGGGCAAATCGACCCCACTCTTTTTACTAAGAAGGTTAAGGGGGAGCTCTTCGTATGTCAACTATATGTAGACGATATCATTTTTGGTTCTACTAACAAAGCTTTTAACGATGAATTTTCAAAGCTTATGACTAACATGTTTGAGATGTCTATGATGGGGGAATTACGGTTCTTTCTTGGATTCGAGATCAAGCAACTTAGAGAAGGAACCTTTATTAATCAAGCAAAGTACATCCAAGACATGCTCAAGAGATTCAAGATGACGGATCTAAATGGTGTCGCTACTCCGATGCAAACAAAGTGTCATCTCGAACTCAACCCTCACGGTAAAGATGTGGACCAAAAGGTATACCGGTCCATGATCGGCTCTCTTCTTTACTTCTGCGCATCTAGACCTGATATTGTGTTGAGTGTGGGAGTGTGTGCAAGGTATCAAGCAACTCCTAAAGAAATCCACTTAGTGGCGGTCAAGAGGATCTTTCGATATTTGGTTCATTCCCCCAACTTTGGTCTCTGGTATCCCAAGGGCTCCAATTTCTCTTTATGTGGTTATACTGACTCAGATTGGGCTGGTGATAAGGACGATCGGAAATCCACTTCTAGAGCTTGTCAATTCTTGGGAAGATCTCTTGTATGTTGGTCCTCCAAGAAGCAGAATTGTATATCTCTCTCTACCACCGAAGCTGAATATGTTGCTGCTGCCAGCGCTTGTACTCAATTATTGTGGATGAGTCAAACTTTAAAGGAATACGGTGTCAATTGTGACAAAGTGCCTCTTTTATGTGATAATGAAAGTGCTATCAAAATTGCGTACAATCCAGTTCAGCACACAAGGACGAAGCATATTGAGATTCAGAATCATTTTATTCGTGACCATGTTGCTCGAGGCGATATTGATCTATCTTTTGTGAGCACGAAGAACCAACTGGCGGATATCTTTACAAAGCCACTTGATGAAGCAAGATTCTTCTATTTTAGGATGAGCTAAATATCATTGATTCCGGGAGTTTGTCTTGATTACCCATGCACTCACTCGTACATCTCAATCCTTGTTTGGTCTAGGTGTGGGCATGGATATAGGGGGAGTGTGGTCCTAACTCATTGGGCTAACCCTCCCCCATAATGCCAATAGCAAGTTATATCATTTCTCTTAATATCATGTTGTGATATGTGAGCTTATTGATGAGTATTGGTCGTGAACCCAAGATATATCTTCGCGGTGTCACACCATACACTCCAACAAGGTGGCTTCGGCCACCGCCCTCTCCCTTGTGGAGAATTGGATCTTTTTGGATGTTACTTGCTCTCTCATGTTCTTATGGGAATGACACTCAATCTTGGCTTTTATTTGATTTGGATTTTGCAATTTTGAGTGTCTAGTACCATCTCAGTTTGGCTTTCTTAATCCTAAGCCTTCCCTACCCCTAAGCCATCTATTCTTGCACACAAGTCCCTTGTACACCTTGTGGGGGTGTTGTTTGGGGATGCGCGGGCCTGGTTCTGTGTACAACAGAATCCCAGAATTTAGGCCGGATAATCCGGCCCAAGTGTTGGCCGGATAATCTGGCCCTGGCGGATTCGATCTTAAAGGGCAGGACTCGGGGGGAAGGGCTCATATCGAGCAACACTTCTCCCCCGACCCTCTCCTTCTCCCCAGCCGCCGCCTGCCGCCCCTCACCCTCCCCGGAGTCTCTCCGGCCACCGGATTTTTCGGGCCTCCCCGGATCTTCTTCTCCGCGCCTCCGGGTACCTTCTCCTCTGCGTTCTTCCTCCAATGAGTGAGGGTAACTCCCTCTCTCCCCATCTTTGGCTAGATGTGTATCTTGTTGGGAGGAACATTGTCTAGAAGGATGTGTTTTCGCATAGAACTCGTAGTCTTACAGTTTCTAGGCCCGATCTACTTTTTTCGCATGCATTGTTAGTGAAATCGAAAATTTCTGCCAGGGCCGGATTATCCGCCCCTGGCCAGGCCGGATAATCCGGCCTGACAGATTCAAGTCTGCTTCAGTTTCACTATGGTGTATGTATTGAGTAGTTTTGTCCTATGAACTTTTTGACTACTTTTTCCATGCTCTCTCCTGGACTTGTGTGTATGCTTATCCCCTTTTCTATCGCCCTTATTCTGCTCACAGGTGGTTCCGGTGTTTCCAAGACCTACACTCGCCGTCCTCCCGCCAAGTACTTTCGGGACGACGGTCAAGGTAAACTAGTGGACAAAGTTGAATTGAGGAGAAGGAAGAACGAATAAAGGCGCATGGCTGAACAATCCAAAAGGACTAGGAAGGGCGTGTCCAAGAGGAAGGGCAAGGAGCCCAAGATCAACTACATGGGCTTTGGATGCAGTCTCCTTTTCTGCCATCCGTCACCGTGACTAGTTTGCTGAGCTGCCTCGTGATGTTGAGCTGGGGGATACCCGCTTTTGGTGTGCCGAACAGAAGGGGATTTATGAAGACATCTATGCCAGGCTGAACATTAGGCCTATGCACCCTCTGGTACTTGCGGATGCCTTGGAGAAGGCGCATCTTGTGGATGCGATGTATGTGGCTGAGAGGATGGGGCTGCACCATCTAATGTCTCTCCAGTGCTCCTTTGACTCTGAGGTGGTGAAGCAGTTCTTCTCCACTTTGGTGATTTGTGGGGATGAGCGTCGCACTATGAAGTGGATGAATCATAATAGGCCAATGACTGGTGATTTTCACGTGTTTGCTAAGGTTCTGGGGTACTCCTTCCGTAGCAGGGATAGAGCCAGTGGCCACCGCATCATCACTAAGTTGAAGCCCAACAAGGATGCAACTCTCTCTCCGTGCAGTGGACAATGGAATTGTCGGTACTATGGCTGGTCTTGCTCCCATCTATGCTGCCTTGGTGGGTTTCTTCCGTGACTCTATTACACCGAGTGGGGGCAACAATGACAGCATCCGTGGTCACCTTGTTCAGCTACTTCAATTTTCTCATGAGGTTGCCTCCTGTGAGGATGAGTCAGTGCAGTACAGGCTGGATGTCATGGACTTCATTTACCATGAGCTATGTGATGCTATGTTCAACCGTCTGTCCATTCCCTATGCGCCCTATATTATGATGCTCATCCGCCACCTGCTTCCTGCCGAGGAGTTCCACATTGACTCGGTGCACAAGGCCAAGAAAATATACAACAAGGTTCGGAAGACTGCTCACCCCTCCTCTGCTCCTGAGGGCCTCATAGGGATGCTCGCAGGCCCCCCGTGCCTCCCGTGGCCCGTGAGATCAAGCAGCTGAACTGGTTCCAGCGTCATATTCTCTGGATGGGCGTGGACGCACGCAAGGGTCAGTACGAGGCATACAGGCAGCGCCATGAGTTGGCTCACTCCCAGCAGCTCATTCTCCACCACGTGTCTGGCGCTTCGGGTGCTCCTCCGGCTCCTACTCCTCCCACTCCGTATGCTCGGTGGAACTCTTCCTCCGAGCTAAACTATGGTGAGCTAGAGCGTCACTTGTTCCCCTCTGCGCCTGCTGCTGATACTGTTGATGAGGAAGGTGACACTGAGGAGCTTGAGGATGAGGATGTGGAAGAGCATGCAGAAGAGGACGAGGACGAGGACGAGGACGAGGACGAGGACGAGGACGAGGACTATGATGAGTGATCCTGTGGGGCGCTAGCATCGCTCTTATCCCTTTTTGGTGTCTTGATGCCAAAGGGGGAGAAGTAGTTCTATTAGGTTATCCGTGGATTTGCATGGGTCAGGCATAAGCACTTGCACTTTTTTATTCGTTATTTCTTGGTTATGCCCATTTAGCATTGAACTTTTAAATTCATGGTTTGTGTTTTGTGGTTGAGACTTTATGTGGTTGTCTGGATGATACCTATGGACTTCATATCATGGATTATGCTCATGGCTATATCTATTCATATCCTATTGCTGGAGGTTATCACGGAAGGCGCGCGCTCATAATGGTTATCCAATAATAATTGTGATTTTTTTCAAGGATGCCTATTCTCTACTTCGGTGGTATGTGTTTTTTCCCTTATGTCTATGGAATAGATTCACCTATTTGTGTGCATTTGTATTCCAATGCAAAACTCTATTATGCACACATTGAGGGGGAGTCCCTTTCATAGTTATCTCTGTTTGTCTTGTGTCTTTCTCCTGCAAATCCTGGTATTGTCATCTAACACCAAAAAGGGGGAGACTGAAAGAACATTTTATGTTTTCCTTTGTTTTGCGTGTTAGATAAGAATACTATGGAGAATTTTCATGTGTGCTAAGTGTGCAGGAAGTTTTGAGGGGGGCCGGATAATCCGCCCCTCCAAGGGCCGGATAATCCGGCCTACCTCATCTCTCAAGGAAGCCAAGGCGCGTCGCTCTGTGTCAAGTCGGATTTTCTCCCGGAAAATCCGAACTGGGGCGGTTTTTCCTCCCCAGGCCGGATAATCCGGGTTTCGCAAGGGCCGGATAATCTGGCCCCTAGTTTTCGAGCAAAAGGAGCCAAGGCGCGTCGCTCGGTATCCGGTCGGATTTTCTCCTGGAAAATCCGAACTAGGGCGGTTTTTCTTCCCTAGGCCAGATAATCCGGCCTTCGCATAGGGCCGGATAATCCGCCCCCCAAAAGTTGATCAAGGGCAAACTCGGCGCGTCTCACTGTGAGGGGGCGGATTTTCTGCCGGATATTCCGAGTCTGGGGTGGTGTTTCCCCAGACCGGATAATCCGGCCCTCACTTGGGCCGGATAATCTGGCCCCCAAAGTGTGCAACGGCTGGTTTTTGGAAGGGGGTATAAGTACCCCTTCTTCCCCAACGTCCAGAACTCTTGATTCACTCGAATTTGACCAGACCTTGTGCAAGAGCTCTAAATCTCGATCTCCCACTTCAACCACCCGAAGGTCTTGATCTTTGGTCGAATTGAAGGAGGAGAAGTTCATCATCAACATCAAGAATCAAGCGCTTCAACTCCTCTCCATTCACTTGGAGAAATCCCTGATCTAGTATTCTTGTTAATACCTAGATCTTGTTATTGTATTTGACAACTTTGTTCTTGTGGAAGCTTGTTGTCATTTCGGGAGCCTCCAAGTTGTTGTGGAGTTGTTGCCCCGATAGTTGTGTAAAGGCGCCGGTGCCCGCCTCGAAGGGTACCTATAGTGGAAGGTGGATCAGGCCTGTTGTGGCGAGATCCATCAGAGAACAAGGTGAGGCCTTTTGTGGCGTGGTGGTCTTAGTACCACCCACCCCTCCAACGCAGACGTACTTCCCTTTACAAGGAAGGAACTGTGGTCAAACAAATCCTGTGTCTCCGCGTGCTTCACTTCGGTTCAATCGCTCCTCTTCCACTCGCTCTTTACTCGCTAGTAGATAGGTTTGCATATAGGGAAATTCCACACATTAGTTTATCTAGAGATTTTACCTTTGTGCTAAGCCTAAAATTGAAAAAGAATTAAAAATTGGTGTAGCACCTATTCACCCCCCCTCTAGGTGCCCATACGATCCATTTCAACAACGGTAATTCCCCCTTTTTGAGGGACACAATGAACAGGACTAACCTATTCACTATTAGCAATAGGGTAAATAATACCAGCATCAAGGAGTTTTAATACCTCGTTTCTTACCACTTCCTTCATATTAGGATTTAAACGACGTTGATGCTCTACCACTGGCTTTGCATCTGGTTCTATATTGATAGCGTTCTGACATATAGTAGGAGAAATTCCCTTTAAATCATCCAGAGTATAGCCCACAGCCCCTCGGTGTTTCTCCAATACCTCCAATAATATTTCCCCTTCCTTCCCTAAAAGTTTAGAACTAATAATAACAAGATATATTTTATTATCATTAGTGTAAGCATATTTAAGATCATCAGGTAAAGGTTTTAGATCGAAGACCGGATCCTTTTTAGGTGGCAACGTGGTACCCAAATATTCCATAGGCAAGTTATGCTCAAGCATCTTAGGTTGACGACGGAGAATCTCGTCAATCTCATTTCTTTCTTCCATGAAGATTTCACTTTCGTGGTCTTCCATAAATTGCTGCAAAGCATTGTTAGGAGCAAGAGAAATAGAAGCAAGTTGTTCAACTCTAAAATCCTCATTATGGGTTTCATTTTCACAAGGTTCTTTAGTAAATTTCGAAAAATTAAATTCATAAGATTCCCCATCAAATTTAGTTAAATTTTTCTTCCTTTTGCAGTCTATAATGGCTCCACATGTACTCAAGAAAGGTCTACCAAAAATGATAGGATAGGTTTTACTAGCAGCTGAACCAAGTACTTGAAAATCAGCAGGATATTTAATCTTACCACAAAGAACTTCCACATCTCTTACAATACCAATTGGAGAGATGGTCTCTCTATTAGCAAGGTGAATAACCACATCAATCTCTTCTAATTTGCAAGGACTAATTTCATGCATAATTTCTTTATAAAGCTTGTAAGGAATAACACTTGAACTTGCACCAATATTGCATAAACCATAATAGCAATGATCACCAATTCTATCAGAAAAGCACATGGACACTAGCCTTTTTAATTCTATTAGGATGTGATACAATATTAGAAGCATCCTCACAGAAGACAATGTGTCCATCTTCTACACTTTCAGTGACAAGGTCTTTCACAATTGCTCTAGCAGGTTCAATGTTTATTTGTTCATCAGGTTTTACAGTTCTCCTTGTACTTTTATTGATTACACTAGTTATCATAGGATTCTCCTTTACCTTATCCGTGAAGGGTATTTTCTCGATATAAGGTTCAGGTAAGATGTGATCAATAGTGCAAAATTCAGTACTTCTAAGATGAACATAATCAACAATATCTTTATATGGTGCATGATACTTATCCCATACCTTTTTCAGAATTTCAATATAGGAAGCAGAAGCCTTAAAACAATTTGCAATAACTTGAGAATCAAGACCATAAGCATTTTTAATGTTTTGAAAGTCATCAGTTCCCATAAAAGATTCAATGCATTCATAATCATAATTTATACCTGACTTTCTTCCTTTGTCATTCTCCCATGCTTCAGCATTGTCTTGAATACGGTCTAGAAGATCCCATTTAGCTTCTTCTTCCATGCGTGTAAATGATCCAGCACAAGAAGCATCCAATAAATCCTTATTATGAAGAGAAAGCCTTGCATAAAGGTTATTGATAATAATATTGTGAGGGAGCTCATTAATAGGGCATTTGAGCATTAGTAACTTCAATCTCCCCCAAGCTTAAGCTGTACTCTCTCCATCAAGAGGCCAAAAGTTGTATATTTTATTCCGATCTTTATGAATTTCACTAGGAGGATAAAATTTTGAATAAAAGAGAGGCATTATTTCCTCCCATTCAAGAGCTTGAACATTCTTCAGTAGCTTATACCATTCCTCAGCTCTTCCTTTAAGTGATAATGAGAATAACTTCTTCTTGACTTGATCTGTTGTAATACCTGCACACTTGAACAACCCGCATAATTCGTGTATAAAGAGCAAATGATCATCAGGATGGACAATTCCATCTCCAACATAATAGTTATCCATAACACGATCAATAATTCTTGTAGGAATTTAAAAAGTATCATTCTCGGCAGATGGTAGTTCATCTACTACCTTAGCAGTGGTAGTAGCATTACGAAATAAGAAACTCAGCGAATTATCGATATTGGAATAAAGCAACTAACAGAAGTAAACAATACTCACAGTAGAAGTTTCCTTTACCAGTTTGATGTCTACACACTTCTATTCTTGTAGACAGTTGTTGGGCCTCCAAGTGTAGAGGTTTGTAGAATAGTAGCAAGTTTTCCCTTAAGTGGATCACCCAAGGTTTATCGAACTCAGGGAGGAAGTGGTCAAAGGTATTCCCTCTCAAGCAATCCTTCAATCAAGATACAAGAAGTCTCTTGTGTCCCCAACACACCCAATACACTTGTCAGGTGTATAGGTGCACTAGTTCGGCGAAGAGATAGTGAAATACAAGTGGTATGGATAAATATAAGTGGTAACGGTGATAGAAAATAGCTTGTTGGCGTGGAAAAGACTAAAGGCAAACTAAAATAAAGATGGAAGCAAGCAAACATGTAACATATCTAATAGCAAACGGTGTTTTCAGTGCTTAGAAACAAGGCCTAGGGATCATACTTTCACTAGTGAACACTCTCATATAAATATCTTCTCTTTATGATACTACTCTTAACTACTCTCCGGTTGGACACTCTAATCGATGGTAGGGCTATAACAGCACACCTCAAAGTAAGCCTTTCCCATCTAGAAAACCCCACACTGTCACCTTGAGTACTAGATGGTTCCAACAAACACCACAATTTCATAAAGACATCCAACTCCAAATATAACTCATAACAAGTATTTGTAATCTCTAGCCTAAGTGACACCATGGTGAGCACGCTGTCACTTTCACACATATGGGGAGAGCAGAGATCTAATAAAGTACTTGAGTAGCAAGGTAGATCTATAGATTACAAGCTCATGATCACAATATGATCATGCATGGAGAGAGAGATGAATACATAGCTACCGGTAGAACCCTTAGTCTCGAGAGAGAACTACTCCCTCCTTATCATGGGAATCAGCAATGGTGATGGAGATGGCGGTGGAGATTGATGGAGATGGCTCCGGAGGCACTTCCCCGTCCCGGCAGGGTGCCGGAACAAAGACTTTCTGTCCCCCGAATCTCCCCTTCGGTGGCGGCAGCGCAGCGGAACTTTTCGTGGATTTCTGATTGACAATTTAGGGTTTATGCATCGGGAGGCTCTTATAGGCGAAGGATGCAAGGTCAGTGGCCAGCCAGGGGGCCCACACCACCTAGTGGCGCGGGTAAGGCTAGCCCGCGCTTGGGGGGGGGGGGGTGGCCAGGCCCTGGACCTCCTCCGTCTCGTATTCTGGCTCCGTGAGTCTTGCGGTAAAATAGGAACTTTGGCTTTTGTCCCGTCTAATTCCGAGAATATTGATTTTCTGACTTTCCTGGAACCAAAAACAGCAGAAAACAGGCAACTGGCACTATGGCTCTTGTTAATAGGTTAGTCCAAGAAAGTGTATGAAAAGTACTCCAAAGTTGGAACAAAACATAAGAAAGTAGATAAAACCAAGCATGGAACATCAAAAATTATAGATACATTTGCAATGTATCAACATCCCCAAGCTTAACTCCTGCTCGTCCTCGAGTAGGTAAGTGATAAAAAGAAAGAATAATTTTTGAGGTGACATGCACCATCATAAACTTGATCAAAGTATTTGAAAAACATTCAAAGCTGGGATCATAGTACCTCAATCATAACATGAAAGACAATGTTCTAGCAATAAGCAAAGAAACTATGATGCAACATGAAAAAGGCACAAACAAAAGATTCATGAATAACAATGCTTTGCAAGACGTTTGTTTGTTTCACATAAAGAAAACATATCATAATAGTATTCAGCTTGTCCCTCATAGAGTAGCAAATATAAATGCATAGGACACCTTCAAAGTTCATAAGAGTGACTAGATACAGGAGTTTAAAACAAGCAATATCAAGTTATGCATCAATCAACTAGTCTTGGGACAATGCACATAGAACTAAGCATGGCCACTATGCTCTCAAAGTAGGTGCATAAAGATAGAAGGTGGAGACTCAATATAATGGTGGAAGAAAGGCCTTTATAAAAGGAAGTAGGGATTCAAGTCTCATAAAGAGCTTCCAAAAATTATTGTACTTATAGCTTTCAGCTCTCATTGCCCCTATCATAAGCATCTTGAAGTGATTAAGGTTAAAGTGAACAAACTATGGTGTACATGCCTGACGAAGTATAAGTTAGAAATCTCATGTCCCTTGTATACGAGGGCCGCTCCTCATGCTACTCAAGTTTAGTCACCGATAAGTTCTTGTCATCGTAAGTACATGTGTATCATAGAGAACTGCCAACGGGATACCCCTTGCCCGATGATATGGAAGAATCCCCATATCAAAATGACAAGGCAAGCAGACAATGAACATCTCAGCATTCTTCTTATTTACCATGGGAATATGGTGCTTTTTCTCTCTCTTTCCTCTTTTCATAGTATCTCTTTCTTTTCTTTTCTCTTTTTTCTCAATACAGGACTCTTTTTTATAAGAAGAATGCTTCATAGATAGCTCATTATAGTTACGCTGCAGGTTTCCACCATGTCAGCATGGATTAGACCAGTGGCCCAGGCGTTTCTCTAACACATATACATAACTCCATGGACTTACAAGCTCCCCTTTCATTTCACACCGACGACATCCATATACAAAAGAGCATGATATCAACTAGGTACAAGTACCCAGTGAAATGTTGAAAGTGTTCCCCATGAAAGCATGGTTCTGCTAATTCCCAACAAATAAGTGCAAGCATATACAATATAGACAACACAATGGTTCAAGTTTACTAAGGGCAAGAAAAGTAAAGTGTGCCATCAAGTTCGTGAGAGCTTTAATCACTAGTTTTCTCATAACAAGTTTAATTTGGAAGGTAAACAAAAGCATGAATATACTTGGAATAGCATAAGCTAGTAGGTAGGTATGGTGGACTCTTTGGAATAACTTGGTTTAGGGAGTTGGATGCATGAGTGGAACTCATACTTGGTTGCGGAGGCTAGCAAAAGACTGGGAGCGACAAACTAAGAGAGCAATAATGGCCACAATCATGCAGAGCGACAAAACATCATTGATCAAAGCATAAAGTGATACTACAAGTTGAAAACTAAAGGATCATAAAGGCTATGGTGACTTTGGATAGTCATAACATGGTGTGAGCATGCGCCAAGTCAACCCAAATAAAGCATCAAAGGAGAATACCACTATACTATGCTTTAATATGCTAAAACAACGCATGATTCATCCAAAGCACATTAAGCAATCTCAATTGTTTATAACAAGTCATGCTATAGCGAAGAATACTAAGCATAAAGCCAAAACAATATCAAGCATGGCATGACAAAGCATAGGCCACAGTAAAAAACGAGCTCTTTTTACCACATAAGCATGAACTTTCCTACTCTTTTCCAAACCAAACCAAACTATTTGCAACCCAATGCATGAAAGAGGGGGTCCAACCAATTTATTCAGCAAACTAAGGAAACAAAGCAAACAAAAAAGCCAAAACGAAAAAGAAAAAGAAAAAGAAGACTCTCCAAGAACAACACAACTGTGCATGAAACAATAAAAATGAAGCGTTCGGAAAAAACCTGGGATTTTTATTGATGAAGAGGGGATGCCTTGGGCATCCCCAAGCTTTGACGCTTGTAATTATTGGATATTTCTTGGGGTGACACGCGTGGCATCCCCAAGCTTGAGCTTTAGTCCATCCTTCATCTCATTACTCATTCCTTCCATACACCTGAAAATTTTCCTTCATACAAAACTTCACACAATCTTTATTAGCAACTTTAGTGCACTTAAGAGAAATAAGTCTTAAGGTTCAGTTCTAACACCAAATAAACTTCCATTAGAACACTAGCTACTATATCACTTCCCTCAAAAAGCTCAACTCCCGAAAAGAACTCAAAAAGGAACTAACAAGAAGCAAATGCAGAAAATGGCAGAAATCTGTCAAAACAGACCAGCAGGTAAATACGAATTTTTTCGAAGACCTTATGTTGCTCAAATCAAAAAGTGTTGAACTAACTAAAGTTAGATAACAACCTGGGGCAGAAGCACACAAATTCACACCTCAAAAGGACGTAGACAGATTTCACACAAATATTTACGGTGTAGCACATAAATCTGTTTCGGGACAGCAACTTTCCCAATCATTAATTCTCTCTCATTAGAGGTTACTCTTGGCACAAAAAGCAAATAAAAAGGATAAGGAGCGGTTATTATAGAGGTTATTACAGAGGTAATAACTTCCAAGACTCATCTAAAACTTTTGGGGTATCTCCCAATAAGTACTTTTCTTTAACGCCTTTAAGTTAGGCATGATAGTTTGAGAAGATGCTCACATAAGACATATGAATTGAAGTAAAAGAGAGCATCAAGAAGCAAATTCAAAGCACATTTAAGTATAATCCACTTCCTATGCATAGGAATATTATAAAGAAACAAGTTATGAAAGCACAAAGCAACAAGTATAGAAAAGCAAAACAAGTGCAACTTCAAGACTTTCAACATAAAGAGGGGAAACTTAATATTATTGAGATGCATAAAACCATGTTTCCCTCTCTCATAATAACTTTCAGTAGCATCATGAATAAACTCAACAATATAACTATCACATAAAACATTGTTATCATGAGCCACATGGATATAATTACTACTCTCCACATAAGCATAGGCATTCTTATTGATTGTAGTGGGAGCAAATTCAACAAAATAGCTATCATTATTATTCTCATCACCATAATCATCAAATATAGGAGGCATATTGTAATCATAATTAATTTTCTTCTCAATAGTAGGTGGAATGAATATATCATATTCATCATTGTAATCATCATATATTGGAGGCATAGTATCATCAAAGTAAACTTTCCCCTCCATGCTTGGGGGACTAAAAAGATCATTTTCATCAAAACCAGCTTCCCCAAGCTTAGACTTTTCCATAGCATTATCAATAATGGTGTTCAAAGAATTCATACTAATAACATTGCTATTAGCATGCAAATAAAGTTCCATGGGTTTTTTAATTTTCTCTTCAAACAATTCATGTCCTAACTCAAGATAAATACTATAAAGCTCTCTAATGTTTTGTTGTTTTCCATTAAGCCTAACTAGTGAAAAAAGAAACAAAAAGACAAAATTGCAGAATCTAAAGGAAATAACTTCGAGCACTCAGACCAGAAAATAGGCGTTTGCCGTGGGAGGTTCTTCTTCTTTAATCCTCCGGTGTGAATACCTTTTACCTTACCTCCCCGGCAACGACGCCAGAAAAGAGCTTGATGTCTACGCACTTCTATTCTTATAGACAATTGTTGGGCCTCCAAGTGCAGAGGTTTGTAGAACAGCAACAAGTTTTCCCTTAAGTGGATCACCCAAGGTTTATCGAACTCAGGGAGGAAGTGGTCAAAGGTATTCCCTCTCAAGCAATCCTGCAATCAAGATACAAGAAGTCTCTTGTGTCCCCAACATACCCAATACACTTGTCAGGTGTATAGGTGCACTAGTTCGGCGAAGAGATAGTGAAATACAAGTGGTATGGAGAAATATAAGTGGTAACGGTGATAGAAAATAGCTTGTTGGCGTGGAAAAGACTAAAGGCAAACTGAAATAAAGATGGAAGCAAGCAAACATGTAACAGATCTAATAGCAAACGGTGTTTCAGTGCTTACAAACAAGGCCTAGGGATCATACTTTCACTAGTGAACACTCTCATATAAATATCTTCTCTTTATGATACTACTCTTAACTACTCTCCGGTTGGACACTCTAATCGATGGTAGGGCTATAACAGCACACCTCAAAGTAAGCCTTTCCCATCTAGAAAACCCCACACTATCACCTTGAGTACTAGATGGTTCCAACAAACACCACAATTTCATAAAGACATCCAACTCCAAATATAACTCATAACAAGTATTTGTAATCTCTAGCCTAAGTGCCACCATGGTGAGCACGCTGTTACTTTCACACACGTGGGGAGAGCAGAGATCTAATAAAGCACTTGAGTAGCAAGGTAGATCTATAGATTACAAGATCATGATCACAATATGATCATGCATGGAGAGAGAGAGATCAACACATAGCTACCGGTAGAACCCTTAGCCTCGAGAGAGAACTACTCCCTCCTCATCATGGGAATCAGCAATGGTGATGGAGATGGCGGTGGAGATCGATGGAGATGGCTCCGGGGGCACTTCCCCGTCCCGGCAGGGTACCGGAACAGAGACTTTCTGTCCCCCGAATCTCCCCTTCGGTGGCGGCAGCGCAACGGAACTTTTCGTGGATTTCTGATTGACGATTTAGGGTTTATGCATCGGGAGGCTCTTATAGGCGAAGGATGCAAGGTCGGTGGCCAGCCAGGGGGCCCACACCACCTGGTGGCGCGGGTAAGGCTAGCCCGCGCCTGGGGGGGGGGGTGGCCAACCCCTGGCCCTCCTCCGCCTCGTATTCTGGCTCCGTGAGTCTTCTGGTAAAATAGGAACTTTGGCTTTTGTGCCGTCTAATTCCGAGAATATTGATTTTCTGACTTTCCTGGAACCAAAAGCAGCAGAAAACAGGCAACTGGCACTGTGGCTCTTGTTAATAGGTTAGTCCAAGAAAGTGTATGAAAGTACTCCAAAGTTGGAACAAAACATAAGAAAGTAGATAAAACCAAGCATGGAACATCAAAAATTATAGATACATTTGCAATGTATCACAGTTCCACTCTCCAATAGAGCTTCACTCCCCGACAACGAAAAATAGTCTTGATGACCCACAAGTCTAGGGGGTGTATCGCAGTATTTTTGATAAGTAAGAGTGTCGAACCCAACAAGGAGCAGAAAGTGTTGACGAGTGGCTTGGAGCAAGAATTCTTTGTAAATACTTAGCAAACAGATTTTTAGGGGGTTTTGATAATGCAGGTAAATAAACTATGGGTAAATAAAAGACAATAAGAATAAATGCAGCAAGTGGCCCAATCCTTTCTTTAGCAAAGGACAAGCCGGTTGTATTACTTAGGATGACCAAACATTCTCGAGGAAACACGGGAATATCGTCAAGTGCTTTCGCTTCATATAGTTGATTAATCTTTTTTAGTTTGCTAAGTGTTGTGTGGGTGAACCTGTGCTAATGTACCGACCTTCCTAGGACTAATACATACGTGTGATTATACCCCTTGCAAGTATCCGCGAGTACAAGAAAGTAATTAAGGTAGAAACCTAACCATAGCTTTAAATCTAAGACCCTGACATCCCTTGTGCAAAGGTTTCCTAACGGGGGTTTAGGTTTCTGTCACTCCGGCAACCCCACGATTAGTATCCAAATACACAATGCATTCCCCTAGGCCCATATAGGTGAAGTTTCATGTAGTCGACGTTCACATGACACCACTAGAAGAAATACACCACAACTTAAATATCAAACCATTGAATCTTTCTCAACACAATTCCTTTACTAACAACATGACTTCTCCCATGTCCTCAAGAACTAAACGAACTACTCACAAGACATCATATGGATCAATATCAGAGATGATATAATGACATGTAACAATCTGAACATAAACGATAATTCAATTGTTCACTCAATAGCATCAACTACAAGGAGTAATCAACACCAGGAAAGTTTCCCCTAAGAATTATGCAAGATTCAACCCAATTGTTATAGCGGTATGAAGTGGTGATGATGGTGCTGGTGGGGATGATGGTGGTGATGATGATGATGATCCCGATGAAGTCCAGCTTGATTGTGGTGTTGATGGCGACGATCTACCCTCTCCGGGAAGGAATTCCCCCGACAGAATTCTGTCTTCCGGAGAGATCTTTCTCTCTCGGTGTTTTCCGCCCCGCAGAGGCAGCGGAATCTTTCTATTGTCGCTCCCCCGAGGCTTAGGGTTTCATGGGGATAATAAACGCCAAAGGGGAGAGATGGAGGTGGGCCAGGGTGGCCACACCACCTGGTGGCGTGCGCCAAGGGGTGGTGTGGGCCCCCCTGTGGCCCATCTCCACTCCCTCTTTTGGCATCCTTCGTCTTCTAGAAAAATAGATTTTCCATGTATTTTCCCGGATTTTCTGATCTTCGCGAATTTCACCTCCAAACAACCCATTTTCCATCAGAATCCTGACTGCAGCGGTCCATGCTCCAAAAGTCATCAACCATGCAAAAATAGATGAAATCACATAAGTATCATCTCTTATTATGAAATATATCAATGAATAACAGTCAATTATGATATAGAATAGTGATGCAAAATGGACATATCATTAACCATTTGATCCGGGTCTCATATTCCTTGTCCGAGATTGGGAGAGAGCTGATCCTAAGGCTATCTCTCTTGTTCTTGGTAATTGTATGCATAAGCCGATCACCATGGTACTGGAGGGGTTGAATCCGACGTGCCGGCCAACAAATGGACTAGGTCGGATCCCTTCATACCCTTATGCTTCATGAAATATTCCATTCGCCTCTTAGCGCGGATCATCTTCAGTAAGAGCTAGAGCATCTGCATCCCAAGAATCTTGGGGCACGGCGGCGCCATCAATGAAAGCCGGCAAAGATTCTTCTTTGCCGGGAGCCGGTTTGTCCTTATGATAAATGAACATGGATGACCACTTTTTCACTGACTCACTAGCTATAACCTTGGGGTAGACTCGGTCTCTCCTAAGGGTCAGGCCCAGTGTCCTAGTAATGTAGGGATTACCGGTGGTGATGGAGTTTCTCCGGGTACCAAAGTAGTACCGGAACAACACAAGGCTCGGTTTTATCTCGATATAACCCTCACACAAAGAAACATAGGCGCTAAGCTCTAGAATCGTGTTTGGGGGAAAATTGTGGAGTTGAACTCCATAGTGATCTATAACCTGAGAGAAGAACTTTGAGGTGGGAAACTCAAACCTCTATCCAGGTGAGTACCAAAGTGAACCCTCTCACCGGCGTGATGAGTGGGGACGACCTCATCGAGACCACTCCGCTAGTCACCAGCGCAGAGAACACCTTCCTTCTCGACGCTGCACAATTTCTCGTCACCGAGTATGTAGGAGATCTAGACTCCACAAAATTCTCCTTCTCTGTCACCGTAGTTGTCACTGTCGTGGTCACCGCCATACCGGATGAAGACGCGTCAGCCATTTGGGTGGATATGGTGACCTTGGATGGGCGACCTATGTGATTTGGGGGAAGGAAAAGGGAGAAACGGCACGGTGTCGCTTGGAGGAAGGAAAAGGGAGAAAGGGAACGGTGTCGCTTGGAGGAAGAAGAAGGCAGAGGCGCTGGTGAGAGAGAATGATGAGATCTAGAGCCCTTGTAAGTCTCACCTGCATCAAGATTTGTGTAAAACGAACAGTAAACATGCCACAAGCCGTGGAAGGAGATGGGCAACTTCCTTGAGAAGATTACGCCTCCTCGATCTCCGTGCATGCATTAAAATGGCTCCTCGGTTCCATGAGAAGCGGACCCACCAACAGTCACACTGCTAGGAATGTCTGTCAGTGACATGACTTGACCTTGATTGATGTCAGGTTACGTCAGGGACCAAGTTTTGGCTTAGTTTGAATTTCAAGTTGGAGAACCATATGACATAATCATAGGTCCGACTCAATTTGAGACCCGGATCCTACTTTTCTTTTGGAGTTTTAGGAACCCTTCAAGATTCTGCAAGCTAAAGATAGATCAAGCTAGACGATGGAATCCGACTCTGGATCTTGGAGGCTTTCACGGGCTACTATTGGGGATATACTTTCCAGGTATACCCACTGTGACTCGCTGACTAGGGTGGCCCACTTTGAGTTAGAGCTTTGCTTCACGGGCGGCCCAGTCAAGGAGAGAAAATGGAGGTCCATCTGGCTACGGGAAGGCCCAGAAGCCTTACCGACTTAGGCCTGTTTAGTTACTTGTACTCGAAGATGTACTTTGTAACCGACTCTATATCGTAGCCGGATAGGTCTCTCTTGTAACCCTAGGACGGATATCTATATTAGTCGTCCTAGGGACCAGCCTTTAGGGCATCCACAATCTACAACCTCAACTTGAACAGGTGAACCTCTCTTATAATCTGTACTTTTGGCTTTGCCATATTACTAGATTGCTAGCAGGAGTAGGATCCGTCGAAAGCCGGTGGATTCGAACCTGGGTAAAGCTTGTGTGCTCACCGTCCCAGAATACCGTCGCCTCACACCCCCTTTATCCACACGTCTTGAGGACCCCCTCTCGGCGTACATGTCTTCAATCTGACAATAATCGTTGTTTAAATTGTATTGGAAAGAAAACATGAAGAAACTCCATGTTGATGGATTTTTTGAGTCTTTGATTTTGATCAAGTGACGCTTGTGAGACTTTCCTCAAGATAATTGAAACTCTGTTCATAGGACAAAGAGGAATGGATGACTAGGTGCATATTGATGTATATAGTCCATTATGTGTAGCCATGTGCGATGGATCTTTCAGCTTCATATGCTTTCTCTGGAAATTTGAGTGAATATATCTGTATATTTACTTCATAAGGAAGAAGTATGAAACATTTGAAAATTGTTCAAAGACTTTCAAGATGAAGTGGAAAATCATTGTAACGAGAAAATAAAGAATTTATGATTGGATCATAAAAGAAGATTTTTGAATTACAAGTTTAGCAAAACACCTAAGATTTCAGGAATAATTCCATGTATTTGTGTTTCCCGATAAACCATAGGAGTATGGAATGTTCGAGAAATGAAATCAATCCTTGTTTGACATGGTGAGATCAAAGGTGTCATTTATAAAACTTCCATTATGTTTTACGATTAAAAGCTTTAGAGACTATCGCTTTTACACTAAAAAGAGCACCATCGTGATTCGTTGAATTGCCACCATATGGGTTATGGTTTGGGATAAAACTCAAGTTGTCTTTTCTTAAACTTTGGTATGCTATGCATAAGTAAAATGTTTACAACCAAAGTCGGATAAGCACGTATTTGTAGGTTATCCCAAAGTAATAGTTGGGTATTCATCCATAACACCGAGGACAAAATAGTTTGTCGCTTGGAACATCAAGTTTCTTTAGAAGGAATTTTCTGCGAAAATTTCCATGGGAGGACAATAGAACTTTGATAAGGTTATTGAACCTTAGCTATATGTGCTAATTAGCTCAGCCCCAGAAAGTGTCCTGGAAGCGGCCACAATGCTCATGGCTCCCGTGATTACAAAGGTTGTGATCTCAGAGATTAGAGTTCCTAATGAACCGTGTGGGTCATTATTTTTTTGACAATGGTGAACCGACTACATGCAAAGAAGCGATGATGGGCCCTGACTCCATAAAATGACTAGGAGTCATAAAATCAGTGATAGTATCCATACAAGAGAAATCAAGTTTTTGAACTTGGAAGACCCTCCGGAAAGGCATGAAGCCTATTTGTCGTATTTGGATCTATAAATAAATAGACATGGATGTTTGACATCTACGAAAAAATTGACATGTTGGAAAGGAGTTTATGACATGTTCAAGGAGTTGACTATGACAAGACTTGATCTTTCATAGCATATTTAGTCTTGATGGATTAATGTAGCAACCACTACATATAATTTGGTATATGGTAGTTAAACGAACAAAACAAAGTTCTTCTAATAGTATGGTTACCTAGGACGTGTACATGACATGATCCGAAGGGTTTTGTTAAATCAAAGGATGCTAAAAGGACGTGCAAACTTCAATGGTTGAACTAAGCATAGCTGAGTTGGAATATTCACCATGATGAAACTGTTAAAAGGTTTAATTTCATCAGAGATGGTGAAGATGCTTGCATTTGCAAGAAATTAAGTGGGAGAATTGAGACATATTTCTAATACATTATGTAGAGGACATGTTGATTGGAAATGATGTAAATTTTATTGACATGGGTTAAGAATTTCATTAAAATTGGATTTCAATGGAAGACTTGGGTAAAACCAGAATATTAGGCATCAATGTCTATATAGATAGATTGAGGAGCTAATATGGTTGTGCCAGATGTATATATATATGATATATTGAATGTGTTCAATATGGAAACGACAAGAAATGTTCTTGTCGCATGGAAAGTATTGAATCAAAATTCAAGTGTATTGACACTTGATAAGTGAAACGAGATTCAAGTGTATTGACACTTGGTGAGTGAAATCACATGAATATTTTGATCAATAATACCGCGATGTGTACATATACAGATATGTGCTATGCTCTAAATGTTGTGAGCATATACCAGAATGATTCATAAGATGATCATTGGACGAAAGTAAATATATTCTTATGAGATTTGGAAGAACTAAGAATATGTTATGTATAGGTGACAAATAGTTCATTATAAATAGTTACAAATATTTCATTATAAAGTGTTACATTGATACTAGTTTTGTCAAAAGATACAGTTTATCTCAATTTAAACTATGGGTGGCACAATATAATGGAAAGGAGGTTCCATGATGGATTTGGATGAGTTCCAAAGTTAAGACATTGTGACGGATAATACAACAAAAAGCTAAGTATATGACTGCTAGAGTAGCAACAAAGGAGGGCATTTGTGTTAAGTAATTTGTTATCAAACTAGGTGTGGTTCACAATGGGCTAGTACTATGAAGATATATTGTATGACAATTATATCAACATGTTTTAACCCAAAGGAGCTTAAGGTCTCACCAAAGGACTAAATTTATACAATGCCATCTCATTTGAGAAAGAGTGATGCGCAGATACACAAAGAGATGCAAATACATAAGATGGGATATGCCGATCGGGGTATACCTAGAAGGACTCTTCGACTGACCCAAGCACATTGCGAGTGGGCCTGCAGGGAAGGCGACTGAAAGAGAAGCCTAGCGACTAGAAGATGGAGGCCCAGAAGCTTACATAGGCCCAGTCAGATTAGGTCAAATCCTCTGAATCCTTAACTAACTCGGTTGTAATCTTATAAACCCAAGCGAGGTACCCCTATATAAACCTCCCTAGGGTACTCTACATACTTACACACTATTAGATACCCCATCCAAGCAACTCGCTGCCTAGTCGCCGAGGTCGCCACCCTTGTAATTCACTCACCGATAATACAATCTAGTAGGAGTAGGTCTTTACCCTATGGGGGCCAAACATGGGTAAATCCCTTATATCTGGTTCCAATCTCGCACCGTAGATGGCGATTGGCTCTTGCCCCAAATCCGATCAATCGCCACCCCTGGTAGCGACTTCCGTGGTCATTCCCAGGATAGTGGTGCCCACTGTAGATGGCGACGTGGCCCTCCATGATGATGCCGATTCGGCGACCCCTGCCTTAGTCGCCGGATCCATCATAGCCGCGTCACATGAAGACTCCATCACGCGGGTCTCCAACTCTTGGGACTTTGAGGACTCCTCCATCCGCAAGCTCTTCGACGTCGACTCTGGGTTGGAGTCCCCTGACGAAGCACGGACCAGATCCAATCACTACGACGCCATCTACATAGCGGGTAGCATCACCGCTCTGCTAGATCCCATCTCCACGCCCCTTCCACCGACCGTGATGGCGACAGAGATCAAGGAGTACCGCAAGCAGTTGGAGGTGGCTAAGGTCAGCGAACAAGCCAGGCGCGAAAAATTCCGTCTCGAGCAGCAAACGGCGCAAGAGCTGTCGCTCCACCACCAGCGCCGCATCAGGAGTCGCCTGAACTCCAACTTCCAGGGTTGCACCCTGAACTTCGACGACGAGCACGACCCCGCTCACACGGCCGAGCGCGAGATCTTCCACAATGCGCCGCCTGGTGGCATTCGCCCACCACCTGGAGCGCCTGCGACTAGAGCTCCACCACCACCCTGCCGCATGCCTCCTTCAGAGCAGCCGCGGATCATAATCTCTCCGCAAGCACGTGATTCCAATGGACTCCCGCTCTACTCCACCCTGATGGACAACATCATCACGAGACATGCCGCAGTCGCCAACCTCAACATCATGGGAGAGGGCCTGCTGCAGGTCAAGTACGCCCAGGCCCTACTCGCCAGGTCCGTCGAGCAGCAAGCCGTGGGGGTTGACCTACGAGGACGGATGTACTTCCACTCATCCGGGAGCCGTGCGGCCTCAAGAGGCCATCCAATGGTCGCCAACACCCTCAACTGCCCCCACCGAGCCCCAGCATCTCCAACCTCGGGCGGCGAACCCTGCACTCTCCACCAACGGGTCGTGACCCATGAACAACACGGTCGCTGCTAATGGCCAGCCGATCGACGCGAGGAACGACATCCTCAACAACCGAAGCTGGCGCGCTCGCCAGCCAAACGACTTGAGGAGTACCCTCACCAACCGCGGTGAGCCTGAGCCGAGGGGCTCCCTCAGTCGAATCGGCCCACAGTGCTTCAGGCCAATGATCCGAGGCGAGAAATACCCCTCCACCTTCAAAGCGCCGAAATACATCGAGAAGTACGACCCTATGTAAGATCTGTTAGTTTGGATCGACACGTACCTCATGGCGATGGGAATCGCTGGCCACACCGATCTACTCACGCTTGCTACCTCCCCTTGATGATGGAGGGATCGACTCGCAAGTGGATCAACACCCTCCCCGAGAACACTATTGACTCATGGGAGGACATGTGAGACGCCTTCGATAGGCACTTCAAGTGCTACTAAACCTGTGCCACTACCATCAGGGACCTGGAGCACTGCATCCAAGGACCACGCGAGTCGACCCGCCACTAGGTGCAGCGGTAGCAGGATCTGTGGATCAACGCCTCCGACATCCACCCCAACACGGTGATCCACTGCTTCAAGAACGTGCGCTAGTATGAACCTCTGGTCGCCAAGATAACGAGGGTCTACCAGACGCTCAACAACATCCCCGACCTCCTCAAAATCACCAAGCGCTACGCGGAGAAAGACCTGAACCAGGATTCAGACGACGAGTCCGGCGGAAGACGCCGCGCGAGCGGCCACGACAACGGCAGATAGCGCGATATGCGCTACAGGAACACTCGCCTCACCGGCAAGCGCCACGGTGACAGGCGAGTCGACTTCGTTGCCAAAGCTGGCTACGGTCAGCGCAACCCCAAAAAATACCATCATGATGGGGGGAACTACCATGCCAACAACACCGTGAGGCAGAAATTCGACTCGCGGCCCTATTCTCCCAACCCAGTGTGTACCACAGTAGGGAAGGGAAACCCGCCACTCACACCACTGCCAATTTCCACTCCCTCAAGGAGATCGAGAAGGCAAGGCGAGCAAAAGAGGGTGCAAACGACGACCCGCCAAGGGACAGCGGCAGCACCATCGGATTTGGCCATGCTGTCGGCTCACTGCACACATTCACCGGGCTCGGCACCAAACGCGAGAAGAAGGTGCTCGCCCGTGCAATCCCCGTCAACATGGTGACCCAAGTCGACATCCCTCGCTTCCTCAACTGGTCCGAGCAGAGCATCACCTGGATCCGCGAGGATCACACGCCCAGGATCGAGTACCCCGAGCGAGTCGCCCTAGTGGTCAAGCCCAAAGTGGCTGACTACTGGCTCCCCAAGACACTGATGGATGGCGGGAGCTCCATCAACATCTTGTACCTGGACACTTTCCAGAGACTGCAGCTCCCACAGTCGATGGTCGAATTGACCCTCGCCACCTTCCACGGCATCATCCCCGGTCGGAAGGCGTACTCGATCAGCAATGTGACGTTGCCAGTCACCTTCAGCACACCAGCCAACTTCCGCACCGAGCGAATCGTCTTCAAGCTGGTGAACTTCCGCAGTCCCTACCATTGCGTCCTGGGGCGACATGCATTCGCCAAGTTCATGGTGCCCCCACTATGCCTACAACATGATGAAGCTCCCAGGGCCATACGGCATAATCACCATCCACAGAGACCTTGACATGGCCATGGAATGCGAGGAAAATGGCGCCAAGATTGCCGACACTGTCATCACCGAGGAAGGAAATCACACCGACAAGCTCGCCAAATATTGGAGCGGCATCGACAAGGATGACCACACGATCCTGAAGAAACCGACCACGACCAGCTCAGCGCAGGCGACATTCGAGGCTCCACTCACACCCGCACTGTCGAGTTCAAGCCAGAAGGTCACCGTGGGACCAACATGAGCCCCGCATAGAAAAGCACGCTCATCGAGTTCCTACGTGGGAATTGCGACATCTTTGCATGGAAGCCATCTAACATGCCTGGTGTCCCGAGGGAACTTGCTAAGAACAAATTAAACGCCGACCCCAAGTGACCTGTGAAGTAGTTGTTGTGGCCCTTCATTTAAGAGCGCCGCTAGGCAATCGCCGAAGAAGTGCAGCAGCTACTCGCTGCAGGCTTCATTCAGCCAATCAAGTACTCCAAGTGGCTGGCAAACCTAGTCTTGGTCCTAAAGAGGAACAACACCTGGAGGATGTGTATCGACTAAACCAACCTCAACAACGCATGGCCAAAGGAGGAATTAGTCCTCCCGCGCATCGACCAGATCATCGACTCGACCGCGGGGTCCGAGTCACTGTGCTTCCTCGACGCCTACTTCGGCTAGAATCAGATCAAGATGGACGTCGAGGATGAGGAGAAAATGGCTTTCATCACGCCGTTCGGAGCCTTCTGCTATACCGCCATGACATATGGTGATGTCTGCAAGTGCACAAATCGTTTGTAGCTAGTTTCAAAATATAGATATCGATCCCACAGGGATCCCAAAGTTAAGTGCTTATGGGTGAAGTCTCTATCACACCCAAAGTTGTCACAGGTCTTTGAGTGAATTGACTGCAAGTGTTGAAATGAGAAAGGAATTTGGATTAAACTGGGTGTATTTAAATAAAACTTAAAATGTAAACTTCAGAAATAAAAAGCATAAAAGTAAAGAATGATTCGGTTGTTTGTTGTTTCCTGCGGATGACAAATAAGGCGCAAGGAGATACAGTTCATGGTGACAGTGACCGTGCCAAGTGGATCAATGAGAAGTGAAACAATTATAATCTTATAAGTATATGTGTAGGCGAGCAACCCATAATTAGCCAGAACTCCTCTTGGTAGATTTTGTCCCAACTTCAATAATCCTACTAGTCTGTTACCAAAACCATGGCCAGACACTAGACAATTAAGACCCTTTAGGTTGCTTAGTGATTAAGCTCCTTGGATCAGACTAATGCAATAAGCTCGGTGGTTCCCCGTTATCCTCAAGTCTACTAGTTTTCCATTGATATCCCTGTGTCACTCGGGGCTCGCCGGTCTGCTAGCGAACAAGATCCTATCCATGAGAACAAAGTATCATATTGTTTGGGCCCTTAATTGGAAAATAAGCATTAGGCATCCCATAAATAGTCAAGCACACATAATATAGTAATTAAAGTCAATCACAAACTAATGGAAAATATATGAAGGCACGTCACATCTCACCAGTCCCTTAAATATCTCACACCAAAGGAACTTACTCACACATGAGAGAAGAAAGCATCATCGATATAATTAAATAAAGGGAATTTTTCTTGATATTACCGTGGAGATCCACAATAATAATAGACAAGTAATCCAACACAATTTAAGATAGGAAGAATCAATCTCAAACCCTAGTCTTGCAAGGTGAAGATCTCTCTCGCTCAAGTACAAGTAATGGCTATGGGGGTGTATTGGCTAGGAGGTCGAAGATCGTGGAGCGAGATGAAGAACGTCATCTCCTTCTTCTCCGGATCTCCCCTTTCTCCCTTCTGGATGAGATGGCGGCTGCTGTGTTGTGTTTTTGCATATGGTCCCTTCACGAAAGTTATCCATTTTGACAACACGGAGGCGGCGACAGCTATACGGCCAGAAAAATGTTCCCGCCATATAGTTGCTCGTTAAAGCCTCTGTATGCTTCCCTCGATTACTTCCAAAGAGAGACTTGCTTGTTTTCGTCTGAATATTGTGTTTCTCTAGTTAAAACCTTTTGTTGATGTTCAGAACCTGAAACACACATTAAAAACCAAGGTTTCTTTGCTACCGAAGTATTTGCATTAAGTAAAGCTAGAAAATGATTAAATCTAGAGGAAAACCATCAGTAAAAACCATAAAAAATGTGTCGAATCTCATAGCTATCAACTCCACCAAGCTTAGATGTTGCTCGCCGTCGAGTGACAAGGAAATAAGGAAGAATAGCGGAGATTCGAGACTGAAATAAAAGAACTTACAAGCTCGAATTGGTGTCAAATTCTTTTCTCCACAATCCCTGCAATCTTAAACATGACCATACAAGTATTCACAAGATTGCACTGAGTCCACTTCCTAACCACGTATATCTTGCTAGCAATTAAATCATATGCCTGAGCAAGTGTCAAAAGTTTAGCTAGGAAAGTGAAACAAATTCTTTTGGTGTCTCTCGTTGTTGAGAGATAAAAACTTTTTGCTCTTATTTCCTTAATCAATTAAGAGTACCCAAGTTGGCACCAAAACATTCAATTTAAGAACAACTCATCTATTCCCATGTCAAAATTTCAAGACTCTCAAAGAACCTTGTTCCTTTCCTTGCCTTTTCAAAAACTTCAGCTCTTTCATAGAGAAATCATGCCACTGTTTTTAACATGTTAATTGGGACTGTGTTGTGCACTCGTGACCATGCCAATAAATAATTGTTGAGAAATAATGGGTTAGAGGAGTACTACAACTTCACTTGGAACGTGAAACCACGAGGAGACTAAAATTTTACCCATCATAGCATTGCTGCTACATACGTTTACATAACTTAATAGCTGAAATCAAGTGGTTTCCCACATTTAGATCGTTCGTTGGCTAGCAGAGTTAATAGTTCCCCATGGAGCATGACAGTGTTGTAATGACACGCGTAAAGCAATATATTACGGTAATTATTAGAAAAACAAGTGGCATAATCTCTACTACTTCGAAGCATCCATTTTATCAAACAATTTCATTCAAGGGTATTATCGAGTCTATTTACTTTAAGAACAAATGGGATGGAGTTGTTCTAAAATCAAATTATTTGGGATAAACGTGGACTCAAGTCATCTTCTGGATGCTTTTTCTTGTTATAAAAATGTAGGAAATATTTTTAGCCCAATTCATTGCTCATTATTTCAATGCTAAAAAGGAGACACTTCGCAAAGGAATAGAATTTATAGGATAACAAGCTAAGTGGGGAGTGACTCAAGTGCAAGCGAGTGAATAATTGTAGGGTTAATTTAAAGTTGCAAAAAAGGTGATGAAAGGAATGTGATACCTCCTCTTGCTTGCTTTGTTCCCATACTTGAGTCGAATCCCCTCTACATTACCTTATTGCCAAGTCACCTGACATTGAGCAATCTCCGAGAGAAATAAAGAAATACATTTGCAAATAAGGCTACAATTTTTTTATGTTTTTTTGGTTTAAGAATGCAAACTAAAGTAAACATGTAATTTTAAAGAAATAAATCAAAAGAAGAAAATAAAATATGAATGCAAAGTTTGGAGGTTTTCAGACCTCCCCCAATCTTAGGCTGTTGCCAGGCTCAGTTGTTGCCATCATTCAGTGGCTGGTGCGGATATTGCTGGTAATAGTCAGGGAAGTGGGTCATGAAGTGACTGAAGTTGTGAGTTAAGGCACTCACATCTTCATTCACTCCTTGAAGAGTGTGGTCAATCTCCCCAACGCGCTGGTTGAGCTACTGAAATTCTTGATAGGGGCGTAGTTGAACCCCTACCGTCGATGATTAGGCCATGGGTCCCAGGCTCCCCCTTGCTGCTGCTGTTGTCCCTCCCAAGTAGGTTTGTATCCCTGCTCATCCTGATGCTCCTGCTCCTGCTCATCCTCATCATGCTGCCCTCCTTCTTCATCCTCCTCTTGATCAGGCTGGAGTTCAGCCATGATCTCCATCACTTGATCCTTGGTGAGTAATGACCCACAAGTATAGGGGGTGTATCATAGTACTTTTGATAAATAAGAGTGTCGAACCCAACAAGGAGCAGAAGGTGTTGACAAGTGGCTTGGATCAGGAATTCTCTGTAAATACTTAGCAAATGGAATTTTAGATTTTTTTGATACTGCAGATAAATAAAGTGTGAGTAAATAAAATATAATAATAATAATTGCAGCAAGTGGCCCAATCCTTTCTTTAGCAAAGGACAAGCCGGTTGTATTACTTAAGATGAACAAACGTTCTCGAGGACACATGGGATTTTCAAGTGCTTTCCCTTCATATAGTTGATTAATATTCTTTGGTTGGAAAAGTGTTGTGTGGGTGAACCTATGCTAATGTACTGACCTTACTAGGACTAATACATACTTGTGATTATACCCCTTGCAAGCATCCTCAATTACAAGAAAGTAATTAAGATAAAAACCTAACCACAACCTTAAACTCTGAGATCCTACACTCCCTTATACAAAGGTTTCCTAACGGGGGTTTAGGTTTCTGTCACTCCGGCAACCCCATGATTAGTATCCAAATACACAATACATTCCCCTAGGCCCATAAAGGTGAAGTATCATGTAGTCGACGTTCACATGACACCACTAGAAGAATAGCACCACAACTTAAATATCAAACCATTAAATCTTTCTCAACACAATTCCACTACTAACAACATGACTTCTCCCATGTCCTCAAGAACTAAACGAACTACTCACGAGACATCATATGGATCAAGATCAGAGATGAAATAATGAAAAGTAACAATCTGAACATGAACAATAATTCAATGGTTCCACTCAATATCATCAACTACAATAAGTAATCAACACCGGGAAAGTTTCCTCTAAGAACTATGCAAGATTCAACCCAATTGTTACAGAGGTACGAAGTGGTGGTGATGGTGCTGGTGGAGATGATGGTGGAGATGATGATGATGATCCCGATGAAGTCTAGCTTGATGACGGTGTTGATGGCGACAATCTCTCCTCTCTGTAAAGGAATTTCCACGGCAGATTTCTCCCTACCGGAGAGCTCTTTCTCACTCTGTAGTTTCTACCGCGCAGAGGGGCGGAATCTTTCTGTGGTCGCTCCCCGAACTTTAGGTTTCCAAGGGGAATATATACGTGGAAGGGAGATGCCGGATGTAATACCCAGTATAATAGAGTGGATGCTATATGTATTAGTTGTGGAATGAAGTGTTAGTGAAATAAAATAGCTTTTAGTATAAGTGGAGGTTTGATATATTGGGTTTTTTTAAATGAAAAAGAATAATAAAATATAGTCTTTGAAGAATCTGATGGTACATAAAAAATGACTACAAAGTTTTTCTATTGGTCTAGTGCTCATCTAACATTAGGACAGCTAGAATTTTTTGGTGTAGTAAAAGGATAAAGATAGAATACAAGAAGAAAACAGGCTGGGCTGGACTATTTGTACCATTGGGGCCTCGTGCTGCCCAGTTTCGTGGCCCGCATTAGTGTATCAGAATTAGAGACCGCTTCATCTCGTTTGCTCTAGCAAATACTAATCCAATCAGCTGCTCTTTATCATCGCTACCACCACCGCTGTAGGCGGGGAGACCTCATCGGACTGATGCTCCGTGAAGCTGTGACTTACGGCCGTTTCCGGGTGGAATGGAAGGCTGCCTGCCGAGTGTGCCTGGTACGTTGCCGCCGTCGTCGTTTTTCTAGCTCGCTGCCGACGTTTGATTAGTTTTGGGGTCGATTCTGAGGCTGCCCCTTCGGGAATCAGTGTTTTTGTTTTACTTGGTACTCGTAGGTGGTAAAGGCTGAATTGCAGAAATTTAGTTTATTCGGCTCAGAGTCTGACTGTTTAAAGAGTGTAGGGTTGCAACCTTGGGTTATAAAAGAACTTAGGAATCTAGTTATGTTTTAGTAATTCCCTTGTTGTTTAGGCTTTAGAATTTTTAATGATCTGCTCCTATAGCTGCAACGACTAGTTCATTGGAACCAAAATAGAAGTTGTAGTATATGATAATTAATATCTTTCTAACATCGTATTACTTAGGAGATTCCTATCAATGGTGTGTGTGTGTGTTCTGAACAGTCCTACGGAATTGCAGTTTTAGCCGACGCAGTATTAATATTATCTGTTTTTGGACAAGGTGCTCTCAGAATTTATTTATTTCCCGATGCTCCTAGTCGCAAGTCAGTTCATCCCACCGTAGATTGTCCCACTCTGATTTTAAATGGATGGGCATATCATATTGTTTTGCTAGTGTGGCACATGGAGAGACAAAACTCATCCACGAGTCAGCCATTCTAGATAGAGTGAGAGGTGTAACCAAGTGATTGAACGTTACAACAAGTGCGGATGCACATTCTAGAGGATAGCACTGAAGAGTCCATTATAGACCGAACCGGATTTGTTAAGATTTGCGACCATCTTTGTGTGGCACACAAGTCTGAGGGAAGGAGGACATTCTGAGGGAGGCACGTTGTACCTCATACACCGTTCATTCTAGAGAGTCAACGATTTCACGATCTGAAGAGGACATGTTGGTGGAAAGGAAGGGAATTTGATACTTCTTTCGGGTTTTGTAAACCATAAAAGCTCAACATAAGAGGCCGTTCCAGTCCATGGAGGTTCCATAATGGCCATGTGATGACCTTGCCAAGAATATTTTGTTGGCCTACCTTATATCTGGAGAGGGGAGGATGCAATTTGGGTTGTCATGGACAGACTTAGTAAAGTTATTCAATTTTTTGTTATCTGCACCATATACTCGGAAAGTCACTTGTCTACAATAATTGTGCGTGAGACAGTAAGGTTGCATGGCTTCCTAAAACCACTACTTGTGATTGGGATGTTGAGTTTGTATCAAAAACCTAGAAGAGTTTCTAGGGTGTCTTCAGTACGCGATAAAGACTTAGTACACTGCTTAATCTCTAGGAATATGGCTAGTCAAAGCTCACAATCCAAACTCTTGAAGATATATTGAGGTTGAGTCTCCTATCTTGGCAAGGGATCTAGGAGGGTGACTTGTGACTTATGGAGTTTGCTTGTATCAACTGGGCTAGTATACAAATGACACCTTATGAGGCTTGTCTAGAAGTGTATGAACTCCAGTTTGTTTGGCTGTTGTGGGTGAGAAATACTGTTGTGACCACACTGGCTTTAGCGAATTAAGGAGCACATATGCTAACAGCAGAACCAAGGCAATGGAGATAAACCGATTACAGGAGGTCGAATGTTGAATTTAAAGTTGGTGAGGAGGTACTCTTAAGAGTGTCACCCACCAAAGGTATTGCAAGATTTAATAAAAGGAAACCTTACTACGCGGTACATTGGACCTTTCTTGAGAGTTGCACACCTAGGAAAAATAGCCTATAGACTTGAGTTGCTTGAGTCAAAAGGGTGCATATGTTGCAGAAGCATTTTTGTGATTAAGTTCATCCTGTGAGGGTATTGGAAGAGTTTGATAGAGTGGTGAGCCATTGGTCGTTAATATATTTGAATATTCTTTGGTCGCATCAATTGGATGTGAGGTTGCTCGGGAGCTTGAGGGTTCACATGCGCTAGAAGTACACATGATTGTTCATGGCTAGTGATGCATAATTTGGTTTAAAGGAAGAATTCGAGGTCGAATTCTGTTTAACGTGGTAAGAATGTAATACCTAGTATAATAGAGTGGATGCTATATGTATTAGTTGTGGAATGAAGTGTTAGTGAAATAAAATAGCTTTTAGTATAAGTGGAGGTTTGATATATTGGTTTTTTAAATGAAAATGAATAATAATATATAGTCTTTGAAGAATCTGATGGTACTTAAAAAATGACTACAAAGTTTTTCTATTAGTCTAGTGCTCATCTAGCATTAGGACAGCTGGAGTTTTTTGGTGTAGTAAAAGGATAAAGATAGAATACAAGAAGAAAACAGGCCGGGCTGGACTATTTGTACCATTGGGGCCTCGTGCTGCCCAGTTTCGTGGCCTGCATTAGTGCATCAGAATTAGAGACTGCTTCATCTCTTTTGCCCTAGCAAATACTAATCAAATCAGCTGCTGTTTATCATTGCCACCGCCGCCGCTGTAGACTGGGAGACCTCGTCGGATTGATGCTCCGTGAAGCTGTGACTTACGGCCATTTCCGGGTGGAATGGAAGGCTGCCTGCCGAGTTTGCATGGTACGTTGCCGCCGTCATTGTTTTTCTAGCTCGCTGCCGCGTTTGATTAGTTTTGGGGTCAATTCTGAGGCTGCCTCTTCGGGAATCAGTGTTTTTGTTTTACTTGGTACTCATAGGTGGTATAGGCTGAATTGCAGCAATTCAGTTTATTTGGCTCAGAGTATGATTGTTTAAAGAGTGTTGGGTTGTTACTATGGGTTATAAAAGAACTTAGGAATCTAGTTATGTTCCAGTAATTCCCTTGTTGTTTAGGTTTTAGAATTTTTAATGATCTGCTCCTATAGCTGCAACGACTAGTTCATTGGAACCAAAATAGAAGTTGTAGTATATGATAATTAATATCTTTCTAACATCGTATTACTTGGGAGATTCCTATCAATGGTGTGTGTGTGTTTTCTGAATAGTCCTACAGAATTGCAGTTTTAACCAACGCAGTATTAATATTATCTATTTTTGGACAAGGTGCTCTCAGAATTTATTTATTTCCAGATGCTCCTAGTCGCAAGTTAATTCATCCCACCGTAGATTGTCCCACTCTGATTTTAAATGGATGGGCATATCATATTGTTTTGCTGGTGTGGCACATGGGGAGACACAACTCATCCACGAGTCAACCATTCTAGATAGAGCGAGAGGTGTAACCAAGTGATTGATGATGGGTTCGTAGCATGGAAAACAAAAAATTTCTACCGCAAGAACGAACAAAACCCAGATCTAATCTAGATAAAAGCCAAGATCTAATCTATTAGACATGTGCAACGAGATAAATATGAACTAACCCTCGTAGATCCGAAAGCGTTAACGAGATTAGATCTCGTGGTTGATGTAGTCGATCACTTGCCGATCTCAAGATCGTGTGGACGATCCTTCCGGCGTCGCGTTCCGGCAGCGCTTCCGCAGTCGGTCAAGTGGACGATCCTTCCGGCGCCGTGTTTTGGCAGCGCTTCCGCAGTCGGTCACACGTGCGGAGTCGAAGCAGACCTTCCTCTCCCCGTTCCAGCGAGCAGCGGAGGTAGTAGATCTTCTCCACGGAATCCCAGCAGCACGACGGCGTGGTGGTGGTGGTGGAGTAGAGAATTCTGCAGGGCTTCGCCTATGCCTGTGCAGAAGAAAGGTGGAGGAGAGAGGCGGCAGAGATTGGGAGTTGTGGGAGAGGGGAAAGAGGGGGCGCCCCTGCCCTTCTATTTAAGGGGGGAGGGCGCCTTGGGGAGGGGAGTCCTTGTAGGACTCCCCTTCCTCTATGGCCGGTGGGTTGGGGAGTGGGGGGAGGAGTCCTCCTCCCCCACGACTCCTAGTCTTAACCCACCAGGACTCCTTGATCCTTTCCTTGGTTTTCAAGCAAACTCCAAGAAATCTTCTAGAACCTTCCGGAACATTCCGAAACCTTCTAGAATCCTCATACAAACACTCCGGAACATTTTCTAACTCAGAAAATGATCCCCTATATATGAATCTTATTCTCCGGACCATTCCGGATCTCCTCGTGATGTCCCGAATCCAATCCGAGACTCCGAACAACATTCGGTCTCCAACGCACATTCCATATCTACTTAAAACAACTTCGAACCTTAAGTGTGTCACCCTACGGTTCGTGAATATGCAGACATGACAGAGACACATCTCCTATCAGTAACCATCAGCGGGACCTGGAGATCCATAATGGCTCCCACATACTCAACGATGACTTCGTGATCAATTGAACCATTTACATACGAAACCAATTCCCTTTGTCACACGATACTTTACTTATCCGAGGTTTGATCGTCGGTATCTCTATACCTAGTTCTACCTCGTTACTGATAAGTACTCTTTACTCGTTCCATGATATGTCATACCTTGTGACCCAGTCACATGCTTGCAAGCTAATCAGATGACATTCCACCGAGAGGGCCCAGAGCATATCTATCCGTCATATGGATGGAAAAATCCCAATCTTGGTCCATGCGCTTCAACACATACTTTCAGAATACCCAATAACACCTTTATGACCACCCAGTTACAAAGCGGTGTTTGATGTCATCAAAGTACCCATCCGGTGATGGTGATTAACATAACCTCATGGTCGAAGGATTAGGTTACTATGTATTTTAAAACTTATAGCAAACGAACTTAATGACTTGATCTTATGCTATGCTTACTACGGGTGTGTGTCCATCACATCATTCTCCTAATGATATAATCTTGTTATTAACGACATCCAATGTCCATGATCAGGAAACCATGATCATCCATTAATCAACAAGCTAGTTTAACAAGAGGCTTACTAGGGACTCTTTTATGTTTACAAAACACACAAGTATTAGTGTTTACTGTTAATACAATTATAGCATGGGATGTAAACATTTATCATAAACATAAAGATATAATAATAACCACTTTATTATTGCCTCTTGGGCATATCTCCAACAATTGAATGTTACAGCAAGTGCGGATGCACATTCTAGAGGATAGCACTGAAGAGTCCATTATAGACCGAACCGGATTTCTTAAGATTTGCCACCATCTTTGTGTGCCACACAAGTCTGAGGGAAGGAGGACATTCTAAGGGAGGCACGTTGTACCTCATACACCGTTCATTCTAGAGAGTCAACGATTACACGATCTGAAGAGGACATGTTGGTGGAAAGGAAGGAAATTTGATACTTCTTTCGGGTTTTTTCAACCATAAAAGCTCAACATAAGAGGCCGCTCCAGTCCATGGAGGTTCCATAATGGCCATGTGATGACCTTGCCAAGAATATTTTGTTGGCCTACCTTATATCTGGAGAGGGGAGGATGCAATTTGGGTTGTCATGGGCAGACTTAGTAAAGTTATTCAATTTGTTATTATCTGCACCCTATACTCGGAAAGTCACTTGTCAACAATAATTGTGCGTGAGGCAGTAAGGTTGCATGGCTTCCTAAAACCACTACTTCTGATAGGGATGTTGAGTTTGTATCAAAAATCTAGAAGAATTTCTAGGGTGTCTTCAGTACGCGATAAAGACTTAGTACACTGCTTAATCTCTAGGAATATGGCCAGTCAGAGCTTACAATCCAAACTCTTGAAGATATATTGAGGTTGAGTCTCCTATCTTGGCAAGGGATCTAGGAGGGTGACTTGTGACTTATGGAGTTTGCTTGTATCAATCGGGCTAGTATACAAATGACACCTTATGAGGCTTGTCTAGAAGTGTATGAACTCCCGTTTGTTTGGCTGTTGTGGGTGAGAAATAGTGTTGTGACCTAGCGAATTAAGGAGCACATATGCTAGCAGCAGAACCAAGGAAATGGAGATAAACCGATTACAAGAGGTCGAATGTTGAATTTAAAGTTGGTGAGGAGGTACTCTTAAGAGTGTCACCCACCAAAGGTATTGCAAGATTTAATAAAAGGAAACCTTACTACGCGGTACATTGGACCTTTCTTGAGAGTTGCACACCTAGGAAAAATAGCCTATAGACTTGAGTTGCCTGAGTCAAAAGGGTTCATATGTTGCAAAAGCATTTTTGTGATTAAGTTCATCCTGTGAGGGTATTGGAAGAGTCTGATAGAGTGGTGAGCCATTGGATGTTAGTATATTTGAATATTCTTTGGTCGCATCAATTAGATGTGAGGTTGCTCGGGATCTTGAGGGTTCACATGCGCTAGAAGATCACATGATTGTTCATGGATAGTGATGCATAATTTGGTTTAAAGAAAGAATTCGAGGTCGAGTTATGTTTAATGTGGTAAGAATGTAATACCTAGTATAATAGAGTGGATGCTATATGCATTAGTTGTGGAATGAAGTGTTAGTGAAATAAAATAGCTTTTAGTATAAGTGGAGGTTTGATATATTGGTTTTTTTAAATGAAAATGAATAATAATATATAGTCTTTGAAGAATCTGATGGTACTTAAAAAATGACTACAAAGTTTTTCTATTGGTCTAGTGCTCATCTAGCATTAGGACAGTTGGAGTTTTTTGGTGTAGTAAAAGGATAAATATAGAATACAAGAAGAAAACAGGCCGAGATGGACTATTTGTACCATTGGGGCCTCGTGCTACCCAGTTTCGTGGCCCGCATTTGTGTATCAAAATTAGAGACCGCTTCATCTCTTTTTCCCTAGCAAATACTAATCCAATCAGCTGCTCTTTATCATCGCCACCGCCGCCGCTGTAGGCTGGGAGACCTCGTCGGACTGATGCTCCATGAAGCTGTGACTTACGGCCGTTTCCTGGTGGAATGGAAGGCTGCCTGCCGAGTTTGCCTGATACGTTGCCACCGTCGTTGTTTTTCTAGCTCGCTACTGCGTTTGATTAGTTTTGGGGTCGATTCTGAGGCTGCCTCTTCTGGAATCCGTGTTTTTGTTTTACTTGGTACTCGTAGGTGGTATAGGCTGAATTGCAGCAATTCATTTTATTTGGCTCAGAGTATGACTGTTTAAAGAGTGTTGGGTTGCTACCATGGGTTATAAAAGAACTTAGGAATCTAGTTATGTTCCAGTAATTCCCTTGTTGTTTAGGGTTTATAATTTGTAATGATCTGCTCGTATAGCTGCAACGACTAGTTCATTGGAACCAAAATAGAAGTTGTAGTATATGATAATTAATATCTTTCTAACATCGTATTACTTGGGAGATTCCTCTCAATGGTGTGTGTGTGTGTTCTGAACAGTCCTACAGAATTGCAGTTTTAACCGACGTAGTATTAATATTATCTGTTTTTGGACAAGGTGCTCTCAAAATTTATTTAATCTCATGACAGCGAGAGTTTTAGATAATTTTCTGTAGATACATTAGTGGTGTAATTTGCTGTGTTTTGGACAAGCAACACTAAAGATATGAAAGTATTATCTATGAGCAATCCGAAGATATGTATAGGAATAGTTGAGAAGCCAAGTTAGGTTTTTCGAGGCTTTCCTGTGAGTCTTAAGACGAATAGTGGATGTGAGCATTCTCATCGCAGTATAGAATCTTAAGAGATGTCTGTTACACAGGTTCATGAGGTCCATTGTCGAGATTAATTCTTCAACTAATCGTCACGGTTAAGCCAAGTCCATAATGGGATAATACTTGCACGATTCCACTCACTCAACTTTTATTTTCTAGCACCTATTTATTTATTTATTTATTTATTCAAGTGCTTAGTTATTGTTTATATGTGAGGAAACAAAGTGGTTACGACAAAGGATACAATTGCATGTGCATTTTGCATACCATGTTAAAGACAGTGGATAGTGTTGTGACCTACTGAGGTAGGCACATTGAGACCGTCGATGTTGGGACGAGTTTCACATTGTTGGTAACCTCCACAAGTTGGAGTGAGTGGGATGCCGACGGGTGTCCACTCAAGCGATACCGGTATAAGCAAAATAAAAGTAAAAGCAAAGAGCATGTAGGCATACAAGATCATCATCACGCGATGACTAGTGTTACAAGATGATTGTTGGTGTTGTGTTTTATGCAATGCTTATTATTTCTTTATAGACTTGTTGAGTACTTTTTGTACTCACCCTTGTGGCTTTTATGTTTTTAGGTTCCACCAAGGACGACATGCATTGGACTGGGAGTAGCACCTCTACATTTTACACACACTTCTTCACACATTTCAATACTTTAGATTTAGATATAGAGTAGTATAACCATTCTCAAGAGAGCTCTTGTGTTTTTCTTTACCACAAGGTTTGTTTGTTTTGTGTGTGTGTGGGTGTGGCTACCTAGTTGGCCATTTTGAGTCATCTTGGATATTAGATTTTAACTTGATATCATAGGACCGTGTAGCTACGTGTATGTATATATATCAGTGGTGTTTTATTGTTGTGTTGTCGTGGATGTTCCCATAAACAAAGGAGACACTTCTGAATTTATAGTTTTATAACACTATGAGGCGTGTTTAAAGTTTGTGTAACATTTCCAGATAGGGTGGATATCTGGGGTGTTACACCGGAGGTGGGCCAGGTGGCAACACCACCTGGTGGCGCGGCCCAGGGGGACAAGCACCAGGGGGTGGTGTGGCCCCCCGTGTCCCATCTCCACTTCCTCTTCTGGCATTCTTCATCTTCTGGAAAAATAGGAATTTTCGTATATTTTCTAGGATTTTCCGATCTTTGCAAATATTGCATCTAGACATTGCTTTTTCCATCAGAATCCTGACTCCGGTGGTTCATCCTTCAAAAGTCATCAATCATGCAGAAATAGATGAAATAACATAAGTATCACATCTTAATATGAAATATATCAATGAATAACAGTAAATTATGATATAAAATAGTGATGCAAAATGGACGTATCAACTCCTCCCAATCTTAGACCTTGCTTGTCCCCAAGCGAAAACTGAGCTTAATAAACATGACCACAGGTTTATGGAGTGAAGTGTCGATAAAGAGAATACGGACAAGAAGCATCACATTCATCAATACACAAATCATAATAGAAAACAACTCACTATTATATAACTTAACTTGTAATGATTAAGGGAAACACAATACAGATACACAAACTAAATCATAATTGGTAATGGCAAACTTTGTTCTTGGTCATAAAATGGTTAATAAATTGCAGGAGTCAGACATAATGGGGTTTTCAATGATAGCCTTCAAAGTAATATTCACTCAGATAAGAGTAGTGTGCAAAACAAGGAACATAAGAAATATGATTGAATAAATCATCATATGGATGATTGAATCACAACAACTCAAATGCTTGCTTGAGATAGAAAGGAATAGGTTTACTAACTCAACTAAAAAGTAAAAGATAGGCCCTTCGCAGAGGGAAGCAGGGATTTCAAGTTTCATACAGAGCTTCCAAAAATTATGGTACTTACTAGCTTTGAGCTCTCATTGCCCCTATCATAGGCATCTTGAAGTGATTAAGGTTAAAGTGACACAATTATGAGGATATGCTTGACAAATTATAAGTTGAAAATCTCATACCCCTTGAGTACGAGTACCAGACCTCATGCTACTCAACTTTGGTCTCTGGTAAGTTCTTGTCATTGTAAGTGTATGTGTATCATAGGGAACCGCCAACGGGGTACCCCTTGCCCCAGGACACAAGAGTTATCCCATATCAAAATGACAAGGCAACAGACAGTGAGCATCTCAGTGATCTTTTTATTTGCTATTTGCATAGGTTTTTATTGATGATGCTTCATAGAATGCCACTATGGTTATGCTGCAAGTTTCCACCATGATTAGGCATGGCTTAGGCTAGCCGTCCAGGACACATATACAAACTCCATGAGCTTACAAGCTCCCCTTTTATTTCACACCGCTGGCATCCATAAACAAAAGAACATGATATCAACTAAATAATAAGTGCAATGTCAAAAGTAGACCTCATGATAACATGGTTTTGCTAACTCCCAACTTATCATTTGCAAGCATACAAGCTTCATAAGATAGTCACAATGGTTTAAATTTATTAAGTACAAGAAAATAAAGTGTGCCATCAAGTTTGTGAGAGCTTTAATCACTAATTTTCACATAACAAGTTTAATCTAGAAGATATATAAAAATAGAGAATTTGCTTGAAATAGCAATAATGCTAATAGGTAGATATGATGGACATAAATGGCATAGGTTTTAGTTCAAGAATTGGATGCACAAGAAGCATTCCCTCTCGGTACAGGTTTTTGGCTAGCAAGGCTAGGTAGCAAGCATAAGAGTTGAAGGAAACAAACATACAAGTGATAGAAACAATCATGCAATCTTCCCTGGAAACACAAAAGATCTTAACTAGAGAATACTAAGCTTATGAGCCAATCAAGAAAGAAAGATAATGAAATTATATTTCTAAAAGTACTTTTCTCTTTTCCATTCAATCCTCAAATAGTGTTGCTACTGACCAGAGCTAGGTTTGCCAAAACCAACTAAATTTACTTAACGATCCCAAAGTGGTACCAATGCTAACAACAAGATCAATCGTATAACAGAAATTGCAAACTAAAATAAGATATGCAAAAAGTAAATGATAGAACTTATCATTAATATTCCATAACGGCAACTCACACCAAGGGATACATAGATAACTAACTAGAGGAGAGATACTTCCACAATGCAAACCATCCTATATGATAACTTCTCTATTCATGATATGAATCTACTAAAAAGGTAAAAAAGATGAAAGATAATGATGTGATACCACAGCAGTCCACCAAGCTTGGAACAAACCAAGGGGATGCCAAAACCTGATGACGAATTACTCCTTTGGAGGTGGTGGTGTTCTCTCGATAAGCTTTTCAATCAATTTCTTCAAATCCTTAGTCTCGAAGGTGAGAGTACGAATCAACTCCGAATTGTGCTCAATGCGGTTCATGATCATGTCGGACTGTGAATCCTAGCCCTTGTGATTCTTTGCCCACTCTTCCTCCTTAGAGTGTTCTTTCCCTACATGGTTAGAACAAGGCATATCCCAATTGGAGGGTAATTTTTCCTTCGGCATCTTTTGGAATTGCTGCTCATGTATAAGGGTATGGAAGGGATTCTTGATGCATGGAGGAAGTGACCGTGAAGCTAGGCAAAGGTGCGGAACCTTCCCTCCAGTGGACATCCGTGCAGTCCTTTTGAGTTTGATAGGATTTGCCACCACTCCAATGCTTGCAATGGTGGTGCTGGTGCACGGATGCTAGTCTTCCTTCACTTCCTCTTCAACTTCACCCTTGATCTCCTCCTCCTGCTTGGGGTCTTGGAGATCATCTTCCACAAGCTTCTTGCCCTTATCATTGGTGGAGACCATCGTGCTTCTAAACTTGAGAATAGTTCTTGATAAAAACTAACCAAAACAAAAACACGACAAGAACACGATATACAGTCCTTGGGGGATCCGGGGGATTATATATTACAAAGTTTAACAACAAAAGGAAGGTACTGGGAGAAAACGGGTCGAAGACGGGCTCCGGGGTGGCCACACCCCATGGTGGCACGGCCAGGTGGGCCCGCACGACGAGGTGGTGTGAGGCCCCCGGGCTCCGTTTCCATCCCTTTTTCGACTCATTATCTTCCATGTTAGATAAAAACTGCAAAATATAGATTGAATAGTTTTCCACAGACCTTTTCCTACCAGAACTATTACCTATTCGAAAACGGACTCTGCAGGTTTCTAAATTTGGTCTTTAATAAACTCTTCTGGAGTCACCACTTGAATAATATCAATATTTTCACTGTAAGAATCTTTAAAAATATAATGTTTGAGTCTTTTGACCATTCTTCATCTCATTACATCATTCTCTCCTAACACTTGAAAATTTCTTTCATACAAAACTTCACACAATCTTCATTAGCAACATTAGTGCATGCAAGATAATAAACCTTTGGGTTCAATTTCAACTGAATTCCATCAAAACATAAGCTACTGTAGCAACTCCTTTCAAAAGCCCAAAATAATTCAAAAAGGAAATCGATTTAAGAGGCACATGCAAAAATGGCAGAAATCTGTCAAAACAGACCAGCAGGTAAAGATCTTTTTTTTCGAAAATCTTCTGTTTCTCAAATCAAAAAGTGCAAAACTAACGAAAGTTAATTAATAACCTAGGGCATGCACACAAAAAATCACAGATCAGTACAATGTTCTGGGATTTTTCACGATTTTTTCAGTGAAGCACAAAAATATGTTTCAGGACAACAACTTCCCCAAATCTTACTTCGCTCTCATTAGAGGCTAATCTTGACACAAAAACTAAACAAAAAGGATAAGTAGAGGTTATTCCAGAAGCAGTAACTTCCAAGACTCAAATAAACAAAAATAAACTAAAAGCAAAAATATAATGGGCTGTCTCCCAAAAATCTCTTTCTTTATAGCCATTAAGATTGGCATGATAATTTCAATGATGCTCACATAACAATATAAATTGAAGTAAAAGAGAGCATCAAGAAGCAAATATACACATATTTAAGTCTAACCCACTTCCTATGCAAGGGAATTTTGTAAGAAAATAAATTACTGAAACAAGAGGCTACTAGCATAGGAAGGCACAACAAGTGCACATAAAGACTTTCAGCATAAAGCGAGGAAACTTAATATTATTGAGATGCATAAAAACATTTTTCCATCTCTCATAATAACTTTCAGCATCATGAATAAATTTAAAGATATAACTATCACATGAACCATAGTAGCAATGATCACTTATTCTGACAGAAAACACAGGGACACTAGCTTTCCTAGTTCTACTAGGATGTGAAACAATATTAGAAGTATCCTAAGAAAGGATAATGTGACCATCTTCTACATTTTTAGTGACAAGGTCTTTCACATTTGCTACTGCAGGTTCAACATCTATTTGTTCAATCAGGTTCTACAGCTTTCTTTGTACTTTTGTTAACCATAGTAGCTATCATAGAATGTTCCTTTACCTTAACAGGGAAAGGTATTTTCTCGATGTAAGGTTCAGGTAAAATACAATCAGCAGTATAAACTTTAGTATTTCTAGCAGGAAAACAATTAACAATATCTTTATATGGCTCATGATACTTGTTCCATTTCTTTTTAGGAATTTCAATATAAGAGGAAAAGGCCTTAAAACAATTTGCAATACTTTGAGAATCAAGACCATAAGCAACACTAATATTATGAAAGTCATCAGTTCCCATAAAAGACTTAATGCATTCATAATCATAATTTATACCTAACTTTCTTCCTTTATCATGCTCCCATGCTTCAGCATTGTCTTGAATATGGTATAGAAGATCCCATTTAGCTTCTTTTTTCATACGTGTAAATGATCCAGCACAAGAAGCATCCAATAAATCCTTATCATGGAGAGAAAGCCTTGCATAAAAGTTATTGATAGTAATATTATTAGGGAGCTCATGAATAGGACATTTGAGCATTAGTAACTTCAACCTCCCCCAAGCTTGGGCGATACTCTCTCCATCACGAGGCCAAAAGTTATATATTTGATTCCAATCTTTATGAATCTCACTAGGAGGATAAAATTTGGAATAAAAGAGAGGTACAATTTCCTCCCATTCAAGAGATTGGCCATTCTTTAGCAGCTTATACCATTCCCCAGCTCTGCCTTTCAATGATATAGAGAATAACTTTTCTTAACTTGATCTGTTGTAATACCTGCACACTTGAACATTCCGCATAATTCATGTATGAAAAGCAAATGATCAGTGGGATGGACAGTTCCATCTCCAAAATAGTAGTTATCCATAACACGATCAACAAATTTTGTAGGTATTTTGAAAGGATCAATTTCTGCAGGTGGTGGTTCATCTACTACCTTAGCAGTGGTAGCAGCATTCCGAAATAAGAATCTAAGTGAATTATCCATATTGAAAATAAAGTTTCCTTTACCAGTTCCACTCTTCAATAGCGCTTCACTCCCCGCCAATGGCGCTAGAAAATAGTCTTAATGACCCACACGTATAGGGGGTGTATCGTAGTACTTTCGATAAATAAGAGTGTCGAACCCAACGAGGAGCAGAAGGTGTTGACAAGTGGCTTGGATCAGGAATTCTCTATAAATACTTAGAAAACGGATTTTTAGGGGTTTTTTGATACTACAAATAAATAAAGTGCGAGTAAATAAAAGACAATAATAATAATTGCAGCAAGTGGCCCAATCCTTTCTTTAGCAAAGGACAAGCCAGTTGTATTACTTAAGATGACCAAACGTTCTCGAGGACACATGGGAATATTTTCAAGTGCTTTTGCTTCATATAGTTGATTAATATTCTTTGGTTGGATAAGTGTTGTGTGGGTGAACCTATGCTAATGTACTAACCTTACTAGGACTAATACATACTTGTGATTATACCCCTTGGAAGCATCCGCAACTACAAGAAAGTAATTAAGATAAAAACCTAACCATAGCCTTAAACTCTGAGATCCTACACTCCCTTATGCAAAGCTTTCCTAACGGGGGTTTAGGTTTCTGTCACTCCGGCATTTCCATGATTAGTAGCCAAATACACAATACATTCCTCTAGGCCCCTAAAGGTGAAGTATCATGTAGTTGACGTTCACATGACACCACTAGAAGAATAGCACCACAACTTAAATATCAAACCATTAAATCTTTCTCAACACAATTCCACTACTAACAACATGACTTCTCCCATGTCCTTAAGAACTAAACGAACTACTCATGAGACATCATATGGATCAAGATCAGAGATGAAATAATTATAAGTAACAATCTGAACATGAAAAATAATTCAATGGTTCCACTCAATAGCATCAACTACAACAAGTAATCAACACTGAGAGAGTTTCCCCTAAGAACTATGCAAGATTCAACCCAATTGTTACAGCGGTACGGAGTGTGGGTGATGGTGCTGGTGGAGATGATGATGATGATCCCGATGAAGTCTAGCTTGATGACGGTGTTGATGGCGATGATCTCCCCTCTCCAGGAAGAAATTTCCCCGGCAGATTTCTGCCTGTCGGAGAGCTCTTTCTCTCTCTGTAGTTTCCGCCCCGTAGAGGCTGCGGAATCTTTTTGTGGTTGCTCCCCGAATTTTAAGTTTCCAAAGGGAATATATACGCGGAAGGGCGATGCCGGAGGTGGGCCAGGGTGGCTGATACATTGCAAATGTATCTATAATTTTTGATGTTCCATGCTTGGTTTTATCCATTTTCTTGTGTTTTGTTCCAAATTTGGAGTACTTTTCATATGATATCTTGGACTAACCTATTAACGAGAGCCACAGTGCCAGCTGCCTATTTTCTGCTGTTTTTGGTTCCAGGAAAGTTAGAAAATGAATATTCTTGGAATTGGACGGGACAAAAGCCAAAGTGCCTATTTTTCAGGAAGACATCAAGTGCCAGAATAAGAGACGGAGAGGGGACAGGGGCCACCACACCACCTAGCCGCGCGGCTAGGCCTGGCCCGCGCCAGGGGGTGGTGTGGCTGCTCCCGACACCCCCTCGGCCTCTCCTTCCGCCTATATATTGCCCTCGGGACGAAAACCCTAAGGGCCCGATCAAAAATCCACGAAAGAGTCTGGAGCCGCCGTCATCTCCATCCCTAGATCGGGAGGGAGCTGAATCTCTTCCCGGCACCCTGCCAGAGAGGGGAATTCACCCTGGAGGCCTTCTTCATCACCATGCAAGCCTCCGGTGTGATGCGTGAGTAGTTCATCCTTGGACTACGGATCCATGTAGTAGCTAGATGGCTAGTTCTCCTCCTTTGTGCTTTCATGTCTAGATCTTGTGAGCTCCGTTCATGATCAAGATCATCTATTTGTAATTCTGCATGTTGTGTTTGCGGGGATCCGATGGATATTGAGATGCTATTTCAAATTGATTATTGATTCTATCATGTCTTTGTTATTTGTGATCTTGCATGCTTTCCGTTGTTAGTAGCTATCTTGGCCAAGTAGATGCTAGCAACTCCAAGAGTTAGTATTTATGCTCGATAGTGGGTTCATGCCTCTGGTAATCTGGGGAAGTGATAGAAATCTCTAAGGTACTAGATGTGCTGTTGCTACTAGCGACAAAACAACAATCCTTTGTTCATAGAACAATCGTATTGTTTACTTTATATGCAGTTCGTAAAGCAATAATTTGTTGCTTGCAACTTAATACTGGAGGGGGTTCAGATGATAACTTGAAGGTGGATTATTAGTCATAGATGCAGTTAGATGGTGGTCTATGTATAATGTTGTAATGCCCAATCAAGTCTCAAAGGAGTCAAGATGATTATTATATGCATGTATTGCTTTCTCGGTGTTTGTCAATTGCCCCGCTGTAATTTGTTCACCGAACATGTTATCTATCTAAGGAGAGCCACCTCTAGTGAACTATGGATCCTAGTCCTTTTCTTTACATACAATCTATAAACTATTTACTTCTTTGTGTTTACTTTCTGCAAACTTTTACTTCTTTCCATTCGATACGTTTAATCCTTTGTTTTCCACAAAACACGGTGAGATTGACAACCTCATAGCAAGTTGGGGACAAAGTTCTGTGGTTGTGTTGTGCAGGTCTCCACGTTGCTACTAGCACCGGTAGTGCACCCTGCCAAAGCTCAGCTAGTAACACCTTTGGAGTGTTTCCTTTCTCTTACTGGTTCGATTAAATCTTGGTTTCATAACTGAGGGAAATTTGCGGCTGTGCTCATCATACCTTCCTCTTGGGGTTCCCAACGAGCTCTACGTCAACACCGCCATCAAGCATTTTTCTGGGCGCCGTGCATTGAGCCATCAAGCATTTTTCTGGCGCCGTTGCCGGGGAGTCAAGGACATCTTCACAAGGGGAGTCCCTCATAACCAATCTCTTTACTTTGTTATTTTTGTTTTGCTTAGTTTCTTTTTACTTTGTTTGCTTGTTTTGTTATTCAAAAACACAAAAAATTTAGTTTTACTAGTTTCCTTTCTTATTTGAAAACCCCCAAAAAAATGACTACTCTTGAAAACACTAAGTTGTGTGACTTCACTAGCACCAACAACAATGATTTTATGAGCACACATATTGCTCCACATGTTCCTGAAGCTACTTTCTTTGAGATAAAACCTGCTTTGCTCAATCTTGTTATGAGAGAACAATTTTCTGGTATTGGTAATGAAGATGCTGCTTCCCATCTAAATAACTTTGTTGAACTTTGTGAGATGCAAAAGCATAGGGATATAGATGGTGATATTATTAAGCTGAAATTGTTTCCTTTCTCTTTGAGAGGAAAAGCTAAAGAATGGTTGAATTCCTTAACTAGTAATATTATTGATTCTTGGACTAAATCCAAAGATGCTTTTATTGGAAAATACTATCCTCCTGCTAAGATTATATCCATGAGAAGTGAAATAATGAAGTTTAAACAACTTGATAATGAGCATGTTGCTCAAGCTTGGGAAAGAATGAAATCTTTGGTAAAGAATTGTACCACTCATGGACTGACTGCTTGGATGATCATCCAAAAAATAGAAGATGAAACATAAAGCTTCTATTCCTATAAAACAAGAAGATGGTTGGGAACCCATCATTAATATGAAAGTGAATGAATTTAATTTCAAATCTTTATGTGATCTTGATAGTAGTGTTTCTATTATGCCTAGAAGGATTTATGATATGCTTGATTTGCCTCCACTTGAAGATTGTTATTTGAATGTCCCACTTGATGATAATGCTAAAAAGAAACTCATGGGGTGTCTTAATGTTGTTCTTATTATGGTTAACAATGCCTATGTCCCCGTTGATTTCTATGTTTTGGATGTTGAATACAATGCTTCTTGTCCTATTATTTTGGGAAGACCCTTTCTTAGAACTGTTGGTGCCATCATTGATATGAAAGAAGGCACCATTAAATATCAACTCCCATTCAAGAAAGGTATAGAACACTTCCCTAAAAAGATAGAAAAGATTTCTTTTGTTACTCCTATGAAAACAAAATTTGGTCTTAATGCTTCTTCATTTGAGAACACTTGATTCTTTCTTGCTTTTTATGCCTAACTTAAAGGCGTTAAAGAAAAGTACTTATTGGGAGATAAACCAATTTTTTTAGATGAGTCTTGGAAGTTATTACCTCTGTAATAAACTCTCCTTATCCTTTTTATTTGCTTTTTGTGCCAAGAGTAACCTCTAATGAGCGTGAAGTAATGATTGGGAAAGTTGCTGTCCCGAAACAGATTTTTATGCTTCACCGTAAAAATTCGTTAGAGATATCTGTATGTCGGATTGAGCTGTAATTGTTTTTGCTTCTGCCCCAGGTTGTTATCTAACTTTCGTTAGTTCAACACTTTTTGATTTGAGCAACAGAAGGTCTTCGACAAAATTCGTCTTTACCTGCTGGTCTGTTTTGACAGATTTCTGCCATTTTCTGCATTTGCTTCTTGTTGGTTCCTTCTTGAGTTCTTTTGGGGAATTGAGCTTTTTGAGGAAAGTGCTACAGTAGCTAGTGTTCTAATGGAAGTTTGTTTGGTGTTAGAACTGAACCTTAATACTTATTTATCTTGAGTGCACTAATGTTGCTAATAAAGATTGTGTGAAGTTTTGTATGAAGGAAAATTTTCAGGTGTAGGGAAAGAATGAGTAATGAGATGAAGAATGGACTAAAGCTCAAGCTTGGGGATGTCACGCGGGTCACTCCAAGAAATATCCAAGAAGTACAAGCGTCAAAGCTTGGGGATGCCCAAGGCATCCCCTTCTTCATCAATAAAAATCCCAGGTTTCTTCCAAACGCTTCATTTTTATTCTTTCATGCACAGTTGTGTTTTTCTTGGAGCATCTTATTTTTCATTTTAGTTTTGGTTATTAGTTTGCTTGGTTTTCTTAGTTTTCTGAATAAATTGGTTGGGCCCCCTCTTTCATACATTGGTTTTCAAATAGTTTGGTTTGGTTTGGAAAAGAGTAGGAAAGTTCTTGCTTATGTGGTAAAAAGAGCTTATTTTTGACTGTGGCCTATGCTTTGTCATGCCATGCCTGATATTGTTTTGGATTTATGCTTAGTATTATTTGATGTAGCATGACTTGTTATAAACAATTGAGATTTCTTAATGTGCCTTGGATGAATCATGCGTTGTTTTAGCATATTAAAGCATAATATAGTGGTATTCTCCTTTGATGCTTTATTTGGGTTGACTTGGCGCATGCTCACACCATGTTATGACTATCTCAAGTCACCATAGCCTTTATGATCCTTTAGTTTTCAACTTGTAGTATCACTTTATGCTTTGATAAATGATGTTTTGTCGGTCTGCATGATTATGGCCATTATTGCTCTCTTAGTTTGTCGCTCCCAGTCTTTTGCTAGCCTCCACAACAAAGTATGAGTTCCACTCATGCATCCAACTCCCTAAACCAAGTTATTCCAAAGAGTCCACCATACCTACCTATAAGCTTGTGCTATTCCAAGTATATTCATGCTTTTGTTTACCTTCCAAATTAAACTTTTTTATGAGAAAACTAGTGATTAAAGCTCTCACGAACTTGATGGCACACTTTACTTTACTTACCCTTAATAAACTTGAACCATTGTGTCTTCTATGTTGTATATGCTTGCACTTATTTGTTAGGAATTAGCATAACCATGCTTTCATGGGGAACACTTTCAACATTGCACTTGGTACTGTACCTAGTTGATATCATGCTCTTTTGTATATGGATGTCATCAGTGTGAATTGAAAGAGGAGCTTGTAAGTCCATGGAGTTATGTATATGTGTTAGAGAAACGCCTGGGCCGCTGGTCTAATCCATGCTGACATGGTGGAAACCTGCAGCGTAACCATAATGAGCTGTCTATGAAGCATTCTTATTATAAAAAAAGAGAGTCCTATATTGAGAAAAAAAAGAGAAAAGAAAAAAAAGATACTATGAAAAGAGGAAAGAAAGAAAATAGCACCATATTCCCATGGTAAATAAGAAGAATGCTGAGATGCTCGTTGTCTACTTGCCTTGTCATTTTGATATGGAGATTCTTTCGTATCATCGTGCAAGGGGTACCCCATTGGCGGTTCTCTATGATACACATATACTTACAATGACAAGAACTTACCGGTGACTAAACTTGAGTAGCATGAGGAGCGACCCTCGTATACAAGGGACATGAGATTTCTGACTTATACTTCGTCAAGCATGTACTCCATAGTTTGTTCACTTTAACCTTAATCACTTCAAGATGCTTATGATAGGGGCAATGAGAGCTGAAAGCTATAAGTACCATAATTTTTGGAAGCTCTTTATGAGACTTGAATCCCTACTTCCTTTTACAAAAGGCCTTTCTTCCACCATTATATTGAGTCTTCACCTTCTATCTTTATGCACCTACTTTGAGAGCATAGTAGCCATTCTTAGTTCTATGTGCATTGTCCCAAGACTAGTTGATTGATGCATACTTTGTTATTGCTTGTTTTAAACTATTGTATCCAGTCACTCTTATGAACTTTGAAGGTGTCCTATGCATTTATATTTGCTACTCTATTGAGGGACAAGCTGAATACTATTATGCTATGTTTTCTTTATGTGAAACAAACAAACGTCTTGCAAAGCATTGTTATTCATGAATCTTTTGTTTGTGCCTTTTCATGTTGCATCATAGTTTCTTTGCTTATTACTAGAACTTTGCCTTTCATGTTATGATTGAAGTACTATGATCCCAGCTTTGAAGGTTTTGCAAATACTTTGATCAAGTCTTTGATGGTGCATGTCACCTCAAAAATTATTCTTTCTTTTTATCACTTACCTACTCGAGGACGAGCAGGAGTTAAGCTTGGGGATGTTGATACATTGCAAATGTATCTATAATTTTTGATGTTCCATGCTTGGTTTTATCCACTTTCTTGTGTTTTGTTCCAACTTTGGAGTACTTTTCATATGATTTCTTGGACTAACCTATTAACAAGAGCCACAGTGCCAGCTGCCTGTTTTCCGCTGTTTTTGGTTCCAGGAAAGTCAAAAATGAATATTCTCGCAATTGGACGGGACAAAAGCCAAAGTGCCTATTTTTCCGGAAGACATCAAGTGCCAGAATACGAGACGGAGAGGGGCCAGGGGCCACCACACCACCTGGCCGCGCGGTCAGGCCTGGCCTATGCCAGGGGGTGGTGTGACCGCTCCCGGCACCCCCTCGGCCTCTCCTTCTGCCTATATATTGCCCTCGGGACGAAAACCCTAAGGGCCTGATCAAAAATCCACTAAAGAGTCTATAGCCGCCGTCATCTCCATCCCTAGATCGGGAGGGATCTGAAGCTCTTCCCGGCACCCTGCCGGAGAGGGGAATTCATCCTGGAGGCCTTCTTCATCACCATGCAATCCTCTGGTGTGATGCGTGAGTAGTTAATCCTTGGACTATGGATCCATGTAGTAGCTAGATGGCTGGTTCTCCTCGTTTGTGCTTTCATGTCTAGATCTTGTGAGCTCCGTTCATGATCAAGATCATCTATTTGTAATTCTGCATGTTGTGTTTGCGGGGATCCGATGGATATTGAGATGTTATTTCAGATTGATTATTGATTCTATCATGTCTTTGTTATTTGTGATCTTGCATGCTTTCCGTTGTTAGTAGCTATCTTGGCCAAGTAGATGCTAGCAACTTCAAGAGTTAGTATTTATGCTCGATAGTGGGTTCATGCCTCTGGTAATCTAGGGAAGTGACAGAAATATCTAAGGTACTAGATGTGCTGTTGCTACTAGGGATAAAACAACAATCCTTTGTTCATAGAACAATCATATTGTTTACTTTACATGCAGCTCGTAAAGCAATAATTTGTTGCTTGCAACGTAATACTGGAGGGGGTTCGGATGATAACCTGAAGGTGGATTATTAGTCATAGATGAAGTTGGATGGTGGTCTATGTATAATGTTGTAATGCCCAATGAAGTCTCAAAGGAGTCAAGATGATTAGTATATGCATGTATTTCTTTCTCGGTGTTTGTCAATTGCCCCGCTGTAATTTGTTCACCCAGCATGTTATCTATCTAAGGAGAGCCACCTCTAGTGAACTATGGATCCCGGTCCTTTTCTTTACATACAATCTATAAACTATTTACTTCTTTGTGTTTACTTTCTGCAAACTTTTACTTCTTTCCATTCAATACGTTTAATCCTTTGTTTTCCACAAAACACGGTGAGATTGACAACCTCATCGCAAGTTGGGGACAAAGTTCTGTGGTTGTGTTGTGCAGGTCTCCACGTTGCTACTAGCATCGGTAGTGCGCCCTGCCAAAGCTCAGCTAGTAACACCTTTGGGGTGTTTCGTTGCTCCTACTAGTTCGATTAAACCTTGGTTTCATAACTGAGGGAAACTTGCTGTTGTGCTCATCATACCTTCCTCTTGGGGTTCCCAACGAGCTCTACATCAACACCGCCATCAAGCATTTTTCTGGGCGCCGTGCATTGAGCCATCAGTGGCCACACCACCTGGTGGTGCGGCCCAGGGGTCCCGCGCCAGGGGGTGGTGTGGGCCCCTGTGGCCCATCTCCACTTCCCCTTCTAGCATTCTTCATCTTTTGGAAAATAGGAATTTCCGTATATTTTTTGGGATTTTCTGATCTTTGCAAATATTGCATCTAGACATTGCTTTTTTCCATCAGAATCCTGACTCCAGTGGTTCATCCTTCAAAAGTCATCAATCATGCAGAAATAGATGAGATAACTTAATGTGAAATATATCAATGAATAACAGTAAATTATGATATAAAATAGTGATGCAAAATGGATGTACCAGTGAGGATCCAAGTGTCCTTCTCCATAATCGAGACGGCTTGTGGACAGGGCAACATAAACTGCTCACCCTGTGCATCACCAAGATAACTAAATTGATATGCTCGGAGCCTCCGGTGAGCTTGGTAAACACCAAGGAAGCCACAAACAGTCAAATACTTGACGTCCATGAGTTTGGAGCCATCAGCAGGTTGCATAACAGGTAATGTAATATTTAATGCATGGGCAAGGTGGGTTACCAATCCACCAATGCGAATGTCACCTTTCGTCTTGTTGCTTTGGTGGAAAAGGTGCTGGATGAGTAGAGCCGTGGGATTGGGGCTCTGTGGTGCAGTGGGAAAGAGTGCCTTGGTGCTCATTGCCATGTCCACATTGGCCATGGAACCGGTATCTCCTCTCCCCAGCAGTGTGTTGGCGAGGAACAAGGCGTAGTAGCGAATGGTTGGGTTCTGAATGGTGGACATCTTCTTCTGGTAGAATTCCCTGCTACCATTAACAAAAATAACCTCCCAAGTTTCTCCACTTGTGACGCTATAGAAGTTAGTAATAGTTGACTCCCCAATGTGAGGGAAGCCGAAAGCATCCCAAAATTGTTCAAAAGTTATTTCATAGTGCTGCCGGTTTATGGTGAAGCTCACCATGCACGCATTACCTTTGTCCATGTGGTCATCGTAGAAGGAGGCAATGAACTCATAGGTAAGCTTGACATAGGTGTTGTGGCTCACGAAGCCAATTACCGTTAGCCTGCCTTATTACACATGAGGTCGAAGTCCGCCTTCAACTCCGCCATGGTGAGAAAGCTATGGTCGGCCCAACATGTGGGCAGCACCCTCCTCGATGAAACGATGGCCAACTTGGGGTTGTAGCCAGCTCGAACCCCCGAGCCCTCGCCACGTTAGTGCTTTCTCGAACGAAAGATGTTACCAATTTTGTTCATCTTGATGCACGATCTGTTGATTCTCCCACTCAAACGAACGAAATCCGCGAAGAATCAAGAGTTCTAGGTGGGTTTTGAGAGGTTTGGAGAGACAATATGAGAGAAAAACTGAGGAGGGAGAAGAAACCTAGCCTCCTCGACGCAATTATGAGGTCGCACCGAACTATACAGCCAGAACTATACGGGCGGAATATGTAGTTCCGACCGTATAGTTGTGGCGACGCAGCCAACTAGGGTTTCTTTATGCAGAGCACAACTATACGGATGCAACTATACGGCCAGATCATAATGATCCCTTCGTGTAGTTGGTCGTTAAACCATCTGTACCCTCAAGATAAATTCTCTAAAACAGGCATCGATATCTATACGACCGGAACTATACGGTCATAATTTTTATTCCTACCATATAGTTGGTCGTTAAACCGGCAGTACTTTTGAGAAGAAATTGTATGAAGGCATCGATATCTATATGACTAGAGCTATACGACCGGAATTTTTATTCCCACCATACAGTTGGTCATTAAATTCTCTATTCCTTCGAAAGAAAATTTATTGATGGCCAAGATATCTATACGGCCGGAATATTTATTCCCACCATATAGTTGGTCGTTAAACCATCAGTAGTCATAAAAATTTTCTATTTCTTCGAGAATACCTTGTTATTCTAAAACTTAGCAAAACACCTTATTTTTGACAAAAAAAGGCAGTGGAAACTGTCGACCAACATCAGCATATAAAGAACAGAATTTCAGTACAACCTAATTTCTTCTCCTCAACTGGAGATTTATTTTTTAGTTTGAACTAAATGATGGATCTAGTCTTTGTAGATAAAACTCAAACTTTTATTTTTATACTTATTCTACACTTGTTCAATCGATGTTTCTACTACTTTTTAACAGCTGCATCTTCACGAGCGCGCTTCCGCAAGAATGTTTGTGAAAAAGTTATAGGAATGCGATGAACATTTTATTCTTGAACTTATTTTATTAAAGTGATGGGTTGACTCTCATTAAGCATTTTATTAAGAATGGTTGAATAATTCAACACCTTCTATGTTCTCAAATTCTTACCTTGGGTTGCCCTTTATCGAAGGAACTTACCACATGAACTCGTTTAGCCGGTGGAATATATCTTCCTCTTGCTTCTAGCTTCTTTGGAAAATACTGGATGATTTCAGTATCATAAACATTGAAGATTATTTTTCCCTCAGCGCAATCAACTGACACTCCTGCAATACTAAGGAAAGGTCTTCCAAGTATTATAGATAGTTTTTCATCCTCTAGCATTTCAAGAATAATAAAATCAGTGGGAATAACCTGCTCATCTATTCTAAGTAGAACATTCTTAATCATACCAATGGGTTGTTTAGTGGACTTGTCAACCATCTGTAAAGTGATAGTAGTAGGGGAATACTCCCCTATTCCTAACCTTTTATAGAGGGAGTATGGCATTACACTAACTCCTGCACCTAAATCACACAAGGCATTGTGAATATTAGTTTTGCCTATTGAGCATGAAATAGTTGGTATTCCGGGATCTCCCGATTTAGACAATAACTTTCCATTAGTAGGATAACTAGTCACCATGGCAACAGTTTCAGTTATCTCTTTCTTTATACTAAGAATATCACAGAGGAATTTAGAATAGGTAGGAACTTTGATTGCATCCGCAAATGGAATTTCCAGATGAAGGTCACCAAGTGCCTTTGCAAAAGAATCATAAATTACCTAATCTGGTGCTTTCTTATTCGATCTGGATAAGGAAGCTTTTGCTCACCTTTCTTATTCTTGTCTTTTACCTTTTGTGGGGGGTCAGGCTGTTTTGTTGCTTTCTTTTGTTGTGGCTTATCGCTTTCCTTCTTTTCTATTACAACAATTTCATATTCATTGCTTATCTCCTTTTCTTTTCTTGGATCAACCATCACTGCATCAGAGTCATAACCGTCATCCTATGCATCATCTTGGCCCTCCTTGGTTTGATCTTGTGTTTCTTGAGCATTTTCATCTTGAGGATCCACTAGTGTATCATCTTCTTGGCTTGCTTTGAGTAAGTCCTTTTCCCTTCGATCTGTTTTAGCTTCATATTCTGGTGGTCCTAATGGTCCTGTAACAACTGCACCTCTTCTTGTAACAACATTAGTAGAAACAGGAATATCTATATCATCTCGAAGAAAAATTTGATAACCAGATGCTATTTGTTCACACTGGGTTTTAATCATACTAAGATACTTGTGAAATAATTTATTTCTTGGCCAATATCATCATAATTTTCCGTGAGTTCCGCCAGAATCTTTTTATGTTTTTGAAAGTGCTTATGCAGGTTATTATGAGATTTTGCTTGTCGATGTTTTAATTCTTGAAAAACTTTCCTAGTTTCATCTTCTTCAGTAAGAACTTGTAACAAGTCTACTTTGTTTTCCTTAACAAGTTCAGAAGGTATACCTTTTTCTTTCATTGTTTTGCGTACTTCAGACATAAGATCAGGAATTATCTAAAGTATCCCTTTTTCCGGCTTAGTGCCGAAATCATGATTATATAAAGAATCATTCTTAGCCCTAGTAGACATCAATTGCAAACATTCTTTAACAGTTAAAGTATTTATCGATCCTCCTGCTAAAAAATCAAGCAACTCTCTACATTGAGTATTAAGACTATGGTAAAATAAATGGCAAATAGTTGATTTAGAATAGCGATGATTAGGAATACTATTGATCATTCCAAAGAATCTATCCCAGGGTTGTGGGTAGTTTTCTCCCATGTTCTGACTAAAGTTGCCTATATTCTTTCTAATTTTAGTTAACTTTTTAAAAGGATTAAATCTGTTTATGAATTTAACAATACTGTTTTCCCAACATTTAATGTAATGGCGAGGGAGAGAATATAACCAGTATAGAGCCTTACCTTTAAGAGACCAACGAAATAATGTTAGACGTGAGAAATCACTTGGCAAACCTTTTGGCCTAAATGATGTTATCACATCGTCGAACTCTCTAAGATGTCTTCCTGTGTCTTCATCTTCCCTTCCACTGAAAGCTCTTTCCTGCAAAACTTTAATAATTCCACCATCAAATCGATATTCTCTAACTCCAGGATTAGGTAATTATATTGGTTGTTTAAGATATCCAGAACTTGGAGCACTATATTCTCTGAGAGTTTTCTCAGGTTTCTTGGGAGTTGTCTTGTAAATAGACATAAGTTCCATCATATCACTCAAGTTTTCAACTTCAACTTTATTTGATCTTAAAAGTTTTTAAATAATTTCCTCGCGCCTTTGAGTAGGCACACTGTCGTGGTGGTGTCACATCAGATGCTATGGATAGGCTAAAGGTGGAGACTAATACACGCTAGGGGAATCCAGGGAGGGATAGTGAAGTGATTCTTCACACAGTAGTTTGTATTTGCTTTGCTTGCAAGATTAAAAGTGCTCCTTGAGCTGTATTGGCGAGAGGAGGAAGAATGAGCTCTCTTACTCTCACACACAAATCACCCCTAAAACCCTAGCCAAATCAGAATAGCGGAACCCTTTCTACAGAGGCCCTAGCCCCCCTTATATAGAGGAAGCTCGGTCTCTTCTTAGGGCATACGTGGAGGCATATTCCTAGGAATATGCCTCATCCCAAAGTAGCAAGCCGACCGGGGTGCTTTTCCCCTGCGTCACACATGCAGAGGCTACGTGAGCCTCTGCGGCGCCCGCGTCAGCTGACATGGGCGTCGTCACCCTTGTCGGCCACGCCTCGGTGGTCCTCCCCTTGTCTGCTTCGCTCATGCAGTGCGTACCAGGGCTTCTTTTAACCAGCAAGATTCCTTCCTTCTCCTAGAAGCTAGATGTGACCCGGATCATGGTTGATCCGGCCACACCCGTTCCTGCATACAAGTTAAACATCCATTTCCGACTTACCGCTTAAGTCGGTTGAGATTTAGTTAGGCGAACGCCCCCAGGTCCGAGTTACCCCGTGATTCGGCCTGCCTTGAGGTGACCCAGCCAGCATTCGCTTTGACCTTGCCGAACCTTGGCTAACTCGGCATTTATACCCCGGCGCGACCCTACCCGGGGGTATCCCCCCAACATTAGTCCCCGAAGCTGGTGCGGCCTTAGCTGCCTTGGCCGCTAAGGCCACATCAGGTTCATTTATGTTCGAGCCTCGGACATTATTTCCGAGTTAGCTCTTTATCTCGGATCATGTGGCTTTACGTTCCCTTCGCACGTTCCAAGTTTTCACTTGCCGGCCAGGTTTCCACTTTGACTCGGATCTCATGGTTTTACTTTCCCTCTGCACATTCCAAGTTTTCACTTGCTATCCGGGTTACCATGGTTCCATCCGGGCCTTGTTTCCTTCTCTCGTACGCCAACCCACGTGAAGGCTAATGATTATGTTGTCTTATTTTAAGGGCCAGCACAGTAACCGCCGCAGTAATTGTCAGTTATCACTGTGTGCGGGTCACGTCACGCCTGCCTCCTTGTTCACCGCATCAACGCGTCACGTCATGGGATCGACCCCGCTCTGTGGCCTTCCGTGTGGCTCCCTGCTTATTGGCCAAGGTGAGCGATACACGGCCACACCGTGTGGCTCATTCGCAGGACGCGAACCCACTCACCCCTTGAGGGAGTGGTTAAATAGGGGAGGGGCGCGTCCCTTAGGATTTTCCCCTTCCGCGCCCCTCTGCCCCTTGCTCTCCTTCTTCGTCTTCCTCGCCACCGCGCCACCACCAGTGCTCCAAAGTAGCAGCGCCGCCTCCGCACTTTCCCCCACACCTCTGCATCTTCGCCACCGCTACGTGCCTCCTCGACCACGGGTCGTTGCCAATCTAGGCCTCTGCCCCCTGCCGCCGTTAGCGCCAGCAAGGGCCATGAATACCAGATGACGGAGGAGGAGCTCGTCGTCGCCGAGCAAGAAATGGAGGAGGACACCGCAGCGGCGGACCGTGGTGCGTGGGCCGGGTCCTGGATCTGCCAAGATGACCTGGACTGGCTCTACCGGACCAGACGCATCCCTGCCAGCGTCGCCGCTCGTCTCGCCTCCGCCGAACTGGCCCCCTCACCCAATCCGGGTGAGTACGTCGTGTTCTTGTCCCACTTCCAACGGGGTTTCGGTTTGCCGGTGAGCGACTTCTTCCGAGATTGTCTTAGCACCTACAAACTCCAGCCGCACCATCTTCCTGCCAACACTATTACCTCTCTTTCCGCTTTTGCTTCTACGATCGAAGGCTATGCCGGACTTTGGCCCAGGAAGGAGCTGTGGATCCAGTTTTTTGGCCTTCGTCGTAACGTCATTCCGAACGTAGAGCTAGATCCGGAGGACAAGCAGCTCACTCAGTTCGGAGCCGCGTCCATCTCCCCCCGGAGGTTTTCCGTTTTCCCCCGGGTCACCGGGCTAGACTCCTGCAAAGGATGGGCCCGGAATGTCTTTTACGTCCGGAATACAGGCACCGAGGACTTAATCCGGCTGCTCCCCTATACTCCGGGTCCACCTAACCCGGAACTGTGGGACGTCGTCCCCAAGAAACCCACGACCTTGGCCAACCAGGTCAACAAGAGGTTCGCGGAGCTGAAGAAGGAGGGGTTGCACAACGAGGACGCTATGATCACGTTCGTCCGCAACCGGATCTCCCCCCTCTAGAAGCGCACCCACAAGGTGTGCCACATGAGCTTCGGCCGCGACCCCAACCGGACCTCATCCTTCGAGCTAAGCAACACGGAGATCTTTCGCTGGGTTAAGGCTCTCTTCACCACCCACAAGGACTTCTCCTCTGAGTGGACTTGGGGAATTGAGCATTTTTGCCGTGCCAGGCTTCCTCCCGTAGTAAGATCATGGCGCAAACTTACTTCAGATTAATTATATGTCGGTCATTGTGGCATTTTTGACTCTATTGTCCATTCTTTTTCTCAACTATTCCTTCAGCAGACCCTCGAGGACGACACGGATCCGACCCTTAAGTGGGCGCCGGACCGGGAGATCCTGGATGAGGAGGAGTCGGACCAGGAGATGTTCCTCCTAATGACCGACGCTACAAAGCGACCCACCGGTAAATCCTCTTCTATTAGAGATTGGCCCGATGATGAAGATGACTCGGATGTCGAGGTGATTGAACCTGTTGATGCTGTCCCCCTTTCTTATGCTTTTTCGGCATCAGCTAACCCCGGTGGGAATATCCACGAGGATCCTCCCCTCGCTATGGGCGAACCCGTTCCGGTAGTGCCGAAGAAGAAACGCGGAGCTGCATCAAGTTCCTCCTCCGGACCATCTCAGCCCGCAAAAAGGTGAAAGAAGTCCGGGGACAAGACTGCCTCCAAGCCAGTGGGCAAGGCCCTAGCTCGAAGGGTTCGGAAACCCAAGGAGGCCCAAACCTCGGATGCGTAAGTCTTTTTTCCTTTGCAACTTGTTCTTCATTGCATTCTTGTAATTTCTACTATGAGATTATTTGATTTTGCAGGGCTGTGGTGGAGGTCCCTCAGAGTGGATCTAGCATCTCTTCGCTGCTCCGACCTAGCCCTTCTCCCCCTCGTGACGACGAGTCACGCCCGCTGAGCCCTATTCCGGGGGGTTCTGCGGCTGCTCCGAGTTCTATTCCACCTCGTCAAGAGGAGGGTAATCTTGGAGCGGGGGAGACCGGCCCGGCCAAGGCGACGGCATCCACAACTTCGGCTTCGCCGCAACCAGCAACTACTGAGACCACCTCGGCACCAGCACCAGCACCAGCACCAGTTCCGACACCATCACCAAGTCCGACAGCAAGAAAATCAGCGGCTGCACCAAGTCCAGCAACAAGAGCACCAGCGCCAAGCTCCTCCGCCTCGTCCGAGTCTTCTCAACCTCGGCGAGGAACAACCCCGACAGCTCCTAAGGGAAAATCCGCTGCAACCACTTCCTCTTCCCAGCAAGCAAAGGGCAAAAAGGCTCCTGACGCTACCAAATCAGCATTCGTCGAGGCTGGGCAGCGTACCCTTGCATCAATGCTTCCCAAGAAGGCTCCAGCAGCGAAGGACGCCCCTGCCGAACCAACCGATGCACAGCAGATGGTTCTGCACACCAGCCCAGCGCTTGCCTTGGTTGAGAGGAAGGAGGCGCACACGAAGGGCTTGGTGGCGCCCCATATGCCCACCGGCGAGCGGTACCCTCCGATGTTGATTGAATTTGTCAACAACTGGAATAAGGCTGAGTTCGTCCATGACGACGATCTCCCGGCGAGGTTTGGCCCCGCTGAATTTTCCGCCCAGATGAACACAGCCGCTAAGGCAATCCACCTCGCGGGGCGGATGATGGAGGTACGTCGCTTCCCCTTTACATGCTGTAGATAATAACTATTAGTCCCTGAGCCTCTGGCGGAGTAACTTGTTACTCGGCCGGATGCTCTATAGAAAACTAACATAGCTCCATGAGAATTTTGAATATACACATACCTGGAGCCGGGTTAAGTTCCATTTGGCCCGGATCTTTGTACACTTCGAGCATGCACACACCTAGAGCCGGGTTAAGTTCCACTTGGCCCGGATCTTTGTACACTTCGAACATGCACACACCTAGAGCAGGGTTAAGTTCCACTTGGCCCGGATCTTGTACACTTCGAATATGCACACACCTAGAGCCGGGTTAAGTTCCACTTGGCCCGGATCTTGCACACTTCGAATATGCACACACCTAGAGCCGGGTTAAGTTCCACTTGGCCCGGATCTTGTACACTTCGGATATGCACACACCTAGAGCCGGGTTAAGTTCCACTTGGCCCGGATTTTGTACACTTCGAATATGCACCAAGCTAATTTATGTTTCTGTACTCTTTTCAGGTGACCACCAATCGCCGGAGTGCTGAATTCCAACGTCTGCTGGATACCCACAAGATGCTACGCGCAAAGCAGGCTGCACTTCTCGCGGAACACGGGAAAAGGGGTAAATTTCTCCCTTGTCGCTTCTCCATTTTTCTTCATCTTCCTCTGCCGAATTAATCTCATCATTCGGTTTCCGCAGCTAGGGTAGAGGCTGAGTACAAGATTATGCGGAAGAACTTGGAGCAGATCAAGGGTAAGTCATTTTTGTCTGACCTTATAGTGCTTTCCATTTCCTTTTCTCCTTGGCTCGGCAAACATTCATACCTCGGCTCTGCCGGGTCAACACACTATTTCAGCATCGCTTGAAGATAGTGTGCCCGTGCCTGATATGATGCTGCATTTTCTCGAACAAGCAGGGCAGCATCAAGCCGAGCTTAAAAAGAAAGATGACGAGCTCGCCCTCCTCCGGACCAAGGACGATGAAATTGCTAGGCTCAAGGCTGAGATGGAAAAAATGAAGGCCCAGCACCAAACCGAGCTCCAAAAGGTTGGCCAAGATTTCACAGAAGAGCACGAGCGCCTCACTCTCCAGATCGCCAAGGACCAGGATCTGCTCAAGGAGTCCGACATCCAGCTTGGGTCGGCGAATGCTGAGCTTGAACAGCTTCGAAAGAGGTGCGATGACTGCACCAGGGAGTTGACCCGGATCCTCAGCCATATATCACGTAAGTTCCTTTCCCTTATCCGACATACTTCTCCAGGTTACTTCATATGTCTTTTCTTTACCTACTTCCTTTGTCCTGTTTCCAGGCAAGTTTCCAGAGGGCACTGCTATTGCGAGCGCAGCAGTTGCAGATTTCCGCCAAGAAAGGGGTACTCCCACTGCTCCTGATGGTGAAGAGATTCCCTATGACATGGAGGACCTGTTGGTCAGCTTGTCATCTCGCGTGGAGCTCATCAAAAATTATGGCAAGGACATCCTCAACATTGTCGTTCGCATCTTCAACACGTTCTAGCCCGGAGAAAATACTCTAGAGACCACCGCAGTTCTCATTGAGAAGCTAATGGAAACCGAGACCCAGTTCGACCTCTGGAGAGAGTCTGCTGGACGTGCCGCAGCTGATACCATCCTTCACCACATACTTACGTGGTATGAGAAGATCGATCTCAACCTCTTGACACGCCTACGCACAGGATCCAGATGGACCAATGACCTAGAGTGGGTAGCTTGGCGCCAAGCTTGCGCCCATAGCCTTATCAAATACGCTCCCATTCACGAATGGGCTGAGGGGCCGAGCTTCCTAGAAGCTGCTAGGGACGAAGAGGCTGAGAATGATGAAGATGGTCTGACTGTGATGAAGAAGATGATGCCTCGGATATTGAAGACGGCGAAGATGACGCCGAACTTCCTCCTCCTGCTGCTCCTTGAGCGAAAAAACTTGAAAATTTATCAGATCCCCGGTATGCCGGGTGGAGTTGTATTCCATATACATGTGATATTTTGCTACTAAGTTCTTATGCCGGATTAACTTGGGCATAGTCCCTGAGTTTCTTTTTCTTGTTCGTCCAATCTTTTGGCTCGGCTCGTGTCTACCTTGATTCGATTTTACGACTTATGAATCCGAGCTTCAAAAATTGTCTTAACAATACTGGGAAACTTTTAGACTTAGCTCAAAAAATAAAACTGCATAATAACGTGAAAATAAATAGAAGGTTAGTCCGAAAAACAAAAGTCGGCTCAAATAAATTCTTTTCCTTAGTCATTTTTCATGTGCTACGCAATTCCAAACTTGTTCTCTTGCTTGCCATGAATTCAAATCTTGTTGGACAGCAGCAAGTCGAAGAGTTGGGTTCTTGGTGCTCACACATTACTAATCCGAGTTAAGTAGAACAACTTATTCCAGCTAACGCACAAAAGACAACTAATATTATTAAGGCAGTCCCCGAGTTACTGCTCGAGGTGCCAACATTTCATTGATAAGCTCATTGCCGGCATACATACAGACACATGAGAAGACTTGGATACATACACTTCTTTGCTAAGTGTAGAAAGGACGAAGGAGAGCTACATTCCATGGACGCTTGGATTCCTCGTCGGACCTGTCCGCCTTGTTCTTTTCCTGTGGCTTTGCATCTATAAGATAATAAGAATCATTGTGCAATGCTTTGCTCACAATGAATGGCCCTTCCCATGGGGAGGGATAATTTATGCATGCCAGTGGTACGTTGCACCAACCGGAGCACCAGATCGCCTTCCCGAAAGACTCGGGGGCTTACTTTCCGGCTATGATAGCGTCGGAGATTTTGCTGATATATGGCGGATCTGGACAATGCCAGTTCTCTCGCTTCTTCCAGCAGATCAACATCATTTTGCCGGGCTTCTTGCACTTCGGATTCTGTGTATTGGGTGACCCTAGGCGAATCATGCTCTATGTCGGCTGGTAATACAGCTTCTGCCCCATATACCAGAAAAAACGGCGTATAGCCTGTTGATCGATTCGGAGTTGTTCTTAAACTCCACAGTACCGCTGGTAGTTCTTCTATCCAGCACCCCGCTGATCTTTGCAGCGGCTCAATGAGCCGGGGTTTTATCCCGGATAATACTAATCCATTGGATCTTTCCACTTGTCTGTTCGATGCGGGGTGGGCTACCAAGGGTACGTCCAGCCGGATCCTCTTATCCTGGCAGAAACGCGCAAATGCTCCTTCCGCAAAATTTGTGCCATTATCAGTTATGATACTGTGAGGATAACCGTACCTCAAGATGATATCCTTGAGAAACGATACGGCCGTAGCTCCATCACATTTTCTTATAGGCTTTACTTCAATCCACTTCGTAAACATGTCCACCATGACCAAAATGTGAGTCATATTTCCCCTTGCTGGTTTGAACGGACCAACCATATCCAAGCACCATACGGCAAACGGCCATGTAATTGGTATGGTCTTGAGTCCCGACATTGGCATATGTGTCTTGGTAGCGTACCTCTGACAACCATTACATTTTCTCACCAGATCTTCTGCTTGCTCTAAGGCACTTGGCCAGTAGAATCCGTGCCGGAAAGCTTTTGCTACCAAGGCTCAGGACGAGGCATGATGCCCGCATTCCCCTTGATGTATATCTCGGAGGATGTCAAGCCCTTCTTCCGGGTCAACACATCACTGGAGGACATTGGTCACACTTCTTTTGTATAGTTCGGAATTGATGATTGCATACGCCTTTGCCCTCCTCTGTGTTTGTCTAGACAGCACTTCCTCAGTGGGTAACGTTCCATCTTTCAGGAATTGAAATATAGGTAGTGCCCAAGGTAGTATTGCTCGCACAGGGAACACATCCTCATTGATCTCCATATGATCCACCGGCATAACTTCAACTGGATCACACTGAGAAGTCCCCGGGTCTTGCGAAGCAGTCCCCGGGTTCACTGAAGTAGTCCTCGGGTTTGCCGAGGCAGTCCCCGGGTTTCGTGCACCACTTCCTGTGTCAATGTCCATGGGCACAGCTCCGGATTCCGTGTCCTCCAGGACATAGATTGAGTCGGTTTCTGGGGAGGGCCTGATAGATGGTTTTCTGAGGTGCTCTAATGCTACGCCCGGTGAAATTGCTTGTCGGGTTGACCCGAGCTTCGACAGCATGTCGGCAGCCTCATTTTCCACCCGGGGTACATGGTGAAATTCGCATCCCTCAAAGTAACTAGATATCTTCTGCACATGAAATCTGTACAGTGCCATGTTTGGATCAAGGGCGTCCCATACTCCCGACACTTGCTGCACCACCAAATCCGAGTCACCAAAGCATATGATCCGACATATCCCAATCTCTTTTGCCACCTTGAGCCCGTGCACAAGTGCTTCATACTCAGCGACATTGTTTGATGCCGTGAAATGGATCTGTAGCACGTATTTCAGCTGGTCCTTCTTTGGCGAGGTAAGTACAACTCCGGCACCTAGCCCGGTTTTGGTTTTTGATCCGTCAAAGTGCATTCGCCAAAAATTCGGATCTAGGAGTGGTGGTTCGTATTGCACCTCGGCCCAGTCCACGAAAAAGTCCGCCACACCTTGAGATTTGATGGCTTCTCTTTTATCATATTGCGGAGCATAAGGAGCTAGCTCAATTGTCCACTTTGCAATTCTTCCACTCGCATCCTTGTTACTCATTATCTTGGATATGGGGGACTCACATATGACCCTGATGGGATGCTCCTCAAAGTAGTGCTTCAGCTTCTTAGCGGCCATGTACATGCCATACGCCACCTTTTGATAGTGTGGATAGTTCTGCTTTGAGGCTGACAACACCTCGCTCAAGTAATATACTGGCCTTTGCACCGACTTACCTTCCTCGTCGTGCTCCACCACTATCACTGCACTTACAACTCGGTTGGTTGCGGCTATATAGAGCAACATTGGCTCCTTTGATAGTGGTGAGGCTAACACTGGTGCAGTGGCTAACATCTCCTTCAAGTGGGCAAAGGCTTCATTGGCCTGCGGCGTCCAAACGAACTTATCCGACTTTTTCATGAGTTGGTAAAGAGGCAATGCCTTTTCTCCAACCGACATACAAACCGACTTAACGAGGTCAGGCAACCTGTGAACTTCTCGACATCATTGAGACACTTCGGCAGTTCCATTCGTTCGATGGCTCGGATTTTAGTTGGATTAACCTCGATACCTCGGCTGGAAACAAGAAAACCGAGCAATTTCCCAGCCGGGACACCGAAGGTGCATTTTTCCGGGTTAAGTTTCATCCGGAACCTCCTTAGGTTCGTGAACGTTTGTCTGATGTCGTCAATGAGCGTTTTGCTTTCCTTGGTCTTGATAACCACATCATCCACGTACACTTGTACATTTTGACCGATTTGGTCGTGCAAACACTTTTGCATACATCTTTGGTACGTTGCCCCTGCATTCCGTAACCCAAACGGCATGGTGCGGTAGCAATAAGCCCTATACGGGGTAATAAACGCAGTCTTTATTTGATCATCCGGATTCAGAGGTATCTGGTGGAAACCAGAATATGCATCAATGAATGACAACAACTCACATCCAGCAGTTGAGTCTATGACATGATCTATTCTTGGCAGCGGAAATGGATCTTTTGGAGACGCCTTGTTCAGGTTCGTGTAATCGATACACATTCGCCAAACCACTGCCACGTTCGGATCATCCTTCTTCTTTTCGACCAGCACCAGATTAGACAGCCAATCCGGATAAAGAACCTCCATGATAAATCATGCAGCTAGCAACCGAGCTATCTCATCCCCGATGACTTTCCTCCTATCCTCGGCGAAGCGACGGAGATGTTGCTTCACTGGCTTAGCTCCGGGTCTCACATTCAATGAGTGCTCGGCCAACTCCCTCGGAACACCTTGCAAGTCCTGTTTGGACCAAGCAAAAATGTCCCGATTCTCACGGAGGAAGCTGACGAGCTCGCTTTCCTATTTGTCAATTAACCCGGCACCAATGGTTACGGTACGCTCCGGGAACATATCATCAACAGGAACCTTCTTGGTATTTTTCGTGGCCTGGAAGGAGACACTTCCATGCGGGTTACTCAGCGCCGGCATATACTGCTGCGCGGACTGAGCCAATGCCGCCACCTCCTGAATTTTCCTTTTCTCCTACGCAATAACAAGTGACTCGGCTAAGTTAGATCCGGCCGACGCACATTCCATGGAACGTCGGAAATCCCCTGCAATGATAATCACTCTGTTTGGTCCGGGCAACTTCATCTTCAAGTAGCTAATGTGACAGCTTACCATGAACTTGTTCAGCGCTGGCCTTCCGAGTAACGCATGGTACGCACTTTCCAAGTTCACCACTTCGAACTCCAAATTTTCAGTTCGGCAATTATCCCTCGTGCCGAACAATACGTCAACCCGGACCTTGCCTATTGGTTCGCAAGAAATGCCAGGCACAATGCCATGGAAAGTTGTCCTCGTGGCCTGCAGCATGTTTTCCGAGATACCCAACTTGCGCATTGTGTCCGCATACATGATGTTAATGTTGCTACCATTGTCGATCAGTACCTTTGAGAACCTTACATTAATGCTAGGCCCAATGAACGTCGGGTCCAGCACCAACGCATACGAACCAGGGCTTGGCATAAGCTTGGGATGATCCTTTATGCTCCAGGTGATTTCCTAATCAGACCAAGGCATGTACCTCGTCACTACCGGCATCACTGCATTCACCTCCATATGCCTACGCTGCAAGCTTTTTCTATCTGTTTCCTCAGTGGTGAACACACAATAGCTCTGATGATGCTCTCTGTACTCATTTCTCCCCTCATTTCCGGGGTACCTCTGATCCGGCTGATGCTGATTTTCCACTTGATGCACTGCATCCCTTCTCTCATTGTTATCATACCTCGGCGGAGGGGGAGGCAACATTGGCTGTTGCATGTTTGCTCCGGAGAGCAATTGTTGCCGGGGTAACTCCTGCCGAGGCTGATCATTCCGGGGTGCCTGAGCATTCCCCGGACCACCTTGTTCAATCTTGCGCATCCACTCACATTGCCTCGTCGTATGACCCGCTGGGTTACTCGGATTTGGCGTGTGAAACTTACACGGCTGGTCCAACATCGACTCATAAGTATACCTCGGACGGTCCTTCTTTTCTTGCCACTTTCTCTTTTGCTCTGGCATCCAAGTTTTCTTGCCATCGTTTCTCGGAGTCCATTGCCCTCCAGTTTTCTGGTGCTGATTTCCCCCTGCTCCGGGCTGATCTTGATTCACAGCCGCAACTTGTTGCAAACCGTATCGATGATCCGGTCTATCATCTCTTCTCTTCCCTCTGTAGTCATTCCTCCGGGATGATTCGACTCCATCCCTCTGATAGTACTCATCGTTTGACTCGTTTGATACGAGCCTAGGTTGAGTCGGATCACCCAAAGCATACGAATCTGCAATCCGGATCATCTCTGCCAACGTAGTTGGCATTTTCCTTTGCAACTTCTGCCACAGCTCGCTCGCATATCTGCACCCTTGCGCAAACCATGCTATGGCCTGTGATTCTATCACGCCCTCACATGAGTTTCTCACCATACACCACCGGGTTAAAAACTCCCGGTCTGTCTCATTTGGTCTTTGCTTGCACATAGCTAGGGTCTGCGGCCTATTTGGCCTCTGATACGTACTCGAGAAATTGCTGATGAGTATTTCCTCGAAATCTATCCAGCAGTTAATGCTTCCGGGCGGCAAATTGTTCAGCCATACCCTTGCTGGCCCCTCCAACATCTAGGGTACGTACCGTACAACCCACCTCAAGTTGCCCGTGACAATTTTCACAGCCGTAGCATAATTTATCAGCCAATCCTCCGGCTTTGTACTGCCGTCATACGTTTTTGTGCCCCTGGGTAACTGGAAGTTGGGTACCGGTGGCTCCTTCATGATCCGGGGTCCAAAACATGCTGGACCCGGTGGACCTTGACATTCAATTTGTTCCGACCTATACAGCCGATCCAGTTTTAACCTGGCATCATCTGGCATCAAATCCCTGCTTCCCAATCTTGACCCTATCACATGATAGTCCGGTCTTGGGTATCCCGCGTTTACCATTTCCGAGTCTCCATCATTATACCTGTCTTGCTCATGTGGAGCACCTCTTTGTTGCATACCTCGGCCGACACTTTGCTCTTGCCTTGGTATATTCCGCTGCTGCAGTTGTCCTGCTCCTGCCGAGTTTCGCTGTCCGGCATTGCCGTTGACGGCGTTCCCTTGAGCGGCATTTCCTTGGTCGCGGTTACCTCGGCCAGCTTCACCTCGGCTCACACTCCACCGATCATCATTTTTCTGTGCTTCTTTTCCTTTCCCTGCCTGCGTTGGGTCATACTGGACGATCTGTTTGTTTCGTCTGGCCGAGGTTACTACCTCTTCTCTCCTTAGACCACCATGAGGAGACGATACGGCTCCAGCGGTTTTCTCCGGGTTACCCATCACTGAATGGACGATCTTGGAGGCTCCAACTCTCTCCGGGTTAGCTCTGAGTAGTTCTTCGTTTGGTCTGTTCGTGATCCGAACCAGCTCATTAACCCTATCTTGTTGTCTTTGACGGGCTTCACCCGTCAGACCCTCTAACTCGGATACAGCTGCATCCGCTGCTCTGAGGTTCTATGCCAGGGTACTATACCTCGGCAGCCCCACGGACAAACAGTTTTCTGATTCCTCAATTCCAGGATCACCCTCTCTGTTCATCTCGCTCATGAGATTTCTCCCTTTTACTTATACAGTATCAACTTTGTTTGCCTTTGCGTACTCACGCAGCGTCATGTTCAATGACTGCTGAGCTGCAGCTATCTTTTTTGCCCCCTCTAGTAGTATTTTTTGCCTAGTTTCCTCTAGCTCGGCCTGCGCCCGAGTTGGATCTACTGCTTCTACTACAGGGTTTGCCAAGCTATCCATCGCTTCTCTCAGCACATTCTCTAGCCTCTCTAGTGGAGGACCTCTACCTTTCCTCGGTGCCTTAGGCGTTACATCCGGATCTGGCGCCGGATCTTTGCTTGCGCCTGCACCTGGCGCAGTCATCATCACCTCTGCATGGTCCGGGGAGCGAGCGATACGCGCCCCGCGAACCACAGTGAGGGGTGGCTCTCCTGCCTCGACGACGTGTCGCGGATGAACACACGACACGTCCACAGCAACATAGATCTTGTGCGCGCCGAGCTTGACGAAGAGGCCGTTGCACGGAAGTGGACGTGTGCCGAAGCAGCCAGCGTTGTCGCTGACAAAGTCCAGCGCTCCAAAGCGCTAAACAAGCCCAGAGACGATGCGTTTGCCGGTGCCGATGAAGTTTCCCGTCCGGATCTTGACCCCTGCTAGCGCCGCTAGCCCCACGGTGGGCGCCAACTGTCGTGGTGGTGTCACGGCAGATGCCATGAATAGGCTAAAGGTGGGGACTAATACACGCTAGGGAAATCCAGGGAGGGATAGTGAAGTGATTCTTCACACAGTAGTTTGTATTTGCTTTGCTTGCAAGATTACAAGTGCTCCTTGAGTTGTATTGGCGAGAGGAGGAAGAAGGAGCTCTCTTAATCTCACACACAAATCACCCCTAAAACCCTAGCCAAATCAGAATAGCGGAACCCTTTCTACAGAGGCCCTAGCCCCCCTTATATAGAGGAAGCTCGATCTCTGCTTAGGGCATACGTGGAGGCATATTCCTAGGAATATGCCTCCTCCCAAAGTAACAAGCCGACCGGGGTGCTTTTCCCCCGCGTCACACATGCAGAGGCTACGTGAGCCTCTGCGGCGCCCGCGTCAGCCGACATGGGCGTCGTCACCCTTGTCGGCCACGCCTCGGTGGTCCTCCCCTTGTCTGCTTCGCTCATGCAGTGCGTACCGGGGCTTCTTTTGACCAGCGAGATTCCTTCCTTCTCCTAGAAGCTAGATGTGACCCGGATCATGGTTGATCCGGCCACACCCAATATAATATGGTAAATAGGTCCTACCAGAGCGTGTAGAACCTTTGTCTTCTAAGGAGAACATTTTGTAGTAGTAACACCTAAAATGTTACGAGACAAACACTTAGCACTTAGCTCCCCAGCAACGACGCCAGAAAATAGCTTAATGTCTGCAAGTGCATAGATCATTTATAGCTAGTTTCGAAGTATAGATATCGATCCCACAGGGATCCTAAAGGTAAGTGTTTATGGGTGAAGTCTCTGTCACACCCAAAGTTGTCATAGGTCTTTGAGTGAATTGACTGCAAATGTTGAAATGAGAAAGGAATTTGGATTAAACTGGATGTATTTAAATAAAACATAAAATTTAAACTTCAGAAATAAAACGCATAAAAGTAAAGAATGATTCGGTTGTTGTTTCCTGCGGATGACAAAGAAGGCACAGGGAGATACAGTTCATGGTGATAGTGACTGTGCCAGGTGGACGAATGATAAGTGAAAAAATTATCATCTTATAAGTATATGTGTAGGCAAGCAACCCATAATTATTCGGAACTCCTCTTGGTAGATTTTGTCCCAACTTCAATAATCCTACTAGTCTGTTAGCAAAACCATGGTCAGACACTAGACGATTAAGACCCTTCAAGTTGCTTAGTGATTAAGCTCCTTGGATCAGACTAATGCAATAAGCTCGGTGGTTCCTCATTATCCTCGAGTCTACTAGTTTTCCATTGATATCCCCGTGTCACTTGGGGGTTGCCGGTCTGCTAGCGAACAAGATCCTATCCATGTAGAACAAAGTATCATGTTTTCTAGGCCCTTAATTGGACAACAAGCATTAGGCATCCCACAAATAGTCAAGCACACATAATATAGTAATTAAAATCGATCACAAACTAATGGAAAATATATGAAGGCACTGCCTCTATATCGCGTAATGCAGAAGAACCCCACGTTCACATGGGACGAGGAAGCAGACAAAGCGCTCAAACCGCTAAAGGAGGTGTTACTCGCAGCTCCCATGGACAAGGAACCAATGCTCGTCTACGTCACGGCTCCACTCAAGTCGTTAGCGCCGTGATGGCCATCGAGTGACCGAAGGAAGGCAAGGAGCACCCAATGCAGCGCCCTATCTATTACATCAGCGAGGTCCTCACCAACTCGCGGCAACGCTATCCACGGTACTAGAAATTGGTATATGCGGTCTTCCGAGCCCAACACAGGCTCCTGCACTACTTCCTGGAGCACCCCATCATGGTCTTATCCTCCGCCCTGCTGCAAGATATCATCCACAACCGCGATGCGACTGGGTGAATCGCCAAGTGGGCCATCGAGATCGGCATCCACAACATCAAATACAAGCCGTGCAAGGCGATCAAGTCGCAAGCCCTGGTTGATTTCCTTGTCGATTGGGAAGAGGCACAACAACCCGCGATGTTGCCATACCTCCACTATTGGACGCTCCACTTCGACTGCTCCAAGAATGCGGATGACGCTGGGGAGGGATCATACTCACATCCCCCAATGGCGATAAGCTCCGTTACGTGCTGCAGCTCAAGTTCACGCCCTTCACCAACAACATGGCGGAGTACGAGGCCCTCCTTCACGACATCCAAGCTACCAAGGATATGAACATCAACCGCCTCAAGTGCTACGGTGACTCCGACCTCGTTGCTGGGCAAGTCACCGGCACCTGCGATGCAGTCGCCCCCAACATGATAGCATACTGCCAAGCGGTGGACCAACTAGGGGGCTACTTCACCCGCTACTCCATCGAGTGGATCGACCGGTAGAAGAATGAAGAGGCCGACGCACTCTCCCGCATCGGGTCGGCTCGCCTGACACCACCCCCGGGCATCTTCCTTGATGTCATCGACAAGCGATCGGTCTCCCCTGAAGGAGATTGACATTGGGATACCGCTGTAGCCCGAACATGCCCTGGTCACCATGAACACGAAGCCAAGCGACTGGACTGCACCCTACTTCACCTACCTCAAGCACAAGATCCTGCCAAATGATGAGACTGAGGAACGAATGATCATGCACCGTTGCAAGTCCTTCGTCCTCATCAATGGCGAGCTCCACAAGCACAGCGTAATAGGAGTATACCAACGCTGCATACAACTAGAAGAGGGTTGCAAGATCCTACAAGACATCCATGCCAGCGACTGCGGCCACCAAGCCGGCAAAATGTCGCTAGTCGCCAAAGCCTTGGGACACGGCTTCTACTGGCTCACTGCCCATGCTTATGCCATCGACATCGTCCAGCGCTACACCGGGAGCCAGAAGTACACCAACCAGATGCACATACTTGGTTCAGCCCTCAAGACAATCCCCATCACGTGGCCATTCACCGTGTGGGGCATCGACATGGTGGGGCGATTCAAGACCACTCCATCAGGCTACACGCACCTCCTGGTCGCACTCGACAAATACACCAAGTGGGTCGAGGCAAAGCCGATCAAGAAATGCGACGGCAAAACCGCTGCCAAGTTTGTCCGCGAGCTGATCTACCGGTACGGCTACCCGCACAACATCATCACGGACAATGGCACCAACTTCGCCAAGGGCGCCATGGCTGAGTTCTGCAAAGAGCATGGTATTCGACTCGACCTCGCCTTAGTCGCCCATCCGGAGTCGAACGGCCAAGTAGAGCACGCCAACCAAAGCATCATCCACAGCCTCAAGCCAAGACTACAGGTCCCTCTCGAATGGACCCCTAGGTGTTGGGTCGAAGAGCTCCCCTTTGTGCTATGGGGTATCCGCACCTCCGTCAACTGATCGACAGGGTTCACCCCGTTCTTCATGGTGTACGGTGCCGAAGCTTTCATGCCGACAGACCTAGAACATGACTCACCCTGAGTCATCCACTATGCGGAAGAGGACAACGAGGTTGCCCATCAAAACGGGGTCGACCTACTCGATGAAGCCCACAACTTTGCTCGCTCCCGCACCGCCATCTACCAGCAAGGACTCCGCTGCTACCACAGCCGCCGAATTTGGACTCGCACCTTCCAGGAGGGCGACCTCGTCCTACGACTCATTCGGGACAAGAAGGGCATGCGCAAGTTCTCTCTCCCATGGGAAGGGCCATTCGCCATAGGGGGAGTCCTAGGAAATGACACCTACTACCTCATCGACATACGAGGTGACGGCCATCTTGACATCGAGCGGCCATGGAATGTGAATCTCCTCCAGAAATTCTATACATAGAACTAAAACTTGTACTCAGCTGCCACATGATGGAGTAAAAATCCAGCTTGCACAAATTGTGTCTACTCGCCTTTTCTTGTGCCAATCACACTTGTATGTACATTATTACACTAATTATGGTAGTCAACCCTTGGTTGCACGACCAGCATGGTTAAGTAGTGCGCGTCAAGGGCACCAAAAGTATTCAGGACTTGATCTGTCCACGAAAACGCCAACCCGGAGCCACCATCGGAGTCGCCCCACTCGACTGGCTTTCCAAGCCAAGACCACCGACTCTGCTTCCCACATCGCCCCATCCTCCTCACCCTCGCGCAAAGCGACTCGACGGTATAGTACAATGCTTGGGGACTTGTCCAAAATGACCCTAACGCGGCTCGGGAATATACCAAGTATGAGAGCTTGCCCTGGACTCGCCACGTGACTGACTTTTCAAGTCAGGAGGAGAGACATGTTACAAACAATGTACTGCATCCTCCCCTATGTTGGGCATGCGACTAGAACGGTTAAGTATCATGCTCGGGGACTCGCCTAACCGACACCGTTGGCGTTCAGGGAAAACACCAAGTACAGAGCATCCCTTGGGGTTGCCAAGCGACGAGCCATGGCGAGTTGACCTAGGTTAACCTAACAACCTAAAACACACCAACTAAATGCATACGCGAGGCCAATACCAATGGCGTATGCGCCTGGGGCTCACATAATTCAAAAACCAAACAAACAAACTCACGAAATCCATACGAGTCGATTGATATTTGCACAAAGTGACAAAATACATTGTTCATCATCAAAATAATTTACAAAAGGGCTAATCGCCACGCTAACTCGTGCCTGAAGGAAATTCTTCATTATACAGGCCTTGATGAGGAGGCGCCGCCATCACCCCTGACCCGGACAAAAAGGCTCCCAGGAATTCGCCTGGTAGGTCGTCAACTGCTTCACGAGTGACGACCGGGATTGCTGCTCTGACTTTAGGTCGCGATGCTTTAGCTAGGGGTTGTTCGGCACCACCAGCGTCTTCTGATAAGGTAGCAGATCGCCCATCGCCAACACACGCTCTGTGAATGGAGCGGCCTTGGTGGTCAGCCTGAGGACCTCCGCAATCTCCACCATCCCAATAGACGAGGGGTACCCACTGGTGACATCATCGATATCGAAATTGTCGGGGAAGTGCACGAGTCCAAGGCTCAATGCCGTAGTAGCTCTGCGGTGGAATGCATATCGCGCCATCCACTCGACGAGCGCGGCGCTTTCGCGCCATCCCCCCAGAATTACTTCGGTGGGAGAAATGCCCTGGAGGATAGCCTGAACGCACATCGCTGACGTGGTGGCCGCATTCACCACCGCCATCACGCACTGCTCAGCATCGAATGTCTGCACCACCGGATCTCCTTGACCTATAATAGCTGCAATGTCAAAAAATCAAACATCATATAGAAGAACATCCTCGGGGACTCACCCGCTCGAGGACTCGCTGCAACTACACATCTCGCCACTGCCAAAACAAGAATCAAGGAAAAAGAAATAAGCCTCACCAATAAGCTTGCAGTAGTTGTCCATGACAAACGTTTCCAGTGTAGAGATCTTCCCCTGCAATCCGACAATGATCGAGTCGGAGGCCTTCCGCTCCTCCTCCGCTGCGACGACTACGGCCTTGGCCCTCTCTTTAGAGGAAGTCATCGAGGCCTTCGCCGCCTGCAGCTCCTTCGCCAACGAGATGGCCTATTCTTCCGGTGCGGTCACCGAAGCCTTCACCGTTTCTAGCTCCTTCGCCAGCAAGCTGGCCCGTTCTTCCGATGTGGTCGTCGAAGCCTTTGAAGCATCTAGATCGGTGATCAGAACATAACCCTCGCGGGCCTTGGCAAGTGCGGTGACGTGCTCATCTATGGAAAAGAAGACCACAATAAACAAATTGCATAATTACAAGAATTTCAAACCTTGCAAGAGAGAACAACTAACCTGTAGTCGCTTGGAGTCGCCGATTGGCCTCCTGAGCAACCCGCATGTCGCGATCTAGTTGCTCCAACGAGGCTACCTGCTCAGTCGATTCATTCTGCAAACCCTAAACACAAAATTCAAGTCAGAAAAGGGACAATCAAAGTTGAGTTTCAAGCCGCTAAAATTCAATGACTAGACCCTCGGGGACTGGACAATCAAAGTTTGAGTGTCTAGCTGCTGAAATTCAGCGACTAGACCCTCGGGGAGTGGACATACCTGGATTACGGCTCCCATCATGCGGTGAAGCTCGCAGCGTCCAACGAGGGCACCAAGAATGGTGTGCGCTCGCGATGCTGCCCGGCATCGTATCGATGATCTCAGGAACCTACGACAACTGAGTTTCAACCACCATGAAAAAGCCCTCGCCATGAAGCATGGGAACATCGCGGTCGTCGCCCTTGGTATGCTGGTCACCGGCACTGGCGCCTCCGAAAGAAGGTCCACCTTGCTTGGCTCCGCGCAGGTGGTTTCCTGTTCTCCAAGAGGGACTGTGGAGTCGCCCTTTCCAACGCCTTCCGCCATCATGGCAACGGGGTCGCCCTTCTTCTTCATTATCTTCTCCTTCACACCCTCACTGGGCGCCTCGACAGTGACCGCCTTCCTCTTCCTGGAAGGATCATCGTGTCCCTCGGTGCTAACCGGTGAAAGTTTAGCCACCGACCGACGTTGGATTTTCTTAGGGTTGCCCCTGCGAGTTCAGCACGATTAGTGATTTGCAAAAACCCAAAAGCAGCAAATCACGGCAAACAAATGAAAGACAAACTCACTTGGCGACAGGGATGCCGCACATACCAGTGTTGATGTGCGCATGCTTCTCTATATCGGGGCCTAGCATGTGATGACCCACAAGTATAGGGGGTGTATCGCAGTATTTTCGATAATTAAGAGTGTCGAACCTAGCGAGGAGCAGAAGGTGCTGGCTAGTGGTATGGATTAGGAATTCTCTGCAAATACTTAGCAAACGGATTTTTAGGGGTTTTCGATAAAGCAAGTAAACAAAGTACGAGTAAACAAAAGACAGTAGGAATAAATGCAGCAGGTGGCCCAATCCTTAATATAGCAAAGGACAAGTCGGTTGTATTTCTATAGATGACCAAATGTTCTCGAGGACACATGGGAAGACTGTCAAGTGCTTTCGCTTCATATAGTCGATTAATCTTCTCTAGCTTGCTAAGTGTTGTGTGGGTGAACCTGTGCTAATGTACCGCCCCATCCAAGACTAATACATACTTGTGATTATACCCCTTGCAAACATCCGTAAGTACAAGAAAGTAACTAAGGTAGAAACCTAACCACAGCTTTAAACTCTAAGACCCTTACGTCCCTTGTGCAATGGTTTCCTAACGGGGGTTCAGGTTTCTGTCACTCCGGCAACCCCTACGATTAGTAGCCAAATACACAATGCATTCCCCTAGGCCCTTATAGGTGAAGTGTCATGTAGTCGACGTTCACATGACACCACTAGAAGAAGTACACCACAACTTAAATAACAATCTATTGAATCTTTCTCAACGCAACTCCACTACTAACAACAAGACTTCTCCCATGTCCTCAAGAACAAAACGAACTACTCACAAGACATCATATGGATCATGATCAGAGATGGAATAATGATGCATAACAATATGAACATAAACAATAATTCAATGGTTCACTCAATAGCATCAACTACACAGAGTAATCAACACCAGGAAAGTTTCCCTATGAACTATAGCAAGATTCCACCAATTGTTACAGCAATATGCAGATGGTGATGAGGGTGCTGATGGTGATGATGGTGGGGATGATGATGATGATGATGATCCCGATGAAGTCCAGCTTGATGGTGGTGTTGATGGCGATGATCTTCCCTCTCCGGGAAGGAATTTCCCCAGCAGAAATCTGTCTGCCGGAGAGATCTTTCTCTCTCGGTGTTTTCCGCCTCGCAGAGGCGGCAGAATCTTTTTGTGGTCGCTCCCCGAGTCTTAGGGTTTCTTAGGGATGATATACGCTAGAGGAGAGAGGCTAGAGTGGGCCAGGGCGGCCACACCACTCCCAGGCGTGGCCTAGGCCTGCCCGCTCCATGGGGTGGTGTGGGCCCCCTGTGGCCCACCTCCACTCCATCTTCTGGCATCCTGAGTCTTCTAGAAAAATAGAATTTTCCGTATATTTTCCCGGATTTTCTGATCTTCGCGAATTTTGCCTCCAAACAGCACCTTTTCCATCAGAATCCTGACTGCAGCGGTCCATGCTCCAAAAGTCATCAACCATGCAAAAATAGATGAAATAACATAAGTATCACCTCTCAATACGAAATATATCAATGAATAATAGTGAATTAAGACATAGAATAGTGATGCAAAATGGACGTATCAACTCCCCCCAAGCTTAGACTTCGCTTGTCCCCAAGCGAAACTGAGCTCAATAAACATGACCTCAGGTTTATGCAGTGAAGAGTCTATAAAAGAATACAAACAAGAAGCATCACATTCATCAAATACACAGATTATAATAGAAGACAACTCACTATTATATAACTCAACTTGCAATGAGTGAAGGAAACACAATAAAGATACATAAAGTGAATTATAATTGGTAATGGCAAACTTAGCTCTTGGTCGAAGAATAGTTGATAATTTGCTGGAGTTCACAAATAGCTAGCTTTTCAATGATAGCTTTCAAAGTAGTAAACTTCAAGATAAGAGCAACGTGCAAAGCAAGGAACATAAGAAACATGATTGAATAAATCATCATATGAATGAATGAAACACATCAACTCAAAATACTTGCTGAGATAGAAGGGAATAGGTTTACTGACTCAACTACAAAGTAAAATAAAGGCCCTTCAAAGAGGGAAGCAGGGATTGCAAGTCTCATAAAAAGCTCCCAAAAATTATGATACTTACTAGCTTTCAGCTCTCATTGCACCTATCATAGGCATCTTTAGGTGATTAAGGTTAAAGTGATCAAAAATGAGGATATGCATTGACAAGTTGTAAGTTGAGAATCTCATGTCCCTTGAATACGAGGGCCGCTCCTCATGCTACTCAAGTTTAGTCAACGGTAAGTTCTTGTCATCGTAAGCATATGTGTATCATAGAGAACCGCCAACGGGGTACCCCTTGCCCAATGATACGGAAGAATCCCCATATCAAAATGACAAGGCAAGCAGACAACAAGCATCTCAGCAATCTTCTTATTTACCATGGGAATATGGTGCTTTTTTCTCTCTTTCCTCTTTTCATAATATCTCTTTTTTTCTTTTTCTCTTTTTGCTCAATATCAGACTCTTTTTTATAAGAAGAATGCTTCATAGGTACTCGTTATGGTTACGCTGCAGGTTTCCACCATGTCAGCATGGATTAGACCAGCGGCCCAGGCGTTTCTCTAACACATATGCATAACTCCATGGACTTACAAGCTCCCCTTTCATTTCACACCGACGACATCCATAGACAAAAGAACATGATATCAACTTGGTACAAAGTACCAGTGCAATGTTGAAAGCGTTCCCCATGACAGCATGGTTCTGCTAATTCACAACTTACAAAGCGCAAGCATATACGCAACATAGGTGAGCACAATGGTTCAAGTTTATTAAGTGCAAGAAAGTAAAGTGTGCCGTCAAGTTCGTGAGAGCTTTAATCACTAATTTTCACATAACAAGTTTAATTTGGGAGGTAGATAAAACAAGAATTTACTTGGAATAGCAGTAATGCTACTAGGTAGGTATGGTGGACACAAATGGCATGGGTTTGGTTTAAGGAGGTGGATGCATGAGAAAAAAATCCTCTCAGTACAGGTTTTTGGCTAGCAAGGCTGGGTAGCAAGTATAAGAATTGAAGGAAACAAACAAACATACAAGTGATAAAGACAAACATGTAATCTTCCTTGGAAGCACAAAAGATCTTAACTAGAGAATAGTAGACTTATGAGCAAATCAATAAAGAAAGATGATGAAATTATTTTTCTCTAGAGTACTTCAATCTTTTCTTTCAACTCTCAAAAATAGTGTGCTACTGACCGAGCTAGGTTTGCCAAAACCAACTGAATTAACTCAATGATCCTAGAGTGCTACCAATACTAACAACAAGATCAATCATATAACCATGAATTGAAAACTAATATAAGCTATGCAAAAGAGTGAATGATAGAACTTCTCATTAATATTCCATAATGGCAACTCACACCAAGGGATACATATCTAACAAGAGAGGGGTGGCCATTCACCGTGTGGGGCTCTAATATCTCCTCTATTGCAAACCATACTACATAATATCTCCTCTATTCATGATATGACTCTACTAATAAGGTAAAAAGATAGAAGATAGTGATGTGATACCGCGGTACTCTCCCAAGCTTGGAACAAACCAAGGGGATGCCAAACCTGACGACGAATTACTCCTTAGGTGGTGGTGGTATCCTCTCGATGAGCTCTCTGATCAGTTTCCCAAAGTCCTCAATCTCGAAAGTGAGAGTACGAATCAACTCCGAGTTGTGCTCAATATGGCTCATGATCATTTCAGTTTGTGGATCCCAACTCTTGTGATTCTTTTTCCATTCTTCCCTCTTGGATTCTTCTTTTCCTGCATGGTTATGGATAAAGGTATGGAAGGGATTCTTGGTGTGTGGAGGAAGTGACCGTGGGGCCAAACTGTGATGAGGAGCTTTCCCCCCAGTCTGCATCTGCGTAGTCCTTCTAACCCTGGCAGGGTTCCCCACCACTCCAATGCTTGCAACGGTAGTTCCGGTATGCGGGTGTTGGCCTTGCTCCTCTTCACCTTCACTCTTGATCTCCTTCTCCTTCCCGGGGTCTTGGAGGTCTTCCTCCATAGGTTCCTTCCCTTTATCCTTGGTGGACACCATTGTGCTTCTAAACCTTCAAAGAGTATGTCCTGACAGAAATAGATCGAAACAAAAACATGACGAAAACACGATATACGAACCTCGGGGGATCCGGGGGGTTATATACTACGAAGTTTCATATCAAAAGGAAGGTATTGGGAGAAAACGAGTCGGAGGCGGAGTCCTGGGTGGCCTCACCACCTGGTGGCGCGGCCAGGGGTGGGCCCGTGCCATGGGGTGGTGTGGGCCACCCTGGCTCCGTTTCCGTCCCTTTTTCGCTTCGTAGCTTTCCTTATGGACTGAAAACTGCAAAAATATAGTTGGATTGTATTTTCGCGGAACTTTTCTTACCAGAACTGTTACCTAGTTGGAAACGGACTCTACAGGTCTCTGAATTTGGTCCTCAATGAATTTCTATGGAGTTATAACTTGAAAGGCATCCACATCTTCATTGTAAGAATCTCCAGCAATATAGTGTTTGAGTCGATGTCCATTCACTACTTGTGTAGTATTATCTTTTAGAGAAGAAATTTTTATTGCTCCTGAACGGTATACTTCTTCAAGGATGAAAGGTCCTTCCCATTTTGATAGTAGCTTACCTGCAAAAAATCTGAGACGAGACCTATACAATAGAACTTTCTCACCAACATGAAACTCTCTCTTAAGTATTCGCTTGTCATGCCATCTTTTAACTTTTTCCTTAAAGAGCCTAGCATTCTCATAGGCTTCACTCGTCCATTCATCTAAAGAACTTAAGTCAAATAATCTTTTCTCACCAGCGAGCTTACAATCTCTATTTAGTTCTTTCACTGCCCAGTAAGCTTTGTGTTCTAATTCTAAGGGTAGGTGGCAAGCTTTCCCATAAACCATTTTATAAGGAGACATTCCCATAGGATTTTTGTAAGCAATTCTATAAGCCCATAAAGCATCATTCAACTTCTTAGCCCAGTTTTTTCTAGACCTATTAACAGTCTTTTGCAAGATAGATTTAATTTCTATATTTGATAACTCTACTTGCCCGCTAGTCTGGGGGTGATAAGCTGAAGCAATTCTATGATTAACATCATATTTAGCGAGGGTCTTCCTAAAACCGCCATGAATGAAATGAGAACCCCCATCAGTCGTGAGATACCTAGGCGCTCCAAACCTAGGAAAGATAACGTCCTTAAGCATTTTTAGAGAGGTTTCCCCGTCAGCACTTTTCGTAGGAATGGCTTCTACCCACTTAGTAACATAATCAACGGCAACAAGAATATGAGTGTAACCCTTCGAAGGAGGGAAAGGACCCATAAAGTCAAATCCCTAACAATCAAAAGGTTCAATAACTAGAGAGTAGTTCATAGGCATTTCATTGCGTCTAGAAATATTACCAGCACGCTGACATTCATCACAAGATAAAACAATTTTTCTTGCATCTTTAAAAAGGGTAGGCTAGTAGAAACCTGATTGTAGTACCTTTTGTGCGGTTCTATCTCCTGCATGATGTCCTCCATAAGCGCTACCATGACATTTATGCAATATCTCTTTTTGTTCATATTTGGGAACACATCTTCGCATAATACCATCAACCCCTTCTTTGTATAAGTGTGGGTCATCCCAAAAATAATGCCTCAAATCATAAAATTACTTTCTTCTTTGCTGAGCTGTAAAAGTTGGAGACAAATACTTGGAAACAATAAAGTTAGCATAATCAGCATAACAATGGCTTCCTCGCGAGCTCACCCCTACTGTGGCTAACTGTTCATTTGGGTACTATCATTAACAGGCATAGGATCAAAAGTGATGTTTTCCAAACGAGATAAATTATCAGCTACAGGGTTTTCAGCACCCTTCCTGTCTACTATGTGTATATCAAACTCTTGTAAAAGCAGTACCCATCTAATAAGTCTAGGCTTAGCGTCCTTCTTCATCATAAGATATTTAATAGCAGCATGATCAGTATGAATGGTTACTTTTGAGTCCACAATATAGGGCCTAAACTTATCACAGGCAAAAACAACAGCTAGAAATTCCTTTTCAGTAGTAGCATAATTCCTTTGAGCAGCGTCTAGAGTCTTACTAGCATAATGAATAACGTTTAACTTTTTATCAATACGTTGCCCAAGGACAGCCCCTACAGCAAAATCACTAGCATCACACATTATTTCAAAGGGTAAACTCCAATCAGGTGGTTGAACAATAGGGGCTGTAGTTAAAGCCTTCTTAAGAGTTTCAAAAGCTCCCCTACAATCATCATCAAAAACAAAAGGTACATCTTTTTGAAGAAGATTAGTGAGAGGTTTTGATATCCTAGAGAAGTCTTTAATAAACCTCCTATAGAAACCAGCATGACCAAGGATACTACGAATACCTTTGATGTCTCTTGGACATGGCATCTTCTCAATTGCCTCAACCTTAGCTCTATCAACTTCTATGCCTCTTTCAAAAACTTTATGCCCAAGAATAATCCCTTCATTAACCATGAAGTGGCATTTCTACCAATTAAGAACAAGATTAGTTTCTTCGCATCTCTGCAAAACTTTATCAAGGTTGTGTAGACAATTATCAAAAGAAGTTCCATATACAGCAAAGTCATCCATGAACACTTCTACAATATCCTCACAAAAACCATGAAAGATAGCAGACATGCACCTTTGGAAAGTAGCAGGAGCATTACATAAACCAAAAGGCATACGTCTATAAGCATACGTTCCATAAGGGCAAGTAAAAGTAGTTTTTTCTTGATCTTGTTGTTTAACAACAATTTGAGAGAAACCAGAATAACCATCAAGAAAACAAAAATGGGTCTTTTTAGACAACCTTTCCAACATTTGATCAATAAAAGGAAGCGGGTAGTGATCTTTCTTAGTAACTTTATTGACTTTCCTAAAATCAATGCACATCCTATAGCCTACCACTGTTCTTTGAGGAATAAGCTCATCATTATCATTAGGGACAACGGTAATACCTCCCTTTTTAGGAACACAATGAACAGGACTAACCCATTCACTATCAGCAATAGGGTAAATAATACCAGCATCAAGGAGTCTCAATACCTCATTCCTTACCACTTCCTTCATCCTAGGATTTAAACGTCGTTGGTGCTCCACTACCGGCTTCTCATCTGGTTCTATGTTGATAGAGTGCTGACATATAGTGGGTGAAATCCCTTTTAAATCATCCAGAGTATAGCCCATAGCTCCTCGATGTTTCTTCAAAACTTCCAATAACCTTTCTTCTTCCTTCCCTGAAAGTTTAGCGCTAACAATAACAGGATATATCTTTTTATCATCAATATAAGCATATTTAAGATCATCAGGGAGAGGTTTTAGATCGAAAACAGGATCCTTTTTAGGTGGCATCGTGGTACCCAAGTATTCTACAGGCAAGTGGTACTTAAGCATCATAGGTTGATCACGGAGAATCCTGTCAATCTCATTCCTTTCTTCCATGAAGATTTCACTTTGATGATCTTCCATAAATTGCTGCAAAGCATTGTTAGGAGCAATAGAAATAGAAGCAAGTTGTTCAACCCTAAAATCCTCATTATGGGTTTCCTCTTCGCAAGGTTCTTTAGCAAATTTCGAAAAATTAAACTCATAAGATTCCCCATCGAACTTAGCCAAGATTTTCTCCCTCTTGCAATCAATAATAGCTCCACAAGTACTTAAGAAAGGTCTACCAAAAATGATAGGGTAGGTTTTACTAGCAGCCAAACCAAGTACTAGAAAATCAGTAGGGTACTTAATCTTACCACAAAGAACTTCCACGTCTCGTACAATACCAATTGGAGAGATGGTCTCTCTATTAGCAAGGTGAATAACCACAACAATCTCTTCCAACTCGCAAGGACTCATTTAATGCATAATTTCTCTGTAAAGCTCATAAGGAATAGCACTAGAACTTGCACCAATATCACATAAACCATAATAGCAATGATCACCAATTCTAACAGAAAGCACAGGAACACTAGCCTTTTTAGTTCTATTGGGATGTGAAACAATATTAGAAGCATCCTCACAAAAGACTATGTGCCCATCTTCTATGATTTTAGTGACAAGGTCTTTCACAATTGCTACCACAGGTTCAATGTTTATTTGTTCATCAGGTTTTACAGTTCTTTTTTCACTTTTGGTGATTACATTAGTTATCATAGGATGGTCCTTTACCTTTTCGGGGAAGGGAATCTTCTTGATATAAGGTTCGGGTAAGATGGGATCAATATTGCAATACTCAGCACTTCCAATAGGAGCATAGTCAACAATATCTTTGTAAGGTGCATGGTATTTGTTCCATCCCGTTTTTGGAATTTCGATATAGGAAGCAAAAGCTCTATAGCAATTTGTAATAACTTGCAAATCAAGACCATAAATATTACTAATATTTTGAAAGTCATCAGTTCCCATAAAAGATTCAATGCATTCATAATCATAATTTATACCTGACTTTCTACCTTTGTCATTCTCCCAAGCTTCAGCATTATCTTGAATTCGATCTAGAAAGTCCCATTCAACCTCTTATTCCATATGAGTGAATGATCCAGCACAAGAAGCATCCAATAAATCCTTGTCATGTAGAGGGAGCCTTGCATAAAAGCTGTTGATAATAATATTGTTGGGGAGCTCATGAATGGGACATTTGAGCATTAGTAACTTCAATATCCCCCAAGCTTGAGTTGTACTCTCTCCATCAAGAGGCCAAAAGTTGTATATTTGATTCCGATCTTTATGAATCTCACTAGGAGGATAAAACTTTGAATAAAAGAGAGGCACTATTTCCTCCCATTCCAGAGCTTGACCATTCTTCAGCAGCTTATACCATTCCTCAGCTCTTCCTTTCAGTGATAATGAGAATAACTTATTCTTAACTTGATCTATAGTAATACCTGCACACTTGAACAACCCGCATAATTCGTGTATAAAGAGCAAATGATCACCGGGATGGACAGTTCCATCCCCAACATAGTAGTTATCCATAACACGATCAATAATTCTTGTAGGTATTTTGAAAACATCTTTCTCAGCAGGTGGTGGCTTATCTACTACCTTAGCAGTGGTAGTAGCATTAGCAAATAAGAAACTCAGCGAATTATCCATAACGAAAATAAAGCAACTAGCAGAAGTAAACAATACTCATAGTAGAAGTTTCCTTTACCAGTTCCACTCTCCAATAGCGCTTCACTCCCCGGCAACGGTGCCAGAAAATAGTCTTGATGACCCACAAGTATAGGGGGTGTATCGCAGTATTTTTGATAAGTAAGAGTGTCGAACCCAATGAGGAGCAGAAGGTGTTGGCTAGTGGTATGGACCAGGAATTCTCTGCAAATACTTAGCAAACGGATTTTTAGGGGTTTTCGATAAAGCAAGTAAACAAAGTACGAGTAAACAAAAGACAGTAGGAATAAATGCAGCAGGTGGCCCAATCCTTTATGCAGCAAAGGACAAGCCGGTTGTATTTCTATAGATGACCAAACGTTCTCGAGGACACATGGGAAGACTGTCAAGTGCTTTCGCTTCATATAGTCGATTACTCTTCTCTAGCTTGCTAAGTGTTGTGTGGGTGAACCTGTGCTAATGTACCGCCCCATCCAAGACTAATACATACTTGTGATTATACCCCTTGCAAACATCCGTAAGTACAAGAAAGTAACTAAGGTAGAAACCTAACCACAGCTTTAAACTCTAAGACCCTTACGTCCCTTGTGCAATGGTTTCCTAACGGGGGTTTAGGTTTCTGTCACTCCGGCAACCCCTACGATTAGTAGCCAAATACACAATGCATTCCCCTAGGCCCTTATAGGTGAAGTGTCATGTAGTGGACGTTCACATGACACCACTAGAAGAAGTACACCACAACTTAAATAGCAATCTATTGAATCTTTCTCAACGCAACTCCACTACTAACAACAAGACTTCTCCCATGTCCTCAAGAACAAAACGAACGACTCACAAGACATCATATGGATCATGATCAGAGATGGAATAATGATGTATAACAATCTGAACATAAACAATAATTCAATGGTTCACTCAATTGCATCAACTACACAGAGTAATCAACACCAGGAAAGTTTCCCCTATGAACTATAGCAAGATTCAACCAATTGTTACAGCAATATGGAGATGGTGATGAGGGTGCTGATGGTGATGATGGTGGGGATGATGATGATGATCCCGATGAAGTCCAGCTTGATGGTGGTGTTGATGGTGACGATCTTCCCTCTCCGGGAAGGAATTTCCCCAGCAGAAATCTGTCTGCCGGAGAGATCTTTCTCTCTAGGTGTTTTCCGCCCCGCAGAGGCGGCGGAATATTTCTGTGGTCGCTCCCCGAGTCTTAGGGTTTTGTAGGGATGATATACGCCAGAGGAGAGAGAGGTTGGAGTGGGCCAGGGCGGCCACACCACTCCCAGGCGCGGCCTAGGCCTGCCCGCGCCATGGGGTGGTGTGGCCCCCTGTGGCCCACCTCCACTCCATCTTCTGGCATCTTGAGTCTTCTGGAAAAATAGGATTTTCCGTATATTTTCTCGGATTTTCTGATCTTCGCGAATTTTGCCTCCAAACAACACCTTTTCCATCAGAATCCTAACTGCAGCGGTCCATGCTCCAAAAGTCATCAACCATGCAAAAATAGATGAAATAACATAAGTATCACCTCGCAATATGAAATATGTCAATGAATAATAGTGAATTAAGACATAGAATAGTGATGCAAAATGGACGTATCAGCATGCGAGAGAGGCCCCTCTCCAGGATGCTCGTTTGCCACACCACCATGGACTTTTCCGCCGACAGAGCCATGGCCACGGGAACCTCCAGCTCTGATGATGCAGGCGTCTCCTTTGGCGGCAGAGTCACTGACCCTACGGCCACTTCAACCCTCGGTTCCGGTGGCGCCAAGGTTTCTGACGCAATCATGGTGAGTGGTGCCTCCGTCTCCACAACCACATTCATGACCTCTGATTCCATCATTGGAGCTAGGTCCTTCAAAATCTTTGCCGTATCTACACCCCCTACATCGTCGGACTCGTTGTCCGACTCGAACATTGCCGATGATTTGGCCGGTGACTTCGCTGTCAACCTCGCCTTCGCTGGCGACTTAGGATTTGCCGGCGGCTTGGCCTTTGTCGGTGCCTTCAACTTCGGCTTCAGTGCGGGCTTGGCCGGCGTAGCCACTGTGACACCCCACGGGATCAAGGTTAAACAAATCCAGACCTTATCCTGACATAAGATTAACCTAGCGCTCGAGGATATCCAGTAACAAATCGGTAACACAACAGTAACCCTGCGACACAAACATTATTACAGCAAGCTCATAACTAAGCAAAGAACCAAAATATTACAAGCAGAAGTCACTGGCCACAAACATCAAACAGCGGAGGGCAAATTATGCTATTAAGTATAGCAAACTTAACAAATGGCCTAAGAGGCCTAAAGCATAACGATGACGTCACAGCCTATAGATTCTAGGCTGCCAGCCGGGAACCCCAAGCTACTCATCAGTGCTGATGTCGTACCAAACTTGTCTTCAGGGGAACACTTACTCTACTACAATAGTATCAACAAAGCAAGGGAGAGTACATGGTGTACTCCGCAAGACTTATGGCTAATGGGGTTATTTTGCATAAAGCCATCTTAGTTTATAAAACAAGGGGGATAAGAAGCTCGTCTACTCAGAATATTTTAAAAGGAGATAAGAGAGCGACATCTCCAAAGAATTGATCATCATCTTTTCATAACCACCAAAGTAATCCTCATCTCACAACTAGGATGACCCCCTCGTACCCATGAGGAAGCATCCTTACACTACAAGAAAAGTTTCCTTCCACAATGACTTGGCCCAATGGTCGTTGTACAAGGCGCATCTTCCACGACAAATTTCCCGGCTCGACCATGCCTGATGGAAAACTTTTTGTCCCATTTAGTGGCCCTCTACTATGACGGAACCGCTAAAAATGTGGAGGGAGCTCAGCTAGCACATGGCAGAAGCAAGATTTTTGTTTCCTCGAGCGATGTTGACTCGCCGAAGTCCTTTGAGGCGTGTGGGTCCTGGACGTTAGTGTCTCTAGCGGATCATACTTTTCGGTTGTGCCTCTATGATTTGAACTCGATAACGTTGCTTTATGCGTTTGCCGTTTAGTTAGGCTGCTGGGTCCCATATGTCAGCCTCTCATTAGAAGAATTGTGTGTATTATGGAACTTTTTTTCTTCCCTCGTGCTATCCTGTTCTGAACTTGATAGTGTTGCTCGATGCATCTGCCGTTTAATCATGTTGCTGGGCCCACATGTCATCCTCTCATTAGAAGAGACGTGTGCATGATGGAATTTTTTTCCTTGGCTATTGCCTCCCTGATTTCAACTCTATAATGTTGCTCGATCTCTCTGTCATTTAGTCATGCTGCTGGGTTCCCCATGTCAGCCTCACATTACAAGAATCGTGTGTATGGTGGAATTTTTTTCTTCGCTCGCGCTACCCTGTTCCAAACTTGGTAGCGTTGCTCGATGTATCTACCGTTTAATCAAACTCCTAGACCCCACATGTCATCCTCTCATTAGAAGAAACGTGTGTATGATAGAATTTTTTTCCCTCGGTCATGCCTCCGTGTTCCGAACTTGATAGAGTTTCTCACTGCATCTACCGTTTAATCATGCTACTAGGCCCCACATCCACTCATTAGAAGAAACATGTGTATGATGGATTTTCTACCCTCGGTCACGCCTCCGTGTTTCGAACTTGATAGCGTTGCTCGATGCATCAGCCATTTTTCCAGGCTGCTAGGTGCCCCATGTGAGCCTCTCATTAGAAGAAACGTGTACATGTTGGACTTTTTTCTTGCTCGTGCCTCCCTGTTTCGAACTTGGCAACGTCACTCGAGGCATAACCTATATAAGGCCGTGCTACTAGGTCCAACATGCCGGTCTCTCTATGAATGAGACCTATGTATGATGGACTTTTTTCGGTCCGCGTCCGCTATTTTGACCTTGGCAACGTTGCTCGATGTGACAGCCATGTATGGTCTTGCCGCTGAGGCCCCCATGTCAGCCTCTCTGTATGTTCTGGCTTGTGGGTCCCAGATGCAGCCTTGTATGTTATGGAGGGTGGGTCCCTGATGCCAGCCTCTCTGTACAAGTATTTAACTTTTGTTTTAAACCCGACCATTAAACTCGAGGGATGCTGCAGGCTGGTGGGTCCGTGATGTCAGCCTCTCAATAAAGCAATATTGCTAGAAGAAAAAATGTAAACCCAAGATAATTTTATGTCAAGCACAGAGAATCGAACTCAAGACTTCAAAACACATATAAACCATGTACGTTGCCACTACGAAAAACAAATAAGATGAACATTATCATTAAAAGCTTTATATTACCTATAACTTATATATTAGGCTTCTTAAAAAGATTTTATGTGTCCATGTTATCTCTGCTATTAAGATAAAAGAAAGCGATGCTGACATCTCAATTTATTAGATGCCAGATAATGGAGTAGTTTCTTAAAAACATGGGTAGGCGGATTTTTTTGTTTTAAAGGGCAATTACAAAAAGATTTTGGGCTATTCTACATCTACTATACTCAATGGGCTATACTCCATGCACTATTCTCGATGGGATCCTTGATAAAAATTTAAATGGACTGTCGTCAGCAAGTCCCCTGACCCCTACAAGGCTGAATTAAATTGTTCTAGGCTAAAGAGGGGGTCGAATGGGCTAGATTTTACCTCCTCTTTAGTAAAATATGCATTGTGCTGTGGCTCGTCCGGATTCGAAACACAGATCTCACTACCGGAGGAAAAAAAGCGATAATTATTTTAACAAATATTCGTGTAAAAATATCTAAAGAATAATGAACACAGACCGCGTGTGCCAAACCTGGACTGGTATCCAATGACTTCACTTACCCTCTCATTTATATCCAAAACACATCCAACGGTTCCAATGACACACATGCAAAATCTCTAGTGCAAGCATCCGAGCAATAGCAACATAACTTTTTTACAAATTCAGTAGCATTTAAAAGATCCAGTAGTACAGAATAAGACAGAAAAAATATCGACAGATTCCTAGTGCATATTCAGCAGCACTTGACCGATTCTATAGCATTCCAAAGTGATTGTTTCAGCTATGCAGACACCGAAACTCAATAGCAGTAAAGAGAGAACGTGTTCATGTTTTAGCACTAAAAACCTTGTCGCACGATCAATTTGTCATTTTCTTCAAACACACTCGATCATTGGAGCAGGCAATACTGATGATCAAGTATGCTTTTGTGTGCATACCTCCTCTTGACATCAATACCAGTGTGGCCCCCATATATGCATCCCAAAATGCCCAAGCCTCATCTAGATTGTGATAAGGCCAAGTTTAAAAAGGAAAGCAAGACCATCAACTGCACTTGATCTAAACAAGTACCAGTACATCAGTATTAGTTTTAGAAAATACCTTAGTAATAATAATGACATGACACTTGACAGATTGAGTAGCATTTGAATATTGAGTTGTATAAAATAAGACAAAAAAATATCTACAAATTCCCAGTTCATATTCAGCACCACTTGATAGATTCAACAACATTTCAAAGTGACCGATTCAGTAGTATAGACAATGGCCAAAAGAAATGATAGATTCAGCAATGCAGACATTGAAATTCAATAGTTGTAGCAAGGCCATGACTTAAAAAGAAAGAGAGTCCATATTCAGCAATCGATCGGCTGATTTGAACAAGTACCAATACATATGTATTACTACAAAATAGATTACCAGTAGCAAGTTAAGACCTCCATACAAAATACTCGGCATAACACAACAACGTGTCAAGTGCTGGTCAGGTAGCGCTTTCTTTCCTGCCTGCTACACTTTCCTTGTCACACCATCACCTGTGGGCCCACTATGTCAGCAGTGTACTACGTACATTGGAAATAGGTATACATTGCTGGAATCTTGTTCCACCTCTCCCCATACAAATTGAATGTGTCACCAACATAAAGTAGTAATTAATTAGTATGACGTTACATATCTTAACATTAGGATCATCACAAAGAAGATTTAGATGTTTTATATCACTTTTGAAACTTGTCGATGCAATACTCCTAATCCACAGGAAATTCCGACAAACGGTTCAGAAGCTTCTAGGTAACACCGCGGCTGCGACAGGTACGACCTGAGCCCTTCTAGGGCGACTTCGCCCGATGATGGCCTGCTCGTCAGCTCAGATGTCACCACCATTTCGACCGCATGGAGCTCATGCCATAGAGACAGCGATCAAAGCTTCACCTTGTACCGCGGCGAGTCGCACGCCCCTGAACGGATGAACCTGGGGGACATGATGATGTACATGGTGTGGCCATCAATTTGGGCGACGAACAAGGTGCCCTCTTTCCTGATGCCGATGATATCCGCTCTCCACGAGCCTATTGTGGGCACCGGCTTAGATGGCTCCCAGTGTTTGTGGCTATAGGAAATTATGGGGGAAGTCCTCGAGTGGGCAACTCTGAGGTGGCGAAAAAGCTCTACCATAGGTGTTAACTCTACCGACAAGGTGATGAACTCGCATCCAGGCTCCATGCAGACTTGCTGGTCGTGAAAGCACCAGATTATGTGGTCGTAGACGTTGTTGTAGGGGTCGAATGTCCCGTAGTGGTCGTTGGGGGCATATGCTACCTTTTCCGCCCGTGACTTGGTGGTACAGCTCCTTGGAGCATGCGTCCAGCCGGGCGGTGCTAGTAGTGTCTAGACGCATAACGATTTCGTTATAAACGTCGTCGCCGACCTTGCTCCAGACGCCGTGCAGTGGGCTGTGCGTCGATTGCGACATTGGGATGGATTGGGGGAAGAGGTCTGACCAGAGTATGACTGTCGGGGGACTTTTGGAGAGGGGTGGTGCGTCCTGTAAGATCTGATGCATCACACGAGATGGGGAGGAAAATGTGCGACGTGCGCACTAGAGATGATCCCAAATGCGGGGCCAGGCGGCGTTGGCGAGTGGGGATAAAAACAGCCGAGATGGGGAAGATGGGATGGCTCTTTGAATAAGGTTTTTTTGCACGACCTCTAGAGTTGCATCCAGGACACCGATTACCTTGGCTGAAACGCTACAGTGCACTAAATTAACCATCTAAAATCCTAGGGGCATTTCATAGCTAGGTTGGCACGCTGCCGTGCACAAAATTAACCATGTTACAATCTGGGCCATTACAACTAGGCTAGCATGCTGCCGTGTACACCGACTAGAGTTACTACTACTGTCAAGTTTGACAAGATGATGTTTATTTACAGCTTCTATTTTCCTAAAAAATAGTACTCCTACCTAATAGTAATACACTTGTACTAGTACAATACGTACTACTACTAGCAGTAGTGTACAACGAACAATCATATCATTAGTTCCGCTGCATACAAGAGTTATACTACACCTACCCACTTGATTGTTAGGTACACCAACATGGCACAACTCTTGTATGCGGCTGAACTAACAAGATGATTGTTTAGTTTGCTAAAAAGGATTATACTATGGAACAGAGGTAGTACAGTACTAGATGTTTGTTTTGTAGTTTTGCTGCAAACATAGTACAATAAATACCTCCACATTGGAGCCTAGCGCGATCAAGTACCACGGTGTTCCACACGATGCATGATAATGGATTCAAGCACTTCTTTACATAATAGTTATAATTAGAAGCGAACTGTCACTATATTAATACACCTACGATATAGTAAATTGTCCATCAAATGATGGGTGACAACCTGCACATCTTATCACCTTCTCGCAGTTATCATGATCAAATACTATCACCTTAAAGGAAGTGGTGGCAACCTTCTTGATTACCAGAAATTATCCTACCTTCAAGTCATGTGCTTTGACAAAATCTAGCCATCCTTCGTCAAGGATTACCTTGCCATCTTGCTTCTTCAGGTCGACATCCTAGCTATAGGCTTTGCATATCTTCAGCTTGATGGCCTCTAGATACTCACCGCCAAACATTGGCAAAAAGGAGATGGGTATGCTCCGCACATCTAACCCTCCCGGTATTAATAGCATCTTGCAGAACTCGTCACAGGTGTTCTCCATGTGGGTGTTCATGGCTCGCCCCTCCATCCAGACTACATAGGGATCTCTTGTCTTCTTCCATGATGAGTCTCTCCAAGCTTGAGCTTCTTGCCCGAACACTGCAAAGAAAATCCCGTGGACAGATAATGTCTCTACTAGTTGTAAATAATTGTGAAATAGTACAGTATTAGTTGATAGAGTACAATACAAGATCAGCTAAGAAAGCAAAGTGGAGCAATTTTCTTATAGAAGTACACAAATTAAAGTCTTAACTCTAGCTAGCATGAACGCCGATTATATTAGTACTACTTCCAATGTCTAGCATCTCATTAGTGTAGTTCATTATCAAGCAGTACAAATACCGAACACCCAGGAACAGACGAACGGACGAACATGATGAGCTTTATCTGCTGCCGATGCTAGAGATGCATACATATACTTGGTAAAAATCAGGGTAGGGCAGCAGCTGCCCTAACTTGCCCAAATTAAAGGGACCTCCGCCCCTGAGACCAATCAAGTAGAACATGCCATGTGGCCTCCCAAATCATCATCAGCTGTGGATCAATCAATACAAAATTTGAACTTATTATTACAGTTCGCCGTAGATCTAGCCCCGGAACTAGCTTGCATGTGTAAAACTAAACTGTAGTATACAAATGGGTTAAATGCACTAGACGAGAACTATACTCAACACTAACACAATGTTGACCAAGCGCTAATAAAAGCTTGACCGCATCTCATCATCAAGATCAAGGGTTTCCGAGATTATGTACATACCGCACTACCACCACGATGTCCAAGGGATGCGACGACTCTATAGATGAGGTTGCAGGGCCCGTCGCCCGCAACCGACCCGCCTAAGACGAGTAAGTTGCAGCGATGGTGGTCGTCAATGGAGGGAAGCGCAATGGCGATTAAGGAGTGTTATGTGAGAGAGAGCTGGGGCTGGGGCTGGTAAGGGAATAAATGCGGCAAGGTCAGACGAATGCTGTGGACAAAGCAAACCTTGCCACCAATACAGTACTACTAATTGTCATGCCAAAAAATAGCCTAGAAAATTGGGCACGACAGCTTGAGTGCTTGGGAAACATCAAACACATACTACTATGAAAGTATATTATTACGTACATGGTGCCTAGTACACGCAATAGTGGAAATGATGTTGCAAGTACTGATACTTCAATACAGTATGAAAGTACTACATACTTAGTATTGTACATTACATGGTGACAAGTACTAGCTACAGATAATATTACGAGTGCTCATAATCAGCTTTTTTCTGTATTTTGGTCAAACTTCATACAATTCTAACGAGGCAGGATTGGCACGGACCACATTAGCGCCTCGAACATTTGCTCCCTATGTTCCACTCTAGTGTAGTTAACTGATGAACCTATGGCAGCCCCCATTGACATGCATGCGGCTCCAATTTGGAACTGACTGTGGGCGGTATTTGCAGCGCACGTGTGTAGCAAACACACAATCTCCTCTGAACACTGGCAGAGCTTCGTCAATATCAGCAGCACCAGGTTCGGGGTTTGTAGGGGGCTCAAGGATGAATGGATTGTTGATGCCCACAAACACTGACCTCCCTTAAAGATTATCCCTTCTGATCCAGTCCGGTGCTACATGGTCATCCAAATTAAGGGCCCTCTGGAAAACATGGCAGCGGAGCGAGGGATAAGAGAGAAGTTCTCTACCCATGTATGATACATGATCACCATGGCTGCTGGTTTGTGCACCCCTAATGTGAATCCATAGAATATCCCAGCCAAGCTCTGCCAAGTACCAGCTGTGTAATGCAATATCTTCAGCCTCGACATCGTCACTGGCTTGGACGTTTGTCGACTCTTCAATTACTGGAGCTTGTATGACACGCAGGCCTGCAAGTATACCTATGTGTGCATTTTAGTTAGCAAAAGTATCATGAACAATGCAGTTGTAAGTAATTTAGAAATTTTAATTTTAAATACGAGACTCACTCCACTTGTTTGGTTCCCAGACAAGAACATCTCCTCGCGGTTCTGTCACCACGTATATGCTATCAATAGAACCACTGATTAGACATGTGGCAATAGCATCGACATACGTTGCTGGTGCAAGATAGTCGTTTCGAAGGATAATCTAGTCCCTATCACAAGGAAAATCTATGGTAGCAATGAATTTGTCAAACACCGTCATCACGCCGTAGTGCCATTGGTTGTCAAATCTATACAGTTTCTTTGCTATCTGTATCTTCATCAGCTCGATATTCGCGTGCTTGTAGCGGTAGAAAAACTACTATCTGAAAGATGCAGAAACGTGATGAATAAATCATGAATGCATGCAGACAAACACACCAAAGAATAAGGTCTTGTTTGCATTAAATAAAAAGTGTAGGAATAGTTAAGTTTCCTATGCTGGCGCTGTTCAGCTGTTTGGTTCAGAGGAGTGGACTAGAGGAAAAAATTCAGGAAATTTTCCTATGATTGAAACAAGATTAGGGGACTCTTTCGATCAGTGGTTTTTAAAAAACGTAGGAATAGGAAAAACACATGATTGACATGGTAGATATAGTAAATTCATATTAGGAATTAACAACGCAGGAATTTTAACACGTGTCTTTGGATGGTGAATAGGAAACAAACACATGAGTTTTATAGGAATATAGTGTGAGCACATTGGACTTCTCAAAGGAGAAATAGAATGAGGTTGGAGCTCATGTTTAGACTCTTATGGAATGGAGGGCATAGGAACTAAGAAGGGACTCCGTAGGAATTTGGTATCTTCCAAAATCCTATGGGTTAGAATCCTACAAAACTCATATGCAATTCTTCATATCCAACTTGGACCTCATTTTCAAATTCCTACGCGCGCAAAGAACAAGAATGAGGTACCAAGAGACACGATAACATACTCTCCCGTGAGGTTTGACTTTGATTTTACCATGTTTTGAAGTAATCCTATGTTTTTGTATTCATGTAAACCAAACAACCAACTTTTTACAGAAATCTTGTGTTTGTAAAACACATGAAACTTAAAATATAACGTCGGCCTTGATTGGCCAATACACCTTACGTTACGGGTATCAAAATCCTGGTCATTCTTGTGTTTTCATATTAGTATGATTGGAGGAGAGGAGAGTACACTGAAGCGAAAGTCTTGGGCCTCTTTGGATCGCAGGATTGAGAACACAGGAATTTTATAGGTTTGCCGGTGAATAACAGGCGATTATAAAACGTAGGAAAACTACCTACGTGAATGGCATGTTTCGATCCTACGCACGCGATGAGAGTTGAGGCTTAAGTAGATGTTCCAATTCCTATGAGATTTAAGCATGGGTGGGGGTTGCAGTTCAAAAGAATTTGGGTACCACGATTCCTTTTATCCAAATGCAATCCATAGGAAAGAATCTAAGGATTCGAATCTTACAAAAATCATGCAAACATGATTTTTTACCTGCTCGTCACGGTCTAGTGGCCATGTCTGGGGTTAGAGTGAAGTAGGCAGGGCAAACCAAATGGGAGAACAGGATCTTCCGCAATCCCTCGACGCATGCCAACCATACCGCGAGCCAAGCGAGCGGTGCTCAAAAGATCGGCGCCACCGGTGATGTTGCTCTGTGGTCGTAGTGGAGGTTGCCAAATCCCATTGCCTGGCTGTAGCGCTCAGATATCTTATGCTTCATCGCTCCAGATGTCATTCTGGGGAAGAGTACTACGAAACATTAGTCGGGACGGGTTGGCGGTTTCTACCTTTCTGCAAGGGTGGAGAGGGGCTACGATGGTGCACAAGCGGTCGGAGCGGCAGAGGAAGACGATGAGGGGCGCGTGGTTTCTCAGCCAAAAAAAGATGGGGGGGCTCCGACCCGATATATTAGGGCAAAACTAATGCAATACGTTAACATAAACGTTTATGCAAAAAGTAATAATAATAAAAAATTAGATATATTTCTTAAACGCTTTGGCCCGCAATGTTGGCCCCTAGTTTGAGGCACTACTGTTTTTTTCCTATCGCTAGCTAGGGATAGAAAATTACACCATGCTGAAGAAAAAAGTTCAAAATATCCTCAAATTTGTTTTGCGTGTGGGGATGGTGATGCAGCACTGAAGAAGAGAGAAAACACAATTTGTTTTGAATGCATATATACTACTCCCTCTGATCCATATAATGTTCTGCGATTTATCTAGATCAGAATGTATATAGTCATATTTTAGTTCTAGATTTATCTAATGGTTGGAAACTCCAAGTGTCAACATTGTTACCATGCCATGATTCACCCATTTACTCCCAAATATGGGTAGATCATGGACGGTGGGAGTACAATTTACATCAAGGACCTAAAAATGGATAAAATTACATAGAGGTACTTACATTTAGCACAAAGCACCCTAAAATTAAGCAAGGGAAATAGTCGGGTCCGGCTCGAGAGAGCAGTTGATCCAGCCATACTCTTCATACTACATTCTCTTTGTTTGATTTAAAAATATATGGCCAAATTTGGCGACATGGAAATTCCTGGACATGGGATCATCATCAGCGTAAAGTATGATGTAGATATGGCCATGATCATGGTCATTCGACTTGAAATCCAAGAATGTCCATACTCATCGACAACTAATAAACTTAAATACGTTTAAATTTTACCACTTGCTTTTAGGTTCGAATTTTACATGTACAGATAGTGGGAGTATATTTTACATCAAGGACCTAAAAAGGTTAAAGTTCATCGAGATCCAAACATTTAGCACGAAGCACCCTAAAATTAAGCAAGGAAAAAATTCATGTTTTGCTCCTTCTCGAGAGAAAAACTGATCGAGCAATACACTTCATACTACTTCCTCTTTGTTTGTTTTGAAAATATGGCCAAATTTGGCAGCATGCAAATTCTTGGATATAGGATCATGAATCATCAGCATAAAGTATGATATAGATATGGCATGACCTTGGTCGTTCGTCTTAAAATCCAAGAATGTTCATACTCATCGACAACTAATAATCTTAAATATGTTTGAATTTTACCACTTGCTTTTATGTTCGAATTTTACACGTACGTACGGTTTGAGTACATTTTACATCAAGGTCCTAAAAAGTTAAAATCACATCAAGGTCCATACATTTAGCACGAAGCACCCTAAAATTAACCAGGGAAAACAATCATGTTTTGCTCCTTCTCGTTAGAGAAGCTGATCGAGCCATACTCTTCATACTACTTCCTCTTTGTTTGTTTTCAAAATATGGCCAAATTTGGCGGCATACAAATTCTTGGATATGGGATCACGAATCATCGCCATGACCTTGGTTGTTTGTCTTGAAATCCAAGAATATTCATACTCATCGACAAATAATAATATTAAAGACGATTAAATTTGACAACTTGCTTTTAGGTTTGACTTTTACACGGACGAATGGAGTACATTTTACATAAAAGACCTAAAAAGGTAAAATTACATCGAGGTCCATACATTTAGCACGAAGCACCCTAAAATTAAGCAGGGAAAACAATCATGTTTTTCTCCTTCTAGAGAGAAGTTTATCGAGCCATACTCTTTATACTACTTCCTCTTTGTTTGTTTTCAAAATATAGCTAAATTTGGCGGCATGCAAATTCTTCGATATGGGATCATGAATAATCAGCATAAAGTATGATGTAGATATGTATGATCCTAGTCGTCCAGCTTGAAATGCAAGAATTTTCATATTTATTAACAACAAATAAGCTTCAATACGTTTAAATTTTACCACTTGCTTTTATTTTCAAATTTTACACGGACGGTGGTAGTACATTTTATAGAAAGGACCGAAAAAAGTAAAATTACATCAAAGTCATTTAGCACGAAGCACCCTAAAATTTAGCAGGGAAAATAGTCGGGTTCGGCTCCTTCTTGAGAGAGCAGCTAGTCGAGCCACACTCTTCATACTACTTCCTCTTCATGTGTTTTCTAAATATTGCCCAATTTGACTGCATGCAAATTCTTGGATATAGGATCATGAATCATCGACATAAAGTATGATGTAGATATGTCCATAACCTTGGTCGTTCGGCTTGAAATCCAAGATTGTTCATACTCATTCACAACTAAGCTTAAATACTTTTAAATTTTACCATTGCTTTTAGGTTTGAATTTTACACGTACGGACGGTGGGAGTACATTTTACATCAAGGACCTAAAAAAGGTAAAATTACATCAAGGTGCATACATTTAGCACGAAGCACACTAAATTTAAGTAGGAAAACAGTCATGTTTGGCTCCTTCTTGAGGGAGAAGCTAATTGAGCCATACTCTTCATACTACATCTTCTTTGTTTGTTTTCATCAAGGACCTAAAAGGGGAAAATTACATCGAGGTACATAAATTTAGCATGAAGCACGCCTTAAAATTAAGCAAAGAAAAATAGTCGGGTTCAGCTCCTTCTCGAGAAAGAACGTGACTAAGCCATACTCTTCATACTACTTCCTCTTCGTTTGTTTTCAAAATATGGCCAAATTTTGTGTCATGCAAATTCTTCAATATGGGTTCATGAATCATCAGCATAAAGTATGATGTACATATGTCCATAACCTTGGTCGTTCGGCTTGAAATGCAAGAATTTTCATACTCATTGACAACTAATAAGCTTAAATACGTTTAAATTTTACCACTTGCTTTTATGTTCGAATTTTACACGGGCAGTGGGAGTATATTTTACAGTAAGGACCTAAAAAGGGGTTAAATTACATCGAGGTCCATACATTTAGCATGAAGCACCCTAAAATTAAGTAGGGAAAATATTCATGTTTGGCTCCTTCTCGAGAGAGAAGCTGATCAAGCTATACTCTTCATACTAATTTCTCTTTGTTTGTTTTCAAAATATATGGACAGATTTGGCGGCATGAAATTTCCTGGACATAGGATCATCATCAGCTTAAAGTATGATGTAGAAATAGTCATGACCTTGGTCGTTCGGCTTGAAATCAAAAAAAATTCATACTCATTAACAACTAATAATCTTAAATACGTTTAAATATTACCACTTGCTTTTAGGTTTGATTTTTTACACGGACGATATGATTACATTTTACATCAAGGACCTAAAAAAGGTAAAATTACATTGACGTCTATACATTTAGCACAAATGAAGCATCCAAAAAATATGCAAGGAAAAGAGTCAGGTTTGGGTCCTTATCGAGAGAGAAGCTGATCGAGCCATACTCTTCATACTACTCCCTCTTTGTTTTTTTCAAAATATGGCCAAATTTGGTGGCATGAAAATTCTTGGATATAGGATCATCAACATAAAGTATTATCAAAACCAAACAACAATTAATAATGTTTGTATTATAGTTTTTATAACACGTGTTTCCGGATACACGTAACATGATGCCACAAAAAATATTATACTTTTATTCTTTATTTGAAATGTTATGAAAGCTATGTCAACTTTGTCGGGATGCGGATGCATAGCAAGAATATGAATTTTTCAAAACTTTCGGTGGTTTTTAAATGTATCGGATTCCTAGTTAGCTTAAAAATATTTTTGGAAATATTGAAGAGCAATCTATCGCACTTACGTTTAGTTAAAATTTGAGGTGGTCGGTGGCAGTACAGTTTACATTGAAAACCTCAAAAAATAGAAAATTACATAGAGGTTCATACATTTAGCACAAAGGGCCCTAAAATGAAGCAACGAAAAGCAGTCAGGTGCGGATCCTTCTTGAGCAAGCGGCCGAGCTATACCCTTTCGTACTACTCCTACTGTTCTTTCGATCTAGCGTGCTGCGGGTGTGCTTTTGGCTTCCTCTTCGCAAGGTGTGAAATGGAACGATAATGGAGTACTATGGAGTAATGTTGGCCAGATAATAATGAAGTGCATCGAATGCGATGGGACATACTGCAGATAGTAAACAAAATGGGACATACTATTTTTTGAATAACCTTCCCTCTGGATGTTTGGGAAGGAAGTGAAAATTTCGAAACAGCGAAAGTTTCAACTTCGAATCTAATAATAGTATGAGTACTGTACATTTTCTCGCCAAGCCCCAAAATGGTTCCTTCTATGCATCACGCCTAATTCTGACAAGAAGATGACAACAAGGCAGGTCCACACACATGTGCAGCGCCACGTTTTGGACAAGGGAGAGATCTGCTAGCCGAGGTGTGGGTATGGTGATGAGGTAGTGAAGGAGAGAGAAAACACAATTTGTTTTGCATGTATACATTATATAGTAAAGGTCCTGAAATTTACTAGTACTAGTTCCGTACTACTAGTACTACTAGGTGACTGTATCCTATACCTCGTTTCAGGAAGCCATCATAGCTTTGCTCTGATATCGCACCGCCTTCAACTCCTCCTCTTCACTGCTCTCTCAAGATGCTTCCTCTGTGCTCATAGTTTCTCTTCTTTTTGTTTGTTTCTTTTTAGCAAAAATACATATTCTTCTTACTTGCTTTAGGGCATTTACTATGTTGTCCATAAGGCTATCCACAAGATAAAAAGTAGTCCATAAGGTTATCCATCTTATCTTACCACTATATAGTGTACGAATAACTTTGAATATTGACCGTTGGATCAAGACTCAACAATCCCAGCATTTATAGCCGTTGGATCTTCTTTTCTATTCTAGCATCTAGAAGATTCTATTGATAGTCTTCGGCATAATGAATGCTATGCACAAACCTCAAAACACAGTTCTCCATCATACTAGAATCTTCTCCCTTGTTTCTCTAGACTATGTTATCAAAAATTTCATGTGTTAGGTAGCTAATAATATTTGACTTCTACATGATGATACAAAGTACAAGGACCAAATATACACCCATAGTTATAGAAGTTGATCAAATTTATATTTTTTTGTGCTTTACCAATTATAATTTTATATAGTGATAATATGTCATATGTCTACTATCTGAGTCTCACGTGCAAGGCATGTGCAACTTACTAGAATACATAGTGGAGGTTCACTTTAGAGGAATTTTTTAAGGGTGACCTACAAGCTTGTGGGTTGTCCATAAACAAAAAAAAATTTACTCTCTCATCTCTCTTGCTTATGTGTGCCTTTAACAGATAAGTGGATCCTAGCTTATGGTGAACTTGATCTCATACATTGTAGCTATTTTCATAAGCTGTGTGGGTCCCATCTTATGGCAAAAATTCACCTTATACATAGGTGATGCCCTTACAGAAAATACACTCCTGTCACTTGGAAAATTGATTTTTTTCCTTTCCTAATGGTTGGAAACTCCGAGTGGCAACATTGTTACCATGCCATGATTCACACACATTTTACTCCCAAATATGGGAACATCATGGACGGTGGGAGTAAAATTTACATCAAGAACCTAAAAATGAAAAAAATTACATAGAGGTCCTTACATTTAGCACGAAGCACCCTAAAATGAAGCAAGGGAAATAGTCGGGTGCGGCTCCTTCTTGAGAGAGCAGTTGATCGAGCCATACACTTCATTTGTTTTCAAAATATATGGCCAAATTTGGCGGCATGAAAATTCATGGACATGGGATCATCATCAGCATTAAGTATGATGTAGATATGGCCATGACCTTGATCGTTTGGCTTGAAATCCAAGAATGTTCAGACTCATCGACAACTAATAATCTTAAATACGTTTAAATGTTACCACTTGTTTTTAGGTTCGAATTTTACACGTACGGACAGTGGGAGTATATACTACATCAAGGACCTTAAAAAAGGTAAAATTAGATCAAGGTCCATACATCTAGCACGAAGCACCCTAAAATTAAGCAGGGGAAACAACCATGTTTTGCTCCTTCTCGTGAGAGAAGCTGATCGAGCCATAATCTACATAGTACTTCCTCTTCGTTTGTTTTCAAAATATGGCCAAATTTGGCGCATGCAAATTCTTGGATATGGGATCATGAATCATCGGCATAAAGTATGATGTAGATATGGCATGACCTTGGTCGTTTGTCTTGAAATCCAAGAATGTTTGTACTCATCGACAACTAATAATCTTAAATACGTTTGAATTTTACCACTTGCTTTTAGGATCGAATTTTACAGGTATGGATGGTGTGAGTACATTTTACATCAAGGACCTAAAAAACGTAAAAATACATCTAGGTCCATACATCTAGCACGAGGCACCCTAAAATTAAGCAGGGGAAACAGTCATGTTTTGCTCCTTCTCAGAGAGAAGCTGATCGAGCCATAATCTACATAGTACTTCCTCTTCGTTTGTTTTCAAAACATGGCCAAATTTGGCTGCATGCAAATTCTTGGATATGGGATCATGAATAATCAGCATAAATTTTGATGTAGATATGGCATGACCTTGGTCGTTCGTCTTGAAATTCAAGAATGTTCATACTCATCGACAACTAAGAATCTTAAATACGTTTAAATTTTATCACTTTCTTTTAGGTTCGAATTTTACACGTACGGACAGTGGGAATATATTTTACATGGAGGACCTAAAAAAAGGTAAAATTACATCAAGGTCCAAACAGTTAGCACGAAGAACCCTAAAATTAAGCAGGGGAAACAGTCATGTTTTGCTCCTTCTTGAGAGAAAAGATGATCGAGCGATACTCTTCATACTACTTCCTCTTTGCTTGTTTTCAAAATATGGCCAAATTTGGCGGCACGCAAATTCTTTGATGTAGATATGTCCATGACCCTGGTCATTTGGCTTGAAATGCAAGAATGTTCATACTCATCGACAACAATAATCTTAAATCTGTTTAAATTTTACCACTTGCTTTTATGTTCAAATTTTACACGTACGGACGGTGGGAGTATATTTTACACCAAGGACCTAAAAAATGTAAAATTACATAGAGATCCATACATTTAGCATGAAGCACCCTAAAATTAAGCAGGAAAAACAGTCATGTTTTGCTCCTTCTCGAGAGAGCAGGTGGTCGAGGCGTACTCTACATACAACTTCCTCTTCATTTGTTTTCAAAATATGGCCAAATTTGGTGGCATGCAAATTCTTGGATATGGGATCATGAATCATCAATATACAGTATGTTGTCGATATGGCCATGACCTTGGTCGTTCATCTTGAAATCTAAGAATGTTCATACTCATCGATAACTAATAATCTTAAATACTTTTAAATTTTACCATTGCTTTTAGGTTTGAATTTTACACGTACGGACGGTGGGAGTACATTTTACATCAAGGACCTAAAAAAGGTAAAATTACATCGAGGTCCATACAGTTAGCACGAAGCACCCTAAAATTAAGAAGAGAAAATAGTTGGGTTCGGCTCCTTCTCTAGAGAGAAGTTGATCGAGCCATACACTTCATACTACTTCATCTTTGTTTGTTTTCAAAATATGGACAAATTTAGCGGCATGCGAATAATTTGATATGGGATCATGAATCATCAGCATAAAGTATGATGTAGATATGTATGACCCTAGTCGTTTGGATTCTAATGCAAGAATTCATATTCATCTACAACTAATAAGCTTAAATACGTTTAAATTTTACCACTTGCTTTTATGTTCGAATTTTACATGGATGGTGGGAGTACATTTTACAGCAAGCACCCAAAAAGGTAAAATTTCATCAAGGTCTATACATTTAGCACAAAGCACCCAAAAATTAAGCAGGGAAAACAGTCAGGTTCGACTCCTTCTCTAGAGAGCAGCTCGTTGAGCCATACTCTACATACTACGTCCCTCTTCGTTTGTTTTCAAAATATGGCCCAATTTAGTGGCATCAAAATTCTTGGATATGGGATCGTGAATCATCGATATAAAGTATGATGTACATATGGCAATGACCTTGGCCGTTCGGCTTGAAATCCAAGATTGTTCATACTCATTCACAACTAACCTTAAATTCATTTAACTTTTACCACTAACTTTTAGGTTCGAATTTTACGCAGACAGTAGGAGTACATTTTACATCAAGGACCTAAAAAGGAGGAAAAATGCATCAAGGTCTATACATTTAGCACGAAGTACCCTAAAATTAAGCAAATAAAACAGTCGGGTTTGTCTCCTTCTCGAGAGAGCGGCTGATCGAGTTGTACTCTTCATAGTACTTCCTCTTCATTCGTTTTCATCAAGGACCTACAAGGGGAAAATTACATCGAGGTACATAAATTTAGCACGAAGCACGGCTTAAAAATTAAGGAAATAAAAATAGTCGAGTTTGGCTCCTTGTCGATAAAGAACCTGACCAGGCCATACTCTTCGTACTACTTCCTCTTTGTTTGTTTTCGAAATACGGAAAGTTTTTGCGTCATGCAAATTCTTTGATATGAGATCATGAATCATCAGCATAGAGTATGATTTACATATGTCCATGACCCTTGCTGTTCGGCTTGAAATGCAAGAATGTTCATACTCATTGACAACTAATAAGCTTAAATACGTTTAAATTTTACCACTTGCTTTTATGTTCGAATTTTACACGGACGGTGGGAGTACATTTTACAACTAGGACCTAAAAATGGGTAAAATTACATCAAGATCCATACATTTAGCACGAAGCACCCTAAACTTAAGCAGGGAAATCATTCATGTTTGGCTCCTTCTCGAGAGAGAAGACGATCGAGCCATACTCTTCATACGACTATCTCTTCGTTTGTTTTCAAGATATATGGCCAGATTTGGTGGCATCAAAATTCATGGACATGGGATCGTCATCAGCATAAAGTATGATATAGATATGTCCATGACCTTGGTCGTTTGGCTTGAAATCCAAGAATGTTCATACTCATCGACAACTAATAATCTTAAATACATTTAAATGTTACCACTTGCTTTTAGGTTTGAATTTTACACGGACGGTGGGAGTACATTTTACATCAAGGACCTAAAAAAGATAAAATTGAATCGACGTCCATACATCTTGTGGTATTTAGATCCATATTCTTCAGAGTTTCTTTACGGAAAAGAACAATCTCGTCATCACTCGAAAAATTGAGAATGAAATGTTCTTTCATGATAGTTGGAAACTAACACCGACAACATTGTTTACTACATGAAGATGCACCCATCTACCTGTAAAAATACATTTAATTCAATAGCAATCAATTGCCCTTACTTGTGTAGATGCTAAGAATGGAAAAGAAGATCCAATGGTTAGCAATGTTTGGATTTGCCAGTCTTGATCCAACGGTTAATGTTCGAAGTTATCCGTACACTATATAGTGGTATGGTATTGTAAGAAATAAGACAATATAAAGTAAGATAAGAAGTACTGTGAATGGCCGATATTTTGAGTAACCTTCCCTCCCGATGTTTGGGAAGCAATTGAAAATTTCAAAAACCGGAAAAGTTTGAATATTTTTGCAGCCAAGGACCAAAGTGGTTTCCTTCCTATGTACTCCTCGTCCCTACTCCACACCAACGCGGCCTTCGAACACGCCAGATACACAGAGCCTATGTACCAAGGCACACGTGCACAACACCATGCTATGGACGAGGGAGAGATCAGCTGGTCCGGTGTGCGAGGGGAAAGGGGAGGAGAGAGGGAGGGTGGATGGTGAGAGGTAGCAAAGGAGAGAGAAAACACACAATTTGTTTTGTGTGCATAGGTCCTGAAATTTACTACTAGTAGAGTGGCCGCAGGAGTACCTCGTGTCAGGAACCCATCATAACTTTCCTCTGACATCGAACCACCTTCAACTCCTCTTCGTTGCTGCCTACGTTTTATTCTCTCAACATGTGCAGTGTGTGGACAGAGGTGAGCATATTTCTAAGCAAATAAATGAGTACTACTACTAGTGTACAATACTATTTGCTTTTTCCCTAATAAGGGCATCAACAATGTGTACAAAATCACACCTTAAGGCCTAGTATGTGGCATCTGCTAAGCTTCACCATATACATTGTGGAGAAAATAAAGTTTGTATCTTTAAGCCTAAGGTGAACCTCAAGCTTATGGGTTGCCCATAGAGAATATAAAAAGCATTTCCTCTCTCTCTCTATTTCATGTGATCATTTTCAAAAGGTGTTCAAAAGTTTCATGATGCAATCTTAGCTACAAGCCAAAACAGTCATCAAAACTCTCTGTGGTTTCTGATATATTAATTAAGCGCTCGATGGGTACCTCCACAAGATTTTTTTCATAAAACTTTCAAAGAAACCTACAATTTATTACTTGTAGTTCAAGTTTGACCTAATTTCATTAAATTCAAGAGCAATCTATCGTGCTTACTTGTAGCTCAAGTTTGACCTAATTTCAATAAACTGTCAAGGTGCAAAATCTTAGCAAGAAGATGAACCTGTTGTCAGAACTCTCTATGGTTTCTGATATATTAATTGACCCCCCTCCAATGGGTACCTCTAAGAGATTTTTTGTAAAACTTTCAAAGCAACCTACACAGTTTAGTTGTAGTAGTTCAAATTTTACCTATTATATTTTTCTGCTTTACCTATTATAATTTTATATAGTGATGATATGTCTCGTCTACTATCTGAGTCTCATGTGCAAGGCAACTGCAATTTACTAGTACTTGTAGTTACAAATTTGACCTAATTTCGATAAATCGACATAAAGTCATTCTAATGGACAGAGTTAGCTAGGAAGTTTGAAAACTCATAAAACATGGGAATCGTTGGTACAACATGTTGGTCCAATATATATGTCTGTAAACTTGGCTTGTGGCATTCAGATCCAATATTCTTCGGACTTTTCTTTAGGAAAAAGAACAACCTCACTCATATTCACTCGGAAAATGAACAATTGAATGTTCTTTATTGATAGTTCGAAACTCGTACCGATGACACTGTTTACTATAAGAAGATGCACCGATCTACCTCTGAAAAGAAATTTAATTCAAGAGCAATCTGTGGCATTTACTTGTAGCTAGCTCAAGTTTGACCTAATTTCGTTAAAATGTCAAGATGCAAAGTCTTAGAAAGAAGTTGAACCTATCGTCGAAACTCTCGTTGGTTTCCGATATATTAATTTTGACCCCTCGATGGGTACCTCCAAAAGCTTTTTCGTAAAACTATCAAAGCAAAACGTACAATTTATTTGTAGTTTCAAATTTGACATAATTCCGGGATATCGACATAAAGTCATTCAAATGGACAGGGTTAGCTAGGAAGCTTGAAAACTCATAAAACATGGGAATTGCAAGTACAACATGTTGTCGATCCACTATATATGTCTGTCAACTTGGCTTGTGGCATCCACATCCAATATATGGCCAAATTTGCGGCATGAAAATTCTGGGATATGGGTCATCAACATAAAGTATTATCGAAACCAAAGAATAATTAATAATGCTTGTACTATACTTTTTATAATGCATGTTTCCGGATACACGTAACATGATGCCACAAAAAAATATTATAGATTTTATTCTTTATTTGAAATGTTATTAAAACCGTGTCAACTTTGTTGGCATACGGATGCATAGCAGGAACATGTTTTTTTCAGAACTTTCGGTGTTTTTCGATGTACCGAATTCCTGCTTAGCTTCAAAAGATTTTTGGAAAATTTTAAGAGCAATCTATCGCGCTTACGTTTAGATAAAATTTGAGCAGGTCGGTGGGAGTATAGTTTACATCGAAGACCTCAAAAAATAGAAAATTACATAGAGGTCTCTACATTTAGCACAAAGGGCCCTAAAATGAAGCAATGAAAAGTAGTCGGGTGCAGGTCCTTCTCGAACGAGCGACCGAGCCATACCCTTTGTAATACTCCTACTGTACGTTCGATCCAGCGTGCTATGGGTGTGCTTGGTAGCTTCCTCTTCACATGGTGTGAAATGGAACGATAATGGAGTACTACGGAGTAAAGCTAGCCAGATCATAATGAAGTGCATCGAATGCAATGGGACGTACTCCAGACAGTAAACAATCCCTTGTACACCACTATCTTTTGAATAACCTTCCCTCCGAATGTTTGGGAAGGAAGTGAAAATTTCAAAACTACGAAAGTTTGAACTCTGACTCTAATAATAATATGAGTAATGTACCTTTTGTCGCCAAGCCCCAAAATGGTTCCTTCTACTCAGCAGCCTAATACTAACACAGAGCTGACGACAAGGCAGGTCCACTCATGTGCGCAGCGCCATGTTTTGGACGAGTGAGAGATCTGCTAGCCAGGGTATGGGGATGGTGATGAGGCAGTGAAGGAGAGAGAAAACACAATTTGTTTGCATGCATACAGTATATAGTAAAGGTCCTGAAATTTACTAGTACTAGTTTCGTACTACTAGTACTACTAGGTGGCTGTACCTTGTACCTCATGTGAGGAAGCCATCACAGCTTTGCTCTGATATTGCACCGCCTTTAACTCCTCTTTGCTGCTCTCTCAAACAGCTTCCTCTGTGCTCATGAGTTCTCTTCTTTCTCTTTGCTTCTTTTCTACAAAAAATACATATTCTTCCTACTTGCTTTATGACATTCACTATTTTGTCCATAAGGTTATCTAGAAGACAAAAAGTAGTCCATAAGGTTATCCATCTTATCTTACCACAATATAGTGTACGGATAACTTTAAATGTTGACCGTTGGATCAAGACTCGCGAATCCCAACATTTCTAGCTGTTGGATCTTCTTTTCTATTTTAGCATCTAGAAGATTCTATTGATAGTCTTCGGCATAATGAATGCTATGCACAAACCTCAAAAAACACTTTTCCATCATACTAGAATTTTCTCCCTTATTTATCTAGACCATGTTATCAAAAATTTCACATGTTAGGTATCTAATAATATTTGACTTCTACATGATGATACAAAGTACAAGGACCAAATATACACCCATACTTTATAGATGTTGATCAAATTTATAATTTTTGTTCTTTCTAAATTATAATTTTATATAGTGATAATATGCCATACGTCTACTATCCGAGTCTCACGTGCAAGGCACGTGCAACTTACTAGTATACATAGTGGAGGTTTACTTTAGAGGAATTTCCTTAAGGGTGACCTACAAGCTTGTGGGTTGTCCATAAGCAAAAAAATATTTTACTCTCTCCTCTCTCTCTCTTGCTTATGTGTACTTTTCACAGATAAGTGCGTCCCAGCTTACGGTGAACTTGATCTCATACATTGTAGCTATTTTCATAAGCTGTGCATATCCCATGTTATGGCAAAAGTTCACCTTATACATAGGTGATGCCCTTACAGAAAATACACTCCTATCACTTGGAAAATTGATTTTTTTCCTTTCCTAATGGTTGGAAACTCCGAGGGGCAACATTGTTACCATGCCATGATTCACACCCATTTTACTCCCAAATATGGGAACATCATGGATGGTGGGAGTACAATTTACATCAAGAACTTAAAAATGGAAAAAAATTACATAGAGGTCCTTACATTTAGCACGATGCACCCTAAAACTAAGCAAGGGAAATAGTCGGGTGGGGCTCCTTCTCGACAGAGCAGTTGATCGAGCCATACTCTTCATACTACTTTCTTTTTGTTTGTTTTCAAAATATATGGCCAAATTTGGCGGCATGAAAATTCATGGACATGGGATCATCATCAGCATTAAGTATGATGTAGATATGTCCATGACCTTGATCATTCGGCTTGAAATCCAAGAATGTTCAGACTCATCGACAATTAATAATCTTAAATACGTTTAAATGTTACCACTTGTTTTTAGGTTCGAATTTTACACGTACGGACAGTGGGAGTATATACTACATCAAGAACCTTAAAAAAGGTAAAACTAGATCGAGGTCCCTACATCTAGCACGAAGCACCCTAAAATTAAGCAGGGGAAACAACCATGTTTTGCTCCTTCTCGTGAGAGAAGCTGATCGAGCCATAATCTACATAGTACTTCCTCTTTGTTTGTTTTCAAAATATGGCCAAATTTGGCGCATGCAACTTCTTGGATATGGGATCATGAATCATCAGCATAAAGTATGATGTAGATATGGCATGAACTTGGTCGATCGTCTTGAAATCCAAGAATGTTCATACTCATCGACAACTAATAATCTTAAATACGTTTAAATTTTACCACTTGCTTTTAGGTTCGAATTTTACACGTACGGACGGTGGGAGTATATTTTATATCAAGGACCTAAAAAATGGTAAAATTACATCGAGGTTTATACATTTATCATGAAGAACCCTAAAATTAAGCAGGGAAAACAGTCATGTTTTGCTCCTTCTCGAGAGAAAAGCTGATCGAGCCATACTCTTCATACTACTTCCACTTTGTTTGTTTTCAAAATATGGCCAAATTTGGCCGCATGCAAATTCTTGGATATGGGATCATGAATCATCAACATAAAGTCTGATGTAGATATGGCCATGACCTTGGTCGTTCATCTTTTAATCGAAGAATGTTCGTACTCATGAAGGAAATATGCCCTGAGAGGCAATAATAAAGTTGTTAGTATGTATTCCTTATATATGATAGATGTTTATTTTACATGCTAGAATTGTATTGACCGAAAACATCAATACATGTGTGTTTAATAAACAAAAAGGGTTCCTAGTTATGCCTCTCTTATAGACTAGCTTGTTGATTAACAAGATGATCAAGGTTTCCTGATCATGGACATTGGATGTTGTTAATAACAAGGTCACATCATTGGTGGAATGATGTGATGAACATTCATCCGAAGTATAGCATTACGATCAAGTCATTATGTTTATATTGCTATAACATCATACGAAGTAATCTTTATCCTTAGACCATGAGATCATGTTAATTGCTGACACCTGAAGAGTATCTTGATAACATCAAATGTCACACCGTAACAGGGTGACTATAAAGATGGGTTCAGTACTACGAAGCTGTTATGTTGAGGCTCATGGATCAAGAGTGGAATTTGTCAATCCCGATGATGGATAGATATACTCTAGACCCTCTTGGTGGTATCACATTGAGATAGCTTGCAAGCAAGTGATGTGATCACTACAATGTTATATCACGGGAACAAGAAAAGATTGCATGTCGGAAACGATATCAAACTAGGTATGGAGATACCGATGATCGAATCTCGGACATGCAATATATCGAGGGACAAAGGGATTTAGTTACAAGCATTAAAGGTTCTCACGATCACAGAAGTCATCGTTGAATGTGTAGGAGTCAGTACGGATCTCCAGGTCCCGCTGCTGATTATTGATCGGAGAAGGGTCTCGATCATGTCTACATTATTCATGAACCATAGGGTGACACACTTAAGAGTTACCAGACACCATTTTGGAGCACATATGTTTCAGATGAAAGAATTGCAAAGCGCAGGAATTGTTTCGATAGAAACCGGAAATTGTTTCAGGTGAAATTGCAGAAAGTGGTTCTGCATGTGATATTGAAATATTGCAAGGGTCTATATGTGAATGTTTGTTAATTAAAGTAATTAACAAAATTCTCAATAAATTTAATAAAAGAGTTTTATTAAATGAGAGAGCATTAAACTTGGAGAACTTTAATGCATTTAAAGTGGAGACTTTAAAAGGGAATGTGAAGAGGCATTTTAATGTGGAGGAGTTACCACCACATGAATGGGGGAGGTGAGGGGTCACCCCCCATGTGCCGGCCATGGAGAGAGGGGGTACCCCCCTCCTCCTATAAAAGGCCACCCATTCCCTCCTTCATCCTTACACCTCCTTGTGAAGGATCTCTCTCCCCCTCTAGAATTATTCCCCCATGGTCTCGGATTAGCGAGATACATGTTCCCAGTGGCATTTCGTCTGGAAGGAGTTGCTGCTTCCGCTGGATCGCTGGAGCGAGGAGGTGGAGGTTGTCTGGAGGCTTGAACGTGTGCGCGAGTACGGATGCGCCGCTGAGTTGCGGCGCTCGGACTTCCTCACGATCTTGAGATCGGCAAGTGTACGACTACATCAACCACGAGTTCCTACTCATTAACAAAGCTCGTTATGAGATCAAATTTCTTCGGTCTGACCATGGAGGTGAGTATCTAAGTTACGAGTTTAGCACACACATGAAAGAGTGTGGAATAGTTTCACAACTCACGCCTGCCGGAACACCACAACGTAATGGTGTGTCGAAATGTCGTAATCGTACTTTATTGGATATGGTTCGATCTATGATGTCTCTGACTGACTTGCCACTGTCATTTTGGGGTTATGCACTGGAAATAGCTGCATTCACTTTAAATCGGGCACCATCTAAATCCATTGAAACGACACCGTATGAATTATGGTTTGGAAACAAACCTAAGCTATCATTTCTTAAAGTTTGGGGATGCGATATTTATGTGAAGAAACTTCAGCCGGATAAACTCGAACCCAAAGCGGAAAAATGCGTCTTCATAGGATACCCTAAGGAAACGATTGGGTATACCTTCTATCACAGATCCGAGGGCAAGGTTTTTGTTGCCAAGAATGGATCCTTTCTTGAGAAGGAGTTTCTCGCGAAAGGTGTGAGTAGTCGGAAGGTAGAACTCGAAGAGGTTATTGAACCTTCTCTTCATGAAATGGCGAGTAGCGCAGCACCGGAAGTTGTTTCGGAGTTGACTTCACCTAATGAAGAGAGAGCTAATGATATTGATCATGAAACTCCGAAAGAGGACACTACCGAACCTCGCAGGTCAAGTAGAACACGTGCAGCTCCTGAACTGTATGGCAATCCTATTGTGAATTTCATGGTTGATGAAATAGATGATCCTGCGATGTATGAAGAAGCGATGAAGATCCCAGATTCCAACAAATGGCTAGAAGCCATGAAATCCGAGATGGAATCCATGTACGAGAACCAAGTTTAGACCTTGGTGGACTTACCTCACGATCGAAAGGCCGTTGAGAATAAATGGATTTTCAAAAGAAAAACTAATGCTGATGGTAATGTGACCATCTATAAGGCTCGACTTGTCGCACAGGGGTTTCGAAAAATTCAAGGAGTTGACTACGATGAGACATTCTCTCCTGTAGCGATGCTTAAGTCGGTTAGGATTATGTTAGCAATTGCTGCATATTTCGATTATGAAATATGGCAGATGGATGTCAAAACTGCTTTCCTCAATGGTAATATTGAAGAAGAGTTGTATATGATACAACCTAAGGGTTTTATCGATCCTAAGGATGCTAATAAGGTATGCAGACTTCAGCGATCCATCTATGGACTGAAGCAAGCATCCCGGAGTTGGAATCTCTGCTTTGATGAGGTGATCAAAGAGTTTGGATTTGTCCAAACTTATGGAGAGGCTTGTATTTACAAGAAAGTGAGTGGGAGCAATGTGGCATTTCTGATATTATATGTGGATGACATATTATTGATTGGAAATGATATAGATCTTTTAAACAATGTTAAAAGTTATCTAAACAGCAAATTTTCGATGAAAGACCTTGGTGAAGCGTCATATATATTAGGTATTAAAATCTATAGAGATAGATCAAGGCGCCTAATTGGGCTATCGCAGAGTACATACCTTGATAAGATATTTAAGAAGTTTAATATGGACGAAAGTAAGAAGGGGTTCTTACCTATGTTGCAAGGCAAGACATTGAGTAAGACTCAAAGTCCGGCTACGGCGGAAGAAAGAGAGATGATGGATAAGATCCCCTATGCCTTGGCCATAGGCTCTATTATGTATGCCATGCTATGTACAAGACCAGATGTGGCACATGCTATTAGTTTGACTAGTAGGTACCAATCTGATCCAGGTTCGGAACACTGGATAGCGGTAAAGAACATCCTCAAGTACTTGAGAAGAACTAGGGATATGTTTCTTATATACGGAGGTGAAGAAGAGCTAGTCGCTAAGTGTTATGTCCATGCTAGCTTTGACACCGATCCGGATGACTCTAAGTCTCAATCCGGATACGTATTTCTCTTGAACGGAGCAGCAGTTAGTTGGAGGAGTTCCAAACAACCTATGGTGGCTGGATCAACGACGGAGGCGGAATATGTTGCTGCTTCAGAAGCGGCGCAGGAAGCGGTTTGGATGAAAGAGTTCATTACGGAACTAGGTGTGGTTCCTAGTGCATTGGACCCAATGGTGATCTATTGCGACAACAATGGAGCCATAGCCAATGCAAAGGAACCGAGGTCTCACAAGAATTCCAAGCATATTAAGCGCCGGTTTCACTCCATCCGTGAGCATGTCAAGGATGGAGATATAAAGATTTGTAAAGTACACACGGACCTAAATGTAGCAGATCTGTTGACTAAAGTTCTCCCTACGGCAAAACATGATCAACACCAGAACTCCATCGGCGTTAGATTTATCACTATGTGAACTAGATTATTGTCTCTACTGCAAGTGGGAGACTGAAGGAAATATGCCCTGAGAGGCAATAATAAAGTTGTTATTATGTATTCCTTATATATGATAGATGTTTATTTTACATGCTAGAATTGTATTGATCGGAAACATCAATACATGTGTGTTTAATAAACAAAAAGGGTTCCTAGTTATGCCTCTCTTATAGACTAGCTTGTTGATTAACAAGATGATCAAGGTTTCCTGATCATGGACATTGGATGTTGTTAATAACAAGGTCACACCATTGGTGGAATGATGTCATGAACATTCATCCGAAGTATAGCATTACAATCAAGTCATTATGTTTATATTGCTATAACATCATACGAAGTAATCTTTATCCTTAGCCCATGAGATCATGTTAATTGCTAACACCTGAAGAGTATCTTGATAACATCAAACGTCACACCGTAACAGGGTGACTATAAAGATGGGTTCAGTACTACGAAGGTGTTATGTTGAGGCTCACGGATCAAGAGTGGAATTTGTCAATCCTGATGATGGATAGATGTAGTCTGGACCCTCTCGGTGATATCACATTGAGATAGCTTGCAAGCAAGTGATGTGATCACTAGAATGTTATATCACGGGAACGAGAAAAGAGTGCATGTCGGAAACAAGATCAAACTAGGTATGGAGATACCGATGATCGAATCTCGGATATATCGAGGGACAAAGGGATTTAGTTACAAGCGTTAAAGGTTCTCACGATCACAGAAGTCATTGTTGAATGTGTAGGAGTCAGTACGGATCTCCAGGTCCCGCTGCTGATTATTGATCGGAGAAGGGTCTCGATCATGTCTGCATTATTCATGAACCTTAGGGTGACACACTTAAGAGTTACCGGACACCATTTTGGAGCACATATGTTTCAGACGAAAGAATTGCAAAGCGCAGGAATTGTTTCGATAGAAACCGGAAATTGTTTCGGGTGAAATTGCAGAAACTGGTTCTGCATGTGATATTGAAACATTGAAAGGGGCTATATGTGAATGTTTGTTAATTAAAGTAATTAACAAAATTCTGAATAAATTTAATAAAAGAGTTTTATTAAATGAGAGAGCATGAAACTTGGAGAATTTTAATGCATTTAAAGTGGAGACTTTAAAAGGGAATGTGAAGAGGCATTTTAATGTGGAGGGGTTACCACCACATGAATGGGGCAGGTGAGGGGTCACCCCGCCATGCGCCGGCCATGGATAGAGGGGGTACCCCCCCTCCTCCTATAAAAGGCCACCCATTCCCTCCTTCATTCTTACACCTCCTTGTGAAGGATCTCTCTCCCCCTCTAGAATTATTCCCCCATGGTCTCGGATTAGCGAGATACATGTTCTCGGTGGCATTTCGTCTGGAAGGAGTTGCTACTTCCGCTGGATCGCTGGAGCGAGGAGGTGGAGGTTGTCTGGTGGCTTGAACGTGTTTGTGAGTACGGATGCGCTGCTGAGTTGCGGCGCTCGGACTTCCTCATGATCTTGAGATCGGCAAGTGTACGACTACATCAACCACGAGTTCCTACTCGTTAACAAAGCTCGTTGTCTTCGAGGGTAAGTTCTCGTTGGATGTATGTCCACCCGTTGCTTTGTACCTAGTAGATAGATCTTGGCGTGTAGTTCACACCGTAGGAATTTTTTTGTTTTCTATGCTGCGGATCCAACAACTCATCGACAACTAATAATTTTAAACGTTTAAATTTCACCACTTTCTTTTAGGTTCTAATTTTACATGTACGGGCAGTGGGAGTATATTTTACATCAAGGACCTAAAAAGGTAAAATTACATCGGGGTCCATATAGTTAGCATGAAGCACCCTAAAATTAAGCAGGCGAAACAGTCATGTTTTGCTCCTTCTCAAAAGAAAAGCTGATTGAGCCATACTCTTCATACTACTCCCCCTCTTTGTTTGTTTTCAAAATATGGTCAAATTTGGCGGCATGCAAATTATTCGATATGGGATCATGAATCATAAGCGTAAAGTATGATGTAGATATGTCCTTGACCCTGGTCGTTCGGCTTGAAATGGAAGAATATTCATACTCATCGACAACTAATAATCTTAAATACGTTTAAATTTTACCACTTGCTTTTATGTTCGAATTTTACACGTACGGATGGTGGGAGTACATTTTACACCAAGGACCTAAAAAGGTAAAATTCCATCGAGGTCTATACATTTAGCATGAAGCACCCTAAAATTAAGAAGGAAAAATAGTCATGTTTTGCTCCTTCTCGAGAGAGCAGCTAGTCGAGCCATACTCTTCATACTACCTCTTCTTCGTTTGTTTCAAAATATGGCCTAATTTGGTGGCATGCAAATTCTTGGATATGGGATCATGAATCATCAGCATAAAGTATGATAGATATGGCCATGTCCTTGGTAGTTCATCTTGAAATCGAGGAATGTTCATACTCATAGATAACTAATAATCTTAAATATGTTAAAATTTTACCACTTGCTTTAGGTTCAAATTTTACACGTACGAACGGTGGGAGTATAGTATACATCAAGGACCTAAAAAGGTAATATTACATCGAGGTCCATACATTTAGCACGAAGCACCCTAAAATTGGTGGCATGCAAATTCTTCGATATGGGATCATGAATCATCAGCATAAAGTATGATGTAGATATGTACATGACCCTTATCATTCAGCTAGAAATGCAAGAATGTTCATATTCATTAACAACTAATAAGCTTAAATACGTTTAAATTTTACCACTTGCTTTTATGTTCGAATTTTACACGGATGGTGGGAGTATATTTTATAGGAAGGACCTAAAAAGGTAAAATTATATTGAGGTCCATACATTTAGCAAGAAGTACCCTAAAATTAAGCAGGGAAACCAGTCGGGTTCAGCTCCTTCTCGAGAGAGCAGCTGGTCGAGTCATACTCGTCATACTACTTCCTCTTTGTATGTATTCAAAATATGGCCCAATTTGCTGGCATGCAAATTCTTGGATATGTGATCATTAATCATCGATATAAATGATGTAGATATGGCCATGACCTTGGTCGTTCGGCTTGAAATCCAAGATTGTTCATACTCATTCACAACTAAGCTTAAATACGTTTAAATTTTACCACTTGCTTTTGCTTCGAATTTTACATGGATGGTGGGAGTAGGTTTTATAGCAAGGACCTAAAAAGGGGTAAAATTACAATGAGGTCTATACATTTAGCATGAAGCACCCTAAAATTAAGCAAGGAAAATAATCATGTTTGGATCCTTCTCGAGAGAGAACCTAATCGAGCCATACTCTTCATACTACTTACTCTTCGTTTCTTTTCAAAATATGGCCAAATTTGGCGGCATAAATATTCTTGGATATGTGATCATCGTCAGTATAAAGTATGATGCAGATATGGTCATGACCTTGGTCGTTCGTCTTGAAATCTAAGAATGTTCATACTCATCAACAACTAATAATCTTAAATACATTTAAATTTTACCACTTGCTTTTAGGTTCTACATGGACGGTGGAAGTATATTTTACATCAAGGACCAAAAAAGGTAAAATTACATCGAGGGTCCATACATTTAGCACGAAGCATCCTAAATTTAAGTAGGGGAAAAGTCATGTTTTGCTCCTTCTCGTGAGAGAAGCTAATCGAGCCATAATCTTCATACTACTTTCTCTTTGTTTTTTTTAAATATGGTCAAATTTTGTGGCATGAAAATTCTTGGATATGGGATCATGAATCATCAACATAAAATATGATGTAGATATGACCATGACCTTAGTCGTTCGACTTGAAATACAAGAATGTTCATACTCATCGGTAACTAATAATCTTAAATACGTTTAAAATTTTAGCACTTGCTTTTAGGTTCGAATTTTACACAGACGGTGGGAGTACAATTTACATCAAGGACCTAAAAAGGGGGAAATTACATCGAGGTCCTTACATTTAGCATGAAGTACCCCAAAATTAAGCAAAGAAATAAACTGTCGGGTTCGGCTCATTCTCGAGAGGAAGCTGATTGAGCCATACTCTTCATACTGCTACTTAATGTTTGTTTGTTTTCAAAATATATGGCCAAATTTTCTGGCATGCAAATTCTTGGATATGGGATCATCATCAGCATAAAGTATGATGTTGATATGGCCATGACCTTGGTCATTCGTCTTGAAATCCAAGAATGTTCATACTCATCGACAACTAATAATCTTAAATATGTTTGAATTTTACCACTTGCTTTTAGGTTCGAATTTTACACGTACGGATGGCGTGAGTACATTTTACATCAAGGACCTAAAAAAGGTAAAACTACATTTAGCTCCATACATTTCGCACGAAGCATCCTAAAATTAAGCAGGAAAAACATTCATGTTTTGCTCCTTCTTGAGAGAAAATCTGATCGATCCATACTCTTCATACTACTTCCTCTTTGTTTGTTTCCAAAACATGGCCAAATTTAGCTGCATGCAAATTCTTGGATATGGGATCATGAATCATCAGCATAAAGTATGATTTAGATATGGCCATGACCTTGGTCGTTCGTCTTGAAATCCAAGAATGTTCATACTAATCGACAACTAAGAATCTTAAATACGTTTAAATTTTATCACTTGCTTCTAGGTTCGAATTTTACATGGAGGGTGGAAGTACATTTTACATCAAGGACCTAAAAAGGTAAAATTACATCAATGTCCATACATTTAGCACGAAGCACCCTAAAATTAAGCAAGGAAAACAGTTGGCTGGGAAGCTTGAGAACTCATAAAACTTGGTAATCAATCGTAAGTGTATAAAGGTCCACGCTTTGTCTGCAAACTAGGGTTGTTGTTGTGGTACTATGAGCCATTTTTCTTCGTACTTTCTTACGGAAAAAATCTTGTCACTTCGAAAACTGAAAAAGTTTTATTGTTCCTATAAGTTGGAAACTATGGTTGCCACCATTTTCCACCTTGCCAAGATGCACACATCTACCAAAGATGGGAACACTACAATACAATCAATATGATATGTATATGATTGTTACCTTTGTCATTCGGCTTGAAACCCAAGAGTGTTCATACACTGTGGGCCATATATTGTGTAACTAATTTTTTGTAATTTATGATGACTCGCGGTTATTAATTATTTTCAGTACAAATAGTTGTACACGCAATAGGACACCATGAAGAAGGCTTCATTTTTAGGGTTTTTATTATTTTTGCCCATAGCTAGTGAGGATCAAATTGTCAACATGCATATTCATAGCAAGAATTTTAATCCTACAAAACTCTCGTTGGTTTTTGAAGTATTGACCGCCTCGGTACCATTGTAACAACCCAAAAACTCTAATCAAGATTATCAAGTTCTAATCACCCCAATTTAGGGTTAACAAAAACTTTTATTAATAATTTGAATATGAATGCATGTGTGTTTGCATTAATGTGGGATTGATTGAAATTGCCATGCTTGATTGCTACAAATGATGAGAAATGGTTTAAAGATGAATACTACATCATCTAGGCCAATTACAAACAAATTCAAAAGAAAAGAAATCAAATATGAATAAATAAAGCAAATGGTCATTTTGGCCAAAGTTAACCACTTGGTCACTTTAGGTGTTCCTAGAGGTGAAATTCTAACAGAAACAATTCCCCTCTTTTCACCCCTTGTTACACCAAGTAAAAATGTATCAAAGCCCACTTTACAAACTTACAAAAACATTTTCCAAATCAATTTAATGGACAGTTGAAAATTGAATCTAGTTCATATGTGAAGATCACACTTTTTCAAAAACCCATTAAACCAGTTCCACTGGACCTCTCCAAGCAAACATAGATACTCAAGCTTAAGATCAAATCACTCACAAATTTTCATTCAAAAATTCCAAAGTATTTTTCTTTCGGCCATTACAACAAACACCTTGCTTACACTGAATAATCACCTGCCTAATGATGGCCCAAAATATATCGATCTCGTTGGGGAACCCCAAGAGGAAGGTATGATGAGCATAGAAGCAAGTTTTCCCACAGTTATGAAACCAAGGTTATCAATCCAGTAGGAGCAAGGAAACACCTCCAAGGTGTTGGTAGCTGAACTTTGGCAGGGCGCACTACCGGTGCCAGCAGCAACGTGGAAACCTGCACAACATAACCACAAAACTTTGCCCCCAACTTATAATGAGGTTGTCAATCTCACCGGTTTTGCTGAAAACAAAGGATTAAACGTATTGTGTGGAAGAAAGTAATAGTTTGCAGAAAGTAAACTGTAAACAGTAAACAGTTGATTGTAGATTAATGATAAAAGAAAGGACCATGGTCCATAGTTCACTAGTGGTGGCTCTCTTTAAGATAGATGACATGTTGGGTGAATAAATTACAGCGGGGCAATTAACAAACATCGAGAAAGCAATATGCATATACTACTCATCTTGACTCCTTTGAGATTCAATTGGGCATTACAACATTATACATAGACTATAATCCAACTGCATCTATGACTAATAATCCACCTTCAGGTTATCATCCGAACCCCCTCCAGTATTAAGTAGCAAGCAACAGATAATTGCATTACGCATTGCGTGTAAAGTAAACAATACAATTGTTCTATGAATAAAGGATTGTTGTTTTCTCCCTAGTAGCAACAGCACATCTAGTACCTTAGAGATTTCTGTCACTTCCCCAGATTACTAGAGGCAAGAACCACTATCGAGCATAAATACTAACTCTTGGAGTTGCTAGCATCTACTTGGCCAAGATAGCTACTAACAATGGAAAGCATGCAAGATCACAAATAACAAAGACATGATAGAATAAATAATCAATGTGAAATAGCATCTCAATATCCATCGGATCCCCGCAAACACAACATGTAGGAATTATAAATAGATGACCTTGATCATGAACGGAGCTCACAAGATCTAAACATGATAGCACAAAGGAGGAGAACCAGCCATCTAGCTACTACATGAACCCGTAGTCCAAGGATGAACTACTCACACATCACAACGGAGGCTTTCATGGTGATGAAGAAGGCCTCCAACGTGAATTCCCCTCTCCGGTAGGGTGCCAGGAAGAACTTCAGATCCCTCCCGATCTAGGGATGGAGATGACAGCGGCTACAGACTCTTTCGTGGAATTTTGATCGGGTACTTAGGGTTTCTGTATTGGAGGCATATTATAGGCAAAAGGGGAGACCGAGGGGGTGTCGGAGGTGGCCAGACCACCCCCTGGCACGGGCCAGGCTGGGCCGCGTGGCCAGGTGGTGTGGCGGCCCCCTGGCCCTTCTCCGTCTCGTATTCTGGCTCCGTGTCCCCCTCGGTGAAAACTGACTGGCTTTTGTCCCGTCCAATTCCAAGAATATTCATTTTCTGACTTTCCTGGAACCAAAAACAGCAAAAAACAGGCAGCTGGCACTATGGCTCTTGTTAATAGGTTAGTCTAAGAAAGTGTATAGAAAGTACTCCAAAGTGTGGACAACACATAAAAAAGTAGATAAAACCAAGCATGGAACATCAAAAATTATGGATACGTTTGTAATGTATCAACATCCCCAAGCTTAACTCCTACTCTTCCTCGAGTAGGTAAGTGATAAAAAGAAAGAATAATTTTTGAGGTGACATACACCATCATAAACTTGATCAAAGTATTTGTAAAACAATGATAGCTGGGATCATAGTACTTCAATCATAACATGAATGATAAAGTTCTGACAATAAGACAAAGCAACTATTGTTGCAACATGAAAAGGCACAAACAAAAGATTCATGAATAACAATGCTTTGCAAGACGTTTGTTTGTTTCACATAAAGAAAACATAGCATAGTGGCATTCAGCTTGTCCCTCATAGAGTAGAAAACATAAATGCATAGGTCACCTTCAAAGTTCATAAGAGTGACTTGATACAAAGAGTTTAAAACAAGCAATATCAAAGTTATGCATCAATCAACAAGTCTTGGTACGATGCAGATAGAACTAAGAATGGCCACTATGCTCTCAAAGTAGGTGCATAAAGATAGAAGGTGGAGACTCAACATAAAAGTAAAAGAAAGGCCTTCATAGAAGGAAGCAAAGATTCAAGTTTCATAAAGATCTTCCAAAAATTATGGTACTTATTAGCTTTCAGCTCTCATTGCCCCTATCATAAGCCTCTTGAAGTGTTTAAGGTTAAAGTGAACAAACTATGGAGTATATGCTTGACAAAGTATAAGTTGGCAATCCCATGTCCCTTGAATACGAGGGCCGCTCCTCATGCTACTCAAGTTTAGTTACCGGTAAGTTCTTGTCATAGTAAGTCCATGTGTATCATAGAGAACCGCCAACGGGGTACCCCTTGCCCGATGATACGGAAGAATCCCCATGTCAAAATGACAAGGCAAGGAGACAACGAGCATCTCAGCAATCTTCTTATTTACATGGGAAAATGGTGTTTTTTTCTCGCTTTCCTCTTTTCTCATATCTCTTTTTTTTATTTTCTTTTTTATCAATATCTAACTCCTTTTTATAAGAAGAAGGCTTCATAGAAAGCTCATTATGGTTATGCTGCAGGTTTCCACCATGACAGCATGGATTAGACCAGCGGCCCAGGCGTTTCTCTAACACACATACATAACTCCATGGACTTACAAGCTCCCCTTTCATTTCACACCGGCGACATCCATATACAAAAGAGCATGATATCAACACAAAGTACAAGTAATGTTGAAAGCGTTCCCCATGACACCATGGTTCTGCTAATGCCCAACATATAAGTGCAAGCATATACAACATAGACGACACAATGGTTCAAGTTTATTAAGGACAAGAAAAGTAAAGTGTGCCATCAAGTTCGTGAGAGCTTTAATCACTAGTTTTCTCATAACAAGTTTAATTCAGAAGGTAGATAAAACATGAATATACTTGGAATAGCATATGCTAATAGGTAGGTATGGTGGACTCTTTAGAATAACTTGGTTTTAGGAGTTGGATGCATGAGTGGAACTCATACTTGGTTATGGAGGCTAGCAAAAGACTGGGAGCGACCAACTAAGAGAGCAATAATGGCCATAATCATGCAAAGCGACAAAACATCATTGATTAAAGCATAAAGTGATATTACAAGTCGAAAACTAAAGGATGATAAAGGCTATGGTGACTTGGGATAGTCATAACATGGTGTGAGCATGTGCCAAGTCAACCAAATAAAGCATCAAAGGAGAATACCACAATATTATGCTTTAATATGCTAAAACAACGCATAATTCTTCGAAGGCACATTAAGAAATCTAAATTTTTTATAACATCTCATTCTATAGCAAAGATCACTAAGCATAAAGCCAAAACAATATCAAGCATGGCATGACAAAGCATAGGCCACTGTAAAAAACAAGCTCTCTTTACCACTTAAGCATGAACTTTCCTACTCTTTTCCAATCCAAACCAAACTATTTGAAAACCAATGTATGAAAGAGGGGGTCCAACCAATTTTTTTCAGCAAACTAAGAAAACCAAGCAAACGAAAACCAAAATGAAAACAAAAAAGAAGACGCTCCAAGAACAACACAACTGTGCATGAAACAATAAAAATGAAGTGTTTGGAAGAAACCTGAGATTTTTATTGATGAAGAAGGGGATGCCTTGGGCATCCCCAAGCTTTGACGCTTGTACCTCTTGAATATTTCTTGGGGTGACACGGGATGGCATCCCCAAACTTGAGCTTTGGTCCATTCTTCATCTCATTACATCATTCTCTCCATACACCTGAAAATTTTCCTTCATACAAAACTTCACACAATCTTTATTAGCAACCTTAGTGCACTCAAGATAATAAGTCTTTGGGTTCAGTTTCAACACCAATAAAACTTCCATTAAAACAAAATCTACTGTAGTACTTCCCTCAAAAAGCTCAATTCCCCAAAAGAACTAAAAAATGAACCAACAAGAAGCAAATGCAAATAATGGCATAAATCTGTCAAAACAGACCAGTAGGTAAAAACGAATTTTTTAGAAGACCTTCTGTTGCTCAAATCGAAAAGTGTTGATCTAACGAAAGTTATATAACAACCTGGGGCAGAAGCACAAAAAATAACAGCTCAAACCGACGTACAAAGATTTTACACGAATTTGTACAGCGAAGCACAAAAAACTGTTTTGGGACAAGAACTTTCCCAAGCATTACTTCTCTCTCATTAGAGGTTACTCTTGGCACAAAAAGCAAATAGAAAGGATAAGGAGAGGTTATTACAGAAGTAATAAATTCCAAGACTCAACTCAAACTTTTGGGTTATCTCCCAATAAGTACTTTTCTTTAACTCCTTTAAGTTAGGCTTGATAGTTTGAGAAGATGCTCACATAAGAAATATGAATTGGAGTAAAACAGAGCATCAAGAAGCAAATTCAAAGCACATTTAAGTATAATCCACTTCCTATGAAAAATAATTTTGTAAATAAACAAGTCATGAAAGCACAAAGCAACAAGCATAGGAAAGGAAAACAGGTGCAACTTCAAGACTTTCAACATAAAGAGGGGGAACTTAATATTATTGAGATGCATAAAACCATGTTTCCCTTTCTCATAATAACTTTCAGTAGCATCATGAATAAAATTAACAATATAACTATCACCTGAAACATTCTTATCATGAGCCACATGCATATAAGAATTAATACTCTCCACATAAACATAGTCATTCTTATTAATTGTAGTGGGAGCAAATTCAACAAAATAGCTATCATTATTATTCTCATCACCATAATCATCAAATAGAGGAGGAATATTGTATTCATAATAAATTTTCTCCTCAATAGTAAGTGGACTGAAAATATCATATACATCATTGTAATCATCATATATTGGAGGTTTCGTATCATCATAAGTAATAGAATAGCTATCTTCCAAAGCTGGGGAACTAAAAAGATCATTTTCATAAAAACTAACTTCCCCAAGCTTAGACGTTTCCATAGCATTAGTAACAAAGGTGTTCAGAAGATTCATACTAATAACATTGTTATTAGCATGCAAAGAAAGTTCCATGGGTTTTTTAATTTTCTTTTCAGACAATTCATGTTCTACATTAGGAAAAATACCAAAAAGCTCTCTAATTTTGTTGTTGTTTTGCATTAATCTTAACTAGTGAAACAAGAAACAAAAAGAAAAAATTGCAGAATCTAAAGGAAATAACTTCGAGCACTCACACCGGAGGATGTGAGTACCTTTTACCTTACCTCCCCGGCAACGACGCTAGAAAAATAGCTTAATGGCCCAAAATATATCGAGCTCGTTGGGGAACCCCAAGAGGAAGGTCTGATGAGCACAGCATCAAGTTTTCCCTCAGTTATGAAACCAAGGTTATCAATCCAGTAGGAGCAAGGAAACACCTCCAAGGTGTTGCTAGCTCAACTTTAGCAAGGCGCACTACTAGTGCCAGCAGCAACGTGGAAACCTGCACAACACAACCATAGAACTTTGCCCCCAACTTACAGTGATGTTGTCAATCTCACCGGTTTGCCGAAAACAAAGGATTAAATGTATTGTGTGGAAGAAAGTAATAGTTTGCAGAAAGTAAACATTAAATAGCAAACAGTTGATTATATATTGATGATAAAAGCAAGGACCGGGGTCCATAGTCACTAGTGGTGGCTCTCCTTACGATAGATGACATGTTGGGTGAACAAATTATAGCAGGGAAAATGACAAACATCGAGAAAGCAATATGCATATACTACTCATCTTGACTCTTTTGAGATTCGATTGGGCATTACAACATTATACATAGACCGTAATCCAACTGCATCTATGACTAATAATCCACCTTCAGGTTATCATCCGAACCCCCTCTAGTATTAAGTTGCAAGCAACAGATAATTGCATTATGCATTGCGTGTAAAGTAAACAATACGATTGTTCTATGAACAAAGGATTGTTGTTTTCTCCTTAGTAGCAACAACACATCTAGTACCTTAGAGATTTCTGTCACTTCCCCAAATTACTAGAGGCATGAACCCACTATTGAGCATAAATACTAACTGTTGGAGTTGCTAGCATCTACTTGGCCAAGATAGCTACTAACAACAGAAAACATGCAAGATCACAAATAACAAAGACATGATGGAATCAATAATCAATCTAAAATAACATCTCTATGTCCATCGGATACCCACAAACACAACATTTTGGAATTACAAATAAATGATCTTGATCATGAATAGATCTCACAAGATCTAAACATAATAGCACAAAGGAGGAGAACCAGCCATCTAGCTACTACATGAACCCGTAGTCCAAGGATGAACTACTCACGCATCACACCGGAGGCTTGCATGGTGATGAAGAAGGCCTCCAGGGTGAATTCCCCTCTCCGGCAGGGTGCCGGGAAGAGCTTCAGATCCCTCCCGATCTAGGGATGGAGATGATGGAAGCTACAAACTCTTTCGTGGAATTTTGATCGGGTACTTAGGTTTCTGTATCGGAGGCATCTTATAGGCGAAAGGGGAGGCCGAGGGGGTGCCAGAGGCAGCCAGACCACCCCCTGCCATGGGCCAGGTTTGGGCCGCGTGGCCAGGTGGTGTGGCGGCCCCCTGGCCCCTCTCCGTCTCATATTCTGGCTCCGTGTCCCCCTCGGTGAAAAACTGACTTTGGCTTTTGTCCCGTCCAATTCCGAGAATATTCATTTTCTGGCTTTGGTGGAACCAAAAATAGCAGAAAACAGTCAGCTGGCACTATGGCTCTTGTTAATAGGTTAGTCCAAGAAAGTGTATAGAAAGTACTACAAAGTGTGGACAAAACATAAGAAAGTAGATAAAACCAAGCATGGAACATCAAAAATTATGGATATGTTTGCAAGGTATCACCTAACATCACTGTTTTGGAGCAGTAATCTCCCACCTCAGTGTTCCCCCTTAACCCCTTTGTCTCCCTAGTGTCAAGCAACAACCAGACAATCCCCCTCTTTGCCGTTGTGCACAGTGGAGCGCCGCCCAATTTTGGTCGTCGCCGGCCGACAGTGGACAGCGCATCAGGAGCCTCGCCGCCCTTGCCCACGATGCACACCAGACACGCCTCGGTCCACCGCCACCCCCTGTCCAAGCCACGACCCTAGCCTAGCCCTGGACCACCTTAGCACTGCCGCGCCCTATGTCTCTGCGCCATGCCTAGCGCACGCCAGCTCGCCGCACCCGACCGCCTCGCACAGACCATGCCTCACCCTCTCCGCGCACGCTCACACTCGCCATGATCACCCCAACCCCGCAGACACCCCTGTTCGCCGCCGCGTGACCCGTAGCTGCCGCACACCGTCGCAAACACCTATGCATCCGTGCGGAGCGCCGCACGCTCCCGACCAATCCACACCGCCCCGTGCCTTGCCATTACATCTATGAGAACCGCCAGGGAACCGTGCACCGCCCCTACTCTCAGAGGTGCCGCTAGCCGCCTATAGCGTCGTCACCGACGAGCCCGCACCCACGACATTCGGTCCCCTCGCCATAGTATAAGTAGAGGCCTTCCCCGCCTCCATTCTCCACACCAACACCCTCACCACTTCTCTCTGATCCTCCCTCACACTTCCCCGGAGCAAGGCGAGCTCTCTCTCGCCGGAATTTGGCCAGAGCCCGCTGCGGGAGGAAAAGGGTGTCGTTGATTGCGACCACCCCAAGACCTGCCGTGACCGTGCCTCGAACCGCCGTCGTCTACCACGTCGATCGCCCCCATCACCGACCCTAGCTGGATCCCAGGTGAGCCTCGTCGGACCCCCACCGCCGCGTTATGTTATTTTCCTAGCCTGAGCAGTTCGTCGTCGATGACGACTCCCAGCCGTTAGATTAGATTTAGATCGCACGGCTCAGATGTGTAGATAGCGTTTTGGGTAGATTCAGTCCCTGACTGGTGGACCCCGTCTATCAGCAGCCTGATGTGTTGTGTAGTGCAGTTGGGTCGGCCCGTTTAGTTTCCCGCGTAGGCCTGGAGATTCAAATGTTGTTTTCCATTTTAGTTAAAACCCTATTCTGTACCTAGATTCAAAAATCAATCCAGAGAGTTTCACTGGACCAAATTGCATGATTCAAATTTTGTTAGAAAGGTGTTTAAATTATCTATCCAAGCTTGTTGTATTTAAGTCATTTTGAGTTAGAGATAATCTATAGTAAAAATAACAAGACAAATAGTTTTGCAACATCAAACATTTTTCAAAAATCAACCATAAATGCTTCTGAGTTGATTCCAACTCTCAAAAATCACATTTGAGAAGATCTATCTGAATATGTAAAAACATTTTGGTTTGAATGCAGTGACATTGGACTAGTACCAAAAGAATGCTATTAGGGCATTTCTAGTCACTTTAAATCTATTAAATAATAATCTTAAACTTTATAAAATGTGACCAACACTTTAAATCACATTCCTATGTATTAGAATATGTGGTGATGACATGTGTCCACATGATCCCATATTCTATTTGGAGAATATTAAATCTTCATTAATTTCAATGAGTACAAATTACTTTTCTAAAATAAGATAAATAATATTAAGTCTTTAATTCATGTGATGATTGTGATGATGCTAGATCATCAAGTGTGAGCCTTAGGGTGCTAAATATAATTAGTTAAGTATTGTTTGGTGATTGTGTACCTCGTATTCATTTATAGACGATAGTACCGACCAAGGATACGAGGAGGAGGAGTACTACCAAGCAGAAGACGAAGAGAACTTCAAGCACTACACCAATCCAGGCAAGCTAACACTTGTAAGTCTCATACCATGCAAGCTAACCCTTGCAAGTATTAACCTAAGCAAGAGGCATTAGGCATGCTTTGGTTATATACTTTTGATTTATACCAATCCCAAGTTTTACTTGCAAGCTTTATTCTTTTACTTTTACCAAAGTTCTTTACTTTTAGTTAGTGCTTTGTGAGTATTGGAAAAGAAGTGTAGATAGCATAAATAGTATAAAACTAGGCCTACACTTAGATGTCATTCTATGGCATGAGATTGAAGAGTAACACCCCTCAATAGTGAACACTCTTAACTTTAGTGGCTAGTGCTAAGCATAAAAGTGGATCACTTTAGATGGGAATACTTGGTGAAAATGATTATGAAAACCTCGGAATGATGATTCATTCTATTGAGATGTTTTGACATGTGTTATGTACACACAAAGATTTGATTATGAAAATGGTGAGGCATGAGCCTTAGCCTTTTTTTTAAAAACTGATGGTTGGGTTCGGATGTGATACCAGTCCAATTTTACCGTACAACCACAATACCTGAATTGGGTAGGGCTTAGCCGGAAGTTTATATGCATTAGTATGGGTTCCCTCGTGGAAGAGGTTTGAGCTGAGGCTACCTCTTGATGATGCCCACCTATGCAGTGCCCGGGATGGTAGATGGCCATGACTGGGAGGCCAAGCTCATAGGGGAGGTGCCTATACTAGAGTGTGTAATTGAAAGGTTATGATTGATTATCTACATACTAAGTATGATGATTCAGGGTTATCCCTGTCGGATGTATCGAATGTTGTGGTGAAAGTGTACCACCTCTACAAAGTGTCAAACTATTTGAATAGCTGCATCCACAGTCATGGACAGTTGGAGTGGCCATACTGTTCCATCGTCAGACGTTTTCAAAATGACTTGTGAATTGAACTATGATTTTAACTTGACCACAACAGGGTTGTGAATATAAAAACTAGGTTCCCACTTAAGTGATTTAGAACATTAACTTAGTTTTCTTTACTTCTAAACTCAGTTTAGATAAACCTGGCTTTTTGCAAATAAACCTAGAGCTTAAGATTCCTACTAGAACTACCTTACTTGTTGGTGATAGTTTGCGAGTACTTAAAGAGTACTCATGGCTTTGTCCCTTGCTAGTCCCGTGGCCAGACTATGAGGAGGACTATCAGGATGATGGACAGCAGGAGGTCTACGACAACTAGGATCATCTCCCATCGTCAGCATTTCTTGTGACCCTGAAGATGGAGCCCACTACTCCGCTTATCATTTCGCTGCTTGTTTGTATTAAGACTGGATCATGAGATCCTTTATTTGTAAGACCTTATAATGGTTTGTAATGGATGATGTACTGTGATATCCAATCTATTATGTCTCGCAAAATGGGTAATCCTGGGATTGCAAGGTATAGCATAACAGGCATCTGGGATTAAAAATCCAGGTGTTGACAAGTTGGTATCAGAGCCATCCTGACCATAGGATACCCTAGTTAGAATGGATGTCCAAACAAAAACTTAATTTCAAAACAAAGGAAGTGAGTATTTAGGAAAACCTATTTCCACTCTTATCCTTGATTCTTTCAAAAAAATCATGTTCCTCAAAAATTCTTACATTCCTACATAAAATTTGACACACTTGATCACCTCAGTAACTTACTCATCCTAAATTCTTATAGATGTAAGTTCAGTATTACAAGTTTTACAAGTTAGGCAACGGAGGCCAACTGATCTTTGAGAGGGATCTAGATGCACTGTCCGAGTACCTTGAGCGCCCGCATCTAGAATTCTTCGGGGCCCAACTCAACGATCACATCGGAGGAGATCTACAATGGCTGATAGTTGCAGATCCCAGAGGCAAGATGGAAGCACCCACTTCTAAGAAGATCCAATCCACCTTGTGGGAGAACAACTGGCTAGATGGATTAGCCAGGGCTATGCATGAAGGTCTTGCCTGTCTGTGCGGACAAACATCAACTTGATCTAGGGAACTCGCTTTTCTCACTTTGCAAGGTGTGATTCTATGGGAATGCCCTTGGAGATGCCAGGACACCCGGAGTTGAAGCACCAGGTGGACAATCTTGACTTCATGTTGTATGATAGGCAGAAGGAATTAGACAATGCTCGAGCTTACGCCAACCACAACTTTGCCATTGCCGTAAAAAAGGACCAGACTATCGCCATGCTCGTCAAGGATCGCCAAGCACTTCGTCATCAACGCGAGAAGAAGGATCACACCATCGATCGTCTTCGCCAGAAGGTGGCCGCTCTTGAGAAGACTATCCGTGAACAGGAAGTCCAGCTTGAAGCAAAGGAAGAGGAGGAAGGCGAAGATATGTAGGGAGATCTTTACTCTCACTTCAGTGATGACAATGACTACCTGGAGGATGATGCCATGGAGTTCCACACTGATGATGATGATTTTGACTTCATTGATGATGAGTAGATGCACTTGATCACTACTATAGGAATGAGTTGTACTGGTCCCACTGTATCGTAGTTTCATAGAGTGGTTCTTAAAACCATATGTTTTCCCATTTGTGTGTGTGTGTGTTTGTATGGTGTGCTTTGAATGAATGAATGAGAAGAAGTTGTTAGTTTGCCAAACTTGAATCAAAATCAAAGTTTAAAGCTTTTGAAAACAAAACCATGAACCTTAGAAATTTCCCTCTTATCTCATTATCTATGTCAATCTTCAGATGACTCATAGAAACCCTAGAGGAAGCAGCTCATTGCAGGACCCGATGTTGCAGATTCTGCAAATGCTAGTTTCTGACCGTGAAGCTAGTAGAGCTGAACATCAAACCAACCTAACCACTCTTCAACAGAGAGCTCAGATGGCCCACAATAATCAAGGCCATGGAAACCAAGATCATCATGGATCCAAGCTTAAGAACTTCCAGAATACCAACCCACCTATCTTTAACAAGTCCGAGGATCCCTTAGATGCTGATGATTGGTTGCAAACCATGGAGAACAATCTGGAGGTCGCAGGGGTTGAAGCCAATGAGAAGGTATTATTGCCACCCATTATCTGGCAGGAGATGCAAGAGCCTGGTGGAATAGCACCCGTACCATGAACGATGGTCTAATGATGACTTGGGAAGCATTCAAGATCAAGTTCAGTCGCACCCATGTGCCACAAGGTTTAGTCACCATAATGAGAGATGAGTTCAGAGAACTAAAGCAAGGCAGGATGACGGTAGTTGAGTACCGTGACAAGTTTCTGTCCCTGGCTAGATATACCCCTAATGAGATTAACACCGAAGCCAAGAAGAAGGAGAGGTTCCTAAACGGATTGTGTGATGAGATGCAGACTGTTTTAGTCAACATCCGTTTTGGAGATCTAGAAGAGCTTGTATACTCTGCCATTCAGATGGAAGGGAAGATCAACCAAGCCAATGACAACTGCAAGCGCAGGACGATGCACCAGACCGGATCCCACAATACCCAGAAGTACCGCCCCAACCTGTCTGCAGGATATGCCCCAAGAAACAACAGACCCCCGATGTCTCGTCCAAGCTACCCCAATCGTAGCGGAGGAAACCTGAAGCCTGGAGGAAACAACAACAACAACCCTGGCAACTCCAACAACTTCAACCGTGCACCGCCCAAGTCCAACAACAACAACAACAATACTGCCCCAAGGACTGGAAGCAATGTTGTGCCTGTTGCAGCCAAAGACAAGTCCCAGATTACTTGCTTTGAATGTGGAGTCAAGGGTCACTACTCCAATGAGTGTCCAAAGAAGCTTGTAGCAGCCACCAATGTGAATGCACCCACTCAGCAACAGCGCCGTGTTCATCCTGGAAGGATATTTTCCCCAGGGAACTCGCTCAACCGCAACGGCCGTCTGTTCCACATGAATGCTGAAGTAGCCCAGGAAGCGCTCGATGTCGTGCTGGGTATGTTTTCTGTTAACTCAGTACTTGCAAGAGTGTTGTTTGATTCTGGAGCATCGCACTCGTTTGTTACAGAAGAATTTGCATGCATTAGTAAGATTCAACCAACCAAATTGAAGCATGTTATGATAGTTCAAATACCTGGTTCAACCACCAAAGCTAGAAAAAATTGCAAGGCTGGACCTATCAGAATCCATGGAATAGATTTTTTGCCAATCTAATAGTACTTGGAACCAAAGGTTTGGAAGTAGTACTAGGAATGGATTGGATGTCGAAACATAAAGGATTGATCGACTATGCCAAGAAAGCCATAACCATGACCAGTAGCTCTGGAGTATCAGTAGAGCATGTATCTGAGACCTTTCCCCATCAATTCAAATGCAACAAGAGTCTAGCCCAACCAAGGCTAGACCAAGTCAGAGTAGTCTGTGAATATCCCGACATATTCCCAGATGAATTACCCAGTATGCCCCTGGATTGGGATATCGAGTTCATTATTGAACTAATTCCTAGAACTGGTCCCATAGCTCACAGACCTTATAGTATGAACCCATCTGAATTAGTGGAGCTGAAGAAGCAACTTGATGCTATGCTGGAGAAAGGTATGATTCAACCAAGCGCATCGCCATGGAGATCACCTATTTTGTTTGTGGATAAGAAAGATGGAGGTAACCGTTTGTGCACAGATTACCGGAAGCTGAATGATGTCACCATCAAGAACAAGTACCCACTGCCAAAGATAGAGGATCTGTTTGACCAGTTGACTAGTGCCAGAGTGTTTTATAAGATTGATCTTAGAACTGGTTATCATCAACTCAAGATTCGTGCAACAGATATATTCCAAAGACCGCCTTTACCACCAAATATGGATTGTATGAGTATACAGTCATGTCTTTTGGATTAACCAATGCCCCCGCTTCTTTCATGAATCCCATGAATAAGATTTTTATGAACTTTCTGTATAAGTTTGTCGTTGTTTTTATCGACGATATTCTAATCTATTCAAAGTCAGAAGAAGACCATGAGCTACACTTGAGAACCATCCTTGAAACCCTTAGAGAACATAAGTTGTATGCCAAGTTTAGCAAATGTGAGTTCTGGTTGAAGGAAGTAGGATTCCTAGGACATATTGTGTTAGCAGGAGGAGTCGCTGTCGATCCCGCCAAGATCAAAGATGTTGAAGAATGGAAAGCCCCAACCACTCAAACCCAAGTCCGTGCATTTCTCGGATTAGTAGGATATTACCGCAAGTTTGTTGAAGGATTTTCAAGTATCGCAAGACCGATGACCCAATTGTTGAAGAAAGATAAGAAGTTTGAATGGACGGACAAATGTGAAGCAAGTTTCCAAGAGTTCAAGAAGAGATTGATTTCAGCCCCAATTCTGATTATCCCAGATATCAAGAAGCCTTTTGATGTGTATTGTGATGCATCCAAGATTGGTATCGGATGTGTATTATGATGCATCCAAGATTGGTCTCGAATGTGTATTGATGCAAGAAGGCAAAGGCATAGCATATCTGTCCTGACAACTAAAGCAGCATGAGCAAAACTATCCTACCCATGACCTTGAACTAACAGCTGTAGTTTTAGCATTGAAGACATGGCGCCATTACCTTATGGGTAACCGCTTTGAGATTTATTCGGATCATAAGAGTTTGAAGTATATTTTCACTCAGAATGAGATGAATATGAGGCAAAGGAGATGGATAGAGTTAATCAAGGATTATGACCTTGACATTCACTATCACCCCGACAAAGCCAATGTGGTAGCGGATGCTCTTAGTAGATTGCCGTGTAGATTAAACACCATGATCAAAGTAGCCCAACCAAGTTTGCATGAAGAGTTGGAGCAGTTTAGAACGGAGCTAGTTAGCAAAGGATTTTTAGCTAGCATTGAACTTCAACCCACTTTGATCAGTCAGATCAAGAAGGCACAGAAAGGAAATGTGAGTATCGATAGAATCAAACGTCGTATCAGTACAGGAAAGGTACCTGGATTCACCGAGGATGAAGAAGGAGTTTTGTGGTACAAAGGACGTATCTGTGTACCAGCAGATTCGGAGCTGAAGCAAGTTATCATGCAAGAAGCTCATGATACTCTTTATTCTATCCACCCAAGAGGAACAAAGATGCATCAGGATTTAAAAGAGCTATTTTGGTGGCACAAGATGAAGAGAGAAATCGGAAGCTACATGGCCAAGTGTGATATCTGTCAGAGAGTCAAAGTGGAACATCTGAGACCCGCAAGACTTTTGCAACCATTGCAGATTCCGGAATGGAAATGGGATTCTGTCGGAATGGACTTTATCACCGGACTGCCTACTTCTAGTAGGGGAAATGACTCTATTTGGGTCATAGTTGATAGACTGTCTAAGGTAGCCCATTTTATACCTGTCAAGACCACCTACCAGAGTTCGAAGCTAGCAGAGCTGTATGTTGCTAGAATCGTCGGTTTGCATGGAATCCCCAAGACCATAGTGTCGGATCGAGGAACCCAGTTTACCTCAAGATTTTGGCAGAAAGTCCAAGAAGGATTAGGAACCAAGTTGAATTTCAGCATAGCTTATCACCCGCAGACCGATGGACAGACGGAAAGAGTCAACCAAATTTTGGAAGATATGTTGAGAGCTTGTGTGTTAGAGTATGGATCAAAATGGGAAGATTGTATGCCTTTCGCAGAATTCTCATACAACAACAATTATCAAGCTAGTTTGCAAATGGCCCCATTTGAATTTATGTATGGAAGAAAGTGTCATACCCCCTTGAATTGGTCGCAAGTAGGAGAGAGTCAGATTTTCGGACCCGGCATCCTACGAGAAGCCGAAGAGAAGGTTCACAAAGTCTGTGAGCACCTCAAGACTGCCTAATCTAGACAGAAGAGTTATGCTGATAAGAGACATCGAGACCTGACTTTCCATGTCGGAGATTTTGTGTATCTGAAAGTGTCACCCTCGAAGAGAATGCAATGTTTTCAACTAAAAGGAAAGTTAGCCCCCATTTATATTGGACCCTTCAAGATTCTAAATCGCTGAGGAGAGGTATCTTATCAACTAGAACTGCCAGAGGAGATGTCAGCCATCCATGATGTGTTCCATATCTCGTTGCTTCGCAAATGCCTAGAAGTTCCGGAGAAGACCGAAGTTTTCAAGAACATCGATCACCGAGCAATAGATATCAACAAGGATCTGACGTATCATGAACTGCCCATTTGTATTTTGGAAGAAGCCTTCAGAACCACCAAGACTGGGAGTATCAAGTTTCTCAAGATCAAATGGAGCAACCATACTGAAGAAGAAGCTACTTGGGAGCGAGAAGATTACATTAGGACTGAGTTTCCAGATCTCTTTAGTTCCTAGTTTTTCCTAGATCTCACGACAAGATTTTGTTTAAGGATGGAAGGTTTGTAACACCCCAAAAACCCTAACCAAGATTATCAAGTTCTAATCACCCCAATTTAGGGTTAACAAAAACTTTTATTAATAATTTGAAGATGAATGCATGTGTGTTTGCATTAATGTGTGATTGATTGAAATTGCCATGCTTGATTGCTACAAATGATGAGTTTAAAATGAATACTACATCATCTAGGCCAATTACAAACAAATTCAAAAGAAAAGAAATCAAATATGAATAAATAAAGCAAATGGTCATTTTGGCCAAAGTTAACCACTAGGTCACTTTAGGTGTTCTGAGAGGAGAAATTCTAACAAAAACAATTCCACCTATTTTCACCCCTTGCTAGACCAAGTAAAAATGTATCAAAGCCCACTTTACAAACTTACAAAAACATTTTCCAAATCAATTTAATGGACAGTTGAAAATTGAATCTAGTTCATATGTGAAGATCACACTTTTTCAAAAACCTATCAAACCAGTTCCACTGGACCTCTCCAAGCAAACATAGATACTAAAGCTTAAGATCAAATCACTCACAAATTTTCATTCAAAAATTCCAAAGTATTTTTCTTTCAGCCATTACAACAAACACCTTGCTTACACTGAATAATCACCTGCCTAACATCACTGTTTTGGAGCAGTAATCTCCCACATTAGTGTCCCCTCTTAACCCCCTTGTCTCCCTAGTTTCAAGTAGCAACCAGACAAGCCCCCTCTTTGTCGTTGTGCACATTGGAGCGCCGCCCAATTTTGGTCGTCGCCGGCCGACAGTGGACAGCGCGCCAGGAGCCTCGCCGCCCTCGCCCACAATGTGCACCAGACACGCCTAGGTCCACCGCCACCCTTGACCAAGCCATGACCCTAGCCTGGCGTTGGACCACCCTAGCACCACCGCGCCCTATGTCTCCGCGCCATGCCCAGAGCGCGCCAGCTCGCCGCACCCGACCGCCTCGCACAGACCGCGCCTCACCCTCTCCGCGCACGCCATGCTCGCCATGATCACCCCAACCCCGCAGACACCTCCGTTCGATGCCGCGTGACCCGTAGCTACCGCACGTCGTCGCAAACACCTCTGCATCTGTGCAGAGCGCCGCCCACTCCCGACCAATCCGCACTGCCCCGTGCCTTGCCATTACGCCTGTGAGAACCGCCAGGGAACCGCGCATCCCCTACCCTCAGTCGCCCCGCTAGCCTCATGTAGCGTCGTCACCGACGAGCCTGCGCCCACGCCGTTCGGTCCCCTCGCCATAAGTAGAGGCCTTTCCCACCTCCATTCTCCACACCAACACCCTCACCACTTCTCTTTGATCCTCCCTCACCCTTCCCCGGAGCAAGGCGAGCTCTCTCTCGCCGGAATTTGGCCGGAGCCCACCGCTGCTGGAGGAGAAGGGTGTCGTTGATTGCGACCACCCCAAGACCTGCTGTGACCGTGCCTCGAACCACCGTCATCTACCACGTCGATCGCCCCCATCATCGACCCTAGATGGAGCCCAGGTGAACCTCGCCGGACCCCCACCACCGCATTAGGTTATTTTCCTCGCAAGAGTAGTTCGTCGACGACGACTCCCAGCCGTTAGATTAGATTTAGATCGCATGACTTAGATGTGTAGATACCGTTTCGAGTAGATTCAATCGCTGACTGGTGGACCCTGTCTGTCAGCACCCCGCTGTGTTGTGCAGTGCACTTGGGCTGGCCCGTTTAGTTTCCCACGCAGGCCTGGAGATTCAAATGTTGATTTTCCATTTTAGTTCAAACCCTATTGTGTACCTAGATTCAAAAATCAATTCAGAGAGTTTCACAGAACCAAATTGCATGATTCAAATTTTGATAGAAAGATATTTAAATTATATATCCAAGGCCGTTGGATTTAAGTCATTTGGAGTAGGAGATAATCTATAGTAAAAATAACAAGACAGAGACTTTTGCAACATCAAACATTTTTCAAAAATCAACCATAAATGCTTTTGAGTTGATTCCAACTCTCAAAAATCATATTTGAGAAGATCTATCTGAATATGTAAAAACATTTAGGTTTCCATGAAGTGACATTGGACTAGTGCCAAAAGAATGCTATTAGGGCATTTGTAGTAACTTTAAATCTATTAAATAATAATCTTAAACTTTATAAAATGTGACCAACACTTCAAATCAAATTCCCATGTATTAGAATATGTGGTGATGACATGTGTCCACATGATCCTATATTCTATTTGGAGAATATTAAATCTTCATTAATTTCAATGAGTAGAAATTACTTTTCTAAAATAAGATAAATAAGATTAAGTCTTTAATTCATATGATGATTGTGATGATGCTAGATCATCAAGTGTGAGCCCTAGGGTGCTAAATAGAATTAGTTAAGTATTGTTTGGTGATTTTGTACCTCGTATTCATTTATAGACGATAGTACCGACCAAGGATACGAGGAGGAGGAGTACTACCAAGCAGAAGACAACTTCAAGCACTACACCAATCCAGGCAAGCTAACACTTGTAAGTCTCATACCACGCAAGCTAACCCTTGCAAGTATTAATCTAAGCAAGAGGCATTAGGCATGCTTTGGTTATATACTTTTGATTTATACCAATCCCAAGTTTTACTTGCAAGCTTTATTCTTTTACTTTTACCAAAGTTCTTTACTTTTAGTTAGTGTTTTGTGAGTATTGGAAAAGAAGTGTAGATAGCATAAAGAGTATAAAACTAGGCCTACACTTAGATGTCATTCTATGGCATGAGATTGAAGAGTAGCACCCCTCATTAGTGAACACTCTTAAATTTAGTGGTGATGGCTCAGTGTTGGCGCTAGAAAAATGCTGGTGCGATGTTGATGTAGAGCTCGTTGGGAACCCCAAGAGGAAGGTATGATGAGCATAGCAGCAAGTTTTCCTCAGTTATGAAACCAAGGTTTAATCGAACCAGTAGGAGCAAGGAAACACCCCAAAGGTGTTGCTAGCTGAGCCTTGGCAGGGCGCACTACCGGTGCTAGTAGCAACGTGGAGACCTGCCCAACACAACTACAGAACTTTGTCCCCAACTTTTGATGAGGTTGTCAATCTCACCGTGTTTTGCGGAAAACAAAGGATTAAACGTATCGAATGGAAAGAAGTAAAAGTTTAAAGAAATTAAACACAAAGAAGTAAACAGTTTGTAGATTGTATGTAAAGAAAAGGACCGGGATCCATAGTTCACTAGAGGTGGCTCTCCTTAAGATAGATAACATGCTGGGTGAACAAATTACAGTGGGGCAGTTGACAAACATCGAGAAAGCAATACATGCATATACTAATCAACTTGACTCCTTTGAGATTTGCTTGGGCATTACAACATTATACATAGACCGCCATCCAACTGCATCTATGACTAATAATCCACCATCAGGTTATCATATGAATCCCCTCTAGTATTAAGTTGCAAGCAACATATTATTGCTTTACAAACTGCGTGTAAAGTAAACAATATGATTGTTCTATGAATAAAGGATTGTTGTTTTCTCCCTAGTAGCAACGGCACATCTAGAGATTTCTGTCACATCTAGAGATTTCTGTCACTTCCTCAGGTTATCATATGAACCCACTATCGAGCATAAATACTAACTCTCAGAGTTGCTAGCATCTACTTGGCCAAGATAGCTACTAACAACGGAAAGCATGCAAGATCACAAATAACAAAGACATGATAGAATCAATAATAAATCTGAAATAGCATCTGAATATCCATCGGATCCCCACAAACACAACATGCAGAATTACAAATAGATGATCTTGATCATGAACGGAGCTCACAAGATCTAGACATCAAAGCACAAAGGAGGAGAACCAGCCATCTAGCTACTACATGGATCCGTAGTCCAAGGATGAACTACTCACGCATCACATCGGAGGCTTGCATGGTGATGAAGAAGGCCTTCAGGGTGAATTCCCCTCTCCAGCAGGGTGCCGGGAAGAGCTTCAGATCCCTCCCGATCTAGGGATGGAGATGACGGCGGCTACAGACTCTTTCGTGGATTTTTGATCGGGCACTTAGGGTTTTCGTCCCAAGGGCATCTTATAGTCGGAAGGGGAGGCCGAGGGCATGCTGGGGTCGGCCAAACCACCCCCGGGCATGGGCCAGGCCTGGCCGCGTGGCCAGGTGGTGTGGCCGGCCCCCAGCCCTTCTCCATCTCGTATTCTGGCATCTGATGACTTCCGAAAAAATGTGCACTTTGGCTTTTGTCCCGTCAAATTCCGAGAATATTCATTTTCTGACTTTCCTCGAACCAAAAACAGAAGAAAACAGGCAGCTGGCACTGTGGCTCTTGTTAATAGGTTAGTCCAAGAAATCATATGAAAAGTACTCCAAAGTGTGGACAAAACACAAGAAAGTTGATAAAAAAGCATGGAACATCAAACATTATAGATACATTTGCAATGTATCAACATCCCCAAGCTTAACTCCTGCTCGTCCTCGAGTAGGTAAGTGATAAAAAGAAAGAATAATTTTTGAGGTGACATGCACCATCAAAGACTTGATCAAAGTATTTGTAAAACATTCAAAGCAGGGATCATAGTACTTCAATCATAACATGAAAGACAAAGTTCTAGCGATAAGACAAAGAAACTATGATGCAACATGAAAAGGCACAAACAAATGATTCATGAATAATAACTCTCTGCAAGACGTTTGTTTGTTTCACATAAAGAAAACATAGCATAATAGTATTCAGCTTGTCCCTCATAGAGTAGCAAATATAAATGCATAGGACACCTTCAAAGTTCATAAGAGTGACTAGATACAAATAGTTTAAAACAAGCAATATCAAGTTATGCATCAATCAACTAGTCTTGGGACAATGCACATAGAACTAAGAATGGCCACTATGCTCTTAAAGTAGGTGCATAAAGGTAGAAGGTGGAGACTCAATATAATGGTGGAAGAAAGCCTTCATAGAAGGAAGTAGGGATTCAAGTCTCATAAAGAGGTTCCAAAAATTATGGTACTTATAGCTTTCAGCTCTCATTGCCCCTATCATAAGCATCTTGAAGGTGATTAAGGTTAAAGTGACACAACTAAGAGGATATGCTTGACAAGTGATAAACCGAAATCTCATGTCCCTTACTTACGAAGACCGAACCTCATGCTACTCAACTTTAGTCACGAGTAAGCTCTTGTCACTGTAAGTACATATGTATCATTAAGAACCGCCAACGGGGTACCCCTTGCACATGATACAAGAGCTATCCCATAATCAAAATAACAAGGCAAGCAGACAATGAGCATCTCAGCGATCTTTTTATTTGCTATTTGCATAGGTTTTTATTGAGGATGCTTCATAGAGTGCTCATTATGGTGATGCTACAAGTTTCCACCATGATTAGGCATGGCTTAGGCTAGTGGCCCAGGCGTTTCTCTAACACACATACAAACTCCATGATCTTCCAAGTTCCACTTTTATTTCACACCGCCGGGATCCGTAAGCAAAAGAACATGATATCAACGGGGTACAAAGTACAAGTGCAATGTTGAAAGCGTTCCCCATGAAACATGGTTCTGCTAATTTCAACTTATAAAGCGCAAGCATATACACAACAAAGAAGGACCCAATGGTTCATGTTTATTAGATGCAAAAAAGTAAAGTGTGCCATCAAGTTTGTGAGAGCTTAAATCACTAGTTTTCTCATAACAAGTTTAATTTGGAAGGTAAACAAAAGCATGAATATACTTGGAATAGCATAAGCTAGTAGGTAGGTATGGTGGACTCTTTGGAATAACTTGGTTTAGGGAGTTTGATGCATGAGTGGAACTCATACTTTGTTGTGGAGGCTAGCAAAATAATGGGAGCGACAAACTAAGAGAGCAATAATGGCCATAATCATGCAGAGCGACAAAACGTCATTGATCAATGCATAAAGTGATACTACAAGTTGAAAACTAAAGGATCATCAAGGCTATGGTGACTTTGGATAGTCATAACATGGTGTGAGCATGCGCCAAGTCAACCCAAATAAAGCATCAAAGGAGAATACCACTATACTAAGCTTTAATATGTTAAAACAACGCATGATTCATACAAGGCATATTAAGCAATCTCAATTGTTTATAACAAGTCGTGCTACAGCAAAGAATACTAAGCATAAAGCCAAAACAATATCAAGCATTGCATGACAGAGCATAGGCCACAGTCAAAAATGAGCTCTTTTTACCACATAAGTATGAACTTTCCTACTCTTTTCCAAACCAAACCAAACTATTTGTAAACCAATGTATGAAAGAGGGGGTCCAACCAATTTATTCAGAAAACTAAGCAAACCAAGCAAACAAAAAAACAAAACGAAAACTAAAAAGAAGACGCTCCAAGAACAACACAATTGTGCATGAAACAATAAAAATGAAGCGTTTGGAAGAAACCTATGATTTTTATTGATGAAGAAGGGGATGCCTTGGGCATCCCCAATCTTTGACGCTTGTACTTCTTGGATATTTTTTGGGGTGACACACGTGGAATCCCCAAGCTTGAGCTTTAGTCCATCCTTCATCTCATTACTCATTCCTTCCATACACCTGAAAATTTTCCTTCATATAAAACTTCACACAATCTTTATTAGCAACATTAGTGCACTCAAGATAAATAATTCTTAAGGTTCAGTTCTAACACCAAATAAACCTCCATTACAACACTAGCTACTGTATCACTTCCCTCAAAAAGCTCAATTCCCCAAAAGAACTGCAAAAGGAACCAACAAGAAGCAAATGCAGAAAATGTCAGAAATCTGTCAAAACAGACCAGCATGTAAAGACGAATTTTTTAGAAGACCTTCTGTTTCTCAAATCAAAAAGTGTTGAACTAACGAAAGTTAGATAACAAGCTGGTTCAGGAGCACGAAAATTCACGCCTCAAAATGACGTTCAGAGATTTTACACGAATTTTTACGGTGAAGCACAGAAATCTGTTTCGGGACAGCAACTTTCACAATCATTACTTCTCTCTCATTAGAGGTTACTCTTGGCACAAAAAGCAAATAAAAAGGATAACGAGCGTTTATTACAGAGGTAATAACTTCCAAGACTTATCTAAAACTTTTGGGTTATCTCCCAATAAGTACTTTTCTTTAACGCCTTTAAGTTAGGCACAAGAAGCAAGAAAAAGAATCAAGTATTCTCAAATGAAGAAGCATTAAGACCAAATTTTGTTTTCATAGGAGATGCAAATGAAATCTTCTCTTTCTTCTTAGGGAAGTGTTCTATACCTTTCTTGAGTGGGAGTTGATATTTAATGGTGCCTTCTTTCATATCAATAATGGCACCAACAGTTCTAACAAAAGGTCTTCCCAAAGTAATAGGACAAGAAGCATTGTATTCAACATCCAAAACATAGAAATCAACGGGGACATAGGAATTGTTAACCATAATAAGAACATCATTAGGACTCCCCATGAGTTTCTTTTTAGCATTATCATCAAGTGGGACATTCAAATAACAATCTTCAAGTGGAGGCAAATCAAGCATATCATAAATCCTTCTAGGCATAATAGAAACAATACTATCAAGATCACATAAAGCTTTAAAATCAAAGTCATTCACTTTCATATTAATGATGGGTTCCCAACCATCTTCTTGTTTTATAGGAATAGAAGCTTTATGTTTCATCTTTTCTTCTTTAATCTTTATGAGAGCATCAGTAATGTGTTTTGTAAAGGCCATGTTCATAGCACTAGCATTAGGACTTTTACCAAGCTTTTGTAGGAACTTAATAACTTCAGAGATATTGCAACCATCAAGATCAAAATCATTTATCATTTAAAGTAGTAGAACTATTACTAGCCTCAACACTAGTGGTGGTGATAGTAGAAACACTAATGTTTCTAGCAATTTCATCTTCTCTTTCCCACTTAGCATGTAATTTAGCTAATAGTCTAACAGTTTCATCAATTCTTACTTGTATGGCATTAGTGGCTGCAAAGGGATTATCATTAGTTTCAGGTTTAGCAGCCATTTTATTCAAAGTAGATTGATCTTCAACCAAAGATGCTATATTTCTTTCTGCATTAGAGAGTTTTTCTCAATAGTTTTATTGAAAGCAGTTTCTTTACTAATAAACTCTTTAAGCATAACTTCAAGTTCAGAGGGAGCAATCCTATTATTGTTGTAAGAATTTCCATGAGTATTACCATTGTTGGGAGGATAAGGCTTATAACTGTTGTTACCAAAGTTACTCCTATAAGCATTATTGCCGAAATTGTTGTTTCTTATGAAGTTCAAATCAATTTGCTCTTCTTGAGCAACCAAAGAGGCTAAAGGAACATTATTTGGATCAATATGGGCTTTCCCATTAACAAGCATAGACATAATAATATCAATCTTATCAATCAAGGAGGAGGTTTCCTCAACAGAATTTATCTTCCTACCTTGCGGAGCTCTCTCGGTATGCCATTCAGAATAATTAACCATCATATTGTCCAGAAGTTTTGTTGCAGCACCCAAAGTGATGGTCATAAAGGTACCTCCAGTAGCAGAATCCAATAGGTTCCTTGAAGAGTAGTTCAATCCTGCATAAAAAGTTTGGATGATCATCCAAGCAGTCAGCCCATGAGTGGGACAATTCTTTCCCAACGATTTCATTCTTTCCCAAGCTTGAGCACATGCTCATTATCAGATTGTTTAAACTTCATTATTTCACTTCTCATAGATATAATCTTAGCAGGAGGATAGTATTTTCCAATGAAAGCATTTTTGCACTTAGTCTAGGAATCAATACTATTCTTAGTTAAGGAATTCAACCATTCTTTAGCTTTTCCTCTCAAAGAGAAAGGAAACATTTTCAGCTTAATAATATCACCATCTATATCCCTATGCTTTTGCATCTCATAAAGTTCAACAAAGTTATTTAGATGGGAAGCAGCATCTTCATTACCAATACTAGAAAATTGTTCTCTCATAACAAGATTGAGTAAAGCAGGTTTTATCTCAAAGAAAGTATCTTCAGGCACAGGTGGAGCAATAGGCGTGCTCATAAAATCATTGTTGTTGGTGCTAGCGAAGTCACACAACTTAGTGTTTTCAAGAGTAGTCATTTTTTGGGTTTTCAAATAAGAAAGCAAACTAGTAAAACTATTTTTTGTGTGTTTTTGATAAAGAAACAAGCAAACAAAGCAAAAAAAGAAACTAAGCAAAACAAAAATAACAAAGTAAAGAGATTGGTTATGAGGGACTCCCCTAGTGAAGATGTCCTTGACTCCCCAGCAATGGCCCCAGAAAAATGCTTGATGGCTTAGTGTCGGCGCCAGAAAAATGCTGGTGCAATGTTGATGTAGAGCTCGTTGGGAACCCCAAGAGGAAGGTATGATGACCACATCAACAAGTTTCCCTCAGTTATGAAACCAAGGTTTAATTGAACTAGTAGGAGAAAGGAAACACCCCAAAGGTGTTGCTAGCTGAGCCTTGGCAGGGCGCACTACTGGTGCTAGTAGCAACGTGGATACCTGCATAACACAACGACAGAACTTTGCCCCCAACTTGCGATGAGGTTGTCAATCTCACCGTGTTTTGCAGAAAACAAAGGATTAAACGTATCGAATGGAAAGAAGTAAAAGTTTGCAGAAAGTAAACACAAAGAAGTAAACAGTTTGTAGATTGTATGTAAAGAAAAGGACCGGGATCCATAGTTCACTAGAGGTGGCTCTCCTTAAGATACATAACATGCTGGGTGAACAAATTACAGCGGGGCAATTGACAAACATCAAGAAAGCAATACATGCATATACTAATCAGCTTGACTCCTTTGAGATTTGATTGGGCATTACAACATTATACAGACACCGCCATCCAACTGCATCTATGACTAATAATCCACCATCAGGTTATCATATGAATCCCCTCTAGTATTAAGTTGCAAGCAACATATTATTGCTTTACGAACTGAGTGTAAAGTAAACAATATGATTGTTCTATAAACAAAGGATTGTTGATTTCTCCCTAGTAGCAACAACACATCTAGTACCTTAGAGATTTCTATCACTTCCCCAGATTACTAGAGGCATGAACCCACTATCGAGCATAAATACTAACTCTTGGAGTTGGTAGCATCTACTTGGCCAAGATAGCTACTAACAACAGAAAGCATGCAAGATCACAAATAACAAAGACATGATAGAATCAATAATCAATCTGAAATAGCATCTCAATATCCATCGGATCCCCGCAAACACAACATTTAGGAATTACAAATAAATGATCTTGATCATGAACGGAGCTCACAAGATCTAGACATGAAAGCACAAAGGAGGAGAACCAGCCATCTAGCTACTACATGGATTCGTAGTCCAAGGATGAACTACTCACGCATCACACCGGAGGCTTGCATGGTGATGAAGAAGGCCTCCAGGGTGAATTCCCCTCTCCGGCAGGGTGCCGGGAAGAGCTTCAGATCCCTCCCGATCTAGGGATGGAGATGATGGCGGCTACAGACTCTTTCGTGGAATTTTGATCGGGTACTTAGGTTTCTGTATCGGAGGCATCTTATAGTCGGAAGGGGGGCCGAGGGGGTGCCGGAGGCAGCCAGACCACCCCCTGGCGTGGGTCAGGCCTGGCCGCGCAGCCAGGTGGTGTGGCCGGCCCCCAGCCGTTCTCCGTCTCGTATTCTGGCATCTGATGACTTTTGGAAAAATAGGCACTTTGGCTTTTGTCCCGTCCAATTCCGAGAATATTCATTTTCTGACTTTCCTAGAACCAAAAACAGCAGAAAACAGGCAGCTGGCACTATGGCTCTTGTTAATAGGTTAGTCCAAGAAATCATATGAAAAGTACTCCAAAGTGTGGACAAAACACAAGAAAGTGGATAAAACAAAGCATGGAACTTCAAAAATTATAGATACATTTGCAATGTATCAAGTGGCTAGTGCTAAGCATAAAAGTGGATCACTTTAGATGGGAATACTCTGTGAAAATGATTATGAAAACCTCGGAATGATGATTCATTCTATTGAGATGTTTTGACATGGTTATGGACACACAAAGATTTGATGATGAAAATGGTGAGGCATGAGCCTTATCCTTTATAAATAACGGATGGTTGGGTTCGGATGCGATACAATTCCAATTTTACCATACAACCACAATACTTGAATTAGGTAGGGCTTAGCTAGAAGTTTATATGCATTAGTATGGGTTCCCTCGCAAAAGAGATTTGAGCTGAGGCTACCTCTTGATGATGCCACCTATGAAGTGCCCAGGATGGTAGATGGCCATGGCTGGGAGGCCAAGCTCATAGGGGAGGTGCCTATACTAGAGTGTGTAATTGAAAGGTTATGATTGATTATCCGCATACTAAGTATGATGATTCAGGGTTATCCCTGACGGATGTATCAAATTTTGTGGTGAAAGTGTACCAGCTCTGTAGAGTGTCAAACTATTCGAATAGTTGTGTCTGCAATCATTGACAGTTGGAGTGGCCATACTGTTCCGTCGTCAAACGTTTTCAAAATGACTTGTGAATTGAACTATGATTTTGACTTGACCACAACAGGGTTGTGAATATGAAAACTAGGTTCCCACATAAGTGATTTAGAACATTAACTTAGTTTTCTTTACTTCTAAACTCAGTTTAGATAAACCTAGCTTTTTGCAAATAAACCTAGAGCTTAAGATTCCTACTAGAACTACCTTACTTGTTAGTGATAGTTTGGGAGTACTTAAAGAGTACTCATGGCTTTGTCCCTGGCTAGTCCTATGGCCAGACTATGAGGAGGACTATCAGGATGATGGACAGCAGGAGGTCTACGACAACTAGGATCAGCTCCCATCGTCAACATTGCTTGTGACCCTGAAGATGGAACCACCTACTATGCTTATCATTCCGCTGCTTGTTTATATTAAGACTAGATCATGATATCCCTTATTTGTAAGACCTTATAATGGTTTGTAATGGATCATGTACTGTGATATCCAATCTGTTATGTCTCACAAAAATGGTAATCCTGGGATTGCGAGGTATGGCATAACAGGCATCTGGGATTAAAAATCCGGGTGTTGACAACCATAAAGACTAAAAGGATGTTTGTAAATTTTTAAGAGCATTCTATCATGTCTACTTGTAGTTCAAATTTGAAAATGATTTTTTATTCCTAAATTTCGGAAACTCCCAGTACTGGTAGTATTATTGTTCACCATGCTAAGATCCACTCATCTACCAAATATGGGAACATTACCATAAAGTATGTTGTACATATATAAGGCCATTTAGCTTGTCTTTTGGCCTGAAGCCTAAGGATATGTTCATACATGGCAGGCCATATTTTCAAGGGATTTCTATTTTCGTGCCCTCGGTTTGTTAGTTGTACTCAGTTTTCCCCAGTTGGTTACTTTTTCCTCACTTTTCCCCTCCCTCTATTCTGAAACCCTCACAGGTGCTCGGACGGGGGGATGCCGTCAGGTCAAAGGCTTGACCGTTACATCCTGACTGGTGGGACCGCGTTGGGACGGGTCGTGCGTTGAGCGTTACATTACATCGCCTCAATCGTTACATGCTGATAGGTGGGGCCAGGATACATGGCGGACCAGCCATCCATCTCTCGCTGATTATGGGGGATGTGGTGTGGGACCTCATGGGGCGCATTTGGTGGTTACGTGGGTTTTATTTTTAGTTATTTTTATGATTGGCCTTTTTAAGAGCGCCTTTTCCCCTCTCTCTCGCTAACAATTTTGTTTTTTGCCTAAAAAAGTAGTGAATCTAGAGCAGCTTCTCTCTTCATCCATTGTTCCTTTTGGCCCTCGTTTTTCCCCAATCAGATAGCAAGTCTAGAGCAGCAAATCTAACCAGCACCATAAATAAATTCAATAAACAGACAAGATGTAGATAAAGCAGCTAATATAGGTTATATAGTACGGTACTGAACAAGGTTCAAAAATTAGGCTGCTTAGTAGTAGCAGCGGACAAGTTCAACATAGACAAGACAAAAGAAGCTGCTTTACAGCAGTAGCAGCACAAGATCAGTGGCCCCTCATGGCCTTCGGCTCCTCCCTTTGGTGCCTCCTCCACTTCTTGCTGCCTAGTACCTTGACCTTGGGAGCCTTGGGCTGGCCACCTTCTGGAGGTTGCGGAGGTGAAGGACGAGCGCCTGGTGCTTGGCTCTAAAGTCGTGGACGTTCACGGACTCGCTGCAGGTCCTCACGTCCTCGGCATGCTTCACGAGGGAGTTGAAGTTGGTGGCGCGGAGCCTCCTGGTGGTGTAGAAGGGGCGCCTATAGACGTCGTCGGTGAAGAAGAGTACTGGCTGGACTTCAGCCTTCTCAGCACATGACAAGTCTTGGTGTCCTTGGACTCGTCGTCATTGCAGACGTCGCTGCTCTCCTCCTGTTGGAAAAAACAGTAGAGTGCAATAAGGACATGATTGATATACTTTGATTATCGGGATTGATTATTTGCATAAATTAACCGATTGAGATCCCCTGATTATTCCCCAAATCTCAAACCAAATCGAATACTGATCCCAACTATGAATAGGGGGATTAAAATACGAACAGGGGGATTCATCGAAATACGAGATCTAACACAGGAGTATTAGCTACTATAAAATACGAACTGTCGAACCCTAATAACATACGATCTAGCATCCAACAATGGGAATGGGGAAGAACAAGAGAAGGGGAGAAAACCCTGGTTACCTCCGACCATGGGTCGGCGATGCTGGTGTTGTAGGGGTTCTCTGGACTTATGTCATCAACCTCCTCGTAGGGGTCCCAGCCGAGCGGGATCTGCCCGAGACCGGCGAGGGCCTCCTCATCGGCGAATGCAGGGATGGGGACGGCATCTGCCTTCAATGCCTGGACGGGGGCCTCCTCGCCAGCGCCCTTGGAGGCACCGATGGCCACCATGCCATTCTTCTAAATCACTAATGTGCTTGGGGTTTTCTTGGGGGTTTGCATAAGGTGATAGGATAGTGGAGACGGTTGAGTGAGCGAGTGAGTGATGAGTGAGAGTGAGGAGGCCTCTATTAAAGGAGAAGGGAATTGACGTTTCATTGCACCACCATGCACCGAGTAACCGTGTATGCTACTGCACCGTGCATGGCCACACGTGTCCGCTACCGCCCCGTGCTCCGCACACACGTACAGTAAGTCATGTTTTTCCCTCATGTCTAACCCTAGCGACTTAGTTGTGCTCAATTTTGCCCTCGAGTGTAACACTAGCAATTTGGTTGAACTCAGTTATGCCCTCCAGTACTAACACTACCGTGTGCAATATACTCAGTTTTACCCTCTAGTGGTTGGTCAATAGAGAGTCAACGAATGGGTTTTAGCTAGCTAATTGAGTCATTTTATGCACAATAAATTCAAAAATATCAAAACATTGTGGCATCTACCCAGGGAGTCTTAATATGTGACCTGCCACCATAGGAAATGTATATAAATCAAGTTTTAACCTAAATCACCACTTCTCAAATCACCTACTCTCTATGAAGGTTCATGGCTTTCTACTCAATCCTCTTCCCAAAACATCCCTCCCCAAACCATAGTTTGTCTGAATGAGGCGATAATTGTCAAACTGGTGTATATTTGAATAGCAAATAGTTTGATGTATGACAAGATGTATTTTATTGTATAAAAGACGCATTCCCATTTTTTATATATTTTCTATTTTCTATTTGAATCCCTTTATCAGTCTTTCCCTTGGTTTTTATGTTCTACTTAGTTTTTCCCTTGGTTCTTAACTTCTACTTAGTTTTCCCCTTTATTTGTTACAATCTCTCACACATGTACTCATCTTCGCTGCTACGCTCTGATTGGTTGAGACAGTTGTCACGCGGATTGTGCCCACCAACCGTTGATCCTCTGTGATCTAGCGGATAGGATAACCCCTATATCTATCGAGGGCACCCCTCTATCCATGCAAAATAACGATTTTGCCACTAGTACTTTAACTCCATCAAAAAATGAACCTGAATAGAATTTGAAGGGAACATGTTCAAAATGATAGTCTTTCAAGATTTTCTTAGCACGATATTATCACGTGTTAAGTGCGATTTCAAAGATTTCAAAGGTGTATAATTTTCACATACGCAAGTTTATGCATTATATTTCACTCCATGGAAATGATAATCTCTCAAGATTTTCTTAGCACAACATTATCATGTCCTAAGTGCGATTTCAAAAAGTTCAAAGGTGTATAAACTTCATACATGCAAGTTTATGCATTACATTCCACTCTATGAAAATCTTGGAGAAAATAATAATCTCTCAAAAGTTTGTTAGCACATCATTTTCATGTATTAAGTGCGATTTAAAAGTGTTCAAAAGTTTATAATTTTTGCATATGCCAGTTTGTGCATTACATTCCACTCTATGAAAATGATAATCTCTCAAGATTTTCTTAGCACAACATTATCACGTATTAAGTGCGATTTCAAAGAGTTCAAAGGTGTATAATTTTCATATACGCAACTTCATGCATTATATTTCACTCCATGGAAATGATAATCTATCAAGATCTTATTAGCACAACATTATAATTCCCTAAGTATGATTTCAAAGAGTTCAAAGGTGTATAAACTTCTTATATGCAAGTTTATGCATTACATTCCACTCTATGAAAATGGGGGAGAAAATAATACTCTCTCTAAAAAACATTAGCACGTCATTATCATGTATTAAGTGCGATTTAAAAGTGTTCAAAGGTTTATAATTTTCGCATATGCAAGTTTGTGCATTACATTCCACTCTATGAAAATGATAATCTCTCAAGGTTTTGTTACAAAAACAATATCACATATTAAGTGCGATTTCAAAGAGTTCAAAGGTGTATAATTTTTCTATACGCAAGATTATGCATTATATTTCACTCCATGGAAATGATAATCTCTCAAGATTTTATTAGCACAACACTATCATGTCCTAAGTGCGATTCCAAAGAGTTCAAAGGTGTATAATTTCCGTACAAAATTTTCATATATGCATTATATTTCACTATATGAAAATGAAACTAGACAAAGGGACACCGTCACAGGAGAAGAAGAAGAAAGTGGAGGCAACAACACGAGTGCGGGCGCAGGTTGGCTCGGGGTCGCATCTTGCAACACCAACCTGGGTAAGCTGTGGGTCCGGCGCTCACGTGGATAAGTTGTGGGTCCAGTGCTCATGTGGATAAGCTATGCGTACGATGCTGATCTGGATAAGTGGAGAGAGGTGTCCACTATGGGAACCGACTGAACACGGCCCCACTTGTAGCATGTAACGGCAAGGGTCCACTACGGGACCCGACAGAATGCGGCCCCACTTGTAAGCATGTAACGGCGAGGGTCAACTACAGAACCCGACTGAATGCGTCCCCACTTGTCAACATGTAACAGCAAGGCTGACGAACGGCGAGTTTCAGACCATGTGAGAGTTTCGTACAAGGAGATGTGCAAAAGGGAGGAAAAACTAAGTGGCTGGAGAAAACTGAGTACAACTAACTATCCGAGGGTACGAAAATAGAAATCCCTATTTTCAATTAGTTTGTTTTTTATATGTGAACTCTCTTGATAATAATCATTTTCATAGCAAGTAGTACAAGTCAGAGGTCATCATGCAATGTTTTTTTATTGTTTTAAAAAAAGTCAAATTTTGTACATGCAAATTCTTAGCAAGTAGTTGAATTCAATAAATTTATTGGTTTCCAATATATTGACAGTCTAGGTGGATACCTTCAAAATATACTTGTATAACTTTAAGAGCAATCTACTACTTACTCATAGTTCAAATTTTATCTAACATTGATAAATCATCTTAAATTAGTTTAAGAATGTGAAGTTTGCTACGAAACCTTGAGAACTCCAAAAAGTTTGTAATCGTAAGTGAACCATGCATAAACTTTGTCTGTAAACTAGGCATATGGCATTCTGAGGCATATTCACCGTGCTTGCTCTTAGGAAAATAAATCCCAGGAAAATAATTATCTGCTTAAAATTTATGATAAATCGGGGTGTTTTTTTGTGTGATTTGTAATAAATAGACATATATCGTTCATCCGACACTTTAAAAGAAACTCTTCGATGGACATTTGGTGATGTGAATGAAATGTCAAATCTTATGTACAAAACAAGTTATCTTCAAAACAAGTTTATTACGACCAAATAAAACCTTCACAAATTCAATGTGTGACGGACTAATATTTTGGTACCTTTGTGTAAACATTGACGTTTCATATGAAATAAGTCTCTTACATCCCAGCTACATGCATCCAAAAAGTATTGTGGGTGATAAATATCATTAGTATCTAGTTTTTAGCATCATTCAATCTTTGTGTGTGAATGGGAGCAATGACATTCAAGGACCACTTGTCAGTATTGCTACCAATGAGGTTAAATCGGTCATTACAGGATAACTGGCCAAATTTGTGCATCTTAGGCCAAAAACTATTAAAATGTGCAAAAATGACGTCCACCAAGTGTTTTGTGCAAAGTGCGATGAAAAGATGGTGGGTCGTGCAATTTCCTCTATCTAAAAAATGTTTTATACTATCATGGAGTGTAATACACAGTATTGTACTATACTTACTACTAGCAAAACGGGTACCAGATGGAAGTTTGAAACCTAAAGGGTACCCACTATTTTAGTGAGTTCAAAGAAATGAACTAGTTCGTTAAAAAGTGATGATATGTGAAATGTAGTTTTTTTACTAAAGCAGATAGAGGGTTACCCACTCCCATTCTCTAACTCCTCCCCCGCCATTCCCTCTCTTGCTGTCACATTCACACACTCACCTCACAACTCTCAGTCATTAACCCAGTCATTGCTTTGATGAAACCAATGCCAAAATCTTTGTCTATGGTTGAGCTAGGGTCCTCATCAAGCTCTGCTTCGGAGTTGCAGGTGGCTTGTTTGATTCCGCTGGCCGCAACTCCCTCTCTGAAGCATCCTTTGCCTTTCGCGTGTGTGCGGGTTATGCCCAAGGTGAGGCATCCGTCGCCCTTAGAGTTTCGGCCGGCCACGCCGAAACCCTCATCGCACGCCGGGCACTCATCCAAGCCTCCGGCGCCGCGTGCGTTGGGACCGAATGCTCATGCGGCGGCGGACGCGTCCTTTTCGTCTGTAGGTTGGACTCTCATTCCCAATATGCCAAATTTTAGAGTGTACATGGTGAATCCCCTACCGGTGGCTCCCCATTCATTAGTGATTGTCTGTGCTTCTTTGGTGTATGTGGCTGGTTCTTCGTCAGTGGTTCCCTGTTCATCTGCTCAACCCATTGATCCTTGTGCAAGTTTGTGCCCCCCAACTGCAACAAGGTTAGATCTGGAGGATTGGGGCTTTAACCCAAATCTGACATGCATCTTGTCAGATTTTTGCAACGTGTATTGCCGGTCCTTTGTTGAACTGCTTAGTTATATGTCATGTTCTTGATAATTGTCTTTTGTGTTGTTCTTTATATGTCATATTCTTGATAATTGTCTTTTGTGCTGTTCTGCTTAGTTATAGAATATTCTTGATGATGATGATGATACATGGTTCTATTTTGGTACTTAGATGATGCATTGTGATGTTTAGGAATTTTCCATGATGCGTTGTGCTGTTTTGGTATTTTTTATGATGCATTGTGTCATGTCTCCTCGATGTGTTGTTTCGTCCATTTTGATTTGCGTTCTATTGTTTAGGATTAAATGATATGCCTTCTAGCTGTCCAAATTATTTCAATGACCCATCAGTTTAGGTAATTTTGATTGTACAGACATTGTTTATTAAATTTCATTACATGATACCTTGTGTTGTTTTAGTATTTTTGATGATGTACTGCATATATGTTGTTTTGTCTATCCAGATAATGCATTATGCTGTTTTATCCATTCAGATTATGCATTGTGATGTTTAATCAATCTAATTAAATGGTATGCCTTCTAGTAGCTGTTCAGATAATTTTGAGGACCCATCGGGTTAGGTGATTCTGATTATGCATTGTGCTATGTAGGCAATTTAATTTACCTGATACCTTGTGCTGTTTAGGTAATTTTGATGGTGCAATGACGGATTATGATCTTTAGTAAATTTATACAATGCATTGTGGTGTTTTGGTAATTCCAAAGGACTGACGCAATGGTAATTTTCATGTAGGATGGCCCAGTTGTAATGCCGAACTTAGACTACATTCTTGACCGGACTGCTCCATCTCCAGGTGGCTATGAAGATGCTCTCCCCATCATACCAAGGGAGTTGAAGCTGTCGGGCAGGAGAGTGGAGGCCTTGGTAAGGGAAAGTGCTGCCAGGTCGGTCGCTAGTTCTGCCAGACCGAGAAGATGCCCTAGGTCGGTGGGACACCATGCCACGGTGCATTGTCCTAGGCGCTTCTACATCCAGTTAGTCCAGCATGACTTGTATATGCTTATCATCCCGACTTACTTCAAACCTTACGTGAAGGGATGCCCCTACCCACAACTAGTGGTGATCCAAGCATGCGAGGAATGCGAGTGGGTTGTCCATGCCAACCGCAACAAATACCAGATCGTCCTAGACAAAGAGTTGGATACCTTTACTGCTTTCCATGAGTTGAAGGAGGGTGACTGCCTTATGTTCAAGGTCACCGTAGACGGGTTCAAGATGAAAATCTACGACCGCATCACCTCCTACCAGAAGGTGTTCATCTATCGTGAGCACACACATCTTGATTAAGGGCCAATTTGGATCGAAGGATTTTCAAAGAAATTTTGGAGGAATTCGAACCATAGGATTTTTTTCATAAGGAAGCCCTTTGGATGAAAGGAATCATACCTACAAAATTCATATCGATTGCATTTCTACACCCCAATCCCATAGGAATTTCAACATCCACTTTTTTACACTCATTCGCATAGGATTGAGGCAATTTTCCTCCGTGTTTCCTGTGTTTCATCGAAATGACTTTAAGCCTGCAGATTTCCTTTGTTTTGTACCTCCGACCCTGTTATCCCGTGTTTTGAAATTTTGTGATCCAAAGAAAGCTATTTCCTCTGTTTTGTAATCCATTGTTTTGTACCTGTGACCGAGTCAAATTCCCGTGTTTTTAAATCCTGTTATCCAAATAAGGCCTAAGTTATCTTTAAGTTGGCCGGTCGATCTTTTGGCGACCGTTTGTGATGCTTGTGCATCAAGCCCTATTCAATGTGAATACTACTACTACGAGCAAGCATATCATGAGCTGTTATTATATGTGGCTAAGAAATGTATGTACTAGACTTTTCCCCGAATCTACTAGAAATTTACTAGACTGGTCAGCAAAAACCAATCCTAAAGATGGGACCCACTTAGTATAGCATAAGCCCATTGATTTCACCACTATGTATCTAGCCAAATTTGTCCATAAACTTTGGGTGGGTTGTCAATATTTGCAGCTAGTAGCTCAATCGCTTGGGCATCCACAATGTGTGCCACAAGCTGACCATAAGCTAAAAAGTACACCTTATGGTCATCCATATACATTGTGGAACTAGACCATAAGCAAAAAATATTAAGACCAACCCATAAGCTTGTGGACTACCCACAAGGAATATAATATTATTACTTTTACATCTGTAGGAACAGAGGCCAATGAATGAGCGACACATAAACCTGCTTTGGCCCCACCTTGTGGTCTGCTTTTGACCACATACATTATGGTGGAGACAATTTTCCCTAAGCCTAAGCACTGGGTCCCACCTTATGGAAAATTCAACCACATACACTACGGATGATGGACCAATGAGATTGCTCGAAGGTCAGCAACGAGACCCAGACCTTGACGTTTTGCTTCAACTCCTCTCTCCTCCTACTAGTACTACCTCGCTCCGCCTTCGCAGAAACCATTTTATTCCACTTCTCCTCCCTTTATTCTCTACTTCTTCATCTAGCGATGTCACAAAATATACTGTCTCGTCGGAAGAACAGCAAGATGGTGGTGGTTAGAGCCGTGGAGAAATCCCGCCGGCAGGGTGACCTGTAGGCTCGGACCGAGAAAGGAGACCAGCCATGGGGCAAGGGCTCATCTTCGCGCATGTATCCAAAGAGCGGCTATCATGGGGACCAAGAGTCCGAGTAGGTTTGTACTTCCGTTGATTCCTGGGTTGTCTGCTCCCACTATTGAACCGTATACGTACATCTTCCATGGCAGGCGGCTCAAGCGTCGGATTTTCCACCCCACGGGTCGATAGCATGACGGATATCTCTGACACGTATGATGCCCTCATGCCCACTCTCGGTCGAAGAAGAGAGGTACTATAGTCACCACACATGTATTGGCATTTTATATTCTACTCTACATGCACTCCATGCTCTCTTACAGATGATGCATTTTCCATGCAGAAAGTCAGGGCGAGAATCTCGGCCAAAGTAGATAAAATCAACAGCCATAACATCAACATTTTGCAGAAAAACTTCGAGCTCAACCTAGAGTGTGATCGCCTCCGAGCCGATTTGGCTTTTCAAATGAAGATCGCACGATCTTACGAGCGTGACTCCTCGACGCTTCGCGCTGAGTGTAAAAATTTGAAGAAGGAAGTCACGGAGCTTCGCAGCTAGAAACTACCATTGCGGAGATCGTCCAGGTCACGCCCCGCTAAGTAGGAAGAGAGAAGCCATCTCATGCTAGCCGTCGAGGTCGCGACCATTGCGGAGGTCGTCAAGGCCCTGCCTCCGCAGGGTGGCCACCGTGTTGTAATCACCAAATCTTGGAGTAGGAACTAGGAAGGGAGAGGACTTCCCGACGTGGCCCTCCTTTTTCTTTCTTTTGGGTGCATGGATCGTTTTTCCTCATCCGTCTTCGCATAATTATATTGCACTCTTAACAATCGAATGCGCTCTGTGGAGCTTTTGTAATGATATACTTGCCATATAGTTGTCACTGTACATATACATTCAAATTTAGTCAAATATGTGACATCCTTTTTAATTAGGTTGGAGGGCATTTTCAGAATAATTAGGATGGAGGGAGAGTATGTCAGATAAATCAAAATAATGAAATTGTCAATGAGTGATCTTTAAATTTGTCCATACTTTCTAGTTTGTCAAATGTGTAGGGATCCAGTGTCTAGTATACTTATCAACTATTTTGTCTTCCCTTTATGTGGCCCCTACATCGTTGAGTGAGTTATTGGGTGATTTTTTTGCTCTTCCCTATTAAAATATTGTGGTTATGATATAGGGGAGATAATATAGGGTTGTTGCCGGAGATAAGAAAAATTTAGGGGAAGAATATTTTTAGGCTAGTCATAGTGCAAATAACTTCATGAGTAACTAAGGGTCCAACTCAGTAAAATTGCTAATGTGGCAGTAAGTTATTCACACATACCAAGCTAAAATGAGTCTATTACCTAATAAATGAACTACTCGTCTATTAACATAGACTAATAACTTATGCATGTTATAGTCTATATTTAACTTACAAGTTTTGTTCAACCTTGTTCGCTTCTCTGGTTCCTTTTATTCTTTATTCTAGTAGACATTGTGTATAGTAGTACTAGACTCACCTCAGGGAATCTTTTTCTTACTCAACTGCTCCACCGTTTAGACATATATACTATCAGGAGGCGTGGTGTCTATCTAGAAAAGAAAATGCACCATCAGCATCAAGGACACCCAGATATTGTCTGGAGTACTTAGGGTCACAAGCACAGCTACCCCTATAGTCTACCCAGGGACACCCAATGATTCCTTGCATAGGCATTCCCACCAGAGCCTTCGCAGGGAAGGTATCCGCTTTGACCCGTTGATTTCGGATTGAACGGACAAGATTGCTAGACGCTGAACTCTGTCTCCCTGGATGATGTTCCTAGTACTACTACGTAAAATACACTTCTAAAAAACAAATGTAACTATGCTTATGAGTTACTAGTCTGATTTCATTAGAAGTATGGTTATGACTGCAAACTACAGTATGTGTGAGCTGTGTTGATTAGCGAGGGTCATCAACGGACGGGGGCCTCGAGTGCACAAAAAAATGTTTGTCACTCAATAAATTGTGCTCACATCCATGCAACTAAGTAACTAGACTATGATCAACGTATATACGGAGAGACAATACGAGTAATACAATGATCAACCCAATAGAATCCACTCATTACTATATGATGCATGCAACTCAGTATCCTAATAATATCATGCACGTAATAAGGTAAGTACCTTTTTAGCTGCATGCATTCACTCCTGAACACCATAAGTAAAAGTTTGAACTCGTGGAGTGCCAAAATGACATCGCCCCACCTAGCCCGATTAATGGTCTACTACTACAGTAACCTACACATCTACCCCTATAGTCTACTCTGAGACAACCATTGATTGCTTGCATAGGCATCCACGCCAGAGCCTTCAAAGGGAAGGTATCCTCTCTGGCCCGTTGATTTGGGATGGATGGACAAGATTTCTATATGGCCAAAATCACATGATCCCCACTCCCTCGCGCCCGTTCATTTCAAACAATACCAAAATCACATGGTCCCCACTCCCTCGTGCCCCTCCATTTCAAACAATACCAAAAACATGTGGTCCCCACTCCCTCGCGCCCCTCCATTTCAAACATTGTGAAATTTCTCGCACTCGGAACCTCCCGCGTCACTTCTCCGTCTGGCCTTGCCTGCTGGAACTCGACACCATGCACTCCTCACCCAATAGTATACCGCAGCTGCATCAGCTACGGTCTCATCCAAAGTACCATTGTTGCTTCACCGACGTCTACCGCACCCGACCGAGGTCACCGAGTTTGTCGTCGTCCACCGCACCTGATTTCCTTTTCCCACTTTCCCATCCACAGTTCCCAATCTATCAACGACTACCCAAGATCTGCATCAACACCGTCAGCATCCTCCCCACTCATACTGTACCTGTACCATTGTGTAGTGCACCGATTCTCCCTCGTCCACCGCGCTCAAGCCGGCATCGAGCGCCCAAGATCTGCTTCCCTGACACAAACAGCCGGCACAACTACAGCACCCTGAGGGACAAGGATGTCACCCGCGCCGGTACGGATGATGCTTAGAAGCCTATCCGACCATGGTAACCAAATCTCCAACTCATTTTTTGTTTTGTCAATAGTAAAGCAGGTTCAAGCCTATCGTAGTGAACTGCATTTTTGTAATTGTGATGTACACCCAGTCAAAGCGCACGCATGTTCTTCGTGCTACATACTACGGAGTAATTCACTAGACATGTTTGTTTTCATTCGCTGCTCTACAAATTTTGAAGTCATGCACATGTTCTTAGCTACTCCGAACAACAGTAATTGCCTACTATCGTGTAGTTCATGCAAAATGTAAAATTAGTGGAAAATATTAGTGTGGATTCTCTGCTCCACAGTTACTAAATCTATCTGGTTCGTCCTGAGATAAGTTCATGTTATTATTTCCTCCTTGGCATTGTTTTGTTGTCCTGTAGTACCCATTTAGACTCTTCATACTAATTCGATTATAATTTTTTTGTTGCCATTTGGTTATTCAAAAGCTGCAACACTAACTATTTTATTTTTCTTGCATATAGCCTAGAATGGAACAATGAACTTGATGGTTTTCCTAGCCTCTTCTACAGGTTCACAAGTGACGCCATTATTTCCTTATCTGGTGATGGTTCGTCCTAAGTAATGGTGGAACTGTCCTCTACTATGTAGTTCACTCGTGGTTTGCATTCCTGCTCTAGAAGTTCTCTAATGATGCCATTATATTTCTATCTGGTTGATTCTTAGCTATAACAGTAATTGCATGTCATTGTGTAGCTCACCATAAATTCTGAGTCACCAAACATCTCTTGCATTCCAGGAAATACCACTGCTTCCATATATATATTTGCTTATATGACTTGGCTAGTTTATATTTGCTGAAATTCTAAAAACACTTTGTTTAATTGCTCATTTGATTGTAGACACACTTGTCTAATGATTGTTTGTCTTGTTCTACGGGTTCACGTGCGATGCTAATATATCTCGCATCTAGTTCTGGTTCGTCCTAAGCAATGACATAACTATCCTATACTATATATAGTTCATTCCTGGTTTGCATTCCTGCTCTACAAGTTCTCGTATGATGCGATTATAATTTCTATCTGGTTCATTCTTAGCTACAATAGTAACTGCATGCCATTGTCTAGCTCAGCGCAAATTTCGAGTCACCCAACGTCTCTTGTGTTCTAGGGTATACAATGCTTCCATATATATTTGTTGAAATGATCTAGCTAGTTTATATTTGTTGAAATTATATGACACACACATATTTTTTTGATTGCTCGTTTCACGTTAGGCGCACTTGTTTAATGCGTGCTTGCTTATCCTATTTGTTTGATGTGTTGGTCAATAACTGAAGCATTCACCAGTTGTAAACTCCAGTTCATAGCTCTTGTCGTATCAGTCAAATGAGTAGTTTGTCTTGTTTGATGTATTAACTTGTTATTACTTAGTTTCAGACTGTAATTATTGCTATCGCCACCAACGAGGGGGCTGCAAGATCATGTCTCAAGGTGGTTTTCCAATATAGCTGTCACACTCAAAGGGAGATGTAGTTGATCGATTGAGAAATAAAATTGAGGACAATACTATCAACTTGATTGTCAACTAAAATGCTGAATTTTCTTTTCCGAGCGTTGATATTATGTAATATTTTTTAAGAAGTTTGAAGCTGATGTAATATCTAGATAACTCGCATAGGCCACGTAGGAATTTAGTTGACGCTGTCCACGCATGGTGGTAGGCGGTACCATAACTGCGCCACTCAGGTAGATCAGGTAACAATATAGGGCTTTGTTATTTGCCCTTGTATTGGGCCTACCATGAACAGTAAAAGATGCTCGCTAATTATACTCCTTTTATGATGTTTGCATGGGCTTTAGAAAGTCCGAAACTATAGGTGTCCGCGATCATAACGGGACTACCCTCAGGTGGCAAGTAGTAACAGTAACAAGCTAGAACAGTAACATGCCAAAACAGTAACAGACCAGACGCAGCGTGTCAGGGGGATGATCCCCAGGTACCCCAACCGAATAAGAAACAAGACAGTCGGATAGCGTCCGGCTGACCAGATGCAGCCGGACAGGGCAAGACAGGCCGGCTATCCCCTGTAGCCAGATCAGCAGGAGGCAGCCGGATACGGCGACGTAGCCGAACTCAATCAATGGGACAGGGCGACGTGTGTATCAGTGCACGGTACGCCCTGTACGGTGACAAGACTGGCAACTACCCGGCCATACCGAAGACTTCGCGTGGGTGATGCAGGAACAGTGGCCGGTGCTGACGATAGGCTTGCACGGCGTCCATTGTGCCTATGACAGCCATACCGCTCGTACTCCGACAAGACAAGCCATACTGGACACTGTAGATGACTAGTTGGCTGGGACCCACCTGTGGGGCCCGCCAGTCGGACTGGCCAGTGAGATATTTGCCTCTCTGCCTATATAAGCAGAGGCAAGACCTCAGTAGAAAGGGTTGGTCTTACAGCATTTAAGGCAGTAGCTAGCGTATACAGCTCGAGGAGCGCTTGTAGTTCTGGTATTCCACATAGTCAGATCCGACAGGAGTAGGGGCTTTACCTCACCACGAGGGCCCCGAACCTGGGTACTTCTTGCGTCCCGATACGCTCACTTGTATCCAATCCCGCCTGCGGACGCCGTCGATAACTTCCCTGCTAGTCCCCACACCTCTATCTAACCTCCTCAGGTACTGCCGTTCCCAATACAACAATAGTTGGCGCCCACCGTGGGGCAAGATGGCTTCGACCGGAGTCACGTTCCGCACGGGACCCCGCACTTCAGCCGGTGAGCGCGTGGCCTCCGGCCTGTTGCTCACGCTCGGCAAGTTCGACTGCGTCATCGACAACGCTTCCTGCTTCGCCGGAACCTCCTTCCCGACGAACGGCACCGTTCTGCTATTCGGCGACCTCCCCGTTTACGTCGCCACCGTCCCAGAGCGTTTCCCCAGGGAAATCGTCTCTGCCGCGGAGCTGCCATGCTCAGGCGGCAGCGCCTCCGCCGCACCTCACGGCGTAGAGGTCATGATGGCCGGTTCCAGCTCCCATCCTCGCCCGCCACGAGAGCGAGGCGCGGGCGAAGTCGGAACTTCCGCTCCCGCGCAGCCCCGAAACCCGGTGGAGGATGCCATTGACCGACTCCTGACGCCGGTTAAACTCGGGGATAACCCGGAGGAGGCAGAGGCCAACTTCAGCATGGAGAGACAGATCCTCCTCCATGAGGCCATGGAGCTAGCAGCAGCCCGCAAGCAGCTCGAGATCACCCGGCGCGAGTACGACCACGCGCACGGCCTCACTCCGGCTACCGCGGAGCCGAGCCGGCGCGGCCAGGTATGGCGTCGGGGCGGCGAGCTGGGCGGTAGGTTGGAAAAGGACGGGGAATCGGACCCCGCGCCCGCCCTCACACGGCCCACCTACAGCACGCCCATCAAGAACTTGCGCGCGGCGCGAGCCGTGGTATAGGAATTACCCAGCCTGGAGGGCGAGGAGCGAGCCCGCTAGCACGCTCACGTGCAGGAGCTCCTCCGCGTCGCGGACGAGCAGGCTGCTGCCAACCGGCAGATGCAGGAAGACCTTAGCTACTCCCCGGGGAGCAGGCTACCCGCTAACAGCAGGGGCGCGCCGCGCGACACCTAGCAGGCGTCCTCCCCTCAGCCGCCCAGGGCCCGCAGCAGGCGTCGCAGCTCTAGCAACAGGGGCCAGCCGCGCCAGGAGCAGACGGTAAACAGCAACCTGCCACCTCCCCCTCCGCCAGCCGGAGCACCCAGACCAGCCGGTTCCCGTCTCTCGGGCCGGGTGGGAGCGCCCAACCCGGACTGTCCGGATGCCCGCGACCGCATCGAGCTCCTCGCTTAAGCGCACGTCACGGAGGAGGAAGATTCTACCGGTCCGGTTTGTTTCGGACCCCGCATTCGGAACGAACCGTTTCCGGATAAGTTCTCCCTGCCCAGGGACACCCCCAAGTACGATAGCAACATGAAGCCAGAAGACTGGCTTACCGACTACGCTACGGCAGTCGGCATCGCCCACGGGAACAAGCGCACAGCCGTGCGCTATGTCCCCCTCATGCTAACCAGGTCGGCAAGGACATGGCTCAATAGCCTCGCGCCCAACAGCATCAACGCCTGGCCTGACTTCGAGAAGGTGTTCGTCCGCAACTTCAACGGCACGTACAAGCGCCCAGGGCACCCGCGTGACCTGGCCTTGTGCGTCCAGGGCGACCACGAGACCGACCGCAAGTACCTCGCCAAGTGGACCGAACTGCGCAACACCTGCGAGGGCATCCTGGAGAGCCAAGCCATCGGTTTCTTCATCGAGGGTTGCCGAGAGGGCACCATGCTTCGCCACCGGCTACTGTGTGACGAGCCGAAAACCATGGCGGAGCTCATGACGGTTGCGGACCAGTACGCCATGGAGGATGCCGCCATGTAGAAGCCCCTCCGAGTAAACGCGGACGGACGTCCGACTCCCATGGAGCCGGCTCGCGACCAACCCAGCAATCCGACTGGAGAAGCCGGATCCTCCAGACGCCACGGCAATGACAGCCGGTTCCATGGGGACCGCCAGGCCGGACAGCAAAAACCTCGCTACCACACGTGGCAGGTCAACGTTGTGGAGGGCGCGTCCGACGCGCCGGCTAATGAAGCAAGGAGGTAGAAGCCACGGCTCACCTTCGACCAGATGTTCGATGGCCCATGCAAGTGGCATAGCAGTCCCTTCAAGCTGGCTACGCACACCACCCGGAACTGCAGCTGGACCCGCTAGCTAAAGGACCAGGGCAACCAGCCTCGCCTCCCGTCTCCCCCACCGGGTGGACCTCCACCACCGGCTAGGGGAGCCGGCAATGATGGTAACGGCGGCAACGGGGGCAACAACAACAACGGCTACCCCCAGCCGCACGCCGCCTATCATATCTTTGAGACGGAGCAGGACGACAAGCACAGCCGCAGGCGACTCTCCAAGGAGGTCAATACCATCGCCTCTCCGGTCCCCCAGTACCTGAACTGGTCGGAAACCCCCATCACCTGGAACCGGGCGGATCAGCCTGAGCATCTGTCGACTCCCGGGGGCTACGCCATGGTGCTCAACCCCCTCATCGTCTCCAACGCGCGCACTTGCCGATTCTCGCGCGTCCTCATCGACGGAGGCAGCAGCCTCAACCTCCTCTACCAGTCCTCGCTGGAGAAGTTGGGCATTCGCGAAAGCGACCTACGCCCGACTACCACGATGTTCCACGGCATACTTCCGGGGCCAGCCTGTGCCCCGCTGGGGAAAATCCAGCTGGACATCATCTTCGGGACCGAGGAGAACTTCCGCCGCGAACCAATCTGGTTCGAGGTGGTAAATCTGACGAGCTCCTACCACACTCTCCTCGGGCGCCCCGCCCTCGCCAAGTTCATGGCCATCCCCCACTACGCCTACCTCAAGACGAAGATGCCGGGACCCCACGGCGTGATCACCATCGCCGGCTGCTTCAGGCGGTCGATGGAGTGCGCTTCAGCCGGTTCCAAGCTGGCAGAGGCCCTCATCATAGCCAAAGAGAAGCGCGTGATCATGCACAATGTGGCCATGGCCCAGCAGGACATTCCGGCCAGCAGCAAGCCGGCTGGAGAAGGAGCCTTCCAGCCGGCAAAGGAGACGAAGAGAATCCTGCTCGAGCCCTCCGATCCGACCAAGTTCGTCACCATTGGCACCGGCTTGGACAACAAATAGGAAGGCGCGCTCGTCGACTTCCTCCGTGAGAATCGGGACATCTTCGCGTGGTCCCCCAAGGACATGCCGGGTCTGTCGAGGGAGTTCGCCGAGCACTCACTTCACGTGCGTTCGGATGCCAAGCCGGTCAAGCAACCTCTGCGCCGGTTCGCAGAGGAGAAGAGAAAGATAATCGGGGATGAGATCACTCGGCTCCTTGCAGCCGGGTTCATCATGGAAGTGTACCACCCGGACTGGCTGGCGAACCCAGTCCTGGTGCTGAAGAAAAACAAGACCTGGCGCATGTGTATCGACTACACTAGCCTGAACAAGGCATGCCCGAAAGACCCCTTCGCCTTGCCCCGTATCGATCAAGTCATCGACTCCACGGCCGGTTGTGATTTGTTGTCTTTTTTAGATTGTTATTCCGGGTACAATCAAATCCGGCTAAACCCGGCTGATCAGATTAAGACATCATTTATCACCCCCTATGGGGCTTTCTGTTATGTAACCATGCCTTTCGGCCTAAAGAATGTAGGCGCCACCTATCAGCGATGCATGCAGAAATGCTTGCACTCGCAGATAGACCGAACGTGGTCATCATGGTCATCAAGACCAAGGAGAAGCGCACCCTCCTCGAGGACCTGGGAGAAACATTTGGCAACCTCCGCCAGTACCAGATGAAGCTGAACCCAGAGAAGTGCGTCTTCGGAGTACCGTCCGGCCAGCTACTCGGATTCCTCGTCTCATAGCGAGGCATCGAGGCGAATCCGGAGAAGATCGCGGCCATCGAGAGGATGCAGCCGCCCAGGAACCTGCTTGGAGTCCAGAAATTCAGCGGATGCCTGGCTTCCCTCAGTCGCTTCGTCAGCCGGCTACGGGAGAAGGCACTCCCGTTGTACCAGCTGATGAAGAAGACGGACAAGTTCTCCTGGACCTCGCAAGCCGACGCCACGTTTCACGACCTCAAGCGCATGCTATCCACAGCACTGGTTCTAGCCACGCCGGCTAGTAAGGAGCCGATGTTGCTCTATATAGCATCCATTAGCCGGGTCGTCAGCGTCGTCCTGGTGGTGGAGCGCCCCGAGGAAGGCAAGGCTCAGCCGGTTCAGAGACCCGTCTACTACCTCAGCGAGGTCCTCTCCCTCTCCAAGCAGAACTACCCCCACTACCAGAAGATGTGCTACGGCGTGTACTAGCATGCAAGAAGCTCAAGCACTACTTCCAGGAACATCCGATTAAGGTCGTGTGCACTGCACCCGTTTCGGAAATCATCGGCAACAAGGACGCCACCGGCCAAGTCGCCAAGTGGGCCATCGAGCTTGCCGCCTACTCCATCCAGTACGAGCCCCGGCTCACGATCAAGTCGCAGGCGTTGGCGGACTTCCTTGTCGACTAGGCCGAAACCCAGTATCTCCCACCGGTTCCGGATTCGGACCATTGGCGGATGCACTTCGACGGATTGAAGATGCTCGGGGGGCTTGGGAGCCGGCATCGTGCTCACCTCGCCCAAGGGAGACCGGCTGGAGTACGTACTGCAGATCCACTTCAAGGCCTCCAACAACGTAGCCAAATACGAGGCACTGGCGCATGGACTCCGGATGGCCAAGGAGATTGGTGTCAACCGGATCCTGTGCTTCGGCGATTCGGACTTGGTGGTGCAGCAGGTATCCGGAGAATGGGATGCTAGAGACGCAAACATGGCTCTCTACCGGTTCCACATCCAGAAGCTCAGCGCCTCCTTCGACGGGTGCGAATTTCACCACATCCCCCGCGTCAACAACGAGGCAGCCGATGGGCTCTCCAAGATCGGCTCCACCAGGCAGGCCATCCCACCGGGGGTCTCCTTGGAGCACCTGCGCAAGCCATCCATCAACCCGTCCCCAGAATCGGACTCCATCGTCTGGGCAGGAACCGTTCCGGCTGACAGAACGGCGGAAGCGGAACTGGCAGAACCTCCAAAGAAGAAGACCCGCACCAATTCCGGCCAGGCAGTGCCTTCTGGCTCGCAAGACCCGGGGGCTGCCGGCTCGCCTAGCGGCTCGGGGGCTGCCATTCCGGGTACGCCACCCGGACGACCCCCAGACACCCGTCAACCGGAGAACATGAATGTCCTCGTCATCCGGGAAGTGCCATCCTGGGCACAGCCCTTCATGAGCTACATCGCCGATGGAGAACTTCCGGACGACAAGGTGGAGGCCACGCAAATCAGGCGCCGCGCGCACACCTACACCATCATAAACGACAAGCTGTACAAGCGCAGCGTATCCGGTATCTTCCAAAGATGTGTTGATGTGGATATGGGCTACCGGCTACTCAAGGATATCCACCAGGGCGAGTGCGGGCACCACGCTTCGTCAAGGGCGATAGTCGCCAAGGCATTCCGCCATGGTTTCTACTGGCCCACCACCCTCAAAGACGCCGAGCAGCTGGTCCGTGCATGCAATGGGTGCCAGCGCTTCGGGCAGCTCAGGCACATGCCAACTTCGGTACTCAAGACCATACCGATCACCTGGCCTTTCGCGGTTTGGGACCTCGACATGGTCGGTCCCTTCAAGCGAGCGCGCGCGGGCATGACCCACCTGCTGGTGGCGGTGGACAAGTTCACGAAGTGGATCGAGGCCAAGCCTATCGGGAAGCTGGACGGGGCGACGGTTGTCACCTTCTTCACCGACATCATCAACCGTTTCGGCTACCCCAACAGCATCATCATCGACAACAGCACGAACTTCGCCCAGGGGGCCTTCGCCCGGTTCTGCAGCAACAAAGGCATCCGACTGGACCTCGCCTCCGGCGTGCACCCGCAATCCAACGGGCAAGTCGAAATCGCAAACGGCTTGGTGCTAGCCGGCATCAAGCCACGTCTCATCGAGCCGTTGGAGCGTTCACCCGGATGTTGGATCGAAGAACTTCCGGCTGTGCTGTGGAGCCTCCGCACCACGCCGAATAGGTCAACCGGCTACACGCCATTCTTCTTGGTTTACGGATCGGAAGCTGTCCTCTCCGCCGACATCGAGTTCGACTCCCCTCGCAAGCTCCTCTACAACGAAAAAGCCAACCAGGAGGCGCGGGAGGACAGAGTGGACCTCCTGGAGGAGGCCCGCGAGCTGGCCTTGTCCAGATCAGCCCTGTACCAGCACTGACTACGTCGCTACCATTCAAGCCGGATCCGCCCAGTCGCATTCCGCGAGGGCGACCTGGTTCTCTGGCTGGTGCAAGACACAAAGGGCATGCACAAGCTATCGCCACCCTGGGAGGGCCCCTTCATCATCAGCCGGGCGCTGCCCAAGGACTCCAACTACCTCATCGACGCACAGCAGCCGCGCAAGAACAAGATGGACAAATCAGACGAGGAGACCGAGCGTCCCTGGAACGCGGCCCTGCTGCGCCCATTTTACACCTAGTCGCCAGGCAACGTATGTATCCCGAAAACCCTATGAATAAAAATGCGGACCCCCACGAGAATCTCGGGGGCTCCTTGCTAGAAATGTGTATGCATACGTTTTTCGGTTATGATTTTCCGGCTCTGGCAACCCCTACCCGGGGGCTCCCCAGCTGGCTCGGCCTGCTAAGTCAACAAACCGGCTGAGTACTATGCGATGATGTCATAGGCCCACTCTTCGTCTCAGCTACAGACCGCAACCCGGCTGTCCGGCTAGCAAGAGCAAAATCCCGAGGCATCCCACACGAAAAACGAGGAGGAGACGCAACAGATCGGGTGTCCCGGCCCTGCAACTAGCTCGAACCAATCCAGTTGCTAAGCCGTTAGTACCGTGTGCAATGTACTGTCAGCTCCCTTCGATTCTGGCTGCAGACCGCAACCCGGCTGCCCGGCAAGGACGCAGCGAAAACAGCAGAGCGCACGAGAAAGCGACTAAGTGTCTAGAAAGGGACAAGCCAGTTTTCGAAAAAACAAGCCGTTCTCCGGCTACAATTTGGCAGACTAATCTACTAACCTATGTGGACATGTGTGTATGCGTATGTACATTTTGTCCGACTACCTAGAGTCGGAGTTCAGGAGAAGGAAAGAAGATTCGAAGTCCTTGCCTTCATCAAGCGCTCCGAATCTCGGGGGCTACACCCACTGGGTGCGCTCGCGTGCCCCCAGTGGAATCTTGTGGTTCCCGACCGGCTAAAGGCGTTTAGCCGGCCGATCGGAGCCCAGGTGAGGGCAAGGCCAGGAGCAAGAGAAGACAAGGAAGATTCGAAGCACCTAGCTACGCCAGCTACTCCGAATCTCGGGGGCTACACCCAGTGGGTTCGCTCGCGCGCCCCCACTGGAGGTCCGGTCCCCACGACTAAAAGTGTGTAGCCGGGCGAAATAAGCCGGATAAAGTTAACAGGCGAAGTATGGAAAGAAAATTCGAAACGCATAAGTTGAAGGAAATCCAAGCAAAGTCAATATTAACAAACAAAAGAGAGACGAAGCTCCCATAAGTTACCCGGCATCAAAGACAGCCGGCTCAAACAGACAAGGTTCATAAGTATGTAACACAAGACAAATACACCCGGCATCCTGGGGCGATATCTAGGCGGCAGGACCCTTGCCGTGGGGGAGTCCTTGGCCGGCAGAGGCTTCAGGCGGCGGAGGAGGCACGGAGCTTGATCCGGTTCCGGCGCTGGCTGGCGGCGGCATCGGTACCTCCACATCAGGAGTACCGACGGACTCCGAGTCGGTGAGCACCTCGTCGGGGTCCACGTAGTCGGCGATCTTGATGGCGGACCCGCGGTGCTCCGGATGGGCTTGGCCGATAGCGGCAAGATCAGCTCCGGCACGGAAGCCTCCGTCGATCTTCTCGACGCGGGCATCCTTGTACCAGGAGAGCATCAGAGCCAGGGCCATCTCCGCTCCGTCCCGCGCCGCCAGATTCCGCAGCCGGTCCACCACAGCCGGCACCTCTCCCACCTTCGCAGCCAGGTGCGCCATTGTCTCCGGAACCAGAGCCTCCGGCCATACGAAGGAGAAGACGTCCCGTGCCGCCTGGCAAAGCTTGGCAGCTTCCTCGCCAAGAAGGACGACGTGCTCCTGGGCCGTCGGCTGCGCTCCCGACCAGTTCTCCTGTAGCCGGTTGTAGGCCAGCAGGTCTATGCCAGGGTAAAAGGCTGTCAGAAAAGAGAAGTCAGATCCGGCTACCGGATCCGGAAAGAAAAGAAGACGGAAAGATGACTCACCCTTGGCAGTGTGGCTGACCTGCATCAGCTCCTCCACCAGCGCCTTCTCCTTGAGCGCTAACCGTTTGATCTCCTTCTCTTGGTCCTTGTTCTGGGCCTCGAGAAGGGAGAAGGCTTCGGTCTGGCCAGCGAGCGAGGCGTCGCGCTCCTTGATGGTGGCCTCCAGACCGTCCACCCGCGCGTGCCAATCCTTGTTCTGCAGCCGCAGGGTAGTATTGGACTTGCTCAGCCGGTCGTTCGCCTTCTTCAAGCGATCGATCTCGCGCTGAGCGCACACAAGGATGGCTACAACAAAACCGGCTATCAGTACCAAAAAAAGGGCAAGCCGGGTGAGGCGAACTTACTCTGGGAGGTCCCGTTGGCGGCAGCGAGCTTCTGCTCCAACGTCCAGTTCCCGTCGGCTGTGGCCTCCAGTAGCCGGATCTCCTTCACCGCCAGCTCGAGCGTGGCGGCAAGGTCCGACATCGAGGCAGCGGAGGAAGCGTCGTCGTCCACGGCATTGACGGCCAAGGATTCCTACGCCGCGACCACCGCCGTCTGCCATTCCTCCCCAGGCTCCTCGTCGGAGTTGTCGTCGCCAACGACGACGAGCTCCTTGCCAGCAGCCCCCCGCGCGCCCGCGGAGGAGCCTTCCGGCTGGGAGGACCCCGCCTCCGGTTGGGGGACTTCCGCCTGGGCGCAGGCAGTCGGCTCAGCCCGAGGGGGAGGCGAAGGCTGCGCCTCAGAAGAAGGAGGGGCGCTGGTCGGCGCAGTCGGGGAACGGGGCGGCGACCCGGCTGGCGCACGTGCCGGGCTCGCGGCTCCGAAGGAAACCAGCGTGCTAAGGAGAAAGAGAAGAAGACAAGAGCAAAACAAGCCAAAGTCAGAAAAGGAGGGAAAAGGCAGACAGAAAACAGGCAGAAAGGGAAGGGGGAGAAAGAACGTACCCCGGCACAACAGGAGGTGGCCCTTTCTTCCGGCCGAGACGGCTTGGCGGCAGGGCGCCGGACCGGCTCCTCTTGGGCGCCGGCTCCTCCGTCGCAGGGCGGCGGGAGCGGGAACGGCTGGAGCCGCTCCCACCCGCTTCCCCGTCCGTCGCGGAGCGCGTCGCCGCCTCCATGGTCGGCGTGGCCTCCTCCTCATGCACCTCCGTGTGCGGGTCGGTGGCCGGCTCGTCATTCCGGCTGGGGAAGGCGTCGCCGTCCCCATCCGATTCCTCGCCGGACTGTCGAGCGCGCGGCTCGGGCAGGTCGGGCGTGAATTCCTCAAGGGCCGTCGCGCCCTCCTCGCGGATGATGCATGGGAACATCTGCCAAATACAAAAGTCAGCCAGACAAAAACAAAGAACAAGTACAAGAAAACAGCAAAAATGCATCCGGTTAGAGGAGCTTACCCGAGGCGCGCGGTTCTCCCGAGTATAAGGCGCCAGACTGAACTTCCAGTTCTCCGGCAGCCGCTCCTTGGTGATCGTCCACACCCACTCCTTCAGGTTGTGGTAGCGGGGATCGCGGCACGACAGCCGGGTCGGGTCCAGCTGGCCGGAGTAGTAGCACATCTTGTGTGCTCGCTGCTGCAACGGCATCATCAGCCGGGACATCCAGCTGAGAGTGACGTCCAGGCCGGTCAGCTGGCAGTGGACGAGGGAGCGCATGCGCTTCAGTAGCTCGTCCGTCTCCGCCTTGTCGCCGTGGAACTTCAAGTCCCAGTTCTGCCGGCTGGACTCGACGTCCTGGAAGGCCGGCAGATTGATCCGGTCGACGTTGGTGAGGTTCTTCACATAGAAGTACGACTGCTGCCACAGTCGTACCGTATCGTGAAGAAGGAATTTGGGGTAGCCGGTCTGCGAGCGGGAGTAGATGGAGGCGCCGCCGCAGACGACTAGTGGCCCCTGAGTGAACTGCACCTACGGCCGGACTCGAAAGAGCCGGCAGAAGAGCCTGAGATCCGGCTGGATCCCGAGGTAGCTCTCGCAGAAAGCTATGAAGTGTGCCAACGTTCCGATTGCGTTTGCGCCGAGGTGGTGGAGGCGAAGATCGAAGAAAGCAAGGAAGGTCAAGAGGAACGGGTTCACCGGAAGGGCGAACCCGCGTGCCAAATGCGAAAGGAAGATGACGCGCTCGCCCTCCTCTGGATGCGGCGACACCTCCCCGGCCGGCGCCAGCCGCACCGCCACCTCCTCCGCCGGCGGAAGGACGCGGGTGGCGCGGTATTTCGCGATTTGGTCCACGATGACGGCGGAGCCGCACCAGGCCCCGTGGTCGGCGGCCATTTCCGGTTGACGAGGGGGAGCAGCGACGGAAGATTGACGGTGGCCCGTAGCCTCGACGACGGCGAGCGGGCGGCGCAAAGTGCAAGGGCGCAGGAGCGGAAGCAACAGGAGAGAAGGAACTGCAGCAGGGGAGCGAAGGAATGAAATTGCCTCCCCCGCGGCGTCCCTTTAAAGAGCTAGAAGGGCAACCGTCGACGGGGCACGTGGCACGCATCCGGGCAACCCACACCCCAACCGCCGCCTAGATCCCGTGTGCTAGAGCAGGATGCGCAGAAGATCCCGGAGTGAGAACCAAAGCGCCGGACAATAGTTTCCCGAGGCGACGTGTGACGGGACATTACGCTGCCCGCCGCAGAGTAATGATGGCGCGTGCGCGTGTGGCCGGCGTCAGCACTGACATCACAGGTAACGCAACTGCCAAGCTCAGCCGGACACAAATTCAAAAACAAGAGGAAGCGCGCGCACATTTCGCCTAAGGGAGGAATCCACACGCGCTCGGGGGCTAGTGTCAGGGGGATGATCCCTAGGTACCCCAACCAAATAAGAAACAAGACAGTCGGATAGCGTTCGGCTGACCAGATGCAGCCGGACAGGGCAAGACAGGCCGGCTATCCCCCGGTAGCCGGATCAGCAGGAGGCAGCCGGATACGGCGACGTAGCCGGACTCAATCAATGGGACAGGGCGACATGTGTATCAGTGCACGGTACGCCCTGTACGGTGACAAGACAGGCAACTACCCGGCCATACCGAAGACTTCACGTGGGTGACGCAGGAACAGTGGCCGGTGCTGACGACAGGCTCGCACGGCGTCCACTGTGCCTACGACAGCCATACCGCTCGTACTCCGACAAGACAAGCCATACTGGACACTGCAGATGACTAGTCGGCTAGGACCCGCCTGTGGGGCCCGCCTGTCGGACTGGCCAGTGAGATCTTTGCCTCTCTGCCTATATAAGGAGAGGGAAGACCTCAGTAGAAAGGGTTGGTCTTACAGCATTTAAGGCAGTAGCTAGCGTATACAGCTTGAGGAGCGCTTGTAGTTCTGGTATTCCACATAGTCAGATCCGGCAGGAGTAGGGGATTTACCTCACCACGAGGGCCCCGAACCTGGGTACTTCTTGCGTCTCGCTACGCTCGCTTGTATCCAATCCCGCCTGCGGACGCTGTCGATAGCTTCCCTGCTAGTCCCCACACCTCTATCTAACCTCCTCATGTACTGTCGTTCCCAATACAACGACACAGCGGTAGCACAACACAGTAATAGGCCAAAGCAGTTACAGGTCAGAACAGTAATGTACCATAATAGTAATGGACCTAAATAGTAAATAGCCTGAACAGATGGCCAAAAAATTATAAGCAAGGAATAGTAAAAGGCCAAACATATTGCGAGGCTAGAACAGTACATGATTAGAATAGTTGCAGGCCGCCTGTGGGCCTAAAAGGTTGACAAACGATACAGTAAAAGGCCAAAATAGTAATGGACCTTCTCAAAGATGGGATGTTAGTAGGCGGCCCAGGACGAGCTGTGAGAACAGTGACGGGCCGACCGTAGGCCTTAACAGTATCAGACCTACTTGATGCAGGCTGTTAATGGACCGCATAGTATTCGGACAATATGGGCCTCTATAGGCCGAAATAGTTACGGGCCTGAATTTCGTGGGTCGTTGCTGGATGCATCTTTTGGGACCATTTCAAACAGTGTAGGATGAAACAGTAACATGTCGTCTTCTTATTAGGCTCTTTTCGTGGGCCGGCCCATTTAATACTTATCAGGCCTTGCCTAGACCTAGCTTCTGCCACGGTTTCTGTGACTGATAAAGGCAGTAACTGTCCGTTAACGGCGGCTATCATGTGGCGGTTTGCATGACGTCATTAGTTAACGCAGCTAGCAAACTGATCTACGACGGAACAATTTTTCATGACTGAAAGGCGAGATCCGCCACGATCCAAAAAAATCCGTGGTAGATTATTTTGTGACGGGGCTTTTACCATGAAGGTTATCCGTCGTAGAAGACTTTTTAACCACGAAAAATGGGCCTTTAACCACGAAAATCATCCGTTGTAAAAGCCAACTTTTCTTGTAGTATTAAGCACACAATGAACTGCCAAGTTTTACGATTAGGTTAATGTTCTGTATGATCTTAGAATTCGGTTACCAAGCGTTCATAACCGTGAACACGACTTTTTGTTAACCCTGTAGGGGTGTACAAGTTTACCCACACGTACTAAACTTCTCTTAATGCCACTAGTAATAGCCCTCTTCCTTGGAAGGCCAGCAGAGAGTGGTTAGACACGACCTTTACCTTGCTTTCTCCGAGACCATGAGTCAGGCCCTAAGGAGGATTCCACCGTAACATGTCAAATCCTGAAGCCGGTCCCAAGATATGTGGGTGAGGTTGGTTTACCAAGGGCTCCATCAACCCCAAGCAACCCCAGCCACTCTTACCTACCTGTTATGATGCACCTTCACCCGCCAAATCTTTCAAAATATTTTCAATGCATATGTCGAATGGAACACCCGAACTATGTGACTCATGGAATCTACTAGGCAAGTTAGTTACTTATGAGGTTTTCTAGGCCCCGTGTGGCTGTACGCTCGTCTCGGTTCCAAAGGCAAGAACTCGGTTCCTAGTGGTGGCGAGCATGGGACTACAAAAACCACATCCCACTGTGGCCTCACGTACAAGCCTTAGCATGTTTAACCTTTATCACTGATCTTACCTCATCAGTATACCATGTTCTCCTATCATACTAGATTCTTTGCATCTGATACATCATCTGGATGAACCAGAACTGACATCTAAGCATGTCTAAGCAAGACACAGATAGTAGCTCTAGTAGTGCAATACAAGCCAAACCTAGTTATGCTAGGAGTAGTGGATCAGGTAATATAATCTCAAAGGGAGTAATGCAACAGATAGGGTACTCTACCTATCGATAAAAGACCACAGTAGAATCGCATGCATCATGGCAAGAATTGAAATTCTTTCAAAACCATATGATTGTATAATGGCAGGGAGATGATTGCCTTTTCCTGTTGATAACCAATAAGCAGATCTTCAGATATCTTGTACTTGACTTGATTGTAGTTGATCAAGTATTGTCGTCAGTCTTTGATAGTGTTGATCTTGGTCTTCGATCTCGATCTCGTTATCGTATTCTATCGGGAAGAACCAAATATCAAAAAGAAAGGGAAACAATCAACACATGGCATCGATGCAATGTTCAAGCAAGGATGATGATATGACAAGTTAAAAAGAGCTGAGATGAAATCCTAGGGCATGCTTAGCAATTTAAGCGGGATCCGAGGGGTGCAAACCCTAGAACAGGGGGAACCTCGGAATCACCTTCGGGGTTCACTTTGTTCTTCTAATTAAACTTGTAATAAAAGTTTCTTAACAATGCATGCTTTTGATACTAAAGTGTAGATCTCATTTTTCTGAACATTTTCATATATTATACACATTTTTATGACTTATAAATAATTATTTATTGATTTTATAAGATTTAAACCTTTTTATGAATTATTAAACCAATTTATTAACCTTTATTGGGTCAGCACATGTGAAGGCTGACGTCACCGGGCATTTAAATCTTTCTCACCGAGGCTGGGCTAGCCACTGTGACTGATGAGTGGGGCCAGGGCTACGTCGGGCTACCACGCTGGCAAAGCTTGCGCGATGCTGATGTTGGTGCCACGTCGTGGCCACACAGGCACCATGTTGACGCCACGCTGGCACCACATAGGACTCACCGAAGAATGCATCGGCGGCGGTGTCTGGCGGTGCTAGGGGGCTTGCTGGGATGTGCGGGTTAGCGCGTTTCAATGAGCATGACACGAGGAGCCTAAAGCTAGTGGCGCCGCCTGAGTATGGTCACTGGAGCTACGAGCACGGCGATGATCTCTAGTGGAGGACGACGCTGCGTGACACGGGGACAAACCAGAGAGGAATGGGAGGAAGGGAAGGGTCTAGTAGGACCGTGTGTTCACCACGGGAGCGATGGAGGGGTCGGCGAGGTGAAAGGTGGACTAGAGCGAGGTCTAGGCCGGCGGCGGATCACGTCGGAGTCGGAGAGGAAACATCAATTCCGGCAGGTCTCGAGCTCCCCATATCGATTTCCTTTGGCGAAGAGATAGAGCATGGCGATGCAGAGCTCCGGGAGTCTTTGGCTAGGCACGGGGTGGTGGAGAACGACGGCGACGAACGACGACCGCGGCAGCTAGGGTTCGGTTTCTCGCGCACGAGGAGGGGATAAGGAGGTAGAGGAGAAGCTGAGCATGGTGGGGCTCTTCGTGGCGGTGGCATAGGTACTTGTAGGCCCACCGGGCGGTAGCGAGCATCGCGGCGCCACGCGATCGACAGCGAGCGATGCGCCAGGCAGGTAGCACGCCTTGGGCCTAGGTGGGCTGCACATGGAGTTGTGGCTGCACGCTAGGCGGCAGGTAGCACGGGGTCGCTGGGCTGCTGGCTCTATTCTATTTTTTTCTACCAAAACCCTTTTCTTTTTCTAGATCTCCTTTTCTATTTTGTATTTTGATACATTGCAAATGTATCTATAATTTTTGATGTTCCATGCTTGGTTTTATCTACTTTCTTGTGTTTTGTTCCAACTTTGGAGTACTTTTCATAGACTTTCTTGGACTAACCTATTAACAAGATGCCGTAGTGCCAGTTGCCTGTTTTCTGCTGTTTTTGGTTCCAGGAAAGTCAGAAAATCAATATTCTCGGAATTGGACCGGACAAAATCCAAAGTCGATATTTTACCGAAGAATCACGGAGCCAGAAGATGTGACGGAGACGGGCCAGGGGCTGGCCACACCACCTGGTGGCGCGGGCCGGGCCAGGCCACGCCAGGGGGTGGTGTGGGCCCCTCCGGTACCCCCTCGGTCTCTCCTCTCGCCTATAAGAGCCTCCTGATGCATAAACCCTAGATCATCAAGCCTCCAGCCACGAAAAGTTCCGCAACGCTGCCACCACCGAAGGGGAGATTCGGGGGACAGAAAGTCTCTGTTCCGGCACCCTATCGGGACGGGGAAGTGCCCCCGGAGCCATCTCCATTGATCTCCACCGCCATCTCCATCACCATTGCTGATTCCCATGATGAGGAGGGAGTAGTTCTCTCTCAAGGCTAAGGGTTCTACCAGTAGCTATGTGTTCATCTCTCTCTCTATGCATGATCTTATTGAGATCATGAGCTTGTAATCTGTAGATCTACCTTGCTACTCAAGTGCTTTAATAGATCTCTGCTCTCCCCATGTGTGTGAAGTTGACAGTGTGCACACCATGGTGGCACTTAGGCTAGAGATTACAAATACTTGTTATGAGTTAAATTTGGAGTTGGATGTCTTTATGAAATTGTGGAGTTTGTTGGAACCATCTCGTGCTCAAGGTGACATTGTGGGGTTATCAAGATGGGAAAGGCTTACTTTGAGGTGTGTTGTTATAGCCCTACCATGGTTTACAGTGTCCTACCGGAGAGTAGTTCAGCATGGTATCATAAAGAAGAATATATATTTATATGAGAGTGTTCACTAGTGAAAGTATGATCCCTAGGCCTTGTTTCTAAGCACTAAAACACCATTTGCTATTAGATCTATTACATGTTTGCTTGCTTCCATCTTTATTTCAGTTTGCCTTTAGTCTCTTCCACGCCATCAAGTTATTTTCTATCACCATTACCACTTATAATTATATATACCACTTGTATTTCACTATCTCTTCGCCGAACTAGTGCACCTATACACCTGACAAGTGTATTGGGTGTGTTGGGGACACAAGAGACTTCTTGTATCTTGATTGCAGGGTTGCTTGAGAGGGGATACCTTTGACCACTTCCTCCCTGAGTTCGATAAACCTTGGGTGATCCACTTAAGGGAAAACTTGTTGCTGTTCTACAAACCTCTGCACTTGGAGGCCCAACAATTGTCTACAAGAATAGAAGTGCGTAGACATCAAGCTATTTTCTAGCGCCGTTGCCGGGGAGGTAAGGTAAAAGGTGTTCACACCCGAGGATTAAAGAAGAAGAACCTCCCACGGCAAACGCCTATTTTCTGGCGCTGTTGCCGGGGAGGTAAGGTAAAAGGTACTCACATCCTCAGGTGTCAGTGCTCGAAGTTATTTCCTTTAGATTCTGCAATTTTGTCTTTTTGTTTCTTGTTTTCACTAGTTAGGCTTAATGGAAAACAACAACAAAATTAGAGAGCTTTTTAGTATTTTTCCTAATATAGAACATGAATTGTCTGAAAAGAAAATTAACAAACCCATGGAACTTTGTTTGCATGCTAATAGCAATGTTATTAGTATGAATCTTTTGAACACCTTTGTTACTAGTGCTATGGAAACGTCTAAGCTTGGGGAAGTTAGTTTTTATGAAAATGATATTTTTAGTTCCCCAGCTTTAAAGAAGAAAAATTGCTCTGATGATACTTTATCTCCCATATGTGGTAATTCTAATGATACTTGTGATATTTTAAATCCACATACTGAAAGCATCTGTTTTAAAATACCTATAAAAATTGTTGAACGTGTTATGAACAACTGTTATTTGGGAGATGGAACTGTCCATTCTTGTGATTATTTACTCTTTATACATGAATTATGCGAGTTGTTCAAGTGTGCAGGTATTTCAATGAACCAAGTTAAGAGGAAGCTATTCCCTTTGTCACTTAAGGGCAAAGCAAGGGAGTGTTATGAGCTACTAGATGATCCTCATAATTTGGAGTGGAAGGAACTTGAATCTCTCTTTTACTCTAAATTTTACCCTCCTCATGAAATTCATAAAGATAGGAATTACATTTATAATTTTCATCCACATGATGGAGAAAGTATTGCCCAAGCATGGGGGAGATTGAATTCACTAATGCTCAAATGTCCCATTCATGAGCTCCCTAATAATATTGTTATTAACAATTTCTATGCAAGGCTTTCAGGACATTACAAGGACTATCTAGATACTTGTCTAGAGGGATCCTTCACAAGTAAGGAGGTCAAAGCTAAGTGGGATCTTCTTGAAACAATTCAAAGCAATACCGAAGATTGGGACAACAACAAAGGTAAAGAACCAGGTATAAACTATGAGTATGATTGCATTAAGTCTTTCGCTGAAATTGCTGATTTTCAAGAGCTTAGTGCTAAATATGGTCTTGATCCTCAAATTCTTGTTGATTTTTATAGAACCTTTGCTTCTCATATTAATGCTCCTAAATAAAAATGGGACATGTATCATGAGCCTTATAAAGACACTTGCATGGAAAATGAAATTGTTATTAATGATAACAATAAACATGCGCAAACCTTTGAAAGTACTATTTCTTATAAGCATGTTAATTTTTATGGAGTACATAGACCTTGTGAGAATAATTAAATTGAAGAAGAATATTGTATCACCCACAGGAATGAAAAAACTAGAATGTGGTATAGGGCTTTAAATGATCTTGGTAAAAAAGTTTGTGCCCTTTATCCTTTTATTTGTGAACTTTGCTTTGAAGTGGGTCATTTCAATTTTCAATGCTCAGGCCATAATAATAGCCCTTCTAATCCAATGAGTACTGCAAGTTTGTATTGTGATGACATGATCACTCCTAATCAGCATGATGAACTTACATTATTTTTGAGATGTGAAGAGTTATCAAGAAAAACCTCTTTGGTAGATATGGGTGCTTTTGATATGAATAGTGGCCTGCATGGTTGTCATATCTATTTTGTTGATAATTTCCACACAAATACTTACATACAAAATATTATAAAATATGAGGTTTTACCAAAATATGACAGGACTAATATGTGTTTTGTTCTTATTAATGAAAAGGAGGAATCCTCCAAAGTTTCTTCTATTGTCTCTAACAATGAACCAGGGTATATGGAGAAGCTTCCTTTCAAGCCTCTCCCTCCTAAACAGAGCAAGAAAAAGAAGAAGAGGAGGAGTAAAAGAAAAGAGGAAACTGTATTTTCCCCTAAGCATGTTGCTCCTATTATAGTTTTTGATGAGTCTGAACTCGATGATGTTCCTATGCCTATTACCTATAGTAGTGATCATGATTGGGAAAAGCACACTACCTTTGATATTGAAAATCACTTCGGTACCAATTCTGAAAATGATGATAATAATAATTGTTATACTATTAGTGTTATCCATGATCCTTCCAATGATGATATGTTTACAAATGAACACACTTTGGAAGATAACTATTATATTGCTTATGATGATATTATACCTCCAATATATGATGGTTGCAATGATGAATATGATATTTTCAGTCCACCTACTATTGAGGAGGAAATTAATTATGATTACAATATGCCTCCTATATTTGATAATTATGGTGATGAAATTAATAATGATAGCTATTTTGTTGAATTTGCTCCCACTACAATCAATAAGAATGACTATGTTTATGTGGGGAGTATTAATTCTTTTATGCATGTGGCTCATGATAAGAATGTTTTATATGATAGTTATATTGTTAATTTTATTCATGATGCTACTGAAAGTTATTATGAGAGAGGGAAACATGGTTTTATGTATCTCAAAAATATTAAGTTTCCCTCTTTATGTTGAAAATTTTGAAGTTGCAATTGTTTTGCTTTCCTATGCTTGTTGCTTTATGCTTTCATGACTTGTTTCTTTACAAGATTCCTATGCATAGGAAGTGGGTTAGACTTAAATTTGTTTTGAATTTGTTTCTTGATGCTCTCTTTTACTTCAATTGATATTTCTTATGTGAGCATCTTCTTAAACTATCAAGCCTAACTTAAAGCGTTAAAGAAAAGTACTTATTGGGAGATAACCCAAAAGTTTTAGATGAGTCTTGGAAGTTATTACCTCTGTAATAACCGCTCCTTATCCTTTTTTATTTGCTTTTTGAGCCAAGAGTACCCTCTAATGAGAGAGAAGTAATGATTGGGAAAGTTGCTGTCCTGAAACAGATTTATGTGCTTCACCGTAAAAATTCGTGTAAAATCTCTGTACGTCATTTTGAGGCGTGAATTTTTGTGCTTTTGCTCCAGGTTGTTATCTAACTTTCGTTAGTTCAACACTTTTCTATTTGAGCAATAGAAGGTCTTCGAAACAAATAGTTTTTACCTACTGGTCTGTTTTGACAGATTTCTGCCATTATTTGCATTTTCTTCTCGTTGGTTCCTTTTTGAGTTCTCTTTGTGAAATTGAGATTTTCAAGGGAAGTTCTACAGTAGATTGTGTTTTAATGGAGGTTTTATTGGTGTTGGAACTGAACCTAAAAGACCTATTATCTTGAGTGCACTAATGTTGCTAATAAAGAATGTGTGAAGTTTTGTATGAAGGAAAATTTTAGGTGTATGGATGGAATGAGTAATGAGATGAAGGATGGACTAAAGCTCAAGCTTGGGGATGCCACCCATGTCACCCCAAGAAATATTCAAGAGGTACAAGCATCAAAGCTCGGGGATGCCCAAGGCATCCCCTTCTTCATCAATAAAAATCCCAGGTTTCTTCCAAACACTTCATTTTTATTGTTTCATGTATAGTTGTGTTCTTCTTGGAGCGTCTTCTTTTTCGTTTTCGTTTTGGTTTTCTTTTGTTTGCTTAGTTTTCTGAATAAATTGGTTGGACCCCCTCTTTCATACATTGGTTTTCAAATAGTTTGGTTTGGTTTGGAAAAGAGTAGGAAAGTTCATGCTTAAGTGGTAAAGAGAGCCTGTTTTTGACTGTGGCCTATGCTTTGTCATGCCATGCTCGATATTGTTTTGGCTTTATGCTTAGTATTCTTTGCTGTAGCATGACTTGTTATAAACAATTGAGATTGCTTAATGTGCCTTGGAAGGATCAAGCGTTGTTTTAGCATATTAAAGCATAGTATTGTGGTATTCTCCTTTGATACTTTATTTGGGTTGACTTGGCACATGCTCACACCATGTTATGACTATCCCAAGTCACCATAGCCTTTATGATCCTTTAGTTTTCAACTTGTAATATCACTTTATGCTTTGATCAATGATGTTTTGTCGCTCTGCATGATTATGGCCATTATTGCTCTCTTAGTTTGTCGCTCCTAGTCTTTTGCTAGCCTTAGTAACCAAGTATGAGTTCCACTCGTGCATCCAATTCCTTAAACCAAGTTATTCCAAAGAGTCCACCATACCTACCTATTAGCATTTGCTATTCCAAGTATATTCATGTTTTTATCTACCTTCCGAATTAAACTTGTTATGAGAAAACTAGTGATTAAAGCTCTCACGAACTTGATGGCACACTTTACTTTTCTTGCCCTTAATAAACTTGAACCATTGTGTCTTCTATGTTGTATATGCTTGCACTTATTTGTTGGGGATTAGTAGAACCATGCTGTCATGGGGAACGCTTTCAACATTGCACTTGTACTTTGTACCTAGTTGATATCATGCTCTTTTGTCTATGGATGTCGTCAGTGTGAAATGAAAGGGGAGCTTGTAAGTCCATGGAATTATGTATGTGTGTTAGAGAAACGCCTAGGCCGCTGGTCTAATCTATGATGACATGGTGGAAACCTGCAGCACAACCATAATGACCTGTCTATGAAGCATTCTTCTTATAAAAAAGAGTCCTATATTGAGAAAAAAGAGAAAAGGAGAAAAAAAGAGATTATGAAAAGAGGAAAGAGAGAAAAAAGCACCATACTCCCATGGTAAATAAGAAGATTGCTGAGATGCTCATTGTCTGCTTGCCTTGTCATTTTGATATGGGGATTCTTCCGTATCATCGGGCAAGGGGTACCCCGTTGGCGGTTCTCTATGATACACACGTACTTACGATGACAATAACTTACCGGTGACTAAACTTGAGTAGCATGAGGAGCGGCCCTCGTATTCAAGGGACATGAGATTTCCAACTTATACTTTGTCAAGCATATACACCATAGTTTGTTCACTTTACCTTAATCACTTCAAGATGCTTATGATAGGGGCAATGAGAGCTGAAAGCTAATAAGTACCATAATTTTTGGAAGCTCTTTATGAAACTTGAATCTCTACTTCCATCTATGAAGGTCTTTCTTTTACTTTTATGTTGAGTCTCCACCTTCTATCTTTATGCACCTACTTTGAGAGCATAGTGGCCATTCTTAGTTCTATGTGCATTGTCCCAAGACTTGTTGATTGATGCATACCTTGATATTTCTTGTTTTAAACTATTTGTATCTAGTCACTCTTATGAACTTTGAAGGTGTCCTATGCATTTTATATTTGCTAATCTATGAGGGACAAGCTGAATAATACTATGCTATGTTTTCTTTATGTGAAACAAACAAACGTCTTGCAAATCATTGTTATTCATGAATCTTTTATTTGTGCCTTTTCATGTTGCAACATAGTTTCTTTGTCTTATTGCTAGAACTTTGTCTTTCATGTTATGATTGAAGTACTATGATCCCAGCATTGAATGTTTTACAAATACTTTGATCAAGTTTATGATGGTGCATGTCACCTCAAAAATTATTCTTTGTTTTTATCACTTACCTACTCGAGGACGAGCAGGAGTTAAGCTTGGGGATGTTGATACATTGCAAATGTATCTATAATTTTTGATGTTCCATGCTTGGTTTTATCTACTTTCTTGTGTTTTGTTCCAACTTTGGAGTACTTTTCATAGACTTTCTTGGACTAACCTATTAACAAGATGCCACAATGCCAGTTGCCTGTTTCTGCTGTTTTTGGTTCCAGGAAATTCAGAAAATCAATATTCTCGGAATTGGACTAGACAAAATCCAAAGTCGATATTTTACCAGAAGACTCACGGAACCAGAAGACGAGACGGAGAGGGGCCAGGGGCTGGCCACACCACCTGGTGGCGCGGGCTAGGCCAGGCCGCGCCAGGGGGTGGTGTGGGCCCCTCCGGCACCCCCTCGGTCTCCCCTCTCGCCTATAAGAGCCTCCCGATGCGTAAACCCTAGATCATCAAACCTCGAGCCACGAAAAGTTCCGCAGCGCCGCCACCACCGAAAGGGAGATTCGGGGGACAGAAAGTCTCTATTTCGGCACCCTGCCAGGAAGGGGAAGTGCCCCCGGAGCCATCTCCATCGATCTCCACTGCCATCTCCATCACCATTGTTGATTCCCATTATGAGCAGGGAGTAGTTCTCGCTCGAGGCTAAGGGTTCTACCGGTATCTATGTGTTCATCTCTCTCTCTATGCATGATCTTATTGAGATCATGAGCTTGTAATCTATAGATCTACCTTTCTACTCAAGTGCTTTAATAGATCTCTGCTCTCCCCATGTGTGTGAAGTTGACAGTGTGCACACCATGGTGGCACTTAGGCTAGAGATTACAAATACTTGTTATGAGTTAAATTTGGAGTTGGATGTCTTTATGAAATTGTGGAGTTTGTTGGAACCATCTCGTGCTCAAGGTGACATTGTGGGGTTATCAAGATGGGAAAGGCTTACTTTGAGGTGTGTTGTTATAGCCCTACCATGGTTTACAGTGTCCTACCGGAGAGTAGTTCAGCATGGTATCATAAAGAAGAATATATATTTATATGAGAGTGTTCACTAGTGAAAGTATGATCCCTAGGCCTTGTTTCTAAGCACTAAAACACCATTTGCTATTAGATCTATTACATGTTTGCTTGCTTCCATCTTTATTTCAGTTTGCCTTTAGTCTCTTCCACGCCATCAAGTTATTTTCTATCACCGTTACCACTTATAATTATCTATACCACTTGTATTTCACTATCTCTTCGCCGAACTAGTGCACCTATACACCTGACAAGTGTATTGGGTGTGTTGGGGACACAAGAGACTTCTTGTATCTTGATTGCAGGGTTGCTTGAGAGGGGATACCTTTGACCACTTCCTCCCTGAGTTCGATAAACCTTGGGTGATCCACTTAAGGGAAAACTTGCTGCTATTCTATAAACCTCTGCACTTGGAGGTCCAACAACTGTCTACAAGAATAGAAGTGCGTAGACATCATATTTCAAATCCTTTTCTATTTTGAATAATTTCTAAAATACTAGAAGGTTTTATGAAATATGGAATATTGTAGGGAGCCTTTAATCAATTTGGGCTCCATTATTTTTGTGATTTCAAAATTCAAAACGAATTTGAGTTGATTTGCAAGAGAGAGGGAATTTAGGGTTTAGGGTTTTTCTTAAATTTTTCTTTGCATGCATTTTGTTTTAGCAAAATAATGATGCTCATGAATTCACAAACAAACCCTAATTAAGATTAGCTAAAATAGGGGTGTTACAGCTCTATCCCCCTTACGAGAATCTCGACCCGAGATTCCATAGGTAGGAATAAAGAGAAAGGAACAAGGTCACTTCTAAGGATAAGAGGGAAACACTCTAAACAAAACACCGAGTATCTCATAGTCAACTCGTGAAGCAGTGTTTAGAACAACTCTGAGATGATGACATAAAACACATCAAGGTAACAGATGAAACAAGAGGAGAAGCTTTCAAGTTGTTAGATAACTGGTCTTCATAAGGATTGAGACCATGGAGCTTTAGAAGGTTTTAAGCTTCTGAAAAGGAAAGATTCCAACAGAAACAACATGACCGCAGACTTCGAGAGATGGGACTCTACTAGACGACTTAAGTAGAGCTTTCAGGGATACAGAGACACGGAAACCAAGTCACTAAACTACTTTTGATATAGAAGTATAGCTCTTTCATTCAGCAGAAGGCCAAGACAGAAGGTTGTTTTATGGCGAGGACTCGTAAGAGTCACAGAGAACATGTAACAAAAGAAACTTTTGATTACCAAAACCATAGTTGCTCTTTGAACCTGTTAGAGGAACGATGGAAACTCTTTATTCATCCAGGATTATCAAAATCTTTGCCAAAGGTTATGATATCACTTTACACCACCAGGATGAATAGATAGGAAGATTCCTGATGACACGAGGAAAAAGAAACTCATTCTCAGACTTCCATTAGTTGGCACAATAGAATGCTTGCCAACATAAAAGGGTCTGGAGAATCGACCGAGAGGCATTTAGCAACACTACTTTAAACGTTTTCCTTGATGTTTGAGAAAACAGACATCAAGTAAAGGTCGAACTTCAAAGAGAAAGGAAACCATAAGCACAACTCCTATAATGAATCATAGAAGATGTCTCATGAAGAGTGGTAGTTATTGCTAATTCAATAGAGTATGACAATAGGCTTTTAGACTGATTGTGTCAACCATTACATCAATCTTGCCGGGTGTACAGATATACCTATGTCAAAACCTTGAGGAACACCAATCAACATATCTGCTTGAGATTCAGATTTGGTAAGGTGATATGATACTTCAGACTTAGGATGTTCGAATAGAACATGTGCAACATTTACCGAAAAGGTAAAGTCACTGGAGTCTCAAGGCATGGACTACAGTGTCAAGCTCCAAAAGACTGAGCTACATTTCTAGACTATGTATTAGCAACTTGTCGAAGGAAAACTGCTCATACATTGAGTACTTGCAATAAAATACATCGGTGTCCTTGAAGGAAACAAGGATAACCCTACTCAAATCGGCGATGACATCTTTCAGCATTTGTCTGTGAATCAGAGAAGGTCACCTCTTAACATCCAGAACACGTACTTCGATATGATCTGAAGACGGTTCTTAGAAAGTTTTCCAACATTAATGCCAGATGTTCCATATGAATCTATTCTAGCATGGAGAAGATAAGGATATTGTCGATGGGATCAACAACAAACTTATCAAAATACTCCATGGACATGGACCCATATGTTGTATGAACAAGACAAAAGTGTTGGTCAGACCAGAGGACATGGGGATGTACTCAAGTGAAACATCACGAGTAGCAACATCATCAAGATAGTCCTTGGAACTGAGTTTGATTTGACAATAACCCAAATCAAATCAAAAGCGGGGGAAGATAACATATCCACGAAGGGAATATTATGTTTCTTCAGTGCGAACAAAACTAGACATCCTTTTAAGATAAACTAAGTCGGATAGAACTTTTTTCTTATTGTTTAAGCTCACCCAACTAATTCAGGGGTATCTAGTACGGATCCTTGGAGAAAGGAGAAATTAAGAGAACTTGCTTTATCAAGAACTTGACAACACGGTCATGTGGCAACATGGTGATACTTCTAGGAGACACCTAGAATATCACAAACCCCCGTTCTGTCACTTATTTCAAGAGGGGACTTTCTTGGTAAGGCAAGAAGACATAGCCTCAGAGCTTCGATGCGAGCCTAACTCTTTGACCGAGGAGAGTGTACTATATTGATGGACTTGGTAGAACAATCATCCTTTGCTTAATGATAGAGTTAACCAATCATGCTAAGGATGACCCAGCTGTCCTTGGAGTTCAGAGCAATAGGAATTTCTAAAAATCTTAGATGGTCACATTATTACACACACGCATCATTCACGAGCGCGAAAGCTCGAAGGAAGGGTGGTAGAAATATGTAAGAGCATCACTTCATTAAGGGATTCATGAAACTCAGCATGACCTCTTGATATAGAAGAGTGTGAAACTCTAAGGTAGAATAGATGGAATATAATCATGCCTCTTGATCTGCGGATTACAATAATTTGACCTAGTCTTAGAAATGACAAGGTACTAGAGTTTGTTTATCCTGACATCCAAAAATGGTTTGTCATGATGGACCACAAGAGTATCTTGCATTGGGAGACACCAATGCTCATACTACTTGGCTACCAACTGTTAGACAAAGGTCGGAAAACAAAAAGAGAAAAGGAACATGCTCAGGATAGAATCCTAAGATGTGGATACATAGTTTATCAATCTTCCGAAAACCCATGCAAAGAAGGTAAGGTGTGGCAAAGTCACGAGTATAGAGGTGATACTCTCGAGGAGTACTCTTTTCATGATCTGTTTGGTTCCATTAAAGAACATCTACCCAAGCATGTGGTAGGGGAAGTCCTTAATTGTCACGTTTCAATAGCAACAATTACCACAAGCTTGAAGGCTATACTTGAAGTTAGCCATCCTGAGGTAATGTGTGAACATTAACAACAGGGGACAATGGAATGGATCTTGGGTTAAAGATCAGCATCATGTACTTCAAATCCTTTTTTGTTTTGAATAATTTCCAAAATACCATAAGGTTTTATAAAATATGGAATATTGTAGGGACCCTTTAATCAATTTGGGCTCCATTATTTTTGTGATTTCAAAATTTAAAACCATTTTGAGTTGATTTGCAAGAGAGAGGGAATTTAGGGTTTAGGGTTTTTATTCAATTTTTCTTTGCATGCATTTTCTTTTAGCAAAATAATGATTCTCATGAATGCACAAACAAACCCTTTTTAAGATTAGCTAAAACTGGGGTGTTACATCCACTCTCCGCGAGATATGTTCCTCGACAATGTCGACAACGCTGTCGCGCTCCTCGAGGCTGCGGCTCGCCTCGACTTCACGCTGCTTCTACATGCGGGTCTTTCTAGCCGCGGATGAGGGCGCCTGTACCTTCGCGACTTCTTCTTCATCCTCGGAGGACTCCTCCTCCTCCTTCTCATGCTCCTTGGGAATTTCTTCATCAAGTGGAGGAAGCCAATTCTCAAGCACTTGGAACAGCTGGCAAAATCAAAGGAAACGACGACTTGATTCAAGCGAGTACAAAACCACCACTTCAAATTGTGAATGTGAAACTACAAAAAGGCAAATGAGGAAACTCACTAGAGGGGCCTTCCACTTTCCGGTAGTATATGGGGCCAGCCCGGCCTTTGGGTCGACATATTCCGCCTCTGTGATCTTCTTCAGCGCTGCGGCGTAGTCTTCGGGCTCCCAAGAGTCATTGCATGATTTCGTGGGGTTTCCCTTCCCGGTGTATTGGTACATCCAGTGGGCTCGGGTAACCAGCGGAACTAGCCACCGCCCGAGCCAACACTTGTATAGGTTGATGGTTTCGAGTCCCTCATCCTTCAGCTCCTTGATCCGGGTCAACATTTCTTTCATGGCCATCTTCTGGTCTTCAGGGAGCTTGGCCACCGAAAATTGGTGCGGCTCGCTTCTTTCGGCGGTGTACGTCGGCAGCGGCACCTCACTAGAAGGAGTTGACTACTTCACATAGAACCAGTGATTCTTCAATTTGCTTGCGGCTATCTTTGGCAGCATCAGCTTCATGAATTTGGCCTTGGGCTTTAGTTGAAAGGTGACGCCGCCCGCCGCCAAGATGGGGCCTCCCGTCCCCTCGCAACTAAGGCAGCCATGGAACAGCTCCAGCCAAAGGAGGAAATAGGGGCGACACCCTAGGTAACACTCAAAGAAGGCGACAAAGATGGCGAGCTGCTCGACATTGTATGGCCCTAGATCCAATGGTTTGATCGCATAGTATGTGTAGAACCGCTGAAAGAAGATTGACGTGGGGAATCCCAGTCCCCTCTCAAGGTGGCTTCGAAAACAGATGAATTTGTCGGGGCGCGGCTTCGACTCGATCTCGCCAGACATAGAGATCCTCCAATTCCCCTTGCAGAGAATCTCGGCATCTTGAAAGGATTTCAGGGCGGTCGTAGTGCACTTCGATTTTCCCCACAGGTCATTTGGAGGCACCATCGAGAGAGGAAGAAGGAAGCTTGGTCCAGAAATTTTGGATCGGAGAAGATCTAGAGACTAAGGTTGTGGGGAGGTGGAGAAATGAGAAGAATGCCCACGGATCGCCTCTAGTCTCCTTATATAGTGGATCTACCGACAATCTCGGGCTATCCGTTACCTCGCGGTAGCCGAAGTTACCGTTGGAAGTGATCAACGACTAGTTTGGCCAGCTTGACGGTCCAACTTCATCGCCTCGACTCGCCTTCTTACCTGCTCCTTCCAATTGATTTGGCGTGGCGACTCGAGCACATTTCCATTCGCTGATAAGATGACTAAAGACACATTTGAGGAATTTCTCCCTTCATTGGAGGAGTCCACCACTGATTCGATTGGGCGTCCACCCGGACTCGCCTACTACGACTGCCAATTTAACACTTGTGTTGAACCACCGCTGGCCTTAGGGACTACTGATGGGGATATGCCGATCGGGGTATACCCAGAAGGACCCTTCGACTGGCCCAAGGGCATTGCGAGTGGGCCTACAGGGACGACGACTAGAAAGCGAATCCTGACAACTAGATCTGGAGGCCTAGAAATGTAGATAGGCCCAGTCGGATTAGGTCAAATCCTCCGAATCCTTAACTTACTCGATTATAATCTTGTAAACCCTAGCGAGGTACCCGTATATAAACCTCCCTAGGGTACTCTGCATACTTACACACTATTAGCTACCCCATCCAAGCGACTCGCTGCCTAGCCACCGAGCTCGCCACCCTTGTAATTCACTCACCGATAATACAATATAGCAGGAGTGGTCTTTACCCTACGGGGGGCGAACCTGGGTAAATCCCTTGTCTCTGGTTCCAATCTCATAGCGCAGATGGCGACTGTCTCTTGCCCAAATCCTATCAATCGCTACCCCTAGTAGCGACTGTCGTGGTCATTCCCACGACAACACATGGACTTGAAAGTGTCAGATCCGGAGATTATGTTAACCACTAGAAAACGCGTATATTCAACACTAGAAATCCATAGGTGTTGAATGCGCAAGTTTTTAAAAACTAGATTATTGCCTCTAGTGCAAGTGGGAGACTGAAGGGAATATGCCCGAGAGGCAATAATAAAGTGGTTATTATCTTATTCGATGTTTATGATAAATGTTAATTTTGCATGCTATAATTGTATTGATTGGAAAGGTTAATAAATTAGTGTTTAATAAACAAAATAAAAAGTTCCTAGTTATGCCTCTCATATAAAATCGTTGATTAACAAGATGATCAAGGTTTCTTGATCATAGACATTGGATGTTGTTAATAACAAGGTCACGGCATTAGTGGAATGATGTGATGAACATTCATCCGAAGTATAGCAACACAATCAAATTCATTGTGTTTAAATTGCTATAACATCATACAAAGTAATTCTAGCTTAGACCATGAGATCATGTCAATCACTAACACTGGAAGAGTAACTTGATAACATCAAATGTCACACCGTAACAGGGTGACAATAAAGGTGGATTCAGATACTCTGAAAGTGTTATGTAGAGGCTCATGGATCAAGAGTGGGACTTGTTCATCCCGATGACGGATAGATATACTCTAGGCCTTCTCTGTGATATCACATTGAGATAGCATGCAAGCAAGTGATGAGATCACAATAATGTTATATCATGGGAACGAGAAAAGAGTGAATGTCGGTAACAAGATCAAACTAGGTATGAGGATACCAATGATTGAATATCGGACATGTAATATATCGCGAGACAAAGGGATTTAGTTATTAACGTTAAAGGTTCTCACAATCACAGAAGTCATCGTTGAATATTGGACCTATATTTGGGGGTCAGATTAATTTGAAGTAAAAAAGGCCTACTCAGCCATGATTGGATATTCACCATCACCACCACACTTCTCTTGGGTATGGGCAACCTCCTGCCAAAATAAACACAAGTTCTTCTTCTGGCTTTTGCTTCTAGACAGATTGAATACAAGGAATCTTCTGAAAAGAAAGCAGTTCATCCTGCCTGACTACAATTGTGTAACTATCAACTGTTACTTGGAAGAATCAGTAAATCACCTATTCTAGGAATGTCCATTTGCAAACAAATGCTGGGACCATATTTACAGAAACAGAGCTGCAAACCAAACAGGATTGGAAGCTATTTCAGACATCAAAGAAAAGTTACACCTACCATTTGCAATGGAGATCATTATCATGACTACATGGGGTATCTAGATATGTAGAAATGAGAAGATTTTTAATGACAAAAGGCCCACAATTGAAAGATGGAAAGCAATCTTCTATCAAGAAATGAGATGGTTACAATTCAAAATCAAAGGAAAATACAAGGAGAAATTCAAAGCCTGGCTTAACCAGCAATTAGATTAGGGATAGGGTGGATTTTACCCATCATAGAATGATTTACTTTACTATTTTGATATACCTTAGATCATTTTTTCCATTGTAACATACTCATATCTTATAATAAAAATTGCAGTGGGGATTTTCCCCTACTAATTCACCTCAAAAAAAATGTAGGAGTCGGTACAGATCTCTAGATCCCGTTGCTGATTATTGATCGGAGAAGGGTCTCGATCATGTCTGCGTTATTCACGAACCATGGGTGACACACTTAAGGGATACTGATATCATTTGGAGCAAATATGTTTCAGAGAAAAGAATTGCAAAGCGTTGGAATTATTTCAATGAACACCGGAATTGTTTCGGGTGAAATTGCTGAAATTGGTTCTGCATGTGATATTGAAATGTTGCAGGGGGTTTTATGTGAATATTTGTTAATTAAAGTAATTAACAAAAATTCTGAATAAAATAAATAAAAGACTTTTATTAAATGAGAGTTTGCATTAAATTTGGTGGAAATTTAATGGGGATGAGTGGAATTTTGAGTGGAGGAAAAATTGATGTGAGTGGGAGCTCCACCCACATGAATGTGGAAGAGGTGGGGTCACCTCCATGGCCGCATGCCATGGGAGGGGGCTACCTCCACTCTCCCTATAAAAGGCCCCCCACTTCCTCCTCTCATCTCACACCTCCTCGTGAAGGATCTTTCTCTTCCTCTAGAATTATTTTCCCATGGTCTCAGATTAGAAAGATACATGTTCTGGGTGGCTTTTCGTCCGGAAGGAGTTGCTTCTTCCGCTGCATCACTAGAGCGAGGAGGCGGAAGTTGTTGGGTGGACCGGGCGTGTGTGCGATCACGGATGCGCTGCTGATTTGTGGCGCTAGACTTCCTCTCGATCTTGAGACCAACAATCGTATGACTACATCATCCACGAGTTCAACCTCGTAACACTTTGTCAGTCTTCAAGGGTATGTTCTCTGTGGATGTATATCCACCCGTTGTTTGTATCTAGGTAGATAGATCTTGATGCTTAGTAGTTCCCATCGTAGGATAATTTTTGTTTTCTATGCTGCGAACCCAACACATGTACTCGTCAACAAGATCACCAAAAAAACCATATGTAAGCATGTGAATCGCTGCAGAACATTTCTGGTAAGAAGTGAAGCTAATCTTAACGGTGGCATCGTTATTGCACTCAAAGTACGAGTAGTAGTCCCTCACGACATCGAGAATTGTCAAGACCAGCTTGACATCCGAAAGCGATGCCGAAATACGTGCTCCAGTTATAGTGGCTCCGTGGGATGGAAGTAATCCTTTTAGAACCATTCATGGCCACCTTCTCGATCATGCTTCAAGTTGGCCTTGTGTCCCTTCATCAATCCCATTCGAGTGGGCTGCATGCTCTCGGGGTGGTCATGAATGAGGGTGACCACAACCATCATCATCTTGGTACATAGGCGGACCCAACGCCCTACTACCTGACACCCGCCAGGACTTATAGCCGGCCGGCACAAGCTAATTTGATGGAAATTTGAGTACAAATTGCATTTTAGACCTTTAAGTACATATCATGCCCATGCTTAACAAATTTCTTGGGTCCGCTACTGTCTTGGTATCACCATCGGAGTCGGCGTCCAATGATGTGTCGACCACATGCTTGAAAAAGAAACCGATCGAGCTCGATCTAGTTGCCATCAGTTTCGGCCATGCAATTGGACAAACAAGTCATGGACGGGGAGGAGCCTACAGCAAGCGAAATCGACCCGTCCAGGATGGTTCCCGGAAGAAATCCAGAGCAGCAAAAGAGCCCAGGCAATGGTGTGGACTAGGGCAGCGTTAGCGACCGGGACGAAGACACGGCAACAACGGCGGGAACAACTATAGTTCCCGAGATCCTCCGATGGTGCAAATTGACGCCGATAGCGGCAAGAGAACAAACAAGAAGTGGTCAACGAGAGGGCTACTACGGAGATGGCAAGAATCAGCATAGGCGGGCAGCAGCGTCACGACTAGTGTGGCGGCGCAGAGGGTAGAGGTCGATTTAGGGTGTTGTCTTTTTTTTGAGCTACCAGCGAGCGGGCCCGGGAGGACAAGTGGCGCGCGAATATGACGCAGAACCCAAATCTGGGCTAAGAATGAATCGTCGCAGACCACGGGACCAATCACTCGGGACTAATGCTAGTCCCGGTTCGCGCACGAACCGGGACCAATGGGTCTCCACGTGGGTGGGCGAGCTACGAGGGGGGTGGATCATTGGTCCCGGTTCGTGGGAAAAACCGGGACCAGTGGTTCCCCACGTGGCAGCACCAGAGACGGGCGCGGGGGTGGATCATTGGTCCCGGTTCTGGGCACGAACCGAGATCGTTGGTCTCTGTGCCGCGGCAGGATTTTCGGGCAATTTTTCTGCCGCGGCAGGGTTTTCTGCTGCGGCAGGGTTTTGTGCCGCTGCAGGATTTCGGGCTATTTTTCTGCCACGGCAGGATTTTTTTATAAATTTAATGGTACTACATATATACAGCAATAATGAAACCACGATATATATATTACACATCATGCATGATCATAAATATATACACCGTCTCATCCGTCTTCTTGGTCGAAACATATTATAATTACAAACGATACTCTCACACGAATTTGATCTAATTTACACTTCTTTTATACACTTCACCCCTCCAAATGAAGTGGGTAATAGTATTCTCCTTTCGGATCTATGACTTGTTCTAACAAGAATCCGGCAATTTCCTCTTGAATTTCTTGCACGCGTTCTTGTGATAGAAGACCATCCCGCATCCGTTCGATCTAATATAAAGAAGAGGATCAATATATATGAATGAAACTAAACACAATTGGTGGTAATAAAATAAAGTTGTCATTATTGTTTATCGTACTTCAATTTTTTTGATGTTCCGGTCTGCCCCCTTCTCTTTGGTCGTCTGGCGAATGAACTCACAGACATAGTATCCACATAAGTTATTCCCGGCTTCCTGCCTCAAGCACTTTACGAGAACAGAGTTCAATCAAAATAATAATCAAGCATGATAATGGTGGTATTGAAACTAGAATCAAAGATATGCATTGATCTAGCAAGTAGTACTTACAGTCAATGGTTGAAATGTAAGCTCTGGCTTCCAAACACCCCTAGTTTTGGCGGTGAACCGTTTCCAAGCCCTCTGGAGGCATTCCTGCATGTCCGCCCACTTTTCTAATGGTGTGCTATTCAAGTCTAGGACTTTTACTACTCCGGTGTCAACAGAAATGATTAAGAGAATATAGTGGAAGCTTGACACACTAACAAAATATAACACGAGTCAATTATACGCTTAACATCGAGTAATCAAAAATAGAATGTGTACAAGACAGTAACACTCACGCAGCATTGTAAGGAAATAGTATTTCCCTTCTGTTGCTGAAATACTTCCACGCTTTGAACAAGTTATCCTCTGTCTCTTTGGGATTTGTTTTTAGAGTAACTTCATGAACGAAATTACAGTCAACAAACCCAAGGTCAAAGATTTGTCCTTTGTTGCATTCTTGAATCTTCATTCTGCATATATAATTAGTATAGTGATTAGTAAGATTATACAAGCAACGAATGAGAAGAGCTAGAAAGACTTAATTACATAAATTAATAATACTTACAAACAATAGGCACTGATGATAGCTTTGTCGAGGGCGTCTTGTTGGTAAAACTGAAATAATTCTGGAAATTCAATCAGTATGAAGCCATCTCCATGACCGTAATGGTGGTGTTTATATGCAATATAGATCCAGTTTTTGGAATCAGCACAGGCTTGGATGTACCATTTATGCAATCTTCGCATTTTTGTTGGTAGATCTTTGACTAACTCGGGTTTGACGAGAGGAGCCCCGTACTGGTACACGTATGTTGTTTCTTGGTACCCCTCGAACTCATGCATACGGCTCATGTACTCAGTAATAGACAGTCCATATAATTGGGCTTTTTCTCCGTACAGTCGAACAAACTCCGGATCAATGTTCGGATCATGCCGCTCCTGGATCATCCACTCATTGGTATCGTACACTTTGAGCGGTTCGATCGATTGATTTTTCTGTTGTCCGAGCTGGGCAACTTCTTTCCTGACTCTCCGCTCTTTTGCCTCAGCCGACTTGGTAATAGAGCGATTATAGTCTAATGTGAGCGCTATGGGTTGGTGAAGCTGAATCTTAAGCGCGGCTGCTTTGGCTTTATCTTCTGCGGTGACCGGGAAAAATGCCTCTATCGGCTTTTTCTTGTTAGCCATGTCAATCTTCCACTTTTCATAATGGGCAGCTGCGGCCGCATCAGTTTCATCATTTGTCTTCTCGCAAGGTAGCTTCTTCATATTCTGATGAGGTACTTTTGGGAGGGGCGATAGCTTGCGTTTTGGTGATTGGAACGTGCTCTTGCTGCTGCTGGTGGTGCTGCCCCCCTTAGTATACTTTCGCTTTTGTCTCTAAGGCTCAGTGGACGGATACGGCTGAGGCGGCGGCGGCGATGGAGACGGTTGCGCTGAGCGGTGAGGTGGTGAAGGCGACGGTTGCGCTGGAGAATGGTGAGGTGGCGGCGAAGGTGGATTGCTGCTCTGAGGAGTGGGTGGCCTTGGCGGCACATAATTTGGAATCATGATGCGCTCCTTTAGCCATAGAATAGTCCCCCCTTTGGCTTCTCCTAGTTGAGTCAGCTCCATATCTTCTCCTGTAGGGTGGTCTAGCTTTAGCTCCTCAAAATCTTCCTTCACCTCATCCACCGTGATGACAGTGTACCCTTTTGGAACCGGTCTGCAATGCCAAGTTGGGTTAGGCCCAATTGGTACCGCCATGCCGATCGCCGCCGTCACCCTTAAGTTCATAACCTGCACCTTTAGCTCACAAGTTGTTGTCTCCGTGATATCATGCACTGGGTAGCGTTTAGGAGGAGATGTCGTCGGTGCATCATCATCAACATCATGGAGCTGCGTGGAAGCGACGCTGCTTTTCTTATTCGATGGGGCGCCGGTACCCTCGAATGCAGCTTCTACCACGTGCCGCTGAGATTGGCCGCTAGTACCTTGCTGGCTAAGTATGTCGAGTTGATCCTGGTGCCGCTTTAATAGTTCTTCTACATTACGCAGTCGGTCTGCAGCAGCCGCTTTCTCAGCTGCTTCCCTTTCCTTTCTCCTCTGATGGCTTTTATCAGGATATCTCTTCATTTCTGGGGGAAGGCAACCTTCCACGACTTGGAGCCTGGTGTGCCTCGTGTTCGTCCGTCGTGTCCAGGATTTTTGAGGGCCCGTGTGAGCTCGTCGTTCTCTCTATCGGGAACGAACCATCCCCCCGCAACATCATCTACTACATTTCTAATATCGTCGATGGGAAGTAGGGGATCATCTTTGTGTTTCTGATTATATATTGCCCTCCCTTCTTTGTCCAACGTGCCCCCATGGCCGTAAAATCATTTTCTCGCCCGTGGTGTCCATGTTGCGGGCTCTGGTCTGATCCCAGCAGTTATGTAATTGACCTCAAGTGCATCCCACTTAGGCATGCAACCGGCGTAGCCAGCAGGCCCCATGTTATGATGGTATAGTTTCTTAGCAGCGTTCTCCGTATTTATCCTAGACCTTTCCTTAGCTTTCTCCGATGTCTTGTAGTTCACAAAATCCTCCCACTGGTGTCTTAACTTAGCATAGCCGGCTTCATCGAAATTCAGAGTCTTCTCTACCTTGACAAAGTTATGGTACAGTTTCTTCTTCCAGTTCTTGAATGCATCGGCCATCTTGCTGAGAGCAAACTTCTTGACTCTTTGCACAAGCTCCCTTCTTGCTCTCTCCTCCTCATCTGGAGTCACATCTGGTTCCGGCAGGAGGAAATTAGTCATGAGCTTGTCAAAAAGCTTATCTTTGGCGTTGTCGCCGACATACGGGACTCCACCGCCACTTGGCCGATTCCATTCCTGAACGGTGATCGGGATGTAGTCCCTCACAAGAACTCCGCATTGCTTGACAAATTTTCTTGCGACATCGACGGGAGCTTGCGGTTCGCCATCTACACCGACCACGTCGACCTATACCTCACAGTGTCATCCAACTTTTTTGTTGGGCCTCGTTTCGTTCTTACGGAAGAAGTTTTCGATCCGGAGGGCTAAAAGAAGAAAGAGTGTTAATATATGCATGTATATATAGACAGCAACATTTTAATTACAAAAATACATATATAGACCTCGTCGGTGTTTGCGAGATTTAAGGTTCCGCCGGAGCCATCGCCTTCTTCCTTATCGGCTTCTCCCCTGTCCCAGGCTTCGGCTTCTACCTCACCGGAGCCGTCTCCTCGGTTGAGAGACTCATCTCCCTGACCGGAATCGTTCAGAAACTCACTCGCGACATCGATATCGATGTCTTCATTTTCGCAGATCATCCCTTGGAGGATGTTTTCCTGATGTGTTGGATCCATACTATCTGCAAGTTAAACAATCAACACATGGCATCGATAATGATATGACAAGTTAAACATAGTTGAAATTTAACCCTAAGGCCTGCTTGGCAATTTAAGTGGGATCCGAATGGTCCGAACCCTAGTACAGGAGAGACCCCGAAATCACCTACGAGGGGTTGATTTCAATCTCTTATTAAACTTGTAATTAAAGTTGTTGAACAATGCATGATTATGAGTCTATTGTGTAGATCTTATTTTTCTGAACATTTTGATATATTATACATATTTTTCTGACTTAGAAATAATTAGTTATTGAATTTATAAGATTAAACTCTTTTCTGAAATTATTTAAACAAATATTAAACTTTTACTACGTCATTATGACGTCAACTCGGGGTGGGATTTTTTTTCTCCACGGCTAAACTAGCCACAGAAACTGACGCGGGGGGCCCAAGCCACGTCAACGCCCACGTCACGCACACGCGGCGCCACGTCAACGCCATCGTGGCGCCACGTAGGCTCGCGGGCGAACTGCCAGGCGGTGGTGGAAGACGGTGGAGAGAAGGGCGCGGGATGACACCACTGTCACGGTTCGAACCAGCGCGTCGCGGGCTACCTAAAACGGGCGGTGCTGCTACGGGAGGTGCGCCGGAGCAAGCCGTTTGACGATGGCCGGCGGCCGGCGACGGCAGGTGCTCGTGGGGAGAACGATACAGTGAGGGAGGGAGACGTAGGAGTGGTGTTGGAGCACCAGTGGCTCACCAGGAGGCCGATGGAGGGTGCGGCGAGGCCGGAGGAGGCAGGGCGCTGCCGGAATCAGTGGAGAACGCGGCGGCCGGAGTCGGGGAAGGTGGGGTCGATTGCAGCGGCGTCACCCCGCTCGATTGCATGCATGTATCTTCTCCACATCTAATCCTAGAGGGCAGATAGTCTTCTTTGCTTCGTACGATGTCTCGGGCAGCTCGTTATCCTTTGGAAGCTTCGGCTTCATTATTTTCAGTAACTTCTCAAATCCCTTGTCGATAAGCCAGTCTCTGCCTTCCATTTCAGCAGTTCAAGTGTGGTACCGAGCTTTGTGCTGCCATCTTCGCAATTTGGGTATAACAACTTTTTGTGATCCTTTTACATGGCCTCCAACTTAAGCTTCTCCCTTTCTGTATCACATTGTTGCTTTGCATCAGAAATGACCCGACCAAGACCATCAGCGGGCTCATCTGATGCCCGTTGTTCTTCTTCATTGCCGCCTCCCTCTTCTTCATTGTCTTCCATTGCAGTATCACTGTATTCTTCAGGGGACATAGGATAGTTGTCCTCCTCTTCTTCATTTTCTTCCAGCCTAACCCCTCTTTCTCCGTGCATGGCCCAACAATAGTATCCGGGCATGAAACCTCTCCGAAGCAGATGGCTTTGAAGGATTCTCGGGGCAGAGTGCTCCGCCACGTTTCGACAGTCGACGCAGGGACAAGGCATAAAATTATCCACTTTGTTTGCCTTAGCCAAATCGATAAATTTATGGAGGTCTGCAATAAAATCGGAATGGCGTCGGTCGCCATACATCCATCGCATCCGTGCATCAATCTGCGTCATAATAATTAACCATTACAATAACATCGTGAATAGTAAAATGACCACCCTACATGGACAGATGCAATATTTTTGTATCAGTTACAGATAAAGAAGGTAAGGTTGCTAACCTCAGCCGAGGATACCGTGTTGTGCGAACTAAAGTGTGGCTCGGACATTTCGTCGAACACCTTGTGTGCAATCAAAGAAAAAAAAAGCTAGCACCCACTCCTCACACACAATCCAGCAAAATTTGGTGGGCAAAGGGCTGGGCTTATATATAGCCAGGGGAGGGTTTTTGGTCCTGGTTATTGCCACGACCCGGGACCAAAGCCCATCCCGCATGACACGTGGCGGCCCAGCAGCTCGCACCCCACCCAGGTCATTGGTCCCGGTTGATGGCACAACCCGGGACCAATGACTTCGGTGGGGGCCGCGCTGTTGGGCCGCCACGTGTCGCGCGGGAGGGGCTTTGGTCCCGGGTCGTGGCAATAACCGGGACCAATGCCTTCGTCGCTTCGTCATCCCCGTGCATAAATACGAGGCCACATCGCTCGCTTTCTCCATCGCATCTGCCTCTCTGCAGTCCCTCTCCACCCCACCACTTTGCCTCTCCACCGCGCCGTCGTTTCGCCTCCCCTCCCTCTCCAATCTCCACCGCGCCGTCATGGAGGTGCCCACGCTCAACCACTACGAGGCGGCGCAGTTTGCGATCTACGGCATCCTCGCGCCGCCGCGCGCGACCCTTCCCGCCGGATTTCGCATCAGCGAGGGGGGTGTGCCGGTGGCTCCGCTCCTCAACCCCCGCGGATACGAGATGGAGTACGTCATTGCGGAGCGTCACCGCCAACTGCCCACGTGTATTAGGGCGTTGCCCCGGTACGCGGCGGGCAACGAGTATTGGCCCCGGCTGTTCAAGAAGGAGCGGAAGGCCAAGCTTGGCAACCATTTCCTGGACGGGCGCCTGGTGCACCCGGATCGCCGCAACCAAGAAGGGCGGGAGTTGTTCTGGTCCGTCCCTAGACGGACCATCTACACCGCCATCGACGCCGCTATGCGCGCAGACGAGCTCCGCCTCCCGAACAACGCCGAAATCGTGGAGATTTCGTCCGACGACGACGAGGAAGCCAGCGGCACGGAGGACAACGGCTCGGAGGACAGCGGCAGCGGAAGTGTTGTCGACTAGAAATTTATAAAGTCGCATCTTTATTTGTATGGAAAAATTTGTGGTCGAATAATAAAATGTCTCAATTTAGACCTTTGTCTCGATTAATTCGTGAAAGATTTGTTCAAAAATAGTGATCAATTCAATTTCTATCTCGAATTAATTTCTGCGCCGAATTAATTTACATTAATTCCTTACCCGCAAAAAAAAATTACATTAAATCTTAGACTGCTGACCGTTGCGGGGTTTTTTTACCGGTTCTTGTCATGAACCGGGACCAATGCCTCGCAGAGAGCCACGTGTGTGTCGCGGGGTCATTGGTCCCGGTTTGTGACACAAACCGGGACAAATGATTACAGATGAACCGGGACCAATGCCCTGGCGGCATGAACCGGGACCGGTGCCTGGCATTGGTCCCGATTACGGAAACGAACCGGAACCAATGGAATTTGGGCGTTGGACCAAATGCCCTCTTTCTACTAGTGTGGGCCACGTCGCGTGTCAGTAGTTTCGGTCCTTTTGGTCGGGCTGTTGGAGATGCCCTTACACCGCCCATTTGCATAGCTTATTTTGAATTTGTGGACGAAGCATCAGCCATTGCTCACTTTCCATGTTGAATTTTCGACGAAGCATCCGCCTAGCTCTTGCTTACTGCAGGAGCACCCATACATTGAATATAACTGCTACGGTGCAGCGCCATACGCATCGGCACACGAGGTTATTGGCGACCGTACAATTGACGTATGTACATGAGGTCACTGCAGATGAGGCAGCTAGATAAAAATACATCGCCTGTACGTACATGAGGTCACTGCAGAGGCACGCCAGTTACTCCTAGGCCTAACGACGTACGTAGGGAGTCCCATCTCTCAGAATCTGAGAGCTCCGTAAATCGATCGATCGATCGTCCTCCGGGGAATAAGCAAGCACCGGCCGGTCGCGTGCACGGCGTACGGACAAGCCGAGACGCACACGCGACGTCGCGCGACCTCGAGCATGGGTCATGGGTGCATGCAGATGGGTGCAGTAGCTAGAGCAGCATGGCTGTTGGATCTTCCTTCCGCTCTGATTTTGATGGGAGGATCGTGATGGATCGATGGAGCTCATCATGGTGGCATCATAAGTTTGGCCGTAGCGTGGTTGACATGCCCGAGTCGCCCTATGTCCGGCCCGTACTAGCTGCATGCAGGCAGCGACGACGTCCAGTCGACACGTACCTGGTCTGCACGCCACCACGATATGATCGATGAACCAGCTGGCCGCTGAGCAGAGTGGCAACAAGATCGCGCTACCTATCTATCTATCTATCCCTACACGATTCCTTTTGGGAGGTACGAGAGAGATATTCGAATGAAGTTTCTAAAATTCTCGGTTGATCCCATTATTGATCTCGATCAAGTTCCTTGTCTGAAGCTGCTACCTACCACACCACACCACACCACACCACACCACACCCCCCTGCCCGTCGTCGGGTTCACGATCATAGTAGCACATGGTCGCCATTGCTGCGGCAGCCAGCCAGCAGGGGACCCGACCCGAGCCGAGATCCGAATTTCCTGCAGCGAAGGGTGTAAAGGTCCCCGGCCGGCTATAGTACCGTCGTCGGATTAGCCATCAATGTGTACTGTCACCGTGATCATCAAAACGAGATTCGAGCGCAGCGGCGCCTGCATGCCTGTCTGCAGCACCCAGCCCTGGACCTTGTTCCTTCCGTTTTGCCAGGAGGTTGCAGACAGAGAGAGAGAGAGAGAGCAAGCGGAGGGCTTGGTAGACGCATGCAATTGAATTGAATGGAGAGCCACGCCTGCAGGCAGAGGCAGGGCAGGGCAGGGCAGGGTGTGGGGGGTGGACGACGCGGACGCCTCCCTCCCATCAAAGCTTTCCCGTCACGCATTCCTCGGCGGGAAAAGCTCGATGTCTCTTGGGAGAGAAGACGAGAGGGAATATCCCGTGGCGTGGACGATCCGCCTGCGCTGCTGCGCTCGCTAGCTGGGTGCATGTGCACGTACGTATTGTTCAGTATATATCGCCTGTTACCCTGTGTCGTCTGTGTGGCTGGCGCCGTCGTCACGTCCCGGCCGGCCGGCCTCGTACGTGCCCAGCGTGTACAAGATAGCTCGATTGCACTGGCTGCGTGCGTGCAACCGCCTGACACGTGACCTCACCACGCATATGCTCCTCCTCCTGCTACGCGGGTGGACCTACCACCGGCCGAGGTCAGGTGACCTGTGGCTGACGCCATACCTTTCTCCTCTGCAACTTGTTACTAGTAGTATAGTATCTCCAACTGCACGTCCGTCCCGTCCCAAACGAATGGTGAATGATTGAGACGATCATGGCAACTTACATTTTTCCATTATAACAACTCTCCCCCTAGAGAGAGTACGTTGTGATGCATCGGCTTATGTACTCATTTTTCTTAGAGCAAGTTTAATAATATAACCGGTCTGTTGGCCAGAATGTGTCATGTCATGTATATCCAGCTCTATAGTTAGTTATAAAGTTTACTACTTATGAAATACTTGACCCACATTTCACTCTCATAAGATGCTTAGGAGCACGTGCTAGAGTTGGCTCTTAGACTAGTCACAATGGGGAGTATCATATAGTAGTATCATGCATATGATACTAGTATATATGATACCATCTCCACAATGCATAGTATCATATAGTAATATCATAGTCTTAGTATATATTTATTGTTTTGTAGAATCTCAATAAAAAATTGTGTACAAGATTTATTTGGCCTAGTTTTTCTAGTTTTACGTGCTATGATACCGTATCTACCTATGATACCAACACAATCTCTTTCATCATTAATTAGCATACTAGCCCCAATGGGGGTATCATTGGTAGTATCATGCATGTCATGTTGGCAAAATTCTGACGTGGCATGCTAATTAATGATGAAAGAGATTGTATTGGTATCATAGGTAGATACGGTATCATAGCATGTAGAACTAGAAAAACTAATCTCAAATGAATCTTGTACACAATTTTGCATTGAGATTCTACAAAACAATAAATATACTAAGACTATGATACTAGTACATAATACTATGCATTGTAGAGATGATATCATATATTAGTATCATATGCATGATACTACTATATGGTACTCCCTATTGTGACTAGTCTTAACTTTCCTAGTGGGAGTATCATAGCTAGTACTATCATGCATGACATGTTGGCAAAAATCTGATGTGGCACAATAATTAATGAAGAAAGAGATGGTTAGAGTATCATAGGTAGATACCATATCATAGCACGTAAAATGTCAACACCCGGATTTTTAATCCCAGATGCATGTTATGCCAGTACATCGCAATCCCAGGATTACCATTTTTGCGAGACATAACAGATTGGATATCACACTATATCATCCATTACAAACCATAATAGGGTCTTACACAAATAAAAGATCTCATGATCACAGTCTTAATACAAACAAGCAGCGGAATAATAAGCGTAGCGGTGGGCTCCATCTTCAGTGTCACAGGCAATACCGACGATGGGAGATGATCCTAGTTGTCATAGCCGTCATGTTGTCCTTCCGGATAGTCCTCCTCATAGTCTAACCACGGGAATAGCGAGGGACAAAGCCATGAGTACTCTTTAAGTACTCGCAAACTATCACTAACAAGTAAGGTAGTTCTAATAGGAAAGCTAAGCTCTAAGTTTATTTGCAAAAGCTAAATTTAACATAAGCTAAGTTCAGAAGTACAGAAAGTTAACTAAAGAGTTCTAAATCACTTAAGTTGGGAACTTAGTTTTCATAGTCACAACCCTGTTGTGGTCAAGTCAAAGTCACCATCCGTTTCACAAGTCATTTTGAAAACATCTGACGATGGAACAGTATGGCCACTCCAACTGTCCATGACCGCAGACGCGGCTATTCGAATAGTTTGACACTCTGTAGAGGTGGTACACTTTCACCCCAAAATTTGATACATCCGTCAGGGATAACCCTGAATCATCATACTTAGTATGCGAATAATCAATCATAACCTTTAATTTACACACTCTAGTATAAGAACCTCTTCTTATGAGCTTGGCCTCCCAACCATGGCCATCTGCCATCCTGGGCACTACATAGGTGGCCATCATCAAGAGGTAGCCTCAGCTCAAACCTCTTCCGCGAGGGAACCCATACTAATGCATATAAACTTCCGGCTACGGCTTACTCAATTCGGGTATTGTGGTTGTACGGTAAAATTGGAATGGTATCGCATCCGAACCCAACCATCAGTTTTTATAAAGGGCTAAGGCTCATGCCTCAACATTTTCATGATCATAAACCATTTGTGTTTCTCAACACATGTCAAAATATCTCAATATAACGACTCATCATTCCAAGGTTTTCATAAGCATTTTCACCAAGTATTCCCATCTAAAGTGATCAAGTTTTCATGCTTGGCACTAGGCACTAAGGTTAAGAGTGTTCACTAATGAGGGATGCTAATCTAAATCTCATGTCATAGAATGACATCTAGTTAGGCCTAGTTTTATACTATTTATGCTATCTATACTATTTTCTAAAATCTCACAAAGAATTACTAAAAGTAGAGAAACTTTGGTAAAGAAGAAAGTAAAGCTTGTAAGTAAAACTTGGGATGGGTATAAATCAAAATGTATAATCAAGCATGCATAATGCATCTTGCTTAGGTCATCTTGTATAATTCTAGCTTGCTAACAATAGCTTGCCTTGATTGGTGTAGTGGTTGAAATTCTCCTCGTCTTCTTCGGGGTAGAACTCTTCCTCCTCGTAGACTTGGTCGGTACTATCGTCTATAAATAAATACGGAATGCACAATCACCAAACAATACTTAACTAGTCTATTTAGCACACTAAGGCACCTACTTGATGATCTAGCATCATCACAATTATCACAAGATTTAAAGAACTAGTTTCATTATTTTATTTGAGAAAAGTAATTTCTACTCATTGAAAATATTTAAGATTTAATATTCTCCAATTAAAATATGGGATCATGTGGACACATGCCATCATCACATATTCTAATACATGGGAATGTGATTTAAAGGGTTGGTCACATTTTATAAAGTTTAAGATTATTATTTAATAGATATAAAGTGACTATAAATGCCTATATTGCATTATTTTGGTACTAGCCCAAAGTCACTTCATGAAATCCTAGATCTTTTTACATATTCAGATATGTATTGTCAAATGTGATTTTTGAGAGTTGGAATCAACTCAAAGTATATTATGGTTGATTTTTTAAAAATATTTGAATGTAGAAAAGGCTGTGTCTTGTTATTTTTGCTCTATGTGATCTCTAACTCCAATTTATTTAAATCCAATGGGCTTGGATATATATTTTAATTATCTTTCTAACAAATTTTGAATCATGCAATTTGGTTAAGTGAATCTCTCTGAGTTGATTTTTGAATAAGTGGACAAAATCTAGTTTTAACTAAATTAGAAAAAGATTATTTGAATCGTTGGGCTACGCGCAGGAAAAGAAATAGGCCGGCCCAACTACACTGCGTGGGCGCAGTGGGCTGCTGACAGGGGGTCCCACTTGTCAGCGGCTCTTAAAACCCGAATCTGTATCTATCAATCCTAGCCGTATGATTAGAACGAGATCTACGGTTGTGGTTCGTTGTCTCCAGTGAATAGCTCCGGCGAGAACGAACCCTAACGCGGTACGGTGGGGGTATGTGGGGATCACCAGGGCTCCAGCTAGGCTTGGCTACGGGGGCGTTGGAGCTGGTAGATGACGGCAGTTCGAGGCGTGGTCACGGCATCTCCTGGGGCGGCTCCAATCGACGGCGCCTCTTCTCCTCTACAGCAGCAAGCTCTGGCGAAATTCTAGCGAACTGAGGCTTGCCTTGCTCCGGGGATGGGGTGGAAGGATCAGTGGTGAGAGGGGAGTGAGATGGTGTGCATAATTGGGGTGGAGAGGGCCTCCTTTTATAGCTCGAGAAAGCGACCGAGCGGCGTGGGCGCGGCTCGTCGGTGGCGACGCTACAGGCAGCTAGCGGTGCGGCTAGAGGTAGGGGACGGTGCACGGTCTCCTGGAGATCCTCTCAGGCTTAAAGGTGAGGCATGGGGCGGTCGCATTTGGTCGGGAGCGTCCGTGCTCTGGGCGGAGACAGCGGGTGCTCGATGCGGCGCACGGTGGCTACTGGTCGCGTGGCGGCGAACGGGCATGTCTGGGCGGCTGCTGGAGTCATGGCGAAGCAGTGTGCGCGAGCGGCGGTCGAGGAGCGGTCTATGCTGGCTGGTCGAGCGCGGTGCTCTGGCGCGTGCTCGGCAAGGCGCAGACGAGCGACGCGTCGCTGGGGGTGGTCTAGGGCCTGACTATGATCGAGGGGTGGACAGGGAGAGGCGGTAGACTGCGGCGATCCTTCTAGGCATCCTGGATAGGTGTGGGGTGGTCTGCTGCGGCTTGGGCGTGGTCAACCGGCAGTGACCATTTTTGGGCGGCGCTCTACTGGTGCAGCGGTGAAGGGGGTAGCTGTTGCTGACTCATGTAATAACGAGCTCGTTGGGGAACCCCAAGAGGAAGGTATGATGAGCACAGTAGTAAGTTTCCCTCAGTTATGAAACCAAGGTTATCATTCCAGTAGGAGCAAGGAAACACCTCCAAGGTGTTGCTAGCTGGACTTTGGCATGGCGCACTACCGGCGCCAGTAGCAACGTGGAAACCTGCACAACACAACCACAGAACTTTTCCCCCAACATACAGTCAAGTTTTCAATCTCACCGGTTTTGCTGAAAACAAAGGATTAAACGTATCGTGTGGAAGAAAGTAATTGCTTGCAGAAAGTAAACAGGAAGCAGTAAACAATTGACTGTAGATTGATGATAAAAGAAAGGACCGGGTTCCATAGTTCACTAGTGGTGGCTCTCCTTAAGATAGATGACATGTTGGGTGAACAAATTATAGTGGAGCAATTGACAAACATCGAGAAAGCATACATGCATATACTAATCATCTTGACTCCTTTGAGATTCGATTGGGCATTACAACATTATACATAGACCGTAATCCAACTGCATCTATGACTAATAATCCACCTTCAGGTTATCATCCAAACCCCCTCCAGTATTAAGTTGCAAGCAACAGATAATTGCATTACGCATTGCGTGTAAAGTAAACAATATGATTGTTCTATGAACAAAGGATTGTTGTTTTCTCCCTAGTAGCAACATCACATCTAGTACCTTAGAGATTTCTGTCACTTCCCCAGATTACTAGAGGCATGAACTCACTATCGAGCATAAATACTAACTCTTGGAGTTGCTAGCATCTACTTGGCCAAGATAGCTAGTAACAACGGAAATCATGCAAGATCACAAATAACAAAGACATGATAGAATCAATAATCAATCTGAAATAGCATCTCAATATCTATCGGATCCCCGCAAACACAACATGTAGGATTACAAATAGATGATCTTGATCATGAACGGAGCTCACAAGATCTAAACATGATAGCACAAAGGAGAAGAACCAGCCATCTAGCTACTAGATGGACCCGTATTCCAACGATGAACTACTCAGGCATCACACTGGAGGCCTGCATGATGATGAAGAAGGCCTCCAGGGTGAATTCTCCCCTCCGGCAGGGTGCCGAGAAGAGCTTCAGATCCCTCCCGATCTAGGGATAGAGATGACGGCGGCTACAGACTCTTTCGTGGAATTTTGATCGGGTACTTAGGGTTTCTGTATTGGAGGCATCTTATAGGCGAAAGGAGAGGCCGAGGGGGTGCCGGAGGCGACCAGACCACCCCCTAGTGCGGGCCAGGATGGGCCGCGTGGCCAGGTGGTGTGGCGCCCCCCTGGCCCCTCTCTGTCTCGTACTCTGGCTCCTTGTGTCCCTTGGTGAAAAACTAACTTTGGCTTTTGTCCCGTCCAATTCCGAGAATATTCATTTTCTGACTTTCCTGGAACCAAAAACAGCAGAAAACAGGCAGCTGGCACTATGGCCGTTGTTACTAGGTTATTCCAAGAAAGTGTATAGAAAGTACTCCAAAGTGTGGACAAAACATAAGAAAGTAGATAAAACCAAGCATGGAACATCAAAAATTATGGATACGTTAGCAACGTATCAACATCCCCAAGCTTAACTCATGCTCGTCCTCGAGTAGGTAAGTGATAAAAAGAAAGAATAATTTTTGCGGTGACATGCACCATCATAAACTTGATCAAAGTATTTGTAAAACATTGATAGCTGGGATCATAGTACTTCAATCATAACATGAAATACAAAGTTCTAACAATAAGACAAAGCAACTATGCTACAACATGAAAAGGCACAAACAAAAGATTCATGAATAACAATGTTTTGCAAGACGTTTGTTTGTTTCACATAAAGAAAACATAGCATAGTGGCATTCAGCTTGTCCCTCATAGAGTAACAAACATGAATGCATAGGACACCTTCAAAGTTCATAAGAGTGACTAGATACAAATAGTTTAAAACAAGCAATATCAAAGCTATGCATCAATCAACAAGTCTTAGGACAGTGCACATAGAACTAAGAATGGCCACTATGCTCTCAAAGTAGGTGCATAAAGATAGAAGGTGGAGACTCAACATAAAAGTAAAAGAAAGGCCTTCATAGAAGGAAGTAGGGATTCAAGTTTCATAAAGATCTTCCAAAAATTATGGTACTTATTAGCTTTCAGCTCTCATTGCCCCTATCATAAGCATCTTGAAGGTGATTAAGGTTAAAGTGACACAACTAAGAGGATATGCTTGACAAGTTATAAGCTGAAACCTCATGCTCCTTACTTACGAAGACCGAACCTCATGCTGCTCAACTTTAGTCACAAGTAAGATCTTGTCATTGTAAGTACATATGTATCATAGAGAATTGCCAATGGGGTACCCCTTGCACATGATACAGGAGCTATCCCATAATCAAAATGACAAGGCAAGCAGAAAATGAGCAGCTCAGCGATCTTTTTATTTGCTATTTGCATAGGTTTTTATTGAGGATGCTTCATAGAGTGCTCATTATGGTTATGCTGCAAGTTTCCACCATGATTAGGCATGGCTTAGGCTGGCGGTCTAGACGTTTCTCTAACACAAATACAAACCATGATCTTACAAGTTCCCCTTTTATTTCACACCGCTGAGATCCATAAGCAAAAGAACATGATATCAACGGGGTACAAAATACAAGTGCAATGTTGAAAGCGTTCCCCATGATACATGGTTCTGCTAACTTCAACTTATAAAGCACAAGCATATACGCAACAAAGATGGACGCAATGGTTCAAGTTCATTAAATGCAAGAAAGTAAAGTGTGACATCAAGTTCGTGATAGCTTAAATCACTAGTTTTCTCATAAGAAGTTTAATTAGGAAGGTAGATAAAAACGTGAATATTCTTGGAATAGCATATTCTAATAGGTAGGTATGGTGGACTCTTTGGAATAACTTGGTTTTAGGAGTTGGATGCATGAGTGGAACTCATACTTGGTTATAGAGGCTAGCAAAAGACTGGGAGCGACCAACTAAGAGAGCAATAATGGTCATAATCATGCAGAGCGACAAAACATCATTAATCAAAGCATAAAGTGATACTACAAGTCGAAAACTAAAGGATCATAAAGGCTATGGTGACTTGGGATAGTCATAACATGGTGTGAGCATGCACCAAGTCAACCCAAATAAAGCATCAAAGGAGAATACCATAATACTATGCTTCAATATGCTAAAACAACGCATGATCCTTCCAAGGCACATTAACCAATCTCGATTGTTTATAACATGTCATGCTACAGCAAAGAATACTAAGCATAAAGCCAAATCAATATCAAGCATGGCATGACAAAGCATAGGCCACAGTCAAAAACAAGCTCTTTTTACCACTTCAGCATGAACTTTCCTACTTTTTCCCAATCCAAACCAAACTATTTGAAAACCAATATATGAAAGTGGGGGTACAACCAATTTATTCAGAAAACTAAGAAAACCAAGCAAACGAAAACCAAAACGAAAACGAAAAAGAAGACGCTCCAAGAACAACACAAATGTGCATGAAACAATAAAAATGAAGTGTTTGGAAATAACCTGGGATTTTTATTGATGAAGAAGGGGATGCCTTGGACATCCCCAAGCTTTGACGCTTGTACTTCTTGGATATTTCTTGGGGTGACATGCGTGGCATCCCCAAGCTTAAGATTTAGTCCATCCTTCATCTCATTACTCATTCCTTCCATACACCTAAAATTTTTCCTCATACAAAACTTCACACAATCTTTATTAGCAACATTAGTGCACTCAAGATAATAAATTTGTAGGTTCAGTTTGAACACCAATAAAACTTTCATTAAAATACAAGCTACTGTAGCACTTCCCTCAAAAATCTCAATTCCCCAAAAGAACTCAAAAAGGAACCAACAAGAAGCAAATGCAAATAATGGCAGAAATTTGTCAGAACAGACCAGCAGGTAAAAACCAATTTTTTCGAAGACCTTATGTTGCTCAAATCAAAAAGTGTTGAACTAACGAAAGTTAGATAACAACCTAGGGCAGAAGGAAAAATATCCACGCCTCAAAACGACGTACGGAGATTTTACACGAATTTTTACGGTGAAGCACAGAAATCTGTTTCGGGACAGCAACCATTTCCCAATCATTACTTCTCTCTCATTAGAGGTTACTCCTGGCACAAAAAGCAAATAAAAAGGATAAGGAGCGGTTATTACTGACTTCCAAGACTCATCTAAAACTTTTGGGTTATCTCCCAATAAGTACTTTTCTTCAACGCCTTTAAGTTAGGCATAAGAAGCAAGAAGAAGAATCAAGTGTTCTCAAATGAAGAAGCATTAAGATTAATACCAGAAATATCTTCAACAAGGCAAGGTATTTCATCCAAATAAGGTTTAGAGGATCCTCTCTCAACGCTCTTGGGTTCACTATTTTCAGCAAAAGGTTTTTCGGGAACAATCTGATCAAGATTCTTTTCGATGGCTTCATGCATTGCTCCAAGTTTGAAGGGTATTGGTATCTTAATTTCCTCCCCATTAGGTTCGGCTTTGTTCATCTTTTCTCGTGTACCAACAACATATACACATGAGCCTAGCATATTAAAACATTCAAAGACTTTTCTAGCCTCCTTGGCAACATCATAGAATTCCTTAAGCAAAGTTTCCAGAATAAAATATCTCTTTTCAGGGTCCTCAATTTCTTTAAGTTTAAGAAACATTACTTGCATTAAGGGGTTAAGGTTAACAAACCTAGCTTCCAACATGTGAACTAAATAAGTGCAGCAATTTCATAATTTGGAGCAAGTTTTGCAAGGGATTGATGACCCACAAGTATAGGGGGTGTATCGCAGTATTCTCGATAAGTAAGAGTGTCAAACCCAATGAGGAGAAGAAGGTGTTGGCTAGTGGTATGGATCAGGAATTCTCTGCAAATACTTAGCAAACAGATTTTTAGGGGTTTTCGATAAAGCAAGTAAACAAAGTACGAGTAAATAAAAGACAATAGGAATAAATGCAGCAAGTGGCCCAATCCTTTATGCAGCAAACGACAAGTCGATTGTATTACTTAAGATGACCAAACGTTCTAGAGGACACATGGGAAGACTGTCAAGTGCTTTCGCTTCATATAGTTGATTAATCTTCTCTAGGTTGCTAAGTGTTGTGTGGGTGAACCTGTGCTAATGTACCTTCCTAGGACTAATACATACTTTGATTATACCCCTTGCAAACATCCGTAAGTACAAGAAAGTAATTAAGGTGTAAACCTAACCACGGCTTTAAACTCTAAGACCCTTACGTCCCTTGTGCAATGGTTTCCTAACGGGGGTTCAGGTTTTTGCCACTCCGGCAACCCCTACGATTAGTAGCCAAATACACAATGCATTCCCTTAGACCCATATAGGTGAAGTGTCATGTAGTCGACGTTCACATGACACCACTAGAAGAAGTACACCACAACTTAAATAACAATCTATTGAATCTTTCTCAACACAACTCCACTACTAACAACAAGACTTCTCCCATGTCCTCAAGAACAAAACGAACTACTCACAAGACATCATATGGATCATGACCAGAGATGGAATAATGATGTATAACAATCTGAACATAAACAATAATTCAACGGTTCACTCAATAGCATCAACTACAAGGAGTAATCAACACCGAGAAAGTTTCCACTATGAACTAATGCAAGATTCAACTCAATTGTTACAGAAATATGGAGATGGTGATGAGGGTGCTGATGGTGATGATGGTGGTGGTGATGATGATGATGATCCCGGTGAAGTCCAGCTTGATGGTGGTGTTGATGGCGACGATCTCCCCTCTCCGGGAAGGAATTCCCCCGGCAGAAATCTGTCTGCCGGAGAGGTCTTTCTCTCTCGGTGTTTTCCGCCCCGCAGAGGCGGCAGAATCTTTCTGTGGTCGCTTGATACATTGCAAATGTATCTACAATTTTTGATGTTCCATGCTTGGTTTTATCCACTTTCTTGTGTTTTGTTCCAACTTTGCAGTACTTTTCATATGATTTCTTGGACTAACCTATTAACAAGAGCTACAGGGCGAGCTGCCTGTTTTTTGCTGTTTTTGGTTCTAGGAAAGTCAGAAAATGAATATTCTCGGAATTGGACAGGACAAAAGCCAAAGTGCCTATTTTTCTGGATGTCATCAAGTGCCAGAATACGTGACGAAGAGGGGCCAGAGGGCGGCCACACCACCTGGCCACGCAGCCAGGCCTGGCCCGCGCCAGGGGGTGGTGTGGCCAGCCCAGGCACCCCCTCGGCCTCCCCATCCGACTATAAGATGCCCTCGGGACGTAAACCCTAAGGGCCCGAACAAAAATCCACGAAAGAGTCTGTAGCCGTTGTCATCTCTATCCCTAGATCGGGAGGGATCTGAAGCTCTTCCCGGCACCCTGTCGGAGAGGGGAATTCACCCTGGAGGCCTTCTTCATCACCATGCAAGCCTCCGGTGTGATGCATGAGTAGTTCATCCTTGGACTATGGATCCATGTAGTAGCTAGATGGCTGGTTCTCCTCCTTTGTGCTTTCATGTTTAGATCTTGTGAGCTCCGTTCATGATCAAGATCATCTATTTGTAATCATACATGTTGTGTTTGCGGGGATCCGATAGATATTGAGATGCTATTTCAGATTGATTATTGAGTCTATCATGTCTTTGTTATTTGTGATCTTGCATGCTTTCCGTTGTTAGTAGCTATCTTGGCCAAGTAGATGCTAGCAACTCCAAGAGTTAGTATTTATGCTCGATAGTGAGTTCATGCCTCTGGTAATCTGGGGAAGTGACAGAAATCTCTAAGGTACTAGATGTGTTGTTGCTACTAGGGAGAAAACAACAATCCTTTGTTCATAGAGCAATCGTATTGTTTACTTTACACGCAGTTCGTAAAGCAATAATCTGTTGCTTGCAACTTAATACTGGAGGGGGTTCGGATGATAACCTGAAGGTGGATTATTAGTGATAGATGCAGTTGGATGGCGGTCTATGTATAATGTTCTAATGCCCAATCAAGTCTCAAAGGAGTCAAGATGATTAGTATATGCATGTATTGCTTTCTCGGTGTTTGTCAATTGCCCCGCTGTAATTTGTTTACCCAGCATGTTATCTATCTTAAGGAGAGCCACCTCTAGTGAACTATGGATCCTGGTCCTTTTTCTTTACATACAATCTATAAACTTTTTACTGTTTTGTGTTTACTTTCTACAAACTTTTACTTCTTTCCATTTGATACGTTTAATCCTTTGTTTTCCGCAAAACACGGTGAGATTGACAACCTCATCGCAAGTTGGGGACAAAGTTATGTGGTTGTGTTGTGCAGGTCTCCACGTTGCTACTAGCACCGGTAGTGCGCCCTGCCAAGGCTCAGCTAGTAACACCTTTGGGGTGTTTCCTTGCTCCTACTGGTTCGATTAAACCTTGGTTTCATAACTGAGGGAAACTTGTTGTTGTGCTCATCATACCTTCCTCTTGGGGTTCCCAACGAGCTCTACATCAACACCACCATCAAGCATTTTTCTAGGCGCCGTGCATTGAGTCATCAAGCGATTTTCTGGCGCAGTTGCCGGGGAGTCAAGGACATCTTCACAAGGGGAGTCCCTCATAACCAATCTCTTTACTTTGTTGTTTTTGTTTTGCTTAGTTTCTTTTTGCTTTGTTTGCTTGTTTTTTTTTCAAAAACACAAAAAAATAGTTTTACTAGTTTGCTTTCTTATTCAAAAAAACACAAAACAAAATTAGTTCCTACTATAGTTGTTGGTCTATTATTGCCTTGCTTTATCATGCTTTCTATCAATGGTTGGTCTCTTTGAAACTGAATCTTATTGGAAAGGTGGGTTCACGGAAGAACAAAAATATTATTATAAGGAACACCGCTTGTCACAAAAAGGGAAACTCTTATGGGAACAAATTGATAAATTGAATATCATTGCTAGAAATGTGTGCTCTACTTATAATGTTACTTATTGCTTTGATAAATCTTGTTGCTGTAGGAGGTATAAACCCCTCCCTTTTCAATGTGAGTATAATGATAATGTTACCATATCTTCTTATGTTAAAGGGAATTATGACTTTTATGATGTGGAACAAATTGAAGAATTGATTTCTTGGAAGGTTGCTTTCGAACTTGCTTATTTGCTTGAAAATACTGATGATGCACCTTATAAATATGAGGTTTATGATATACTTAAATTTTGCTTTTATAATTACAAGGTAGAGAATGGATATATTCTTGAATATCTTAATAGGTGCTCTCCACCAACAGAAGAGACTAATGCCTTGCAAGAGCCTATGGAAGAAGAAATTGCTGAAACTAGTGCTCATTGGATGAAAAAGAGGAGGAGAGTGATGATCAAGAGGAGTAAGAATGGATCTACCCATCCCTACCTTCTAATGAGAGTAACTCTTTACCCCTTATATTATTTGATTGTCCCCCATGCTTACCAAAGGAGGACGAATGTCATGTTCCTGAGGATTCTTTTGAAAATGTTTATAATAAAGCTCTAGTGTTTGTAGATCATGAAAAGCATGCTTTATGTGATAGTTATATTGTTGAGTTTATTCATGAGTCTACTGAAAATTATTATGAGAGAGGAAAATATGGATGTAGAAGTTTTCATGGTATTCAAACACCTCTCTATGTGCCGAAAGTTTTGAAGTTATTCTCGTTTTATCTTCCTATGCATGTCACTTTGTTCTTTGTGAATTTATTTGTATACGAGATTCCTATGCATACGAAGTGGGTTAGACTTAAATGTGGTTTGAATTTGCTTCTTGATGCTCTCTTTTACTTCAATTCATAATTTTATGTGAGCATCTTCTCAAACTATCATGCCTAACTTAAAGGTGTTAAAGAAAAGTACTTATTGAGAGATAACCCAAAAGTTTTAGATGAGTCTTGGAAGTTATTACCTCTGTAATAACCTATCCTTATCCTTTTTATTTGCTTTTTGTGCCAAGAGTAACCTCTAATGAGAGTGAAGTAATGATTGGGAAAGTTGCTATCCCGAAACAGATTTTTGTGCTTCACCGTAAAAATTCGTGAGAGATCTCTGTATGTCAGATTAATCTGTAATTGTTTGTGCTTCGGCACCATGTTGTTATCTAACTTTCTTTAGTTCAACACTTTTTGATTTGAGCAACATAAGGTCTTCGAAAAAATTCGTCTTTACCTGCTGGTCTGTTTTGACAGATTTCTGCCATTTTCTGCATTTGCTTCTTGTTGGTTCCTTCTTGAGTTCTTTTGGGAAATTGAGCTTTTTGATGGAAGTGCTACAGTATCTAGTGTTCTAATGGAAGTTTATTTGGTGTTAGAACTGAACCTTAAGACTTATTTATCTTGAGTGCACTAATGTTGCTAATAAAGATTGTGTGAAGTTTTGTATGAAGGAAAATTTTCAGGTGTATGGAAGGAATGAGTAATGAGATGAAGGATGGACTAAAGCTCAAGCTTGGGGATGTCACGCGTGTCACCCCAAGAAATATCCAAGAAGTACAAGCGTCAAAGCTTGGGTATGCCCAAGGAATCCCCTTCTCATCAATAAAAATCCCAGGTTTCTTCCAAACGCTTCATTTTTATTGTTTCATGCACAGTTGTGTTTTTCTTGGAGCGTCTTGTTTTTCGTTTTCGTTTTGGTTTTTCGTTTTCTTTGGTTTGCTTAGTTTTCTGAATAAATTGGTTGTACCCCCTCTTTCATACATTGGTTTGCAAATAGTTTGGTTTGGTTTGGAAAAGAGTAGGAAAGTTCATGCTTATGTGGTAAAAAGAGCTTGTTTTTGACTGTCTCCTATGCTTTTTCATGCCATGCTTGATATTGTTTTGGCTTTATGCTTAGTATTCTTTGCTTTAGCATGACTTGTTATAAACAATTGAGATTTCTTAATGTGCCTTGGATGAATCATGCATTGTTTTAGCATATTAAAGCATAGTATAGTGGTTTTCTCCTTTGATGCTTTATTTGGGTTGACTTGGCACATGCTCACACCATATTATGACTATATCAAGTCACCATAGCCTTTATGATCCTTTAGTTTTCAACTTTTAGTATCACTTTATGCTTTGATCAATGATGTTTTGTCGCTCTGCATGATTATGGCCATTATTGCTCTCTTAGTTTGTCGCTCCCAGTCTTTTGCTAGCCTCCACAACAAAGTATGAGTTTGACTCATGCATCCAACTCCCTAAACCAAGTTATTCCAAAGAGTCCACCATACCTACCTACTAGTGTATGCTATTCCAAGTATATTCATGCTTTTGTTTACCTTCCAAATTAAACTTGTTATGAGAAAACTAGTGATTAAAGCTCTCACGAACTTGATGGCACACTTTACTTTATTGCCTCTAATAAACTTGAACCATTGGGTCCTTATTTGTTGCGTATATGCTTGCGCTTTATAAGTTGAAATTAGCATAACCATGTTTCATGGGGAACGCTTTCAACATTGCACTTGTACTTTGTACCCCGTTGATATCATGCTCTTTTGCTTACGGATCCCGGCAGTGTGAAATAAAAGTGGAACTTGTAAGATCATGGAGTTTGTATGTGTGTTAGACAAACGCCTAGGCCGCTAGCCTAACCATGCCTAATCATGGTGGAAACATGCAGCATCACCATAATGAGCACTCTATGAAGCATCCTCAATAAAAACCTATGCAAATAGCAAATAAAAAGATCGCTGAGATGTTCATTGTCTGATTGCCTTGTCATTTTGATTATGGGAAAGCTCCCGTATCATATGCAAGGGGTACCCTGTTGGCGGTTCTTAAGGATACACATGTACTTACAATGACAATAGCTTACTCGTGACTGAAGTTGAGTAGCATGAGGATCGGTATTTATAAGTAAGGGGCATGAGATTTCGGTTTATAACTTGTCAAGCATATCCTCTTAGTTGTGTTACTTTAACCTGAATCACCTTCAAGATGCGTATGATAGGGGCAATGAGAGCTGAAAGCTATAAGTACCATAATTTTTGGAAGCTCTTTATGAGACTTGAATCCTTACTTCCTTTTACAAAGGCCTTTCTTCCACCATAATATTGAGTCTCCATCTTCTATCTTGATGCACCTACTTTGAGAGCATAGTGGCCATTCTTAGTTCTATGTGCATTCTCCCAAGACTAGTTGATTGATGCATGCTTTGATATTGCTTGTTTTAAACTATTGTATCTAGTCACTCTTATGAACTTTGAAGGTGTCCTATGCATTTATATTTGCTACTCTATTGAGGGGCAAGCTGAATACTATTATGCTATGTTTTCTTTATGTGAAACAAACAAACGTCTTGCAAAGCATTGTTATTCATGAATCTTTTGTTTGTGCCTTTTCATGTTGCATCATAGTTTCTTTGCTTATTGCTAGAACTTTGTCTTTCATGTTATGATTGAAGTACTATGATCCCAGCTTTGAATGTTTTACAAATACTTTCATCAAGTCTTTGATGGTGCATGTCACGTCAAAAATTATTCTTTCTTTTTATCACTTACCTACTCGAGGACGAGCAAGAGTTAAGCTTGGGGATGTTGATACATTGCAAATGTATCTATAATTTTTGATGTTCCATGCTTGGTTCTATCCACTTTCTTGTGTTTTGTTCCAACTTTGGAGTACTTTTCATATGATTTCTTGGACTAACCTATTAACAAGAGCCACAGTGCCAGCTGCCTGTTTTCTGCTGTTTTTGGTTCCAGGAAAGTTAGAAAATGAATATTCTCGGAATTGGACGGGACAAAAGCCAAAGTGCCTATTTTTCTGCATGTCATCAAGTGCCAGAATACGAGACGGAGAGGGGCTAGAGGGCAGCCACACCACCTGGCCGCGCGGCCAGGCCTGGCCCGTGCCAGGGGGTGGTGTGGCCAGCCCAGGCACCCCCTCGGCCTCCCCTTCCGACTATAAGATGCCCTCGGGACATAAACCCTAAGGGCCCGATCAAAAATCCACGAAAGAGTCTGTAGCCGCCATCATCTCCATCCCTAGACCGGGAGGGATCTGAAGCTCTTCCTGGCACCCTGCCGGAGAGGGGAATTCACCCTAGAGGACTTCTGCATCACCATGCAAGCCTCCGGTGTGATGAGTGAGTAGTTCATCCTTGGACTACGGATCCATGTAGTAGCTAGGTAGCTGGTTATCCTCCTTTGTGCTTTCATGTTTAGATCTTGTGATCTCCGTTCATGATCAAGATCATCTATTTGTAATCATACATGTTGTGTTTGCGGTGATCCGATGGATATTGAGATGCTATTTCAGATTGATTATTGATTCTATCATGTCTTTGTTATTTGTGATATTGCATGCTTTCCGTTGTTAGTAGCTATCTTGGCCAAGTAGATGCTAGCAACTCCAAGAGTTAGTATTTATGCTCGATAGTGGGTTCATGCATTTGGTAATCTGGGGAAGTGACAGAAATCTCTAAGGTACTAGATGTGTTGTTGCTACTAGGGAGAAAACAACAATCCTTTGTTCATAGAACAATCGATTGTTTACTTTACACGTAGTTGGTAAAGCAATAATCTGTTGCTTGCAACTTAATACTGGAGGGGGTTCGGATGATAACCCAAAGGTGAATTATTAGTCATAGATGCAGTTGGATGGCGGTCTATGTATAATGTTGTAATGCCCAATCAAGTCTCAAAGGAGTCAAGATGATTAGTATATGCATGTATTGCTTTCTCGGTGTTTGTCAATTGCCCCGCTGTAATTTGTTTACCCATCATGTTATCTATCTTAATGAGAGCCACCTCTAGTGAACTATGGATCCCGGTCCTTTTTCTTTACATACAATCTATAGACTGTTTATTGTTTTGTGTTTAGTTTCTGCAAACTTTTACTTCTTTCCATTCGATACGTTTAATCCTTTGTTTTCCGCAAAACACGGTGAGATTGACAACCTCATCGCAAGTTGGGGACAAAGTTATGTGGTTGTGTTGTGCAGGTCTCCACGTTGCTACTAGCACCGGTAGTGCGCCCTGCCAAGGCTCGGCTAGTAACACCTTTGGGGTGTTTACTTGCTCCTACTGGTTCGATTAAACCTTGGTTTCATAACTGAGGGAAACTTGTTGTTGTGCTCATCATACCTTCCTCTTGGGGTTCGCAACGAGCTCTACATCAACACCGCCATCAAGCATTTTTCTGGGTGTCGTGCATTGAGCCATCAAGCGATTTTCTAGCGCCGTTGCCGGGGAGTCAAGGACATCTTCACAAGGGGAGTCCCTCATAACCAATTTCTTTACTTTGTTATTTTTGTTTTGCTTAGTTTCTTTTTGCTTTGTTTGCTTGTTTTGTTTTCAAAAACACAAAAAAAATAGTTTTGCTAGTTTGCTTTCTTATTCAAAAAAAACACACAAAAAATTAGTTCCTACTATAGTTGTTGGTCTATTATTGCCTTGCTTTATCATGCTTTCTATCAATGGTTGGTCTCTTTGAAACTGAATCTTATTGGCAAGGTGGGTTCACGGAAGAACAAAAATATTATTATAAGGAGCACCGCTTGTCACAAAAAGGGAAACTCTTATGTGAACAAGTATCTCAGCAATCTTCTTATTTACCATGGGAATATGGTGCTTTTTTTTCTCTCTTTCCTCTTTTCATAATCTCTTTTTTTTCTTTTTCTTTTTTTCTCAATCTCTAGCTCTTTTTTTATAAGAAGAATGGTTCATAGATACTCGTTATGGTTACACTGCAGGTTTCCAGCATGTCAGCATGGATTAGACCAGCGGCCCAGGCGTTTCTCTAACACATATGCATAACTCCATGGACTTACAAGCTCCCCTTTCATTTCACACCGAAAACATCCATAGACAAAAGAACATGATATCAACTTGGTACAAAGTACCAGTGCAATGTTGAAAGCATTCCCCATGACAGCACGGTTCTACTAATTCACAACTTACAAAGTGCAAGCATATACGCAACCTAGGTGAGCACAATGGTTCAAGTTTATTAAGTGCAAGAAAGTAAAGTGTGCCATCAGGTTCGTGAGAGCTTTAATCACTAATTTTCACATAACAAGTTTAATTTGGGAGGTAGATAAAACAAGAATTTACTTGGAATAGCAATAATGCTACTAGGTAGGTATGGTGGACACAAATGGCAAAGGTTTTGGTTTAAAGGAGGTGGATGCACGAGAAGAATTCCCTCTCAATACAGGTTTTTGGCTAGCAAGGCTGGGTAGCAAGTACGAGAGTTGAAGGGAACAAACAAACACACAAGTGATAAAGACAAACATGCAATCTTCCTTGGAAGCACAAAAGATCTTAACTAGAGAATATTGGACTTATGAGCAAATCAAGAAAGAAAGATGATGAAATTATTTTTCTTTAGAGTACTTTTATCTTTTTCTTTCAACTCTCAAAAATAGTGTGCTACTGACCGAGCCAGGTTTGCCAAAACCAACTAAATTAACTCAATGATACCAAAGTGAAACCAATACTAACATCAAGATCAATCATATAACCACGAATTGAAAACTAATATAAGCTATGCAAAGAGTGAATGATAGAACTTCTCATTAATATTCCATAACGTCAACTCACACCAAGGGATACATATCTAACGAGAGAAGGGACACTTCCATAATGCAAACCATACTACATAATAACTCCTCTATTCATGATATGACTCTACTAATAAGGTAAAAAGAAAGAAGACAGTGATATGATACCGCGACACTCCCCCAAGATTGGAACAAACCAAGGGGATGCCAAACCTGATGACGAATTACTCCTTCGGTGGTGGTGGTATCCTCTTGATGAGGTCTTTGATCAGTTTCCCCAAGTCTTCAATCTCGAAGGTGAGAGTACGAATCAACTCCGAGTTGTGCTCAATATGTCTCATAATCATTTCAGTTTGTGGATCCCAACTCTTGTAATTCTTTTTTCCATTCTTCCCTCTTGGAGTCTTCTTTTCCTGCATGGTTACGGATAAAGGTATGGAAGGGATTGTTGGTGTGTGGAGGAAGTGACCGTGGAGCCAAACTGTGACAGGGAGCTTCCCCCCCAGTCTGCATCCGTGCCGTCCTTCTAAACCTGACAGGTTTCGTCACCACTCCAATGCTTGCAATGGTAGTGCCGGTATGCGGACGTTGGCCTTGCTCCTCTTCACCTTCACTCTTGATCTCCTTCTCCTTCCCGGGATCTTGGAGGTCTTCCTCCATAGGCTCCTTCCCTTTATCCTTGGAAGACACCATTGTGCTTCTAAACCTTCAAAGAGTATGTCCTGGCAGAAACATATCGAAACGAAAACACAACGAAAACACGATATACGAACCTCAGAAGATCCGGGGGGTTATATATTACAAAGTTTCATGTCAAAAGGAAGGTACTAGGAGAAAACGAGTCGGAGGCGGAGTCCGGGGTGGACTCACCACCTGGTGGCGCGGCCAGGGGTGGGCCCACGCCAGAGGGTGGTGTGGGCCACCCTGGCTCCGTTTCCATCCCTTTTTCGCTTCGTATTTTCCCTTATTGACTAAAAACTGCAAAAATATAGTTGGATAGTATTTTCGGGAAACTTTTCTTACCAGAACCGTTACCTATTTGAACATGGACTCTGCAGGTCTCTGAATTTGGTGTTTAGTGGATTCTTCCGGAGTCATCACTTTAATAACATCAATATCTTCATCTTCATATACTTATTATTTGAGTCATAAAACCCTTCTCTTCCTTATTACACCATTGTCTCCACTTCCTGGAAATTTCTTTCACACAAAACTTCACACAGTCCTCATTAGCAACATTAGTATAAGTGAAGTGATAAAAACTTTTGGGTCCAACTTCAACTGAAAACCATCAAAACAAAAGCTACTGTAGCAACTCCTTTCGAAAACTCAAAAAGAATTCAAAAAGGAAATCGAATAAAGAAGCAAATGCAAGAGTGGCAAAATCTGTCAAAACAGACCAGCAGGTAAAGATCATTTTTTTCGAAAATCTTCTGTTGCTCAAATAAAAAAGTGCAAAACTAACGAAAGTTAAATAACAACCTGGGGCAGCAGCACAAAACATTACAGCTCAATCCGACATACAGAGATCTCTCACAAATTTTTACGGTGGGGCACAAAAATCTGTTTCGGGACAGCAACTTCCCCAAATCTTACTTCTCTCTCATTAGAGGTTGATCTTGACACAAAAACCAAATGAAACAGATAAGGAGCGGTTATTACCGAAGTAATAACTTCCAAGACTCAAAGAAACAAAAACAAACTGAAAGCAAAAACAAATTGGGTTGTCTCCCATAAAGCTCTTTCTTTATAGCCATTAAGATGGGCATGATAATTTTGAAGAACCTCTCATAGGGATATGAATTGAAGTGAAAGAGAGCATTAAGAAGCAAAAACACACACACACATTTAAGTCTAACCCACTTCCTATGCAAGGGAATTTTGTAAACAAACAAGTTGTTGAAACCAGCGGCAACTTGCATAAGAGGGCAAAAGAAGTGCAACATAAAAACTTTCAGCATAAAACGAGAAAACTTGATATTATTGAGATGCATAAGAACACTTTTCCCTCTCTCGTAATAACTTTCAGTATCATGCATAAACTTAACAACATAGCTATCACAAGGACCATCATAGCGATGATCACTTATTCTAACAGAAAACACAAGAATACTAGCTCTCATAACACTACTATGTGAAACAATATTAGAGGTATCCTTACAAACGATAGTGTGTCCCTCTTTTTCATATTTAGTGATAAAGTCTTTCACATTTACTATTATAGGTTCATCAACCATTTTTTTATCAGGTTCAGCAACTTTACTTGTACTTTCATTAAACATACTAGCTATCATAGAATGTTCCTTTACCTTAACTGGAAAAGGCATTTTCTCAATATAAGGTTTAGGTAAAACATGATTAGCAGTATAAACTTCAGTATTTCTCATAGGAACACTCTTAGCAATATCTTTATAAGGTTCATGATACTTATTCCACTTCGTTTTAGGCACTTCAATGTAGGAAGCAAAATCCTTAAAATAAGAAGCAATAGCTTGAGAATCTAGACCATAAGCATTTTTAATATTTTGAAAGTCATCAGTTCCCATAAAAGATTCAATGCATTCATAATCATAATTTATACCTGACTTTCTACCTTTGTCATTCTCCCAAGCTTCAGCATTATGTTGAATACGGTCTGGAAGATCCCATTTAGCTTCTTCTTTCATGCGAGTGAATGATCCAGCACAAGAAGCATCCAATAAATCCTTATCATGTAGAGGGAGCCTTGCATAAAAGTTGTTGATAATAATATTGTTGGGGAGATCATGAATGGGACATTTGAGCATTAGTAACTTCAATCTCCCCCAAGCTTGAGCTGTACTCACTCCATCAAGAGGCCAAAAGTTGTATATTTGATTCCGATATTTATGAATCTCACTAGGAGGATAAAATTTTGAATAAAAGAGAGGTACTATTTCCTCCCATTCTAGAGCTTGACCATTCTTCAGCAGCTTATACCATTCCTTATCTCTTCCTTTCAGTCATAATGAGAATAACTTCTTAACTTGATATGTAGTAATACCTCCACACTTTAACAACCCGCATAATTCGTGTATAAAGAGCAAATGATCACCGGGATGGACAGTTCCATCCCAAACATAATAGTTATCCATAACACGATCAATAATTCTTGTAGGTATTTTTAAAACATCATTCTCAGTAGGTGGTGGCTTATCTACTACCTTAGCGGTGGTAGTAGCATTACCAAATAAGAAACTCAGCGAATTATCCATAACGAAAATAAAGCAACTAGTAGAAGTAAACAATACTCACAGTAGAAGTTTCCTTTACCAGTTCCACTCTCCAATAGCGCTTCACTCCCCGGCAATGGCGCCAGAAAATAGTCTTGATGACCCACAAGTATAGGGGGTGTATCGCAGTATTTTCGATAAGTAAGAGTGTCGAACCCAACGAGAAGCGGAAGGTGTTGGCTAGTGGTATGGATCAGGAATTCTCTGCAAATACTTAGCAAACGGATTTTTAGAGGTTTTCGATAAAGCAAGTAAACAATGTACGAGTAAATAAAAGACAATAAGAATAAATGCAGCAAGTGGCCCAATCCTTTATGCAGCAAAGGACAAGCCGGTTGTATTACTTAAGATAACCAAACGTTCTAGAGGACACATGGGAAGATTGTCAAGTGCTTTCGCTTCATATAGTTGATTAATCTTCTCTAGCTTGCTAAGTGTTGTGTGGGTGAACCTGTGCTAATGTACCGCCCCATCCAAGACCAATACATACTTGTGATTATACCCCTTGCAAACATCCGTAAGTACAAGAAAGTAATTAAGGTGGAAACCTAACCACGGCTTTAAACTCTAAGACCCTTACGTCCCTTGTGCAATGGTTTCCTAACGGGGGTTCAGGTTTCTGTCACTCCGGCAACCCCTACGATTAGTAGCCAAATACACAATGCATTCCCCTAGGCCCATATAGGTGAAGTGTCATGTAGTCGACGTTCACATGACACCACTAGAAGAAGTACACCACAACTTAAATAACAATCTATTGAATCTTTCTCAACACAACTCCACTACTAACAACAAGACTTCTCCCATGTCCTCAAGAACTAAACGAACTACTCACAAGACATCATATGGGTCATGATCAAAGATGGAATAATGATGTATAACAATCTGAACATAAACAATAATTCAACGGTTCACTCAATAGCATCAACTACAAGGAGTAATCAACACCAGGAAAGTTTCCCCTATGAACTAATGCAAGATTCAACTCAATTGTTATAGCAATATGGAGATGGTGATGAGGGTGCTGATGGTGATGATGATGATGATGATCCCGATGAAGTCCAGCTTGATGGTGGTGTTGATGGCGACGATCTCCCCTCTCCAGGAACGAATTCCCCTGACAAAAATCTGTCTGCCGGAGAGATCTTTCTCTCTCGGTGTTTTCCGCCCCGTAGAGGCGGCGGAATCTTTCTATGGTCGCTCCCCCAGTCTTAGGGTTTCGTGGGGATGATATACGCTAGAGGGAGACGCTGGAGTGGGCCAGGGCGGCCACACCACTCCCTGGCACGGCCTAGGCCTGCCCGTGCCATGGGGTGGTGTGGGCCCCTTGTGGCCCACCTCCACTCTATCTTCTGGCATCTTGAGTCTTCTGGAAAAATAGAACTAAGACATAGAATAGTGATGCAAAATGGACGTATCAGGGATCGATCCTCAATATCCTCATGTTTACTAACATGATTAAAGAATTCTTCAATGTTATCTTTTCCAATTATAGAGCCACTACCTATTGAAAGGTCTTTCAAAGTGAATTTAGGGATCAACATGGTGAGCCAAGAAAGAGGTAACAACTATAGAAAGACTTAAATTTTTTGTGTTTTTAAAGAAACAAACTAGTAAAACTATTTTTTGTGTGTTTTTGATAAAGAAACAAGCAAACGAAGCACAAAATAAACTAAGCAAAAAAACAACAAAGTAAAGAGATTGGTTATGAGGTACTCCCCTTGTGAAGATGTCCTTGAGTCCCCGGCAATGGGGCCAGAAAAGTACTTGCTGACTCGTGTAGTAACGAGCTTGTTGGGGAACCCCAAGAGGAAGGTATGATGAGCACAGCAGTAAGTTCCCTCAGTTATGAAACCAAGGTTATCAATCAAGTAGGAGCAAGGAAACACCTCCAAGGTGTTGCTAGCTGGACTTTGGCAGGGCGCACTACCAGCGCCAGCAGCAACGTGGAAACCTTCATAACACAACCACAGAACTTTGCCCCCAACTTACAGTGAGGTTGTCAATCTCACCGGTTTTGCTGAAAACAAAGGATTAAATGTATCGTGTGGAAGAAAGCAATTGCTTGTAGAAAGTAAACAGAAAGCACTAAACAGTTGATTGTAGATTGATGATAAAAGAAAGGACCGGGGTCCATAGTTCACTAGTGGTGGCTCTCCTTAATATAGATGACATGTTGGGTGAACAAATTACATCGGGGCAATTGACAAACATCGAGAAAGCATACATGCATATACTAATCATCTTGACTCCTTTGAGATTCGATTGGGCATTACAACATTATACATAGACCGTAATCCAACTGCATCTATGACTAATAATCCACCTTCAGGTTATCATCCGAACCTCCTCCAGTATTAAGTTGCAAGCAACAGATATTTGCATTACGCATTGCGTGTAAAGTAAACAATACGATTGTTCTATGAACAAATGATTGTTGTTTTCTCCCTAGTAGCAACATCACATCTAGTACCTTAGAGATTTCTGTCACTTCCCTAGATTACTAGAGGCATGAACTCACTATCGAGCATAAATACTAACTCTTGGAGTTGCTAGCATCTACTTGGCCAAGATAGCTAGTAACAACAGAAAGCATGCGAGATCACAAATAACAAAGACATGATAGAATCAATAATCAATCTGAAATAGCATCTCAATATCCATCGAATCCCCGCAAACACAACATATAGGATTACAAATAGATGATCTTGATCATGAACGAAGCTCACAAGATCTAAACATGATAGCACAAAGGAGAAGAACCAGCCATCTAGCTACTACATGGACTCGTATTCCAAGGATGAACTACTCACGCATCACACTGGAGGCTTGCATGATGATGAAGAAGGCCTCCAGGGTGAATTCTCCCCTCCGACAGGGTGGTGGGAAGAGCTTCAAATCCCTCCCGATCTAGGGATGGAGATGACAGCGGCTGCAGACTCTTTCGTGGAATTTTGATCGGGTACTTAGGGTTTCTATATCGGAGGCATCTTATAGGCGAAAGGGGAGGCCAAGGGGGTGCCGGAGGCGGCCAGACCACCCCTTGGCGCGGGCCAGGCTGGGCTATGTGGCCAGGTGGTGTGGTGGCCCCTGGCCCCTCTGCGTCTCGTACTCTGGCTCCTTGTGTCCCTCGGTGAAAAACTGACTTTGGCTTTTGTCCCGTCCAATTCCAAAAATATTCATTTTCTGACTTTCCTAGAACCAAAAACAACAAAAATAAGGCAGCTGGCACTGTGGCTCTTGTTAATAGGTTAGTCCAAGAAAGTGTATAGAAAGTACTCCAAAGTGTGGACAAAACATAAGAAAGTAGCTAAAACCAAGCATGGAACATAAAAAATTATGGATACGTTAGCAACGTATCAGCTGTCTGTGGCTTGGTTAGACTTAGAGGGAACAGAGGAGTGAAGAGGGGACAGAGGGGTGGAAGATTACTGTGCAAAACATTGGAGTTTGGCAGGTGGTTAATTAGTGTAGCTAAGGTGTTTGTTAAAATAGCCGAAAGAGATTTCATTTGAATCTTTGATTCAAAATTATTAGTGGTCTTATATTAAGCTTGAGAGACTGGGTTTGCTTGGGATTGCCAAGGTGAATTCACTTGATGTGTTTTTGAAAAAGTTTGATCTTAACACATACACTTGATTCAATTTTCAAATGTCCATGAAATAGATTTGAAAGATGTTTTTGTAAGTTTGTAAAGTGGGCTTTGGTACATATTTACTTTGTCTAACAAGGGGGAAATAAGTAGAAAAGTTTCTGTTAGAAATTGACTTCTAGGAACACCTAAAGTGGCCTAGTGGATTAAAATGGTCAAAATGACCATTTGCATTATTTAATCTTATTTGATTTCTTTTTCTTTGGATTTTGTTTGTAAATGGTCTAGATGATGTGGCATTCACCTTTAAACCATTTCATATCATTTATAAAAATCAAACATGGTATTTTCAAACAATTCTATACTAATGCAAACACACATGCATTCATAATCATTTTAATAATAAAAGTTTTTGGTTAAATTGGGTGACTTGAAATTGATAACCTTGATTAAAGTTTTGGGATGTTACAAACCTTCCTTCCTTAAAAAAAATATCGTCTCGAGATTTAATAAAAAAATTAGGAACTAAAGAGATCTGGAAACTCAGTCCTAATATAATCTTCTTGCTCCCAAGTAGCTTCTTCTTCGGTATGATTGCTCCATTGGATCTTGAGAAATTTGATACTCCGGGTCCTTGTGGTTCTGAAAGATTCTTCCAAGATATGGATGGGCACTTCATGATACGTCAGATCCTTGTTGATCTCAATGGCTCGGTGATCGATGTTCTTGAAAACTTTGGTCTTCTCCGGAACTTCTAAGAACTTGCAAAGTAACAAGATGTGGAACACATTATGGATGGCTGACATCTCCTCTAGCAGTTCCAGTTGATACGATACTTCTCCTCAATGATTTAGAATCTTGAAGGGTCCAATATATCTGGGGGCTAACTTTCCTTTCAGCTTAAAACGTTGCATTCCCTTCAACAACGACACTTTGAGATACACAAAATCTCCGACATTGAAAGTCAAGTCTCTACGTCTTTTGTCAGCATAACTCTTATGTCTGGATTGGGCGGTTTTGAGCTGCTCATGGACTTTGTCAACCTTCTCTTCGGCTTCTCGTAGGATGTCGGGTCCAAAAATCTGGCTCTCTCCTACTTGCGACCAATTCAAAGGGGTATGGAACTTCCTTCCATACAGAAATTCAAATGGGGCCGTTTGCAAACTGGCTTGATAACTGTTGTTGTATGAGAATTCTTCGAAAGGCAGGCAATCTTCCCATTTTGATCCATACTCTAATACACAGGCTCTCAGCATATCTTCTAAGATCTGGTTGACTCTTTCAGTCTGTCCATCGGTCTGCAGGTGATACGCGGTGCTGAAATTCAGTTTGGTCCCTAATCCTTCTTGGACTTTCTGCCAAAATCTTGAGGTAAACTGGGTTCCTCGATCTGACACTATGGTCTTGTGGGTTCCATGCAAACTGACGATTCTAGCAATGTACAACTCTACTAGCTTCGAACTCTGGTAGGTTGTCTTGACAGGTATAAAATGGGCTACCTTGGACAGTCTATCAACTATGACCCAAATAGAGTCATTTCCCCTACTAGAAGTAGGCAAACCGATGATAAAGTCCATTCCGACAGAATCCCATTTCCATTCTGGAATCTGTAATGGTTGCAATAGTCCTGCGAGTCTCTGATGTTCCGCTTTGACTCTCTAACAGATATCACACTTGGCAATGTAGCTTCTGATTTCTCTCTTCATCTTGTGCCACCAAAATTGCTACTTCAAATCCTGATACATCTTTGTTCCTCCGAGGTGGATAGAATAAAGAGTATCATGAGCTTCTTGCATGATAACTTGCTTCAACTCTGAATCTGCTGGCACACAGATACGTCCTTTGTACCACAAAACTCCTTCTTCATCCTCGGTGAATCCAGGTACCTTTCCTGTACAAATACGATGCTTGATTCCGTCGATACTTGCATTTCCCTTCTGGGCTTCCTTGATCAGACTGATCAACATGGGTTCAAGTTGAATGCTAGCTAAAAATCCTTTGCTAACTAGCTCTATTCTAAACTGCTCCAACTCTTCATGCAAACTTGGCTGGGCTTCTTTGATCATTGTGTTTAATCTACACGGCAATCTGCTAAGAGCATCCGCTGCCACACTGGCTTTGCCGGGGTGATAGTGAATGTCAAGGTCATAATCCTTGATTAACTTTGCCTCATATTCAGCTCCTTCTGCGTGAAAATATACTTCAAGCTCTTGTGATTCGATTAAATCTCACAGCGGTTACCCATAAGGTAATGACGCCGTGTCTTCAAGGCTAAAACTATGGCTGCTAGTTCAAGATCATGGGTAGGGTAGTTTTACTCATGTTGCTTCAGTTGTCGAGATAGATATGCGATGACTTTGCCTTCTTGCATTAACACACATCTGAGACCAATCTTGGATGCATCACAATACACATCAAAAGGCTTCTTGATATCTGGCATAATCAATATTGGGGCTGAAATCAATCTCTTCTTGATTTCTTGAAAACTCGCTTCACATTTGTCCGTCCATTCGAACTTCTTATCTTTCTTCAATAGTTGGGTCATCGGTCTGGCGATGCTCAAAAATCCTTCAACAAACTTGCGGTAGTATCCCGCTAATCTGTGAAATGCACGGACTTGGGTTTTGAGAGGTTGGGGCTTCCCATTCTTCAACATCTTTGATCTTGGCGGGATCAACAGCGATGCCTCCTGCCGACACAATATGTCCGAGGAATCCTACTTCTTTCAGCCAAAACTCACATTTGCTAAACTTGGCATACAACTGATATTCTCTGAGGGTTTCAAGGATGGTTCTCAGATGTTGCTCATGGTCTTCTTCTGACTTGGAATAGATAAGAATATCATCGATAAAAACAATGACAAACTTATCTAGAAAGTTCATAAAAATCTTATTCATGAGATTCATGAAATAAGTGGGGGCATTGGTTAATCCAAAAGACATGACCATATACTCATACAATCCATATCTAGTGGTAAAGGCGGTCTTTAGAATATCTGTTGCACGAATCTTGAGTTGATGATAACCATTTCTAATATCAATCTTAGAAAACACTCTGGCACCGCTCAACTGATCAAACAGATCCTCTATCTTGGGCAGTGGGTACTTGTTTTTGATGGTGACATCATTCAGGTTTCGGTAATCTGTACACAAACGGTTACCTCCATCCTTCTTGTCCACAAACAGAATGGGCGATCTCCATGGCGATGCGCTTGGTTGAATCAAGCCTTTCTCCAGCATAGCATCAAGTTGCTTCTTCAGCTCCACTAATTCAGATGGGTTCATGCTATAGGGTCTCTGTGCTATGGATCCAGTTCTAGGAATTAGTTCAATAATGAACTCGATATCCCGATTCGGGGGCATACCGAGCAATTCATCTGGGAATACGTCGGTGTATTCACAGACTACTCTGACTTGGTCTATGGTTGGTTGGGCTAGACTCTTATTGCATTTGAACTGGCGGGGCAAGGTTTCAGATATATGCTCTACTGATACTCCAGAGCTACTGGTCATGGTTATGGCTTTCTTGGCACAGTCGATCAATCCTTTATGTTTCGACATCCAATCTATTCCTAGTACTACTTCCAAACCTTTGGTTCCAAGTACTATTAGATTGGCATAGAAATCTGTCCCATGTATTCTGATAGGCACAGCCTTGCAAAATTTTCTAGCTTTGGTGGTTGAACCAGGTATTTGAACTATCATAACATGCTTCAAATTGGTTGGTGAATCTTACTAGTGCATGCAAATTCTTCTGTAAAACAAGTGTGATGCTCCAGAATCAAACAACTCTCTTGCTAATACTGAGTTAACAAAAAATATACCTAGCACGACATCTGGCGCTTCCTAGGCTTCTTCCGCATTCATGTGGAATAGACGGCCGTTGCGGTTGAGCGAATTCCCTGGGGTAAATCTTCTTCCAGGCTGAACACGGCGTTGCTGCTGAGCTGGGGCATTCACATTGGTGGTAGCTACAAGCTTCTTGGGACACTCGTTGGAGTAGTGACCCTTCACTCCACACTCAAAACAAGTAATCTGGGACTTGTCTTTGGCTGTAACAGGCATGACATTGCTTCCAGTCCTTGGGGCAGTATTGTTGTTGGTGGTGTTGTTGGACTTTAGCGGTGCACGGTTGAAGTTGTTGGAGTTGCCGGGGTTATTGTTGTGGTTCCCTCCGGACTTCACGTTTCCTCCGCTACGATTGGGGTAGTTTGGGCGAGACATTGGGGGTCTATTGTTTCTTGGGGCATATCCTGCAGACGGATTGGGGCGATACTTCTGGGTATTGTGGGACCTAGTCTGATGCATCATTCGGCGCTTGCGATTGTCATTGGCTTAGTTTATCTTCCCTTCCATTTGGATGGCAGAGTTGACTAGCTCTTCAAGGTCATCAAAACGGATGTTGACTAAAACAGTCTGCATCTCATCATGCAGTCCGTTCAGGAATCTCTCCTTCTTCTTGGCTTCAGTGTTGATTTCATCAGGGGCATATCTTGCGAGGGACAGAAATTTGTCACGGTATTCAACTACCGTCATCCTACCTTGCTTCAGCTCTCTGAACTCATCTCTTATTCTGGTGACTAAACCTTGCGGCACATGTGTGCGGCTAAACTTGGTCTTGAAGGCTTCCCATGTCATCGCTTGACCGTGGTTCATAGTACGGGTGCTATTCCACCAGGCTCTTACATCTCCTGCCAGATAGTGGGTGGCAAACAGTACTTGCTCGTTGGCATCAACTCCTGCGACTTCTAGGTTATTCTCCATGGTTTGTAACCAATCATCTGCATTTAATGGGTCTTTAGACTTGCTAAAGATAGGGGGATTGGTATTCTGAAAATTCTTAAGCTTTGATCCATGATGATCCTAATTTCCTTGGCCTTGATTATTGTGGGCCATCTGAGCTATCTGTTGCAGGGTGGCTAGGTTGGCTTGGTGCTCTGTTCTACTAGCTTCACGATTAGAAACTAGCATCTGTAGCATCGGGTCCTGCGATGAGCAGCTTCCTCCGGGGTTTCCGCGAGTCATCTGAAGATTGAGATAGATAAAGGGGTAAGAGGGAAAGTTCTAAGGTTCATGGTTTTGTTTTCAAAAGCTTTAGACTTTGAGTTTGAACTCAGGTTTTGCAACTAACTTCTTCTCATTCATTCATTCATTCAAGCACACCATACAAACACACACATCACAACACAAAAGGAAAAACAAATGGTTTTAAGAACCATTCTGTGAACTACGATACAGTAGGACCGATACAACTCATTCCTATGGTAGTGATCAAGTGCATCTACTCATCATCAATGAAGTCGGAGTCATCATCATCGGTGTAGAAGTCCATGGCATCATCCTCCAGGTAGTCATTATCTTCACTGAGGTATGCGTGAATATCTCCCTGGACGTCTTCACCTTCTTCCTCTTCTTCTTTTGCCGCAAGCTGAGCTTCTTGTTCCTGGATGATCTTCTCGAGGTCTGCCACCTTCTTGCGAAGACGGGCGATGGTGTGATCCTTCTTCTCGCATTGCCGACGAAGTGATTGACAATCCTTGACGAGCAGGGCGAAAGTCCGGTCCTTCTTGGCGGCAATGGTAAGGTTGTGGTTGGCGTAGGCTCGAGCATTGTCCAATTCCTTCTACCTATCATACAGTAGGAAGTCAAGATTCTCCACTTGGGGCTTCATCTCCGGGTGACTTGGCATCTCCAATGGTATTCCCATAGAATCACACCTTGCGTAGTGCGCAAAGCGAGTTACCTGGATCAAGTTGATGTTTTGTCCGCAAAGATGGGCAAGACCTTCATGCATAGCCCTGGACAATCCATCTAGCTAGTTCTTCTCTCTCCCGGTGAATTGGATCTTCTCAGAAAGGGGTGCTTCCATCTTGCCTCGAAGATCTGCAACTACCAGCCATTGTAGATCTCCTTCGGGAAAATCCTTGAGTTGAGCTCCGAAGAATTCTGGATGTGGACGCTCAAGATACTCAGACAGTGTATCAAGATCCCTCTCAAAGGTCAGTTGGCCTCCGTTGCCCAACTTGTAGAACTTGCAATACTGAACTTCCATCTACAAGAATTTAGGATGAGTAAGTTAGTGAGGTGATCAAGTATGTCAAATTTTATGTAGTAATGTAAGAATTTTGAGGAACATGAGTTTTTTTTGAAAGAATCAAGGATAAGAGTGGGATAGGTTTTCATAAATACTCACTTGATTTGTTTTGAAACTAAATTTTTCTTTGGACGTCCATTATAACTAGGGTCTCATATGGTCAGGATGTCTCTGATACCAACTTGTCAACACCCGGATTTTTAATCCCAGTTGCCTGTTATGTCATACATCACAATCCCAGGATTACCATTTTTGCGAGACATAACAGATTGGATATCACAGTACATCATCCATTACAAACCATAATAGGGTCTTACACAAATAAAGGATCTCATGATCCAGTCTTAATATAAACAAGCAGCGGAATAATAAGTATAGCGGTGGGCTCCATCTTCAGTGTCACAGACAATGCTGACGATGGGAGATGATCCTAGTTGTCGTAGCCGTCCTGTTGTCCTTCTTCTGGATAGTCCTCCTCATAGTCTGGCCACGGGAATAGCCAGGGAAAAAGCCATGAGTACTCTTTAAGTACTCGCAAACTATCACTAACAAGTAAGGTAGTTCTAATAGGACAGCTAAGCTCTAAGTTTATTTGCAAAAGCTAAATTTAACCTAAGCTGAGTTCAGAAGTAAAGAAAGTTAACTAAAGAGTTCTAAATCACTTAAGTTGGGAACTTAGTTTTCATAGTCACAACCCTGTTATGGTCAAGTCAAAGTCACCATTCATTTCACAAGTCATTTTGAAAACATCTGACGACGGAACAATATGGCCACTCCAACTGTCCATGACCGCGGACACGGCTATTCGAATAGTTTGACACTCTGCAGAGGTGGTACACTTTCACCACAAAATTTGATACATCCGTCCGAGATAACCCTGAATCATCATACTTAGTATGCGGATAATCAATCATAACCTTTCCTTTACACACTCTAGTATAAGCACCTCTCCTATGAGCTTGGCCTCTCAGCCATGGCCATCTGCCATCCTGGGCACTGCATAGGTGGACATCATCAAGAGGTAGCGTCAGCTCAAACCACTTCCGTGAGGGAACCCATACTAATGCATATAAACTTCCGGCTAAGCCTTACCCAATTCAGGTATTGTGGTTGTACGGTAAAATTGGAATGGTATCGCATCCAAACCCAACCATCAGTTTTTATAAAGGGCTAAGGCTCATGCCTCAATAGTTTCATCATGATAAACCATTTGTGTTTCTCAACACATGTCAAAACATCTGATACGTCCATAACGTATCTATAAATTTTTTATGGTTTCATGCTAATAATATGATTTTGACACTCCTTTTTGTATAAAGTTTATGATTTATTTGGACTAACCTACTAATATTTACAAAAGTGCACAATGTTCTTGTTTTACACTTTGATGTGTAGGAATTACCAAGAATACAAGTGGAAACATTGTTGGAGTCAAATTGGGATTTTTCCAGAAATCTGTCTCAGAACTATTTTTGAAGATGGTCACGTTTCGGGTCGAATACAGCATCAAACGGAAAACTCTTCAACTATAAAGTTGTTGGAAATTTTGCAACAAACATTCTGGACATAAACTTGATCTGATTCCGAGTCTGGACGGGCCTTTTAAGCCCGATTTACTGCAGCTCAAGATGGGATGACGGGAATCCGATAAGCTATATAAAGGAAGGAAACCTAATTCGCCCAGGGCATCTCCCTCCACGAATTTGCAGCCACCAAAGCCACGTTTTTGCCTCCCTCACTGATCACATCTCCATGGGGGAGGGATCCCAATAAGCCATGAAGAAAGGGGGCTAAGGAGCGGTGCTCCCCCATGATACCGGCGGCAAGGAAGGAGTCCCCCGTGTCGCCGCCAGCGTCGCCGCCGCCCTCTTCACCATCTTCACCGCCATCTTAATCACCTAATCCTCCTAGTATGCAGTGGTTCATCCTCCCACACACCTCTGTACCATCCTATGTAAGCATGGTGTTTGATGCTATAAGTTATAATCCTATGATCTATGTCATGTTTGCATAGTTTCTTTGTTCTTAGATTGAATGGTTGAACTCCTTTAGTTTATTAGAGTTGTATGTTGATATGGTACAGTCATTTGGTGTCCATTATATTTGTGCGCGCATGGATTAAACATCATAGGGTTTGTAGTATGTGTAAGAGGAAAGGGGAAGTTCTGCCGGAGTGACAGAAACCTAAGGACGCGAACCGGAACGTTGCACGTATAGGAGTAAGAGGACCATTAAACTTAAGGCTATGGTTGGGGAAACCTTAACGCATTGATCAGTACTTATGGATGTTTCCTAACAATCCAATCATATAGTATATGTAATTCCAAGTAGTGAAGCGCATGTATATTTAGCCTCTCCCACATAGAAAACTGCATCGAAGACAATAAACCCAATCTATTCGCTATTTAAACTTGGACAAAGCCACCACAATTACCACCACTATTCCACACTCATGGTTCTGTTAGTTTAGTGTATTTTATTGCTGCAACAACTACCTTTACTTTCTTGTTACTTGTTATCATGCAAAGCTATCTCTATTACTCCTATTGTTGCTCTAGTTTTATTTCCTAGATAATGCAAACGTTTAGTGTGCGTAGAGTTGTATCAATGGTTGATAGAACTTGAGAAAATATTTATCCTATCTTTAGCTCCTCGTTGGGTTCGACACTCTTACTTATCGAAAAGGCTACACACGATCCCCTATACTTGTGGGTTATCAACATCTCAATAGAATGACTCATCATTTCAAGGTTTTCATAAGCATTTTCACCAAGTATTCCCATCTAAAGTGATCAAGTTTTTATGCTTAGCACTAGCCAGTAAGGTTAAGAGTGTTCATTAATGAGGGATGCTAATCTTAATCTCATGCCATAGAATGACATCTAGTATAGGTCTAGTTTTGTACTCTTTATGCTATCTATACTATTTTCAAAAATCTCACAAAGCATTACTAAAAGTAGAGAAACTTTGGTAAAGCAGAAAGTAAAGCTTGCAAGTAAAACTTGTGATGAGTATAAATCAAAATGTATAACCAAGCATGCCTAATGCATCTTGCTTAGGTCATCTTGTATAATTCTAGCTTGCTAACAATAGCTTGCCTTGATTGGTGCAGTGGTTGAAATTCTTCTCGTCTTCTTCGGGTTAGAACTCCTCCTCCTCATAGACTTGGTCGGTACTATCGTCTATAAATAAATACAGGATATACAATCACCAAATAATACTTAACTAGTCTATTTAGCACACTAAGGCACCTACTTGATGATCTACCATTATCACAATTATCACAAGATTTAAAGAACGAGTTTCATTATTTTATTTGAGAAAAGTAATTTCTACTCATTGAAAATATTTAAGATTTAATATTCTCCAATTAAAATATGGGATCATGTGGACACATGTCATCACCACATATTCTAATATAGAGGAATGTGATTTAAAGGGTTGGTCACATTTTATAAAGTTTAAGACTATTATTTAATAGATTTAAAGTGACTAGAAATGCCTATATAGCATTATTTTGGTACTGGTCCAAAGTCACTGCATGCAATCCAAGATCTTTTTACATATTCAGATAGGTATTGTCAAACGTGATTTTTGAGACTTGGAATCAACTCAAAGGCTATTATGGTTGATTTTTTAAAAATGTTTGAATGTAGAAAAGTATATGCCTTGTTATTTTTGCTACATGTGATCTCTAACTCCAATTGATTTAAATCTAACAGGCTTGGATAGATATTTTAATTATCTTTCTAACAAAATTTGAATCATGCAATTTGGTTAAGTGAATCTCTCTGAGTTGATTTTTGAATAAGTGGACAGAATCTAGTTTTAACTAAATTAGAAAACGATTATTTGAATTGTTGGGGTATGCGCGGGAAAAGAAATGGGCCGACCCAACTACACTGCACGGGCGCAGCGGGCTGCTGACAGGGGGAGTCCCGCTTGTCAGCGGCTCTTAAAACCCGAATCGGTATCTATCAATCCTAGCCTTACGATTAGAACGAGATCCACGGCTGTGGTTCGTCGTCTCCGGTGAACAGCTCCGGCGAGAACGAACCCTAACGCGGCACGGTGGGGTTACGTGGGGCTCACCAAGGCTCCAGCTAGGCTTGGCGACGAGGGCATTCGAGCTGGTAGACGACGGCGGTTCGAGGCGTGGTCACGGCAGCTCCTGGGGCGGCTCCAATCGACGATGCCTCTTCTCCTCTGCAACGGCAAGCTCCGGCAAAATTCCGGCGAACTGAGGCTCGCCTTGCTCCGGAGATGGGGTGGAAGGATCAGTGGTGAGAGGGGAGTGAGATGGTGTGTAGAATTGGGGTGGAGAGGGCCTTCTTTTATAACTCGAGGAAGGGACCGAGCGGCGTGGGCGCGGCTCATCGGTGGCAATGCTACAGGAAGCTAGCGGCACGGCTAGAGGTAGGGGACAGTGCACGGTCTCTTGGCGATCCTCTCAAGCTTAAAGGTCAGGCATGGGGCGGTCGCATTTGGTCGGGAGTGTCCGCGCTCTGGGCAGAGACAGCGGGTGCTCGATGCGGCGCACGGTGGCTACTGGTCGCGTGGCGGTGAACGGGCATGGCTGGGCGGCTGCTGGAGTCATGGCGAAGTAGTGTGCGCGAGCAGCAGTCAAGGCGCGGTATGTGCTGGCTGGTCGGGCGCGACGCTCTGGCGCGTGCTCGGCATGGCGCAGACGCTCTGGGCGTGGCGTCGCTGGGGTGGTCCAGGGCCTGGTTGTGATCGAGGTGTGGACAGGGAGAGGCGGTAGACTGCGGTGATCCTCCTAGGCATCCTGGATAGGCGCGGGGTGGTCTGCTGCGGCTTGGGCGTGGTCAACCGGTGGTGACCATTTTTGGGCGGCGCTCTATTGGTGCAGCGGCGAAGGGGGGTGGCTGTCTGTGGCTTGGTTAGACTTAGAGGGAACAGAGGAGTGAAGATGGGACAGAGGGGTGGAAGATTACTATGCAAAACAGTGGAGTTTGGCAGGTGGTTAATTAGTGTAGCTAAGGTGTTTGTTAAAATGGCCGAAAGAGATTTACATTTGAATTTTTGATTCAATTTTTTTGAGTGGTCTTGTATTAAGCTTGAGAGACTGGGTTTGCTTGGGATTGCCAAGGTGAATTCATTTGATGTGTTTTTGAAAAAGTGTGATCTTAACACATACACTTGATTCAATTTTCAAATGTCCATGAAATAGATTTGAAAGATGCTTTTGTAAGTTTGTAAAGTGGGCTTTGGTACATCTTTACTTGGTCTAGCAAGGGGGGAAAATAAGTAGAAAAGTTTCTGTTAGAAATTGACTTCTAGGAACACCTAAAGTGGCCTAGTGGATTAAAATGGTCAGAATGACCATTTGCATTATTTAATCTTATTTGATTTCTTTTTCTTTGGATTTTGTTTGTAAATGGTCTAGATGATGTGGCATTCACCTTTAAACCATTTCATATCATTTAGAAAAATCAAACATGGCATTTACAAACAATTCTATACTAATGCAAACACACATGTATTCATAATCATTTTAATAATAAAACTTTTTGGTTAACCCTAAATTGGGTGATTTGAACTTGATAACCTTGATTAAAGTTTTGGGATGTTACATAAAACTAGAAAATACTCATGCAAATAAATCTTGTACACAATTTTGCATTGAGATTCTACAAATCATTAAATATAGTACTAGTAAGTATACTACCATATGATATCATGAACTATGGAGATAGTATTATACAATAGTATCATATGCATATGCATGATACTAGTAGTATGATACTACCACTATGACCAGCCTTAGAGCCCGTTTACACATTCTCTCACATCTTCTCTCTCTTCTACCTCATTAAAACTATAATATTTTATTCTTATATTCAGCTGACTGTACCTCTTGTACTTGCTTTTAGAAAGATGGATTTTCTCACTCTGGAAGACTAGCTCGAGGACAGTGCAACTCTAAAAAGTTCGGGATAAACCACGAGGCGGAGAACTCCGAGAGTGCCGACCTTTGGCAACACGGGTCGAGGAAAACTTGGTTGAAGACACACCAGCACGATGATGATCATAAAGGCTGTGAAACATGTTCAGTGTGTTTTTGTTGGATAGCGATGATCATTCGACTTATGCGGAAGCGACGACAATCAAGATTGGAGCTTGGTTGGTCCACAAGATGGTGTTAAAACCATTGAGTCCAAATGGATATTTAAGAATAAATCTGATATAGATAGAAATAGTCACATATATAACACTTGACTTCCTCCAAAAGATTTTCGAAAGATGAGACTTTCTCACTGGTAGTTATGCTTAAATCAGTTAGGATAATCCTATCAGCTGCTTTTTATTTTAATTACGAGATATGACAGATGGATGTCAAAATAATTTTTCTTAATGGATATTGGACGTGTATATGATGCATCGTGAGGTTTTTTATCCAAATAATTCTAGTAAGATATACATGCTTTAGAAATCCATCTACGAATTGAAGTAGGCATGTTGGAGTTGGAAAATTTATCTCCATGATGCCAAAGGGTTTGACTTTATCTAGATTGGGAAAAAACTTGTTTTTATAAGAAGTTCAGTGGGATCTCAGTGACTCGGTCATGTTTCTAATTTTATGGAAGGATGAGATATTGTTGATTAAGAATGATATGTTGATGCTTGGCTCCATCGAGGACTCGTTAAAAAATTGAAACACCTAGCAAGATCATGAAACCAAAGGCTTAATAGTTAATACTTTTGTGCACTTTGACATATAAAAATAGGTGTAATGATTTGCATAAACAAATATATAATTACGTATTTTCGCCTGTTTCAGGATGACTATAATATTTTTATGGGAACATATCATGTAGGAGTAGTGTCATTGTATTGGTTTTGCTATTTCTCAGTCAGCTAAAAATTTCTTTAAGTCTCTATCGCCCAAAAAAACGTGCGACCGCTTGTTTAAAAAAGTACAATTGGTTTCAGTTGTATTTTTTATCAGGAAAATACAATTGCATCTTTTTACTAGAAACATACAACTCGTCTGAGTTGCACGTTTTTTTTAAATATGGTTACAATCTCAATCGATCGAGACGTAGGCAACCCCCTCCCCACAACCCACACACACGACCACCACCACCACACACGTCAGAGACTCAGAGGTAGTAAACCATATAGACTAGCTCGTCCGAACGCTAGTTACAAGTTGACCGCAGTCATGCCACCACCACAAGATCCGAATCCTGTGTGTGCATGCAGCCGTGATCACCTCACATGGTAATTGGTATACTATCACCAAATCTAAATTTCATTGTGGTGCTCGTGCTTTACTGTGGTACATACTGCACGCCGCGCTACGTTCCAAGGTTCATAGGGTGATACCCATCTGTGCCATCTCTCCAACTACTGCGTGGCCCAGCCTAGAGCCTAGACAATCCGTCGAGCCTGGAAAGCTACGTACGCGCGCATGCTGCTGCTTCGTCTTCCCCTGATCAGCTAGCTCGCTTTATGGCGAGAGCCCATTGGATAAATGCCGAGGTGGTACCCGTTTTGATTGGAATTTTCTTCCCAATTGTGGTAATTGGCGTGTGACAACGCCATTCCTTCTCATCCCCATAACCAAGACACCCCCGTAGTCTGGGCCGGAGTTATTGCTGCTCTACGCGACAGAGCTAGCTAGCCCCCAACCTAGTCCGTTTACTCATCGGGCACTGCGTGACTTCGCCTTCCCTCTGCTTGCTTTATTACGACTGCCTCGATAGAGAAAGTTTAGGTTCCAGCATGTGTACTCACACACGATTTTAATGTTTGAACAGTCCATTGTTGACTTCTTCTTTGAGGGACAGACCTTGTTGACTTGTTTTCGAGCAGGGGAGTCAAATTCAGCGGAAAACTCCAACGCGACCACACGGTGGGAAAATACAGTATGTCGTGTTCAGGGTGCTGAGTTCAATAATCAGGGTATCATCACCCTCACTGGCTCTATGGGTCAAAGGTTTAAAACAAGCTTTACTCCTACGAAAAACTTATAGTACATCAATTTTTTGGCACGCAAAAATTTTAAAAAAAGAAAAAAGCTAAAAGTGCTGAATAGATCAAAAGCTTAGAACTAGAAAATTATAGTAATTCATATTTACAGACGCATCATGTTTTTCAGATAATACAAATGTTTCTGGCAATCTATGATGCAGGAGGAGATGAAGTAGCTGCCGGCTCGCTGGATACGTCGCCTTGATATCGTTCCGAGATGTCCGCATCCGAGGTGGTGCGTTCATCGTCGGAAACTTCTGTTGTTTCTTCTGAAGGCGGAGGCGGAGTGTCCACGCGGTTGAAGAATGGAGTATCGTAGCTGGTCAAGTCAGCTACATGACACCCATATCTGGCACAGAAATCCATAATGGCCTTGATGTCCTCCTACTGGCCATCTTCATCCACTGTAGAGTACCCTCTGATCACTTGCCATATCTCCATGCTTCCATGTTGGCTCATGACCATGGTGAGAGTGTTCTGCGCCGCGCTTCGCGCGTAGGACATGTTCTAATCCTGGATGAGCTGCGGCATCTCCTTTGCCTTGTCCCGCACCTAAAAATCCGACATGCTATGCATATCCAGAATCTTGAGGGCTTCACCAATATCCTCAAGGGATTGGCAGAAGTCATGAAGCAGGTCACCGACTTGGGTAAGCCGGTGGGTGCGGGGCTCAGCAGAGGTAGAGTCCGTCAAGTTCAGAGGACCTGTAAACAAAGACAGTTAAATAAACTCCGACATCGAAATACGCCGAAGAAAATAGACAAGTCAGACAGATGGAACGTACCGAAAATGACATCATCAATTTTGGTCTTCTCTTCCCGAAGACTCTGGAGTTCAGCCCGGAGCGCCTCGGAAATATCCCTCTCTCTGCAAAGCTCACTATTGAGGTCCGAGATTTTTTTATCCCGAGCAGCAATCATGCGATCACGCTCATCAGTAGCCATGGAGGAGGACTCAAGGATTTGAGCAATGCTCTTTTCATGATTTGTCTTAAGCTGGTCCAGCTCTTGGCGAAGCTCCTTATTCTCCACCACCAAAGTCTTGAGGTTCTCGGCCTCTTCAATCATGGCACAGGATTGTTTCACCAGTGCTATAAGTCAAAAAGAACGACAGTTCAGCAAAAATTTGACTATGAAAACATGAAAGACAAGGTTTGAGTCTCGGAATGTCTACCTTCGGCCTCATCCTTGGCAACTTTTAGCTCAGCATTTTTAAGCTGGAGAGCTTTGATCTCTCTTCGCTTATCACAAACATTCTTCAACAAATCCTGGTTATAGGAATATACTTTCTGTAAGTTAGAATACCCAAAGTCAGAAAGCTACTAAAGACTCGGGCTAATATTTTTGCTAATATCAGCACGAGCCTTGGGGGCTACACTAGTTCGTTCTTTGGCATCCTAAGGAAGCATAAACCCGGATTAATTATCCTACTTCATGCTTGGGGGCTAGAGGATATGATATGAAATAAATGAAAAATAGGAGTTAGAATTCCGACTTACATATTGTTCACGAGTAAGTTTGTCCAAAATCGCGTTCACTTCAACGACAACCTTCTCAGCGAGTCAGAGGGGTAACATGAGCAGTTGGAAGCTCCCCAGACCTGATCCTCTCGTTGCAAAGACGCACTTGTTCAAGAAGATCAGAGTGCTTGACGTCCTCTGCTTCTTGTGCTTCTTCTTCGGCAGACAGGTTTCTTTTCTCCAGGCATTGCCTGGCTAGCCGCTGGATCTCTTCAGTAGATTTCCGGGACAGGCCAAACTTGGCAAGTCCCGAATTGCTGAGAAGGTTTTCGGCGAAGGTTTCTGCCGAGGGATCATTACCCAAAGAGGGTTCACCCTTATCTAAACCTGAATCACCCATGGTGACGTCAGTTTGCGATTCAAGGATCGCAGGCTCCGTGGAAGGAGCCGGATCTTCTGCGACAGCCGGAGAAGGAATTATCACCGGCGTTACGGAAGGCTGAGGGGCAGGAGTCGGAGGAGCTACGGCAGGAGAAGCTATGGTAAGCTTCGTCTGTCGCTGGGGCTTTGAAGAAATCCCCTTCCCGTTGCCCTTGAGGAGTTGTTTAGCTCTGAGAATGTGATAAAGCTGGAAACATTACATCTCAGAAGGAAATTCGAGTAAAGTGCAAAGACGGAAGTTGTGATGGAAAGTTACCTCTTCACGACGGGCACCTCCTCTGTGCCAACGGCCACTTTCGAAGCTTTGCGCTTCTTGAGCGCAGCATCCGGCAATGGCACCACTTCTGTCTCCTGAGAAAACTCAGGAGGATATCCTTCGAGTGGAGCAAACTCCGACTCGGGGAGGTCAGCAAGCTGAAAGGAAGAAAACATATCAGTATTGCAATGTAACTTAAAAGATCGAAACATATAAAGACTTACTGATAGAAGCTTACGGGCACTACGGGGTTTTCCGCCGTATGCATATCCAGAGAAATCTCCAGGATCCTCCTCTCGATCCGCTCCCTTATCAACCATTTTATCTGGCTTATGTAGCCTTGCGTGGTGTAGGCTCTGGGGCTGATGCGGAGGGAGTCTTTCTTGGACGACGTGATGGAGTGCATCAGTCTGTCTCTGTGGTACTGAAGGGGCTGGATCCGGCGTGAGACCAAGCATTGGACCAAGTCGGATCCCTTCAGTCCTTTGGGTTTGATCAAGTATTCGATCCGCCTCTTGGCGAGGATCAGATCGTCAGTGAGAGCCGGAGCAGCCTCGTCCCAAGACGGTTGGGCCGTGGCAGCTCCGTCGATGAAAGTCGGCAAAGCAGTAGCTTTGCTGGGAGCCGGAATATCTTTATGGCCATTGTTTGACCGAGTCACTAGCTAGGATTTTGGGAATATCCTTATGATAAAAGAATGTGGCTGGCCATTGTTTGACCGAGTCACTAGCTAGGATTTTGGGAATATCCTTATGATAAAAGAATGTGGCTGGCCATTGTTTGACCAAGTCCTTATGATAAAAGAATGCGCGCTCGCGTCTAAGTGAAAAACTAATAGTACCAGTGATGTAAGGAACACCGGCAGTGATAGAATTTCTCCGGACATGGAAATAGTACCGGAATAAGGTCAAACTCGGCCTAATGCCGAGAAATCCCTCACACAAAGAAGCATAAACGCTCATTTCTAAGAGAGAGTTGGGAGGAAGATGGTGGAGTTGAACACCAAAATGATCAATCACCTCGGAGAAGAGTTCCGAGGGAGGGAATGACAAACCTCTGTCGAGGTGGGTGCCAAAGTGGACCCGCTCGCCGGCGCGCGGGTTGGGGATGGTCTCTCCGATGCCGCTCCGCCAGTCGCCGGTGCGGAGGAGCCCTTCTGTCTCCATGCCGCGGAGCTTCTCGTCGTCTAACACGCAGGGGATCCAGACCCTGCGGAAGCTTTCCTTCTCCGTCGCCGTCGCCGCCGCTGCCGCCAAGCCGGAAGAGGAAGAAGAAGCCATTTCTCTGGTGAGCAGTTAACCTAAGATGGGTGGCGCTGGGAGTATTTGGGGGAAAGCAGAGGAGCTCTGTGTGCGCGGGGGAGATTTGGAGGAGAGGAAAAGGCAAATGACAGGTGAAGAAAGGAGGAGGAGATCCTCACCCCTTATATCCACCTAACCGCGTCAAGATTCGTGCAAATGCTACAGTGTAACCGCCACGCGTCATGGAAGGAACTGGGAAGGACCCACGCGATGATTACGTCGCTTCGATCTCCGCGCATGCATTGAAACGACGCCTTGGTTTCGCGAACTGCGAACCCACCAACGGTCGTGCTAACAGGATGTCTGTCAGATGACGTGACTTGACCATGACTTGTGTCAGGTGGCGTTAGAGACCAAGTTCCGGCTTAGTCTGAAATTAAGATGGAAAATCCGAGTAACCTGTTGATAGGTCCGACTTATTTTTAAGACCCGGATTGTATTTTTTGTTGTGAAGTTTCAGGAATCCTTCAAGATTCTGCAAGCCGAAGAACAAGCTAGACGATGATGAATCCGACTTTGGATCTTGGAGGCCTCCGAGGGCTGCTATTGGGGATATACTTTTCGGGTATCCTCATAGTTCCTTACTGACCATGGTGGACCACTTCGGGTTAGAGCTTTGCTTCACGGGCGGCCTAGTCAGGGAGAGACGACGGAGTTCAATCCGGCTACGGGAAGGCCTAGAAGACTTATCGACTTAGACCTATAATATTACTTGTAGTTCAAGATGTACTCTGTAACCGACTCTTAGTCGTAGCCGGATAGATCTCTATTGTAAACCCTAAGCCGGATATCTATATAAGCCGTCCTAGGGAGAGCCTTTAGGGCAACACTTTAGACCCTCAATAGTATATAATCTAAACTCACACAGGCGAACCCTTGTAACCCATATTCCGGCTCTGCCGTATTACTGGATTGCTAGCACGAGTAGGATCCGTCCAAAGCCGGCGGATTCAAACCTGGGTAAACTTGTGTGCTTACTGTCCCAGAATACCATACGTCTTACACCCCTCTCTTCCGCATGCCTCGAGGTGTTGGGTCCGCAGCAAAGAAAACAAAAAATTTCCTACGATGAGAACTATACGCCAAGATCTATCTACTAGATATAGAGCAACGGGTGGACATACATCCATGGAGAACTTACCCTCGAAGACAACGAGTTTTGTTAACGAGTAGGAACTCGTGGTTGATGTAGTCGTACGCTTGCCGATCTCAAGATCGTGTGGAAGTCCGAGCGCCACAAATCAGCAGCACATCCGTCCTCGCACACACGTTCAAGCCACCGGACAACCTCCACCTCCTCGCTCCAGCGAATCAGCGGAAGCAGCAACTCCTTCCAGACGCAAGGCCACCGGGAACATGTATCTCGCTAATCCGAGACCATGGGGGAATATCTAGAGGGGGAGAGAGATCCTTCACGAGGAGGTGTGAGGATGAAGGAGGGAATGGGTGGCCTTTTATAGGAGGAGGGGGTGCCCCCTCTCTCCATGGCCGGCGCATGGGGGGGTGACCCCTCACCTCCCCCATTCATGTGGTGGTAACCCCTCCACATTAAAATGCCTCTTCACATTCCCTTTTAAAGTCTCCACTTTAAATGCATTAAATTTCTCCAAATTTAATGCTCTCTCATTTAATAAAACTCCTTTATTTATTTTATTCAGAATTTTGTTAATTACTTTAATTGACAAACATTCACATAAAACGCCTTGCAACATTTCAATATTACATGCAGAACCACTTTCTGCAATTTCACCCGAAACAATTCCGATTTCTATCGAAACAATTCCTGTTTCTATCGAAACATTTCCTGCGCTTTGCAAACCTTTTGTCTGGAACATATGTGCTCCTAAATGGTGTCCGGCAACCCTTAAGTGTGTTCCCCATACGGTTCGCGAATAATGCAGACATGATTGAGACTCCTCTCAGATCAATAATCAGAAGCGGGACCTGGAGATCCATACTGACTCCTACACATTCAACGATGACTTCTGTGATCGTGAGAACCTTTAACGTTAGCAATTTAATCCCTTTGTTCTCATGATATAATACATGTCCGAGATTCGATCATCGGTATCCAAATACCTAGTTTGATCTCGTTACCGACATGCACTCTTTTATCGTTCCCGTGATACAACATTCTAGTGATCACATCACTTGCTTGCAAGCTATCTTAATGTGATATCACTGAGAGGGCCCAGAGTATATCTATCCGTCATCTGGATTGACAAATTCCACTCTTGGTCCATGAGCCTCAACATAACACCTTCGTAGTACTGAACCCATCTTTATAGTCACCCTGTTACGGTGTGACGTTTGATGTTATCAAGATACTCTTCCGGTGTTAGCAATTAACATGATCTCATGGTCTAAGGACTAAGACTACTTTGTATAATGTTATAGCAATATAAACATGATGACTTGATCGTAATGCTATACTTCGGATGAATGTTCATCACATCATTTCACAAATGCTGTGACCTTGTTATTAACAACATCCAATGTCCATGATCAGGAAACTTTGATCATCTTGTTAATCAACAAGCTAGTCTATAAGAGAGGCATAACTAGGAACCCTTTTTGTTTATTAAACACACATGTATTGATGTTTCCTATCAATACAATTATAGCATGCAAAATAAACATCTATCATATACAAGAAATATATAATAACAACTTTATTATTGCCTCTCAGGGCATATTTCCTTCACGAGGACCCTCTCATGGTGTACTAGTCCTCAATCCGATGACAAGAGGTGTGCATTATGTCATTTTTTTGGAGTGTGAATATAGTTTTTTCTTACAAATTCGGTTGTATATTTTTTCTTTGTCTACATGCGTGGTGAAGTGACGAGGAACACAGAGTACATAAAGCGAAACAGAAAGAGTACAAGTCAAAATACACAAGCATATTAGTATAACTTTTAGACAGAAGGCTCGAAATGAGCCCGACTTTAAATTAACGAAACAAACAACCGGCTACTAGTTATTACTTACAAGAACCTTTTGGGGATGCCTGCTACACAAGTCAAGCACACATCGAAGCAACATAAGACAACAAATGTGGAAAAAAACAAGTTAGTCTAAATGGAGCACACAAACAAAAGAATATAGCTTGATCCAAGTGAAAGAGCCTTGACTTCTGTTGCACGGGAACGCAACCGAAAGTCCAATCCAACAGACCTCCACTGCATTATCAACGCAACCACCGACACACTACGCCAGGGAAGTCACCTAGCGGGACTTCTGAATCCAAAGGAGACGGCTTGCAGCAACGCCTCCAAGAAGGTGAATGGGGTTCAAATACGTCATCATTGCCGGCAGAGGCAAAGGTCCTGCAAAGCTTTCGCCAAAACCCCAAAGCACCAACCATAGAGCATGACCTTCTCACTAATCAAACACCAACATTCACAAATAGCATTAGGAAGAAAACACCGGTATCAAACGTTAGCTAAAGCCGACCAAGACAACCCCCCAAGGCTCTGAATGGCCACCGAAGCCAAGGAAGCACCATGTAAAAGCAGCCATGCAACAGTGATTGAGAACTACGATGATTGAGAGTGAACACATGGTGATTCGAAAGCCACAACAAGGAAAGCTTACACCAAGCTAAGGCACATGGAAAAAAAGATGAGACAAAGAGGCGAAATCCAGTGGGGTCTTCATGGCGATGGCTTCAACCAGGGGAACATCACTCGAAGATGTTGGCATCGATAGCAATGGCTATTACCATGTTCGACTTTCACCGAGGCTCATCCAAAATGCAGTCGGTAGTCGCCACGAGTACGCGGAGAAGACAAAGCCGAACAACTCTATCATCCTAGAAACCTAAGGATCTTAGTGCTCCATCTTCAACTAGAAGCACCAGCAACATGCATGCAAAATCGAAAGCCTACCCCTTCATATCGGCCTGGCCTAGCCCAGATCGTATGTCGTCCTAGCGGCTCTAGATCTAGCAGTACCAGGGCGAGATCCCTGACGGCCGGAGCCGCACCAGAAGACCACATGTCGCCTACCTCTAGAGAGGTGATGCCCATCCTCGATGGAAGGATGCCCGGCCCAGCCCACCCATGAGATACACCCAAGGATCTGGTCGAGACCCTGCACCCAAGCAGTGGTGAGTTCCAGGGCCGACGCGGCGGCAATGGTGTCCGACGAACTGGTGGAGCACAACCAGTAGCACAACGAGAGAGGGGGAAGTACGACTATGGAGTGGGACACGCATGCCCGAGAAGGATGCAGTGGATAAGATGAGGAAGGGGAAAAGGAAAAAATGGCAACATGTTTCTTTTCCAAGAAAACGGTTGGAGCCAGAGTACTGTCTTTTTCCATTAAAAGTAGAAAGAGAACTTGTACAAAATGCACAAACATGTTATAATTTTGCACACAATATTTGAGTGGAAAAAAATTAAGTATGACAACTCCCACAACGAAGTGCATGAGAGCAAGTACAATAAGTCCTAGTCAGCTGGCTATAAGGATTAAAATATCATTTCTTGTCTAGTTGGAAGAGAAAGAGGAAGAGTGGGCTCTCATGCAAGAGCCAGCTCTAGCACGTGCTCCTATACACTTTGAGAGAGTGAAAGATGGGCCATATAGTGTGAAAATAATATATTTTTATAGCTCACTATTATATATGTTAGCTCTAAGTTGACTATAGATGATATGACACTTGGCTTATACCAGCAGCTGGTTATACTATTATCTTTGGTCTGATGATCTTCATGGTGTGTCAATCACTTTGTAGCCCTCATTAACCAAACAGTACTCCTCCGCAGATGAAGGGGTGCATGTGCAATCTCCATTGCACGCGCAACGATTTGTACGATCGAGACTGCTATACACGCATGAGGCATCATCTCGTAGAATATACTCCCATTCCACTGCGGAGTAGTACAACATAGTATAATAAGTAAAGAAAAGGTGGGAGATTAAATCATGGACCAGTCTACGTATACGTAGATTTCTAAGTAAGATGCTACGTAGTCTGTATACGTAGGCAGGTGCTTGTGCTGTTGCGCATGATGCCTGATCGGTGCTTGTGGTCCACTCCACTTGCGCGATTAGGACGCCCGGGGGCCCACGGCGCAGTGGGCAAAATCATCAATGATTGAATAGACGAATCAAGGCGGGGCCACTTACAGTAGACTGCTCCGCGCGCGCGCGCTGCCCTAGACTTGGGGAGCTTGTTGCCGAGGCATGGCGCACCGAGCTTACCGGCGTGCGTCGCGTACGTCACGTTACCTGTACGTGGTGCCGTGGCGGTGGGTCACTCATGCTAATCGGGCCTTCGAACTGTGCTGCCCAAGACCACGACTAACTTAGAGTATATACAATAACGTACAGTCAACATGCTATAAAGATTTAAATACTATATCTATGCTGAGTTGGATGAGAGAGAAGAGATATGAGAAGATGTGTAGGATAAAAACCAGCTGCAGCACATGCTCCTAGACATTTTATGAGAGTGTCAAGTGCGCCATATATTGAAAAAGTAGTACTCTTCTACAGCTAACTATTGTACATATTGACTATAAGCTAGCTATAGATGACATGGCAAGAATTTATAGCCAACCGTTGACTCTACTATTGTTCTTGCTCTTAGTCCCGTCTCGCCTCTTCCTCTGTGCACGGTACCACTACCAACGCATTCCTGAGAACGGATGCTCCTGCAGGCTTGGACTGTTCCTGTACTTCCAATTCCCAAAATCATCCTAATATAATATGGATAATTCTGAAAACGATTCAACTTGTGTTAAAATATAAACTGCAATTAGCAGCTCGAGTATCTACCATGAGACCACTAAAAAGGAAAAAAGAAAATGAACACGTACTAATTGAATAGTAGAGTATTCAATTGTTGATTTTATGGCCTGCAAGCTGCAGTGGTACGCGCTATCACTGGACAGTGGCAGCGAATCCTCGTCCTAGCCAGAGTAGCAAGATCGTGACCAGCAGCGTGCTTCACAATAAATATATTTCCAGCGAGCCTGACTTGTGACAACTAAATGTATTTGCAGCGAGTCTGACTTGTGACCACTGTAGCATGAAGCCGACTCCTCGAGTACACGAGCCCATCATTTTGAACTCGATCACTCCGAGTTGACTCGTACCACCTGTCCATCGACTTATCCGCAATTACATCTTCGGTTGCTCTTTCGTCATTGGACCCCTAATTAATCCACGCAAACGACATTGATGGGTAGTTCAGAGCTACATCGATCCTGCGCCTTGAACCAAGCAAGCAAATGAGGTGTATGATGCTCTCCGTGTTGAAACCGCTGGAACGCCTGAGCTGCTTCGGTGTGCACGGCTGGCATTGCTCTGCACGTCTCCGGTGCACATCGCATTTAGCCCTCTCGCTCTCCAAGCTACTGCATACATTAGAAGGAATATCTCTAGAGAATTTACAATCAGACTATACCAGTTCCTGGCAATGTTAAACAATAATCAGGGTAGGGTTGACCCATGTTGATATACTTTTTTTTGTTCCATCACAATAATGAGTACTCCTATTAGATTTCATCACTAAGACTGCTTTACACATTTATTGGAAGGGATCAAAACTATCTTAATACTGCGTGCACTATATGACTCATGGAAAATATCACCATATTGTGCTTTCGGTTCAAATTGTGGTATCATGCATTTCATATTGAAATATAACCAAATATCTATATAAATTAATCCGAATAATAAGCTGATAAAGCATGAACATATAAACACCAAAACTAACATGCAGACTAACAGAATAGACGAACAAATCACATCTAAACAAGATAATCCTACCACATCTACTGCAGACGCTAGAATCATAAACTCTAGCAAAATCTAAATGAGAGAGAGTGGGACTGCATATGGTGCGGCTTGAGCATCCTGAGCAGCATCGAGGGCACCGACTGCAATGGCGTCGATGGCAGAGTTATCGCCCATATTGAGGTTGTCGAAGAGGTTGATGACGTCCGGGAAGAAGTCGTCGTTGGGAAACTTGTCGGAGGACGGCATCGTGGTTGCTAGTAGTCGCGCTTAGGGCGCTCCCCAAAAACCCGATTGTCCCTCACCCGTATAGGTCTCTGAGAGGAGGGGTTCCGGAGGCCTACTGTCCCGGTCGGCGGTGCACGTCGCAGGACGGGATAGGGAAGACGACGATGACACGATGGACTGAAAGGAGATGCGTGTGATGAGTTGTAGTCGTGTAGGGTCTACGTCTCGGGTTATATAGTGTTGGTTTGATAGGTTGTGTTGCGCAACCCACGTCCGAGTCATCACAGCCCATGTTCCAGAAAAACCCAAAAACGGTTGATTAACGTGTCCATTTATGACTCATAAATAATTTCCCGAATAGAAACAGAAGCATAGATATGAGCTCGGCTCGGCTCATGCCCGTGGCATGGCGTGGCGCGGCGTAGGAGGAGTGCGCGAGAGCTGCTTCTCTTCTCACTCACTTAGTAGTGCTACAACAACCTCCTATATAAGATGGTGCAACTCCCTCTCAACTAGCAATGTGGAACTAAACTTTAACTCCACTAGCACAACCACATGCTGCCATGTACTAATGGGCAAAAGAGAATTTCAGAATTTATATTTATTATGGGCCAAAGGTCCAATACTAAAATACCTCAAATTCCAACTGTCCCCCACAAAGTCCCATTAGCACATCATATCACTTTTGTTCCTGAACATTGTTTTATATACCAGTATTTAGCGTAGACTGTTAAGTTGAACTTCTACTTTAGATTTCATGTTGCACTAGCTTGCACTTGAATAGTGGACTATGCCTTGAACTATAAGTTTTATACACATTAGTTTCACACAAAGCCTAAACCGATATTGGGTTGTTGTTGGCTTCCCCGCGGTTTTGAGCTTATGCGTCATACTCTAGGGTCTTTTATGAGTTTATTAGAGAGCACCCAACTTTCATTGACTATGATGTTTGATAGTCATCCTTATATAGGTGTGTTCCTCAAGAGGTGTTCTGCAGGACATCATCTCTGATTAGAAAAGCAAATTGAAACACATTAAGATGAATATCAAAATGTCATGCAGATTAATTAAGAGAGCATTGCATCTTTATAGAGATGCAAATATAATATGGTACACCCTCTTCTCAGCTGACCAACATCTTATCTCCCTACTCTAATTCACGGGATTAACGATCACGTAGAGTAAGTTACCATTGTGAGCAACTCATAGTGTGGGTCTCAAACCCATCTCACTCCATGCATTATCTATCATATTACGTGATAAACCCTTTGCGAAGGGATATGACAAGTTCTTAGATCTTTGGATATAATCCAACACAATAACTCCAGAGTTTTTTAGTTTCCTGATAGATTTAAATCTCCTCTTGACATGCCTTCATGATTTCATATTATCCTTTGAACTGTTTAATTTGGCGATCATAGTTTGATTACCATGGTTCATTATGATGCAGGGTATTGGTTTTTCAACCACATGTAAGTCCATTAAGAGCTCATGAAGCCACTCTGCTTCAATAGTGGATGTGTCTAATGCTATGATTTTTACTTCCATTGTCGTCGGATTGAGGACAAGTACGCCATGAGGGGGTCCTCGAGGCGTGCAGAAGAGAGGGGTGTGAGACGTACGGTATTTCGGGACGGTGAGCACACAAGTTTACCCAGGTTCGAATCCGCCGGCTTTGGACGAATCCTACTCCTGCTAGCAATCCAGTAATACGGCGGAGCCGGAATATGGGTTACAAGGGTATCGCCTGTGCGAGTTGAGGGTCTAAAGTATTGGGTGCCCTAAAGGCTCTCCCTAGGCCGGCTTATATAGATATCCGGCCTAGGGCTTACAGGAGAGATCAATCCGGCTACGACTAAGAGTTGGTTACAGAGTACATCTTGAACTACAAGTAACATTATGGGCCTAAGTCGGTAAGTCTTCTGGACCTTCCCATAGACGGATTGGACTCCGTCTTCTCTTCCTGACTGGGCCGCCCGTGAAGCAAAGCTCTAACCCGAAGTGGGTCACCCTGGTCAGTGAGGAACTATGAGGATACCTGAAAAGTATATCCCCAACAGCAGCCCCCGGAGGCCTCCAAGATCCAAAGTCAGATTTTATCATCGTCTAGCTTGATTTTCGGCTTGCAGAATCTTGAAGGGTTCCTGAAACTTCACAACAAAAAATACGATCCGGGTCTTAAAAGTAAGTCGGACCTATCAACAGGTTACTCGGATTTTCCAGCTCGATTTCAAACTAAGCCGGAACTTGGTCTCTAACGCCAACTGACACAAGTATGATCAAGTCACGTCATCTGACAGGCGTGCCGTCAGCGCGACCATTGGTGGGTCCGCGGTTCGCGGAACCGAGGCGCCGTTTCAATGCGTGCATAGAGATCGAGGAGACGCAATCATCGTGTGGGTCCTTCCCAGTTCTTTCCACGACGCGTGGCGGTTACACTGTAGCATTTGCACGAATCTTGGCACAGTTAGGTGGATATAAGGGGTTTGGATTTCTCCTTCTCCTTTCCACCAGTCCTTTGCCGTTTCCTTTCCTCCCAATCCTCCTGCGCGCACAGAGCCTCCTCGTCCTTCCCCCACAGAACTCCCAGCGCCGCCCCTTTCAGGTCATCTTCTCACCGGAGAAATGGCTTCATCATCTTCTTCCTCCGGTTTGGCGGCAGCAGCGGCGGCGGCGACGGCGGAAGCAGCAGCGGAGAAGGAAATCTTCCGAGGAATCTGGATCCCCTGTGCCCTCAACGAGGATGGCCTCAAGAACGTGGAGAAGGAGGGGCTTCTCGTCACCGGTGACTGGCGGAGCGGCTCCGGCGAAACCGTCCCCAACCCGCGCGACGGCGAGCGGGTCCACTTCGTCACCCATCTCGACCGAGGTCTGTCTTTTCCTCCCTCGGCGTTCTTCTCCGAGGTGATAGATCATTATGGAGTTCAACTCCACAATCTTCCTCCCAACTCTCTCTTAGAGATGAGTGCGTATGCATCGCTTTGCGAGGGCTTTCTCGGCATTAGGTCGAGTTTGCTTCTCTTCCGGTACTACTTTCATGTCCGGAGAAACTCCATCACTACCGGTGTTCCTTACATCACCGACACTATTAGCTTTTCACTTAGACGTGACCGGGCTTATCCCAAAATTTCTGCCAGTGACTCAGTCAAACAATGGCCAGCCACCTTTTTCTATCATAGGGATATTCTGGCTCCCGGCAAAGCTATGGCTTTGCCGGATTTTGTCGACGGAGCCGCCACGGCCCAGCCTTCCTGGGACGAGGCTGCTCCGACTCTCACCGATGATCTGATCCTCGCGAAGAGGCGGATCGAATATTTGATCAAGCACAAGGGTCTGAAGGGATCCTACTTGGTCCAGTGTTGGGTCTCACGTCGGATCCAGCCACTTCAGTACCACGGGGATAGACTGATGCACTCCATCACGTCATCCAGAAAAGACTCCCTCCGCATCAGCCCCAAAGCCTACACCACTCAAGGCTACATCAGCCAGATCAAGTGGCTGATCAAGGAGCGGATCGAGAGGAGAATTCCGGAGGTTTCTCTGGATATGCACACGGCGGAAAACCCCGTGGTGCCGGTAAGCTTCCATCAGTACACTTTTTATGTGTTTCAATCTTCAAGTTATACTGCAATACTGATATGTTTTCTTGTTTTCAGCTTGCTGACCTCCCCGAGTTGGAGCTTGCTCCGCTCGAAGGATATCCTCCTGAATTTTCTTAGGAGACAGAAGTGGTCCCATTGCCGGACCTTGCGCTCAAGAAGTGCAAAGCTCCGACAGTGGCTGTTGGCACAAAGGAGGTGCCTGTTGTGAAGAGGTAACTTTCATTCACAATTTCTGCCTTTGTACCTTTCTCGAATTTCTTTCTGAGATGTAATGTTTCCGACTTTACTACATTCTCAGAGCAAAGCCTCTCATCAAGGGTCAGGGGAAAGGGATTCCTTCGAAGCCCCTGCGACAGACGAAGCTCACCATAGCTTCCCCTGCTGTGGCTCCTCCGACTCCTGCCCCTCAACCTTCTGCAACTCCGGCAATCATTCCTTCTCCGGTGGTTGCAGAAGATCCGGCTCCTCCAACAGAGCCTGCGAGCCTTGGGTCGCAAACTGACGTCATCATGGGTGCGTCAGATCAAGATAAGGGTGAACCCTCTTCGGGTAATGATCCCTCTGCTGAAGTCTTCACCGACAACCTCATCAGCAATTCGGGACTTGCCAAGTTTGGCCTGTCTCGGAAATCTGCAGAAGAGATCCAGCGGCTAGCCAGGAAAGTCCTGGACAAAAGCCATTTATCTCCCGAAGAAGAAGCGCAAGAAGCAGAGGACGTCAAGTTCTCTGACCTTCTCGCTCAAGTCTGCCTTCACGACGAGAGGATTAGGACTGGCGAGCTTCCAACAACCCCAGTGATCCCTCTTACTCTTGCCGAGAAGGTGGCAGTTGAAGTGAACGCGGGTTTAGATAAACTCATCGCGAGCAATATGTAAGTCGGAATTCCAACTCTTGTTTTTACATTATGTTATATCATATCCTCTAGCCCCCAAGCATGAAGTAGGATATATAATCCTGGTTTATGCTTTCATTAGGATGCCAAAGAACGAACTAGTGTAGCCCCCAAGGCTCATGCTGATATTTAGCAAAAAAATATTAGCCCGAGTCTTAAGTAGCTTTCTGACTTTGGGTATTCTGACTTACAAAAAGTATGTTCCTATAACCAGGAATTACTGACCAATGTCTGTAATAACCGGAGAGAGATCAAGGCTCTCCCGCTTAAAAATGCCAAACTTAAAGTAGCCAAGGATGAAGCCGAAGGTAAACATTCCGAGATTCAAACCATGTCTTTTGCTTTTTCAATGTCGAATTTTTCCTGAACTGTTGTTCTTTTTTGACTTACAGCGCTGGTGAAACAATCCATCGCTATGATTGAAGAGGCCGAGAACCTAAAGATCCTGGTGGTGGAGAACAAGGGACTTCGCCAAGAGCTGGAGAAGCTTAAGGCGGATCACGAAAAGAGCATAGCTCAAGTCCTTGAATCCTCCTCCATGGCCACAGATGAGCGTGATCGCAAGATCGCTGCTCAAGATAAAATAATCTCGGATCTCAAGAATGAGATTGGTAGAGAGAAGGATATGTCGTAGGCGCTCCGGGCTGAACTCCAGAGTCTCCGGGAGGAGAAGACCAAAATTGATGACGTCATTTTCGGTACGTTCCATCTATCCGACTTGCCTCTTCCTTCGATGTTTATCAATGTCGGATTTTTTTAACTTGTTTTGTGTATAGGTCCTCTGAACTTGACGGACTCTTCCTCCTCTGAGCCCCGCACCCACCGGCTTACCCAAGTCGGTGATCTTCTTCATGAATTCCGCCAGTCCCTTGAGGACATCGGTGAGTCTCTCAGTATTCCGGACATGCTAAGCATGTCGGATTTTCAGGTGCGGGACAAGGCCAAGGAGATGCCGCAGCTTGTTCGGGACTGGAACATGTCCTACGCGCGGACTGCTGCGCAGAACGCTCTCACCATGGTCATGAGCCACCATGAAACCATGGAGATATGGCAAGTGACCAGAGGGTACTGCAAGGTAGACGAAGACGACCAGGAGCAGGACCTTCAAGCCATCATGCACTTCTGCGCCGGATATGGGTGTCGCGTAGCTGATCTGACCAGCTACGAGATCCCCTTCTTCACCCGCGTAGCTACTCCGCCACCTCCTCCAGAAGAAGCCGAAGAAGTTTCCGACGATGAACGGACCATCTCAGATCCGGACATCTCGGAACAATATCAAGGCGGAGTAACCAGCGAGCCGGCAGCTCCTTCATCTCCTCCTGCATCATAGACCAAAAACTTATGTATTATTCTGGAAAGAACATGATGCGTTTGTAAATATTAAGTACTATTTAATTTTGCTAGTGCTAAGCTTTTTATCTATTCAGCACTTTTGGTTTTTTTTGTGTGCCTGAAATGTTTACATAAGCACTTGTACTTTTTCGTCTTCACTTATCGTTTATCTAGCTTTTCGCTTCGTCCCTTTCGCAAGCCGGCTAAACCTTCTGCCGGAAACTTGGCCGAGCAACGGAGCTCAATCGCTAAACTAGTTTGAACTCGGAAACAAAGCCGGTTTCCAGTACCAACAATTCACTACTCGGAAAATACCCACATCCAGCAATCAGACAAATAACCAAAGTAAAGACTAAATTTTTTAGAGTTATACCCGAAGGTAGCATTTTTAGAATCGGAAATCTAAACCAGAACGAATATGAGCATAAAGTACTTTCAAGCATTCTGGGATTTTTGACTATGACATGATCATTTGGAAATAAGATGGTAAAAACTTCTCAGAAAAACTTGAGGCAACCAAAACTTTTATTTCTCAGAACATGTACATATGTATGATTACAAAGAAGGATAAACTAAGAATAAAAGGGACGTAGCTGAGCAATATTCCACGGTCTGTCTAACTCATCCGGATTTGTACTGCCTCCAGCTCTCTTTCTCTTCTTAGCAGTAGGTCTTTCTTTGACTGGCCTCATGTCAGTTAAGTAGTACGATCCATTGTGCAATACTCGACTAACTAAAAGGGGCCCTTCCCATACTGGGGAAAGTTTGTGCTTTCTTTGTTGCACAAGCCGGAGAACCAAATCACCTTTATTGAAAGATCTATTTCGGACTCTCTGGCTATGATACTTGCGTAACTTCTGCTGATAGGCTGTAGATCTCATTTCAGCAACGACGCGAACTTCTTCGACTAAGTCGAGATCATTTTGTCGAGAAATCTCGGCATCCTCTTCGATATATGCGGCCACTCTAGGAGAAGTATGAATTAAATCACTAGGAAGAACTGCTTCTGTGCCATAGACCAAGAAGAAAGGTGTGTATCCTGTTGACCTGTTCAGGGTTGTTCGTAAACTCCAAATTACAAAGGGTAATTCCTCTGCCCAAGCCCCCGCAGCACGTCGTAGTGGTGCTTCGAGTCTCGGTTTCAGGCCTTGTAAGATTAAACCATTTGCTCTTTCAACTTGTCCGTTAGCCTGTGGATGTGCGACTGACGTAATGTCAAGCCGGATATTTTGCTCGTCGCAGAATTCAGCCAATTCTCCCATGGAAAAGTTACTCCCGTTGTCCATGATAATGTTATGCAGATAACCATACCGGATTATAACATCCTCGACAAATCTTTTGGCTGTTGCTCCATCACAACTAGTGACAGGTTTAGCCTCGATCCATTTGGTGAATTTATCCACCATCACTAAGAGGTGAGTAAATCCACTTGGAGCTCGTTTAAATGGTCCTACCATATCAAGCCCCCAGACCGCAAAGGTCCATGTTATAGGTATTGTTCACAGCTGATCAGCCGGAACATGAGCTTGCTTGGCGTACTTTTGGCAGTCTTTGCATGTCTTGACTAATCGTTCGACATCTGCCTGAGCTGTAAGCCAGAAAAATCCGTGTCTAAAAGCTTTTGCCACTAACGATTTGGCTGCAGCGTGGTGATCACACTCGCCTTCGTGGATTTCCCTTAAGATTTCCACTCCTTCTTTCGGAGATACACAACGCTGAAAGACCCCAAAAACACTCCGTTTATGGAGCTCACCTTTAACAATAGTATAGGTTTTTGCTCGTCGGATAATCTGCCGACTCAGAACCTCGTCTTCGGGTAATTTGCCATCTACCAAATAATCGAGGTAGGGTTGGGTCCAGCTGGGAATTACCGCCAGAACTGCTATCAAAGGTGAGTCGGATTTGGTCGGATATTCCTCATCTACTCCCTTTATTAAGGGAACTTTGAGGTGCTCTAAAAAGCGCCATTTGGGACCTCTTTCCGCGCAGAACCTATCCGAGATAGTGCGTCTGCTTTCTCATTTTCTGCTCGAGGGATGTGTTGAACTTCAAACCCCTCGAACGAGCTCATGAATCCCCTTCCTTTTGCCACTGGACTTTCCAATCAAATTGGTTGTAAGGCTCATAAGGATCCACTTTACGCGCGGAATAAAATATTGGATCCTCGGGTAATCCATTTTTCTTGTTGCTTCATAAGAGTGAATCGAATGATTTAGATAGATCATCCACGACAGCTTTGTATGCTTGCATGTGCTTATTTGCATTACAAATATCCGAGATTTGCTGAGCAACAAGATCTGAATCTCCGTAACACATCAAACGTTGGATGCCAATATCCTTAGCGATCCGGATTCCATGCAGCAGTGCTTCATACTAGGCAATGTTGTTTGTCGCTGTGAAGTGGATCTGCAACACGTATAAAAGTTTATCTCCTTGGGGTGATTTGAGCACCACGCCAGCCCCCGAGCCCCCTCGAGCCTTGGACCCATCAAAAAAGAGGGTCCAATATTCCGACTCAGGGAGGACCATGTTCTCCTTCGTCTCTGTCCAATCAGCGACAAAGTCAGCAAGGATCTGGGATTTGATTGCTGTTCGAGGTTTATACTCAATGTCGAAAGCTGAAAGCTCTATTCCCCATTTGGCGACGCGTCCTGTGGCGTCACTGTTGTTGATTATATCTCTCATGGGAGCTTTGCTCACCACGGTAATTGGATGCTCCTGAAAATAGTGTTGTAACTTACGAGATGCTAAAAAAACACCGTAAGCCAACTTTTGATAGTGCAGATACCGCTGTTTTGATTCTGTCAGGACCTCACTAACAAAGTATGTCGGACACCAGGTGTTCCTGATTTTCCTCTGGTCTCTCCACCACCATGATGATACTGACAACCTTATTTGTCGCAGCAATGGAAAGCAACATCGGTTCCTGAGGTTCCGGTGCTGCAAGGATGGGAGAAGATGAGAGTACTCTCTTCAGATCTTGTAGTGCAGCCTCGGCTTCGTCAGTCCAGACAAAATCCTTGGTCTTTTTCAGGAGTTTATAGAATGGTGCGGCTCTTTCACCAAGCCGGCTTACAAATCGACTGACCGCATCAATGCAACCAGTTAATCTTTGTACGTCCTTCGGGCGAGTTGGCCTAGAAATATTGAGAATAGCCTTGATTTTGTCTCGATTCACCTCTATGCCTCTTTGAGACACGATGAAACCTAACAATTTTTTGGCTGGTATTCCAAAGAAGCATTTCTTCGGGTTAAGCATGATGTTGTATTTTCGTAGATTGGCGAACGTCTCCAAGTCGGAAATAAGCGTTTCCTTCTTTTTGGACATTACCATGATATCATCCACGTATGCATGTACATTGCGTCCGAGTTGGTCATGGAGGCAACACTGCATCCTGCGCTGGTAGGTAGCTCCTGCGTTCTTCAGCCCAAAGGGCATCGTAACAAAACAGAAGGTTCCGAAGGGGGTTATGAATGAAGTGTTGACTTTGTCAGATTCCTTCATCCGGATTTGGTGATAACCGGAATATGCGTCGAGAATCGATGACTTGATCAATTCTAGGCAGAGCGAACGGATCTTTTGGACAAGCCTTGTTCAAGGCAGTATAATCAACACACATCCTTAAATCAGTGGTGTCCTTTTTAGGGACCATTACAGGATTGGCCAACCACTCAGTGTGGATGACCTCTTCTATGAATCCGGCTAACTCGAACCGTGCTAGTTCCTTAGCTATTGCCTTACGCTTTTCATCGCCAAACCGTCGTAAGGACTGTTTGATGGGTTTAGCGTTCGGGTTTACATTTAGAGAGTGCTCGGCAAGTTCCCTAGGTACTCCAGTCATGTCAGATGGCTGCCATGCGAAGATATCTTGATTTGCTTGGAGGAACTTGACGAGCGCGCTTTCCTATGCGCTACTTAGGCCTACGCCTATCTGGGTCACCTTGGAGGGGTCATCATCCTTCAACGGTGTCTGCTTCGTCTCTTCCGATGCCTTGAACTCCGGATTGGGCTTTGTCACCTCCTTCTTCGCTGCGGGCATCTCGGACGGATCTATGCTCTTCTCGATCTCCTGGTACTCCTGGGCGTGCAGCACGGCTTCAGCACAGGCGGCATTTCCATCCTCGCACTCTCGCGCTTTCTTCGGGTCTCCCCTGATGGTGATCACGCCATTGGGACCTGGAATTTTCATCATATTGTAAATGTAACACGGACGAGCCATAAAGGCCCAATAAGCTGGACGTCCGAATATAGCGTGGTATGCGCTCTTGAACGGGACTACTTCGAAGGAAAGTGCCTCCGTCCGATAATTCTTTGGAGTTCCAAAAGTAACGTCCAAAGTGATCTCTCCCAGGGAATTAGATTGTCTTCCTGGGACAACTCCGTGAAAGATCACAGAGCTATGGTTCAGCTGTGTTTCCGAGATCTTCATCCGGCATAGCGTTTCGACATAGAGAATATTGATGCCGCTACCACCGTCCATGAGGGTATTGGAGAAACCATAACCGTCAATAAGTGGATTGACGATTAAGGCGTATTTTCCTTGCCTGTGTAGCTTAGGCGGATGATCAGCGCGGTCAAATGTGATTGCCACCTCCGACCAGTCCAGATATTGAGGGACAGCCGAAACTGTTGCATTGAGCTCGTGGAGAACTGCTTTCTTGACCTTTGCTGGTTGAGATCCGAGGAAGGTGACATAGGTGTTCTTCTTGGTGGGAAAAGTTTTCTTCCCTTCCGACTTGGGATTTGAAGCATCAACTTCCTCCATGTCGGAATCTTCCTTGGTCTCTTTGTCTTTGTCGGGATTTTTCTTTCCCTTATTCCGCTTAGCTTTGTAGCCCGCGGTATCATCTCTCTTGATGTCATCATTAAAACGACATTCAGCGTTGGTGTGGGACGAGCCCCCATTGGCGTCTAGGTGATGCACACATGGGTTATTGGCAATGTCGGCCCAAGTGTAGGTTTTGCCTGGTTGTTGTTCTCCTCTACCTTGGACCCTTGATGTCCCACGGCCACGCCCGCGGCCTCCGCCACGTCCTCCGGACCTGGAAACAGTAGTGACCACTACTGTTTCCGTGTTGGGTTTTTCTTCCGAGGTATTTTTTCGCTTCTGAGCTTGTTGCTTTGGTTGTTTTGCTGACTGAGGCACAACCAGGACATTGAGTAATCCCTCTGCATCGTCGTCAGCATCTGCATACTTGCTCGATGTTTCTATCATCTCTCCCAGATCAGTGACCTTGTCACACTTCAAGCGGTGTCGTAGTAGACCAATTGGGTGCCCTGCGATGAAAGCTTCAATCGCGGTTTGATTGTTTACTCCTTTACATAAGTTCTTGGTATCGATCCATCGTCCGAGGTAATCCCCACAAGTTTCTCCGGCTTTCTGGGTGCAACGTTGTAGGTCTCCAACCGTACAGGGCCTCCGATATGTGCCTTCAAAATTCTGAAAGAACGCACTTTGCATGTCAGACCAGTTGTGGATGGTGTTCTCCGGAAGTTCATTGAGCCATGATCGCGCCGTCTTCTGCAACATAAGTGGGAGATATCGGGTTGCGACCAGGCTGTTTCCGCCTTTGGCAATGCAGCAAGCTTGGAAGAAATCCTGTTGCCAGGTATCTGGCCGAGCAATGCTGTCGTAGGCTTGGATGTGCCTTGAGATAGCAAATCCTTCCGAGAATTTTGTAGCTCTGACGCGTGGTCCAAAACACTTTGGGCCCACGTAGAAATCGTCATTTTCGTAGCGCCGCGCCTCTATATTGGAGTTAATCATGTGCCTTGCGTCGTTCAGGGATAGAGATCGTCCCGAATGTCGGTTGTGGCTGCGGTGCCTTGGAGCCGGACTTCGGCTTCTGCCACCACCTCCTCCACCATGTCGTCCTCCTTTCCCTCCTTGGGGGCCGTTGTGATAACTGCCTGGTGGAGGGGGTGGGGTAGCTGAATTGTTTCCGGTTGATCGCCGGCCTCCGTACGGAGCGTCATTATTCCGGTTCCGGGGAGGTTCTTGACTACGACGAGCCCCCTGCCGGCTTGTTCCAGCATGGTTTCCATCGTTCCTTCGTCCGTCGTTCCCACCATGGTGAGGCTCAGCCGGACGTCTCTCATGTCTAGGAGGTGGCATTCTCTGATAATCCTCCTCCCGACGTTTCTCCTTATCTTCTCCCTTTCGATCGTTGAACTCTCGACGGGGAGGATTCCTCGGATTCAGTGCAGCGATCGCGTCTTTCTCGGCTGCTGGAGCGACATTGCTCCAGTTATGTGTAGTTCTGCGATGCTGTCTCGACGATCCGGTTCTTGAATAATTGTCCTCCCTGCGTTCGGGGTGATGGTACTGCGCCCGAACGTAATGGGATCTTGCGTCAGCCCATGCCGGATCTATGCGACATTGGTCAGAATCCGAGACTAGTTTTTGACTTCCGGACAGGGCGACCTTTTGCTGCTCCAGTCCCTTGTTGAGTATCTTGATACCCAAACGGATTTCCTCTGGTCCTGGATTAGCCGATAGAATTTCTCGGGCTGCCACGGTATTCTGTACTAGGGTTGGGTATACCCAATATCCGTTGCTGTCTTTCCGTGGCTTCCCCATCTCATCCCCAAAAAGGATGGCACAGACACGTGGGAATTGGTCATCGTTGGTGTGACGCTTCCGTGTCTTCTGATGCAACCGAGACATGTACTCCTTGGTTGACATGCGTTTCTTCTCCACCTCAATGTTTTTGGCTTCATCGAGGAGTTGTTGAGGACGCGCTTCTAGGGCTTGGGCCCTTTTGTCCAGCTCATCTGCAGTAAGTTATGCAGCTGTATGGATAGGTGTGGTTAATGCGGCATCTATGAGTTTACGTGCACCTTCTGTGATCACCTGTCCATCCACCGATGCTTCTTTTTTCGGCTCGTCTAGGATAAGTTCTCCATCCGAGTCTTCCTCGTATTCCTCGGCAATCACCTCCTCTGTGAGAGGGTCTTTTGCCGGGGTTTTGTTCTTCTTGTTCTTCTTCTTTGCCTTCTTGGCAGTGCCGGTAGCAAAGACGGCTTTGGGTCTGTTTCCCGGAGTCAAGCTCTGATCGGTACTTTCGGACATCTGGACTTCGGGATTATCTCCGATGTCCATGTCATCCTGCGCTTTGGGAGAGTGTTCCCCGGATCCTTCATCCATGGCTTCTCCTTCTTCTGCAGCTTTGGAGTTGTACTCCTCTTCATATTCCGCGGAGAACTTTCGGAAATCTGCCGACATCATAGATTCATCCAAGGATGCGGGAACGTCGGTGTTTGTTCCAATTGTCTCCAGCACCGAGTCAGTGTTCTCTACAGCATCGGCAGAGCCGGATCCAGATCCCACGTATCCGACGAAGTGCGATGCGTGCTTCCTGAGGTACCTGCGGCTTTCGCGATCAGCCATATTGAAACTTTTAATGGTCTCGAGGATTGCATCTACGCTTTTGCCTTGCAGTATCATACGTCTTAATGTGTACCTAAGGAAAGGCATGTCTGTCCCATCATCGTCAGAGCCGGAATCAGTATCATTGATATGCTCCTCCTAGATTTTGACTTCCACGGGTGGGTCGATCTGGGATCTGGCTTCTCCAGGGAGATCCACTCTAGATTCGACTTGGAACGTGAGGTCTTCTTCAGGCTCAGATTTCTCCACTATCTCCGCAACTGGTGCGGGCTGGGTGGGTTTAGGGTTTTCTGAGATCCGGAACTCTGCCGCCTCCGCGGACAAAGGGGACCCAGAAGATTCTTCTGCCGCTATCATCACCGCTGGGGTGGGTTGGGCAGGTTCAACGAAACTGATGTAAACATCGATCTCGCCAAAAGACATGATTGTATAGGCAGTCACGGCCTCCCTAGCCGGAATCCAAGTCTCATCGAGAATGATGAGAGGGACGTTGGTGGCGTAGAGGATGCGACCGATGGCGATGGTCTCGCCGATTCCGATTCTTGTAGATTCCGCTCGGAACGCAGATCTGAAGCTCACTTGCCCCACGGTGGGCGCCAACTGTCATCGGATTGAGGACAAGTACGCCATGAGGGGGTACTGGAGGCGTGCGGAAGAGAGGGGTGTGAGACGTACGGTATTCCGGGACGGTGAGCACACAAGTTTACCTAGGTTCGAATCCGCCGGCTTTGGACGAATCCTACTCCTGCTAGCAATCCAGTAATACGGCGGAGCCGGAATATGGGTTACAAGGGTATCGCCTGTGCGAGTTGAGGGTCTAAAGTATTGGGTGCCCTAAAGGCTCTCCCTAGGCCGGCTTATATAGATATCCGGCCTAGGGCTTACAGCAGAGATCAATCCGGCTACGACTAAGAGTTGGTTATAGAGTACATCTTGAACTACAAGTAACATAATGGGCCTAAGTCGGTAAGTCTTCTGGGCCTTCCCGTAGCCGGATTGGACTCCGTCTTCTCTTCCTGATTGGGCCGCCCGTGAAGCAAATCTCTAACCCGAAGTGGGCCACCCTGGTCAGTGAGGAACTGTGAGGATACCCGGAAAGTATATCCCCAACATCCATTGTTGACCTTGTTAAGATGGTCTGCTTGCAAGACTTCCAGAAAACAGCACCACCACGAAGTGATAACCACTCGTGGCCTTAATCTCATCAGCATCAGATATCCAGTTTGAATCACTATAACCCTCAAGTGCCCGTGGATACCTAGTATAGTGAATACCATATCTCGCAGTTCCTTTCAAATAGCACAAAACTCTCTTAAGAGCATGCCAATGATCATCTCGAGGATTTAATACAAATCTAATAAGTTTGTTTACATAAAAAGACATGACATGCCCTGTGGCGCTGGCTAAACACATGAGCGAGCCAATGATTTGAGAATATCTCAATTGATCTCTAGTAGTTGTTCGATTCTTTCAAAGTAGCACACTAGGATCATAAGGAGTTGGAGAATATTTGTAGTCGCTATACCCTAAATGACTCAATATATTTTCCACATAGTGGGACTCAAGCAATGTAATCCCACTATTGTCATCCTTTAGTAGCTTGATGTTCAGAATTACATAGGATACTCCCAAGTCCTTCAGCTCAAAGCAGCGAGATAGGAACTCTTTGACCTCCTCATTAATAGTGAGGTTGGTCCCAAATATCAATATGTCATAAACATAGAGACATAGGATAACTCCATCGCCCCACCATGGAGATAGTACACACACTTATCAGCTTCATTTACAACAAAGCCTTTAGCGATAAAAGTTTTTTCAAACTTCTCGTTCCACTGCTTATTAGGTGCTTGCTTAAGACCATACAAATACTTAACTAACTTACACACCTTTCCTTCTTGACCATCTACTACAAATCCATCAGGCTACTTCATATAAATTTCCTCATCTAACTCCCCATTTAGGAAAGTTGTCTTAACGTCCATTGATGAACGAGCAGACTATGTGAGGTAACCAAGGAGAGTAGTACTCGAATAGTGGTCAATTGGGCTACATGTGAGTATGTATTGAAAAGACTTAACCTTCTTTCTGGGTATAACCCTTCGCCACAAGTCGTGCCTTATACTTTTCAATAGTACCATCGGTTCTAAGCTCTTTCTTGAACACCCACTTACATCCTACAGGTTTGTACCCATAAGGACGATTAGTAACCTCCCAGGTTCCATTAGCTAAGATGGAGTCCATCTCTGTACGGACAGCTTCCTTCCAGTAGTCAGCATCTTAAGATGCATAAGCTTTTGAAAGTGAAGTAGGAGTATCATCCACGAGGTACATAATGAAATCATCACCAAAGGAATTTGCATCCCTCTGTCTCTTACTCCTTTTGGGAGCTTCATTGTCATTCTCCACAGGATCATCATAGTGTTCTATCGGCATAGTGGGTTCAGGAATTATGGCAAATTCCTGACTAGATGAACTAGTCATCTTCTGATTTGATGAGCTAGACATATCTTTCATAGGAAAGATGTCCTCAAAGAAAGTCGCGTTATTTGAGTCCATAATTGTACCGACATGCATGTTAGATACCTTAGATTTTACTATCAAATATCTATAGGTAATGCTATGAAAAGCATATCCAAGAAATACACAATCCACGGTTTTTGGTCCAAGCTTGTGCTTCTTGGGTATTGGAATATTGACTTTCACCAAACAACCCTAAGTTCATCCGTAAGAGAGTTTAGCCTTTTTATTCTCCCATTCCTCAAATGGAGTCATGGTTTTATCCTTTATGGGAACACGGTTTAGAACATGACACACATTCATTAGTGCCCCCACCATTCATTGGAAAGTCATGATGTATCTAACATGGCGTTAACCAAAATCAGTTAGAGTATGATCCTTTGTTTTGGCCACCCCATTTGACTGATGTGAGTAGGGAGGCGTCCTCTCATGGCACAGAATAAATCAAGGCATTTGAAAAGTACTCTCCACCATGATCCGACCTTAACTGCTTGATTTTAACATCAAGTTGGTTTTCTGCTTCATCTTTAGAGATATTGAAGTAGTTCAAAGCTTCATCTTTAGATTTCACAAGATACACATAGTATTATCTAGTGAAGTCATCAATCAACATCATGAAGCATCCTTTTCCACCTTTTGTCAACACACCATTCATCTCACATAGATTTGAATGTATAAGTTCTAGTGGTGCTAAGTTTCTCGGTTCTGCAGTCGTATGAGACTTGTGGGGTTGTTTTGCTTGCACATAAACTTGGCACTTAGAACCTTTGAAAGTGGTAAATTTTGGAACTAAACTCATATTCTCTAGTCGCATCATGCAACCAAAGTTAATATGAAAAACTCGCGAATGCCAAATATTGGACTCATTATCATTGCAAACATGATTAATAACTTTAGTACATGAGTTTGATAAAGATAAGAGGAACAAGCCTCCACACTCATAACCTTTTCAAACAAATTATCCATACTTAGAAATTATAAATTTATTGGACTCAAAAACCAACTTAAAACCATCTCGACATAAAAGCGATCCGCTGACGAGATTCTTATTGATGGAGGGAATGTGATGCACATTCTTTAGTTGTACGGTCTCCCCGAAGTAATCTGCAGATTTACCATACCAACACCATGAATAGAAGCATGTGAGTCGTTTTCCATCAGCACGGAAGGAGTCCTTGTGACCTGATAACAAGAGAATATGGAAGTATCAGAACATACATGTGTATTGGTACCCGTGTCTATCCACCATTCATAAGAATGAAATACTGAAAGGATAGTATGGATAATACCATACCCAACAACCTTCACCTCAGTATCACCAATGACAACATTAGCGGTCTTGCTGTTGTTCCCATGTTGATGCTTATCAAAGCGATCAAGGCATCCAGGGGCGGATCATGATCACCACAAACGTGGCAAGACCTTTTCGTCTTATTACTATTCTTCTTGGAATTGGTTGAGTGCGTGATCTTATTCTTACCATAAATCCCTTTGCCTTTAGATTTGTTCTTATGCTTGAACTTGTGGGATTAGAAGTTTTTCTTTTATACCAAATTGGCACTAGAACCTCCCTCAAATCCTCGAGCGGTTTTGTCCTTCGCTCTCGCCTTCTCTTCCACATGAAGAGAACCAATGAGACCCACAACGAAAAACTCTTATATCTTATGTTTCAGAGAAGTAGCAAAGTTCCTTCGCAATGGAGGAAGCTTGGCAATAATGCCTGCAACCAAAAATTTGTCCGGTAAGGTACTCTTTATCTGTTCAAGTTCTTTAGCAAATGACTATATCTCATGAGCTTTCTCAACTACGGAGTGCTCATTAGTCATTTTATACTCATAGAATTGCTCCATGACATATAACTCAATTCCAGCATCCGAGACCCCAAATTTGGCCTCGAGCGCATCCCACACGTTATTGCCATGATCATATGTCATATATGGGTCAACAATGTTGTCCCTGAGATAACGGAATAGAGCCTCCTTAAACATGGCATCAAATCTCTCAAAGGCTTCCTGATGTACAGTAGTAGGTTCACCTCACTTTTGCCAAGAGTAGCACTATAGAAGTTCAGGTTTTGAACTAGAGAATTGCTCTCGTGTGCCATCTCTTATAATGTGAACCATCAAAGGGAGGTGGCCTTGTAGCAGCGGCAACGCCCCTTGGATTCATTTGCCTATACTCAGGTTTTTGGATTGTTGAAAATATAAGCAAATATCCATATGATTTAATATGAATAATAAACTTATAAAGCATGATAATATAAATACTACCAAAACCAATCATGCAGACTAACAGAGTAGACGAACATATGACATCTAAATAATATAACCCTATCACATCTAATGCAGATGCTAGAATCATAAACTCTAGCAAAATATGATGAGAGAGAGTATGACCACATAAGGTGCGTCTTGAGCAGTTTGAGGAGCAACTGCAGTAGTGTTGGTGCCAGAGTTGTCGCCCATGTTGAGTTTGTCGAAGAGGTTGGTTACATCCGGGAAGAAGTCATCGTTGGGGAACTCGTCGGAGGACGACGTCGTGGTTGCCAGTAGTCACGCTTAGAGAGCTCCCCAAAAACTTATCGTCCCTCACCCATACAGGTCTCTAAGAGGCGGGGTTCTGGAGGCTTACTATCCAGGGCCGGCAGTGCACACCGTAGGACATGATGGGGAAGAACAAGATAGCACTGCAATGGACTTGAAGGAGATGCGTGTGATGAGTTCTAGCCACGTAGGGTTTGCATTCCGGTTTATATGGTGTCGGTCGGGTAGGTCGTGGGGCACAACCCACGTCCGAGTCACCACAACCCATGATGCAGAAAACCCAGAAATGACTGATTAACGTGTCCATTAATGACTCACAAGTAATTTCCCCAAAAAAGAGATACATAGATATGAGATTGGCTCGTCTCACTCCCATAACTTGCGTCATGACAAGACATGGCATCAGAGGAGGAGTGCACGGGAGCTTCTTCTCTTCTTACTCACTTAGTAGTGCTAGAACAACCTTCTATATAAGGTGGTACAACTCCCTCTCAACTTGTAAATGGAATTAAACTTTAGCTCCACTAGTATAGCCAGATGCTGCCATGTACTAATGAGCCAAAGAGAATTTTGGAATTTGTATTTGTTATGGGCCAAAGGTCACGACACTAAAATACCTCAAATTCCAACATTACATGCATGCTAAAAACTGGTGTGACACTGTAGTTAATGATAAGAGAGATGATTTCATAGTTAGATATCTTACCATAACACATAACACATAGAACTAGGAAATTTAGTGTCAAATATCTTATATGCAGTTTTGTATTGAGATTCTATAAATCAGTAAATATAATATAACTATGCTGCTACTATCACATGATACCATGTATCATATAAATGGTATCTTACTATATATGATACTCTTCACTATGATCAACCTAAGGCGGGGAATAATTATCTTCGTACTAGAGTAGTTATTCCATTATTATTATTGCTATGCATTGGTGCTAAAGTTGTTGTTTCTGAATAAAATTTACATCAATTATGTCATTCTTTTCAGCTAGTTCACCAACAGAAATATCTTTGCACTAGAATTATTTGAGAGCATGAACACAATCATGACAAATTTTGCATATAAACTCTGAACTTCTTCTACATACCTCAGTCATTTAGTATATGATGATGACCTTTCATTGTGCCACTAAGAGTGGTTAGATACCATGATATTTAACAAAGTTTTAGCTCGAGGGATTATTTTACTCATAAGGGAACCACTTGCATCTAGATATAAAAGATTTATGGGTGTGTGTTTTAAGCCATCATAGAATAAGTGGACCATGAACCGATCATCAGTACCATGTGTAGGAAAACTTCTAAGAAAAAGCTTAATTATTTTCCAAGCTTGCCGAACATGTTCATTTTTATTTTTCTTAAAGTTCATGATACTATTTCTCATATGTACATGCGTTGACCTAGTACAACACTGTATGTTGTAGTGTACAATTCATTGACATGATACTGATGGAGTCCTCATCTATAAATATCACATCCCTTAGAGTGGTACACCATAAACATTGCAGGTCCAACAACTTTATTTATTTATACCAAGAGTCAAAAGTGCACAAAAGCTTTGAGATCCTCCTCGGACCAATGAGGATGCACATCGCAATGGAAATTCAAATGCAGAAGGAATAACTTGCTAGTCAATGGTAATACTAAGCTTAAAACCATTATAGCTGGAAACTTATTGGATAAGCTATACCATTGCTACCTTGACTACCTATCTGTGTTCTGGTGGATCCTATATCTAGATTCTGCCTTATTTCTACTAATCTGATACCCTATTGTTCATTCTACTCTCTGTGTTGGTCTTCGTGTCTTCTCACAACCTAAACAATGGTTCAAGAGGCTAGATTGAGTATGAGCATACTCAACAAGTTCTATGGTGTTTGTTTGATGCTCTGTTGAAAGTAGTTGATCAAAGATCCAAGACTTGTGCAGGTTTTTGAAAGTGGGCTTTTAGAAAAGGAAAGTTTTAGCTTTTCATAAATTCTAAAGCTATTAGTCTTTATGGGTTGTCTGAACTTCTGTGGAGTTCCTTTCCATGCTGTGATCATAACACTTTCCCAGGATAGGGAGTAACATGTCACGTTTATACACTCTCGAGAGATGCTACTTTTCCCACAATTATCCTTGGCCTTATTAATATTTCCATGTATGGTATCTATTATTGAGTCATGCCGAGTCCCCTTCCACAACCCTGCTGCCCACCCATTGTAGCGAACTTTGGTCGTGATACCTACATTCAATCACCATCCCTTCTAATATACTCAACCATTCTCCTAAGACACAAGATAGATACATAACTGGCTCCCACCCGTTTATCACCACTTTGGTTCACATACAGACTAGGTATACGAAAGGAAGAATGTACCTCTATCTCACTCACTCCGTAACAAGATCTGTGGTTAGCGTGGTATTGTACGACGCAATAATGGATGACCAATATTATTATTAATCCTCACTTTCCTAGTATAGTGGTATCTCCACCACATGATGTTTCAACCATGTATACATCCTTGATTCCATCTCCCACCATTTGTTTATTTCATTCCGAAAATGGTATTGCGCTTGAATGCAAGTAATAATAATGTTTCGAAAACATTATTAAAATGAAACCACATGACTTGTAAGATTTCACTTGCAACACGATTGCAAGTTTGATCTCATAAAGGTGATGAAAGAATGAACTTTACTGGTAACTGTGAGATAATGCAGTTCGAAGGTTTTACTTTACCCTAGACCTCGGGTTCTGGAATTCACAACATTTTCCGATAAAGACAATGCTTCGGTTGCAAATATTTGATGCTCTAATGCAAATATATGCAATGCAATCTCTTCATGTATTGTGTTTGAACTAATCTGTTTAATTTTCTTTGTTTTTGGTGAATTTCTCCCTTTTTAGGGTTTTATTGTATTTTCTTAGGTATTTTATTTAGGGATTTATATTTTTGTGATCCTGGTTCGTTAGTTGTACTCAGTTTCCCCAGTCACTTAGCTTTTCCTCACTTTCCCCTCCCTCTATTCTAAAACCCTCATAGGCGCTCAGACGAGGGATGTCGTCAGGTCAAAGGCTTTACCATTACATGCTGACCATGTTGGGACCGTGTTGGGGCAGGTCGTGCGTTGAGTGTTACATTACATCGCTTCTACCGTTACATGCTGACCGGTGGGGCCATGACACATGGCGGACTAACCATCCATCTCTCGCTAACTTGTGGGTCCCATTTTTCCTGATTGTGTGGTCGGTGTAGCCAATGACAAATGGGACCATTCTGTGGGGCCGTCGTAGCCAATGCACGATGGGGCTGCTATGTGGGGCTGTTCTGTGGGGCCGTCGTAGACAATGACCGGTGGGGCCGTCATGTGGGACTGGAGGGTGGATTTGCATATTTGCCATGTTTTACTTTGCAACTTGCATATTTGCCATTTTGTGTGTCACTTACATGTGGTGATCATGTGGCAAATATGCAAATTTCAAAGAAAAAGTTTGGCAGATATGCAAAAATTGACAGGTGGGGTCGTGTATGACACGTCGGCTCTCTCTCCCTCTCTCATCCGCTTCCAGCCCCAGCCCCTAGTAGCTCCTATCCCACCGGCGGACAGAGCAATCATCGTCGGCGTGTGTAACATCCCAAAACTTTAATCCAAGGTTATTAAGATCCAAATCATCAAAATTTAGGGTTAACAAAAACTTTTCCAATTAAAATTATTAAAGCACTCATGCGTGTGTGCATTTAAAATATGAGTTGATTTGAATTGCCATGATTAAGTGATCCATTGCTGGTAAAATGATTCTTAGGTGAAATAAACATCATCTAAATCATTCCCAAATACATCCCAAAGAAAAACAACTCAAAATGAATAAATGAAGTGAATGGTCATTTGTGCCATTTTAATCAGCATGCCTACTTTGGCTATTCCTAGAACTCAAAACCTAACAAAAACAATTGTTGATCTTTGCACCCCTTACTAGTACACCTAGTGGCATTGCCATGCCATGCCGAGCACCAACTCGCCGACCAAACCTTGCCCCACCCCAGCAGACCACCTCCCTCTCTCTCACCATGTCTACTAGCTAGCCATCACCTCACCGCCACTCTCTGTCCCCTCCCCGAGCCAAGCCAGAGCGTGGACCACCGAGGAACCGCCGCGCCTAGTGCGACTGCGCCATGCCGAGCACGCGCCAGAGCGCCGCGCCCGACACGCGTGCACAAGCCGCCGCTCAACCGCAACCCACGTCCACCGCTCCGCCACGACCCCAGGAACACCGCAGACATGCCCATTCGCCGCCCAACGCACCACAACCACCCTCGCCGTGGAAGCCGCCGCCTCTGCCGTTCAGAGCGCGCGCACCGCCCGACCGCATACCACCGCCCCTAGTCCTGCATTGATCATGTAGAGCACCGCTAGGAGACCAGCGATCGTCCCCTACCTCGGGCCACACCGCTAGCACGTTGTGCAGCCCTTGCCGGAGCCGCCCGCCCATGCCTCTCGGTCGCGTCGTCGTCCTATAAATAGAGGCCGCCCCCAGCCCCATTCGGCACACCACTCACCTCCCCTCACCTCACTGACGGTTCCCCACCTCTAGCTGGAGCAAGGCGAGCAGCAGTTGGACGGAATTGCACCGGAGTTGGCCGCCTTTGGAGGAGAAGGGCGCCGCTGATTGCGACCACCCCCGGAGCCACCTCGACCGTCCCTGAGCTTTCCGTCGTCTACCAGTCCGTTTGCCCGCCTCGCCGTCATCGCTGGAGCCCTGGTACGCCCCCTGAGCATCCCCACCAAGCCGCTAGGGTTAGAGTTCGCCAGCAACAAGTTCGTCGTCGACAACAATCCACTGTCGTTGATCCTCGTTCTAATCCAACGACCCATATCGCCCCGTACCACTTCGTGCGTTATAAGCCACTGACCGGTGGACCCCCTGTCAGCTGAGCCCCGTGCCGCGGAGTGTCACTGGGCCGGCCCGTTAGTTTTCCCGCGCGACCCAGTTAGTTTGAATTAGGATTTTTTCTTTTTAGTTTAAACATAGTTCTGTCCCCTAGTTTAAAAATTAATTCAGAGAGATTTACAAATCCAAATGGAGTGATTCAAATTTTGTTAGAAAGCTACTGAAAAGATCTACCGAAGCCCGTTGGATTTAATTCAATTAGAGTTAGAGATCTCTCCTAGTAAAAATAACAAGACAAAAGCATTTGCACTTGCAACATTTTTATAAAATCAACCATATTAGCTTTTGAGATGATTCCAACTCTCAAAAATCACATTTCACCATACCTATCTGAATATGTAATAATATTAGGGTTTACCTGCAGTGACTTTGGACTAGTACCAAAATAATGCTATATAGGCATTTCTAGTCACTTTAAATCATTAAATAATGAACTTAAACCAAAGTAATTATGATCCAACCCTTAAATAACATCCCCACATGTTAGAATATGGGGTGATGACATGTGTCCACATGATCCCATATTTTAAGTGGTGAATATTAAACCTTAGTTAATTTTTCAATGAGTAGAAATTACTTTTCTGAAATAAAAAGGATGAAACTATTGAATAAAACTTGTGATGCTTGTGATGATACTAGATCATCAAGTGTATGCCTTAGAGTGCTAATTAGACTAGTTAAGTATTGTTTGCTGATTGTGTACTCCGTATGTATTTATAGACGATAGTACCGACTAGGCTTCCGAGGAGGAGGAGTTCTACCAAGAAGAAGAAGAAAACTTCAACCACTGCACTACCCAAGGCAAGTTAACACTTGCAAGTATTATACTAGCAAGCCACCATTAACAATGCAAGATAGCCCTTGCAATCTAGATAACCCAAGCAAATATACTTTAGGCATGCTTTGGTTACACTCCCTTGACTAGTATTTACCCCCAAGTATATTTTTTTCAAGCTTTACTTCCTTTACTTTACATAAAGTTCTTTACTTGTTTAGAATGTAGCATAAAGAGTATAAAACTTGACCTATATAGAACCCTTTAGATTTCATTCTATGGCATGAGATTGATCCCATCATCCCACCTTAGTGAACACTCTTAACTTAGTAGTTTAGAGTAGATAAAAACTTGAGTCACTCTAGATGGGAGCACTTGGTGAAAATGGATTATGAAAACCTTGGAATGATGAGTCATTCTATTGAGATGTTTTGACAAGTGTTGAGAAACAAAATTGGTTTATGATGGTGAAAATGTTGAGGCATGAGCCTTAACCCTCTTATAAAACTGATGGTTGGATTCGGATGCGATACCATTCCAAATTTACCGTACAACCACAATACCTGAATTGGGTAAGGCTTAGCCGGAAGTTTATATGCATTAGTATTAGTTCCCTCGCGGGAGGGGTTTGAGCTGAGGCTACCTCTCAATGTTGTCCACCTATGCAGTGCCCAAGATGACAGATGGTCATGGTTGGGAGGCCATGCTCATAGGAGAGGTGCTTATACTAGGGTGTGTAAAGTAAAGGTTATGTTTGATTGTCTGCATACTAAGTATGATTATTCAGGGTTATCCCTGACAGATGTATCAAATCTTGTGGTGAAAGTGTACCACCTCTGCAGAGTGTCAAACTATTCGAATAGCCGCGTCCGCGGTTATGGACAGTTGGAATGGCCATACTGTTTCGTTGTCAGATGTTTTCAAAATGACTTATGAAAGAAATGATGAATCTTGACTTGACCACAATAGGGTTGTGATTATGACAATAGCTTCCCAACTTAAGTGATTCTAGAACTTTATTTTATCTTTCTTTGCTTCTGAACTTAGCTTAGGTTTCAAACTTAACTTTATAATTAATTTAGAGTTAGCACTTTAACTTAGAACTATCCTACTTGTTAGTGGTAGTTTGCGAGTACTTAAAGAGTACTCATGGCTTTTGTCCCTGGCTATTCTCATGGCCAGACTATGAAGGAGACTACCAAGATGATAGCTAGCAGGACGACTATGATAACTAGGACTATCTGCCTTCGCCAGCATTGCCTGTGCCCCTGAAGATGGACCCCACCGCTACGCTTATCTTTTATTCTGCTGTTTGTTGTATTAAGACTGGATCATGAGATCCTTATTTGTGTAAGACCTTATGTGTGGTTTGTAATGGATGATGTACTGTGATATCCAATCTATTATGTCTCGCAAAAATGATAATCCTAGGATTGCGAGGTATGGCATAACAGGCATCTGGGATTAAAAATCCAGGTGTTGACAGCGCGTCGTTAGATCCGTCCTACAGCGGTATCGGATGGACTGCCACGCTGCACCTCAACCATGGCTCTAGCACCTGTTTCGTCCACACACATTTTACGTTGAGGCAGTACCGACCGCAGGCAGGTCTGTCGCCCACGACGACCGGGATTTGGTTCTGGCATTATAGCTCGACGACAGTCATAGCAATTTCTCGTAGTGCTTGGTAAGACCGTCGCTCCTACTCTGCCCACCCTAATTGATTCGGTTCCCATAATTTCCTCGATATTGCATATGAAAATTAGTCCTCAATGTCTGGTCATAGCGGGTACACCGGCGAGGGTGGGAAATCGATCATGTCATGGCCACATTCTCCTTCTCCTACCACATCGGAAGTTAGGTGATGAATCGGGTGTGCTATGCAGGTCGATGGTCCATGGTACATTGCATACCAAGATGAATCAACCCAGTGGTCCAACCAAAGGATGGATGTGGAGGAGATGGTTGCCAAGTTAGGTGATGAATTGGCCCGTAAAAACCTGTTGATATTCGAGATGACGCGTATCGTCGAGGAAGAATTCAGAGCTTATTCGCAAAGAGAAGTTGACACTTGAGGATGATCTTGCCGTATCTGATCAAGTGGTAGAAAATCTAAAACATGAACTTCAAGTGAAGAGGACGAGAATAGTAGATTCATGTGGGTAGTTTTAGTGTTGCCATCCGCATCCTAGCAGTTACAGTATGCGGTTATGGTGAAGGGTGGCATGTGTAATGATTAGTTGAATAGATAGCTAATTTAGAGAGTAGAATTGTTATTCAATGGATGGTTATGTGTTCCTGCTAATTTAGTCATTTTGCGGTCCCAAAGTTGTCGAGAGAATGCATTGCGAGCCTGAGTTGCTTGCCATTGGATCTAGCCGTCCCAAAGTTGTCGAGAGAATGCATTGGGAGGCCTGAGTTGCTTGCCTTTGGATCTAGCGGTCCCAAAGTTGTCGAGAGAATGCATTGCGGGGCCTGAGTTGCTTGCCATTGGAACTAGATGCCCATAGTTGGCGTGCCAAATGCCTAGAGGGTCAAGTTGGGGCCTATCAGTTTTAACCATTCTGTCGCTACCATGTAGACTTGCAGCGTTGGAACAACATCCATTCCCTGTTCCAAATTAGTGGCTCAGATTGTCAATCCAAGTTAGTTGACTCAAATTCGTCACGATACAATCGAATCTAGGCAAATCTAAATCAATTAATTTGGGTCGGAGGGAGTACTACTTATGAATCAGCTTTAGAGCATATCCACCATCCTCATAGCTCAAATACATATCAATTTTATTTCAAATCATACATATTTTGATCAAATTTATACAAGCCCACCAGAGATTGTCAAAGCAAGTACTACTACTTATGAATCAGCTTTAGATCATATCCACCAGTCTCACGGCTCGAATACATATCAAATTTATTTAAATCATACATATACTTTAAGTCACAGAATTTTGGTTCAAACTGGGCTCAAATTTGTCCCAATTTTAAGTGGACAGTGAGCTAGCCGACTGATGACTGCAAGTGCACAGATCATTTGTAGCTAGTTTCGAAATAAAGATATCGATCCCACAGGGAGCAGGAGTCTGAAGTCTAATAAATCTTTGAACTAAATACTGAAATAGTAATGCTAAATAACGTTCTAAGTAACAAGATAAAATGCGAGTTTTGTATAAAAGATAATTTTGGGTTTTCAAATAAGAGAACAATAAAGCTGTAAGTAAACAAGAGAATGCAAGTATGATTATGAAAATCTGCAAGATGATGGAAAGAGTTCTCAGGGAGTAGTGGATCCACCGCTAGTAATTAGAAAGGGTGATTAAAATTATTATAATGAGTGATGTCTACGCACTTCTATTATTGTAGAGAGTTGTTGGGCCTCCAAGTGCAGAGGTTTGTAGAAAAACAACAAGTTTTCCCTTAAGTGGATCGCCCAAGGTTTATCGAACTAAGGGAGGAAGTGGTCAAAGGTATCCCTCTCAAGCAACCCTGCAATCAAGATACAAGAAGTCTCTTGTATCCCCAACACACCCAATACACTTGGCAGGTGTATAGGTGCACTAGTTCGGCGAAGAGATAGTGAAATACAAGTGGTATGGATAATTATAAGTGGTAACGGTGCTAGAAAAGAGCTTGATGGGTAGGACGAGATTAAAGGCAATCTGAAATAAAGATGGAAGCAAGCAAACATGTAACAGATCTAGTTGCAAACGGTGCTTCAATTCTTAGAAACAAGGTCTAGGGATCATACTTTCACTAGTGAACACTCTCATATAAATATCTTCTCTTTATGATACTACTCTGAACTACTCTCCGGTTGGATAACTCTAATCCACGGTAGGGCTATAACAGCACACCTCAAAATTCGCTTTCCCCATCTAGATAACCCCACACTGTCACCTTGAGCACTAGATGGTTCCAAAAAACACCACAATTTCATAGAGACATCCAACTCAAATTATACTCATGACAAGTATTTATGTAACCTTATCTAAAGTGCCACACGGTGTGCACACTGTCAACTTCACACATGTGGGGATAAGCAGAGATTCATTAAAGCACTTGAGTAGCAGAATAGATATATAGATTACAAAGCTCATGATCTCATAAGATCACGCATAGAGAGAGAGAGATGAACACATAGCTATCGGTAGAGCCCTTAGCAACGAGGAAGAACTACTCCCTCCTCATCATGGGAATCAGCAACGGTGATGGAGGTGGTGGTGGAGTCGATGGAGATGGATCCGGGGCACTTCCCCATCCCGGTAGGGTGCCGGAACAGAGACTTTCTATCCCCCGAATCTCCCATTCGGTGGTGGTGGCGCTGTGAAACTTTTCGTGGCTGGAGGCTGGATTATTTAGGGTTTCTACATTGGAGGCTTCTTATAGGGGAAAGGACAATGTCAGAAGGTGGACCAAGGGCCCACACCACCTGGTGGCGCGACCAGGGGTACCCGCAACACCACATGGTGTGGCCAGGCCCTGGCCCTCCTCCATGTCTACTTTGGGCTCCGTGAGTCTTCCGGTAAAATATCGACTTTGGCTTTTGTCCGGTCCAATTCCGAGAATATTTCGTTTCCAGCTTTTCTGAAACCAAAAATAGCAGAAAACAAGAAACCGGCACTGTGGCATCTTGTTAATAGGTTAGTTCCAGAAAATGTGTAGAAATACTCCAAAGTGTGGACAAAACATAAGAAAGTAGATATAAAACAAGCATGGAACATCAAAAATTATAGATACGTTTGCAACGTATCAACATCCCCAAGCTTAACTCCTGCTCGTCCTCGAGTAGGTAAGTGATAAAAAGAAAGAATAATTTCTGAGGTGACATGCACCATCACAATCTTGATCAAGGCATCAATAAAACATTGATTGATGGGATCATACTGCTTTAACATAGCATAAAAGATAAAGTTCTAACAATAAGACAAAGCAACTATGTTGTAACATGAAAAGGTACAAACAAAAGATTCATGAATAACAATGCTTTGAAAGACGTTTGTTTGTTTCATATATAGAAAACATAATGAGAATGGTATTCAACTTGTCCCTCATAGTGTAGCAAAACATAAATGCATAGGATACCTTCAAATTTCATAAGGGTGACTAGATACAAATAGTTTAAGAATAAGCAATATCAAAGTTATGAATTAATCAACAAGTCTTGGGACAATGCACATTAAACTAAGAATGGCCACTATGCTCTCTCAATAGGTGCATAAAGATAGAAGATGGAGACTCAACATAAAAGTAAAAGAAAGGCCTTCATAGAAGGAAGTAGGGATTCAAGTCTCATAAAGAGCTTCCAAAAATTATGGTACTTAAAGCTTTTATCTCTCATTTCCCCTATCATAAGCATATTGAAGTGATTAAGGCTAAAGTGAACAAACTATGGAGTATATGTTTGACAAAGTATAAGTTGGCAATCTCATGTCCCTTGAATACGAGGGCCGCTCCTCATGCTACTCAAGTTTAGTTACCGGTAAGTTCTTGTCATAGTAAGTATATGTGTATCATAGAGAACCATGAACGAGGTACCCCTTGCCCGATGATACGGAAGAATCCCCAAATAAAAATGACAAGGCAAGCAAACAATAAGCATCAAAAAATCTTCTTATTTACCATGGGAAAATGGCGCCTTTTCTCTCTTTCCTCTTTTCTCATCTTTTTTTCTTTTTTTCTCAATCTCTATCTCTTTTTTTATAAGAAGAATGTTTCATAGATTGCCCATTATGGTTACGCTGCAGGTTTCCACCATGATTAGGCATGGATTAGACCAGTCGCCTAGGCGTTTATCTAACACACATACATAACTCCATGGACTTACAAGCTCCCCTTTCATTTCACATCGACGACATCCATAAACAAAAGAGCATGATATCAACTGGGTACAATGTACAAGTGCAATGTTGAAAGCGTTCCCCATGGCAGCATGGTTCTGCTAATTCCCAACATATAAGTGTAAGCATATACAACATAGATGACACAATGGTTCAAGTTTATTAGGGGCAAAAAAAGTAAAGTGTGCCATCAAGTTCGTGAGAGCTTTAATCACTAATTTTCACATAACAAGTTTAATTCGGAAGGTAGATAAAAACATGAGTATACTTGGAATAGCAAATGCTAATAGGTAGGTATGGTGGACTCTTTGGAATAACTTGGTTTTATTTGGAGTTGGATGCATGAGTCGAACTCATACTTGGTTATGGAGGCTAGCAAAAGACTGGGAGCGACCAACTAAGAGAGCAATGATGGCCATAATCATGCAAATCGACAAAACATCATTAATTAAAGCATAAAGTGATATTACAAGTCGAAAACTAAATGATCATAGAGGCTATGGTGACTTGGTATAGTCTTAACATGGTGTGAGCATGCGCCAAGTCAACCCAAATAAATCATCAAAGGAGAATACCAAAATATTATGCTTTTACATGCTAAAACAACGCATGATTCTTTCAAGGCACATTAAGAAATCTTAATTGTTTGTAACAAGTCATGCTACAGCAATAATCACTAAGCATAAAGTCATAGAAATATCAAACATGACATGATAAAGTCTAGGCCACAGTCTAAACAAGACTCCTTTTATACCATTTATAAGCATGAACTTCCTACTCTTTTCCAACACCAAACCAACTTATTTGAAAACTAATGTATGAATGAGGGGGTCCAACCAATTTATTCGAGCAAACTAAACAAACAAAAACCAAAAACAAAACGAAGACACTCCAAGAACAACACAACTGTGCATGAAGCAATAAAAATGAAGTGTTTGGAAGAAACCTGAGATTTTTATTGATGAAGAAGGGGATGCCTTGGGCATCCCCAAGCTTTGACGCTTGTACTTCTTGGATATTTATTGGGGTGGCACGGGTGGCATCCCCAAGCTTGAGCTTTAGTCCATTCTTCATCTCATTACATCATTCTTTCCCTACAACTGAAAATTTCCTTCATACAAAACTTCACACAATCTTCATTAGCAACATTAGTGTACTCAAGATAATAAGTCTTTAGGTTCAGTTTTAACACAAGTAAAACTTCCATTACACAAGCTACTGTAGAAATTCCTTCTAAAAGTTCAAGTGATCAATGAGAACTCAAAGAGAAAGAGATTAAGAGGCAAGTGCAAATAATGGCAGAAATCTGTCAAAATAGACCAGCAGGTAAAAACCTATTTTTTAGAAGACCTTCTGTTGCCCAAATAAAAAAGTGGTAAACTAATGAAAGTTGTATAATAACATGGGCCAGAAGCACAAAAAATTATAGCTCAATCCGACGTACAGAGATTTTTCACAAATTTTTACAGTGAAGCACAAAAATATGTTTCGGGACAACAACTTCCCCATATCTTACTTCCCTCTCATTAGAGGTTGTTCTTGGCACAAAAACCACAAGTATAAAGAGAGGTTATTACAGAGGCAATAACTTCCAAGACTCAACAAAACAAAAATGAACTGAAAGTAAAAATATAATGGGTTGTCTCCCAAAAGCTCTTTCTTTATAGCCATTAAGATAGCATGATAGTTTTGATGATGCTCACATAAGAAATATGAATTGAAGTAAAAAGAGAGCATAAAGAAGCAAATATGAAACAAATTTAAGTCTTACGGACTTCCTATGAAAAATAATCTTGTAAAGAAACAAGTCATGAAAGCACAAAGCAGCAAGCATAGGAAAGCAAAATAAGTGCAACTTCAAAATTTTCAACATAAAGAGGGGAAACTTAATATTGTTGAGATACATTAAACCATGTTTCCCTCTCTCAGAATAACTTTCAGTAGCATCATGAATAAAATTAACAATATAACTATCACATAAAACATTCTTATCATGAGCCACATGCTTAAAAGAATTAATACTCCCCACATAAACATGGTTATTCTTATTAATTATAGTGGGAGAAAATTCAGCAAAATAGCTATCATTATTATTCTTATCACCATAATAATGAAATATAGGAGGCATATTGTAATCATAATTAATTTTCTCCTCAATAGTAGGTGGACTAAAAATATCATATTCATCATTGTAATCATCATATATCGGAGGTATAGTATCATCAAAGTAATTTTTCTCCTCCGTGCTTGGGGGACTAAAAATATCATGCTCATCAAAACCAGCTTCCCCAAGCTTAGACTTTTCCATAGAATTAGCAATAATGGTGTTCAAAGAATTCATACTAATAACATTGCTATTAGCATGCAAATAAAGTTCCATAGGTTTTTAATTTTTCTCTTCAAACACTTCATGTCCTAACTCAAGATAAATACTATAAAGCTCTCTAAATTTTTTGTTGTTTTCCATTAAGCCTAACTAGTGAAAATAAAAACAAGAAACAAAAAGATATAATTGAAGAATCTGAAGGAAATAACTTCGAGCACTCACACAGTAGCAACCGCACTAGAAGATAGCTTAGTAGCTAGAGGATGTGAGTACCTTTTACCTTACCTCCGTGGCAACGGCGCCAGAAAATAGCTTTGATGGCGCGTGGTTGACGTGGGAGCTTCTTCTTCTTCAATCCAGGGTAACAGCACCAGAAAATAGCTTGATGTCTATGCACTTCTATTCTTGTAGACAGTTGTTGGGTCTCCAAGTGTAGAGGTTTGTAGAACAGCAGCAAGTTTTCCCTTAAGTGGATCACCCAAGGTTTATTGAACTCAGGGAGGAAGTGGTCAAAGGTATCCCTCTCAAGCAACCCTGCAATCAAGATACAAGTAGTCTCTTGTGTCCCCACACACCAATTACACTTGTCAGGTGTATAGGTGCACTAGTTCGGCGAAGAGATAGTGAAATACAAGTGGTATGGATAATTATAAGTGGTAGCGGTGCCAGAAAAGAGCTTGACAGGTAGGAAGAGACCAAAGGCAATCTGAAATAAAGATAGAAGCAAGCAAATATGTAACAGATCTAGTTGCAAACGGTGTTTCAATGCTTATAAACAAGGCCTAGGGATCATACTTTCACTAGTGAACACTCTCATATAAATATCTTCTCTTTATGATACTACTCTGAACAACTCTTCGGTTGGATAACTCTAATCCACGGTAGGGCTATAACAGCGCACCTCAAAGTTCGCTTTCCCCATCTAGATAACCCCACACTGTCACCTTGAGCGCTAGATGGTTCCAACAAACACCACAATTTCATAGAGACATCCAACTCAAATTATACTCATAACAAGTATTTATGTAACCTTAGCTCAAGTGCCACACGGTGTGCACACTGTCAACTTCACACACGTGGGGATAAACAGAGATTCATTAAAGCACTTGAGTAGCAGAATAGATCTATAGATTACAAAGCTCATGATCTCATAAGATCGCGCATAGAGAGAGAGATGAACGCATAGCTACCGGTAGAGGCCTTAGCCTCGAGGAAGAACTACTCCCTCCTCATCATGGGAATCAGCAACGGCGATGGAGATGGTGGTGGAGTCGATGGAGATGGATCTGGGGGCACTTCCCCGTCCCGGCAGGGTGCCGGAACAGAGACTTTCTATCCCCCGAATCTCCCCTTTGGTGGCGGCGGCGGTGCGCAACGTTTCGTGGCTAGAGGCTGGATTATTTAGGGTTTCTGCATCGGAGGCTTCTTATAGGAAAAAGGGTGATGTCAAAGGGTGGACCAGGGGCCCACACCACCTGGTGGCGTGGCCAGGGGGACCCACGCCACTACATGGTCTGGCCAGGCCCTGGCCCTCCCCCGTCTCTGCTTTGGACTCCATGTGTCTTCCGATAAAATATCGACTTTGGCTTTTGTTCGGTCCAATTCCGAGAATATTTATTTTCTAGTTTTTCTAAAACCAAAAACAGCAGAAAACAGGCAACTGGCACTGTGGCATCTTGTTAATAGGTTAGTTCCAGAAAATGTGTAGAAATACTCCAAAGTGTGGACAAAACATAAGAAAGTAGATATAAAACAAGCATGGAACATAAAAAATTATAGATACGTTTGCAACGTATCAATGAGTAAGACCAATTATGATATGTGTGGGAGGAGCTCCATATATGGATGATTATCCAGCAGCCGCTGCACACATCATCCTCATAACCGCAGCAGACAATAACCGACAACCGTCGCGTTACCATGCTATTAAGGGATTTCTCCCGTGGCATGGGCATGGCTTGATGAGTTCTCCTTAATTCCCCAAGTTAGTATGTAAAGAATGACAACAACTTTATAGTCACAATAAGTGCTATCATCCCTCCGTCTACCAACAAGTAATCCCCTTCATCTAATCCCCGCAAGAGGAAAATATTAAGGAGGTGCACAACTCCTAACATCAAGATGATGACAATTAACATAGACACATAATGAACAATATCACATAATAATCTTTATCTAATTCAATCTCATACTAGGATTTCTCCATCTCCCCAAGAACAATGGAAACTACTAACACATGAAGGCAATCAACATCATGGATAGAATATGGATGAAGTATGATGATACAATTGAAGACAAGTGCAAATCCAAGATTCAATCTAGAATTACAACAAGTAACCAAAGGGGATCGGTGATGGAGACGTTGTTGATTATGATGGTGATGTAGATTGATGTAGAGGCCTTGAAGAGCCTAGTACCTTCTCCTCTTGTGTGATGGTGATGGTTTAGATCTGTTTGGAGGCGGCTATGGTAGAGGCACGGTGGCAGGGCTCCGTCGTGGTGGAGGATATGACTTGGTTGCTCTCTCTTGGATCCTCCCTCCTTTATATAGGCCTTGGGGGTGCCCTAGGGTTCCCCCAATACCGTCATATGACTTAGGAGAGCTTTTCTAGAGTCAAATCCTATCATTTACGACCTTTTTGGCAACTATACGGACGGAACTATATGGCTAAAAAATAGCTCCGGCCGGATAGTTGCTCGTTAATTTGTCTGCCCCTTTAGTATTTTGGTCACCATTTGTTCATACAACTCTGTTTTGGGTGTTCTTCGTCTCGTTGAGTTCGTATCGTCGAGGGCCAAAACCCCGTGGTCTTGGCTCTTGATTTTGAGAAGTTGGAAAAATTGACTTTTTCAACCTCTCAAATGGCTAAGTCTGGTCCTTGCAGCTCCTCCATACTATGCTCTCTTTATTCCTTTTGCCTTTGTTTTATCCATAATCATCATCAACAGTTCAACACCTACACACATGTCATAGACAAGGAAAAGTGATAAAATTCGACCTAAACTACTAAATGTGCAAATCTCATATGAAAGTAAATGAGAAATAGAAATCATGCATACAAGGCATAGCTATAGCTGGAAGAAACACGATATGAGAGATAAATGGCACAATTTATATGGCTAAAAGTTGTGGTATTTCACAGCCATCAACTTCCCCAAGCTAGACCTTGCTCGTCCTCGAGCAGGAAGGGTCGATAATAAATTAATGGTTATGAAATAGCTTATCATTGGAAATCATTGCCTTGCATCCTTATTTATTTCACAAGCTCGAAGAGAGAAAACATGTATTCATACAAGGCAACACAAGATCAGTTGTAAAGACCACTAAAGATTCATCAAAACTTATATGCTCCATGTCAATAGTGAATCTACTTGCAGACAAACTTGTGATCCTCTTATTGCACCTTTTGTATATCTTTTCATATCATTATTTTTTATGAGGAAAAACTTAGTCACAAATAGATGTCAAGCATAAATAGGAATCAACTCTACCCAATCATGTCATCTAGTTAAGGCTCTCAAGTGCAAACATCAGTTATTGAGCTTTCGGAAAGCTTATCTCTTAGTAACGAGATTTATGCCAAAAGGAAATGGGAGAGAATGTCAAAAGAAGCATAGCATTAGAGTTTCTCATTTGGTCATCCACATCAATGAATCATGGCTATCAAACACTCATTTTCTATTCTTTGTCTTTCTAAAACTTTAGTTGACCATTACCAAGGTTTCCCTTTTCGGTATAATGATTTCTTATAACGGTCAGAGGAGTATTCCCTCTTTCGCTTTGAACGTAGGCCCATAAGAATACCAATGCATACCCAAATATAGCATTTCTGCTACATATGTTGGGCAACTCATAGCCAAACTCCAAGAGTTTCCTCTTTTTGGACTGTTCGCAGGCCAGCGAAGTTGTTAGCATCCCATGTTGTGCGATAGTGGTGCAGACACGCATAAAGCAATATCATACTTTAATCAACAGGTCAAGATTTGGCAAGCATCTCAATTACTGCTATATATTAGTTTCTTCGAACAAATCCTTTCAAAGAGTGTTATCCAGTTGATCATCACATCTGTGGTTTTGAGTATCTTTTAAGGCTAAACTCTTAAGACAATTAAACAACACCATATTTAGCATAGAACTCAAAACTTTGAAATATCATATCCAATTGACAACTCCTTCCGTAAGAAAACTATCAAGTCTATTGTTTTGACATTATGGGGTCGAGCATAACCTATTCATTTAAGACAAGGCTATTTAGTGCCAACCAACAAATTTAAAAAGATCTTGATCAAGTATTCATTCTTTCCAAGTGTAGAGATTGTGGCAATGTTTTCTAGAGGATCACAAATAGTGTCACAAGCTTGATAAACAATTTGTCAAGATGCATGCAAGTGTATCCCCATATGAATACATAACTAGACTCACTTAAACAATCATTCAAAAACACCGAGACACATGATTGCATTAAACCTTCATCGAATATGAACATTGCAAAAGACTCTACACATGCAAAAGTAACCTCCCCAAGCTTAGAACTTTGCAAGAACCAAACTTGAGTATATCACCAAAAGAAAATAGAAAATACAGTTTCCTAAAGAGAGTGTGATAAGTGGTTATCTCCCTAAGCTTAGTTGAAAACAAGGGTGACACACTTTACCGTTGAGGTACAAGTAACCTCTCTTTTGATGGACAAAGAACCTTTGCTTCAACATGTATTTCTTGATATGGCCCGGTGTGCCTTCCTTGAGGACCTTCTTAAAAACTAAGAAGAAAACAAAATATTTTTGTGTTTTTGAAGACATGGGTTTAGCTCACAAGTGATAAAAATACAAGTTCCACTAAGTCGGTTCATCAACCTAAGCACCACGCTTAAGTCAACAACCTAGTTCTAGAAGATGCCTCTCCTAGATTGTGATGAAGTGCAAGTGAAACAGGATAAGAGACACGAGTGTGCAGCCCCTATGCGCTTATTAAAAGAGGTTCGAGTTGGAAGGTTTTACCAGAAACTGATTGACGAAGCATTGAATTGAAGCAACCAAGTGGCTCATGTGAGTGTTTGCACGGTCGACACTACCGTACACATCGTCACACAAGGTTCAAGTCCCTGCGAAAATAACACACAAAATAAAATGCATCAGTTTGGTATATGAACATAGTTCGTTTACCCCACCGATAAAAGGAAAGTAAAAAGAAAACATGAACTTCTATAGAGAATTACATTCTAGGAGGTTTCTGAGGTAGAAATTTATTGCTTACATATGCTCGGCTTCTCTAGATCATGGGAGAAGCTCCTAGGTGGTGTTTCAAGGTTTTTAGAAGAAGAAAGAATAAAATTTTGAGCAATGGTTACCTTCCAGTTGGCGTTTGAGGGGTTTTCCCAACTATACAGGCACAGCTATATGGCCGGAACAATGCGTTCCCGCTGTATAGTTGGCCTTCTGTCAAAATAGTAGGGTTTACTCCTGGCGGCGCAGCTATACGGGCGCAACTATACGGCCGGAACAAAATGTTCCCGCCGTATAGTTGGTCGTTAAATTGTCTGTCCTTGGGGAAGAAAATATACAAAGGCATCATTATCTATATGACTGGAACTATACGGCCGGAAATTTTATTCCCGTTGTATAGTTGGTCATTAAACATGTTGGGGTTCCGCGTATGAAAACAATAAATTTTTACCCTATGCCCCTGAACCCCTGATGCTGCCAGGACCTATCTATTAGTTATACAGTAATGGGAGGGGCTTTTCACGAACTTACCCTTGAAGACCAAAAAGCGTTGTCAACGCTCAGGAGAGTGTGGTTGATGTGGACGATCCGAAGCCGACCTCAAGGTCGTGATGAAGTTCTAGCGCTCCCGTGGCTCCAATGACTTGAGTTCCTCAAGTGTGACACCTCACGGGGAGTTACACATGTTAGGTGCCTGACGATGACTTTCACCTCCCCGATCCAGCATCAGTTGCAGAAGTAGAGCTCCTGGATCTGAATCCCGCAGCACGACGGTGCTCTGTGGTGAAGATGTCTCTCGTTCGCGCAGTCTGAACTTGGGACCACGGTCACGAGAGAGAGAGAGAGAATATCAATTGGAGGTCTTCCCAAAAGTGTATTTATCTGGCCAAATACCCCCACTATATATAGGGGGAGGGGAGGTACTACCTCCCTCGAAGTCCTGGGGTGGGACTAAAGGAGAGGAGAGGGAGGGGGTGGCACTGCCGGCCACCCCCATGTGCCCCGCGTGGGGGGGGGGGAGGGGTGGTCCACTAGGGCGCCGGCCACCCCCTCTGGCCCTTCTCCCTCTCACCTTTCCCTAATGGGCCCTCTCCCCTCCGGGAATTGGCCCATTAAGTCTTTTGACCTTTTAATTGATTTTCTCTTTTACTAAATAATTATGAATAAATGATTAAATCAATATTTAACATTCATTCACATATTATTCAACCTCCGTGGCTATGGAACACCTTTCACCTCCACTCCGGACTTACCGAAACCCTTCCGGTTTTCTCTCTACTATTCTTTGGTAATTCTTTTGATCCTATAAACACTCCCTAAGCATCATCAAATACTTAAGTGTGATACCCCACGGTTCGGGAACACTCTAGACATGGTCGGGACACTCCCACACCAATGATTGACAGAGGGACCTGGATGGCCATGTGACCCCTGTGCGTTCCACGAAGATCTTTTGTCGTTTGACCCGGGACAGTCATGTCTTATTCCCTTTGTCTCTCGATACTTGCATTGCCCAAGATCTGATCAATGACATAACCATGTCGCGTTCAATCTCGTTACCGAACAATGCTAGTTAACTCGTTTCGACAAGTGATATCCCTGTGATCAAATCACATGCTGCGCATCTATTGGATATAACTTCTCCAAGTGGGCCCTTGAGTATCTTTCCGTCACATGGACGAACAAATCCCGCTCTTGACATATATTTCCTCTACAGTTTCCTCCGAGTACCTGAAAATACCTTTATAATCAATGTATTACCAAGTGGCGCTTGATGCTATCAAAGCACTCTCGGAAGACAGTGATTGATATAGCCTCACGGTCTAAGGAATAGTGTTCGAGGATCCATTTCTAATCATCATAACTTGAACTTCGTGACATGATCGGGTCATGATGTTTAGGTTGGGTATTGGTTCATCATCTCATTCTCAGAATGAGTTGACTCCATTTCCAACTGGCATAAATGCCACATGATCAGGAAACATGATCATTTGTTCACCAATGAACCAGTGACTAGAGGTTTCACTGGGAACCCCTGGTTGTTTATATATCACACGTGTATTGATGTTTCCACTCAATACAGTTATATCATGATATAAAACTTAATCATAAACTATATGAAATATGATAATAGTCCTTATTACTATTTGTCTTTAGGGCATATTCCCAAGAGTCTCCCACTTGCACTAGAGTACAAATACACTAGCTGCATTTGTTCTTAATCATTGGCACCACATCCGTTACCCTGAACATGCTTGCTCATGGAAGAGGTTGAGTCTTGGGCCTGTACTTTATAGTCCCAAATCCTTTGCAACTTACTAATGTCACCTTGATTGACATTAATACTTTATCATCACATGATAACATCTGTGTGTATGTATCATCACTATGGTAGCAGAACGAGGCCTGATTCCAGAAGCCTATAGTGACTTTAGATCAACCTCGAGGGCTTTCTCATGGGCACTGTGCCCTAGGACACATCATTCTACGTTAAAAGTAAACCAGCCCCGCCATAACATTATACAACACTTTAGATGATACCCTTATCTATTATTATAAATGTATTCATCGAAACACTAGTGCACTCTGTGCAACTTTCGATGTTCTTGTTCACCTCGCTTTCTACTTGACTCTAATCGGTATTTACAGGAGTTTCCAACATATTCCCTTATAATATAACCCTTTATGTTTTAAGATATGTCATCCTTTTTGGATTTGGAAAACGTGTCTACAGTTCTCTATTTGATACTGTGGACAAAATTAGCTCAACATTCCGTGATTCAAACTTAATCACTTACAAACGTTCCTTATTGGATCATATATTATGTTAAGTTATCATCTTGGTTTTCTAAGATAGAACCTATGTCTCAACATAGTGGATGATGATCATCATTTTCTTTCTTTCAACCATTGATGCTCAACTTAACACTATTCCTAATTTTATTTATTAAGGACCAGTTCCTTAATTAACTTCTATTCTGAAACCCTTTTTAGAATCCCTTAAGGAATACTACATAATATCATAATACACTTATTATTAACTTCTACACCTTATAAATCATTTATAAGTACTTGCGCTTTTATTCTTAACACACTTAAGAATCACTGTATAAGCTCCCACTCAAAATATGTTACTAACATATTTAGGTATGAGTCACTACTCTTACTCAAACTATGTTCCTACATATTTGAATTTGAGACTTATTTTCTCCAACTCAAAAATATGTCATTCACATATTGTTTTAGGAAGACTTTCATAGCTCCCACTCAATTTTATGCAAATTGCATATCCACTCACTATTTTGAACATTTTCAAAATCCTTTGATCAAATATCAAACTTGGATTTTTACTATGAGATAATAGTACTATCACTAGTTTTAAATCCACTAGACATTAAGCACACATGAATCAAATTCATTTGAATTCGTCCAATACTTGAAAAATTGTGCTTTTGTCATTCACCCCCATTTTCCACTATGGCTTTGCAGTCATTTAGGAAAATTCAAGTAGCCCCTTTTACTTGTGAGATTCATCAACGAATTGCTTTCTAATCTCAAGGGAATTTTGCTTTTAGGATTTCTCATAATCCTAGGTTACCATTATTTCCTTAGTAGTTCGTAGGTATGTCATATTTTGGTAATCATGACAAATGATTCACAAATGTCTCCATACAAGATATGGGTTACATTTTGAATCCTACTTCATGTAGTGAAAACACTAGTGGAGAAAACACAATGATCAGTATCATTGATTCTTTCCTTTGTGAAGAGAATTGTTCAGAAACGTTGTCTGTTGCGCTTCTCAACACTCCGATGCAGGGATTTGAATCCTCATCGTGTTTTTCACTATCTTCCATTTGCTTCACAATTGAGAAGTATCACTGAATGTGAACTTCCTCAAGAATGCACCAAAATCCAAGCAATACTAGTTTTGCTTTCATTTGGTTTAGCTATGGATTTCGTATTCAAAGTTTCCAATGAATACTCTATAAGGACCAATTCACTATTGTTTTGGTTATATCGAATAACCCCAAAACTTTCACGAATTCAAAATGGTTCACTATATATTCTAATTGAGTGCTAACTATTTCTAACTAATGGTCTCTACATCTACACTACAACGATTTATTTGGTGCCATCCATTCACCCACTTTGATATCAAAATATCATATTGTGATGCCTTGCATTTTGACATTTCAAAACGCTTTGCATTCCACAATTTCTTTTATGCCATTCTAATAAAGTTGAATTTCATTACTATTGATCAAATCATAGTAATTAGATTCTCTTTTATATTTAATACCCTTTGTTTGATGAAACAATTTGATCATATCAAATCAATCCATATTCATGTTTCCTTTGGTAAACTACTGTACACATTTAAGCAATCATAAAATGATAATTACCATTTTGCTAAAACACAATACATCGAATATATATTTACTTTTAACAATTCATTAAACACTTTGTATTCAAGTAATTCCCGGTGTTCAAGTTATTTTTCCGAACTTAGGCATGATTTATATGTGGTAAGAAATCGAATGACTTTCACATATTATCAACATAACTTTGAATTCAAACAATGGTTTCATTCATTAATGAATATATCATAAAGTTGGGTATTTTTCAAGGCATTTCAATATTTTACAAATATTCATGCATTATCAATTAGTTTCAAACAACAAGGATAATTTATATAAAATCAAACAAGATATGAACACGAATAGAAATCATTCATAAAAGTGGAACAACTATTTGTTACAAACTCATATGAATAACCGTCTCATAAAGTGTGAGACACACTAAAGAGGTTCATAATCTTTTGATTACAATAACTATCCAAAATATAAAATAAATGATAAATGTTGAGGGAGAGTGTCATCGGCGATCATCATCATGCTCGCCATCAACACGCAACGTCACCTCCTCTCCAGCAAGCACCTCTCATGCATAAGGACCTATTTTCAGCAAAATAGAACAAGTATCAAATATACTTAACACTGCAAATGTGTTTGCAAGATTATAACATTTATAAAATTGTATATCAAATATATAGCTTTGTCATTGATGACCTTAGTGACATCTGGTTCATCTAACACATTTCTGAAAATGTGATATGAACTCGTGGAAATCATGTGTTTCCGCGTCGCCTCGCATAATGCAAATCCTGACTTGTGTTTGGAAGCTTGGTGGCAGCGACCGCAACACAACTCATATTGCAAAAGAGCTTACGAACCAGTTGTCCAGGAAGTATGCCAGACTCATGTATGCATCATATATGCTCAACAAGTGATCGTCCAGTGGGGAGCCCTCCTCCATCTTTATGGAGAGGAAGTACCCCATCAGCTCATACTCCCATATGCGCACTTGTTCCATGAAATGCAATCTCAGATGTGCCATAACCGTTTGGGGATTAAGACTTCCCACAATTGGCCAAAACCATCTTCCATCCCAAGGCGCATCGTTACTGATATGAATGTGGCCATCACACGATGACGGCAGTGGAGATCCCGCTGCTCCTAGGTCTCATGAGTATAGGGTGGCTCCAAGTACATCTCGTAGATCATGTAGTCAGCCACTTTGTTCTCACCAAGGAGATCATAAAGGTGCATGACCCATGCAAAAAAGTTGGATCCATCTAACTTGAGCTTTTCTCCTTTTAACCAATTGTCAATAGGAAAGATAATCTCAGGGAGAACCATTTCTATATTTATAAGTGCAAAAAGGAATTCAGACTAAGTTTATAATTAAATGAGTTAATAATAACTCCACTTAGAAACACCTATCCCCAAAAAGGGTTACTAGTGATAACACGACCCCTATCAGCCACATCTCCCCCTATTAACACAGCAATCAATGTGGGTTCAAGGGTGGACGCTAAACGTCGGTCACATCATTCATGCGACTCGTGCTCGTTCTTTCGACCATCCGCGTTCTGAGGCCACGCTTCTATGGCGTGCTAGGCTCACCAACCCAATCTTAGTGTATTTACTATGCAACATGGATTACACTCACGTTATGTCTGACACCCAGTAACCCTAGGTCTCCTCTGTTGGGTCCGCAGCATAGAAAACAAAAAAAATTCCTACGGTGTGAACTACACGCCAAGATCTATCTACTAGGTACAAAGCAACGGGTGGACATACATCCAACAAGAACATACCCTCGTAGACAACGAGCTTTGTTAACGAGTAGGAACTCGTGGTTGATGTAGTCGTACACTTGCCAATCTCAAGATCGTGAGGAAGTCCGAGCGCCGCAACTCAGCAGCGCATCTGCATTCGCACACACGTTCAAGCCACCGGACAACCTCCACCTCCTCGCTCCAGCGATCCAGCGGAAGCAGCAACTCCTTCCAGACGAAATGCCACCGGGAACATGTATCTCGCTAATCCGAGACCATGGGGGAATAATTCTAGAAGGGGAGAGAGATCCTTCACAAGGAGGTGTGTGGATGAAGGAGGGAATGGGTGGCCTTTTATAGGAGGAGGGGGGTGCCCCCTCTCTCCATGGCCGGCGCATGGGGGGTGACCCCTCACCTCCCCCATTCATGTGGTGGTAACCCCTCCACATTAAAATGCCTCTTCACATTCCCTTTTAAAGTCTCCACTTTAAATGCATTAAATTTCTCCAAATTTAATGCTCTCTCATTTAATAAAACTGTTTTTATTAAATTTATTAAGAATTTTGTTAATTACTTTAATTAACAAACATTCACATATAGCCCCTTGCAATATTTCAATATCACATGCAGAACCACCTTGTGCAATATCATCCGAAACAATTTCCGGTTTCTATTGAAACAATTCCTGCGCTTTGCAATTCTTTTGTCTGAAACATATGTGCTCCAAAATGGTGTCCGGTAACTCTTAAGTGTGCCACCCTATGGTTCGCGAATAATACAGACATGATCGAGACCCTTCTCCGATCAATAATCAGTAGCGGGACCTGGAGATCCGTACTGACTCCTACACATTCAACGATGACTTCTGTGATCATGAGAACCTTTAACGCTTGTAACTAAATCCCTTTGTCTCTCGATATATTACATGTCCGAGATTTGATCATCGGTATCTCCATGCCTAGTTTGATCTCGTTACCGACACGCACTCTTTTCTCGTTCCCGTGATATAACATTCTAATGATCATATCACTTGCTTGCAAGCTATCTCAATGTGATATCACCGAGAGGGCCCAGAGTACATCTATCCGTCATCTGGATTGACAAATTCCACTCTTGATCCATGAGCCTCCACTTAACACCTTCGTAGTACTGAACCCATCTTTATAGTCACCCTGTTATGGTGTGATGTTTGATGTTATCAAGATACTCTTCCGGTGTCAGCAATTAACATGATCTCACGGTCTAAGGATAAAGATTACTTCGTATGATGTTATAGCAATATAAACATAATGACTTGATCGTAATGCTATACTTCGGATGAATGTTCATCACATCATTCCACCAATGGTGTGACCTTGTTATTAACAACATCCAATGTCCATGATTAGGAAACCTTGATCATCTTGTTAATCAACAAGCTAGTCTATAAGAGAGGCATAACTAGGAACCCTTTTTGTTTATTGAACACACATGTATTGATGTTTCCGATCAATACAATTCTAGCATGTAAAATAAACATCTATCATATATATAAGGAATATATAATAACAACTTTATTATTGCCTCTCAGGGCATATTTCCTTCAGTCTCCCACTTGCACTAGAGACAATAATCTAGTTCACATAGTGATAAATCTAACACCCATGGAGTTCTGGTGTTGATCATGTTTTGCCCTAGGGAGAACTTTAGTCAACGGATCTGCTACATTTAGGTTCGTGTGTACTTTACAAATCTTTATATCTCCATCCTTGACATACTCGCGGATGGAGTGAAATCGGCGCTTAATATGTTTGGAATTCTTGTGAGACCTCGGTTCCTTTGCGTTGGCTATGGATCCATTGTTGTCACAATAGATCACCATCGGGTCCAACGCACTGGGAACCACACCCAGTTTCGTAATGAACTCTTTCATCCAAACTGCTTCCTGTGCCGCTTCTGAAGCAGCAACATATTCCGCCTCCGTCGTTGATCCAGCCACCATAGGTTGTTTGGAACTCCTCCAACTAACTGCTGCTCCGTTCAAGAGAAATACGTATCTGGATTGAGACTTAGAGTCATCCGGATCGGTGTCAAAGCTAGCATCGACATAACACTTAGCGACTAGCTCTTCTTCACCTCCGTATATAAGAAACATATCCTTAGTTCTTCTCAAGTACTTGAGGATGTTCTTTACCGCTATCCAGTGCTCCGAACCTGGATCAGATTGGTACCTACTAGTCAATCTAATAGCATGTGCCACATCCGGTCTTGTACATAGCATGGCATACATAATAGAGCCTATGGCCGAGGCATAGGGGATCTTATCCATCATCTCTCTTTCTTCCACCGTAGCCGGACTTTGAGTCTTACTCAATGTCTTGCCTTGCAACATAGGTAAGGACCCCTTCTTACTTTCTTCCATATTAAACTTCTTTAATATCTTATCAAGGTATGTACTCTGCGATAGCCCAATTAGGCGCCTTGATCTATCTCTATAGATTTTAATGCCTAATATATATGACGCTTCACCAAGGTCTTTCATTGAAAATTTGCTGTTTAGATAACTTTTAACATTGTTTAAAAGATCTATATCATTTCCAATAAATAATATGTCATCCACATATAATATCAGAAATGCCACATTGATCCCACTCACTTTCTTGTAAATACAAGCCTCTCCATAAGTTTGGACAAATCCAAACTCTTTGATCACCTCATCAAAGCGGAGATTCCAACTCCAGGATGCTTGCTTCAGTGCATAGATGGATCACTGAAGTTTGCATACCTTATTAGCATCCTTAGGATCGACAAAACCCTTAGGTTGTATCATATACAACTCTTCTTCAATCTTACCATTGAGGAACGCTGTTTTGACATCCATCTGCCATATTTCATAATCGAAATATGCAGCAACTGCTAACATAATCCTAACCGATTTAAGCATCACTACGAGAGAGAATGTCTCATCGTAGTCAACTCCTTGAATTTGTCGAAACCCCTTTGCGACAAGTCGAGCCTTATAGATGGTCACATTACCATCAACATCAGTTTTTCTTTTGAAAATCCATTTATTCTCAACGGCCTTTCGGTCGTGAGGTAAGTCCACCAAGTTCAAACTTGGTTCTTGTACATGGATTCCATCTCGGATTTCATGGCTTCTAGCCATTTGTTGGAATCCGGGCTCATCATCGCTTCTTCATACGTCGCAGGGTCATCCATTTCATCAACCATGAAATTCACAACATGATTGCCGTACAGTTCAGGAGCTGCACGTGTCTTGCTTGACCTGCGAGGTTCGGTAGTGTCCTCTTTCGGAGTTTCATGATCATTATCATTAGCTCTCTCTTCATCAGGTGAAGTCAACTCCGAAACAACTTCCGGTGCTGCACCACTCGCCATTCCATGAAGAGAAGGTTCAATAACCTCTTCGAGTTCTACCTTTCGACTACTCACACCTTTCGCGAGAAACTCCTTCTCAAGAAAGGATCCATTCTTGGCAACAAAAACCTTGCCCTCGGATCTGTGATAGAAGGTATACCCAATTGTTTTCGTAGGGTATCCTATGAAGACGCATTTTTACGCTTTGGGTTCGAGTTTATCCGGTTGAAGTTTCTTCACATAAACATCGCATCCCCAAACCTTAAGAAATGACAGCTTAGGTTTGTTTCCAAACCATAATTCATACGGTGTCGTTTCAACGGATTTAGATGGTGCCCGATTTAAAGTGAATGCAGCTGTTTCCAGTGCATAACCCCAAAATGACAGAGGTAAGTCAGTCAGAGACATCATAGATCGAACCATATCCAATAAGGTACGATTACGATGTTCCGACACACCATTACGTTGTGGTGTTCCTGTAGGCGTGAGTTGTGAAACTATTCCACACTCTTTCATGTGTGTGCTAAACTCTTAACTTAGATACTCTCCTCCACGGTCAGACCGTAGAAATTTGATCTTTCTATTACGATGATTTTCCACTTCATTCTGAAATTCCTTGAACTTTTCAAAAGTTTCAGACTTGTGTTTCATCAAATAGATATACCCGTATCTACTCAAATCATCCGTGAAAGTAACAAAATAACGATATCCACCTCACGCCGACACACTCATTGGTCCACACACATCAGTATGTATGATTTCCAATAAATCTGTCGCCCGTTCCATTGAACCAGAAAACGACATTCTAGTCATCTTGCCCATAAGGCATGGCTCACATGTATCAAATGATTCGAAATCAAGTGATTCCAAAAGTCCATTAGAATGGAGTTTCTTCATGCGTTTAACGCCAATATGACCTAGACGGCAGTGCCACATATATGTAGACATATCATCATCAAGTTTAATCTTTTTAGCATTAACATTATGAATGTGCGTAATATTACTATCGAGATCCAACAGAAATAAACCATTCAACATAGGTGCATGACCATAAAATATATCATTCTTATAAATCGAACAACCATTGTTTTCAGATTTAAAGGAATGACCACTTTGCATCAAACACGATCCAGATACAATGTTCATGCTCAGTGCAGGAACCAAATAACAATTATTTAGGTTTATAACTAATCCCGACGGCAAATGGAGAGGTAGCGTCCCGACGGCGATCACATCAACTCTTGATCCATTGCCGACCCGCACCTGACCTCATCCCTTGCTAGTTGTCGCTTGTTCCGTAGCCCCTGAACCGAGTTACATATATTAGCAACCGATCTGGTATCAAATACCTAGGTGCTACTGCGAGTACTAGTCAAGTACACATCAATAACATGTATATCACATATACCTTTGTTTGCCTTGCTGGACTTCTTATCCGCCAAATACTTGGGGCAGTTGCGCTTCCAATGGCCAGTCCCCTTGCAATAGTAGCACTCGGTGTCAGACTTAGGGCCAGCCCGGGGTTTCTTTTCAGGCGTGGCACCACACTTGCCACCCTTCTTTCCCTTGTGCTTGCCTTTCTTGTCCTTCTTGAAACCGGTGGTCCTATTGATCATCAACACTTGATGTTCTTTCCTAATCTCCACTTCTGCAGTCTTAAGCATTGATGGAAGCTCGGGAAGAGACTTCTTCATGCCCTGCATATTATAGTTCATCACGAAGCTCTTGTAGCTAGGTGGCAGAGATTGGAGAACACGATGTATGCCTAAGTCAATGGGAATCGTTATTCCCAAGGACACAAGCTTATTGGCGTACCCAGACATTTTGAGTACGTGCTCACTAACGGAGCTGTTTTCCTCCATCATGCAGCTAAAGAACTTTTCTATAGCATTATAACTCTCTACAGCAGCATGGGTATCGAAAATCATTTTCAATTCTCCCATGGTATCAAAGGCATTGCCATTTTCGAAACGCTTTCGAAGTTCTGGCTCTAGCCCATACAGTATGCCGCAATGAACTAAGTTGTGGTCCTCCTGACGAGTCACATAGACATTCTTTTCCTCGTTAGGGGCATCAGGAGTTGGTGGGAGGACTAGCGGCATATCTAGCACATATTGCTTTTGTGCAGCAGTGAGGAGAATCCTCAAATTCATAGCCCAGTTGGTGAAGTTGCTACCATTCGCAACAAGTTTCTCTTTCTCCATGAACACATGGAAATTAAAAGCAGGTGGTGCCATCTACGACAGAATTTGTAAAGTTTATTTAGACTAAGTTTATGATAGATTGAGTTCAACTAATCCAAATTACTAATGAACTCCCACTCAAAAACGACATCCCTCGTGTCCTTTTGGTGATTACATGAACCAAATCCACTACACCAAGTCCGATCATCACGTGAGTTGATATAGCTTCAAAGGCGAGCATCTATATGGGCATCATATCAACCATATGACTCATGCTTAACCTTTCGGTCCGTGTTCCAAGGCCATGTCTATACATGCTAGGCTCGCCAAGTAAGAACCTTAGTATTCGCGTGTGTAAAACTGTCTTACACCCGTTCCTATGAAAGCGTAGATTCGAGTACACCCGATCATGACGTGATGTCTCGAAACACGATCCATAGAATGGTGCATACTCAAGGAAGAACACATTTTTATCTTGATATCTAAATGAGGGATCATCTTATAATGCTACCAAACGCGCCAAACTAGCAGTATAAGATGCTAACATCTAATGTGTAAAGTGAGATGATATGGTCCATGCATTTGATCTCTATCACTTGCATCGTGGTATGATCTCTATCATTCCTTTGTGTGTAAGGCCAAGGTCTATGGAACTTACATGTTGACTGTGTTGTAAGAGTATCTACCATACATCTACTTACAACAATACCATATCAATACACTAGCCCAGCAACGATCTAAACTAGACGCCTCTAATTTATCAATTGCAAGTTTTACGTGGCTTAGGGCTTTCGGAGATAGAACTGTTCTCTCCTACGAACATGAACCACAACGAGGATAACTAAGTTATTAGCAACTCGTTGTAAATCAGATATTGACTATAGTAGGAGAGACAGACACCCGCCAGCCACTTATGCAAAACAAGTTGCATGTCAGTCGTGGAACCGGTCTCATGTGCGATGACATGTAAGGTTGGTCCGGGCCGCTTCATCCCACTATGCCATCAATATCCAAAGTACATAGAAGATGCAATAACATGATCATCATCGCCCACATATCAACATATGTGTACTACCCGTGCTAAGCACCTACGCATAAATCAGGCTCTGATACCACTGTTGGGTCCGCAGCATAGAAAACAAAAATAATTCCTACGGTGTGAACTACACGCCAAGATCTATCTACTAGGTACAAAGCAACGGGTGGACATACATCCAACGAGAACTTACCCTCGTAGACAACGAGCTTTGTTAACGAGTAGGAACTCATGGTTGATGTAGTCGTACACTTGCCGATCTCAAGATCGTGAGGAAGTCCGAGCGCCACAACTCAGCAGCGCATCCGCACTCGCACACACGTTCAAGCCACCGGACAACCTCCACCTCCTCGCTCCAGTGATCCAGCAGAAGCAGCAACTCCTTCCAGACGAAATGCCACCGGGAACATGTATCTCGCTAATCCGAGACCATGGGGGGATAATTCTAGAGGGGGAGAGAGATCCTTCACAAGGAGGTGTGTGGATGAAGGAGGGAATGGGTGGCCTTTTATAGGAGGAGGGGGTGCCCCCTCTCTCCATGGCCGGTGCATGGGGGGTGACCCCTCACCTCCCCCATTCATGTGGTGGTAACCCCTCCACATTAAAATGCCTCTTCACATTCCCTTTTAAAGTCACCACTTTAAATGCATTAAATTTCTCCAAATTTAATGCTCTCTCATTTAATAAAACTGTTTTTATTAAATTTATTCAGAATTTTGTTAATTACTTTAATTAACAAACATTCACATATAGCCCCTTGCAATATTTCAATATCACATGCAGAACCACCTTGTGCAATTTCACCCGAAACAATTTCCGGTTTCTATTGAAACAATTCCTGCGCTTTGCAATTCTTTTGTCTGAAACATATGTGCTCCAAAATGGTGTCCGGTAACTCTTAAGTGTGCCACCCTATGGTTCGCGAATAATGCAGACATGATCGAGACCCTTCTCCGATCAATAATCAGCAGCGGGACCTGGAGATCCGTACTGACTCCTACACATTCAACGATGACTTCTGTGATCATGAGAACCTTTAATGCTTGTAACTAAATCCCTTTGTCTCTCGATATATTACATGTCCGAGATTCGATCATCGGTATCTCCATGCCTAGTTTGATCTCGTTACCGACAGGCACTCTTTTCTCGTTCCCGTGATATAACATTCTAATGATCATATCACTTGCTTGCAAGCTATCTCAATGTGATATCACCGAGAGGGCCCAGAGTACATCTATCCGTCATCTGGATTGACAAATTCCACTCTTGATCCATGAGCCTCCACTTAACACCTTCGTAGTACTGAACCCATCTTTATAGTCACCCTGTTACGGTGTGATGTTTGATGTTATCAAGATACTCTTCCGGTGTCAGCAATTAACATGATCTCATGGTCTAAGGATAAAGATTACTTCGTATGATGTTATAGCAATATAAACATAATGACTTGATCGTAATGCTATACTTCGGATGAATGTTCATCACATCATTCCACCAATGGTGTGACCTTGTTATTAACAACATCCAATGTCCATGATCAGGAAACCTTGATCATCTTGTTAATCAACAAGCTAGTCTATAAGAGAGGCATAACTAGGAACCCTTTTTGTTTATTAAACACACATGTATTGATGTTTCCGATCAATACAATTCTAGCATGCAAAATAAACATCTATCATATATATAAGGAATATATAATAACAACTTTATTATTGCCTCTCAGGGCATATTTCCTTCAGCCTCATACCACTCACTTTCTTGGTGGTGCACACTAAGGGGGGAACACTCACTTTCTTGGTGGTTAACACTAAGGGGGGAACACAATCGTTGGTAATTTTTAACAGGGATCATCTTATTAGGCTACCGTCGAGTATCTAATACTAGCACACAATAAGATATACAAACAATAACATTGAATGTAAATGCAATGTGATATGGCCCTTCACGTCGTGATCTCCATCCGTCGTCACCGGATTCCGGCGCCGTAGACACCAGGGTACCGGTGTCTTTCCGGCGTGGTAGTTCGTCACCTCCGTGACTATCTACTACTACGTAACACAAGGTAATAACTTAACCTTGCAATGTCCCCTTGCAAAACAAAGTTAGACGCATCTACTTTATCTTTGCATGTTTTACGTGGCTGAATGGGCTTTCGCACAAGAACCGTTCTTACCTACGAACTTTCAGCACAACACTGATAAAGTAGTTCTCTCTACTACACCCCTTTCGGGGCCCTCCGTTGTAAATGGCATACCAACTAATGCGAGAGAGACAGACACCCCCCTAAGCCACTTTATACAGTATAAGCCGTATGTCAAGCATGGACCAGTCTCGCGAATGAACGCGCAAAGTCGGTTGGGGGCCGCTTCATCAAGCATTGCTGTGGTATACACAAGTACATGTGGGAGGGTAACAACTAAAAGATCAAAGCCCACACGCTACATCTCGTGTGTTCTACCCGTACTAGCATTACTATGCATAAATCTAGCTTTGATACCACTGTAGGGATTCCGCGTATGAAAACAATAAATTTTTACCCTACGCCCCTGAACCCCTGATACTGCTAGGACCTATCTATTAGTAATACAGTAACGGGAGGGGCTTTTCGCGAACTTACCCTTGAAGACTGATACATTGCAAATGTATCTATAATTTTTGAAGTCCCATGCTTGGTTTTATCCACTTTCTTGTGTTTTGTTCCAACTTTGGAGTACTTTTCATATGATTTCTTGGACTAACCTATTAACAAGAGCCACAGTGCCAGCTGCCTGTTTTCTGCTGTTTTTGGTTCTAGGAAAGTCAGAAAATGAATATTCTCGGAATTGGACGGGACAAAAACCAAAGTGCCTATTTTTTCGGAAGGGATCAAGTGCCAGAATACGAGACGGAGAAGGGCCAGGAGCCGGCCACACCACCTGGCCGCACGGCCAGGCCTAGCCCGCGCTAGGGGGTGGTGTGGTGGCTCCCGTCACCCCCTCGGCCTCTCCTTCCACCTATAAGTTGCCCTCGGGACAAAAACCCTAAGCACCCGATCAAAAAAATCCATGAAAGAGTCTGTAGCCGCCGTCATCTCCATCCCTAGATCGGGAGGGATCTGAAGCTCTTCCCGGCACCCTGCCGGAGAGGGGAATTCACCCTGGAGGCCTTCTTCATCACCATGCAAGCCTCCGGTGTGATGTGTGAGTAGTTCATCCTTGGACTACGGATCCATGTAGTAGCTAGATGGCTGGTTTCTCCTCCTTTGTGCTTTCATGTTTAGATCTTGTGAGCTCCGTTCATGATCAAGATCATCTATTTGTAATCCATACATGTTGTGTTTGCGGGGATCCGATGGATATTGAGATGCTATTTTAGATTGATTATTGATTCTATCATGTCTTTGTTATTTGAGATCTTGCATGCTTTCCGTTGTTAGTAGCTATCTTGGCCAAGTAGATGCTAGCAACTCCAAGAGTTAGTATTTATGCTCGATAGTGGGTTCATGCCTCTGGTAATCTGGGGAAGTGACAGAAATCTCTAAGGTACTAGATGTGTTGTTGCTACTAGGGAGAAAACAACAATCCTTTGTTCATAGAACAATCGTATTGTTTACTTTACACGCAGTTCGTAAAGCAATAATCTATTGCTTGCAACTTAATACTGGAGGGGGTTCGGATGATAACCTGAAGGTGGATTATTAGTCATAGATGCAGTTGGATGGCGGTCTATGTATTATGTTGTAATGCCCAATCAAGTCTCAAAGGAGTCAAGATGATTAGTATATGCATGTATTGCTTTCTCGGTGTTTGTCAATTGCCCCGCTGTAATTTGTTCACCCAGCATGTTATCTATCTTAAGGAGAGCCACCTCTAGTGAACTATGGATCCCAGTCCTTTTTCTTTACATACAATCTATAAACGGTTTCTGCTTTGTGTTTACTTTCTGCAAACTATTACTTCTTTCCATTCGATACGTTTAATCCTTTGTTTTCCGCAAAACACGGTGAGGTTGACAACCTCATCGCAAGTTGGGGACAAAGTTCTGTGGTTGTGTTGTGTAGGTCTCCACGTTGCTACTAGCACCGGTAGTGCGCCCTGCCAAAGCTCAGCTAGTAACACCTTTGGGGTGTTTCCTTGCTCCTAATGGTTCGATTAAACCTTGGTTTCATAACTGAGGGAAAACTTGCTGCTGTATTCATCGTACCTTCCTCTTGGGGTTCCCATGGAGCTCTACGTCGAACGACGAGCACATCAAAGACCGAAAAGCTTTGTCAATGCTCAGGAGAGCGTGGTTGATGTAGACGATCTGAAGCCGACCTCAAGGTCGTGATGAAGTCCTTGCGCTCCAGTGGCTCCAACGACTTGAGTGCCTCAAGTGTGACACCTCGTGGGGAGTTACACACGTCCAGTTCCTGACGATGACTCCCGCTTCCACGATCCAGCAGAAGTTGCGGAAGTAGAGCTCCTGGATCCGAATTCCGCAGCGCGACGGTGCTCCACGGCGAAGATGTCTCTCGTTCGCATAGTCCAAACTTGGGACCACGGTCACGAGAGAGAGAAAGAGAGAGAGAGAGAGAGAATATCAATTGGAGGTCTTCCAAAAGTGAGAAGACCTTTATTGAATATCGTGTGTATTTATCTGGCCAAATACCCCCACTATATAGGGGGAGGGAGGTACTACCTCCCTCAAAGTCCTGGGGTGGGACTAAAGTAGAGGAGGGGGAGGGGTGGCACCGCCGGCCACCCCCATGTGCCCCGTGCGGGGGGGGGGGGGGGGGGGATGGCCTACTAGGGCGCCGACCACCCCCTCTAGCCCTTCTCCCTCTCACCTTTCCCTAATGGGCCCTCTCCCCTCCGGGAATTGGCCCATTAAGCCTTTTGACATTTTAATTGATTTTCTATTTTATTAAATAATTATGAATAAATGATTAAATCAATATTTAACATTCATTCACATATTATTCAATCTCTGTGGATATGGAACACCTTCCACCTCCACTTCAGAATTACCGAAACCCTTCCGGTTTTCTCTCTACTATTCTTCGGTGATTCTTCCTCCGAGTACCTGAACACACCTTTATAACCACTGTATTACCAAGTGGCGCTTGATCATATCAAATCACTCTCGGGAGGCAGTGATTGATATAGCCTCACGGTCTAAGGAATAGTCTACGAGGATCCATTTCTAATCATCGTAACTTGAACTTCGTGAAATGATTGGGTCATGATGTTTAGGTTGGGTATTGGTTCATCATCTCATTCCCAGAATGAGTTGACTCCATTTCCAACTGGCATAAATGCCACATGATCAGGAAACATGATCATCTGTTGACCAATGAACCAGTGACTAGAGTTTCACTAGGAACCCCTAGTTGTTTATATATCACACATGTATTGATGTTTCCACTCAATACAGTTATAGCATGATATAAAACTTAATCATAAACTATATGAAATATGATAATAGTCCTTATTACTATTTGTCTCTAGGGCATATTTCTAACAAAACACTCTATACATATGAAAAGAAAATTATCGATGGCAAAGATATCTATATGACCGGAACTATACAGTCGGAATTTTTATTCCCACCGTATAGTTGGTCGTTAAACTCTCTGTACATATGAAAAGAAAATTGTCGATGGTAAATATCTATACGACCGGAACTATATGGTCGTAATTTTTATTCCTGCCGTATAGTTGGTCGTTGAACTCTCTGTGTGCATCAAAAAAATTCCGTTTCTTCGAAAACTCTTTCTTAGCTAGAAACTTAGTGATATACCTTGTTTTGACAGTAAAATAACAACTTTAATTTTTGACCAACAATAGCATGTAGTAACAATAAATTCTACCTTTTGAAAACTACAACAAGATAACTCTAATAGCAAATCATGCAAAGAATAAAAATGCCAATGCAACATGAATGCATCAAGACTCAAGACACAAAACTAAGAAAGACACCTAATGACTTCCGGGTTGCCTCCCGGGAAGCGCTTTCTTATAACCAAGTAGCCAGCATTTTCTCCAATATGATTTCAATAGATAGGAGCCAAAGAATTATTTATTCTTACCTCCAAAATAGGTTTGGAGCACTTACTATTATAGCCTGGTTGAAGGCTCACCCACTTGTGGTGCATCGGAGTCTTGTAGATAAATGTGTTATTGCTCACAAATGATAATTGATGTGCCATGTGTGGTGAGCATACCTCCCTATATAGCTTCAAAAAAAGGATTAGATATTTACATGTAAATTCAAACATTTTACCTTTGATAGCATCATCAGGATACAATTCATAGTAGTCTTCTTGGGCTACACTATCATGAGGGAACACTTCATAATACTCATCTTTAGCAGCAGGGAAAAATTCAAAAGTGTCTCTATTCTCTAGTTCATCACTCTTACTATCAAGTTCGTCAGTTCTAGAGTTATCAATCCAATCACAAAAATAAGCATCATCAACAAATATTTCATCAAAGATGTGCTCTCCCAAAACCTGCTCATTAATGCTACAAGGTTTTATCTCTAGTTCGTCATTATTAGTGTTCTCCAAATGAGTATCTAGGCATAAAGCCTCCACAGATAAATTATCTTCAGGTTCAACACAATAAGAATCATTACTAGATAATGAGGCATCATAAACAAACTTATTATTAGTAGAATTATGTTTGTCTTCAACCTCACCTTTTTGGTGTTCCTCCTCGTTATCCAGTGGTTCCTGCAAAATGTTAGTTTCGGGAACTATTGTTTTACATAGCTCCTTACTCTTTAACACAAGTACATTCCCACTAAAATGTTCTTGACAATAATTGACAATATAATCCATAATATTATGATACCTTGCTAGATCCTCATTATCACTACTTTTCATAATACTACCAATTTGCCTAAGCAGCTCATGAGACCCTTCATAAACTATGTATTCCAAGAGTTTAACATTATTACCATATGTGTGAGTATTGGTTGATAAAAATTCTTTAAAGATAGGAATGGATTCATAATCATAAAGCTTGTTAGGCTTACCATTATATTGCCTCATCCCTTCGAACAAATTACCAGAACAGTAATCCACATGCTTCCACATGTCCAGTAGTTGCATATACTCAAGGATTAGCAGCTCTTCTTCATGTTCATCCTCTTCTTGTGAAGGAACTTCATCCTCCTCCAATGGGATTTGCACTTCTTCTTCGTGTTCATCCTCTTCTTGGGAACACTAAGGAACACTACTTTCGATTTCCTGCAAACAAGTAACTTTGTGCGCTATGGGTTTTCTCTGTGCCTTACTCCTCATAATAAGTGTATTCTCACTAAAACATTCATTAGAATACCAAGAAATATTATGTAGGATTTTATAAGCTGTTTTTATGAGAGCACTATCTTCACTATTAATACGTGATATGACATGTATTATCAACTCATGGGCACCTTCAAAGATAATATATTCTAATGCTTCACTAGTAATATCACCATTATTATAAGACACTGAAGATTGAATAAAGGTATCAGAGCATTGAAAACAAAAGTAGTGCCCAAGTTTCATACATTGAGGACATATTATTGGATCCTCTATCGTATCTAAAGAAATTAACCTTTTAGCATATTCCACTATTAGGGAATACATTTCTCTTACCATCATATTGCTCACTAGTTCGTCAAAATACTCATCCTCCTCTTCCAATGAGGATTCCTGTCCCATGTTAATAGCATCACAATATTCATAGAAAGATTCATCTTTTAGTCCCTCACCAAACTCCCCAAAATCACTGTCTAGGCACGAATCCTCCATAGAACAATCATCATAAGTTTGGGACTTATAGAAATCATTACTAGGTAATGAGATATCGTTTAAATGCATACTATTTGTGTGTGGAAAGTTATTTTCAGAAAAAGGAGATTCAAGTGGTTGATCAAGTTGCTTCTCTTCATTCTTACTAAGATAATTTGCTAGTAGCTCAGCGATAGTCTTACCTTCGGGCTTACCTTCCACTGGTTGAGAGGGTGCAACATCAAGTGCCACCTCTTTATTAACAACATGTTCCGGTGGTTTCGGCGGAGGTTCTTCAGATGATGTTGCCTTCTCTTTAAGTTTTTTATCCTGCAAAAGGCTAGGCTTTTCCATGCGGGCTGAAACCCGCTCATAAACAGTGCAAGCTAAAACATTATCCATAAAGTACTTACGGCAACATGAATATATATGATAAACTTCTTCAATTATTTCATCAACCTCCTGGCATCTTTTTCGAATATTATTTTTTATATAAGAAAACAATTCTGAACAACCAGTATAAAGAACAAATTCTAGAACTTCCATATCAACTAAGCTTTTAAACTCATTTGTATTATAAGATTCTAATGCGGAATCAATGTTATACTTACATTGGTAGGCAATATGATCTTTGGATCCGCAGAATCTATGAGAAAATAGGTATCACGCACATAGCATGGATGTATAATCATTCACCAGAGCCATGTTGGGTTCGTAGCATAGAAAACAAATTTTTTCCTACGATGGGAACTATACGCGAAGATCTATCTACTAGATACAAGCAACAGGTGGATATGCATCCATAGAGAACTTACCCTCGAAGACAACAAAGCTTTGTTAACGAGATGGAACTCCTGGATGATGTAGCCGTACACTTGCTGATCTCAAGATCGTGATGAAGTCATTCAGATCCAGCAGTTCTAGCACCATCGGGTCCAGCACCATCAAGTCCAACATCGCAAAGTAGCGGTGAATCCGTGATCGCACACACGTCCAGTCCCTCGAACAACCTCCGCCTCCTCGCTCCAGCGATGCAGCAGAAGCAGCAACTCTTTTCTAGATAAAACCACCGGGAACATGTATCTCGCTAATCTGAGACCATGGGGAATAACTAGAGGGAGAAGAGAACCTTCGCGAGGACGTGGGGCAAGAGGAGAGGAGCCATGTGGATCCTTTTATAGGGGAGGGGGCGCAGCCCCAAGGCCATGGCTGGCCGGCCATGGTGGGTGCCCCCACCTCTCCCTCATTCATGTGGGTAGAGCTTCCACTAAGCCCACTCACATCAATTTCAACTCCACACACTTTGCATTTAATTTCCACCAAATTAAATGCATTTTCTCTTTAAATAAAACACTTTTATTTATTTTATTCAGATTTTTGTTAATTACTTTAATTAACAAACATTCACATAAAACTCCCTGCAATATTTCAATATCACAGGCAGAACCAGTTTCAGCAATTTCACCCGAAACAATTCCGGTTTCCATCGAAATGATTCCAACGCTTTCTTAATATTTATCTGAAACATATTTGCTCCTAAATGGTGTGAGTATACCTTAAGTGTGTCACCCTACGGTTCGCGAATAATGTAGACATGATCGAGACCCCTCTCCGATCAATAATCAGCAGCGGGACCTAGAGATCCGTACTGACTCCCACATATTCAACGATGACTCTTGTGATCGTGTGAACCTTTAACGTCGTAACTAAATCCATTTGTCTCACGATATATTACATGTCCGAGATTCGATCATCGGCATCCAAATACCTAGTTTGATCTCGTTACCGACACGCACTCTTTTCTCGTTCCCGTGATATAACATTCGAGTGATCACATCACTTGCTTGCAAGCTATCTTAATGTGATATCACCGAGAGGGCCCAGAGTATATCTACCCGTCATCGGGATTGACAAATTCCACTCTTGATCCATGAGCCTCAACATAACACCTTTGGAGTATCTAAACCCACCTTTATAGTCACCCTTTTACGGTGTGACGTTTGATGTTATCAAGTTACTCTTTCGATGTTAGCAATTAACATGATCTCATGGTCTAAGGACTAAGATTACTTTGTACGATGTTATAACAATATAAACATAATGACTTTGATTGTAATGCTATACTTCGGATGAATGGTCATCACATCATTCCACCAATGTTGTGACCTTGTTATTGACAACATCCAATGTCCATGATCAGGAAACCTTGATCATCTTGTTAATCAACGAGCAAGTTTATATGAGAGGCATTACTAGGAACTTTGTATTTTGTTTATTAAACACACATGTATTAACGTTTCCAATTAATACAATTATAGCATGCAAAATAAACATTTATGATAAACATGTAATAAGATAATAACCACTTTATTATTACCTCTCGAGCATATTCCCTTCAAGCCAGCCATTGATTCAATATTTCTCGCAACTTCTCCTCCTTTGCAAGCTTCTCCTGTTCAAGAGTAGTATTCTTGGAAGACTTGATTAGTAACAAAATTTTATGGGTTTTTGGTTTGTAAACAAAAGCAAAATACAAATGTATAAAATAAAGAAATCTTAAAACAAAATCTAGGAAAACTAAAATAAATAAACAAAAGCTAAAAGACCTACAACGCTTAGCTCCCCGGCAACAGCACCAGAAAATAGCTTGATGACTGCAAGTGCACAGATCGTTTGTAGCTAGTTTCGAAATAAAGATATCGGTCCCACAAGGAGCAGGAGTCTGAAGTCTAATAACTCTTTGAACTAAATATTGAAATAGTAATGCTAAATAACGTTCTAAGTAACAAGATAAAATGCGAGTTTTGTATAAAAGATATTTTTGGGCTTTCAAATAAGAGAAAAATAAGTAAACTAAAGTTGTAAGTAAAGAAGAGCATGCAAGTATGATTATGAAAGTCTGCAAGATGATGGAAAGAGTTCTCAGGGAGTAGTGGATCCACCGCTAGTAATTAGAAAGAGTGAACAAAATTATTATAATGAGTAAGACCATTTGTGATATGTGTGGGAGGAGCTCCATATATGGACGATTAGCCAGCAACTGGTGCACACATCATCCTCATAACCACAACAGACAATAACCGACAACCGTCGCGTTACCGCGCTGTTGAGGGATTTCTCCCGTGGCATGGACATGGCTTGATGAGTTCTCCTTAATTCCCCAAGTTAGTATGTAAAGAATGACAACAGCTTTATAGTCACAGTAAGTTCTATCATCCCTCCGTCTACCACCAAGTAATCCCCTTCATTGAGTCTCGACAAGAGGCAAATATTAAGGAGATGCACAACTCCCAACATCAAGATGAAGACAATTAACACAGACACATAATGAACAATATCACATAATAATCTTTATCTCAATTCAATCTCATACTAGGGTTTCTCCATCTCCCCAAGAACAAAGGAAACTACTCACACATGAAGGCAATCAACATCATGGATAGAATATGGATGAAGTATGATGATACAGTTGAAGACAAGTGAAAATCCAAGATTCAATCTAGAATTACAACAAGTAACCAAAGGGGATCGGTGATGGAGACGTTGTTGATGATGATGACGATGTAGATAGATGTGGAGGCCTTCAAGATCCTAGTACCTTCGCCTCTTGTGTGATGGTGATGGTGTAGATCTGTTTGGAGGCGGCTATGGCGGAGGCATGGCGGCAAGGCTCCGCCATGGTGGAGGATATGACTTGGTTGCTCTCTCTTGGGTCCTATATCCTTTATATAGGCTTTGGGGGTGCCCTAGGGTTCCTCCAATACCGTTATATGACTTAGGAAAGGTTCTGGAGCTTTTCTGGGGTCAATCCCGTCGTTTGCGACCTTTTTTGGCAACTATACGGGCGGAGCTATACGGCCAAAAAATAGCTCCCGCCGTATAGTTGCTTGTTAAACTGTCTGCCCCCTTTAGTATTTTGGCTACCATTTCTTCATACGAACTCCGTTTTGGGTGTTCTTGGGCTCGTTGAGTTCATATTATTGTGGTCTACAACCCTGTGTTCTTGGATCTTGATTTTTAGAAGTTGGAAAAATTGAATTTTTCAACCTCTCAAATGGCTAAGTCTGGTCCCTACAGCTCCTCCATACTATACTCTCTTTGTTCCTTTTGCCTTTGTTTTATCCATAATCATCATCAACACCTACACACATGTCATAAACAAGGAAAAGTGATAAAATTCTACCTAAACTACTAAATGTGCAAAGCGCATATGAAAGTAAATGAGAAATAGAAATCATGCATACAAGGCATAGCTATAGCTGGAAGAAACACGCTATGAAATATAAATGGCACAATTTATATGGCTAAAAGTGGTGGTATTTCACAGCCATCACCGCCCTCCCCGCTGTATGTGTACTCCAAGAAGTACGGGCAAAGTGCTCCCATCTAGCCACAGGGTACATCCGACCTTCACCGTCGATGTGCACCTCGACGTGCTAGCCGCGGCCACGGCGTGCCTCCCACAACTTCGGTTCACGAGGGCTTGATCTGTGCTATCACGGTGATGTTGCGGATGATGGCTTCAATGGTCTTCGTATCGATGACCACTGTCGGCACCACCGCCATCGCATTGATGCTGCGGATGATGGCTTCCATCGGTGTCTTTCATCAGCAACAGATTCAAGGATGTGAATAGAAGTGAGACAGACAGAGACAGAAATTTCAGATGGTTAGGTCCTCACCGCCACACGCCATTCCAGCCGCTATGCTTAGATCCTCACAGTTGCACGCCATTGCAGCCACCACGCTTAGATCCGCGCCGCCTCAAGCCGTTCCGACCCCCACACGTAGGTCCACGGCCCTGCAAGCCGTTTCGACCGCCACGCTTAGGTCCACGCCGCTGTTCGGACCGCCACGCTTAGATCCGTGCCGCCGCACGCCATTTGGACTACCACACGCCGTATGTCGATAGGAGGGGAGGAAGATGCGGATGGTATACGTGTGACAAGGAAAGGGAGGGAGAGACATCTAGCCCGTCGGGCTCTCCTCTCCGTAGCCCAATGGGAGAGAGACATCCAGCCCGTTGAATCATGATGTATCCAACGGTGGTTGGCCAAGATCCGTGTGACATACATCTCGACCAATCAGAGAGAAGCCAAACTAAGCGCTAGTTTATACTGCTAGTATACGTGTGACAGGGAAAGGGAGGGAGAGACATCCAGCCTGTTGGGCTCTCCTCGCTGTACAAGGTTAGGTGCGCCCATCGGGAGAGAGAAAGACCTACAGCCCGTCAGATCGTGATGTATCCAACGGTGGTTGTCCAAGATTCGTGTGAGATACTGAGGAAAACTTTAGCACGAGGGGAAAACTAAGTAGAGCTAAGGAAAACAAGGGCACTCAAATAAAAAAATGACTAAGGGAAATTAAAGCTTTTGGCATAACAAATGGAAAATGTGTTATTTGGACAATGTAATCCATCTTGGATGACATTATATTGTTTGTAACTTAAAGATACACAAGTGTTCCAAATTTGGCGTCATTTAGATAAAGTATGTTTTGGGATGGGTTATTTTGAAGGTTGACTGAGTAGAAAGCCATGCATCTTCACAGCTAGTAGCTCATTCCAAGAAGGGTTTAAGAAGTGGTTTAGGGGATAAGTCCATTTCTCTTTATTTCATTTTCCTTTATTATTCATGCTAGGTTGTAGGTAACATAACAAGACTCCATGCGAAGGTTGCACTATGTTTTGACTTTTTTTTGAATTTAATCACTTAGAAACAAATGTCGATAATTACAAGTAAATCCAAAATTACCAATTTCACATGGTAAATCAATCCAAGATACACAAGTGTGCCAAATTTTGGATCAATTGGTCAATGTTTGCTATGGTTTAAGCCATGAACTAGCTAAATCCCATGTGTTAACCACATGTCGAGGGAAAAACTAAGTAGTGCTAAGCAACTAGGTGGATGACCATAGGAACTTGCAATAAATCCCATATACAAACTTGGGATCATCACACAAGTTTGAATTCAATACCAACATTGATAGTAGTTCAAATTCATCATACAAATTCAAATTCATTTTTTTGTTGCTCCTAGTGTTTTTCGCTGGGTTCATCACCTTGCTCCGAGTGGTCCTAGCTGGAATATTTGTGGAGTTCACCATCAGCTTCTTCCGTTTGTTCCCTTTGTTCTTTTTCTCTGCATCCAATGTATCAAGTGCTTCAGTCTGTCGTACAATTGGTTCAATCACGTTTCGATCCATTGGTTCATATGGTTCAAATTGCATTGGCATCATTTCTTTAATATCCTCTTGTGTAATTCCTTTACTTTTGAACTCTGCTTCCAATGAATAAATTGCTTTATTCTCCTCTCGGTCCATTGGTTCAAACTTCTCTCAATCTAGTGGCTCAATCTCCCCTACATTTAGTTCAATATCCCCTGCATTTGGTTCAATCTCCTCTCGATCCATTGGTTCAATCTCCCCTGCATTTGGTTCAATCTCCTCTAGATCCATTGGTTCAATCTCCCCTGTATTTGGTTCAATCTCATCTGCATTTGGTTCAATCTCCTCTCGATCCATTTGTTCGATCTACAATGTATCCATTGCTTCATTATCCTCTCGTTCAAATACTTCATTCTCATCTGCATTTGCTGCTCCCGCCTGATCATCCATTCCATAAGCTCGGTCGACTTCATTTTTACAAAGCCTAGAATGTTCCCTAGGATCCAACAACGTTTGCACTTACGTTGTCGAGGTGGTGCACCACCCTCTGCACTAGCTCGCATCCTATTCTTCCTTGGCCTACCTGCTGGTCTAGTAAAAACTGGAGGGTATAGCTTGAAGCCTGGATCCACTTACATCCATTGGTCTTTTCCCAACAAGGTTGGAACATTCTGAGCATATGTTGTCCTAAATTTGGCAATGGATAAATACTCTGACACGTACTGATCAACTTCACCCTCTTCACCTCCTAGAACATCCATGAAAAACAATACATGTATGCAGGGTTTCCCATGAAGCTGTCATTGCCTGCAATGGCATATCCTATCAACCATACTCACTGGATATCTCCATTGCCTATCTTTATTGTCAGTGTATGTTACATCAGCCTCCATTCCTCTTCTAATGCATTTCATCTTCAATGTTTTACCCTGGCATGCAAAGCCTTAATCAAATATGGGAGGATGAGATGGCCAGCATATACTGTTGATACTGTTCTTTGATGCAAATCAATCTTTATCATGATCATCTACCTAATCTTATCAAATATTTTCCACAACATAAGCCCTTTCAATGACTTGACCATTGCATGGAAACTCTCTGCAAGGTTACTTGTTACATAGTCTACCTTGAAAATTTCATTGAATAGGCTTCTTGACCACACCATTCCATGATGTGCATCCAAGTACTCCTTCACCACAGGTTTTTGTTTATACAACACTTTAGAATGATATAGATGCTTCCTAAAATTGCATGTGTGTGAAGCTGGCCATAGGTTGTCAGTATAAACTTTACCCTTGAATTTCTTTGTAAAATTATGCATAAGTGTCACATACATTCCCTATGCTCCACTCTGGGGAATACTGCTTCTACAGCTTTCTCCAAACCTTTGCAAGCGTCCGTGTGGATAGTAAGTCCTGGTGGATGACCTATAAGGTCGCGCAAATTCTCCAGAAACCAAGTCCAACTTTCCTCTGACTCAATCTCCAAAACTCCAAAAGCAACAGGGAGCATCCAATTGTGGCCATCAACTGTAGTAGCAGCTACTAGTTGTCCTTTAAATCTACCATGAAGAGTTGTTGCATCTATGGCCAAACAAGGCCTACAACCATCTAGAAACCCTTGCCAACAAGCTTTGAAACAAACAAAAGCCCTTCTAAAGCACTCCTTCTCCTTTGTCTTCCCTCTTATTTTGTACTGAAATTTATGGCTGTCTATCTGTACAACACTACCTGGACTAGCCATCTCCACTTCAGCTTTGAAGCTGTAAAGCAACTGAAATTTTTCATTCCATGGACCATTTATCCTATCAAGAGCCATTTCCTTTGCATAAAACATGGTCATGTAAGGTACTGTAATATTAAACTTTTGAGAAACTTCTTTTATGAGCGTTGTTGCACCAAGTGATGGGTTCGCTCTCATCCAATCTATGATTGCATCTGCCAACCACCTAGTCTTTGCTAGTTTTGTTTTGTCCTTTGGCTTCCCCCTTGAGGTGGACAAGAATGTTCGAACCCGTTACTTTATATCTGAAACAAAATGAAAATGTAAGGTATATTTAACAAACTCTACACAATGATCTAAAATACGCAACCGGTTGTAATACCTAAACCAAACTGCTCCTAAGCATAGTGGAGGCATGCATCCTCCACCTACACCTCTTGTATGGGCACTTCACTGTGAACCTTGCTGGCTCACTCTTAATAACATCATAATCATTATTGGTGTGGATGCAATATGTAGTAAGGGCATTACGATAGTTCTGCATCGTTTCAAATACGGTGCCTTCTAAAATCTTAGGATCATTCATGTCCCACTCAATTACTGGCAAGTCCTCACCATCGTACTCGGCTAAAACGATACTATCATTGTTCTCCTTGTTCTCTTTGTCATCAGTGCCATCAAATCTGGCACTATGGGCCATTTCCTCCATGTATTAATCCTCTAGTGCTTGTTTACTGAATCTACCTACCAATTCAAGAAACATCAACTCATCCTCATCATCTAGTGGAGGCCCTCCCTCGTCAGGCTCTACTTCGTCCTCCACATCGGCCACACAAGCGATTTGGCTTACACTCGCAGTGCAAATAGATGGTACTGCTGTGGACCTACAAGGAGCGCGGGGGCACACACTATTAGCAGAGATAGTAGAGACACATGATGCCCGACAACCTGATGATGCCTGACCACCTGATGATGATTTAACCCTCTTTCCCGTATGTTCAACTTTAGGTTGCACATGAAGACGAATTCGACCAAAACGTACTGCAACATTCAAAGAGAAAAGCATTACCAAATCAGTTTCGCTAGTTAGTGGGAGCAATCTTTGCTCGCTAATATTGAAATATTGCAAATCAACTGAATCGCCATTGCTCTAGGGGAATTTAGAATATATTTTATCTTTAAAATCTCTAAGAGTTATGGAGGTTGCAACCACCGCTAGGAAGTAAAATCCAGAGAGATACCATTCACAACCACGAGTTATGCTAGTATCCAGTCTAACCGCCAACCGAAATGACAACACCAGATCAATCCTATTCGAAAAGCAAGGCAGTTAGTTGAACAACAGCGATTCATGCTCAATTACTGCCTATAATCAATCCACAAAGGTAAATGATGCTTATCCAGATGAAATCCATGCGTTAGATCCCTTTGATTCCACCCAATCTTCTCCGCGCTCGATTGGGAGGACTGGTACACCACCGGCGTTGCATACTGTTCCGTGAAAGGGGTAGATCTAGCGGGGGCGGGAGCGGAGCCGAAGGTGGAGTGGGCTCCAAGGCTAGGGGGAGGGGGCGTCTTGGCAGTTGAGGATGACATAAGGTAGGAGGGCACGATGGTGGGGGAGCGGAGGGGCGGTGTGGGAGTTGTTCCAGGCTTGAGGGAAGTGAATGCTTTGGGTAAGCGAGAATGGCCGGTCCGACGTGTCTCCATGCAGCCCCACCCTTCACTACGTATGCAAGACCCGTTCCAACGTGGCCCCACCCTTCACCACGTATGCAAGACCCGTACCAATGCGGCCCCACACGTCAGCATGTAACGGTCGAGGCGACATAACGTAACACTCAACGCACAATCTGCCCTAACGTGGTCCTACCGGTCATCATTTAACGGTCAAGCCTTTGACCTGACGGCATCCCCTCATCCGAGCGCCTGTGAGGGTTTTAGAATAGAGGGAGGGGAAAAGTAAGGAAAAGCTAAGCGGCTGAGGAAAACTGAGTACAACTAACGAACCGAGGGCGCGAAAATAGAAATCCCTTTTATTTATTATTGCAATTCACAAGGTAATATCAAGAATTTTTACTTTAAAATTGTCATAAATTTATGAAAACTTGGTTTACATATTTATCCTTATCTGTTTCTAATGTTATGGAATCTTTTATGAATTTTAAAGTCTAGAATTTAATTATTTCCACTCATAAATTTGCAAAGATAAAATTATTTGCAGAAAACCCACAAAAATACCTTTTTGATTCCTTGCATTTTTCTACACACAAAACTATTTTTATTTTATTTCTTTGAGTTCATATGTGCTTTTGATAATTTATTTGGGTATAAGGTTAAATGTGAAATGACCAAACTGCCCCTCTAGGGTTTGGGCCCACTAGTCATACCCTTGTGGTCAAAACTAGGCTGCTCGCTCATAATCCTAGCAATCAGATTTGCCTCTCTTGATCTCTTTTGCTCGCTCGCAACCCTAACCCTAACTAGGGTTTTAGCGATGCATCGTCTTTCTCATCTCCGACACAACTCCAACGCTCCCTACCATTGAGATGGTGCTCTATCGCATCTACAATGCCTCCCTAGGCTGCCCTGGTAGGTGTAGGGTGAGATACCCATCTAGGGCACTCCCATGTGCCGCCAACCGCCGCCTCTATTATTCTTGTTACTCTTCTCAGTCAGCGTGAGCTCGCAGCACCCTTTTTGAAGGTAATTGCTCCTTCTTTCCTCTTCTTCTTCTATTCTAGATGGTTCTAGTTATGGGGTTTGTGCTTCAGTACTATCATTGTAATGGTATTTCTAGGATTTCTGGTAGGTTTTAGATGCTTCTAGGGTTTTCTAGGTATTAGTTAGGCTTCTAGTATTTTGCATGGTTGACTGTTCTCAGGATTAGGTCTTTAGGCTTACTGATGGCTTCATCAATGTTAGTTGCTTCAGTTAAAAGACGTTTATTTCTTTATGTGCCTGCTACTGATACTTCCATATGTCAATTTAGGTGATTTGGTATTGATATTTTCATTTCTAAGATCAATAATTTTATGCTTAGTTTTGACTACTGCTGTTAGTTCTAATTGGTATACTACTTCACTACTAATTATGTATTTCACTCAGAGTACTTTAGTAGTAGATGTTTAGTTCATTGTTACTTGAGCTTTTGACTCAAGCTTAATTCTGTAAGTGTGTTTGGTTGAGGATTGTTTATTGTTTCTTGTGCAGGTGTTTTAATTTAGAATGCTTGTTCTTTATCTCCCTTCTCATCCTTATGTAAATCTTAGGATTCTATCTAGGGATGAGTGGTGAGATAGGGAATTAGTGTTATGTTAGTGCTTGATGACTTGTTGTTTACTATTATTCTTCTACCTCTGGATAATGGCTATGCCTGTGCCAGTGTATAGGATTAGCTGTGCTATGGTTTTCTTCACATGGTGAAGATGCATATTGTGCAACCCTCACTAGGTGCTTTCTATTTCTACTTCTCTCTCTATGTATCACTATGGACTCTATGGTTCCTAGTCTAGGGTTTTGGGCTAACAACCTTTGTAGATTCCAAAATGTGCTTGTTGAAGATCTGAAGTTGTTGTTATGGTCCTCTCCTCCTGTTCTTGAGGTTCTTCCTCCTCTTCATCTCTCTCTTTTAGATCTCTCTCTAAACTCTAAATGTGTGTTTCTGGTCCAAGTTTGAGTGGTAAGTTATGAGCTCTAGGGTGTGAGATACCCAGATATTTATAGTGCTCTGGAATCACTATGAGAATGACACCACAAGCAGCATTTAGGAGAATCACCTGCTTCGGCATGTGTGAAGCCGTATTTGTGTGTTGACTTATGTGTAGGTGGCATGGGTTTTTTGGTGGTTAAGCCCGTGCTATTTTTAAACTGTGTGTGTTTGCAAAATTTGGCATATGAGCCTTTTGTTCTTATATGCAGGGGCTTGGTATCTGCATATGCCTAATCATCCATGTCGGTTTGATTTGTCGTGTACTGGTTTTGGATAATGAAAAGTGTAATTTAATTTACTAAATAGTGGATTTAGATTTAGATTTTTTTGATGAGGCCTTGTAATTTCATTTGTATGATTGTTCTCAATAGTGGTTACTATGAACTTTGATGGGTTTACTTATTTCATATATCATGTTTCAAATTTTCTAACGTTCTCTGGTTTTTATAGAATGCAAATCCTATGTTTTTTCTTTGGTCATTGATCTTGTATTTTGGTTGCTATTACTACTATTGGATTAGAATCTCCACTTGTTATGTTAGAAATTCTAGGATAGTTTACTAAACCTAGGGTTTTTGTCTATCTCGGGTTTCTGTTGGTGTACTGTGAGATACTTGTGTTTTAAGATTCTATCTAGTGATGTTTTCTTTAGGTTTTCAACATGATATTTGCCCCTTTTCACTCTGCCCTAGTATTTTACTTGCTTATGCTCAAGCTCTGATTCAGGACTAGTTCTTGGACTCATGTTTACAAGATTCTTACATTAAATGGTTTTGCTTTAGGGCAAAACTAACATTTTCATATTAACCAATGGTTTTGTTTGTTGTTTGTGTTCACATGTTTTTGAAGATGTTCAAGTAGCAGCAAGGATAATAAGATAGATATATGGGTGTAGTTTAGGTCCTTGTAGTTTGTAATTAGGGTTTTACTTTCTCATTCTTGTATTTGTTGTAACTTGATCATGTACTCATGTTGTGAATGAATAAAGATCACACTTCTTACTATTATTGTGTATTTATATCTTGTCTAATTATGAATCATAAGTGTGTGTATTTTGAATTTGAATTCAAGTTTTACTTAGGTCAAACCTCCATTTTGAATTTATTAAAATCATTTAAATACATAGTTGAACATGGTTTCAATCCCCAGTGACAATTGGGTTGCAAAACAACCTCACTAGAACCAAATTCAAACAAGTTTTTGAAATTTTCAAACCAACCCTAAAATTTCTATATGCATGCTATACAAAACATCAAAATCACATTTCTACCCTTTCCTATCTTTTATTCCCTGGGTCATTACATCCTCTCCCCCTTATAACAACTTCGTCCCGAAGTTATGGATCCCTATATACCTAAAGAGCTGAGGGTAGTTTCTACGTTAATCTTGTTCTTTCTCTGAGGTATCTTCTCATTCGGGATGGTGTTTCCATTGAACTTTGCATTATTTTATGGCTCGATTTCTTAGTCGTTTCCATTTCTCCTCAAGAATCTTGGATGATGTTTCCTCATAGGTAAGGTCTGGTTGCAATTCTATTTCTTTATAAAGTAACGGTTCGTCTGGTGCTTTTAAAAATATGTGTAATTGTGAAACATGGAATACGTTATGAACTTGGGGTCATCCTTTTGGAAACTCGAGTTGATATGCTACTGGTTCTTTGTTACTAAGAATGCGGAATGGTCATATGTATCATGGACTTAGTTTCCCCTTCACTTCGAATCTTTTCACTCCACGTGTCATAATTACTCTTAAGTATACCATATCTCCGAATTATGGTTCCCATGTTCTTCTCTTAAGACCTGCATAGCTTTTCTGTCTACTCTGGGCTATCTTTAGCCTATCTCTGATGATATCTACTATTCTCTGTTGTTCGATGATGTAGTCAGGTTTGAATTTCTTATCCTCCCCTAACTCATACCAACAAATAGGGTGATATACACTTCTTTCCATATAGTGCTTCAAATGGTGCCATCTTAATACTACTCGACTGACTATTGTTATAGGAAAATTCCGCTAAAGGTAGGTGTTCGTTCCATGTCCTCCAGAATCTAGGGCACATGCTCTCAACATATCCTCAAGTATCTGGTTCGTTCTCTCTATTTGTCCTCCGGTTTGCGGATGATATGTGGTGCTAAAGTCCAGTTTTTATCCTAAAGCTTCATGTAATCATTTCTAGAACGTGGTAGTGAATACTGATCCACGATGTGTTACTATTCTTTTTGGCACTCCATGTTTTCTTACGATCTCTTTGACATAGAGGTCAACTAGTTTTCTGCAACTGTCTTTTTGGTTTACCGCTAGAAAATGTGCACTCTTTGTAAACCAATCCACAATTACCCAGATGATATCCTTGTGATTGTTGTCATGGGTAATCTGGTAACGAAATCCATTCCAATTTATTCCCACTTCTAAGTAGGTATTGGCAAAGGTTGTAGTTTTCTAGCAGGACTTTGGTGCTCTACCTTTACTCTTTGATAGGTGTGACACTTTGCTACGTACTTAGTAATGTCTCGTTTCACATTGTTCTACCAAAAGGTCTGCTTTATGTCCATGTACATCTTAATACTTTGTGTTTTGTGAGCTTCTCTTCTCGTATCACCTATTTGATTTCATAATTTTCAGGTACACAAATCTTTCCCTGGAACCATAAGGAATTCTCATCCTTAAGTTCAAATGCGGATGGATCTCCAGCAAGTATTTTCCGAATCTCTCTTGTCATGAATGGGTCATCAGTTTGTCCTTGCATGATTTCAGTTTTAAGGTTCATTTCCATCTCTTCTAGAGTATTCATTGTTGCTAGGGTGCCAATAGGTTATTGTGAGATCCAGGCACATGACTTAATAGGATTGATAGGATACCCATATCAACAAGTTGCAACTTCTTTTCCGGAAGCTCATTCAAAAAGAACTCTAAGGTTAAGCGTGCTTGGCCTAGAGCAATTCTAGGATGGGTGACCGACCGGGAAGTGGGTAACCGGGTGCGCACGAGTGAGGACAAAGTGCGTATAAAAGACTAGTGTTGGTCTATGGGGCCAGTCTACATATCCTATTAAGCTAGCAGGAGTGACACCCCCTGGGCCCAAGAGTGGACGGGGTGTTACAAGTGGTATCAGAGCCGACCCTTGCGATTACACGGGTGTGTGCGGGTCAGTGGCGGGACATGTGGAGCATGGCGCGTGTGGCCCGGAGTGGACACGGCATGGCACATGTGCCGGCACTGAACGCACAGACGCGTGCCAAGAGGGAACGTTCCTGGGGTGTGCTTGATCGATGAGGGCATCGATCTTCTAAAGGGTGGGTGTATGTGAGATCCAGGCACATGGCTTAATAGGATTGATAGGACACCCATATCAACAAGTTGCAACTTCTTTTCCGGAAGCTCATTCAAAAAGAACTCTAAGGTTAAGCATGCTTGGCCTAGAGCAATTCTAGGATGGGTGACCGACCGGGAAGTGGGTAACCGGGTGCGCACAAGTGAGGACAAAGTGCGTAGAAAAGACTAGTGTTGGTCTGTGGGGCCAGTCTAGATATCCTATTAAGCTGGCAGGAGTGACACCCCCCGGGCCCAGGAGTGGACGGGGTGTTACAGTTATCCATTCCAAAACTCTAATTGGGTTTGTTTTGTCATTGTAATTGCTTAGGTAATTATCTTCCTACTAGCATGTTACACATGACCTTTCGGCTTAATGTGTCAGCTACGACATTTGCCTTTCCCGGTGTATAGTTGATGGTTAGGTCATAGTCCTTAATCAATTCCAACGAGCTTTGTTGTCTCATGTTCAACTCTTTCCGTGTGAAGAATTACTTCAAATCTTTGTGGTCGGTGAATAATTCACACTTAGATCCATATAAGAAATGTCTCTAACTTTTTAAGGCATAAACTACGGATGTTAGCTCTAAATCATGTGTTGGGTAGTTCACTTCATGTGGTTTTAGCTATCTTGATCTGTATGCAATTACTTTGCGGTCTTGCATGAGAATACATCCTAATCCATTCTTTGATAAATCACAATTTACTGTGTAATGTTTTCCATATTCTGGTATGACTAAGCCTCCCAGTCGCTTCACGCGACTCTAGAGGCACTCGCTGCCACCGACCGAGGTCCTTTCCTCGCGCCCCGGGCCATTGCCTCCACTCATGATATGAAATTTGTATTTAGATCGAGTGATGACGACACTTGTGTATTGTTCCCTCCCCACATGAGTTGCTATTGAAGAACCTCTTTTGCGGTCTGTTGTTGCCAATGGTGGTGGTTGTTTTCTGCTATTGTGAGTCGTTGACCGCTTTGGCACGACTTTTTCTTTCTTTCTTTTTGACAATGTGCATCCTTCATGTTTCCACTAGTTCTTGATATTATATTGTTGCAGAGACACTATAATTGATATCTTCTTAATATTAATATATTCTTCTTATAAAAAATATCTCTTTAGAAATGACCATGGGAATCAATACCAAATATAGCACACAATAAATCTAATCGCGCAAACTCATCTGTAACCTACTGAAGGAAATATGCCCTAGAGGCAATCATAGAGATGATTGTATTTCATGTGTATCCATGAGTTATTATAATGTTCCTTGAATATCCATATACCAGGCAACTTGTATTGATTGGCAATTATGTGAATTGTTTGTGAAACTCTTTACTTGTATGGTTATCTAATAATTGTCCCTAGTCGGAGTTTATGCGAGGACACACGTGAATATTAGACTAGCACATCGATTGGTTAATGACTATGTTTCGCAAGTCATTGACATAGAGATGTCAAACCAATGATGTGGACACATGTTATGAACATGGGGTTGGACTGACCCAACATGAGACTAGCAATAATACTTGAAGCTCTCTCTACACATCGTATACGTTTTGTTCTTAGACCTGAGATTGTCGCATGTACTTGAGATGTGGATCGACCTACTTTGGGGCTATCAAACACTACTCCGTAACTGGGTAGTTATAAAGGTAGCTTTCGGGTTTGTCCTGATACATGCTGCAAGGCATCGGTCAATCAAGATGGGATTTGCCCCTCTCTACTTGAGAGAGATATCTCTGGGCCCCTCGAGTGATCGGATCCAGAAATGCATGGCCGTGCTACATATGGTTAAGAGTTAACCTAGTAAAGGGATTCTGAATCACAGTATCGAGAAAGAGAGGTCAGCTTAGAGCTAGACCAAATATCGTGAGGCAAAGGGAAAGACATGTACTCAACCTTGTGATGGTTCGTCCGAATGATCTTTATATGCGTTTAGGAGTTGGCACGTCTTGCTAGAGGCCGCTACCAACTATTGACGGAGTAAGTGTACTCGCGTCATGTCTATACGTGTATGAACCTATAGGGTCACACACTTTAGGGGCTGGAAGCCTAATGAGGATTGGATCCGAATTAGACCAGGCTTAGGCTGCTAATGGGATGCTAATGTAGAAGCCCACCAGGGATGCCTATATAAGAGGGAGTGAGGCGAGCTGAAAAGGAGAGAGCATTCCACCCAGCCGCCACTCCTCTTCCGCCTGTGTTGCACACGCAGACCTAGCAGTTTGGCGTGTGACGGCTTCCACTCCGGACGTGTGGATACCTCGGAGGTGCTGCATCTGTAGCACTTGGACGAGCCGCGCAAAGGGGAGCTGCTCGTGGGACGAGGACGAGGAGGAGACGTAGAACATCTACACTGCCGCAACGTGCTTCATCGAGTTCCGCACCTGCGCGTCTAGCGGTAATCCCGTGATCTATGACAATAGTATTCCTGGTTGACGCGGTAGAAAATTTTGATTTTACGCTAGTGTAGTCTACCCGTAACCCTACACCTACTAGTTATTACAAATTCCAGTAGATACCGTTAGGACCACTAAATGTATGACAGTGCTCTATACTATGTTTATTGCAAGTTCAAATCTATGAAGTGCATCTAGTTTTAGATGCGAAACTAGCTTTGCTAGCTATAGGTGGAGCGTCTCCTGTGAGTGGAGTTTTGGTGTAGACAACAATGATGAATCAAAAATCATATTTCTAAGTTTAATTTATTTCTAGAAAACAATTGGATGATACCTAATAATGTATCCCAAAAACGTGTGAAATATTAATTTCAAATACTTTGTATTATGAGCTACACGAAAGATGACAACAGTATGGGTCTAAATAGCAATTTTTTTTAGAAAGGAGCATATATTAATATCGCGAAGATATCAGTTACACCAATGCATTACCCTATGACATCACAGATGCACACAACCAAAAAAAGAATTAAAAAAAGAAAAGTTCCGCTACAGCGATAAGATCCTTGGTAGCAACGACACTAACACCAGCAGAACAACACCAGAAGTTCAACCTATGCAATATCGATGTCTTCAGGAAGTAAACAAAGCACAACCACTGTCAGTTGCCATAGGCGGACGCAGCGCCCCTATTCCCTGGTGCTTGCCCGTCTTCTGGCCGACCGGAGCAGCCTAATTTTACTATTCATATAAGACAAAAATAGTGTTATTAGCCTTTAAATTCACAGTTTGTCTAGGCTTTCATTAATTCTTGGGTGTGTCACTGGTCGTCGTCCGATCAAAGATTATAGATTTTCACGCTGCGAATATGCATAGTGTCAAACCTCTACAGATTTTGTTATTTTTGTGTAGCCCATATCATAGAGAATTTCAGGTTGCCATTTGCTTACTTGTGCTATGCCTAGAATTAATTTTCAGCTTTTTTAAAACATGTAACTATGATTTTAATTATTTTTAAATGAAAGGAGGGAGGCGAGGACAGTTTCCGGTCTCCTGTTCCCTATTTGCACACAGCACGAGCGGCACTTGTTTATAACTTTATACTCCCTCCGTTCAGAAATATAAAACATTTTAATTTTATAAAATAAATGTATCCATACGCTTTTTAGAGTATAGATTTACTCTAAAACTTTACGAACATATATATTAAAAGACATCTAGATGTATTTGATTCACAAATCTAAAATATTGAGGAGGTAGACGAGTCCGTTATTAACCAACAGATGTAAATAAAGCCGGCAGGAACTAGCGTGCTCCCTGCTCCGAAGCTGCCATCAAAGGTCGCTATTGCCCAATGATCTCTTGATTGTTGCGTTCCGATCAGTGTGTTTCTTTGTGTGATCATTAAAAGGGGCATGGAGTGGTATTCCAACCAAACCTATTCCAAATTTGCAACCAAAGACAAGGACCGAGTAACTCCCACCTACAACTACAAAGAGTAGCTAGGACCACGTACGCCCCCTACGGCGGTCCACCGATATCTCAAGAGACACCTTGGCTTCAAGGCTACAAGTTTCCTTTTTTTTTTCTTGCGTACGAAAGATCCATGAAATTCGGGTGGCAGGGCTTCATAAACAGGGGAAATACTGGAGCTGCCGAGCTGGTATGCGCGCACTCTGCACTTGGAGCTTTGCCTTTCTCCGCGAGTTCCCAGCTGGTGATGCGTGCGAGTCCTCGCCAAAACCCCTATAAAACCCCCCTTCCACAGTAAAACCACCCCCTCCCCCCCCCCCCCACTTCACAGTAAAAACAAACACTCACAAGCTCAGACTCCAGACCCGATCGAAGCAGGCAACCAAGGCCATGGACAAGGAGAAAGAGCGGCGCGCGACGTGGGTCCCCGGCGCCGTCATCGTCGGCGCGGGGCCTTCGGGGCTGGCCGCGGCCGCGTGCCTCGCGGCCCGTGGTGTCCCGGCCACGGTGCTGGAGAGGTCCGACTCGCTGGCCTTCACGTGGCGCCACCGGATGTACGACCGCCTCGCGCTCCACCTCCCCAAGCGCTTCTGCGAGCTCCCTCTCCTCCCGTTCCCGGAGGAGTATCCCACGTACCCCAACAAGGACCAGTTCGTGACGTACATGGAGAGGTACGCCGCAGCGTCGGGCGTAGCGCCGCGCTTCGGCGCCAGCGTGGAGGAGGCCGCGTTCGACGCGCCCGCGGGCGCGTGGACCGTGCGCCTGGCCGGCGGCGAGGTGCTGATGACCAAGTGGCTCGTGGTCGCGACGGGTGAGAACGCCGAGCCGCACCTCCCGGAGTTTCCAGGCATGCGGCAGTTCGCCGGGCGCGTTCTGCACACGTGCGAGTACAAGTCAGGGGAGGAGTTCGCCCGGGAGAAGGTCCTGGTGGTCGGGTGCGGGAACTCCGGCATGGAGGTGAGCTTGGATTTGTGCCGGTATGGCGCTAAGCCCTCCATGGTGGTGCGAAACACGGTAATTTTATACATAATCAGCTTTTGCTATTTATAGCTAAGATTTGTGCTGTTAGGATCCGTCCTTGTTGCCGCGTTCCTGCTGTTTGTTTTGGTTCTGCCTTTCTGTCGTACATCGTGATCTACATAGATGATATCTCTGCCGTGCCATCGCAAGAAGAAGAAAAAACTTGACTCTGCTCTTTTCTGCCGTGCCTATTTCTCACTGTGTCGTCGCAGCTGCTTTGTTGTTGCTATCACTCTCTACATGCATGTTCCAATCTACATGGTCATATTTGGTCATATTTAAGGACAATTAGAGCTAGTAACATGTGCATGCTGTTGGATGTTTTGTCCTGGAGTATATATGTTGTTGGTGATCTCCCTTTTTTTGGCACTCCTTCCAATTTAATACATGTTCATCACAGTGCGAGAATCAAACCAAGTCTAAATACGTTGGTTCGTTCGTTCAAATTTATGTGTACAGGTTCACGTGCTACCGAGGGAGATGTTGGGTCTGTCCACATTCGGCATCGCCATGGCTCTGCTCAAGTGGCTGCCTGTCCAGCTGGTGGACCGGTTCATCCTGGCGGCGTCTCACCTGACTCTGGGCAACACGAGCCAGCTCGGGCTTAGACGGCCCAAGACGGGGCCCATCGAGCTGAAGAACCTCACCGGCAGAACCCCTGTGCTGGACGTTGGGACGCTAGACCACATCAAATCAGGCAAAATTAAGGTTAGTGCCAAGTAGACTAGTAGGCTGCTTCCACAAAAGGGTTGTACCCAACATTACTAGGGATTATCATTACTAAGGAGGAGTACTAAGAGTAGTCGAAACTGTGGAAACGTGAGCTCCCTAGCAGGCCATCCATTGCCTAATCTGGCATATATCAGCTGCCAGGCCTTCAAAGCTCACATAGTACTAGGCGTTTCCTTCCCTCCTTGTGTTAGTAGTTTCTGTGTCGCCACGACTGCATCACATGCATTCTTTAATGATTTCCTGCCATGTTTCTGTATGCGCTGAGCTCATATGATGATCACCAGGTAGTCGGAGCAGTGAAGGAGGTAACGAGGCGAGGGGCCAGGCTCGCAGACGGCAACAAGGAGGAGCAGTTCGACGCAATAATACTCGCGACGGGCTACAGGAGCAACGTGCCGTCCTGGCTCAAGGTAAGCACACTACACACTACAGTGACGCCACGAAAAGGACTCCCTTGTTCGTTTTTGGTCTGCTGCACACAGTGCCGATCGTCACCTTGCCTGCGCCATCGCGTCACGGCCTTCCCCCTCTTCGGCCATCCTGTCCCTCCTCTTTCCCCTTCTCGTGTATGTATCGGGGTTGGGGACGGCCAGAGGCAGCCTGCGCTCACCCATGCGTTCCTTTCTCCCCAACTGTCCGTCTCTCTCACTCTCGCGCGCGCGCCAACTGATCGAGTCAGTCAGTGACTCACCGGAGGCATGGGCAAGGCCGCATCCCCACCGGCGTGGCGTGGCCTAAATGCGTATCCGGACTCGAGAGTTTGGATATACACTTGGGTCGGCCCGATCGATATTTCTCGATCGCGGAATATGGTCATCTACTCTACCTATAGTCTAGTTCAGTATGGGTCGACAGTCTAGTACTCCTACATAGAGTCAAGACGGATGCAAAATATTGGTCATACATTTTGCCCGATCAAGTTCATTAGAGCACGCCTGCAAGCCCAGCCATGCATCATCTAGCCCCTGTATATGCTCTACGCCCTCCTTTTTCTCGGATATACTCATCAGCCATACTGCGCCTGTACCTTATCCGTGCCTGATTGTTCCTACTTGCAGGATGGAGGTGACGTCTTCACAAGAGAAGGTACACCTAAAACCCCCTTCCCAAACAGCTGGAAAGGGCGAAACGGTCTCTACACCGTCGGATTCTCGCAGCGGGGGCTTCTTGGAGCCTCATCCGACGCCCTCTCTGTCGCCAGGGATATACATTGCCAATGGAGGGAAAGAGAAAGACTGTGATCCGCTAACAATGTGTTCCAAGATAATACGGAGTAGCTCTCTTGGTTTCTAATGGAAATGTACAGCGTTTAAGTAGGATTTTTGTGCATATAAACACCACTCTCCTTGCCACTCGGAAGGCATATCTTTGGACTAATTGAACGGATGATGTTCAGTGGAGTAGCACAGTGGCATGTGTGACGTGTTTTTTTTTGTTTGTCGCGCCGTTTAACCTTATCTTGTGGGCTCAGCCCAATTGTCAATCCGCTTGATTCTTTCTACGGCCGTTTTCATTTGTGTGATCTTGAGGTAACCTATTACAAGTAGCAAGTTACTCTTGTGCCTGTCACTAGTGAGCTGGTGGACTGAAAATGCCTTGGCCTGCGCCTGAGACCCTAGGAGGCCCTTCCTCGCATCACCGTCCGCCCTGTTGCCGCCTGGGGAGGCCATCCAACGACGGATGGCGGCAGCGGGACGTCTCCGCCCGTATTTTTCCTTTCTCCAGCGGTGGTGATCTTCCTCCTCAAACCATGCAAGTGAGATATAAGTGATTTGCAGGTTTATGTGATCAAATAAGTTAAGTTAATATCAATTAAGAGGCTGGTAATTAACAACTTGGATGACTTGATCGGGGGCATCATGACCATTTATTTTAGGGTGTTGGTTTTCCTAATGCAAGTTGATAAACTATGAGTATAGTAGGATATACTAACTGTAGTTGTACACGGTTTGGTCTCTTGTAAACCGCAACCGTCCTTGTATTGTTAGCCTTGTACACTTCCTGATATATATACATGATATGCCGGCCCTATTGGGTACGTGCAATACTCCTACCGAAATAATCTTATTTCTACTCTACCGTTTTTTCACAAGTGCCTATATAAGGGGCTCTAGGATTTGAGCTGAGACAAACTCTTTCACACGGCAGTGCTCTCTCTTTCTATATTCCCCTGGTCACTAATCAAGCAAGCACCTAAAGCACTAAAAAGATCCACTCACATCTACATCAACTAGATTCAGTTGAAGTGAAGCTAAAGAAGGCCATAGCTGGATTTTCAGATCAAGGTACACACCTCTGATTTTTTTTCTATGGCTCAATTTTCAGCTAGACGATCCTATGGATCCAACAAAGTTGTCTCCCAATATGGCCGACACCGTCAAGCATCCCCCAGCCTCACCATCTGTCTGCTGCCGTTGCTGGCCTCGCGAGGCCTTGCGATCTGGCTGGTCGCTAGACTCCCGATCTATCAGGTCGCCGACCTTTCGATATGCATGGCATCGCCACGATCAGGCGGACAGGTCACGATCTTGTACATAGCCAAGCCAGCGCAAGTGCATGCTGGGCTGGATGCATGTTGGCCACCTGGTCATACACATGCACGCGGGCCTGGGCTAAGAACATGAGCTTGGAGAACAGCTACTCTCTCCATATTAAAATAGTTGTCAGAAGTTTTTTCTAAATTTGGATGAAGCTATATACTAAATAGTGTTTAGATATGTTTAAATTTAGGGAAATTTGCGATATTTATTTTGAGACGGAAGGACTATTTTTCCTGTGCAACATGGGTGTCATTGAGATCCACATACCTCATGGGGCATAGGTAGGGTCGCTTGCGCTTCTCCCCGGTTGTCCGGTGCCTTCTAATCGATTGTTGTGATGGTGATCTTCTTTATCTTTCGAATATACCATCGGATAATATCTCCAAAATACTTTTTGTTCTTGGACAATTGGTATTTTATTATGTGGTAGGGTTTATTGATCATCGACATTGTCTAAGGTTTTCCTTTTGCGAATAGGACTTTGGCATTAAAAGAAACATCGAACAGTACAAAACACCTCAACAAAAACAAAAATTACATCAAAATCCTTGAGATGTCCTTCATCTCCAACCTCCAGACCGTGTCGACGGCACGCCGCCGCTACCGATCCTCCTCCCCGCCGCTGCAAGAGTGGGATGTCTAGAAACATAGTAGAGCTACCCGTGGGCAGCCGCGAGGTGTAGGTTAGCTAGTGTGAGTTGGGTCTTGGAGTTGGAACCTTTGCCGTCTCCTGTTGTTGTATGCTGAACTCTGTTCCTCTCCTAGGACACTTAATCAAATGACATGCAGATCTCCTGCGTGTTCTCGAAAAAGAGTCGTCTTGACGTTGTTGGTTGCATACGGGAAGTCGCTAAATGGACCCAGAAGGCCACATCCATCCCGGAGATGAAGAAATATGAACCGCCGATGAATCTCCTTGACGATCCGAAGATCCCCACCGCCAAAAGAAGTCCTTGAGGAACACATCACTCTCACAAGCTTCTCGACATTGTTGTCGAGATGGGGTTGAAGTCAGGGAGACCTTATTGGAGAAGACGCGCCGCCACCACTTGAGCGTTGTTCCACCAAACCTTGAACCTAAAAATAGGAAAAAAGGGCCCCTCTCGCTGACGGGGGCCGAGATCCACCCTGCCTCCATAGCACGAAGGCCACAGGAGAGGGGAAGATGGCCTGGCGCCGCCACGAAGGGAGGCATAGGACGACCACCTCACGATCTCCTATTCAGTCTCTGCTCGTACCGGTTTAGATCATGTTTTATTATTATCCGTGGTTTTAATTGACTTATTTTAAGCTAAGAAATTATTTTTCTTTAACTCTCGTTGTCTTCCTTGTCTTTTGTGGATCTACCTATTTTACTTGATCATGTCTATTGTTTTAATTGATATATGTAGAGTGTTGATCCTATTTGAGTGCATTTTTTGCATTAAAAAGAAAATTCTTTAGTAATGAACATATCATTGGTGAACTCTTCTATGTTATTTAGAACACTTTCTTAATGTTGATATCATGGGGAGCTCTTCTATGTTATTTAGAACATAGTCTTCTATGTTGATATCATGGGGGATCTCTTCTACAGTATCTTCTCCATAAGGTACGTGTGTCATGGAGCCGCTTTAATGCGCACGAGGTTGAGTCGGGTACCCGATGAGTGCATTTTCAAGCATATTTACCTTTTTTGCATGAGTAGCTATAGGTTTTTAGTATTTTATGGTGCTCACGCGCAACTTTTGTGCATGTTTCACAAGATCGCAAAATATTGAGGTATTGATGAACATATCACTTAGAGTTGTTGTATTGGACGAAAATATGATAGTTTTGAAGTAATAACAGTCATTATTATGATTTACCACACACCCGGGAGAAAAGGCATCACGAAGAGGAGCTATAGAAGGTTTAATCAGTGTCGGTACGGGCAGACCCCGCCCGTACCGCACGCCTGTATGATGTGGCGGCCACTTCGCCTTGTCAAATACTCTCACCAAGTGAAGAAGGATATGAGATCCGACATTCAGAGACACCAGAACACGCAGAATCCTGACCTTCGGAAGGGATCTGAAGGGGAACCTGTAGAGGGTATCATCCTTGCCGCTGCATGGATTATCGGAGGCCAACACAACACCTCCATCATCATAAACAACTATATCTTCATCACCATTCCCATCTCACTTACCCCATCTTGTTATAATTCCAATTACTATTGTGGATTTGCATGTTCTATTATCCATCTACCCATAATTCATTTCATATATCAACGATGATGTTATTGATTGTCTCCATGAGTGAGTAGTTTACCATGTACTTGGGGAGATGGATAAACCCTAGCAATACTATTATATGAAATAAATATGATCTATAACTTTGGTTCATGATTATGTGTTCGTTTTCTCTATAGATATCATGTTTAGTCGACCATGTAATATTTGCCTTCGGGACGAGAGAGGTAATTACCATTGGGTATATGGTATTACGTACGGTGCTAAGTAATGTAACATGCCGATGTGCTATTCATATGGTCAAGGGATATAAGGAGAGATTCACTAAGCTTGTATCAATATCCATAGGAAAACCCTTAATTGTGAGGGATCGGAGTGGCTTGATTATGATCATTGTAGTGGTTATTAGGGATAACATATGGCTTTCTGTGATCCTTTATTTATGAATCTCTCTCCACACATGTCATTAAGAAAGTCATAGATTTATCCTAATCATGCTTTATACCAATGCTAGAGGTGGATCCTACTATCCCCGAGAACACTTCGCCTTTCTACAGTTTCATTATCTCTTACATCACGTTTGTCTCCTTGTTGCTTTGCTCTTTAGTCTTTACTTTACGCACAAAACAACCCTCTTAAAACACTCTTACTTGAGATCAAGGGCAATTTACATGTAGTTCTTGATAGATAGTGATGAGGGGCATTAAGATCTTAACCAAATAGCTCTCCATGGTTTGATACTCTTACTTTGAAACTAGATACATTGTGCATGTGCTCTTGTATTCATCAAGCTATTTCCTAGCGCCATTGCCAGTGAGATAAGTGCTTTTGGTATTTATTCTTAGTTGCTAATTTATTATTTGTTTTAATAAAGTTATTTACTAGTTTTAGGTAAACACCATGACTATGCTCAGACTTATGAACAAGCTCGACACAACTAAATACCTTGGGAGGTTTAGTAGAGCCTATGTAAAACAATTCCTAAGTGAAAGCACTGAATAGTACGATGTCAACCCTCGTTTAAGTGCCATTCTACAGGAAATAATATTCGTAGGAGACGATCTTGATGAAGATCCATGTGCTCTTTTAAATAATTTTACTGAGATATGTTGGACCCTTAAATTGGAAGGCTATTCTGAACATGAACTAAAACTTAAATTGTTTAGCCAATCTCTAACCAACACTACTCTTTCTTCGTATAGAATTTTCCACGCAGAATCAATAAGTACTTGAGAAAAGCTCAAGGAGAATTCATTCCCCACTTTTACCCCAATGTGAAGTCAGCTGGAGCGGGACGAGCAATTATAAACTTCAGCGTTCAAAAGGTATTGAAGTATGGTTAATAAATGTCCCCATCACGATCTATTACAATGGTATGTTTTACATATTTTCTATGGAGTACTTAATCAAGATAATAAAAATGAAATAGATCGAGCTTCATGCGGAGATTATATGGAATTGACTATAACACAAGCTTGGGAACTTCTAGAAAGAAATTCACTGTAATAGAGAAATTTGGGGTTTTGATTTAGGAGACGAAGGAGCAATAGAAGGATAATATGATTGTATCAATGCTTATAAAGAAACTAGTAAAGAAAAATAAACTCCTGATGAGTTTAATCTTGATGAAGATATTATTCTGCAAATCCTTTAGTCTTTTACAGAACAGATTGAAGCACCAAAGAATGACTAACTTCAATATACTCCGCCACCTAAACTGTTGAAGTGCAAGTAGTAGCTAGAGTGGTAATCGACCACCAAGGAAGAGACCTCCTTATGTGGAAGCATTTCATTTTCCAAGGACCGTGGAAAAGCATACAATATCTCAACAACTTGCAGAAAAATTGGACGAGGAATAAATAGTTCTAAAAGAACAATGAGAAGAAGCAAAGGTAGATGATTATGCTTGAAAATGTAGAAGAAGAAAGAGAAGTGAGCAAGGAAGAAATATTGGCTATGTTTGCACACTACAACATAGTTTAACTTGATACTGAAGCTTCCCAATTCATTGAAGGAAAGGTAAAATATAAAAATGTTGGCAACCCTATTCTTCCACGCACCTTCGGTGACTCTTCTTACTATGGCCTTTTTGATATAGTGACTATTATTAATGTCATACCTTTTGAATTCTATCTAGACATCCAAGATGAACTTGAACTAGCCAAACTCTTGAATAAAGATATGAGAATTATGCTTGCTAATAAAACACTTAGAGTCCCAATGGGAGTCATTATGGATGTTCCAATTTCCATTGGCCCATATGAATACCCCATTGATTTTGTGGTAGTTGATATGCCTACTGATGCTTATTGTCCAATTATTTTTGGAAGAACTTTCTTAAATACCGTAGGGGCAAATATAGATTGTGAGAAAGATAAGGTTTCACTAAAGTTTGGGGAAGATGAGATCAAATTCCATTTCCCAAAGTTTCAACACAATCCCACATTTGATGAATTTGAAGAGCTAGAAGAAGAATAAAATACTATTAAACATCTTGTTGCTTTGTTTTATGAAGAACCAGACGATAATCTAGAAATAAGCTTGGTTGAAAAGAATAATATCCCCGAAGACATTGGTCAGATGGAGATCGATGAGTATCTTGACTCCTCTCCCATAATTGATTATCCCATGAATGAAGGATATGAAGTTCTAGAAAGAAAGGGTGATGAGGAACTTCCACCCCCTGAACTCAAACTTCCTCCTAAAGAATTAAAATACAAGATTTTAGATGATACTAATAATATCCTATTATTGTAAGTGCTAATATTACAGAATATGAAGAAGAGAATTTGATTACAATATTGAGAATACACCATAAAAATTTCAGGTATTTTATGGGTGAGTTGATAGGGATTAGTCCTTCAATAGACACCCATCGAATATTTATGGCAGAAGGTGCTCAACTAGTGACATACTTTCAAATAAGTCTAAGACCACAAATGAAGGAAGTGTTAAGAATAATAAATAATTTGCCTATTAGATGCATTTATTATTTATCACGTGGCGGAAAGCGACTGGGTAAGTCCTGTTCATTGTGTTCCAAAGAAAAGTGGATTTATGTGCATTGATTTTAGAAAGCTAAATAAAGAAACTAGAAAGGATCACTACCATTTTCCATTTATAGATCAAACATTAGAGAGGCTTGCTCAGCATTCTTACTTTTTATCTAGATAGATGACGAAGGATAGTTTCCATGATCCATCCACAGTCTCACTTCCGGGGAATGAAAGAGAGTTTATTTATTTGATGGATAGCTCGGGTCAGCAGGTTTGGATCTCCAAGACTAGGATATGTATATAATGGGAGGAATACCTCATTATTTATTCATAAGGTGATCGAGAGATTGTACAATGTGTCTACAAGATGACCTCGGTGGCTTTATAATGACACCCAACAATAGAGATGAATCTAGAGCTATGACTAGTACTAATGGTGAAGACTTGGTGATTATGGCATGAACTTCTAGGGTGAATGTCTTCGGATACTTATAGGCATCGATGGTAGCTGAGTCGTTCTTAGTCATGCCAGGTATTCATCTTTTCTTGCACATAATCATGATCTTTGATCTCCGTTGCACGTACGTCTGGTCCTCGGGATCTCTAGAGAACCCTCTTGCAGCCCCACAGATTATGTTGGTTGAGGTTAGGTCGGTTTGAGAGCTTCTAGATGTAGGCATCTAGGTCCTTGATCATTAGAGGTCATCATTGAAAGGAATCGTGGCTTCATGATTATGTGGGGTACATCCATGAGTCCACCCATCACCGACATGCCCTCGATCAGTACCTTTAATAAGGCATCTTTCCTTGGAGCATAGTTGTTGTAGGAGACTATCCACGACCAGGAGATCCAGCTGGAGGAGAAGGATGAGGAAGGTGAAGATATCTGTGGTGATATTAACTATTACCTCAGTGATGACGATGACTACCTGGAGGACGCAGCCATGGAGGACCACACTGATGAGGATGATGCTGACTTCATTGATGATGAGGAGCCTGACACCCCCGATGATGAGTAGTCGCACCTGAGCACTATCATAGGTGTGAGTTGTACCCGGTCTCACTGTATCGTAGCTTCATAGAATGGTTCTTAAAACCATTTGTTTTCTAGTTGTGGTGTGTGTTTGTATAGTGTGCTTGGAATGAATGAATGAGAAGAAGTTGTTAGTTTTCAAAACCTGAGTCATACTCAAAGTTTAAAGCTTGTTGAAACAAACCCATGAACCATAGAAATTTCCCTCTTGTCTCATTATCTATATCAATCTTCAGATTACTCGTGGTAACCCCGGAGGAAGCAGCTCATCTCAGGAACCAATGCTTCAGATTCTGCAGATGTTAGTTTCAGATCATGAAGCTGGTAGAGCTGAACGTCAAGCCAACTTAGCCACTCTTCAACAGATAGCCCAGATGGCCCACAATAATCAAGGCCATGGAAACCAAGATCACCATGGGTCCAAACTCAAGAACTTCCAAAACACCAACCCACCCATGTTTAGCAAGTCTGAGGAGCCCTTAGATGCTGATGACTGGCTACTCAAGTTCAGCAGGACCCATGTGCCCCTAGGTTTGATCCAGAGGATGAGGGATGAATTTAGAGAGCTAAAGCAGGGAAGAATGACTATGGTTGAATACCGTGACAAATTTCTGTCACTAGCTAGGTATGCTCCTGATGAGATTGACACTGAAGCGAAGAAGAAGGAGAGATTCCTGAATGGTCTTCATCATGAGATGCAGATAGTGCTAGTCAGCATTCCATTTGACGACCTTGAAGCTTTAGTGGATTCTGCTATCCAGATGGAAGGAAAGATCAACCAAGCCAGTGAGAACCGCAAGCGTCGTATGATGCACCAACATGGACCCCACCATACCCCAAAGTACTGCCCCAACCCGTTTGCGTGATATGCACCAAGAAACAACATGCCACCAATGAACCGTCCGAACTACCCCAATCATAGTGGAGGAAACCCAAGGCCCGGAGGAAACCACAACAAACAACCCCGGCAACCCCAATAAATTCAACCGTGCACCACCAAGGTCCACCAACAGCAACAGCAACAACAATACTGCCCCAAGGACTGGAAGCAATGTTGTGCCTATCACAGGGAAACATAAGTCAATGATAACTTGTTTTGAATGTGGAGTCACGGGTCATTACTCCAACGAGTGCCCCTAGAAGCTTGCCGCAGCAACCAATGTTACTGCACCTGCCCAACAGTAGTGCCGTGTCTAGCCTGGAAAGAGAATTGCCCCAGGAAACCCGCATAACCATACCGACCATCTATTCCACATGAATGCTGAAGAAGCCCAGGAAGCGCCAGATGTCGTGCTGGGTATGTTCTCTATTAACTCAGTTCTAGCAAGAGTGTTGTTTCATTCTGGAGCATCGCACTCATTTGTTACATAAGAATTTGCATGCACTAGTAAGATTCAACCCACCATTTTGAAGTAGGTCATCATAGTTCAAATACCTGGTTCAACCACCAAAGCTAGAAAAATTTGCAAGGCCGTAGCTATCAGAATCCATGGAATAGATTGTTGTGCCAATCTAATAGTACTTGGAACCAAAGGTTTGGAAGTATTGCTAGGAATGGATTGGATGTCGAAACATCTAGGATTAATCGACTATGCCAAGAAAGCCATAACCATGACCAACAGCACCGGAGTATCAGTAGAACATGTATTTGAGACATTTCCCCATTAATTCAAGTGCAACAAGAGTTTAGCAAAAACCACCATAGGCCAAGTCAGAGTAGTCTGTGAATACCCTGATGTGTTCCCAGATAAATTGCCTGGTATGCCCCCAGATCAGGATATCGAGTTTATCATTGAACTAGTTCCTGGAATTGGACCCATAGCTCAGAGACCCTATAGTATGAACCCATATGAATTAGTGGAGCTGAAGAAGCAACTTGATGACATGTTGGGAAAATGTTTGATACAACCAAGTGCATCGACATGGAGATCACCTGTTTCGTTTGTGGATAAGAAGGATGGTGCCAACCGTTTGTGTACGGATTATCGGAAGTTGAATGACGTCACCATCAAAAACAAGTACCCACTTCCAAAGATAGAAGATTTGTTTGATTAATTGACTGGTGCCAGAGTGTTTTCTAAGATTAATCTTAGAGCTGGTTATCATCAATTGAAGATTCGTGCTACAGATATCCCAAAGAATGCCTTCACCACCAGATATGGATTGTATGAGTACAATGTCATGTCTTTTGGATTAATGATGACCCACAAGTATAGGAGGTGTGTCGCAGTATTTTCGAGGGAAGTGAAACCCAATTTATTGATTCGACACAAGGGATGGAGCCAAAGAATATTTATAAGCCTTAACAACTGAGTTGTCAATTCAGCTACACCTGGAAACAATCTTGCTCACAACAGTTTATCAGTAGCAACCGTTTTGTAGTAGCAATAGCAAAGTAATAGAAGTAGTAAAGTAAAGACAGTAGTAACAATTGTAGTAAATAGTAGGATTAAAGCGTAGTAGGCATAGGGATTGATGGACGGGCATTGCATGGACAAGAAAATTCATATGGCAATCAAGACATAGGGCATTTGCAGATAAATAAGATAAAGCATCCAAGTACTAAATAATCATAGGCATGTGTTCCATATATAGTCATATGTGCTCGCAATGAGAACTTGCACAACATCTTTTGTTCTGCCAGCCCGTTTGTAGCGGGGCCTCAAGGGAACTACTGTCAATTAAGGTGCTCCTTTAATAGAGCACCGGAGCAAAGCATTAAAACTTCGTGAACACATGTGATCCTCACATCAAAGCCATCTCCTCCGGTTATCCCGATTGCTATCACTTCGGGGCCTTTGGTTCCGGACAACAATATGTGTATACAACTTGTAGGTAAGACCATAAAAACTACTATCATAATGAATCAATCACATGTTTAGATCTCAAATCATGGCACTCGGGCCCTAGTGACAAGCATTAAGCATAACAAGTTGCAACAAAGTCAAAAAGCACTAATAATAGATACTAGGCACCATGCCCTAACAATCTGATGCCATTACATGAACGATCTCATCCAATCCCTACCATCCCCATAGCCTACAGCGGGGGATTACTCACAAATGGATGGGGGAAACATGGATGATCGATGTAGAAGCGATGGTGATGATGATGGCGATGATCTCCTCCAATTCCCCGTCCCGGCAGGATGCCAGAACGGAGTTTCTGGTTTTGAATTGCGGAATCTGGTGGTGGCGGCATAGCAGAACTCTTTCTAGAAAAACGTCAAACCCCCCTTGGTTTTTAGGTTAAGAGGAAACTTATAGGCGAAGAGGGAGGCCGAGGGGGCAGCCGAGGCGGCCACATCACCCCTATGCACGGCTTGGCCTGGCCCGCGCGGCTAGGTGGTGTGGGCCCCTCGTGGCCCTACTCCGTCTTGTCTTTTGGCTCCGTGAATCTTCTGATGAAATAGGATTTTTGGCATATTTTCCGGGATTTTTCCTGATAGTTGATTTTCTGCACAAAAACTAGACACCAAGGTAATTCTGCTGAAAACAGCGTCAGTCCGGTTAGTTGTATCCAAATCACACAAGTTTAGAGGAAAAACAATAGCAAAAGTGTTCGGGAAAGTAGATACGTTTTGGACGTATCAACTCCCCCCAAGATTAGCTTATTGCTTGTCCCCAAGCAATTCAGTTGAAAACTGAGTGCGATAAAAGAAACTTTCACGAACACATTTGCTTCATAAGATGTATATATTCTCAGCATATGATCAACTACTCAGGCAATTCATTATAAAGAGTATGCAACTAAGTTTACTTAATAGTCATTGCAAGCTATGAAGAGATTCCAACTCAAAAATAATAAGTAGCATAAAACATAAACAAAAGCAACATTACACTGCTCATAACAAGGTATGATAGAGTGGTATCTCGCTTGCCTTTGATTGTAGAGCAAACATAAATGCCAAGGCACCTCTGAAGTTCAAGTGAAGACTAGAAGTAAAGATATCAAAGATACAAGCATCAAAGTCATAACACAATTAATCAAGTTTTGAGACAAGCACATTACACTAAGAATGACAACTATGCTCTCAAGAAAGTGCTCAAAGAATAGGTGGTGACTCAACAAGGGAATGAAAAGGTCTTGAAAAGTTTGAAAGGCTTCCAAATGTTGAAAGTATGGTACTCATTAGCTTTGACCTCTCATTGCCCCTATCATAAGCATCTTTAAATGGTTAAGGTGAAAGTGAGGCCCAATCTGAGTTATATGCTTGACAGACTATAAACTGGAAATCTCATGTCCCTTGAGTACGAGGGCCGCTCCTCATGCTCCGGTAAGTTCTTGTCATAGTAAGTACATGCGTATCATAGAGAACCGCCAACGGGGTACCCCTTGCCCGATGATACGGAAGAATCCCCATATCAAAATGACAAGGCAAGCAGACAACGAGCATCTCAGCAATCTTCTTATTTACCATGGGAAAATGGTGCTTTTTTATCTCTTTCCTCTTTTCTCATATCTCTTTTTTTTCTTTTTCTCAATAGCTATCTCTTTTTTTATAAGAAGAATGCTTCATAGATACTCATTATGGTTACGTTGCAGGTTTCCACCATGATGTTGGAAATATGCCCTAGAGAAAAATAGTAGTAAGGACTATTATCATATTTCATATAGTTTATGATTAAGTTTTATATCATGCTATAACTGTGTTGAGTGAAAACATCAATACATGTGTGATATACAAACAACCAGGGGTTCCCAGTGAAACTCTAGTCATTGGTTCATTGGTCAACATATGATCAAGTTTCCTGATCATGTGGCATTTATGCCAGTTGGAAATGAGGTCATCTCATTTTGAGAATGATATGATGAACCAATACCCAACCTAAACATCGTGACCTGATCAGGTCACGAAGTTCAAGTTACGATGATTAGAAATGGATCCTCGTAGACTATTCCTTAGACCGTGAGGCTATATCAATCACTGTCTCCCGAGAGTTCTTAGATAGCATCAAACGCCATCTGGTAATACGGTGGTTATAAAGGTGTGTTCAGGTACTCAGAGGAAACCGTAGAGGCAATATATGTCAAGAGCTGGATTTGTTCGTCCATGTGATGGGAAGATACTCAAGGGCCCACTCGGAGAAGTTATATCAAATAGCCGCGCAAAACGTGTGATTTGATCACGGGGATATCACTTGTCGGAACGAGTCAAGTAGCATTTTTCAGTAACAAGATTGAACACGACATGGGGATGTCATTGATCAGATCTCGGACAATGCAAGTATCGAGTGACAAAGGGAATAAGACACGACTGTCCCGGTTCAAACGACGAAAGATCTTCGTGGAACGCACAGGGGTCACATGGCCATCCAGGTCCCTCTGTCGATCATTGGTGCGGGAGTGTCCCGACCATGTCTGGAGTGTTCCCGAACCGTGGGGTATCACGCTTAAGGGTTTGATGATGCTTAGAAAGTGTTTATAGGATCGGTGCAATCGCCGAAGAATAGTAGAGAGAAAACTGGAAGGGTTTCGGTAAGTCCGGAGGATGTCCGGAGTGGAGGTGGAAGGTGTTCCATGGCCACCGAGATTGAATAATATGTGAATGAATGTTAAATGTTGATTTAATCATTTATTCATAATTATTTAATAAAGAGAAAAATCATTTTAATGGTCAAAGGCTTAATGGGCCAATTTCCGGAGAGAGAGGGCCCATTAGGGGAAAGGAGAGAGGGAGAAGGGGCAAGGGGGCTGGCCGGCTGGGCCTAGCCCCCCGCGCGGGGCCCACTAGGCGGCCAACAGCCACCCCTCCCCCTCCTCTCCTTTAGTCCCACCCTGAGACTTTGAGGGAGGGTGTACCCCCTCCTCCCCCTATATACAGTGGGGGGTATTTGGCCAAATAAAACACACGACTAATCAATAAAGGTCTTCTCACTTTTGGGTGGACCTCCAGTTGATATTTTCTCTCTCTCTCTCTCTCTCTCTCTCTCGTGACCGTGGTCCCAAGTCTGGACTGTGCAAGCGAGAGACATCTTCACCGCGGAGCACCGTCGCGCTACGGGATTCGGATCCGAGAGCTCTACTTCCGCAACTGCTGCTGGATCGGGGAAGCAGGAGTCATCGTCAGGCACCGGACGTGTGTAACTCCCCGCGAGGTGTCACACTTGAGGCACTCAAGTCGTTGGATCCAAGGAGTGCAAGGACTTCATCACGACCTTGAGGTCGGCTTCAGCTCGTCTACATCAACCACACTCTCCTGAGCGTTGACAACGCTTTTCGGTCTTCGAGGGTAAGTTCGCGAAAAGACCCTCACGTTACTGTATTACTAGTAGATAGGTCCTGGTAGCTTCAGGGGTTCAGGGGCGTAGAGTAAAATTTATTGTTTTTATACGCGGAACCCCAACAGTGGTATCAGAGCTAGATCTATGTGTAGTAATGCTAGTACGGGTAGAACACACGAGATGTAGCGTGTGGGCGTTGATATTTTAGTTGTTACCCTCCCACGTGTACTTGTGCATACCACAGTAATGCTTGATGAAGCGGCCCCCAACGTACTTTACGCGTTAATTCGTGAGACTGGTCCACTCTTGACATACGGCTTGTACCGTATAATGTGGCTTAGGGGGGTGTCTGTCTCTCTCGCATTAGTTGGTATGCCATTTGCAACGGAGGTCCCCGAAAGGGGTGGAGTAGAGACAACTACTTGATCAGCGTTGTGCTAAAAGTTCGTAGGTAAGAACGGTTCTTGTGCGAAAGCCCATTCAGCCACATAAAACATGCAAAGATAAAATAGAGGCGTCTAACTTTGTTTTGCAGGGGGGCGTTGCTTTGTGATATGGTTGTGGAAAAGTTAAAGTGATTACCTTTTGTTACGTAGTAGTAGATAGTCACGGAGGTGACGGACTACCATGCCGGAATGACACCGGTACCCTGGTGTCTACGGCGCCGGAACCCTGGCGCCGGAACCCGGTGACGGCGGATGGAGATCACGACGTGAAGGACCATATCACATAGCATTTACATTCAATGTTATTGTTTGTATGTCTTATTGTGTGCTAGTATTAGATACTCGACGATAGCCTAATAAGATGATCCCTGTTAAAATTACCAACGATTGTGTTCCCCCTTAGTGTGCACCACCAAGAAAGTTCTTCGGTATGAGGCGATCCATGGTTACAGGCCTGGGTGTCAGACATATCTACGTTCGCATACAGTGGGTGTAAGCCATGTTGCACAGCAAATACACTAAGGTTGAGTTGGCAAGCCTAGCACTCCATAGAAGCGTGGCCTCGGAACACGGATGGTCGAAAGATCGAGCATGAGTCGCATGAATGATGTGACCGACGTTTAGCGTCCACCTTTGAACCCACATCGATGGCCGTGACGATCAGGGGAGATGTGGCTGATAGGGGTCGTGTTATCACTAGGAACCCTTTTGGGGATAGGTGTTTCTGAGTGGAGTTACTATTAACTCAATTAATTATAAACTTAGTCTAAATTCCTTTTGCAATTATAAATGTAGATGGCTCACCGTGAAGCTTACTTTGTCATTGAGGATTGGGTAAAGGGTGAGAAACTTAGACTTGATGGATCCAACTTCCCTAGTTGGCTTGTGTGCCTGGATGATCTCCTTACTAGGAATCATGTGGTAGACTACATACACCGCACGATAGATTTGACTGAGCCAGACTACTAGGAGACCCCACAAGAGCTGGCAGACCGCTACTATCGTCAAGAGATGTCCACCTACATTCAGATAATAATGCGTTACGGGATGGTGGATGAACTACATCTGCTCATGGGTGATCTTGATCCATATTCGATGGTGGATCAGCTGAGAGTAGAGTTCATAGGCCATATGCGCATGTGGAAGCACGAGCTGCTTGGAGAGTTCCTTTCCATACAGATGGAGGAGCATACATGTCTAAAGGGTCACTTGGAGCGCATGCTTGATGCACACACAAGACTGGTTCACTTCGTGGATTACTGGATGGCTGATCCATTTGTGATAGACGTAATGCTTCGGTCTTTGCCTCCTAGCTATGAAGGACATGTCCGGAGTAGCATTATGAGTGGTGATACGGAAGCATTGGATTTCCATGAGTTCATATTACGTTTCAGGAACGTAAAGGTTGAACCAATCACCGGAGAGGTCAACGATGACAAAGGTATATATTTGATATACAGTTTTATAAATGTTATAATCTTGCAAACACATTTGCAGTGTTAAGTATATCTGATACTTGTTCTGTTTTGCTGAAAACAGGTCCTTCTGCATGAGAGGTGCTTGCTGGAGAGGAGGTGACGTTGCGTGTTGATGGCGAGCATAATGATGATGGCCGGCGACACTCTCCCTCGACATTTATCATTTAGTTTATGTTTTAGGATGATTATTGTAATCAAGATATTGTGAACTTCTTTAGTGTGTCTCACACTTTGTGACACGGTTATTCATATGAGCTTGTAACAAACAGTTGTTCCACTTTTATGAATGATTTCTATTCATGTTCATATCTTGTTTGATTATGTGTGAATTATCCTTGTTGTTTGAAACTAATTGATAATGCATGAACATTTATAAAACATTAAAATGCCTTGTTTAAAATACCCAACTTAATGATATGTTCATTAATGAATGAAAAACAATTGTTTAAATTCAAAGTTATGTGATAATATGTGAAAGTCATTCGATTCTTATCACATATAAATCATGCCTAAGTTCGGCAAATTAACTTGAACACCGTGTATTACTTGAATACAAAGTGTTTAATGAATTGTTAAAAAATAAATACATATTCGATGTATTGTGTTTAACGAAAATGGTAATTATCATTATATGATTGTTTAAATGTGTAAATAAGTTTACCAAAGGAAACATGTATATGAAACTATTTGATTTGATCAAAGTGTTTCATCAATAAAAGGGTATAAATATAAAAGAGAATCTAATTGCTATGATTTGATCAATAGTAATGAAATTCAACGTTATAAGAATGGCATAAAAGAAATTGTGGAACGCAAAGCATTTTTGAAACGTCAAAATGCAAAGCATCACAATGTGATATTAGATATCAAAGGGGTTGAATAGAAGGCACCAAATAAATCGTTGTAGTGTAGATGTAAAGACCATTAGTTAGAAATAGTTAGCACTCAATTAGAATTTATAGTGAACCATTTGAATTCGTGAAAGTTTTGGGGTTATTCGATATAACCAAAACAATAGCGAATAAGTCCTTGTAGAGTATTCATTGGAAAACTTTGAATACAAAATCCATGGCTGAAACCAAAAGGAAAAGCAAGATTCGTACTGCTTGGAGTTTGGTGCATCCTTGAGAAAGCTCACTTCTAGTGATGTTTCTCAATTGTGAAGCAAATGGAAAATAGTGTAAAACACGATGAGGATTCAAAACCCTGCATCAGAGTGTTGAGAAGTGCAACGGACAATGTTTCTAAACGACTCTCTTCATAGACGGAAAGAATCAATGATATTGATCATTATGTTTTCCCCACTAGTGTTTTCACTACACGTAGTAGGATTCAAAATGTAATCCACATATTGTATGGAGACATTTGTGAATCATTTGTCACGATTCTTGAAATATGACATACCTACGAACCACAAAGGAAATAATGGTAAACTAGAATTATGAGAAATCCTAAAAGCAAAATTTCCTTGAGATTAGAATGCAATTTGTTGCTGAATCTCACAAGTAAAAGGGTTACTTGGATTTTCCGAAATGACTGCAAATCCATAGTGGAAAAAGGGGGTGAATGACAAAATCATGATTTGTCAGGTATTGGACAAATTCAAATGAATTTGATTCAAGTGTGCTGAATGTCTAGTGGATTTAAGACTAGTAAAAGTACTAGTGTCTCATAATAAATCTCTCACTTTGATATTTGATCAAAGGATTTTGAAATTGTTCAAAATAATGAGTGGATATGCAATTTGCATAAATTTGAGTGGGATCTATGAAAGTCTTCCTGAAACAATATGTGATTGACATATTTTTGAGTGGGAGCAATATAAGTCTCAAATTACAATATGTAGGAACATATTTTGAGTGGGAGCTTATAGGAGTAATTCTTAAGGGTGTTAAGAATAAAAGCGCAAATACTTATAAATAATGATTTATAAGATGTAGAAGTTTATAATAGGTGTATTATGATATTATGAGGTATTCCTTAAGGGATTCTGAAAGGAGTTTCAGAATATAAGTTAATTAAGGAACTAGTTCTTAATGACTCAAGTTAGGAATAGTATTAAGTTTAACGTCAATGGTTGAAAGAAAGAAAAGGATGATCTTCATCCACTATGTTGAGACATAGGTTCTATCCTATAAAACCATGATCATAACTTAGCATAATATGCAATCCAAATAAGGAACGTTTAAAAGTGATTAAGTTCGAATCACAGAACGTTAAGCTGAGTTTTGTCCGCGGTGTCTAGTAGAGAACTGTAGACATGTTTTCCAAATCCATAAAGGATGACATATCTTAAAGCATAAAGGGTTTTTTTATAATGGAATATGTTGGAAACTCCTGTAATACCGATTGAAGACTAGTAGGAAGCGAGGTGAACAAAACATCGAAAGTTGCACAGAGTGCACTAGTGTTTCGGTCAATACATTTATAATAATAGATAAGGGTACCATCTAAAGTGTTGTAAAATGTTATGGAGGGGCTAGTTCTCTTTTAACGTAGAATGATGTGTCCTAGGGCACAGTGCCCATGAGAAAGCCCTCAAGGTTGATCTAATGTCATTGTAGGCTCCTGGAATCAGGCCTCGTTCTGCTGCCATAGCGACGATGCATACACACAGATGCTATCATGTGATGATATAGTATTAATGTCAATCCAGGTGACATTAGTATGTTGCAAAGGATTTGGGACTGTAAAGTACAGACCCAAGACTCAACCTCTTCCATGAGCAAGCATGTTCAGGGTACCGGATATATGGTGCCAATGATTCAGAACAAATGCAGCTAGTGTATTTGTACTGTAGTGCAAGTGGGAGACTGTTGGAAATATGCCCTAGAGACAAATAGTAGTAAGGACTATTATCATATTTCATATAGTTTATGATTAAGTTTTATATCATGTTATAACTATGTTGAGTGGAAACATCAATACACATGTGATATACAAACAACCAGAGGTTCCCAGTGAAACTCTAGTCACTAGTTCATTGGTCAACAGATGATCAAGTTTCCTGATCATGTGGCATTTATGCCAATTGGAAATGAGGTCATCTCATTCTGAGAAGAATGAGATGATGAACCAATACCCAACCTAAACATCGTGACCCGATCATGTCACGAAGTTCAAGTTATGATGATTAGAAATGGATCCGCATAGACTATTCCTTAGACCGTGAGGCTATATCAATCACTGTCTCCCGAGAGTGCTTAGATAACACCAAACGCCATCTGGTAATACGGTTGTTATAAAGGTGTGTTCAGGTACTTGAAGGAAACCGTAGAGGCAATATATGTCAAGAGTGGGATTTGTCCGTCCATGTGACGGGAAGATACTCAAGGGCCCACTCGGAGAAGTTATATCCAATAGCTGCGCAACGTGTGATTTGATCATGGGGATATCACTTGTCGGAACGAGTCAAGTAGCATTGTTCAGTAACGAGATTGAACACGACATGGGGATGTCATTGATCAGATCTCAGACAATGCAAGTATCGAGTGACAAAGGGAATAAGACACGACTGTCCCAGTTCAAACAACGAAAGATCTTCGTGGAACGCACAGGGGTCACATGGCCATCTAGGTCCCTCTGTCGATCATTGGTGCGGGAGTATCCCGACCATGTCTGGAGTGTTCTCGAACCGTGGCGTATCACGCTTAAGGGCTTGATGATGCTTAGAAAGTGTTTATAGGATCGGTGGAATCGCCAAAGAATAGTAGAGAGAAAACCGGAAGGGTTTCGGTAAGTCCGGAGGATGTCCGAAGTGGAGGTGGAAGGTGTTCCATGGCCACGGAGATTGAATAATATGTGAATGAATGTTAAATGTTGATTTAATCATTTATTCATAATTATTTAATAAAGAGAAAAATCATTTTAATGGTCAAAGGTTTAATGGGCCAATTTCTGGAGAGAGAGGGCCCATTAGGGGAAAGGAGAGAGGGAGAAGGGGCAAGGGGGCTGGCCGGCTGGGCCTAGCCCCCCGCGCGTGGCCCACTAGGTGGCCGGCAGCCACCCCTCCCCCTCCTCTCCTTTAGTCCCACCCCGGGACTTTGATGGAGGGTGTACCCCCTCCTCCCCCAAATAAAACACACGAATAATCAATAAAGGTCTTATCACTTTTGGGAGGACCTTCAGTTGATATTTTCTCTCTCCCCTCTCTCTCTCTCATGACCGTGGTCCCAAGTCTGGACTACGCAAGCGAGAGACATCTTCACCACGGAGCGCTGTCGCGCTGTGGGATTTGGATCTGGGAGCTTTACTTCCGCAACTGCTGCTGGATTGGGGAAGCGGGGGTCATCATTAGGCACCGGACGTGTGTAACTCCCCGCGAGGTGTTGCACTTGAGGCACTTAAGTCGTTGGAGCCAAGGAGCGCAAGGACTTCATCACGACCTTGAGGTTGGCTTCGGCTCGTCTACATCAACCACGCTCTCCTGAGCATTGACAACGCTTTTCGGTCTTCGAGGGTAAGTTCGTGAAAAGCCCCTCCCATTACTGTATTACTAATAGATAGGTCCTGGCAGCTTCAGGGATTCAGGGGCGTAGAGTAAAATTTATTGTTTTTATACGCGGAACCCCAACACATGATTAGGCATGGATTAGACCGGCAGCCCAGGCGTTTCTCTAACACACATACATAACTCCATGGACTTACAAGCTCCCCTTTTATTTCACACCGACGACATCCACAAACAAAAGAGCATGATATCAATTGGGTAATATTTACAGGTGTTGAAAGCGTTCCTCGTGACAGCACGGTTCTGCTAGTTCCTAGCCTATAATTTGCAAGCATATAACTTTCATGGACAGTCACAGTGGTTCAGGTTTATTAAGTGCAAGAAATAAAGTGTGCCATCAAGTTCGTGAGAGCTTTACTAACTAACTTTCTCATAACAAGCAAACATTTTATTCGGAAGAAAACAAGGCATACTAAATAAGCACGGAAAAGCAAATGATGCTAATAGGTAGGTAAGGTGGACACTTTTGGCAATATTGGTTTTAGGGGATTGGAAACACTAGTAGAGCTCAGACTCAGTGCAAGTGAAGGCTAGCAATAGTAAGGGAGCGACAAACGAGAGAGCAATAACTGTCATAATCATGCTTGCAACAAAATAGGACTAATCATGGCATGAAAGTGAGTCAAGACCCCCGAGGCAAAATATTTCATCGAGGCTTAACTAATTATTGTTTCAGTCATATGCATGCATGAGCATGTGCCAAGTCAATTCAAGTGAAACATTCAGAGGAGGATACCACAGTGTCATACCAAGTTATGAATAGAGCAATGCAAGCAAACATTCATATGACATGCTACAAACTATTAGCAAGCTAGAGCTAATCATAAGAAAGAAAGAAGTACTAAGAATCCATAAATAACATACACCCTACATGAACAGACTGAGCATGCCCACAATGATGAGTATATGTACAAAAATGAAAAAAAATAGAGTTCGTTACCAGCCTCTTACCACACCTCAAGTTGTCATTAATCCTCATTATTGCCCTTCACTTGTGTGACTTGAATAATAACATGAAACCAAATTCCACTTAGGACTGCTGAATCCTGCAACAAACTTCACAAAACCAAAGAAGAAGAACACATATTTTTGGTGTTTTTAATTTTTAATGGCAAGAACAAAAAGGAAAAACAAGCAAAGCAAAATCTTTTTGGGTTTTTTGAATAGTTCAAACAAAGCAAAAAGGAAAAAGCAAACCAAGGCAAAAAGAAGAAGAAGCAAACAAAGAGAAACAACGGATTTTTTTTGGTCTTTTTGTGTTTTAGAAAGCAAAAGTAAAGAAAGAATGAAAACTAAAAAGAGAACAAAGCATGGATATACAATGTACCGACTAAACATGATATGGAGATGAGTGTGATGTCGGTGTACCTCCCCCCAAGCTTAGGCTTTTGGTCTAAGTGGGTATCAATCCCAAGCTGGCCAAGATGGAGCGCCTCTTTAGTACGGCGAGGAGGTACCCTCGTCCTGGTACAAGCTCGAGGACACCTCACCGTAGTGCGCAGAGTAGTCATAAGAAGGCACATCCTCCTAGTGCTGCATGTGGAAACCAAGCAAGCGGAGCTGCTCGTCCACCTCCTCCTTGGAACGCGACCACGGCCTCCTGTGAATACTGAACAAAGTAGATTGCGGCAAAGGAATCTCCCTTTCATCCCCGTCAGTAAACAACATCATGTATACTAAACTGTCCGTATCAGAGTCAGATGTGACGAAGTGATGTGTTTTCATGGCAGCAAGATCAAGCCTTTGTAGTGTCAATACGGGATCATTAGGATCCACAGAAAGTTCTAATGCAGTAACCATGCGTGAAGCAATAATGCCCCCATAAATAGGTCCCCTAGCAGCTAGCTGGCGAGCAATGAGAGAGCCAAGATTGTACTGGGTATCATTATTAAGTGCAGCAGTGAGGAAGGCTAAATGATAATTGGAGATATTACTTGTGTTCTCCCTTCCAAGAATGCTAGTGGTAAGATAATAAGCAAAGTATCTCAGAGCTGGGACTTGGATGTTTCTTATCTTCCCGCGCTGAGCTACGCGGTCATCGTCATTTGTCACACTTCGATAGAGCTCCAGCAAATCAGCGTCATACCCATACCTATAATGCTGTAAAATCTTTGCAATGACATGGTAATAGGCTGATTATAAATTCTGAAAGGAACAGTTGACTGATAGGGGGTGTTAGTGAAAACGAAACTCTCAACAAAAGTTTTGGTGAGCACGGCAGATTGCTCACTCTCATCTTCCATGTATGAGGTTAAACCGACCCTCTGAACTAGTAGTAAGAAATCATCGAGGATCCCTGCATCTTGCAAAAAGGTAAAACAAGGAAAAGTAGATGGGTGAGCGTCTCCCTCATCTCCTTCATTGCCAAAGCGTGGTGCAATAAGGTCTTCGTTGTATGAAGGCCTAAACTGAGATGCCGATCTTGCGGGCCTTGACCTCCTAGGTGTGTCCCTCTCAAATATTTCTCCAAATGTGTGGTTGTTCATCTTTGATATTCTGAAATTTAAACATCCATTATACAAGTGATTGCAAAGTGAATACATAATGAAGGGAACTACTCATAGGGACTTGTAAGAGGCCTAAACATGCATCAAAACAATATCTCTAAGCATTTAACAAGCTTACAAGCTCTCATAACCTATCACCTACAACATGAAAATACTCAAGATATAAACCACTAAACACAAATCTACTTGGACAAGCGGAGGAGTCACATACCGGAGAACAAATGCTCCAAATTTCAGCAGCAAAGATGGACTGAGCAAGGAGATCGAAAAATCAAGGACAAGAACAGAAAGAATGCGATATCAAGCAATGAACTGGTGTTTTCTCGGGACAGAGAGAGCAGTGGGAAGTGAGAGAGTGAGTGGAAGGCCAGGGGTGGCCCACACCATGGCCAGGCGCGCCCCTAGGCTGGCCGCGCCACCAGGTGGTGTGCCTGCCTAGTGGGCCCCCCTGGTACTCTCCAGGCACTTCTCTGCCCCTTTTTCACGTAAAAATTTAATATGAATTTTCTGGAATTTTTTGAGACACTTTATTTTTGAGCAATTTTCATGTATAGATGAATGATTTTCTAACAGAAAAACATTTCTGAAATGATGCAATGACAAAATAAAACTAAAACTTTAGAAGTTCTAAGACATTCTCATATACAAGCAACTAGCAACAGAAAAGTGAACTAAGTGAAAGCAAAAAATAAAATGGATAAAATAAAAGTAAGCAAAGATAATCATGGTGAAAAGATTGTTTTGTTCATTAAAATCCGTTTGTTACAAGGTTGATCAGGTCTTGTTACCAAAACAATTTTATATGAAACAAAACTTTGTATTCCACTAATGATTATGTTACCTCAACCTTGATAGCAATGGTCCCAATCATAATAGTTTCATATTTTTCTCGTGGTATGGGACAATATATTTCTCCAACTTGGATGCCCTCAACATGTTCAATTGAATTGAAACCATAAGTCCTATCTATCTTCTTGGGAAAATAGACAGTATGCTCCTTGATTACAATTAATAACAACTCTTGCAGTATTAAGAAAAGGTCTCCCAAGAATAATAAACATATTGTCATCTTCACACATTTCAAGCACAACAAAGTCAGTTAATATCAAGCAATTATGAGCCACTTGAACATGTACATCCTCACATATACCAATAGGAATAGTAGTAGATTTATCAGCCATTTGTAAAGATATATCAGTTGGTATTAGTTTTTCCAGTTGAAGTCTCTTATAGAGAGAAAAAGGCATAACACTAACTCCTGCTCCCAAATCACACAAAGCAGTTCTAACATAACTATTTTTAATAGAGCAAGGAATGGTTGGAATCCCTGGGTCTCCAAGTTTCTTTGGAACCTTACCATTAAAGGAATAATTAGCAAGCAAAGTAGAAATTTCTTCATTAGGGATCTTCCTTTTATTCAAAACAATATCCTTCATATACTTTGAATAAGGAGGCAATTTAATAGCATCAGTCAAAGGAATTTGCAAGAATAAAGGTTTCATCCACTCACAAAACTTGTTATAGTGTTCATCTTCCTTTGACTTGTGTTTCTTATTACGGAAATGCATAGGTTTTTGGACCCAAGGCTCTCTTTCACTACCATGTTTCTTAGCAACAAAATCTTCTTTAGTGTATTTAGTATTCTTAGTGTGCCTTTCAGGTTCTTCTTCAACTTTTTCTTTACCAGGAGCATCTTTTTCTTCATTACCACTTTCAGTTTCAGCATCAGAGACAGATATACTATTAGGATCTTTAGCAGGTTCAGAGGTTTCTACAATAGTTTTAAGTTTATTTTTCCTTTTCTTAGGAGTAGTATCACTATTTTCAGCTTGTTGAGAATCCTGCTCAATTCTTTTAGGATGCCCCTCAGGATATAGAGGATCCTGGGTAGCAGCACCACTTCTAGTTCTAATTTCATAAGCATGTTTTTCTTTAGCAGCATTAACTAGCAAGTCTTTTTGTACTTTAATAAGCTGATAAATTTTAGTTTGAACCATTTGAAAATGTTTAACAAGCATTTTAGCATCATTATAGGTTCTTTCCACAATATCTTTTAACTCAATAATAGCTCTAGAGTTTTCCATTAAATGATTTTGCACCCTTTTATTAAAATTATCTTGCTTAACAATGAAAACATCAAATTCTTCTAAGCATTGATCAGGAGGTTTAGAGTAAGGGATATCACCTTCATCAAAATGTTGGAGAGAGTGTACCTCAATAGTGGATGAATGGGGTATTGGCTTACATAATTCATCTATAGGAGGTAAATTCTTGACATCTGCAGCTTTAATTCCCTTCTCCTTAAGACATTTCTTAGCTTCCTTCATCACTTCATCATTTAGTTCAATAACTCCCCTCTTCTTTGATGTTGGTATAGGTGCAAGTATAGATGGTTCAGGTATAATTGTCTCAGGTATAGCTGGTTCATGAGGAGTCCAATCTTCATAATTCTTGCTTATTTTAGCCATTAATTCCTCAGCTTCCTTGGGAGTCCTATTCCTAAAAACACAATCAGCACAACTATCCAGGTATGTCCTAGATTCTTCAGTTAGTCCATTATAAAATATGTCAAGAAGCTCATTCTTAGGTAATGGACATCTAGCCTGTGCATGAATCAAAGCACAAAACCTTGCCCATGATTCATGCAATATCTCTTTTTCTCCCTGTTTAAAATCAAAAAGTTCATCCAAAATAGCATCTCTAGCACTAGGTGGAAAATATTTCTGAAGGAAGGTACTAATCAAGCAATCAAGGCTATCAATAGATCCAGATGGTAAATTATTAAACCAAGTTTTTGCTTCCCCTTTCAGTGAAAAAGGGAAAAATTTAGCAACAAAGTAGGTGCGCATCTTAATATCATCAGAAAACAGGCCACTCATGGTAGAAAGCTCAGTCATATGTGCTACCGCACTTTCATTCTTATTCCCACAAAAAGGTTCTTCCTCAACAATAGCTATGTAAGATATATCAAGAGAGAAATAATAATCCTTATCTTTAATGTTTATGGGAGATGTAGTAAACTTAGCATTAGGAGACAATTTGGGTTTTATAGTACGCCTCTCAAGGATACTCTTAATAGCACTCCTATCATGGGTGTTTTGACATTCTTTAATAAATTCATCGGTTATCTCTATATAACTGTCTTCAATATCATAACTCTCTCTAGACTCAGGTGAACTGACAGGTGTAGTAGTGTCTTCATTAGGAGTTTCAGTATTTCCAGCTATGTAGTTCTAGCAATCGTAGCATCTAGGAAAGGACCTAATGAACCACTCTTATCAAGCATAGTAGAAGCATCATAAGTATCAGAAGTTTCAGATTCAGCAGTAGTAGCAGTGTGTGTAACATGTGTATGTGGTGGTGTAAGGAGCTTACTCATAATAGATGGTGAATCAAGAGCAACAGAGGTGTTCAGAATCGTCCTTATTCTTGTAGTGGATGGTAAAATAGGAACCTTGCCATCACGAGACTTACCCATGATGGATGGATAGCAGCGAACAATAGTGATTCCAAGTGAACTTGATAAATAGAGCTATGCTCCCCGGCAACGGCGCTAGTAAATAGTCTTGATGACCCACAATTATAGGGGGTGTATCGCAGTATTTTCGAGGGAAGTGAAATCCAATTTATTGATTCGACACAAGGGGAGCCAAAGAATATTTATAAGCATTAACAACTGAGTTGTCAATTCAGCTGCACCTGGACACAATCTTGCTCACGGAAGTTTATTAGTAGCAACAGTTTTGTAGTAGCAATAGCAAAGTAATAGCAGTAGTAAAGTAAAGACAGTAGTAACAATTGCAGTAAACAGTAGGATTAAAGCACGGTAGGCATAGGGATGGATGTACGTGCGTTGCATGGACAAGACAATTCATATGGCAATCAAGACATAGGGCATTTGCAGATAAATAAGATAAAGCATCCAAGTACTAAATAATCATAGGCATGTGTTCCATATATAGTCATACATGCTTGCAATGAGAACTTCCACAACATCTTTTGTCCTGCCAGCCCGTTTGTAGCGGGCCTCAAGGGAACTACTGGAAATTAAGGTGCTCCTTTTAATAGAGCATCGAAGCAAAGCATTAACACTCCATGAACACATGTGATCCTCATATCAAAGCCATCCCCTCCAGTTATCCCGATTGCTGTCACTTCAGGGCCTTTGGTTCCGAACATCAATATGTGTATACAACTTCTAGGTAAGACCATAAACAATACTATCATAATGAATCAATAACATGTTCAGATCTGAAATCATGGCACTCGGGCCCTAGTGACAAGCAGTAAGCATAATAAGTTGCAACAAAGTCAAAAATCACTAATAATAGATACTAGGCACCATGCCCTAACAATCTGATGCCATTACATGAATGATCTCATCCAATCCCTACCATCCCCATAGCCTACAGAGGGGGATTACTCACTCATGGATGGGGGAAACATGGATGGTCGATGGAGAAGCGATGGTGATGATGATGGTGATGATCTCCTCCAATCCCCCGTCCCGGCAGGATGCCAGAACGGAGTTTCTGGTTTTGAATTGCGGAATCTGGTGGTGGCGGCATAGCGGAACTCTTTCTAGAAAAACGTCAAACCCCCCTTGGTTTTTAGGTTAAGAGGAAACTTATAGGCGAAGAGGGAGGCCAAGGGGGCAGCCGAGGCGGCCACACCACCCCCAAGCGCGGCCTGGCCTGGCCCGCGCGGCTAGGTGGTGTGGGCCCCTCGTGGCCCTACTCCATCTCATCTTCTGGCTCTGTGAATCTTCTGGTGAAATAGGATTTTTGGCATATTTCCCGGGATTTTTCCTGATAGTTGATTTTCTACACAAAAACTAGACACCAAGGTAATTCTGCTGAAAACAGCGTCAGTCCGTGTTAGTTGTATCCAAATCACACAAGTTTAGAGGAAAAAAATAGCAAAATTGTTCGGGAAAGTAGATACGTTTTGGATGTATCAATTCACCAATTCCCCTATTTCATGAACCTCATGAATAAGATTTTTATGAAATTCTTGGATAATTTTGTCGTTGTTTTTATCAATGACATTCTGATCTACTCCAAGTCGGAACAGGACCATGAACAAGAGCTAAGAACCATTCTTGAAACCCTTAGATAGCATCAGTTGTATGCTAAGTTTAGCAAATGTGAGTTCTGGTTAAAGGAAGTAGGATTCCTAGGCCATATCTTGTCGGCAGGAGGAGTTGCTATCGATCCCGCCAAGATTAAGGATCTTGAAGAATGGAAAGCCCCAACCATCCAAACCGAGGTCCGTGCATTTCTTGGATTAGTCGGATATTACCGCTAGTTTGTTGAAGGATTCTCAAGCATCTCTAGGCCGATGACCCAGTTGTTGAAGAAAGATAAGAAATTTGAATGGACGAAGAAATGTGAAGCAAGTTTTTAGGATCTCAAGAAGATATTGATTTCAGCCCCAATTTTGATCATGCATGATATCAAGAAGCCTTTTGATGTGTATTGTGATGCATCAAATATTGGTATTGAATGTGTGTTGATGCAAGAAGGTGAAGTAATATCATATATGTCCCGACAACTAAAGCAACATGAGCAGAACTATCCTACCCATGACTTAGAACTGGCAGTCGTAGTTTTAGCCTTGAAGACATGGCATCATTACCTTATGGGTAATCACTATGAGATTTATTTGGATCACAAGAGTTTGAAATATTTTTTCATCCAGAAGGAGCTGAATATGCGGCAAAGGAGATGGATAGAGTTAATCAAGGATTATGACCTGGACATTCACTATCACCCCGGCAAAGCCAATGTGGTAGCGGATGCTCTTAGTAGATTGCCGTGTAGATTAAACACCATGATTAAGGAAGCCCAGCCAAGTCTGCATGAGGAGATGGAGAATTTTAGAATGGAGCTAGTTAGCGAAGGATTTCTAGCTAGCATAGAACTTCAACCCACTTTGATTAGTCAGATCAAGGAAGCCTAGAAAGGAAACGCAAGTATTGATGGAATCAAGCGTCGTATCAGTATAGGGAAGGTATCCAGATTCACTGAAGATGAAGAAGGAGTTTTGTGGTACAAAGGACATATCTGTGTGCTAGTGGATTCAGCATCGAAACAAGTCATTATGCAGGAAGCCCATGATATCCTTTATTCTATTCACCCGGGAGGAACGAAGATGTATCAGTATTTGAAGGAGCAATTTTGGTGGCACAAAATGAAGAGAGAAGTCGGAAGCTACATAGCCAAGTGTGATATCTGTCAGAGAGTCAAAGCAGAACATCAGCGACCCGCAGGACTTTTGCAACCATTGCAGATTCCAGAATGGAAATGGGATTCTGTCGGGATGGATTTCATCATCGGTTTGCTGACATCTAGTAGGGGAAATGACTCTATTTGGGTCATAGTGGATAGACTGTCCAAGGTAGCCCATTTCATACCCGTCAAGACTACCTATCAAAGCTCTAAGCTAGCAGAGTTGTACATTGCTAGAATAGTCAGTCTAAATGGAACCCCCAAGACCATAGTGTCGGATCGAGGAACCTAGTTTACCTCACGATTCTGGAAGAAAGTCCAAGAAGGATTAGGAACCAAACTGAATTTCAGCACAACTTATCACCCGCAAACCGACGGACAAACAGAAAGAGTAAACCAGATCTTAAAAGATATGCTGAGAGCCTATGTGTTAGAGTATGGATATAAATGGGAAGATTGTCTGCCTTTCGTGGAATTCTCATACAACAACAGTTATCAAGCCAGTTTGCAAATGACCCCATTCGAGTTTTTGTATGGAAGGAAGTGCCGTACCCCCTGAATTCGTCGCAAGTAGGAGAAAGTCAGATATTCGGACCAGACATCCTACGTGAATTTGAAGAGAAGGTTCACAAAGTCCGTGAACACCTCAAGACCGCTCAATCTAGACAGAAGAGTTATGCTGATAAAAGACATCGAGACCTGACCTTCAATGTCGGAGATTTTGTGTATCTCCAAGTATCACCATTGAAGGGAATGCAACGTTTTCAACTGAAAGGAAGCTTGCCCCCAGATATATTGGACCCTTCAAGATTCTAAGCCGCAGAGGAGAAGTATCCTATCAACTGGAATTGCCCGAGGAGATGTCAGTCGTGCATGATGTGTTCCATATCTCATTACTTCGCAAATGCCTAGAAGTTCCGGAGAAGACCAAAGTTTTCAAGAACATAGATCACAGAGCCATAGATATCAACAAGGATTTAACCTATTGTGAAGTGCCCATCTGTATTTTGGAAGAAGCATTCAGAACCACCCGGACCAGAAGTATCAAGTTTCTCAAGATCCAGTGGAGTAACCATATCGAAGAAGAAGCTACTTGGGAGCGAGAAGATTATATTAGGACAGAGTTTCCCAATCTCTTTAGTTCCTAGTTTTTCTTGAATCTCGGGACGAGATTCTGTTTAAGGAGGGGAGGTTTGTAACACCTCAAAAATATTAAACAAGATTATCAAGTTCTAATCACCCAAGTTTAGGGTTAACAAAAACTTTTATTATTAAACTCTATATGAATGCATGTGTGATTTCCATGAATGCATGAATGCTTGCATTTGCCATGTTTGATTGCTATAAATGATAAGGATTAGTGTAAAGATGAATATCACATCATCTAGATCATTTCCAAGAAAAATCAAATAAAAATAAAATCAACGGTGAAGCATATGAGCATATGGTCACTTTGGCCAAAATTAACCACTAGCCCACTCTGGGTATCTCTAGTAAAATATTTCCAACAGAAATAATTCTACCTCTTTGTACCCCTTGCTAGACCAAGTAAAAATGAACCCAAGCAAACTTTACAAACTTATAGAAACTATTTTCAAATCCATTTAAGAGGCAATTCAAAATTGAATCAAGCATAGTACATAGATCATCATTTTTCAAAAACCACTCAAACCTCTACCACTTGACAATTCCTAGCAACCAGAGACTACCAAGCATGTGATCAGTTCACTCACCAAAAATCATTGTAAAATTCCAAAGTTAAGTTCATGCGGCCATTTAGTCGAACACTTAGCAGATAGAGAACAAACTCAACAACTATCTACTGTTTGGAATCCATCTTGTGCTCATTCTTGTACTGCAATCAACCCAATAAATCACCCACGATCACTCCCAGTACTTGGCCGTGCAAAGGAGCAACCTCACTCGCCACATTGACCAGTGACATGACCGTATCGAGCGTGTCATACCGGTTGACCATGGACAAGACGACACACGCCGCGCTGCCCTCTCCCATGATGTCTAGAGAGTAACCGTGACCTCACCGCCCCTCTCTGTCCACCCCTTGACCAACAGCGAGAACTAGAGAAGCTAGAATAGCCATGCCCATTTAAGTCTCTGCCATGCCGAGAGCACAACGGAGCGCCAAAGCCTCCTCGCGCAGCCACGCCGTGCCTCGCTCTCTCTGCTTGTACCCGCAACCGCCGTGTCACCAGCCACATCCCAGACATGATGATTCACCGCTGTGCGCCCCGTGACCACCGTACTCGATGACGAACACCTCCGTACCTGAACAGAGCACCGACATCGCCCGACAGAATGAGGCTGCCCCTTGCTGCACCACTACACGCATGACGATCGCCGCAGTCCACCGTGTCAACCCATGCCATCTGCCATGCCTAGCGCGACCTGTAGCAGCGTCGCCGATGAATCCGACCATGCCGCCCTGCCTCCAACGTCGGTGTATAAATAGGAGCCACCCCCGACCCCAAACGGCACACCAGTTCACTCCTCGCTCTCTCAAACACACCCAGACCCTTTCCTGGAGCAAGGCGAGAACCACCTCGCCGGAATTTGACCGGTGCCCGCCGCTGTAGTGAAGGAAGGGCGCCATTGATTGAAGCCACCCAGGAGCCGCCACGACCACCAATCGACTCACCGTCGTCGAACAGCCTATTGGCCCCCATTGTCGGACCTAGCTGGAGCCCTGGTAAGCCTCCCATGACCCCACCGTGCCGCTAGGTTTAGAATCTCGCCGGAGTTCTGTGACGTAGACGATGAACCTCAGCCGTAGATCTTGTTCTAATCGTAGCGCTAAGATTTGCTGATATCGTTTTGGTTAGATAGAGCCACTGACATGTGGGACCAACCTGTCAGCAGCCCGCTGCGCGCGCTGTGCAGCTGGGCTGGCCCAAGTTCTTTCCCGTGCATAGCCTAGTGATTCAAACTTAGTTTTTCTATTTTATTCAAAATCATATTCAGTAGTTATATTCAAAATTGAATTCAAAGAGTTGTACTAAATCAAATTGCATGATTCCAATTTTTTAGAAAGGTATTGAAAGTATCTAATCACTCCCGTTGGATTCAACCCATTTGAAATTATAGATCACCTATACCAAAAATAACAAGACATAGACTTTTTCCACTTCAAACATTTTTATAAAATGAACCATAAATGCTTTTGAGTTGATTCCAACTCTCAAAAATCACATTTTCCATGCTCTACATGAATATGGCAAAATATTTGGTTTGACAGATATTAAACATGGTTTAGTATTAAAAGAATGATATATAGGAATTTCCAGTCACTTAAATATTATTAAATAGTAATATCAAATATTGTAATACATGACCAGCACTTTAAATCACATTCCCAAGTATTAGAATATGTGGTCATGACATGTGTCCACATGATCCTATATTTTAATTGGAGAATATTAAATCTTAAGTATTTTCAATGAGTAGAAATTACTTTTCCAAAATAAGGTAAATAAAAATGTGCCATTATTACATGTGATGATTGAGATGATGCTAGATCATCTAACATAAGCGCTTATGTGCTAAATAGAAGTAGTTAAGTGTTGTTTGGTGATTGTGTACATTGTATGTATTTATAGCCGCTAGTACCAACCCGGGGTACGACGAGGAGGAGTACTTCGAGGAAGAAGAAGAGAACTTCAACAACTGCACTGCTCAAAGCAAGCTAAAACTATGCAAGCTAAAACTATGCAAGCTATCTATGAATGCCCACTATGCCAGATAACCTAAGCAAGATGCACTATGCATGCTTGGTTATGCAACTTTGATTATACCAATCCCAGTTTACTTACCACCTTTACTTTTCATTTTACTGAAGTTTCTTATCTAGTTAATGAATTGTGATTAGTGGAAAAGTAGGATGGATACCATCAAGCTCATAGAACTAGTCTTGGATACTTATACTTAACTAGCACCCCCAATAGTGATACCCACAATACAAGTGGCTAGTGCTAAACTAAACTTGATCACTTTAGATGGGAACACTTGGTGAAAATGATTATGAAAACCTTGGAATGATGATTCATTCTATTGAAATGTTTTGACATGTGTTGTGAAACACAATGGTTTGATGATGAAACTAAATGATGCATGAGCCTTGACTTTGATAAAAAAACTGATGGTTGGGTTCGGATGCGATATCATTCCAATTTTACTGTACAACCATAATACTTGAGTGGGGTAGGGCTTAACTTGAAGTTTATATGTCTTAGTATGTGTTCCCTTGCGGAAGAGGTGACATGAGGCTACCTCGTGAATGAATGTCCACCTATGCAGTTCCCGGGATGGCAGTTGGCCATGGCTGGGAGGCCAAGCTCATAGGGGAGGTGCCTATACTAGGGTGTGTAATTGAAAGGTTAGGATTGATTATCCGCATACCAAGTATGATGATTCAGGGTTATCCCTAACAGATGTATCGAATTTTGTGGTGAAAGTGTACCACCTCTGCAGAGTGTCAAACTATTCGAATAGCTGCATCCACGGTTATGGACAGTTGGAGTGGCCATACTGTTCCATTGTCAAATGTTTTCAAAATGACTTATGACTTGAAGGATGACCTTGACTTGGCCACAACAGAGTTGTGGACATGAAAACTAGGTTCCCACATAAGTAATGTAGAGAACTAAATTAGGTCTTTACTCTTCAATTCCTTATGAAATAAACCTGTCTTTTTGCAAACTAACCTAGAGCTTAATATTCCTACTAGTTTTACCTTACTTATGTTAGTAATAGTTTGCGAGTACTTAAAGAGTACTCATGAATTTGTCCCTGGCTATTCCCATGGACAGACTATAAGGAGGACTACCCGGTAGATGGTCATCAGGAGGTCTATGATAACTAGGATCATCTCCTATCGTCAGCATTGCCTATGACCATGAAGATGGAGCCTACTATGTTTACTTTCCGCTGCTTTGATTGTATTCAGACTGGATCATGAGATCCTTTATTATGTACTGTGGTACCAATTCTATTATGCCTCGCAAAAATGGTAATCCTGGGATTGTGATGTATGGCATAACATGCATCTGGACTTAAAAATCCGGGTGTTGACACTACGACACCTGGCGCTTTGGCCATCGGTTCGCCACCTCCACCACCGGGGCATCCGCCAGCAGGGCAGCCGCAAAGTACAATACACCAAGACAATGAATATCCTAGGTCAAAGGGAGCAACGCCAATGATCCAAAAGGGGCCACCCTCTAATAGAACACATAAGTTGATCACTAAACAAGTAAACTTCACAGTGACAAAGCCACCTCTGACACCGGAGTATCTCCATTGGTCGGAACAAGAAATTACCTTCAGCAGAGCTGATCATCCATTATGGGTTCTTCAGCCAGGCCAATCAGCACTAATAGTGGAAGCACAAATCGGCGGGTTCGACATGAGCAAAGTATTCTTGGATGCAGGAACCAACATCAACCTAATTTACGCCAAAACCCTGTGGGCCATTAACTGGTCCATGAAAAATCTAGCACCAACAGACACAACTTTCCACGGGATAGTTCCGGGAAAAGCCAAAATTCCATTGGACAAAGTTCATCTGGATGTATTCTTAGGATCAATGACTAACTTCATGCGAGAAAAGCTGGAATTCGATGTCATGGACTGGCCATCTCAATATCACACGATCCTAGGACGACCATCTTTCGCTAGGTTCATGGAAGTACCTCACTATGCATAGCTGGTGCTAAAAATCCATCCCCCAACAAAGTTATAACAGTCAAAGGAAGCTTCAGCCGCGCAAACAGCTGTGATCGAGAATTCAACAAAATCTCAGAATCTTTCGGGATGGAGGCAGAACTTGGACAGTTAAAGTTGGCGGATGAAGAGTCAACACACGGAGGGCACACCAAAAAAAAGAAGACACCGGAAGAGCAAGCACGCAATAGTCTCGCAAAAGCAACTTATGCGGCCTCCAATATAGGTCCCGCATAGGAAAACCCACTGATCAACATGACGAGAGCACCATGATGAGGATCATGATGAAGATCCCCAACAACAGAAGCCAAAGTTTCTTCAAAAAATCTTCACTTAGACATACCTTATATTCAATAAAGGCCAACGGCCAGGCGATCACGCCCGCACAAATGTACTTCTATCCGTGATTATCAATAAATAAAGGAAGTATGCCATGACATATAAACTTCTATGGCACACGAACATTAGTTCGTCGAGTCCACAAATCAAAAGAATATAGCATGCAATCAGAATCTCGTATAAAACATATGACGTTTCTGATCAATATTTGTACAATATTTCGACTATGCAGCACAAGGCTGCACAAACAGGCAGTTAGATCTCAAAGTTAACAAAAAATTCTTTGTCTGCTTCTAAGAATCTACGCACAATCCTAATGGCGGGTCTACGAGAAGTGGCGTAATGAGGCACCATACAAACAAGGCTGCCATCGGGAGGAGGAGGCAGACCTGAAGATATAACATCTAGATCTAATGTTGGATGGTGCGCATGCACCCACGAAAGCAAAGTTTGGCACCAGGCACAAGTTGAAGCTTCACGTAATGGTGAATCCTTTCACCTTGTTGAAACTTTGCAACCAACTCCACCAGGGACTGAGGCTGAGGATCCCGAGGAAACATGGCATTGTAAACAATGGCCAAAGATCTGCGGCAGCACTCGACGAACTGCTCCAACTCTGATAGGCGATCCTGAAGCAACGCCACAGTATAGGCGCGACGATGATCAGTCCAGAAGTCCGTGTCAGAATTTTGGGAGGCGGACAGAAGGGCATGCATTCGGTTGTGCGGATGTTGGCTCTCCTCCCTCTCGCACAATCGAATGCCTACAAAGATGGACAGACAAACGTCAATTTCCTGAAAATAAGGAAAAAGCAACCGAGGAAAGAGGAGAAACACTCACATAACAACTTTTTGCTCGCCCTGGAAACTTCTTCCAATAGAAAAACCTCGTGGCTGAGGGATTGATGTGTTTTCGATTGGGAAACATCCAGCATCGATTGGACAACCCGAAGTTTTCCTTCAAGTTTTTTCACATGCTCTATCTTTTCAGCATACAATGGCAAGTCCACAGTGCGCACAATGGTGGAACTGGCCACACCTATTGTAGAGGAGGATGGAGCAGCATCCGACAATTGTGCGGAGCCAAAAGGAGCCGGTGGATCACTCAAAATTTGGCAAAGCAAAAAGATATGAAATGTTTAGCATGCGAAAGCAAGCTCATACACATATATTCAAAAGTTGCCTTCTTGTAAAAAGAAGCAAGGGAGAGCTGGGTAAATCCAAGGTTCATTAGAACGACAGCAAGGGAGGTACGGTAAAAGTTACAAAGCAAAGCCTACAAGGTCGTGTCCTTTAAAGATAGGGTGGCGCTAGCGGAAGGAGCACTAGCTACAGCGTCAACAGGGGTAGCCGAAGAAGGAGTGCCCATCATAGCAAGTGCACCCGAAGAAGGGGCAACCAGGTTCTCCAAACCCTAGCCTAAACATAGAAAGCTGAGAATATTTTTTGTCCCTTTTTATATGCGGCTTCAGGTCAATCGCTTGGCCACTGGGGGTGACTAGGACAGAGGAGCTAACCTTCTCCCAGTCGACCTTCTCGCCGTGCACCATCGCCAAGGCCATCGAAGTTTCAGCACCACTCCTTGGATGCATCAAACTATAACCAACAAGGGGGTCGGGATCAGCACCGAAGACGGCGACAAGATCATTCAGGTTGTTCGACACATCCTTAGTTGGAAATATTTCGGCATGAAGATTCTTGAAGGCACGGCGGGAGCGGACAAGAAGGTTGCGCCCACAAACACTGTTAGCCTCCAAGATGCTAACAACATCCGATAATAGATCAACCTTCTTATCGGCATTCAACGTCAGGTTCTGGCCAGTCAGTTCTGACAACAAAAAAGGGAAGAACGGATTGATAACCAAAAGAAAGAAACAAAACCAAAATGCACAAAGACAAAAACTTACGGGTCAGCGAATCATTGAGGGCCTCCAGGCGCTATCGTAGACTTGCATCTCGAACATCGGCTTGCTTGGCCACTTCTTCGGCATCAGCTTTCGCCTTCCAATTGGCCTCCTCCAAAGTTGTTTCTGTGACTCGAAGTCTAACCTCAAGATCATCGGCGCGCTTCATTGCCTCATCCCGAATAACTCCGGTTTGGTTGGCTGCGGCTGTGTGAGTAAATCAAAAAAAAGAGGGATAACATTTCACAAGAAGATTACAAAGATGATCAGCATATACCTTTCAGTTCTTCGGCTTCATCACGGATTCTTATAAAACGAGAGGCCATACCGACCATCTCGCACATCAAAGGCTGAGCAAAGAAGCATGACAACAAAAGAGATAAGGGAAAAAAGGCTACAGGAAGACAAATTCAGCAATCAAAAAGTGACTTACATCCTTCATATCCACATCAACAGGCTCTTCAGATATCACCACCCCTTTACCCGTTGTTTTCTTCCTTTTTTGCGACGGGGGCTTGGATGAAGTGGTAACATGTTTTTGGACGACCTTCTCCACAGGAGAGATGAGCTTTTCTTTCGGCTCCACCGATGGCAGAGGAGTTTTCCTTGTGGAGCAGCCCATAGATGCGGGAGGATCTACGTCATCACTACACAAGTGGAACACGCATCAGCAGTAAACCCACCCGGTAAAACAAAAAAGAGAGGAAGTGAATACTTACGAAGACACATCCTGTGCAAGTCGGAACAAATTCATCTGGGAGGGAGCAGTCACAATCGGAGAAGCACCGAAAATCTTGGAAGCAGTCGAGTCATCTGAATCCTCGACCCTTTCCATAGCATAAGGGTGTTTCCTCTTTTCGCTAGCACACACCATGCAAAAATCTCTGGAGCCAGCCGAAGGAAGAGATTGCGTCTTCGAAGAAGAATCGGATGCAGAGAACTCCCCATCCTCATCCGCAGCAGTCCCAGTCATAGGGAGATCATCGAATGCGGAAGAGTGGACAGGGGGTACAACTTCCAGGAAGAGGAGGAAGCGAGCTCAGATGATCAAAATCCTACACAAGCAGAAGACATGGGAAAAATGCTAGTCATTGAAAAGAGTGAAAGTGCATCTACAAAAGAAGAAAAGGAATAGGTGAAAGCAACGGAAATTTACCTCGGGAAGCCGTTTTTTCTTGCCATAGGGTTCCACAAGACAAGTTGAAGGAACCAGGCTTTTCTTGGTCAAAGTAGTGAAGCTCTGGACTTTCTTCTCATACACCTTGAGGGTGAGGTCTTCCGAAGAAATCATCACCGGGTCCTTCCTCCCGGTGTACGCCCACATGCCAGAAAGCCGGGCTTGAAGCGGCTGGATGTGAGTCCGCAAAAAGTATGCCAGGACCTGAAGACCCGATAATTCCTTGCCAACCTTATGCCACAACTTTGAAATACGATCAAAAAAAGGCTGGATTTCCGCCATTTCTTCGGCAGAAGGACGCTGATCCTAGGAGTCAAGTTTACGGCAGGTTTTCCTAGGATCAAAGGGGGCTAACCCAAAAGATTGACCTTCGAGTGGTTGATCCTTGACATAAAACCACTTGGACTTCCAACCTTGGACATATCAGTGATTTTGAAGTCCTAGTAATCAACATCGGATCGGACAGAAAAAATGGCGCCACCAACATCATGCATAATGGTGTTAGTGGCATTGCGACGAACATAGAAGAAGTGTTTCCAAAGGCCCCAATGGGGATGAATCCTAAGAAAACACTCACAAAGAGTGAAGAAACAAGCAACATGGAGAATGGAATTGGGCGTGAGCTGATACAACTGCACGCCATAAACAAACAAAAGGCCACAGAGAAATTCATGGACATGAAGAGAGAGACCAAGGAAGAGCAAAGAGAGGAATAGTACCCTCTAGCCAGGCTCGGGGATGGGAGCAACCTCGTCTCCAGGGATCTTGAAGGAACCCTCTGTCAGAAGACCAGAGTTCCGCGCCTCACGGGGCTCCCGCGTCGTGCACTTGGTGGGAGCCCATCCGACAGCCCTCTTCCTGGTGGCCTTCGTGGTGGCAGAAGAAGTTCCAGCAGCCTTGCTTTTGCCCATGGTGGCAAAAGGGGAATACGAGAACAAGAACCAGAGTTTTGTAGGGGAGCAAGAATAGGAGTTCGCGAGGGGGCAAGAGCACAAGGAAGAATATGAGGCAAGAGGAGGTGAGGTAAAACAGTAAAACACACCTCCCCTCCCTTATAAAGAGCAATGACATGAGGTCTGAACCATTCGATGCAAAACCAAACCGACAGAAGGTCGCATGATGATGACACATGTTACAAAGTTTCCATAAAGGAAAAAAGTTAAAGAAAGTTATGGTTGTGGTAAAAACGGAGAACAACACGCGATGCCTCGATTCTCACGTGGAGAGGGGGCGTGCAGTCAAAAATCTCTGCTGAATACGCTATCACGCATCATCATTACTGCTACATGGGCCCATGTTGACACGTCTCGTCAAGGCATGTTCTTCTGAAAATCGACAGCATAAAAATACGTCATCACTGACGTCACAGAGGAAGAGTTGCAGAAATCACGGCTCACCATTGAAAACAAACATCCAAGCCGAAGTACATTCCTCCAAGAAAAGATCTGAGACTACAAACCGAACATACAATGTTACGACTGTAGCCTCGGGGGATACTCCTATCGGAAGCACTAGTCGTGCACCCGACAAAAAATACGGAAGCACTGGCACCATAAACAATAGGTTTAGAGCCTATATTTTGATAGAAATATCTAAAAACATAGCCTCTGGGTCTACTCCTATCAGGAGAGCTGGCGTGCACCTGGTAAATAAAAACAAAGATTCATCGACAAGATACTCCTATCAAGAGTGGATGCAAAAAATAAAAAGTTCTTCAGCCGCTACAAAACAAAAACTCTCAGATCACACTCAACGCGATAAAAATCAGAATGCCATGTTCATAAGCATGAAGGTAAGGCCCCAGGATTCATCCTGTGTGGCCTGATAATCGCACAAGAATGCGTTCTGCCAGTAAAATATCCGTATCAACGATACGATGAAAAATCCCGACGGACGCATTGGGTACCCGATAAAATAGAAGCTAGAATTCAGTATTCGGTAAGACCTCAACGACTCGAACTGAATTACACTGTAGTAAATTCCGGATTCGAGCCTGGGGACTTGAATTTGATGTAGGACAACCTTGTTTTTGCCTAGGAGCAATTAACTGATTCTTGATCCGTCAGAAGCTTCAGACTCGTTGTACCAAAATCCCTACAAAAAATAAAAATCAAGGAACAGAAAGAAGGGAAAAAGAAACTTTGAGACTCAACCTGAAACTGCGGTTCAAGTAGATTCTCGGGGGCTACTGACATGGGTATGATTACTCGGATTCACATTATTCGCTACCACACATTTGGTAAAAGGCTTACAACCCATGAAGGTTCCAGATGACAACCTAAGGGAGCAACCGACAAAGGCTTTGACTGTATTAGGAAAGGGACGATGGACTGACATTGTGTCGATGTTGTAATTACGCGTGTATGAAACCTATCCGCATACAAATTTGAGACCCAGCCTATTATATATAGGATGGGAGAAGCCCAAGCGAGGGTACCGAAATTTAGGAGACAACTTGTAATAGTGCAATTACTCAATATTCAGGCGACTTTGATTCCATTGTTTCCCTGACATCCGACGAAATCCCCAGCGTTCTCTTTTCCACCAAACCCCAAGCCCATCACCATGGGCATTGCCGAGGTTACCCCTCACCACCATGCCTCTCTTGCTCCTGGCCACGCTTACCTACATGTATGAATGCACCTCCTTCACCGCCTTCGAGAACAACCAGAATGCATATGTCGAATGGAACACCCAAACTATGTGACTCATGGAATCTACTAGGCAAGTTAGTTGGTCGAGGGGGTTTCTAGGCCCCCGTGTGGCTGTAAGCTCGTCTTTCTTCAAGAGGCAAGAACTCAGATCCTAGTGGTGGCAAGTATGGGACTACAAAAACCACAACCCGACGTGGCCTCCCATACAATCCTTAGCATGTTTAACTTTCATCTCTGATCATACCACATCATCCTATCATACTAGGTTCATTTATAGCTCCGATTCATCAACCATATGGACTAGCGGTAACAACTAAGCTTGGCTAAGCACAATAGATATAAACAACTCTAGCGAAACTCATAAGCCAAACCCTAGTTATGCTAGGAGCAGCGGATCAGAGAATATAGGCTACAAAGGGGAACATGCATCAGATAGGATTACTCTATCTGTCGATAAAATACTTTGGAATCGTATGCACATGGCAAGAATGAAATACTTTGAAAGCATAGGATTATATCATGTGTGGGGTTTTACTTGCCTTTGCCTGTTGATACTCAGATATTGAACTTTAGGTTCATCTGCTTGGCATTGTTTGTAGATACCCTTTGATGGTGTTGATCTTGGTCTTCAATTTTGGACTCGATCTCGTTGCTCACATCAACTTTGAGGTCTACCGAGAGGAAGCAGAAACACCGGAAAGGAAAGCAACAATCAACACATGGCATCGATGCACTGCTCAAGCAAATATGATGATATCACAAGTTAAATTGTATTTAAATTAAACCGTAGGACATGCTTGACAATTTAAACAGGGTCCGAGGGGTCCAGACCCTAATTGGGAGAAACCCTAGATGCATATGAGAGGGGTTAGTTTGTTCTTCTAATTAAACTTTTCATTTAAGTTGCTTAACAATGAATAATTATGAGTCTATTGTTTACATCTCATTTTTCTGAACATTTTGATATATTATTCATATTATTCAGATTTAAAATGAATTAGTTATGATTTTTCCCAATTTCAATCCATTTTTAAATCATTTTAGAACAATTAAACATTTTTGGAATATTTAAATTATTTTTCCAACTGGCCCACATGTGAGAAGTTTAATAATTTTAGAAATTACTTTCCAAAAATATTAAAAACCTGACAAACAGGGCCCACGAGAATTATTATTAATTCCAGAAAACAATTATAAAACATTTAAAATAAAAAAGGTTTTGCTGCCTCATGCTGATGTCAGCATGACATCATCAACGGGGATATCTCTGTCGACCATGAATCCATTGATTTTCTACAGGCGGGGGCTTGTGCTTGGGATGGATGGAAAGAGGAGATCGAGGCGGACCTAGTGGTGGCAACGCCACCCGCTTGTGATCATCAGAACAGGGAACACAACAACGACGAGTAGCAGTGGCGGCAGATGCATGGCGTGGGCACGGGAAAGGGCGAGAGGGAGTCAGAGAGGAGCACATGCATGCTCAATAGCTCACCATAAGCATGATGATGGGGTTGGTGAGGCTCGGCAAGGCCGGATGCAGATGGAATCGATGACGAACGCTACGGCCAAAGTTGCGAAAGGCGCAGATGTCATGCTCGATTGTGGCTTCCCGCAGCCGATTCATTCTGGGAGGTGGATGAGGGGAGCATGGCGAACATGCTGGTGTGCTAAGACGAGCAAGAGGTTGCCGGGAGCGACGAGGCACTGGAGCTCCTAGAAGCTAGGGTTCAAGCAATAGGGAACGGGAGAGGGAGCCCGCGAGGAAGAGGAAAAGAGGATCAGGCCGAGAGAGGGGCACAGGGGATCTTATCCTTGCATCCAGGAAGGGCGGCGGTGACAATCTCTTCGCTGGGATCAAAGGTTCCAGCGCCGGCACGCAGGTGCTTGACCATCGGCAGCGAGGAAGAAGAAAAGAAAAGGACGCGAAGAGGTATGGGCTGGTTGGGCCACACGTGGGCCGGGAGCGGGCTGCGGCAAAGATTGCACGGACGCTGCTAGGTGTTGTGCTGGGCAGCAGGAAGGAGAGAGCGAAGATGGGCTTCGGCCTAGATTAGGTTTAGAAACGGATTTTCTTTTCTAGAAATTGTTTTGTTGTTTTCTTTTGTCTCTTTTGTATTTTCAAATTCCTTTCTGTTTGAACATTTTTGAAATACCAGAGCTTTATAAAATTATTGAAATATTGTGGGGCCCTTTTAATCCATGTGGGCTCCAATAATTTTTGTATTTTCAAAATATTAACACCATTTTGAATGCATTTCAAAAAGAGAGGAGAATATTAGGGTTTAGTGATTATTTTTTGCATGCATTTTAATATGATACTCATGCTATGCTCAAACAAACCCTAATTACTATTATTAAAACTAGGGATGTTACAAAAGCGTACAAAGGCGCTCCAGTTGGTCCTCGGTACCCGACGTCTCGGTGTTGAGGGGAACGACTCATAAGTAGGCGCTTGTACTGGAGTGGGCATGCTGAAGGTCTTGTTTGATTATCCGAGACCCGCATACTATTGTATGACGATATGGGAGTGATCCCGGTGGATGTATCAAATCTTTTGGGTAAAGTGTACAACCTTTGCAGAGTGTAAATCTATTAGAATAGCTGTGTCCATGGTTATGGACGGGTTGGACAAACTCCTATAGAGTGTTGCTGGTTTTTTATTCAAAAAGGACTTCATAAAAGCAAAGGTTTTGAAATGTTTTGACAATGAGATGGTCGGAAAGGAAGGAAGGGAGTTTGGTCATGAGATGACCGGAAGGAATAAACAAATGGGTGACCCAGTCCAAGTGTTTTCCAAAACTTTTCAAAAAAGGTTTTCAAAATGTTTTACAAAAGTTTTTAACAAAGATATGTAGATGTTATATCTAAAAGAGAATCTATATGAGAAAAGAACCTCTTTTGGAGCCCTCCTACTACCACAACCATAATGCATATCCTATTATTATTATTGCTCTTTTAAGGTGGTTTGCGAGTATATTCAAAGCTCACTGGCATTGTCCCTGGCTATTAACTTGGTTAGATATCAAGAAGAAGGTGATGTTGACGACTATGCGAGCTAGGACGTTCTCCTAGTCAGTTGCCTAGAGGTTAAGGCGTGGCTTGGGCTCTATACTTGGTGAAGTTCTGCTAATGTTGACTAATGTAGCCATAGTGGCAAATAAGGTATGACTTGTATCCGCTAAAGTAATGGATGTTTACTTTGATACTTGTCGGTTTTGTGCCACAATGAACTGATCATGGGATCGTGGTGTATGCATAATAGGGATTCTTGGAGGATTAATCTGGGTCCCCCATAGACTTGGTATCAGAGCCATCCTAAATGTAGGAGAACCTTAGTTAGCATGGTCGTTAGACAAGAAAACTATTTTGGAAACACCAGCTTTCAAAAGCTACTTTCTAAAAAGCTGTTCAAAAAGTTCTACTTCTTATCTTCCTCTGATTTAAATTATTTCGAAAATGGTTTCTTCTACCTCTCGTCCGAAATTCAAACATACAGATTTGAAACCAATAGGACCTAGAATCAGGTGAAGACCATGAGAAGAAGATAAAGAGAGGAAACTATCAGCAAACACAAGGAGACTACAAGATCGCCATGCCAACGAAATCCTCCTAATTAGAAGAAATCAAGTATTACACTATCAAGAAGCGTCCGATGATTCGACGAAGGCATCTTACGCCACATAGTGACCCAGACCACAATAAAGTGATATTTAGGATTAATAGGTCTAAGATAGGATTTCCCTATATCACGAGTAGTTAACTCCTTGGTCCCTATAGTAGGCCATGTTTGCTTGCCTAAGTGCATATTGTGTTGCTCGATGTGTGCTGTTTGCGGAGAACAATGCGACCCTATCGCTCTGTTTACCTTGTATGTGTTTTCTCGTTTGTTTGACCTTGGGCAAAAGTGATGTAGGAACCAATACCCCACCTAGGACTCATGCACCCCATGTTAGCTGTCGCTAGCAATACCCATAAGAACCCAGAGTTATGAGAGGAAGAGTATAGCAAGATCCAGGAGTTCGACATTGATACATTCGATCCGGATTCACGGATGTAGTATAATAGCTTTTTTCGCTAGAAGACCAAGGATTAATCGAACCTCGGAAAGCAATGCTAAAAGGAAATAAAAAGGGCACATCTACAAGACTTTGTTTGTTCATTTTACCTTAGTTTACCGGACCAATCTAGTTTACTTTATAATGGGTTGAATCAATGGATGGAGATAGGCCAGGGTTGAAGATCCACCTGCAGCCGCACATAATATGGGTCAAAATATAATAATAAGCATAGTCATGTGTAATGTTTGAACGGAGATAATATCTTGTGGGCAACACATCCTAATATACTAGAGCCCCTGTGATGCAACAGGCATATCAATAGCCTTTTAATCCAACTGAGTGCACACCAAAGCAACTGGTTACAAACGATTATTAAGTGTAAAACACAGATCATAGCTTTAAGTGGTGATGTTGTTGTGATCCTGAATGGGTTGCTAAGCGAAGACTGCACTACCCTTTCTGTCACTGGGGTTCCTATGAGATCGCCGCTAGCCAAGTATCTCATATCAAGCCTTTATCATTCTATGGGATCTTGGGTACCTACAAGTCAGATCGAGACAAGAGACAAAGAAACAAAAGATACAAATCTCAATTGCAAACAAAATACAATACTCACATGAATTAGATGCACATAATTGCTGCGAGGTTTCTCCCCAACCCGCAGCCCGTGAGGACTACTCACTCATAACAAATAGACCAGAGATAGAAAACATCATACAAATACTTAGACTGAAATCAAATATTCTTACAATGGTTGTCAAATCACAAGAAGATATAAAGTACAAAGCAATGGCTATGGCTAGTGGATGGGATGGATTGTGGAAGTGATAAACAATGATGAACAATGGTGTGGATCTCCTTTGGTGGTGTTGTGATGTAATCTGAGAATGGCGGCTCTTTGGCCGGCGGCTAGAGCCTCAAAATATATAGGCGTCTTCATGAAAGTCGTAGGGTTTGACGAGACGATGCCAACGCCACCTGGTACAGGCGGATGGTACGGGCGGGCCCTGCCCGTACCAGTGGTCGTTAAGCATGCTGACGCCCTGGAATGGCTTCCCAATTACTTGGCCGTGTGGACTTCCTCAAAAACCTTCATTATGACTCCTAATTTCGCATTAAAAACCGTGATTTCCTTCACAACATAATTCAAAGAGAGGTTTTGGATACCTTTGCAATTATTAGTCATTAGTGGCAAGGAGTGAGAGTTTCTTGTCAATTGCTTGACCAAAAACAATGTTTAAATGTAGTGGAAGATGGCTAATTTTGGAGCCATCAACTTCCCCAAAGCTCAAACCTTGATCACCCACGAGCAAGAAGAAACAAAGGAACTATAAGGAATTCATCGTTTAAACTTGAAACAACGAGAATAAGAACTCACTTACGGTTGGTAGTCATATGTGCTCAACACTTCATTCATTTGCGAGGCTTGTCAAAGTTAGAGAGATGACAATAATACTATAGAAGTTTCGGTAAGTCAAGATAATCAAAGTAAAGTTTAATATAAGTATAAGTAACTAGAAGTGTAGCAATCAATCCAATTCTTCTAATTAACTCCCAGCTTGCCAAGGAACACTAGGATGTTTAAATAACATAATTGAATAAGAGAGTTTCATGGCCTAAGTAGTAGAACAATGAAGTGTCTTATTTACACCCACATCAATAAATCAAGTGTATCAAAAACACTTGTAATCCAATCATTGTTTTTCAAGAAAACCTCATAAAGTAGTAATGAGACCATGCCAAGGACTTGTTATGCGGATCCTCATATATATTTTTTATTCTTTCAAGGATTGCTGAATGTTTCTTTTGCAAGTGTTTGCACAACCTTTGAGAGTACCAATACTTTCGCCTATATATTGAGACATATGCCACTCATGTCATCAACTCATAGCCAAAATCCGGGGTTATACCATAGATCATTCAAAAGCTAGCGGAGTTGTTGGCATCCCAAAGGTGTGCATTAGAGGCATAAAACAAAATTGTCTCACTTCCCTTTTTTGAGCTAGTACCGCGGTTTGATCCACAAGGTTAGCTTAGGCATGCATCATAATTACCACTAGACTTTATTTCAATCAAACAACTCCTTTCATGAGTGTCGTCAAGACTATCAAAATATCTATGGGGTTAAGTATCTTCAAGGGTATACTCTCAAGACAATAATTCATCAAACAAGTCGTAAATTTCAGACATTTTCTTATTGAAATTGTTTGGCAATATTATATCCAAGGAAAGACTCGGTTAACTAAAAGAACTAGAGAAAAAGCTCCAGCAACTAATCATCATACTAATAAAAAGCTTTACTCTAATCATATTAAGTTACTTCCCACTAGCATGGTATCTTAGCAAATCAACCAACCAAGATAAACAACTCAAACTTCATAAGTCGGAGGCATAGGACATACCTCTCATAATTGACTTCATGATCCTCTTCCTTATAGGGATGTGTTGCTTCAAAACTCAAGCACGGTTATTCTCATAATAATATTAAAGGAAAGAGGCAAAGTGCGAATCCACATTTATGAAAAAGGAAGAACGGAAAAATATTTTTGTATTTTTGAGGATAGGGATTAAAGAATAGAAAAGAACTTGAGACGAAGCAAGGGTCTTTAGAAAAGAAAAAACAAATGAAAAACAAAAGCAAACTAAAAAACAAAAGTATACTAAAAAGCAAAGTGTTGGAACAAGCCAACACGAGTGTTTCAAAGCTCCCAAGGAGCTAGAGTACAACCTCGTTATTACACAAATAAATTTGCGAGGGGAACACATCCCCAAGCTCAGGCTTTTGCAAGCCCTTTTGTTGCTCATTGTGGTGGCGGTGGATAGTTTTTCTCGTTCCATTGGCTGTTCCAATCATGAAACTGGGTGGCGAGGCTTGCAGTAGCATATCGAAGGTTGATGGAGAGGTTGTTCATATTTTGCATATTTTCTCCTAGTGCGTAGATGTCTTCATAGGTGGTGTAGTATTTTGGTGGCTGCTCATCTTGTTCGGGTCCTACTTGTTCTACTTATTCATATTCTCCTCACTACAAGAAAAGTTGGCTTTTACAACGGACGATTTTTGTGGTTCAAGGCCCTTTTTCGTGGATAAAAAGTTTTCTACGACGGATGGCCTTCATGGTAAAAGCCCCATCACAAAAAAATCTACCATGTTTTTTTTTCACCGTGGCGGATCGCACCCTTCAGCCACAAAAAATTGTTCTGTCATAGATCTATTCGCCAGCCATGTTGACTGCTGACGTCATGCAAAATACCACGTGGAAAACACCATTAACGCCCAGTTACCGTCATTAACGGTCACAGAAACCATGGTAGAAGCCTAGCCCAGCCAAGGCTTGCTAAATATTAACTGGTTCGGCCCATGAGAAGAGCCCAATAAGAAGATGGCCCGTTACTGTTTTGTCATGCATTGCTTGAAATGGGCCCAACAGTGCAGCCAATGGTGGCCCATGAAATTTTAGGCCTGATTCTGTTTCGGCCTATAGAAGGTCCATGTTGGTCCAACACTATGTGACCCATTAGCAGCCTATGTCAAGTTTCTCCTGTACACTTAAGGCCCGCGGTTAACCCATCACTATTATCGTAGCCCATCGTGGGACGCCTACTAACGACCCTTCTTTAAGATGGTCTGTTACTGTTCTGGCCTTTTACTCTTCCGACCGTTAACTATTCAGACCCACAAGCGGCCTATTACTGTTCTAGCCTGGTAATTTGTCATTTTGTTACTACCGTCGTCTAGAAATTTCTTGGGCCGTTACTGTTCAAGCTCGTCACTATTCTCGCCTTTAACTTCTTTGGCCTTTTATTGTTGCGAACCTTTACTGTTGAGGCCTGCTACTATTTTGGCCTGTTACTGTTCTACCATTTTACAGTTTCTTGTCTGTTACTATAATGAGTTGTTTCTGTTCTGGCCTGCTACTGTTATGGCCTGTTACTGTTACGACATGTTACTATTACATCCTCTTACTGTTACGACCTGTTACTATTACGGTCCGTTACCACATAAGGGTCGGTCCATTATGTTTACAACCTTTTACAGTTTTAGCATTTCTGAAGCACATGCTAATATCATAAAACGTGTATAATAAGCCAACATTTTTACTGTTCATCATTGGTCGAATACAGGACAGGCCAATAACAAAGCATGGTACTGTTCCCTAATCGACCTGCCTGGCGTAGTTATCGTAACAACTACCGCCATGTGTGGATGACATCAACTAAATGCCTACATGGCCTATGCTAGTTATCTAGATATTACATCAGCTACAAACTTCTTAAAATTATTACATATTATCAACTCAAGGGAAAGAAAAATCAGCATTTTAGTTGACAATCAAGTTGATAGAAGAGTCCTCAATTTGCTTTCTCAATCGATCACCCGCATCTTCCTTTGAGTGTGACAGCTACATTGGAGGAGACATGATCTTGCAGCCCCCTCTTTGGTGACGATAGCAATAATTGCAGTCTAAAACTAAGTAATAACAAGTTAATACATCAAACAAGGCAAACTACTCATTTGACTGATATGACAGGAGCTATGAACTGGAGTTTACAACTGGCCAATGGTTCAATTATTGACCAACACGTCAAACAAACAAGACAAGCAAGCACACATTAAACAAGTGTGCCTACCGTGAAACGAGCAATCAAAAAATGCGTGTGTGTGGCTTAGAATTTCAGCAAATATAAACTAGCCTGGTCATTTCAACAAATATTTATGGAAGCAGTTGTATACCCTAAAATGCAAGAGACGTTGGGTGACTTGGAATTTGCGTTGAGCCACAAAATGGCATGCAGTTAGTGTTATAGCGAAGAATGAACCAGATAACAATTGTAACCGCATCATACGAGAACTTGTAGAGCAGAAATACAAACCACGAATGAACTATATATTGTAGAGGATAGTTATGTCGTGTCTTAGGACGAACCAGAACCAGAACCAAATGCGAGATATAATGGCATCGCTCGTGAGCCTGTAGAACAGGACAAACAAGCATTAGACAATTGTTCCTAGAATGAAATGAGTAATCAAACAAAGTGTTTCTTAGAATTTCAGCAAATATAAACTAGCGAGGTCTCATGAAATATATATGAAAGCAGTGGCATCTCCTAGAATGCAAAGAGTTGTTGGGTGACTCAGAATTTGGGGTAAGCTACACAATGACATGTATTTAGTGTCATAGCTAAGAATCAACCATATAGAAATTATAATGGCATCATAAGAGAACTTCTAGAGCAGGAATGCAAACCACGAGTGAACTACCTAGTAGAGGACAGTTCTGCCATTACTCAGGATGAACCAGCACCAGATAAGGAAGTAATGGCATATCCCTTGTGAACCTATAGAATAGCCTATGCAAACGAACATGTTTATTGTTTCATTTGAGCTCTATGCAAGAAAAAGGAAATAGTTAGTGATGCAACTTTTGAAGAACCAGATGACAACAAAAAAATTATAATCGAATAGAGTACGAAGAGTTTAAACGGCTACTATAGGATAGCAGAATGATGCCAAGGAGAAAATAATAGCAACACCTGATATCAGGACGAACCAGATAGATTCGGCAACTATAGAGCAGGGAATCCACACTAATATTTTCCACTGATGTCAGATTTTGCAAGAATTACACGGTAGCAGGCAATTACTATTGTATGGAGTAGCTAAGAACATGTGCATGACAAAATAACAGACATATGCATGACTTGAAATTTTTAGAGCAGAGAATGCAAACCAACATGTCTAATGACCTTGTATGTACTAGCATGAAGAACATGTGTGCCCGGTGACTTGTATGTAGTAGCTTGATTACAAAAATGCAGTTCACTGTGATAAGCTTGAACCTGCTATACTGTTGACAAAACAAAACCAGGTTGGAGATTTGGTTAACCTTGGTCGGAGAGGCGTCTAAGCATCGTCGGTACCGTGCGAGTGACGTCCAGATCACCGAGGGTGCCACAGTTGCGGTGGCTGTTGGCATCGAGGAATTGCGGTGGCTGTTGGCATCGAGGAAGTAGATCTTGGGAAGTCGATGACGGCTTGAGCGCGGTGGACTAGAGCGTCGCTAAGGTAGATCCGGTGCAGTGAATGGCGACGGCCGTGCAGTTGGTCTGGAGCGGTGGACATGGAACTCTTTGAACTAGATCATGTCCGGTGGACACCGGTGAAGCGGATCCGGTATGGTTGGGTAGCTTTCAGCGGCGAGGATGCAGAGCTTGGGCGGTCGATGATTACATCGGCATGGTGAATGACACCAGAACTCCAAGATCCGGTGGGAGAGCATCGGTGAAGCGGATCCACGGCAGTGCACGAGACTGCAGCTCAAGCTGGTGCACACGGTGTTCGTGGAGGGGACAGAGGAGCTTGGGATTTTTGGGAGGGCCGGCGGGAAAACCTGGAGGAATCGGGACTATATAGGTGAGCAGAAAAATAATTATGATCGTGCCCCTTTGCTACCGACTTTAGCATGCCCATTTATCGTCTGAACAATGGGTAGATTTGGAATTTAAATTCTAAAGTTTTTGAAATGGAAGGGCGCGAAATGCTTCAAGGTCGATGTGTGGTTTTGCCGCTTGACTGAGATTTTGAATTTGACTAGTGCCCATCTAATAATAATAGAAAAATGGTACTCCCCCGGTCGGTGGGTTATTTTGGCTCAAAGTTTTCGAAACAATGGGGCGGGAAATGCTTTAAGGTAGGTGGGTGATTTTGGCGCTCGATTGAGATTTTGAATTTGGCTAGCGTCCATCTACTAATAGAAAAAAGGTAGGAGGCCGTACGCTATCTGTCCAGGAATTCAAGGCCGAGATTCACATCAAGTAATCATCCATAAACATTTTTTTGCACAGAAACTTGGATACCTTCGATTCACAGAGCATAGGCGGTAAATTTTACCGCTTGACTCTGATTTTAAATCTGGCTAGCGTCCATGAATAATATAAAAATGATACTACCTCGGTGGGGGATTTTCCCTGAAAATGTTTGAAACAGAGGGGTGCGAAATGCTTCAGGGTCGGTGGGTAATTTTCCCGCTCAATTATGATTTTGAATTTGGCTACCGGCCAAGTTTTATTACTAGAAAAAAGGTTGTGTAGATTGAACGCCATCTGGTCATGAATTTAAGGCGAGAGTCACATCATCTGATGCCTCTGATTCAAACGGGATATGCAGTAGGTTTTGGCGGTCGACTGTGATTTTGAATTTAGTGATTGTCTAAAGAATAATTAAAAAATATGTCATTCTCCCTCTATTTTAAGGATCCAAGTCGGGGAGAGTTATTATCTACCACACGTATGAAAATGCAGATCTCCGATACAAGAATGTTTGTTTAACATAACAACAAACAAATGTCTGAAGTAGCTCTAATTCAAGCATGTGAAAATGGTGTGCAACCAAGGTCTACTAATTATTTAGGTGTCAATATAGACTCTTCTATAGTAAGCACTAACTAAATGGTAGTACTAATTCAGATCAAATAAAAAGCCTACTGCGAAACAAATACTCCTACTACTGCATACTATCAAAACACAAACACTAGCTAAAGTATATGTAGAACAAATAAAACAAGATTTCATCACACATACACTACTATATAGAAAACACCATTTCATCATATAAAACAATGTTTTATTAGACACACATAGGTCCCCAAAATGAATAGACAACTCTAATATTCCAACCCCTACCACTGTGACTGCAGCACAAACAAAGGTGCCGCCACAGTTCCATCAGCTACCAAAATAAACAAACATCATACTGCAGTTCCAAATAACACAACCTGGGCAAACACATGCTTGCCCAAACAAGCCTTGCTTGTTCATCCGAGTGTTATATTCATCTCCTTGATGTTGAAGTCTGAATCAGTTGTGTTGCTGATAGGACTTCCTTTTCGTTTCTTTGATTTAGCACCCCGAATCACCTCGGTTGCTGAAGGAAATGAACAAAATGATCAGCAAAATCATGGTGTACAAAAATGCAAGGGTTGCACATGAATGACTGCATTAACCAGGTGTTATTATGTAGGGATGTAAAGTACACCAACGTTTACGAGATCTAGACTTCTTAGACTTCATGTTGCTGAGATCTAATTCGAATACTCGCTCCTTCGCCCATATAACTACCATTTATCTATCCTCAAATGCACAGAGTAACCTTACAGCATGTTTCCCACCATATGCCCATGATTTCTCAAGGCCAAGGAGATTATCCAACTCAACCTTTATATGAGGCACCCAAGCTCTCCATTTGCCTGTTGATGATCTTGCACTGGACCACGTGTTTAGAGTGAAGTCTCATATAACCGCAAGGGAAACATCTCCATTATACCCCTTAGCGATGACAAAATTGTGTCTAGAAATACCATGTATCTCATGGGGGCACTCCATATAACACAGTTTTGTTGTCACATTGTCGAAGGCAATTATATATCTAGAGTTCATTGTTGGGCAGTACAAAATGTCCCCTATGAGAGTTGACGGCCTACGATCAATCTTAGCCAGCATCCCAGCAGGTTCAATCCAGTCCTCCCATTTTTCTAACTCTGATGAGTACCTCTGCACCAGTGTTTGGTTACTATTTGTTACTATCCAAACAACCCAGAAATTACTGCAACAGTGTGAAGACAATTGCCCATGATTTATCGAATAGATAATTGTGCCGCTATCATACTCACGTCTCCGCCAAATTGGTGGTTCTGGTATCACTATTTCACTTCCATTGATCGGATCCCAGGCCTTTATCATGTTAGACCCTTGCGGATAATGAAGTAGCACCCTACCATTGCGACATCCGAGTACATATGGTTTGTAGGCTTTATGTACTTCCACCAGCCTGTTCAGCTTCTGGAAGATGGATTGGTCAAGGTTATGATCTATTAAGAATCGAGCATCCTCGGAGCTGTTGGTGAAAAACCCAAGTAATGGCATTCCTCTGTTATGTGACAGAGTTAGCCTTTTGAAATCGTTGCTTCCCATGATGTCCATCCAACGTTTCTGGGCGACTAATGCCCTTAGTATGAAGGATGGGTGCGGAGGAAGCCTGACAAGAATTTGACCAAATACATCACCTGGTAAGTCGTTGATTGTTGCATATGGTCTTCCACCCAAGCTGGTAGGATGATGCAAATAGCACAAGTGCATTATCAGAATTAAGTAAATAGCACAATGCATAACCCTAAAAAAAGAATTAAGTAAACACCACAATGCATCATACCATTTGACAGGAAAATGTATCATCGAAATTACCTAAATTGCACGCATATGAAAAACTACCTAAAAAGCAGAGTTTGTCAACAAAATAACCTAAACAACACAAGGAATGAACCAGATTAGTACGAGAGCACCGCAAAATGCTTCAGCATGTCGGAAGTGGGCAAAGGGAATGAAGAACGTTTTTTGAGGTCACCGGGGAGGACAGAAAGGCCCCCACCTGAATTTTCTAGTTTTATCATAAAGAAGGGGAGAAAGAATGGATGCAGCTTCAGTGACTTGGTGAACCCAAGTTCAACATATGACAATAGCTCATATTTTAAACTAAAAAGTAAAACTATTCGAAAAAATTGACAAAAAATCAGTAAATCATTAGTGCCTAGGTTTAAATCTTGTGAAAGTTTCATCCCATTCGGATCAATAGTTTGTAATTAAATAGATTTTTATGTTCCCAGTACTACTAGTTCATACTACTAGTTCAAACTAATATCGACTATGTCCAGAAAAAACCCCGGAGCAGAATACACAAAAGAGGGAGGAAGTCAGGGAGACAAATCCAACGCAGAACTTACAATGGGGTCGATAAGTTCTGAGCAGATGGAGCAGGCGTCGCGGACGAATGACAAGCCACAACCGTTGACACTGAAGAAGAACGACCACAAGTTTACGCATTCCTAGCATCCCACGCAGCCGTCGCTTTGGCATCTGCAGCCAACATAGCCGAATTTGTTCCAGCAGCAGCCGACGAGGATTTCGATTGTTCCTCCACCGCTTTGCAAGCATCACTCAACCTGCCCAAGACTCCAATGCGGTACAAGCATCGACCTCTGCATTCGCTTCACATGTATCTGCTGGTGCTGCTTCAGCATCCACCTCTGCTTTACAAGCATCTGCCAACGCAGCAAATGCATCCGCCAACACCGATTCTCGCAATGCCCCAAAATAAATGCATTCTATCCTTCAGAAAGCCCGTAATGGCTGGAGGTTGGGGACGTACATACCAGCGAACGACGGTGCGATAGTGTTGAATGGTGGAGCGGCGGGGACGGTCCGGTCGAGGGAGGGAGGGCCGCCAAGCAGACACTAGTGGAGAATTGCTTATCAGTGGATCATATTTTTTGCTACTAGTGGCGCATATGGGATGTGCCACTAGTGTTGTGCCACTGATAATTAAGTATCAATGCCGCATATCAATATGTGCCATTGTGCCATTGATGTTTTACCAGTGGTGCATATATCCAAATGCGCTACTGATATTAGATGCGCCACTGGCTTAATAAAAGATGCTCCACTGATGTTTCGTACAAGTATAAAGAATACAGGGCTCTCAGGTATTTATACAGGTACATATGCATGTATTTATAAAGGTACATATACAGGTGTTTATACAGGTACACAACAATATAGAAACTGAGATAATAGTACAAATAGAATTATACATCATCACATCAATTAGAACCCAACGTAGTGACAAGTGCCCGAATATTATACAAGTCTTGCATACAACAAATTGATCATCACTCATACATTACACATTACAACAAGTTGATCATTATTATTAACCAAGTCCTAAACTGAGCCGGCTGCAGCTGGGAGACGCTGAGCACGATGGCGCTGTCGACGAACATAACCACATCGTAAGAAATTTTCAGCACTTCTTTTTTGACTGAATCTTGCAACCTCATAGTTGGGCAGGAGAGGCTCGTCGGCTGCCAGGCTCAGGATCGGCATCGACGACAGGACCTTGTGGCACCATCACTGGCATGTGGGCACTGGTAAGCAGCCAATTGCATACCTGTCGTCCGAGTCAGGAGGTCTGTAAATAAAATAAGAAAATGGCGACGAACCAAGCATCCTTTCAAAGCAAACAAAAATCCATCCAGGTATAAAGATTCTCTCTGTCCATAATGTATAAACGAAATTTTATTCATATACAGAACCACTAGTTGCAGTATTATATACTAAAACATTAGGACAACCTGAATGTGTGTTCTCAAGAACAAAGCAAATTCGTCTCAATCAATTTAACAGAGGTACCAATCATGAGCACAAGGTGTGAATTATTTATGCACGGTAAAAAACGGAGGTAGGTCAGCATATACAAGTAGCCATGTAAATAAAATAGGAAAATAGCAACGAACTATGCGACCTTCCGAAGTAAAGAAAAAATCCATCCAGCTATATACTGTCTCTCTCTCTCTCTCTCTCTCTCTCTCTCTCTCTCTTCATAATGTATAATTCTTTTTATTTATTTACAAAACCCACTAGTTGGAGTAATACTATATACTAAAACATGAGGACAACCCGAATGCAGGTTATCTAGAACAAGGCGAATTCGTCTCAACCCATTCAATAGAGGAAGCAAACACAAGCACAAGTTGTGAATTATTATTTATATGTAGGGTGAATAACAGAGTCGCAGGTCAGCATATATAAGTATACCCATGTAAAGAAACTAGCTAGCTGACAGATAAGGCTGTATGGAGTTGTAGCTCAGAAAACATGTAGACGGTCATCATCGATTCATAAACTCAAGATCACAGACAGCCACCAACTTCTCAAGCTAGAATACTGCACCCAACTAAAATTCTCTACAGATTTTGAGATCTTAGCAGATTTTGAGATTTTGAGCTATGGGGCTGGGGGTGCGCCGGAGAGGTGTGGAGATGGGGTCTACTCCATTGCTATACGGAAAGTTATATGATCAGAATGAAAGTTATCATATGGTAAAAAAAATGCAAGTAGATTCAATAGCACAAATAGACTTCATATTTGAAAGAAACAAATTAACTTTAAGAAAAATCCAAGTTACGGTAGAACAGTTCTGTAATGCAAGAAACTTTGCATTCATGAACATGAGTACTAATCAATATGTGGATTAGTGCTGTCCAAAACTAAGATAATCTAGTAGTACAATCTTTAACCAACTCCAATTCAAATATGTGTGTATGTGATGGAAGGACAGACCGAAGCTGAACAAGATGCTTACCTTTGGGAAAATTCCGTATGCTCTCTTGTGTACCTTGTTCGTAGGGTGCTCTCTTGTGTACCTTGTTTGAGGCGGCGGTGGTGCTACTAGTTTAGGAGGGGAGAAGGGATCGGGGCCTACCTGATGAGAGAAGAAAGATGGGAGAAATCCTGATGAAACTTGAGGGAAATACTGCAGTTAATATAATTGCAGCAAATGAAGTGCTACATAAAACAAAGCCTGCCAATACTATATACACCAGATGTTGACCATAGTGTAAAATAGTACAAAAGGAAATATATATCTGACAAGTCCCATGGGAGACATGAAGAATCTAAAGGACAGATAGATCTGGCCATTGTCAGTGAGTCAGAATGAGTTACACAATTCCAAATCATTACCAAAAATATTTAAGCACTTGGTTGAGATTCAGGTTCAGGCCGTTTGTTCAGGTTCAGAAGCGAGTTTCCTTCTCCTCCTTTTAACTGGATCATAATCAGTTTATCAGCAAGAAGAGTCCATATATAGCATCTGCTTTACTGAACACACAAGTTAGATTCATGCATTCCATCTGCCCGCAATGTGGCAGCCTAAGATTAGATAGCACCCAAATCCAGTTCCCTATTTTTTCTTCTTTCCACTGAAATAACAAGTTTATCGACTGGGAGAGTCCAGGCATCTACTTCACACAACATACAGGTTAGGTGAAGGCATTCCATCTATCGCCCCAAGTGCCGCATGCTAAGATTAGAACAGCTAAATCGCCTAATCGATCAAATTAAGAAATAACTCGCCCTGCACGCACCGAATCAAAACCATAAAACTGCACTATCCACCGCTCCTCAATCCACTATGCGATTATAAGTAAGATTAGCGGACCACGGATAAACAAAACAAGCACATCACCGAATCCATACTAAACTCGACTCCCGCTGCACCAGAAGCTTCGCAAATTTAACTAGCAATCCCCGACCAGGAGTACAACAAACTCACCTCCTCCAACCCGAGTTCCTCAACGCGAGCCGAATCCACCAATGCTGCTCGATTCCACTAAAACCTACGCCATCAGAAAACAGAATAGAAATATCAGAAAATCCAACAGCAGCGCGGGGAGATAGAGAGCTAGGCTGGAACCGTCGGCTGTACGAATGAACCGAGGCAACCACCTATCGGTCCGCCCGATGGGCGCCGTGGAACTGGGGAAGCGAGGAATGGAGTAAGGGGATGCAGTAGAAATCCGGTGGATTTGGGTGTTGATCGGGATTGGGGGATTGGAGAGCGATGGTTATACTACAGCAAAGCAGTAGTGGTTGGCGATCGTGAAAGGGTTTGGTGGATTCTGAATTGCAAGTTTCGATCGGAAGGAAAGGGCGGAGACAGGAAAGCGACGCAAGCGCACGACTGGAGTCGCACGGCTCGGGCAGAGTGGCACCACACGGTCCAGCTCCGGAGGCCAGGACGAGATCCTGGGGAAGTCGGCAGCTGCCAGACTGGTCGCGGCCATCGCATGGCTCGGGTAGAGTGGCTCGGCCGTCGCAGGGGATGAGGTTCCCAAGGCGGGGCGTCGGTCTTGGCAAGCTCAGGGCTGGGGACGGGGGACAGCCAACGAGCAGCGGTCACGAGAACGCAGGGCAGTGAAGGACGACGGGCGCGCGTGGGGTGAACGTGGTGACGGCCGGCTCAGCGGCTGGAAGAGGCATGCGAGGCAGAGGGGTGGTGGCCGGAGCAGAGGGACGCGGGGGGGGGGGGGGGGGGGGGGGGGGGCGCCCTAGCGGTGGCTCTGAAGGAGAGGAGGCGAGGAAGGCGAACGGCGGTGGGGACCAGCACAGATGGAGAAGCAGCGGCGCGGGGAAGGCGAGAGGAGGCGCCGTCGATGGGGCTGGTGGCGAGTGAGGAAGGAGGCGACCGCGGGAGAAGGGGACCGGAGGCGTAGGGGCGAGGTCCAGGCGGCAGTAGGGGAAGGATGGCGACGGCGAGGGGAGCCTGGCGGCGGCGGGGCTGGGCAGCGTGTTGGGTCCAGGGAATGCTAGGGTGTGGCGGCCACAAGATTCATCAGCGCATCTTTTGTAATATATGTTATTGGCAAAAAAATATTAGTGGCGCTTCTTCAATATACGGCATTGATAATCCTACAACCTTCCTAAGTGGTGAGGTCCATAATTTATCAATGGCGCATATTGAGGAAGATGCGTCGTTGGTGAGCATAATATCAATGGCGTATATTGCATATACGCCATTGATGAGCATATATCAATGGCGCATATGGAGATATGCGCCATTAATATTTGGTCCACAGCCCTCCAGGGTGCTGGACCCACATTATCAGTGGCGCATATTTTTAGATGTGCGCCATTGGTTAAACAAAATATCAGTGGAGCATATTTTTAAATGCGCCACTAATAATTATCAGTGGAGCATATTCAAAAAAAATGCTTCACTAGTAATAAATCTATCCATAAGTCTTTCTCTACTAGTGAGAGAAGATGACGATGGGGTCGAGGGGAACACGACTGAGCTTCCACCAACTCGAAACTAACTTTCCCACTATATTTTTTTGTGAACCCCGCTTTTTTCAAGGGAAAACCCCAGCTGTATTAATAGTAGCAACCACACGACTGATACAAGTTTGTGCACTTATGTTGCTCGGTTTCCCGCCTACATACATCAAGTTTGTGCACTTATTCGTGTGATACAATGAATTGCTGGGTAAAATATTCTAGGTGGTAGAAGCCTGCCCTTTCTATGACATCAAGATCTAGAGTTCAAGCATCGACCTAAAATTCCACAATCTACAACTACAAGTTTTGGTTTACTACCAGAAACATGTTAACAAATTACTCACAACTGGCATTAACATCATCATTAACAGATCTCAGAAGGAAAAAATTGAAATATAAAAAACCATCGCAAGTTCGAATAAGATGACTGTTGTTGCCAAATATAGTTACATAAAGCCATGTTCAATATATATGTCATAATAGTACATCAAATATAAAGATTCCTGGACACCACACACCAGTAGAGAAAAAATAGTTATAGTAGCTGACTTAACAAACAGTCATCCTCACAAGAGACCTGAACCCTTCAAAAATGAAAGTAGAGCGGAAATATGGTTTACATATTTCCTCATCTTTTGCAGGATCAGGACTGTATGGACGTGGAGAATCTCGAATTTATGTTGGAGTCTCATCTGCTTCTAGAGCCAAATTGAAAAGATTGTCAGCTCGCATTCCCACCTGTTCCAAGATCTGGTCATACGCTTGGCCAATCAGCTCGTCGCCATCCACATCAGGTGACTCGGGAACTAAGTTGTCAGCAACAAACTTTTGAAAATCAACAACAGCATCATGAGCAACTAAAATTGATGTATTTCATCCTGCAGTCAAATCAGCTATCCGCTTAGTGGATGTGGCCACTTCTTCCTTCAGACGTCTAATATGTTTGTCCTGGTGTTTCTTTTTCTCTTGAAGGCACGAAATCATGTGTCTATAAGCTTTGTATTTCTCTCAAAGACAGACAATTGTCAAATCCTTGTAGTGACCAGCACCATTATGCCATGAGCAATATGAGTAAGATGGAAACTACAAATAACAAATCCAAAATTAAACCAAATTCTCATATCAAAAAAATTAACCAAATTCTCGTTTCAAAAAAAATCTAAATTCAACTGCACACATTGTGCAAGCTCCACAGTGGTACCGCAAATGGCAAAGAACCATAGAGGTATATTACCCAAACATGGGAAACATAACCGACATGAAAGGGTCATACTTCAGGGTTTCCCTTCTTAGCTGGCACATGAGTAGTCCTAGCCTTAGTAAGTGGCAACATATCAAAATGACTTCGTTTCTGAAAATCATGATGCAACAAAAATGATAAGTATATTTTAGAGGACATTTTAAGTAATAAAGCGCTCTTTATCATTAAAATGTTTTCGGGGACAAAGCATAGGTTACTGAAATTACAGCAAAGCAGTTGGATACATAAAAACACTTGTCACTCGATAATGCGTCCTCCACGTGTGGGACATGCGCATGATGCTAAATGTAATGCAGCAAAACTAGTAAATTTTAGGAAAGAACACATCAACTTTGCAATGCAAAGAAGGATACGTGCATTAATCTAATGCTAAGGATTGGGCGTATTCCCCTTTACCAAAAAATATAATTTAAAGAACTCAACAATGCAGGACATCAGCAAACAACAATCTTTTTATAAACGATATGCATCCAATTATATCTGCATTGTTCAGCAGAGGATCATTCTGTGAAATAAATCTACGGGCAAGCTTCCCATCCTCATAACACTCTCCTTGGCAGCATATATTTACCTATTTTCAGTGGACCTTACAACTAATTCCATGGCTACATCCATGGTGATCCCAGCTTCCTAATATGGCATATATATCTACTATTTCAAATAGAAATCACCTAAACAACTATCTGGATGGTTGCGGACTCACCAGAGATTGCGCTGATGCGATGGAAAGGTGGACGCTGCTGGGTAAAGAAGGTGCACGACGGGGGAGGGGAACAAATGTGCAAAAATTGTAGCGATACTCGTATATAGATAGAGTTAGCAGTAACACATAAACCAGATCAATTAGTAGTAACCACAACCTCTAGACAGGTCGTAAGCAGACCGTCAACTACTACCATATTAACTAACCTAGTGTAATTTAACGCTGGAGTACTATGAGATGGTGAGTACTAGTAAACAAAAGGGGATTACTTAATTGTTAGTGGAATCTACAGCCAGCCACCAAAAGTATCATGAGCATGCCAAATATCTAGATTGCAGACCATAGTTGGTTAAGAACCTAATGTGCACCTTTAATTATCCAAATCTAAGAGCATCTATCCTATTTACGACTGAGTGTAGTGAGTTGGAGACATCCGCTAACTCTGGAGCCATCTCCTCCTCTTTGAGGTTATCATGGATCTCGAGCTGTAACCACAGTGACATCATCGCGCGCTACAGCAAAAGTGAGTGCGCTAGATCTACCCAGTGGACGAACATGCAACACTCACATTCGTAGTTGCAACCCAAGTACTTGTGATCGAAGTTCGTTCCCTCGAATGCGACGCGATGACGGGGCCCCAGGGCGCAGTCGCACCAGAGCCGGAGATCCACATCGGTAACGATGTCGTACCACTTTGCGTCTACCATCTGTGCTGCCATCTGAACCCAGGCAACATCATCGATCAAGACGGGAAGAATAGAGAAAAACCCCAAAAGGAGAGAACCCATAAGCTGAATTTGAGAAAATAAACCGAGACCGTGAACTCTGGCGTACTTACCCTAACCCGGCTGCCTTGCGCATCAAGATCCCTCATCGTTCGCTGGACCGGGATGACTGAATCTACCGACATTGCTCGAAAAAAGAGCGCGCCTTCAAAGCCTAGTGTAGAGGCTTCATGGAGAAGGAAGAGGTAGGGTAGCTAGTCCTCACCTTCGCTGGCTACTATTGGATTTAACTCCACCACTGATGACTGGGGCCCGCTAGAGAGCCCGTTTCTTGCTCGCGCCTCCCTGTTTCGAACTTGGCAATGTCGCTCGAGGAAGAACCTATATAAGGCCGCACTGCTAGGTCCTAGATGCTGGTCTCTCTGTAAATGAAACCTGCATATGATGGAATTTTTTTGGCTGTGTCCGCTGTTTTGACCTTGGCAATGTTGCTCGATGTCGCAGCCATGTATGGTCTTGCTGCTGAAGCCCCCATGTCAGCCTCTCTAGTATGTGCTGGCTTGTGGGTCCTAGATGCAGCCTCGTATGTTCTGGCGGGTGGGTCCCCGATGTCAGCCTCTCTGTACAGGTATTTAACTTTTTTTTCAAACCCAACCATTAAACACAAGGGATGTTGTATGCTAGTGGGTCCACGATGTTAGCCTCTCCATAAAGCAATATTGCTAGAAGAAAAAAATGTAAACCCAAGATAATTTTATGTCAAGCACAGAGAATCGAACTCAAGACTTCAAAACACATATAAACCATGTGCGTTGCCACTATGCCAAACAAATAAGATGAACATTATCATTAAAAGATTTATAGTACCTGTAACTTATATATTAGCCTCCTTAAAAATATTTTATGTGTCCATGTTATCTCTCTTATTAAAATAAAAGGGAAGCAATCCTGGAATCTCAATTTATTAAATGCCAGATAATGGAGTAGTTTCTTAAAAACATGGGTAGGCGGATTTTTTTGTTTTAAAGGGTAATTCCAAAAATGCCGAATTAAATATTTTGGGCTATTGTACATCTACTATAATCAATTGGCTATACTCCATGTGCTATTCTCCATGGGCTCCTTGATAAAAATTTAAATGGGCTATCGTCAGCAAGTCCCCTGACCCCTAAAAGACCGAATTAAATTGTTCTGGGCTAAAGAGGGGCCGAATGGGCTAGATTTTACCTCCTCTTTAGTAAAATTTGCATTGTGTTGTGGCTCGGCTGGAATCAGAACACAAACCGCACTACCAGAGGACAAAAGCGATATTTCTTTTGATAGATATTCGTGTAAAAATATCTAAAGAACAAGGAACACATACTATGTGCGCCAAAACTGGACTGGTATCCAATGACTTCACTTGGTACCCTCTCATTTCTGTCCAAAACACATCCAATGGTTCCGATGACACACAGGAAAAAGCTCTAGTGCAAGCAGCCTAGCAGCAGCCACATAACTACTTTACAAATTCAGTAGTATTTTAAAGATCCAGTAGTATAGAATAAGACATAAAAAATATCGACAGATTCCTAGTTCATATTCAGCAGCACTTGACCGATTCTGTAGCATTCCAAAGTGACCAATTCAGTAGTACAGACAATGGCCAAAAGAAAAGACAGATTCAGCAATGCAGACATTGAAATTCAATAGTTGTAGCAAGACCATGACTCAAAAGAAAAGAAAGTCCATATTCAGAACTCGATCGGTCGATCTGAACAAGTACCAGTACATATGTATTACCACAAAATAGATTAGCAATAGCAAGTTAAGACCTTCATACAAAATACTCGGCATAACGTAACAACATGTCAAGTGCTGGCTGGGTAGCGCTTTCTTTCCCGACTGTTATGCTTTCCTTGTCACACCGTCGCCTGTGGGCCCACTATGTTAGTAGCGTACGTTGGAAATATGTATACATTACGGCAATCTTGTTCCACCTCTCCCCATACAAATTGAATATGTCACCAACATAAAGTAGTAATTAATTAGTACGCCGTTACATATCATAACATTGGGATCATTACTAGAAGATTTAGTTGTTTTATCTCACTTTTGAAATTTGTCGATGCAATACTCCTAATCCACAAGGAATTCCGACAAATGGTTTAGAAGCTTCCAGGTAACACCGTGGCTGCGATAGGTCCGACCTGAGCCCTTCCTGGGTGACTTCAGCCAACGACGGCCTACTCGTCAGCTCAGATGTCACCACCATTTCGACCGCATGGAGCTCATGTCACAGAGACAATGACCAAAGATTCATCTTGTACTGCGGCGATTTGCACGCCCCTGAACTGATGAACCAGAGGGATATGACGATGTCCGTGGTGTGTCCATCAATTTGGACGATGAACGCGGTGCCCTCTTTCTTGATGCCGATGATATCCATTATCCCTGCGCCTCTTGTTGGCACCAACTTAGACGACTCCCAGTGTTTGTGGCTATAGGGCATTATGGGCCCAGTCCTCGACTGGGCAACTCTGAGGTGGTGGATGAGCTCTACCATAGGTGTTAGCTCTACCAACGAGGTGATGAACTCGCATCCAGGCTCCATGCAAACTTGTTGGCTATGAAAGCATCAGATTATGTGGTCGTAGACGTCATTGTAGGGGATGAATGTCCAGCAATGTTCGTTGGGGCATCTGCTACCTTTTTAACCCATGACTTGGCGGTATAGCTCCTTAGAGCATGCGTCTAGCCGGGCGACACTGGTAGTGTCTAGACACATAGCTATTTCGTTGAAAACATCGTCGCCGACCTTGCTCCAGCCGTCATGCAGTGGGTTGTGCGTCGATTGTGACTTCGGGATGGATTGGGGAAAGAGGTCGGTGTTGGGGGGATGACCATAGGTAGGGTCAAGCCGAGGTATAAATGCAAGGTCTGTCGAGGTACATCAAGGTCAAAGTAGGTGCTAGCCGATGTACCTTAAGGCCAGCCGAGTTACGGTCGACCCGGCCTAGGTGATATTCACCCAACATTACCTCGACTGGCATTAAGCATATGTCGACACCCACATGTTACTTGTTTGCAAGTACTACCAAGGCTGACTTAACTAGGAAGGAACCGGGTTACTAGTTGGCTTACATTAGAAGGAAGGTTTCTTCCATGGTCAGCGCTTTTCTCTCTCCACTATAGAGTGAGCGTAGAAGACAGAGAGGCAAGGACTGGCGGTCCTGGCTGACAAATGTGATGTCGCCAGACCGTTCTTGGTCAGGTGACACGATGCCACAGAGGCTTATGACAGGGGATCAGAGAGGCATATTCCATGGGCTCTGGGCGGCTTACGAAGGGAAAAAGAGGCGCACCACTTTGCTATTTCGGGAGGGGCATATTCCTAGAATATGCCCTCCACATATGCCCTAACTGTAACCTGGCCACCGCTTTATAAGGTGCGCCAGGACCTCCTAGAGGGGGAGGGGGTCGATCATTCTTCTAAGGGAAGAACCCTAGAGAGAGGAGTGGGCAGTGAGGAACTTCATCTTCCACCTCCCCATGAACAGCTCAAGGAGCATCTGTAAACCACCATTGATCTAGTGAATACAAACCATCTGTGTGTGTAATCACCATACTATCCCTTCCTGGATACCTCTAGCACACATTGGCCCCATCTTTAGCCTATCCATGAGATCTTCCATGACACCACCACGATAGTTGGCGCCCACTATGGGGCCAGCAACAACGCTAGCTGGAGTGAAGATCTGGATGGGAAGCTTCATCGCCACCGGGGAACGCATCGTATCCGGGCTCGTTCTGCGCTTTGGAGCACTGGACTACGTCAGTGATAATGCACAGCTTCGGAAACCGCCCTCCTTCGTGCAACGGCCTCTTCATCAGCCTCGGCACCCACAAGATCTACATTGGCGTGGATGAGTCATGCATTCATCTGTGGCACGTCATTAAGGGAGGAAAACCACCTCTCAGCGCGGCTCGCGGCCCGCGTCTGATGTAGGAGAAAGCAAAGAACCGATAGAATACCCGGAGACAATGCCCAAGTTACCTAGGATTAGAGGTCCACCGTTAAAAAACCGCAGAACATCTTGTAGCAAGCGACAAAGAGCCTTAATACACCTATAACACCTATCGTAGATCTGACTCAGGCACACGCCGAGCTAGATGAGATTCGGTAGAAAATATTTGAGGTTGCAAAGAAGTTAGCAGCATCTCAGCAGGTGTTGAACATCATGCTACGTGAGTACGCGAAGGAAAACAGGCTTAGTCCCACTCGCATGGACGTAGTAAAAATTAGAGGTAGAAACCTCATTAGTGAGATAGACATGGCATATGTACCTAAGCCGGGGCATGCAGCTATGCTTATGTCAGCAGGGCTGCCAAGGTATAGTACCCTGGCAAAGAATCTCAGGGCTGCAGATGCAGCAGCGTCTGAGTTAGAGGGTATGACCGGCGAAGCCCGGGAGAGGCAGTAGGAAAGAGTTAATCACCTGATAAAAGTTTCTAACAAGAAGAATGATGAATTGCTCAAGGAAAACCCAGTAGGAGCATGAGGTTCCCATGTTGTTCATTCGGCAGGGGGCGCTCCCGCAAAATCCACTGGGGCAGCATCATCCCCTCATGATGGCCCAAGAAGAGGAGAGGTAGTGAACTCGGTTAGAAATAATACACAGATGGTCCCGTATGACCCGGCAAGGGAAGGGAAAGGAAAAGTGATACAATGTGATGAGGACTGCCACAGTGCTAGCCGAGGTGAAGGAGGACGAGGTAACCACGACCAAGGCCATGCAGGACAGGGAAACGTTGGGCACGGCAATGCCGGACAGCGTAGCTCGGTTGGAGGTGGACAAAATCCACCTTGGCAGTGTCAGCAACAACACATACCTCAGCAAGAGCAAAGTGCTTGCCCAGCTATGCAATAGCAATATGTTCGTACGAGTCAATATAGATGCAATGATGGTTATTCGGTGATGGTTGATGCCGGATTCCCCAAGTCGGACCATCATGTCATAGGATCGAGGCTGGAAAATAGGAACCTGTAGCCGGATGATGCAAGGTTGAAATTGGACCGGATATATAGGTCAGAAATGATAGAGGGACAAGGTCCTCCGGGTCCAACATGCTTTGGACCTCGGATTATGAGAGAACCACCTGTGCCGAACTTCCAGTTGGCTAGAGGAACCAAAATGTATGAGGGAAGTACCCAGCCAGAAGATTGGCTGATTAACTATGCAACCGCGGTAAACAATACCAGGAGCAATTTGAGATGGGCCATGTGGTACGTGCCTCGGATGCTGGAAGGACCAGTGAGAATATGGCTAAATAATCTGCCAGCAAGAATCATCAATTGCTAGATATATTTCAAGGAAATGTTTATTAGCAACTTCACAAGCACATACAAGAGGCCAAACATGCCACAACAACTCGCAATGTGTAAACAGCGGCCAAATGAAACAGACCGTGAGTTTTTGACTCGGTGGTGCAACATGTGTAACTCATGCGAAGGGGTGATCGAGTCACAAGCTATTGCTTGGTTCGCACAAGGATGCCGATATGCAAGTATCCTGTGGCAAAGGCTGCAAAGAGATATGCCAACTATATTGGCTAAAACAATCAGAATTGCTGACTCATATGCATTGGGTGATCCAACTCAACCTCGGCTTATGGCAAGCGAGTCAAACAAAGAATATTACCCTCGTGATGGAGTCGCGTCATCCCGGCGAAATGATTTCCGGGTTAAAAGGAGAGATGAAAGGCCGAATTATAGATATGGTTTGCAACAAGTTGCAGCAATGGATCAGGATCAACCTGGAGCTGGGAATAGCCAGCGACAAAAGAGTGAGAGCCTATAGTGGGCACAGAAGAATGATGTCAAAAAGCCTTGGACAAGTGAGCAAAAAAAGCAATGGCAAGAAAGGAAAGATAGGCTGAGGTATACGTGTGAGGCTATGCTAGATCAACCATGCAAGTTTCACACGCCGTACCCAAGTAATCCAGCAAACCATACAACTTGGCAGTGTGAGTGGATGAGGAAAATAGAGCAAAGTAGCACATGGAATGCTCAGGCACCTCGGCACGATGCACCTCGGCGGAAGCAGCTCACTAGAGCAAATGGGTAGCAACTGATGCTACCACCACCCCCGCCGAGGTATGAGAACCATGAGAGAAGGTATGCAGTGCATTAGGTTGAAAACCAACACTAGTATAACCAAAGATACCTCGGCAATGACGGAAGAAATTAGTGCAGGGAGCACCATGAGAGTTACTGTGTGTTTACCACGGAAGAAACTGACAGAAAGAGCGTACAACGCTGACATATGAATGCAGTTATGCTGGTTGTGCCGACGTACATGCCATGGTCTGACCAAGAGATAACATGGAGTATCAAGGATCACCCTAGGCTCATGCCGAGTCCTGGGTCTTATGCATTGGTGCTTGACCCAACCTTCATCGGGCCAAACATCAACATGAGGCTTTCCAAGGTGTTGATTGACAATGGGAGTAGTATTAATATTTTGTATAAGGATACCATGCACAAGTTGGGAGTCTCAGAGAATATGCTACAAGCAACCAAGACCATGTTTCACGGCATTGTTCTGGGTTTGTCTTGTGAGCCCATTGGAAAGGTCTGGATTGACGTCTTATTCGACACAAGGGACAATTGTCGGACATAAAATTAACCAAGACCACGTTTCACGACATTGTTCCGGGTTTGTCTTGTGAGCCCATTGGAAAGGTCTGGATTGACGTCTTATTCGGAACAAGGGATAATTGTCGGACATAAAATGTGGAGTTTGAAGTTCTGGACTTGGATAGTTCTTACCATACATTACTCGGCAGGCCAGCTCTTTCAAAGTTCATGGAAAGTGACCACATCAGCTACTTAAAGATGAAGATGCCAGGGCCAAATAGAGTGATCGCCATATGAGGAAATTTTAGGCGCTCAATGGAATGTGCTTCTGCTGGGTCAAAATTGGCGGAGTCACTTGTGATAGCACATGAGAAGAGGAGGATCCAAGAGGTTGCGGCACTAGCTCAATCTGCGCAGCTGAATATGCCAGCTCTGAGTAACCTGCATGGAAGTGTCTCATTTAAGGCAGTAAAGGATACCAAGAAGGTGTCAATTGATGATCAGTTCCCAGAGCACACTATGACAATTGGTGTCGGGCTTGGCAACAAATAGGAAAGTATTGGGGGATACCCCCGGGTAGAGTCACGCTGCGGTATAAAGGTCGAGTTAGCCAAGGTAAGGCAAGGACAAAGCGAGTGTGGGCCGAGTCACCTCATGGCAGGCCGACTTACGGAATGACCCGGCCCTATGGGTGTTCGCCTAACAGTAACCCGGCTGGCATAAAACCTATGTCAGCTATGTTTGATCTACCTTGTTTGCAGGTACCCGCGTGGCCGAGTTAGCCGGGCGCTAGCTGGGTTACAACTTGGCTTCCAGGTGAAGGAAGGAATCTCGCTGGTCAAATGGTGGCCTCTTTCCACTAAAGCATGAGCGAAGTGGACAGAGTAGAGGACCAGCAGGGCATGGCCGACAAGGGTGACACAACTAGTATTGGTTGACGCCACCAATGTAGGGCGATGTTGCACCGGAGAGGGGCTCAAGGAGGCTTACGCCCTGAGTCCGGACTAGCCATTTAAAGTGTAAAAAGGGGCTTCTTTCTTTACCAAAGGGCATATTTGGATAATATGCCTCCATGTGTGCCCTAGATTTGTAACCTAGGCTCCCCAATATAAGGAGCACCAGGGCCTCCATAGGAGGGGTCGGCCATTTTTACTAAGGGAGTGCCCTAGAGATTAGTTGTGGGTAGTAAGAGAGCTAGTCTCCTTCCCATGAATAGCTCGAGGAGCCTCTGTAATCCACCATCTTCAAGAGAGAAATACAAACACTTGTGTGTGGAATCACCACACTATCACTCCCTGGATTTCTCTAGTGATTATTGGCCCCATCTTTAGCCTATACAAGACATCTGTTGTGCTACCACCACGACAGTTGGCACCCACCATGGGGCTAGCGACGCTAGCTAGGGTAAAAATCCGGACGGGAAACATCTTTAGCACCGGCGAGCGTATCGTCTCCGGGCTTGTCCAGCGCTTTGGTGCGCTGGACTACGTCAGCGACAATGTTGGGAGCTTCGGCAAGCGTCCTCCTCCGTGCAACGGCCTCTTCATCAAGCTTGGCACCCACAAGATCTACGTCGGCGTCGACGAGTCCTGCGTTTACCCACAGCACGTCATCGAGGGAGGGGAACCACCCCTTAGTGCAGCTTGCAGCGCGCGTATCACTCGCCCCGCTAACCGCGCTGAGGTCATGATGACGGCGCCAGATGTAGGAGAAAGCAAGGACCTGACACCAGAGCTGGAGACTAAGCCCAAGCAGGCAAGGTCTATATTCCCTCCACTAGAGAGGCCAGCGAATGTACTGCAGTAGGCAATAGATAGCTTAGCAACACCCATAGCGCCAGTGGTAGATCCGGCTCAGGCATAGGCCGAGTTAGAGGAAACTAGGCAGAAAATTCTAGCTGGTGCGAAAAAAGTAGCTAAGTTACAGCAGTCACTGAACATCACTCCACGGGAGTATGCCAAGGCGAATCGTATAGACGGAGTAAAAATCCGAGGAAGGAACCTGATCACTGAGATAGACAAGGAGTATGTGCCTAAGCCGGGGCAGATAGCTACTCTAGTGACAGCAGGGCTAGAGAGGTATAGCACCCTGGCAAAAAACCTCAGGGTTGCCAATGCAGACGCATCCTAGTTAGAGGGATTGACCGGAGAGGCCCGATAAAGGCAACAGGAGAGAGTTAACCATTTGCTAAGGGTAGCATGTCAGCATAATGAGGAAATGAACAAGGCAACCCCGTCGCAACCTGGAGTGTCGCATGTAGTTCACTCGGCAAGGAATAACACGGCAAGGTCAGCAGGAGCTGCATCATCACCTCATGATGGACCTAGAAGAGAGGAGGTGATAACCTCGGGGAGAAAAGACAAATAGATGGTCCCATATGACCTGGTAAAGGCAGGGAAAGGAAAAGCAGTGCAACTAGATGAGGACCATCACAATGCCAGCCGGGGTGAAGCTGGTCGGGGTAACCGCGATCAAGGAAATGCCAGTCGAGGAAACGTTGCCAACGACAATACCGGATAGTGTAATCTAGCGGGAGCAGTACAAAATATACCTCGGCAATAGCAGCAGCAATATGCACCTCGGCAGGAGAGAAGTGTTGGCCTAGCAATACAACAGCAAAATGCACGTCTGGGTCAAGATAGATACAATGATGGTTATTCGGCAATGGTTGATGCCAGATTTCCAAGGCCAGAGCACCATGTGGTTGGATCAAGATTGGGAAGCAGGATCTTGTAGCCGGATGATGCAAGGATGAAGTTGGACTGGATCTTTAGGTCGGAGATGATTGAGGTGCAGGGCCCTTCGGGTCTAGCATGCTTTGGACCCCGGATCATGAGGGAGCGCCAGTGCCGAACTTCCAGTTGGCCTGGGGAACAAAGACATATGACGGTAGCACTAAGCCGGATGATTGGCTCATTGATTATGCAACTATGGTGAACATTGCCACGGGTAACTTGAGATGGGCTGTGAGATATATGCCCTAGATGTTGGAAGGGCCAGCAAGGGTCTGGTTGAACAATTTGCCGCCAGGAAGGATCAACTGTTGGTTGGACTTTGAGGAGCTGTTCATCAGCAACTTCTCGAGCAAATACAAGAGGCCGAATGGGCCATAAACTCTGGCGTTATGTAAGCAAAGACCGGGAGTTCTTGACTCGCTGGTGCAATGTGAGGAATTCCTGTGAAGGGGTAATTGAGATACAATATATTGTGTGGTTCGCCCAAGGGTGAAGTTATGCAAGTATGTTGTGGCAATGATTGCAGAGAGATATGCCAACCACGTTGGCCGAGATGATTCAGATTGCTGATTCGTATGCTTTGGGTGATCCAACCCAGCCTCCGATGATATCCAGTGAGTCCAATGATGAGTATTACCCATGAGAGGGTGTCGGATTATCGCGCTGATGGGTTCGTAGCATGGAAAACAAAAAAATTCTACCGCAAGAACGAACAAAACCTAGATCCAATCTAGATAAAAGCCAAAGATCTAATCTACTAGACATGAGGACAAGATAGAAAGGAACTAACCCTCGTAGATCCGAAAGCGTTAACGAGATTAGATCTCGTGGTTGATGTAGTCGATCACTTGCCGATCTCAAGATCGAGTGGACGATCCTTCCGGCGTCGCGTTCCAGCAGCGCTCCCGCAGTCGGTCAAGTTCACGATCCTTCCGGCGCCGCATTTCGGCAGCGCTTCCGCAGTCGGTCACACGTGCGGAGTCGAAGCAGACCTTCCTCTCCCCGTTCCAGCGAGCAGCGGAGGTAGTAGATCTTCTCCACGGAATTCCAGCAGCACGACGGCGTGGTGGTGGTGGTGGAGTAGAGAATTCTGCAGGGCTTCGCCTATGCCTGTGCAGAAGAAAGGTGGAGGAGAGAGGCGGCAGAGATTGGGAGTTATGGGAGCAGGGGTGGAGGGGGCGCCCCTGCCCCTCTATTTAAGGGGGGTGAGGCGCCATGGGAGGGGGACTCCCCTTCCTCTAGGCCGGCGGATTGGGGAGTGGGCGGAGGAGTCCTCCTCCCCCACGACTCCTAGTCTTGACCCACCAGGACTCCTTGATCCCTTCCTTGGTTTTCAAGCAAACTCCAAGAAACCTTCCAGAACATTCCGGAACATTCCGAAACCTTCTAGAACCCTCATACAAATACTCCGGAACATTTCCTAACTCAGAAAATGATCTCCAATATATGAATCTTATTCTCCGGACCATTCTAGATCTCCTCGTGATGTCCTGAATCCAATCCGAGACTCCGAACAACATTCGGTCTCCAGCGCATATTCCATATCTACTTAAAACAACTTCGAACCTTAAGTGTGTCACCCTACGGTTCGTGAATATGCAGACATGACAGAGACACATCTCCTATCAATAACCATCAGTGGGACCTGGAGATCCATAATGGCTCCCACATACTCAACGATGACTTCGTGATCGATAGAACCATTTACATACGAAAACTAATTCCCTTTGTCTCGTGATACTATACTTATCCGAGGTTTGATCGTCGGTATCTCTATACCTAGTTCTACCTCGTTACTGATAAGTATTCTTTACTTGTTCCGTGATATGTCATCCCTTGTGACCTAGTCACATGCTTGCAAGCTAACTAGATGACATTCCACCGAGAGGGCCCAGAGCATATCTATCCGTCATATGGATGGACAAATCCCAATCTTGGTTCATGCGCTTCAACACATACTTTCAGAATACCCAATGACACTTTTATAACCACCCAGTTACGAAGCGGCGTTTGATGTCATCAAAGTATCCATCCGGTGATGGTGATTAACATAACCTCATGGTCGAAGGAATAGGTTACTATGTATTTGAAAGCTTACAGCAATACGAACTTAATGACTTGATCTTATGCTACGCTTACTACGGGTGTTTGTCCATCACATCATTCTCCTAATGATATGATCTTGTTATTAACGACATCCAATGTCCATGATCAGGAAACCATGATCATCCATTAATCAACAAGCTAGTTTAACAAGAGGCTTACTAGGGACTCTTACATGTTTACAAAACACACATGTATTAGTGTTTCCTAATAATACAATTATAGCATGAGATGTAAACATTTATCATAAACATAAAGATATAATAATAACCACTTTATTATTGTCTCTTGGGCATATCTCCAACAGTCTCCCACTTGCACTAGAGTCAATAATCTAGTTAAAAACTTGTGCATTCAACACCTATGGCTTTCTGGTGTTGTATAGACACAATTGCAAGTGGTAAACATAATCTTCGGATCTGACACTTCCAGGTCCATGTGTATTTGCATGTCCTTGCGTCTCTACGCATTACTCATTCTCCAATGAGATGGCATTGTATAAATTTGGTGCTTTGGTGAGACCTTTAGTTCCTTGGGATTAAATTATGTTGATACAATTGTCATACGATGTATCTTCATAGTATTATCCCGCTATGAACCACGCCAAGTTTTATAACAAACTACTTAACACAAATGCCCTCCTTTGCTGCTACTATAGCAGTTATATACTTAGCCTTTTGTTGTAGTATCCGTCACAATATCTCAACTTTGGAACTCATCCAAATCCATCATGGAACATCCTTTCCATTATATTGTGCCACCCATAGTCTAAATTGAGATAAATTTAATTTGTATCTTGTGACAAAACTAGTATCAATGTAACACTTTACAATGAACTACCTTTAACTATTTGTCACTTATACATGATATATTCTTAGTTCTTCCAAAGCTCATAAGAATATCTTTACTATTGTCCAATGATCATCTTATGAATCATTCTGGTATATGCTCATAACATTTAGAGCATATGACATATCTGGATGTGTACATCTCAAAGAATGATTGATCAAAATATTCTTATGATTTCACCAAGTGTCAAAACACTTGAATCTCGTGTCAACACACTTGAATCTTGATTTAGTCCTTTCCGTGCGTCAAGAACCTTTCTTGTTGTTTCCATATTGAACTCATTCAACATCTTATCTATGTACATTTGGCAAAACCATATTAGCGCCTCAATCTATTCATATAGACATTGATGCCTAATTCTTGGGTTATGCCTAAGTCTTTCATCGAAATGAAATTCTTAACCTGTGTCAATACAAGATACATCATTTCCAATCAACAATATGTCCTCTACATAATGTATTAGAAATATGTCTCGGCGCTCCCACTTAATTTCTTGCAAATGCAAGCATCTTCATCATCTCCGATGAATTTAAACTCTTTTAACAGTTTCATCATGGTGAAGATTCCAACTCTGCTATGCTTACTTCAACCATTGAAGTTTTGCATACTCTTTTAGCATCCTTTGAATTAACAAAACCCTTTGGATCGTGTCATGTACACGTCCTAGGTAACCATTCTATTAGAAGAACTTGTTTTGTTTGTTCAACTACCATATACCAAAATATATGTAGTGGTTGCTACATTAATCCGTCCAGACTAAATATCGCTATGAAAGATCAAATCTTATCATAGTCAATTCCTTGAACATTGTCGTAAACTCTTTCCGACATGTTGACTATTTCATAGATTTGAAACATCCATGTCTATTTCTTTATAGATCCAAACACGACCGATAGACTTCACGCCTTTCCGGAGGGTCTTCTAAGTTCAGAAACTTGATTTCTCGTGTATGGATACTATCACGGATTCTATGACTTCTAGTCATTTTATGGAGTCAGGGCCCATCATCGCTTCTTTGCATGTAGTCGGTTCATCATTGTCAAAACAATAGCGACTTGCTTATCAAATCTTACTATTTGATTCTTAGCGACCCATACGGTTCTATAGGAACTCTAATATCCGAGATCACACCTTTTGTAATCACGAGAGCCATGAGCATTGTGGCCGCCACCGGGACACTTTCCGGCGCTACGCTACTTAACACATATAGCTAAGGTTCAACAACCTTATCAAAGTTCTATTTTCCTCCCACTTAACTTTTCACGAAAAATTCCTTCTCAAGAAACTTGATGTTCCAAGCGACAAACTCTTTTGTCCTCGGCGTTATGGAGAAATTCCCAACAAATTCTTTGTAATAACCTACAAAGACGTGCTTATCCGACTTTGGTTGTAAACATTTTACTTATGCATAGCATACCAAAATTTAAGAAAAGACAATTCAGGTTTTATCCCAAACCATGACTTATATGGTGTCATTTCAACGGATCACGATGGAGCTCTTTTAAGTGTAAAAGCGGTAGTCACTAAAGCTTTAATCGTTAATATATAATGGCAGTTTTATAAATGACACCTTTGATCTTACCATGTCAAACACGGTTTCATTACATATCTTGAACACTCCATACTCCTATGGTGTTTTGGGAAATGCAAATCCATGGAACGATTCCTCAAATCTTAGGTGTTTTGCTAAACTTGTAACTCAAACATCTTTCTTTATAATCGAATCATAAAATCTTTATTTTCTTGTTACAATGATTTTCAACTTCATCTTGAAAGTCTTTGAACATTTTTTCAAATGTTTCATACTTCTTCCTTATTGAATAAATATATACATATACTCACTCAAATCTTCGGAGAAAGCATATGAAGTTGAAATCTATCGCCCACGACTACACATAATGGACTATAGACATCAATATGTACAAATTGCAATCAGTTAGTCGTCCGTTCCTCTTTTGGCCTACGAACGGAGTTTTAATTATCTCCAGGAAAGTATCACAAGCGTCATTTGATCAAAATCAAAGACTCCAAAAATCCATCAACATGGAGTTTCTTCATGTATCCCTTTCAATATAATTTAAACGGCGATGTCACTTTGCAAGTGATCTTTCAATCATTTGTCTTGCGACATTTTAGCAATAGTGTTTATGGATGTGATTTCTCCCACCAGACTTGTAAAAGTTCATCCATCCTTTATGGAATACGGTAATTATTTGAACAACCATTGTTCTCGTAATACCGGAACAAAATAACAAATCTTGAAGGCTAGGTTTGATGTCAACCAAAAACACAATAACACTTTATTTGTTTTTGATGAACATCATCACTTATTCTCTTGCTAGTTACTTAGGCCATTGTAGTTCATGAATTACGTTGTCCTGTATGACATAGTATACCAACCAATTCGGTATCCAATATCGGAGAACCACATTGTTTAACAAGCAAGGAATACAACCATAACATGTATATCTTCTATATGCCTAAGTTGGACATCTCCAATCTTTTCTTTTCTGCCAAATATTTTATAGATTCTCTTTCAGCAATTTCTTTTCTTAAAATCTATCAACATCAATAGCGGTGTCATCAACATGACACATGGTACAAAGCGTATATAGTCAACTACTAATACCTTTGGACTTGCACTTTGAGGTGGATCACCATCATCAAATGTTTGGTGTTCTTTCAAAAATCCATTATTTAGTAATCTTTTAGCGTAGTAAACATTTTACTTACATCTTCGATTCATCCTTATCATGACAACTTTCATGATCAAGCTGCTATAGCTTATAAAGGTGAATTGTGAGTATAATGTTTCTTTTTCAAAACCTTTTGGAGGATTAGGATGACTAGCATCTCCAACCTTCACAAATTCTCATCAAATATGAGGACGTATACTCTATCATGTTGTAACCAACACATTGTTTTAGATATCGCACTACCTTTCACATATGATGGTTTCTGAAACATTGCTTTCAGCTCTTAGATAAACTTGATATTAAAAACAATCTTTTGAGTATCAAGAATCATAGAGGCAAACATGATACATTAGATACTAACACTGGAATTGTTACTCTTGATTTAATACTATTTATTAAACTTCATGGAGTAAATAGAGTTTGCTGAAAGTTTGCAATAGGACTTATAAACTTTAAATTGACATTCAAAATAATACGATACCAATTCGTAAAGTAAATATCCAGAATTACTATAGTTCTACTATCTCAACTATAACTAAGCGTAAGGTGGTGAACGGATGCCAATGACTACAACAAACTATGCAAATTCACTTTGATTGTGTTTATGATAAATTGAGTTTGACTAATCCAAATTACAAATGAACTCCCACTCAAAACAACATCCCTCGAGTTGTTTTAGTGATTACACGAACCAAATCCACTACACCCAGTCCGATCAGCACGTGAGATGATGTAGCTTTAAAGGCGAACAATCAACATGTTCATCATATCATCCATATGACTCATGCTTTACCTTTCGGTATTCCGTGTTCCGAGACCATGTCTGTACATGCTAGGCTCGTCAAGGTTAACCTTAGTTTCCGCATGTGCAAATCTGGCTTGCACCCGTTGTATGCACACGTAGAGTCTATCACACCCGATCATCACGAGATGCTTCGAAACGACGAGTCTTAGCAACGGTGCCAACTAAGGACGAACACTTTATTACTTGATATTTAGTGAGAGGGATCATCTTATAATGCTACCGTCGTGATCTAAGCAATACAAGATGCATAAAGGATTAACATCACAGGCAATTCATAATATGTGATATGATATGGCCTTTCTTCTTGTGCCTTTGATCTCCATCTCCAAAGCACGAACATGATCTCCATCATCACCAGCATTGCGTCAAGGTCAGTGGCGCCGCTTCATGGTTGTCCATCATCACTAGTAACTATTACAACTACTTGGAATAAAGCTATTACAAGATGAATAGACACGCAGGTCTTAACAGAATTAAAAGACAACCATTAGGCTCCTGCCGGTTGCCATATTACAACAAGGATCATTGCATACATCAAATATAATCACAATCACATGATGGCCATATCACATCACAAAACCCCTGCAAAAACAAGTTAGACGCCTCTAATTTTCTTTGCAAGTTTTACGTGGTTTGGGGCTTTCGCATAAGACCTATCTTACCTACGAACAAGAACCACAACGTTGATACAAGTGTTGTCAGATGCTCATTGTAAATTGAATCTTCACTATGGTGGGAGAGACAGACACCCGCAAAGCCACTTGTGCAAAGTAAGTTGCACGTCAAGCGTGGAGCAAGTCTCATGTGCGATGACATGTAATGTTAGCCCGAGCCGCTTCATCCCACCATGCCACAAGATGCAAAGTACACGCTAAGACACCGACAACAAAAGCATCAACGCCCACAAAAACATTGTGTTCTACTCGTGCAATAGATCTACGCATAGATATGGCTCTGATACCACTGATGGGTTCGTAGCATGGAAAACAAAAAATTTCTACCGCAAGAACGAACAAAACCTAGATCCAATCTAGATAAAAGCCAAGATCTAATCTACTAGACATGAGCAACAAGATAGAAAGGAACTAACCCTCGTAGATCCGAAAGCGTTAACGAGATTAGATCTCGTGGTTGATGTAGTCGATCACTTGTCGATCTCAAGATCGAGTGGACGATCCTTCCGGCGTCGCGTTCCAGCAGCGCTCCCGCAGTCGGTCAAGTTCACGATCCTTCCGGAGCCGCGTTTTGGCAGCGCTTCCGCAGTCGGTCACACGTTCCGAGTCGAAGCAGACCTTCCTCTCCCCGTTCCAGCGAGCAGCGGAGGTAGTAGATCTTCTCCACGGAATTCCAGCAGCACGACGGCGTGGTGGTGGTGGTGGAGTAGAGAATTCTGCAGGGCTTCGCCTATGCCTGTGCAGAAGAAAGGTGGAGGAGAGAGGCGGCAGAGATTGGGAGTTATGGGAGCAGGGGTGGAGGGGGCGCCCCTGCCCCTCTATTTAAGGGGGGTGAGGCGCCATGGGAGGGGGAGTCCTTGTAGGACTCCCCTTCCTCTAGGCCGGCGGATTGGGGAGTGGGGGGAGGAGTCCTCCTCCCCCACGACTCCTAGTCTTGACCCACCAGGACTCCTTGATCCCTTCATTGGTTTTCAAGCAAACTCCAAGAAACCTTCCAGAACATTTCGGAACATTCCGAAACCTTCTAGAACCCTCATACAAATAATCTGGAACATTTCCTAACTCAGAAAATGATCTCCAATATATGAATCTTATTCTCCGGACCATTCTAGATCTCCTCGTGATGTCCCGAATCCAATCCGAGACTCCGAAGAACATTCGGTCTCCAACGCATATTCCATATCTACTTAAAACAACTTCGAACCTTAAGTGTGTCACCCTACGGTTCGTGAATATGCAGACATGACAGAGACACATCTCCTATCAATAACCATCAGCGGGACCTGGAGATCCATAATGGCTCCCACATACTCAACGATGACTTCGTGATCGATAGAACCATTTACATACAAAAACTAATTCCCTTTGTCTCGCGATACTATACTTATCCGAGGTTTGATCGTCGGTATCTCAATACCTAGTTCTACCTCGTTACTGATAAGTATTCTTTACTCGTTCCGTGATATGTCATCCCTTGTGACCTAGTCACATGCTTGAAAACTAACTAGATGACATTCCACCGAGAGGGCCCAGAGCATATCTATCCGTCATATGGATGGACAAATCCCAATCTTGGTTCATGCGCTTCAACACATACTTTCAGAATACCCAATGACACTTTTATAACCACCCAGTTACGAAGCGGCGTTTGATGTCATAAAAGTATCCATCCGGTGATGGTGATTAACATAACCTCATGGTCGAAGGAATAGGTTACTATGTATTTGAAAGCTTACAGCAATACGAACTTAATGACTTGATCTTATGCTACGCTTACTACGGGTGTTTTTCCATCACATCATTCTCCTAATGATATGATCTTGTTATTAATGACATCCAATTTCCATGATCAGGAAACCATGATCATCCATTAATCAACAAGCTAGTTTAACAAGAGGCTTACTAGGGACTCTTACATGTTTACAAAACACACATGTATTAGTGTTTCCTAATAATACAATTATAGCATGAGATGTAAACATTTATCATAAACATAAAGATATAATAATAACCACTTTATTATTGTCTCTTGGGCATATCTCCAACACACGGCGCAATGATTTCTAGGGTAAGAGAAGATACGATTGGCCGGATTACCGGTACAGCTCGCAGCAAGTAGCAGCTATGGATCAGGATCAGCATAATGCCGGAGTTAGTCAGCGTCAGAAAACTGGAGGGCAATAGTGGCAACAAAAGGGTGAAGGTAAGAAACCTTGGTGGCCAGAACAGAAGAAACAGTGGCAAGAAATAAAGGATAGGCCGAGATACACATTCGAGTCTATGTTGGATCAGCCGTGCAAGTTCCACATGCCAAGTCCGAATAACCTGGCAAATCATATGACCCACCAATGTGAGTGGATGAGGAAGATAGAGCAAAGTGGCTCGGGGAATGCTCAGGCACCTCGGCACGATGTACCTTGGTACAAAGCACCTCAGAATTATGCACCTCAGCAACAACATCTCACTGGGGGAATGGATAGCAACTAATGTTGCCTCCGCCTCCACTGAGGTATGAGAACCAGGAGAGAAGGGATGCAGTGCATCAGGTGAATAATCAGCAACAGCAAGACCAATGATATCAAGGCCAAGACATTAGAAATGAGTATAGAGAGCATCACCAAAGTTACTATGTGTTAAGATCTAATCTATTAGACATGTGCAACGAGATAGATCTGTACTAACCCTTGTAAATCCGGAAGCCTCGTGCGAGATCGGATCTCGTGGTTGATGTAGACGATCACTTGCCGATCTCAAGATCGAGTAGACGATCCTTCCGGCGCCGCGTTTCGGCAGCGCTTCCGCAGTCGGTCACACGTGCGGAGTCGATGCAGACCTTCCTCTCCCCGTTCCAGCGAGCAGCGGAGGTAGTAGATCTCTCCACGGAATCCTAGCAGCACGACGGCGTGGTGGTGGTGGAGTAGAGAATTCTGCAGGGCTTCGCCTAAGCCTGAGCAGAAGGAAGGAGGAGGAGAGAGGCGGCTAGGGCAAGAGTGGAGGGGCGAGGGGGGTGGCGCCTCCACCCCTCTATATATAGAGGGAGGGGTGCGGCCTAGGGTTCCCACCCCTAGGCCCACCTCCTAGGGCCGGCGCACAAGGGGGCTTGGGGGGAGTTTCCTTCCCCCCAAGTTTCCCCTTTTTCTTTCTTGGTTTTCATGTAAACTCCATAGAAATTTCTAGAACCTTCCGGAACATTCCGAAACCTTCTAGAACCCCATATAAACACTCTGGGACATTTCCGAACCTAGAAAATGATCTCCATTATATGAATCTTATTCTCTGGACAATTCCGGATCTCCTCGTGATGTCTTAGATCCAATCCCCGAACAACATTCGGTCTCCAACGCATATTCCATATCTACCTAAACAGCATCGAACCTTAAGTGTGTCACCCTACGGTTCGTGAATATGCAGACATGATGGAGACACCTCTCCGATCAATAACCATCAGCGGGATCTGGAGATCCATAACGGCTCCCACATACTCAACGATGACTTCGTGATTGATAGAACCATTAACATACGAAACCAATTCCCTTTGTCACGCGATACTCTACTTATCCGAGGTTTGATCGTCGGTATCTCCATACCTAGTTCTACCTCGTTACTGACAAGTACTCTTTACTCGTTCCATGATATGTCATCCCTTGTGACCTAGTCACATGCTTGCAAGCTAACTAGATGACATTCCACCAAGAGGGCCCAGAGCATATCTATCCGTCATATGGATGGACAAATCGCAATCTTGGTCCATGCGCTTCAACACATACTTTCAGAATACCCAATGACACCTTTATGACCACCCAGTTACGAAGCGGTGTTTGATGTCATCAAAGTACCCATCCGGTGATGGTGATTAACATAACCTCATGGTCGAAGGATTAGGTTACTATGCTTTTGAAAGCTTGTAGCAATACGAATTTAATGACTTGATCTTATGCTACACTTACTACGGGTGTGTGTCCATCACATCATTCTCCTAATGATATAACCTTGTTATTAATGACATCCAATGTCCATGACCAGGAAACCATGATCATCTATTAATCAACAAGATAGTTCAACAAGAGGCTTACTAGGGACTGTTTTACGTTTACAAAACACACATGTATTAGTGTTTACTTATAATACAATTATAGCATGAGATGTAAACATTCATCATAAACACAAAGATATAATAATAACCACTTTTATTATTGCCTCTTGGGCATATCTCCAACAGTCTCCCACTTGCACTAGAGTCAATAATCTAGATTACATGGTAATATACCTAACACCCATGGCGTTCTGGTGTTGGTCATGCTTTTCCCTAGGGAGAGGTTTAGTCAACGGATCTGCCACATTTAGATCAGTGTGTACTTTGCAAATATTTATGTCACCATCTTAGACATACTCGCGAATAGCTTGGAAACGTAGCTTGATGTGCTTCAGCTTGCTATGTGACCTTGGCTCCTGTGCATTAGCTATGACACCTGTGTTGTCACAGTAGATGGCCATCGGGTCCAACGCACTAGGAACCATGCCAAGTTCAGTAATGAATTCCTTCATCCATATGGCTTCTTGTGAAGCCTCCGAAGCAACTATGTATTCCGATTCAGTTGAAGATTTCGCCACAACGCTTTGCTTGGCACTCCTCCAGCTCACTGTAGCACCATTCAAAATAAATACGTATCCAGACTGTGACTTCAAGTCATCTGGATCGGTGTTCCAACTAGCATCAGTGTAACTGTCTACAACAAGCTGTTCATCACCTCCATAAGAAAGAACCATATCCTTAGTCCTATTCAGGTACTTTCGGATATTCTTGACCGCTGTCCAGTGCTCCATTCCAGGATCACTTTGATATCTGCTAGTCAAACTAACAGCATGTGCTATATCCGGTCTTGTACACAACATGGCATACATGATAGAACCTATGGCCGAGGCATAGGGAATATTATTCATTTTCTCTCTATCTTCTGACGTAGCTAGACTTTGAGTCTTACTCAAGGTCTTACCTGACAACATGGGCACGAACCCTTTCTTGCTCTCTTCCATTCTAAACTTCTTTAGAACTTTGTCCAAGTATGTACTTTGTGAAAGCGCTATTAGGCGTCTTGATCTATCTCTATAAATCTTGATGCCTAGAATATATGCCGCTTCGCCAAGATCCTTCATTGAAAAACTATAATTAAAATAGGCTTTGACACTATTAAGAAGTTCTATATCATTCCCAATTAACAATATGTCATCTACATATAGTACTAGGAATGCTACAGAGCTCCCACTCACTTTCTTGTAAATACAAGCTTCTCCATAAGTTTGTATAAATCCAAAGTTTTTGATTACTTTATCAAAACATTGATTCCAACTCTGGGATGCTTGCTTCAGTCCATAAATGGAGCGCTGAAGTTTGCATACCTTGTCTGCATTACTAGGATCGACAAAACCCTTGGGTTGTACCATATACAACTCTTCCTCAATGTATCCATTAAGGAACGCCGTTTTGACATCCATCTGCCAAATCTCATAATCGAAATATGCAACAATTGCTAACAAAATCCTCACAGACTTCAACTTCGCTACAGGTGAGAATGTCTCATCGTAGTCAACTCCTTGAATTTGTCGGAACCCTTTCGCGACAAGTCGAGCTTTATAGACGGTAACATTTCCATCAACATTTGTTTTTCTCTTGAAAATCCATTTGTTCTCGACAGCCTTACGGCCATCCGGTAAGTCCACCAAAGTCCACACTTGGTTTTCGTACATGGATCCCATTTCGGATTTCATGGCTTCTAGCCATTTGTCGGAATCTGGGCTCACCATAGCTTCTTCATACGTCGCGGGGTCATCAGTGTTGTCCACCAACATGACGTTCAAGGCAGGGTCATACCAATCAGGAGTGGTATGAACCCTCGTTGACCTGCGAGGTTCAGCAGCAACTTCGTTCGAAGTTTCATGATCACCATCATTAGCTTCCTCTCCAATTGGTGTAGGTGGCACAAAAACATCTTCCGGTGCTGCGCTACTCTCAAATCTGAGAGAAGGTTCAATAACCTCGTCGAGTTCTACTTTCCTTCCAGTCACTTCCTTCGAGAGAAACTCCTTCTCAAGAAAGGATCCATTCTTGGCAACGAAAACTTTGCCTTCGGATCTATGATAGAAGGTATACCCAATTGTTTCTTTAGGGTATCCTATGAAGACGCATTTCTCCGCTTTGGGTTCAAGCTTATCAGGTTGTAACTTCTTTACATATGCTTCGCAACCCCAAACTTTAAGGAACGACAACTTAGGTTTCTTACCAAACCACAATTCGTATGGTGTCGTTTCAACGGATTTAGATGGTGCCCTATTTAAAGTGAATGCGGCTGTCTATAATGCATAGCCCCAAAACGATAGAGGTAAATATGTAAGAGACATCATAGACCGAACCATATCTAAGAGAGTTCGATTACGACGTTCGGACACACCATTACGCTGTGGTGTTCCCGGCGGTGTCAACTGCGAGAGTATTCCACATTTCTTTAAATGCATGCCAAACTCATAACTTAGATATTCACCTCCGCGGTCAGAACGCAGAAACTTAATCTTCTTGTTACGATGATTTTCCACTTCACTTTGAAATTCCTTAAACTTCTCGAAAGTTTTGGACTTATGTTTCATAAAGTAGACATACCCATATCTACTTAAGTCATCCATGAAAGTGAGAACATAACGATATCCACCACGCGATGATACACTCATTGGACCGCACACATCGGTATGTATTATTTCCAATAAGTCTGTAGCTCGCTCCATTATTCCAGAGAATGGAGTCTTAGTCATTTTTCCCATTAGACATGCTTCGCATCTTTCAAGTGATTAAAAATCAAGTGATTCAAGAAGTCCATCAGAATGGAGTTTCTTCATACGCTTCACTCCAATGTGACCAAGACGACAGTGCCACATGTATGTAGAATTATCATTCAATTTTGTTCGTTTAGCATCTATGTTGTGAACATGTGTATCACTACTATCGAGATTCAGTAAGAATAAACCATTCATCTCAGGTGCATTACCATAAAAGATATTACTCATATAAATCGAACAACCTTTATTCTCAGACTTAAAAGAGTAACCGTCTCGCAATAAACAAGATCCAGATATAATGTTCATGCTTAACGCAGGCACCAAATAACAATTATTCAAATTTAAAACTAATCCCGAAGGTAGATGTAGAGGGAGCGTGCCGACGGCGATCACATCAACCTTGGAGCCATTTCCAACGTGCATCATCACCTCGTCTCTCGCCAGTCTTTGCTTATTCCGTAGCTCTTGTTTCGAGTTACAAATATGAGCAACCGAACCAGTATCAAATACCCAGGCACTACTACGATTACTAGTAAGATACACATCAATAACATGTATATCGAATATACCTTTCTTCTTGATGTTGCCGTTCTTCAGATCCGCCAGGTACTTGGGGCAGTTACGCTTCTAGTGACCAGCACCCTTGTAGTAGAAGCATTCAGTTTCAGGCTTAGGACCAACCTTGGGCTTCTTAGCAGGTGCGGCAGCTTTCTTGCCGTCCTTCTTGAAGTTACCCTTGTTCTTAGGCTTGCCCTGTTTCTTGAAATTGGTGGTCTTATTGACCATCAACACTTGGTGCTCCTTCTTGATCTCCACTTCAGTAGTTTTCAGCATGGACGATAGTTCAGGCAACGTTTTGTTCATGCAGTGCATATTGTAGTTCATCACAAAGTTCTTATAACTTGGTGGTAGTGATTGGAGGACACGGTGAATCCCTAACTCATTAGGAATCGTTATCCCCAACTCTTGGAGCTTGTTTGCGTGCCTAGACATGGTGAGCACGTGCTCGCTAACGGAGCTACCCTCTTCCATCTTACAGTTAAAGAACTTTTCGGAGGCCTCATAGCTCTCCACGACCGCGTGAGTCTCAAAAATCAGCCTGAGCTCCTTAATGATCTCGAACGGGTCGTGGTGCTCAAAGCGCTTCTGAAGCTCCGTTTCTAAATCATACAGGATGGAACACTGAACTGTGGAGTAGTGATTTTTCCGAGTGGCGTAAACATTCTTTACGTCATCGGTGGCATCTTCTGCAGGTGGGTCACCTAGCGGTGCTTCGAGCACATATGTCAACTGACCAGCCCTGAGGACAATCTTCAGTCCACAGAACCAGTCCGTGAAGTTGCTTCCATTGTTCTTAAGCTTTTCTTTCTCTAGGAACACATTGAAATTGATGGAGAGGTTCGCCATAATCTACAACAAATTTGCAAGTAGTTTAGACTAAGTTTATGATGAATTGAGTTCAATCTAAATTCTTTAAATTAACTAGGTGAACTCCCACTCAAAACAACATCCCTCACATTGTCTTAGTGATTACACGAACCAAGTCCACTACACCAAGTCCGATCTTCACGAGAGAAGATGTAGTTTCATCGGCGAACAATCTTCATGTTCATCATATCATTTATATTACTCATGCTCTACCTTTCGGTATTCCGTGTTCTGAGACCATGTCTGTACATGCTAGGCTCGTCAAGATTAACCTTAGTTTCTGCATGTGCAAATCTGGCTTGCACCCGTTGTATGCACACGTAGAATGTATCACATCCGATCATCACGAGATGCTTCGAAACGACGAGTCTTAGCAACGGTGCCAACTAAGGGCGAACACTTTATTACTTGATATTTAGTGAGAGGGATCATCTTATAATGCTACCGTCATGATCTAAGCAATACAAGATGCATAAAGGATTAACATCACAGGCAATTCATAATTAGTGTGATATGATATGGCCCTTTCTTCTTATGCCTTTGATCTCCATCTCCAAAGCACGGACATGATCTCCATCATCACCAGCATTGCGTCAAGGTCAGTGGCGCCGCTTCATGGTTGTCCATCATCACTAGCAACTATTACAACTACTTGGAATAAAGCTATTACAAGATGAATAGACACGCAGGTCTTAACAGAATTAAAGACAACCATTAGGCTCCTGCCGGTTGCCATATTACAACAAGGATCATTGCATACATCAAATATAATCACAATCACATGATGGCCATATCACATCACAAAACCCCTGCAAAAACAAGTTAGACGCCTCTAATTTTATTTGCATGTTTATGTGGTTTGGGGCTTTCGAATAAGAACGGATCTTACCTACGAAACTGAACCACAACATTGATACAAGTGCTATCAAGTGCAAAGTGTAAATTGGATCTATACTATGGTGAGAGAGAGAGACACCCGCAAAGCCACTTGTGCAAAGCAAGTTACACGTCAAGCGTGGAGCAAGTCTCATGTGCGATGACATGTAAGGTTAGCCCGAGCCGCTTCATCCCACCATACCGCAAGATGCAAAGTACACAAAGCAAAAGACGGCACGAGCACAAACGCCCACAAAACCATTGTGTTCTACTCGTGCAACAGATCTACGCATAAACACGGCTCTGATACCACTGATGGGTTCATAGCATGGAAAACAAAAAAATTCTACCGCAAGAACGAACAAAACCCAGATCTAATCTAGATAAAAGCCAAGATCTAATCTATTAGACATGTGCAACGAGATAGATCTGTACTTACCCTTGTAGATCCGGAAGCCTTGTGCGAGATCGGATCTCGTGGTTGATGTAGACGATCACTTGCCGATCTCAAGATCGAGTAGATGATCCTTCCGACGCCGCGTTCCGGCAGCGCTTCCACAGTCGGTCACACGTGCGGAGTCGATGCAGACCTTCCTCTCCCCGTTCCAGCGAGCATCGGAGGTAGTAGATCTCTCCACGGAATCCCAGCAGCACGACGGCGTGGTGGTGGTGGTGGAGTAGAGAATTCTGCAGGGCTTCGCCTAAGCCTGAGCAGAAGGAAGGAGGAGGAGAGAGGCGGCTAGGGCAAGAGTGGAGGGGCGAGGAGGGTGGCGCCTCCACCCCTCTATATATAGAGGGAGGGGTGCGGCCTAGGGTTCCCACCCCTAGGTCCACCTCCTAGGGCCGGCGCACAAGGGGGGCTTGGGGGGAGTTTCCTCCCCCCCAAGTTTCCCCTTTTTCTTTCTTGGTTTTCAAGTAAACTCCATAGAAATTTCTAGAACCTTCCGGAACATTCCGAAACCTTCTAGAACCCCCATATAAACACTCCAGGACATTTCCGAACCTAGAAAATGTTCTCCATTATATGGATCTTATTCTCCGGACAATTTCAGATCTCCTCGTGATGTCTCAGATCCAATCCGAGACTCTGAACAACATTCAGTCCCCAACGCATATTCCATATCTACCTAAACATCATCGAACCTTAAGTGTGTCACCCTACGGTTCGTGAATATGCAGACATGATGGAGACACCTCTCCGATCAATAACCATCAGCAGGATCTAGAGATCCATAACGGCTCCCACATACTCAACGATGACTTCGTGATCGATAGAACCATTAACATACGAAACCAATTCCCTTTGTCACGCGATACTCTACTTATCCGAGGTTTGATCGTCGGTATCTCCATACCTAGTTCTACCTCGTTACTGACAAGTACTCTTTACTCGTTCCATGATATGTCATCCCTTGTGACCTAGTCACATGCTTGCAAGCTAACTAGATGACATTCCACCGAGAGGGCCCAGATCATATCTATTTGTCATATGGATGGACAAATCCCAATCTTGGTCCATGCGCTTCAACACATACTTTCAGAATACCCAATGACACCTTTATGACCACCTAGTTACAAAGCGGTGTTTGATGTCATCAAAGTACCCATCCGGTGATCGTGATTAACATAACCTCATGGTCGAAGGATTAGGTTACTATGCATTGGAAAGCTTGTAGCAATACGAACTTAATGACTTGATCTTATGCTACACTTACTACGGGTGTGTGTCCATCACATCATTCTCCTAATGATATAACCTTGTTATTAATGACATCCAATGTCCATGACCAGGAAACCATGATCATCTATTAATCAACAAGCTAGTTCAACAAGAGGCTTACTAGGGACTCTTTTACGTTTACAAAACACACATGTATTAGTGTTTCCTTATAATACAATTATAGCATGAGATGTAAACATTCATCATAAACACAAAGATATAATAATAACCACTTTTATTATTGCCTCTTGGGCATATCTCCAACAGTAACGAGGTATATGCCTTGGGCAGAACAAGAAATTACCTGGAGCATCAAGGACCACCCAAAGCTCATGCCGAGTCCTAGGACGTATGCGCTGGTGTTGGATCCAACGTTCATTGGGCCAAATATCAACGTCAGATTTTCGAAGGTACTAATAGTCAACCACAGTAGAATTAACATCATGTACAAGGATACCATGCACAAGTTGGGAATATCGGAGAACATGCTCCAAGCAACAAGGACCACTTTCCATGGCATCGTGCCAGGTATCTCATGCGAGCCCATTGGTAAGGTCCGAGTTGATGTGCTATTCGGCACAAGGGACAACTGCAGGACTGAAAACTTGGAGTTTGAGGTGGTGAACTTGGAAAGCGCGTATCATGCGTTACTCGGCAGGCCAGCTTTGAACAAGTTTATGGCAAGTACTCACATCAGCTACTTGAAGATGAAATTTACAGGGCCAAGGGGAGTGATCACCATAGCCAAGGACTTCATGCGTTCCATTGAGTGTGCTCCGCTGGATCTAACCTGGCCGAGTCAAGAGAAGAGGAAAATTTAGGAGGTGGCTGCGTTGGCTCAGTCCGTGTAGTAGCATATGTCAGCTCTGACTAACCCGCATGGAAGTGTTTCATTTCAAGCGATAAAGGATGCAAAGAAAGTGCCTATTGATGACCAGTTCCCAGAGCGCACCATAACTATTGGTGTCGGGTTAAGTGACTAATAGGAAGGCGAGTTTGTTAACTTCCTCCGTGAGAATCGGGATATCTTTGCTTGGTCTACACTTGACCTGCAAGGTGTGCTGAGGGAGTTGGCTGAACAATCTTTAAATGTGAGCCCGGAGCAAAGCCGGTGAAGCAACCTCTCCACTGCTTCGCCGAAGACAGGAGAAAATTCATTGGAGATGAGATAGATCAGCTCCTTGTAGCTGGATTTATCATAGAAGTCCTTTACCCGGATTGTCTCTCCAATCCGGTGCTCATGGAGAAGAAGAAAGATGATCCGAATGTGGCAGTGGTATGGCGTATGTGTATCGATTACACGAACCTGAATAAGGCGTGTCCAAATGATCCATTCCCACTGCCAAGGATAGACCAGGTCATAGATTCAACTATTGGGTGTGAGTTATTGTCATTCATAGATGCTTATTCTGGCTTTCACCAGATACCTTTGAACCCGGATGATCAAATAAAGACTGCGTTTATCACCCCGTACAGGGCTTATTGCTATCACACTATGCCGTTTGTTTTACATAATGAAAGAGCAACATATCAGCGATGTATGCAAAAATGTCTACATGACCAGATTGGTTGAAATGTGCAGGTCTATGTGGATGATGTTGTGATAAAAACCAAGGAAAGAAAAATGCTCCTTGATGAACCTAAGGAGGTTCCGGATGAAGCTTAACCCGGAGAAATGTACCTTTGGTGTGTCGGCAGGGAAGTTACTCAGTTTACTTGTATCCAGTGAGGTATCGAGGCCAACCCCATGAAAATCCGAGCCATAGAAAGAATGGAACTGCCGAAGTGTTTTAACAATGTGTAGAAGTTCACAGGTTGCCTGACATTGTTAAGTCGGTTGGGAGAGAAGGCACTGCCCCTCTACCAGTTAATGAAAAAGGTAGACAAATTTACATGGACACCGCAAGCTGATAGCGCATTTCATGAGTTAAAAAGGATGTTGTCTTCTGCACCGGTCTTAGCCTTGCCACTATCTAAAGAGCCAATGTTGCTCTATATAGCCGCAACCAACCAAGTCGTAAGTGAAGTGATAGTAGTTAAACGCGATGAGGAAGGTAAGTCAATTGAGAGGCCAGTGTACTACCTAAGCAAGGTGTTGTTAGCTTCGAAGCAGAATTACCCTCACTACCAAAGGACGGCATATGGCAGCAAAGAAGCTAAATCATTACTTTGAGGAACACCCCATCAAGGTGATATGCGAAGCACCCATATTAGAGATAATGAGCAACAAAGATGCTAGTGTCCGAATTGCAAAATGGGCAATTGAGTTAGCCCCATACGCACCACAGTTTGACAGAAGAGATGCGATTAAATCTCAAGCAGTGGCGGATTTCTTTGTGGATTGGGTTGAGATGCAATACGAACCGCCTTAGTCATACTCAAACTACTAGAGAATGCACTTTGATGGGTCAAAACTAAAGGAAGGACTAGGAGCCGGAATAGTGCTTACCTTGCCCAAGAAGGATCAGCTGAAATATGTCCTCCAGATCCATTTTAGCGCATCGAACAATGTTGCCAAGTTTAAAGCGCTCGTGCATGGACTTAAGGTAGCAAAGGAATTGGGGATACGTTAGATACAATGTTTTGGATATTCGGATTTGGTGGTGCAGCAAGTGTCTGGCAGTTGGGATGCTCTAGATGCAAACATGTCCCTTTATAGATTCCACGTTCAAAAGATAAGTGGGTTCTTTGAAGGATGTGAGTTCCATCACATACCTCGGATTGAAAATGAGGCACCGACATATTATCTAAGTTGGGGTCATCTCGGCAGCCAATCCTGCTAGGTGTTGGATTGGAACACTTGAGAAAACCATCCATCACACCGTCACCGAAATTTGACTCAATTTATGTCCTGGCTCACTCCGGATCAGAGGCTATCCCAATGGACATAGATGGGGGCAGCACATCAGCAAACCCGGGGACTACTTCGGGAAACCCAGGGACTGCCTCGCAGAACCCGTGGACTGTTCAGCTGGATCCGGCTGAGGTTATGTCAGTTGAAGCAATGGAAATTGATGAGGAGCTCTTTCCTGTCTGAGTTATACCGGCATGGGCAAAGCCAATATTTGATTTCTTGAAAGAAGGAACTTTGCCAAGGGATGAGGTACTTTCGAGGCAAATCCAAAGAAGAGAAAAGGCATATACTATCATCAACACCAAACTATACAAAAGGAGTGTTATAAGTGTTCTGCAACGTTGCGTAGACCCAGAAGAAGGGCTTGACATCCTCCGGGATATCCATCAAGGAGAATGTGGTCATCATGCATCATCCAGAGCTTTAGTGGCAAAAGCTTTCCGGCATGGATTTTATTGGCCAAGTGCTTTGGAGCAAGCAAAGGATCTTGTAAGAAAAAGCAATCGCTGTCAGAGGTACGCCATGAAGACGCATATGCCTATGTCGGAACTGAAAATACCTATCACTTTGCTATTTGCGGTATGGTGTTTGGATATGGTCGGCCCATTTAAGCTGGCAAAATGAAACATCACCCATATCTTGGTTATGGTGGACAAGTTTACCAAGTGGTTTGAGGGAAAGCCAATCAGGAAATATGATAGGGCAACAGCTGTGACGTTCCTCAAAGATATAATCTTGAGATACGGCTATTCTCGCAGTATCATAACTGATAAAGGCACAAATGTTGCTGAAGGAGCATTTGCAAGATTCTGCCAGGAGAAGAAGAATCGGCTAGATATTGCATTAGTAGACCACCCCGCATCGAACGGGCAAGTTGAAAGATCCAACAGACTGGTTTTGTCTAGGATAAACCCCTAGCTTATTGAGCCGTTGCAGAGATTAGCGGGGTGCTGGATAGAAGAACTACTAGCAGTAATGTGGAGTTTAAGAACAACTCCGAATCGATCAACAGGCTATACGCCATTTTTTTGGTATATGGGGCAGAAGCTGTACTACCAACCGACATAGAGCATGATTCTCCCAGGGTCAGCCAATACACAGAAGCCGAAGTGCGAGAAGCCTGGCAAAATAATGTTGATCTGCTAGAAGAAGCGAGAGAACTGGCCTTGTCTAGATCCGCCATAGCCAGAAAGTAAACCCCCGATTCTTCCGGGAAGGTGATCTCGTACTTCGGCTGGTGCAGTGCACTGCCAGCCTGCATAAATTTATCCCCTCCATGGGAAGGACCATTCATTGTAAGCAAAGCATTGCACAACGATTCATATTACCTCATTGATGCACAACCACATGAAAAGAACAAAGCGGACAGGTCCGGCGAGGAATCTAAATGTCCATGGAATGTAGCTCTACTTTGTCCATTTTACACTTAGCAGAAGTGTATGTACCAGAATCTCTCACATGTCGGTATGTATGTCGGCAATGAGTTTATTAATGAAACCTTAGGACCCCAAGTAGAAACTTGGGGACTGCCTTAACAATTATCTTTTCTGCACTTACTTTTTATATGTCGGCTGGCTTAAATTACTTACACCTTAGCCGGATTAGTAGTGTGTGGGCACTAAAAATCTAACTCTTCGACTTGCTGTTGTCCAACAAGAATTGGCTTCATGGCAAGCAACAGAACAAGTTTGGAATTGCAAAGCACATGAAAACGACTAAGGAAAGGAACATAATGGCGCCGACACTTATTATTCGAACTAATCCTGTATTTATTTACTTTTGTTACATTGAATTATTTTGAGCTAATCCCAAAGTTTCAAGTATTGTTGAGTCAATTTTTTGAACCTCGGACTCGTAAGTAGAAAAACCGAATCAAGGTAGACGCGAGCCGAATCATAAAATTGGGGGAACAAGAAAAGGAAACTCGAGGACTTCGCCCAAGTTAATCAGACATTGAAAACACAACCATTGTGCATAATACATTTGCACCCGGCATACCGAGGATCTGATAAAAGTTAAAGTTTTTTGGCTCAAGGAGAAGTTGCAAGAACCAGATGATCAGTTGCAAGAGGGGGTAATTCAGCCTCGGTAGGTGGAGCTCTAGTCTCTGCCTCATCTTCTAGGTTGGCCCTAGCATCCTCTGGATCTTCCATATCCTCGGCAAATTCAGAAGCTTCTTCATCCTCTTCATGGGCTGATCCATCTGAGACATATGCATCATCGACAGCATCAAGGAAGCTCGGACCTTTGTTCCGGCTATGGCAGAAGGCATATTGGATGAGGTTGTAGGCGCAATCCTTGCGTCTAGTGATGCACTCCAGATCATTAGTCCATTTTGATGTGGTGCGCATGCGGTCAAGCAACCTCAAATCCAAGCTCTCATAGCATGAAAGAACGAAGCTCAGCGTCGTGTCAGCTCCAGCGCGTGCAGTGGATTCCCTCCAGAGGTTCAGCTGAGTCTCACACTCCATAAGCTTTGCAATGAAAGTTGTACTGCCTTTGGGAGTGGGATCAGTGGGCTAGAGAGCGTTGAACATCCGGACAGCTATAGGCATAATTTCCAGGCCATAATTCTTCATGACTTCAATTCGAGCAATGAGGCTCGCCAGCAGGTCCTTCGTGTCATAAGGAATAGACTCGAAGACAGGACCAACTGGAGTACCACGCCGTAGGCGGAGCTTGGTGACAGCGGCTGAAGCAAGGGCGTCACTCTCTGGAAACTTATCTAGAAACAAAACAAGTAGCACCAATAAGTAAGGGCACCTAACCCGGAGAAACAGATGTCGGTGGAATGAAGGAAACTAACGGGAGATGTGGCTGAGGATCTGGGTCAGTTCCTCGAGACCATCAGCTGTCCTCATCTTGAGCTTTTCATACTCGGTGGTCACCGACTCAAATTTGATGTCGGCTTCCTTCAACATGTCTTGATCCTTCTCAAGCTGAATCTTCAAGCGCTCTTTCTCCTAAGAAAAGTCCTGGTCGGCCTTATCCAGCTCTACCTTATGAAGATCTTTGAGCCTCTGGATTTCGGCGTTCAACCGGGTTATTTCATCATCCTTGATGCAAAGCTTGGCGATTTCATCATCCTTCTTTTTGAGTTCAGCCTAATGCTTTCCTGCTTATTCGAGAAAGTGAAGCATCATGTCTGGCATAGAGACGCTATCTTGAAGTGTCACTGTAATAGTTGATTTACCCGGCAGAGCCGAGGTATAGTTATCTGCCAAGTCAAAGTAAGGACATGCAAAGGCTACCTGTGATCTCGGCCAAGTTCTTCCTCATGATGGTGTTCTCGGCTTCAACCTCGGCTATACAACCCGGATAGCAGGTTAATTCGGATAAGACATGAGGAAGAAGAGTGAGAGTAGATATCTTAAGTGAAATAACTTACACTTATTCTTTAGCTTAGCAATCAGCTTGATATGCTTGGAGCGAAGGTCCTTGTATGTGTCCGACAGTCGCTGGAAATCAGCAGTTTGGCAGTTGGTGGTGATCTGAAAGAAGCAAATGTTAGTTCAGGCATAAGAAAAAAGATGTGTGAATATTTAAAGTTTACAAGATCCGAGCCAAGTGGAACTTAACCTGGCTCTAGGTGTGTGAATATTCGAAGTTTACAAGATCCAGGCCAAGTGGAACTTAACCCGGCTCTAGATGTGTGAATATTCGAAGTTTACAAGATCCAGGCCAAGTGGAACTTAACCCGGCTCTAGGTGTGTGAATATTCGAAGTTTACAAGATCCAGGCCAAGTGGAACTTAACCCGGCTCTAGGTGTGTGAATATTCGAAGATTGCAAGATCCAGGCCAAGTGGAACTTAACCCGGCTCTAGGTGTGTGAATATTCGAAGTTTACAAGATCCAGGCCAAGTGGAACTTAACCCGGCTCTAGGTGTGTGAATATTCGAAGATTGCAAGATCCGGGCCAAGTGGAACTTAGCCCGGCTCTAGGTGTGTGAATATTTGAAGTTTACAAGATCCGGGCCAAGTGGGGCTTAATCCGGCTCTAGGTGTGTGAATATTCGAGGTTTGCAAGATCTGGGCCAAGTGGAACTTAACCCGGCTCTAGGGGTGTGAATATTTGAAGCTACTAAGGACCTATGCTAGTTTTCTAAGAGCATCCGGCCGTGTAACGAATTACTCCCCCGGAGTCTCGGGGACTAGTGGCTATATAATTAAGTGTTTCTACATATTAAAATGCATAACGGAAAAGCGTTCACCTCCATCATTCGGCCAGCAAAAGAGATGGCCTTGGTGGTAGTGTTCATCTAGGCGCTAAACTCGGCCGGACCAAATTTCTCCACGAGATCATCTTGAGGGTTGATAAACTCGGTGTCATTCCAATTATTGACATGCTCAATGAGCACTGGGATATAACTCTCCTCATTGAGCGCCTGACTCTTCACCAGACCTTTGGTATGGGCCTCTCGTCTTGCGATCTGGGTAGCAGCTAGACTGCTGTTCAAGGTAAGCTGCTTGCTACCATCAGATCTGGTGGCAAATGACCCGGAGGCGGCGCTACCCTTCTTAGTCATGGACGCGAGTGTAAGCTGTCCAGACTCAATGTTAGTGCCCTTGGAGGCTGGGTCTTTGGCAACCTCGGCAACCTTCTTGCTCTTGCTGCCGGGCTTGGGTCGCTGCAGAGGAGCCGAAGTTTGCGCTCCGAATTGAGCCTGGGATGCTGGTTGGAATATGTCCTTAATGGAAGGAGTTGATCTGGAGGCAGTTTCCTGAGGCTTTTTGGGCGCTGGTGCTGGCATTAGTGCCGATGCTGGTGTTGTTGGCGCTACTGGTGCTGGTGCTGGTGTTGCTGCTGGTACTGGTGCTGTTGCTACTGCTGGTGCTGGTGATGACACTAGTGCTGGAGCTGATGCTGTTGCTGACGTTGGTACTGGAGAAGAAGAGGTTTGGGTTGGTGCCGATGAAACTGGAACCTCTATGATGGAGGGTTGCGGCTGAGCCGAAGAGGAGCTGCGGCATAGTCGTATCCTCGGGAGGCCCACTTCCCCCCGCACCGACATTTCCCTCCTCGTGACGAGGTGGGCTCAGATCCGGAGCGGCCGCTAAACTCTCTTGGATAGGGCTCAGCGGGCAAACGTCGTCGTCATGTGGGGGGGGGGGGGGATGGAGCACTCCGGATAGAAGAGGCGATGCTAGAACCACTCTAGGGGATCTACCTAGCGGCCCTGCCAAATCAGACAGCGAACAACAAATTAAAAAGGAGAAAGAAAGACAAGTAATACGCAAATGCAATGAAGCATAATCCGGAAATGGACGACGAAGGAAAAAGGACTTACTCGGTGGAGGTTGGAGGTTCCCGGGGCTTGGGCGCTCTCCAGACAGTGGCCTTGGGTACCGGCTTGTTGGCACCCTTGACGCCGGATTTCTTTTGCCTCTTCTTGGGCGGAGGTGCCTCAAAAGAAGCAGCTGAGGTTGCCTAGCGTTTCTTGGGGGAAGTAGGAGATAGGTTAGCCACAACAAGGGGAGGATCCTCGTGGACCTGACCTGCCGGGTTAGCTGAAGCCGAATCAATGGGAAAGGCATATTTGATTGGCACATGATGGAGTACCTCCATAATCTCAATATCAGAGTCTTCATCATCGTCCATCCAATCCCTTAAACCAGAGGTCTTACCAGGGGCTTGTTTGGAAGTCAAATCTGGAGTGGGCAGGAAGGTCTCAGGATCCGGCTCCACCTCGTCAAAAACCTCGCGGTCTTTCCCCCATTTAAGGGACGGCTCGGGGCCATCTTCAACTGTCTGCTAGTAAAATACTAAAGACATGATATCATTAGATCAAGTAAGGGAGGCAATCCGACAAACCACATAACTCGGATAGCCAATCAGGTAAGGAAACATACTCCGGGAGGTGGGCTGTCTCGGTAGAAATGCTCAAATCCCCACTCCCAATCTTGGCTAAACTCCTTGTCCACCCTAAAGATAGCCTTGACTCAGCGGAATATCTCGATGTTGTAGAGCTCGAAGGAGGAAGTGCAATTTGGATAAACATGACCACTCATGCGGCAGAGCTTGTGAGAATGCTTTTGGAGAGGGGAGATCCGGCTGCGGATGAAGGTGATCATGGTATCTTCACCGCGCAGTTTTAGTCTGACCAATTGCTTGATCCACTTCTCCACCTGAACCGTCAAGGCATCAGATTGCCTTGGAATCCGGCCCCACAAAGTTCGGTCCGGGACACCGATCTAGTAGGGGCGGAGCCAAATCAGGTCCACCTTGGCGTCGTTGTTCCTCACATAAAAGAAAGTCCAGGCCCAACCTTTGCAGGACTCAAGGCCAGGGACCCGGGGGAAGACAGAGTTTTTTCGAGGAGAAATGGAAGTTGCCCGCATTGGGTCAAGGATTTATTGGCGAGGGCAGCCTCATTGTCAGGAATAACATGGGATCTAAAAGAAAAGAACTTAAACTAGAGATGGACAGTGGGCCAGAGGCCGAGGTAGCCCTCAACTCCAGAAGCGAAAGAAGAGAGGTAACTAATGGCATTCGCCAAAAGATGGTGAGGTTGGAGCTCGAAAGTGTTAATGAATTCATGGAAGAAATCACTGATGGGAAGGCCAAAGCCGCGCTGAAAGTGTGAGAGAAATACAACATACTCACCCGGGTTGGGCAAGAGAACAATCTCTTCGCAGGGGAGACAGCAAGTGACTCCGGCGGGGATGCGGCAGCTCTGGTAGAGCCAAGTGATATCATCCTCGTAGAACCAAGAACCAACCCAACCTCCCCGCTCGAGATGGGCCTCGCCGCCCTCGTTGTGCTCTTCAACAACGGTGAACTCCTCCTTCGCCATCTCCAAGTCCCTGCCCTCGTAAATCCAATCGGTGATGGGGTGCAATGAGCAAGACTGGCAAGGCCCCGTGGCGGCGTGGTTACGCGGAATCGGCAATGTAGATACGGGGGAGAATAGCCACGGCAGTGCTATGCAGAGCAGAAGCGATGGCAGCAGCGGCGCTGTCGAGGAAAGGAAGGAAGAAGAAGGGCAGGTGCGCATGAGAAGTGGGGGGAAATCCCCAAGGGCCACCCATGCCCCCTATTTAACTGCGCCCCTGAGAGGGGTAGTGGGATCTGCCGATGCGGAGGAGCCACACGAAGTGGGCGTGTATTTGCCAAGTCCACCAATGAGACGCAAGCTACACAAAGGGCCACAGGGAGCAGCGGATCCCACGACACGACATGGTGATACAGTTCACGCGGACGTTGCCATGAAGGTGATGTTTGCAGCAGTTATTCCTGACAATGAATACAGTAACTGATGCAGTAACTAGCGTGAGCCCTTAAAATGAGGCAAAGTGATGATTACCCTCCATGTAGAATGTGGGGAAGCATACGAGAGAAGGAAGAATGACCCTGGGAATAACCCGGCCAGCGAGTAGTAACTCGAAATGAGCCAAGGGAAGATCAAGTCAAAAGAGCCAAGTTACATCGTAACTCGGTGAAATGAACATGAATCTTGTTAGGTTGAACCTGCTGTGGCCTTATCAGATGAAGTTGCAAAGACCGCACCAACTTCGGGGACTAATTTTGGGGGGATACCCCCGGGTAGGGTCACGCCGGGTGACATGGGTATACCCTATAGGTACTCGAGTTTGGTATATATGGTCCAGATACGACAGAAGCCCACAGTGTTGCCAAGGCCTAGTGGAGAATTCGAGTGGCCCATGGACTCTCGATTGCTTGCGAGACAAGAAGAAGCTTGAGATAGAAAGTTCAAAGGGAAAACCCTAATCTATAACCGACTCGACCTGCTATCAGATACCTAGCCTATCTATATAAATGCTAGGAGGGGGCGGCGAGGAGGACAATCACCACCCTAGTTTCCACAACTCTCGCCAGATTGCATCTGCACGCCCCTGTAATCTTCGATTCCTTCGTTAATTCCAAGAGAAGACAAGCAGGAGTAGGGACCTCTACGAGGCATGAACCTGGGTAAAACTTGCATCCCTGTGTGCTTGTTTGCTAGCCGATTGATGCCTCCAGCGCTCCCTCCTTCTCCAAAACGCAAGTCCATAACAATGGGCATTGACAAGTTAAACCCTCGTCAATTGGTGCCGTTTGTGGGAACTGGGAGTGCTGATGTTGCGGCTTCTTTGGCCCCGTCAAATGCGATCTACAACTCCGCAACAGCGGATATTTGCCATCTCTTCGACGTGTTCGACTTCACCGTCCACACGCCAGCCACTCACCCGGCTTTCGAGTCCGTGGGCGATGGAATCAGCCTGGCGATTGGGAGCTTCCGCTTCTAGGTTGATCAACTAGGAACGCTTCGCATGCCTGACCAGCCGATGGCACCCGCGATTGCTCCAGCATCGTGGTTCCCGCCACCAATCGGCACCCTCAGCAAGCTCAATGCCACGGCAATAGCTGGGAGCACGGACAGCGACAGCAGTCGTGGATTTGATCTGGGGGACGTAGCCACTGAAGACGGAGCCTACGGCTCTGGATCTGAAAGTTGCGGGAGCAATAGCTTCCCCAACCACTTCATGTGCGCCGTCATCAATGCGGGCGATACTACCGCCAATCGTGAAAATGTTGGCACCGGACAGCCCAACAACAGCACGACCAACGGCACCAGACCACCCAACGGCAGTACGCCCAACAGCGGCCCCACCAACGGTGGCAACAACACGACCGTCAACAATGGAACCGGTGGAGGACCGACGCCCACGACGAATGACAACACCGGCGAGCGCATGCAGATCCACCGCAATGACAACGAGTGGCCCATTGTCGCGAAGCTCTACGGGGCAATCCTCTACCCCGCAACACACCGTAGGACATGCTAATGGGCTACCATTGGCTGCTAAAGGAGGAAATTGAAGCGCCAGCAACAGGTGATCGCGCAACTCGAAGCATGCAGAAAGGCGGCGGATGAGTCGAGTCTTCGACGAGCTGGGCTCTCCTCCCACGGAGGATCCTCCTCGAAAGGCAACAAGTACATTGCCAACAAGAGGCAATCTCGACTGGCCCACCTCACCGAGCAAGAATGCGTAGAGGCTGCGAAAGTCCTCAACTTCAGCTTTATGACAGTCGACACGCGGGGCAACGTGCTCCCAAAAACGCCGCAAGCTGCGGTAACGGCGGCCACCATGTACCTCCTCAACAACCAGCCTCCGGCTGGAGATCCGCGAGCTTCCATGCACCAATCTATGATCACGAGCCTGGGACTAATTGAGGCCGCCCTCGACAAAGAACCAACACCAGAGCCGAAGAAAAGTAAGGCTCTAGAAAAGTACTACTTGTACTCCTCCAATGACGACAGTCACGATCTGTCACGGCGGCGTCGCTCACGGTGGCATGACCGCGACTACGATGGACGCGATGACCTCACACAGCGCAAAGTCGACAAGATGTGGTAAAGACGCGCTCGTCCGACTGACTCAGAAGAAGACGAGACTGAGCTCTGCGGTGCCAGATGCTTCAGCAGGGCCATCAGGCAGAAGCGAATGCCTAAGGGGTTCAAACTTCCATTGGAGAACCCAAAATTTGACGGTCTACAGGACCCAAAAATCCGGTTGGAGGACCACATCTCTTCCATCAGACTACATGGAGGGAGTCAAAGCACGGTCATGCAATGCCTGCAGCTACAGCTGCATGAGAATATCATTTTGCGGCCCGAAAGTTGGGTTGTATAGGCAACACGGTACCCAAGTTCCCTGAAATCAGCCAGGATGACTACAGTTGGTGTGCCAAATACTCAGAGGGTCTTTTTCGGCACGAATTCAACTTTACGTTTCAATACAAAAATCAGGCTAACGGGCGTCAAGTTGGGGCCCCCTGTCAGTTTGCCGTTATGTCGCTCCCATCGCTTAGGCGGGGTGGCTGCCACGTAGGCTTGCAGTGTTGGCACAGTGGATAGGACAACACCCCCTACCTAGTGTATTGACGTGACAAAACGGGGCCCATGTATCGGTGTTATAATTATTTTTTGTTTACTCAGAAGCTGGAACGGCCACCGCCACGCGTCTCTCCTTGGACTTCCGTCCCAATCGTTAACCCCTACCATAAAAGTGCATTGACGGTTCCACCTTTCCCCTGCCTCACAGAAACCACTCTTCTTCTTCCTGTCATCTACTATCCTCTTCCCGTCTTCTCCTTGCCGCCATGGAAGATCTACGCACTCTAGAGACAAGCTTCACTACCCATGACAAAAAGAAGATAGACGTTGTCTACACCAACGAGAAGGAGACAGTGGTGCATGTCCTGAGGATGTACGAGGGTTGGCTTGGGATAGACGAGGACAAGTTTGTGGGATTGGACCTCGAGTACACCCCGGAGGACCCATATGAAGGGAGTGAAGTCGCCGTCGTTCAACTGTCCATGCGGAAACACGTCCTCGTCTACCACCTCTCCCAGTTTGTAGATCTGCTCTCTGTAGCTAACCGCTTTTAGGGTTTTCTCCTCTTGTTCTTTATCCACTTGCTCATCTTGCAACTACTGGATTTTACTTAGGACCAAATAAATTAGGGTTTGCCTATGTCTCAATCGACTGAGATTTTCTTTAGTCTCAATCACCTAAGAAAAGTGCAACCGTAGTTAAAAGAAATGTGCAATTCGTTCAATCGACTGAGAAATAGCAAAACCGAATAAATTATGACAATACAATGTTGAGAGTCTTGATCTTGCATTTACTAAACTTTTCAAAATTATATTGAGATGATGATCTTGCATTGACAAAATATTTGTAGTTACAAATTTTGGTGATGACAAACTACATACTTTCAGGACTGACAGGAAATGTCCGGCGCTGCGCTAGTTCCTTGTAGACAAGGGAATTGTTTTCTGCACTGTCGACACAACAACTGATTTTTCGAAATTGTATCAAGAGGAAATTATAATTCCTGCGCACAACTGGATCGATATTTAGCGTCTTGTCAAGATCCTGGGGGGCTCGAAGAAGGATGGAGTGGCATCACTCGCAACTAGAATCCTCGATGAGTCGTACGACAAAATGAAGGAAGGTTTCCCTACGGATAGACACAATTTCTGGGACGAGTGGCCGTTGTCTGATATAAACCTGAAGTATGCAGCCATAGATGCTTACGTGACCTACCAGCTGTATAAGAAGATCCATTTTTTTCTATGTTACCTCGTGTTTTGCCCTATTTACAAAAGGGAAGATGAGCTTAGGGGAGCCCTTTGTAGAAAATGCGGAATAGCTGAGTTTGAAGCTGAATATGCAAAGAAATTGGCTACATCTGAAGCAGCTGACAGAGAGGCTGCAGAATCAGCTGAAAGAGAGCTTGCAGCTGAAGAAGCAGCTGACAGAGAGGCTGTAGCTGAAGCGGAAAACAGAGAGGCAGCATCTTCTAGCGGCAACAATCAGGCATGTGATGCACCGCTAATTGTGCCACAGGACGCTGAAGATAGGAAAGCCAAGTCAGATGCCAGGTGGGACGAACTTGCATTTCATGAGCTGTGGAGGGCCAATAATGTAAGATCCACCTGGAATGATCGCAGTTGGTCGCCTAGGAACGATGGCAAGTGCCTCAAGTGGTCTAATGAGAAGTGAATTAAATTTTACTTCTTAGTGTTATGTTTCTATTTTGTGGAACTTAGTTAGCTTGTCAAGATGGCTAGCGCCTCAAGTGAGAGTAGTAAAATAAATTTAACCCTCTTTGTGTTATGTTTATGTATGTGTCTTGTATCTTGTCAAGATGGTAGCTCGTTAACTGGCAGTTTGAAAGAGTACCCTTTTCCTCTCTCGCTAAACAGATGTGTTTCATTTTCCCAAATTGGTAGCAAATCTAGAGAAGATTCTCACTTTGATATTTCGTTCCCTTTTGGACCTCTTTTTGCCTCTGATTAGATAGCAAATCTAGAGCAGCAAATCACACTAGGCAGAATACATTCATTCAGAAAACAAAACAAATGTAGATATAGCTGTGCGCAGCTAAATAGGATATAGGGATAGAAAGTAGGTTGCTTAACAAGGTTCGATGCATTCAGCCAGAAATAGGATATAGCCAGGAGACGGGGGCCTCCTCGCTAGCGGCCACGGAGGCGACGATGGCCACCTTATCCTCCTCGGCCATCGCCGGCGCGGACGGGGCATTCTCGGGAGTTTGCGGATGCTGGTGGGAAAGTGGAGAGGGCTGCGTGGGGTCAGTGAGCTCAATAGTTAAGGTGGATAGAAGCAAGGCACGTTTCGTTGCACCACCGTGCAATGCGCCGCGCAGTCGACTGCACCGTGCACCACGACACGCGCACGGTACGTCATGTTTTTTTCCTGGGCCATGCATGGCAGTTCTATATTGAGCCGCATGCAAAGGGCGCACACACAATTTCTATGTACAAAGTTTGACACGGCCCTAAAATTGGCGATTGAGAGCCGTTGCGTAAAAAATGGGATATGTCTTATTAAAATCAAGTGGCAATAATTTGCAGCTGTCCATCGACGACCGTGCACTCGATGACGCATGCGTTGTGGCGTAGTAGTAGCAGTAGTAGGCATTTCACACTTGATTAAACATGACATGACCGCTCGACGACTTTTTCCATGGACGGCATCGTGTTCCTTCTTGTAGAAGTCTCGCTGAGGGAGACATCCGTGCTGTCTCACGTTGTACTATGAAGGGGATGACGTGTGCAACGAACATCGTTGGATCGCACATAATCAACGGTTGGTGCGCACGATCCGCGTGACAACTATGATAACCAATCAGAGAGTAGCAGACAGGGTGAGCACAGGTTTGTGCTTCTACGAAAGATACTGAATAGTATAAAAATGGCAAGTGAGTGTCTTGTACAATGAAATACATCGTGGCATACATCAAATTATGCCAAGATAGATCCACTAAAGTTCATTGGATGTATGTTCTTCTCATAAACCACGTAAGGATCCACTAGAGTTCATTGGCTGTGTGTTCTTCTCACAAACCACATATCACCAGTTTCATTGCATGTGTGTTCTTCCCACAGACGACACATGGATCCACCAGTGTCATTGCATGTGTGTTCTTCCCATGAACCACACATGGATCCACCAGTGTCATTGCATGTGTGTTCTTTCCATGAACCACACATGGATCCACCCGTGTCATTGCATGTGTGTTATTCTCACAAACCACGTAAGGATCCACTGGTGTCATTGCATGTGTGTTCCTCTCATAGACCACACATGGATCCACCGGTGGCATCGCATGTCTGCTCTTTTCATGAACCAAAGTTAGAGTCATCGCATGTCTGCTCTTTTCATGAACCATAGCTAGAGTCATTGCATGTGTGTTCTTCTCACAAACCATATCATGAACCACACCCAGTGTCATTGCATGTGTTTTCTTCTCATTAACCACACATGGATCCACCGGTGTCATTGCATGTCTGCTCTTCTCATTAACCACAGCTAGAGTCATTGCATGTGTGTTCTTCTCACAGACCACATATCACCAGTGTCATTGCATGTGTGTTCTTCCCGCAGACCACACATGGATCCACCAGTGTCATTGCATGTGTGTTCTTACCATGAACCACACATGGATCCACCGGTGTCATTGCATGTGTGTTCTTCCCATGAACCACAGCTAGAGTCGTTGCATGTGCGTTCTTCTCACAAACAACATAGCACCAGTGTCATTGCATGTGTTTTATTTCCATGAACCACACATGGATCCACCAGTGTCATTGCATGTGTGTTATTCTCACTAACCACGTAAGGATCCACCGGTGTAATTGCATGTGTGTTCCTCTCATAGACCACACATGGATCCACCGGTGGCATCGCATGTCTGCTCTTTTCATGAACCACAGTTAGAGTCATCGCATGTATGCTCTTTTCATGAACCACAGCTAGAGTCATTGCATGTGTGTTCTTCTCACAAACCATATCATGAAACACACCCAGTGTCATTGCATGTGTGTTGTTCTCATTCACCACACATGGATCCACCGGTGTGATTGCATGTCTGCTCTTTTCATGAACCACAACTAGAGTCATTGCATGTGTGTTCTTCTCACAGACCACATATCACCAGTGTCAATGCATGTGTGTTCTTCCCACATACCACACATGGATCCACCAGTGTCATTGCATGTGTGTTCTTCCCATGAACCACACATGGATCCACCGGTGTCATTGCATGTTTGTTCTTCCCATGAACCACACATGGATCCACCGGTGTCATTGCATGTGTGTTCTTCCCATGAACCACAGCTAGAGTCATTGCATGTGTGTTCTTCTCACAAACAACATATCACCAGTGTCATTGCATGTGTGTTCTTCCCATGAACCACACATGGATCCACCAGTGTCATTGCATGTGTGTTCTTCTCTCAAACCACGTAAGGATCCACCGGTGTAATTGCATGTGTGTTCCTCTCATAGACCACACATGGATCCACCGGTGGCATTGCATGTCTGCTCTTTTCATGAACCACAGTTAGAGTCATCGCATGTCTGCTCTTTTCATGAACCATAGCTAGAGTCATTGCATGTGTGTTCTTCTCACAAACCATATCATGAACCACACCCAGTGTCATTGCATGTGTGTTCTTCTCATTAACCACACATGGATCCACCGGTGTCATTGCATGTCTGCTCTTCTCATTAACCACAGCTAGAGTCATTGCATGTGTGTTCTTCTCACAGACCACATATCACCAGTGTCATTGCATGTGTGTTCTTCCCACAGACCACAGATGGATCCACCAGTGTCATTGCATGTGTGTTCTTCCCATGAACCACACATGGATCAACCGCTGTCATTGCATGTGTGTTCTTCCCATGAACCACAACTAGAGTCATTGCATGTGTGTTCTTCTGACAAACAACATATAACCTAGTCTTATTGCATGTGTGTTCTTTCCATGAACCACACATGGATCCACCAATGTCATTGCATGTGTGTTATTCTCACAAACCACGTAAGGATCCACCGGTGTCATTACATGTGTGTTCCTCTCATAGACCACTGATGTCTACGCACTTCTATTCTTGTAGACAGTTGTTGGGCCTCCAAGTGCAGAGGTTTGTAGAACAGCAGCAAGTTTTTCCTTAAGTGGATCACCCAAGGTTTATCAAACTCAGGGAGGAAGTGGTCAAAGGTATCCCTCTCAAGTAACCCTGCAATCAAGATACAAGAAGTCTCTTGTGTCCCAACACACCAAATACACTTGTCAGGTGTATAGGTGCACTTGTTCGGCGAAGAGATAGTGAAATACAAGTGGTATGGATAATTATAAGTGGTAACGGTGATAGAAAATAACTTGATGTCGTGGAAAAGACTAAAGGCAAACTGAAATAAGGATGGAAGCAAGCAAACATGTAACCGATCTAGTAGCAAACGGTGTTTCAATGCTAAGAAACAAGGCCTAGGGATCATACTTTCACTAGTGAACACTCTCATATAAATATATTCTCTTCATGATACTACTCATACCTACTCTCCGGTTGGACACTCTAATCGATGGTAGGGCTATAACAGCACACCTCAACGTAAGTCTTTCCCATCTAGAAAACCCCACACTGTCACCTTGAGTACTAGATGAGTCCAACAAACACCACAATTTCATAAAGACATCCAACTCCAAATATAACTCATAACAAGTATTTGTAATCTCTAGCCTAAGTGCCACCATGGTGTGCACGATGTCACTTTCACACACATGGGGAGAGCAGAGATCTATTAAAGCACTTGAGTAGCAAGGTAGATCTATAAATTACAAGCTCATGATCTCAATAAGATCATGCATAGAGAGAGATGAACACATAGCTACCGGTAAAACCCTTAGCCTCGAGAGAGAACTACTCCCTCCTCATCATGGGAATCAGCAATGGTGATGGAGATGGTGGTGGAGATCGATGGAGATGGCTCCAGGGGCACTTCCCCGTCCCGGAAGGGTGCCGGAACAGAGACTTTCTGTCCCCCGAATCTCCCCTTCGGTGGTGGCGGCGCATCAGAACTTTTCGTGGATTTCTGGTTGACGACCTAGGGTTTATGCATCAGGAGGCTTCTTATAGGCGAAGAGGCAAGGTCGGTGGAGGCCAGAGGGGCCCACACCACCTGGTGGCGCAGCCAGGGCTAGCCCGCGCCACCACATGGTGTGGCCAGGCCTCGGCCCTCCTCCGTCTCTTATTCTGGCTCCGTGAGTCTTCCGGTAAAATAGGAACTTTGGATTTTGTCTCGTCCAATTCCAAGAATATTCATTTTTTGACTTTCCTGGAACCAAAAACAGTAGAAAACAGGCAACTGGCACTGTGGCATCTTGTTAATAGGTTAGTCCAAGAAATCATATGAAAAGTACTCCAAAGTTGGAACAAAACACAAGAAAGTATATAAAACCAAGCATGGAACATCAAAAATTATAGATACATTTGCAATGTATCAACATCCCCAAGCTTAACTCCTGCTCTTCCTCGATTGGTAAGTGATAAAAAGAAAGAATAATTTTTGAGGTGACATACACCATCAAAGACTTGATCAAAGTATTTGCAAAACATTCAAAGCTGGGATCATAGTACTTCAATCATAGCATGAAAGACAAAGTTCTAGCAATAAGCAAAGAAACTATGATGCAACATGAAAAGGCACAAACAAAAGATTCATGAATAACAATGATTTGCAAGACGTTTGTTTGTTTCACATAAAGAAAACATAGCATAATAGTATTCAGCTTGTCCCTCAATAGAGTAGCAAATATAAATGCATAGGACACCTTCAAAGTTCATAAGAGTGACTAGATACAATAGTTTAAAACAAGCAATATCAAAGTATGCATCAATCAACTAGTCTTGGGACAATGCACATAGAACTAAGAATGGCCACTATGCTCTCAAAGTAAGTGCATAAAGATAGAAGGTGAAGACTCAATATAATATGGTGGAAGAAAGGCCTTTGTAAAAGGAAGTAGGGATACAAGTCTCATAAAGAGCTTCCAAAAATTATGGTACTTATAGCTTTCAGCTCTCATTGCCCCTATCATAAGCATCTTTAAGGTGATTAAGGTTAAAGAGACACAACTAAGAGGATATGCTTGACAAGTTATAAACCGAAATCACATGCCCCTTACTTACAAAGACCGATTCTCATGCTACTCAACTTCAGTCACGGGTACGCCCTTGTCATTGTAAGTACATGTGTATCATTAAGAACCGCCAACGGGGTACCCCTTGCACATGATACGGGAGCTTTCCCATAATCAAAATGACAAGGCAAGCAGACAATGAGCATCTCAGTGATCTTTTTATTTGCTATTTGCATATGTTTTTATTGAGGATGCTTCATAGAGTGCTCATTATGGTGATGCTGCAAGTTTCCACCATGATTAGGCATGGCTTAGGCTAGTGGCCCAGGCGTTTCTCTAACACACATACAAACTCCATGATCTTACAAGTTCCACTTTTATTTCATACCGCCGGGATCCGTAAGCAAAAGAACATGATATCAATGGGGTACAAAGTACAAGTGCAATGTTGAAAGCGTTCCCCATGGTACATGGTTCTGCTAATTTCAACTTATAAAGTGCAAGCATATATGCAACAAAGAAGGACCCAATGGTTCAAGTTTATTAGATGCAAAAAAGTAAAGTATGACATCAAGTTCGTGAGAGCATTAATCACTAGTTTTCTCATAACAAGTTTAATTTGGAAGGTAAACAAAAGCATGAATATACTTGGAATAGGATAAGCTAGTAGTTAGGTATGGTGGACTCTTTGGAATAACTTGGTTTAGGGAGTTGGATGCATGAGTGGAACTCATACTTGGTTGTGGAGGCTAGCAAAAGACTGGGAGCGACAAACTAAGAGAGCAATAATGGCCATAACCATATAGAGCTATAAAACATCATTGATCAAAGAATAAAGTGATACTACAAGTTGAAAACTAAAGGATCATAAAGGCTATGGTGACTTGAGATAGTCATAACATGGTGTGAGCATGCGCCAAGTCAACCCAAATAAAGCATCAAAGGAGAATACCACTATACTATGCTTTAATATGCTAAAACAATGCATGATTCATCCAAGGAACATTAAGAAATCTCAATTGTTTATAACAAGTCATGCTACAACAAAGAATACTAAGCATAGAGCTAACAATATCAAGCATGGCATGACAAAGCATAGGCCACAGTCAAAAACAAGCTCTCTTTAACACTTAAGCATGAGGTTTCCTACTCTTTTCCAACGAAACCAAACTATTTGAAAACCAATGTATGAAAGAGGGGGTCCAACCAATTTATTCAGCAAACAAAGAAAACTAAAAACCAAAAAGAAAACAAAAAAGAAGGCGCTCCAAGAACAACACAACTGTGCATGAAACAATAAAAATGAAGCGTTTGGAAGAAACCTAGGATTTTTATTGATGAAGAAGGGGATGCCTTGGGCATCCTCAAGCTTTGACGCTTGTACTTCTTGGATATTTATTGGGGTGACACGCGTGGCATCCCCAAGCTTGAGCTTTAGTCCATCCTACATCTCATTACTCATTCCTTCCATACACCTAAAAATTTTCCTTCATACAAAACTTCACACAATCTTTATTAGCAACATTAGTGCACTCAAGATAAATAACTCTTAAGGTTAAGTTCTAACACCAAATAAAATTCCATTAGAACACTAGCTACTGTAGCACTTCCCTCAAAAAGCTCAATTCCCCAAAAGAACTCAAAAAGGAACCAACAAGAAGCAAATGCAAATAATGGCAGAAATCTGTCAAAATAGACCAGCAGGTAAAAACTAATTTTTTCGAAGACCTTCTGTTGCTCAAATAAAAAAGTGTTGAACTAACGAAAGTTAGATAACAACCTGGGGCAGAAGCACAAAACTTCACGCCTCAAAAGGACATACAGAGATTTTTCATGAATTTTTACAGTGAAGCACAGAAATCTGTTTCGGGACAGCAACTTTCCCAATCATTACTTCTCTCTCATTAGAGGTTACTCTTGGCACAAAAAGAAAATAAAAATGATAAGGAGCGGTTATTACAGAGGTAATAACTTCCAAGACTCATCTAAAACTTTTCGGTTATCTCCCAATAAGTACTTTTCTTTAACGCCTTTAAGTTAGGCATGATAGTTTGAGAAGATGCTCACATAAGAAATATGAATTGAAGTAAAAGAGAGCATCAAGAAGCAAATTCAAAGCACATTTAAGTCTAACCCTCTTCCTATGCATAGGAATCTTGTAAAGAAACAATTCATGAAAGCACAAAGCAACAAGCATAGTAAAGCAAAACAAGTGTAACTTCAAGACTTTCAACATAAACAGGGGAAACTTAATATTGTTGAGACACATAAAACCATGCTTCCCTCTCTCATAATAACTTTTAGTAGCATCATGAATAAAATTAACAATATAACTATCGCATAAAACATTCTTATCATGAGCCACATGCATAAAGGGATCAATACTCTCCACATAAGCATAGTCATTCTTATTAATTATGTTGGGAGCAAATTCAACAAAATAGCTATCATTATTATTCTCATCACCATAATCATCAAATATAGGAGGCATATTGTAATCATAATTAATTTTCTCCTCAATAGTAGGTGGACTGAAAATATCATACTCGTCATTGCAATCATCATATATTGGAGGCATAGTATCATCAAAGTAAATTTTCTCCTCGATGCTTGGGGGACTAAAAATATCATGCTCATCAAAACTAGCTTCCCCAAGCTTAGAATTTTCCATAGCATTAGCAATAATGGTGTCCAAAGAATTCATACTAACAACATTGCTATTAGCATGCAAATAAAGTTCCATAGGTTTTTAATTTTCTATTCAAACACTTCATGTCCTAACTCAAGATAAATACTATAAAGCTCTCTAATTTTGTTGTTGTTTTCCATTAAGCCTAACTAGTGAAAACAAGAAACAAAAAGAAAAAATTGCAGAATCTAAAGGAAATAACTTTGAGCACTCACACCGGAGGATGTGAGTACCTTTTACCTTACCTCCCCAGCAACGGCGCCAGAAAATAGGCATTTGCCGTGGGAGGTTCTTCTTCTTTAATCCTCCGGTGTGAATACCTTTTACCTTACCTCCCCGGCAACAGCGCCAGAAAATAGCTTGATGTCTACGCACTTCTATTCTTGTAGACAGTAGTTGGGCCTCCAAGTGCAGAGGTTTGTAGAACAGCAACAAGTTTTCCCTTAAGTGGATCACCCAAAGTTTATTGAACTCAGGGAGGAAGTGGTCAAAGGTATCCCTCTCAAGCAACCCTGCAATCAAGATACAAGAAGTCTCTTGTGTCCCCAACACACCCAATACACTTGTCAGGTGTATAGGTGCACTAGTTCGACGAAGAGATAGTGAAATACAAGTGGTATGGATAATTATAAGTGGTAACGGTGATAGAAAATAACTTGATGG